>OX443562.1:37017079-38454579 GCA_949372485.1 Cheilosia soror
CCTACAAAACAAAACATAAAAGTACGGGACAAATATAACGTAACAGACCGACACACATATACGCAATACGCAACAAAGAACACAACATACTTCCCCTCAAAATCATTCGACCGATACTCGACAGTAAATAAGTACCTCTACCTCTAACATGCGTCCCTCTTCATTCCTTTTGTTCATGGCATTCGCCATTTCGCATTCTCAGTTTCAGTTTTACTTAAACCACTAATCGAGACACATCTCATTTTGCCACAGCGTCAACTCGGGAAAATTGTAGTTTGTGAAACAATAAAAAACGAGCATAAAAGTGTTTGAGTATTTTATTTATGAAATCAAAGAAGGAATCCTACAAACTTTGGGGACTCAGCCGAGATTGAAGCCGGAGTGTTTTTCTCGCGAATCGAGCAAATTTATTTTCAATAGTGATTGAATGCACGAGAAAAAAAAAAAGCTAAATAGAAAAGTGATGTGCGCAGAACTTTAAAGAACAAAAGAAAAGAAAAGGCTCGTGTGTGAAAATCGCCAAATTATCCACACGAGCAAGAGGTGAAAAAAAGTGGCAGCAACAGAAAGGCGATTGTGCGTGGTAGAAAAAAAAAAACCTCGTGATCGAAATCGCTAAATATCGACACAGGTAAAAAAAAAAATCTCCAACCTCATCGCTGTTGTGTGCCCCAACGGGAACGAGAGAGAGGCAGCGTGTCGTGTCCAGACACAGAGGGTAGCGGTAGAAGGCGAGACAACGCACGAGGAAAGCGGTAGAAGGCGAGACAACGAACGAGGAGAAGGCGATAAAGAAGAAAAAATATATGAGGGTGAGTGACGTCTGTGGCTTTTTCTTATTTTTTTGATTATATACAAACACCTATTATATTCTGAGAAATAAAGTAAATTAAAAGAAATACTGTAAAATGGAGAGGGAGGCAATTTTAGCATTAACGGTAGAGGGACTGAGGGAAAAACTGACTGACTTGAACTTACCGACAGTAGGGTTAAAAAATGTACTACAGGTGAGGCTCCTCCAATATTACGGTCTGTCCAGAAACGAGGCAAGAGAAGAGGTCGACGAGATTGAGGTTGGTGATGACGACGAGCAAAGCGTATCGTCTGTTCAAGTGAATACGCAGCCGGCGAGGGGGGGAATATTCACATTAAGAGACATCGAAGATTCACTCATGCCATTCCACGGTTCGAGCAACGCGGACGTTAATCTGTGGTTGCGGGGATTCGAGGAGAGTGCTGTCACCGTGCAGTGGAGCGAGCTCCAAAAATTTATATACGCTAAACAGTTGCTAAAAGGGGCGGCCAATCTTTACATTCGAAGCCAATCAGATGTTAAAGATTGGAAAACCTTGAAGAAGGCGCTCATCGACGAATTTGGGGTAACGATGTCCCCAGCAGAAGTTCATCGTCAGCTTAGGAATCGTAGGAAGAAACCCAGCGAATCTTTCAGGGAATATTTATACGCGTTAATGGAACTAGGCAAAACAGTTCAGCTCGACGATGCGAGTCTAATCGAGTATTACATCGAAGGAATTCCAGACAGCAGGTCGAACAAACTCGCTCTCTATCAAGCCAAGAACCTTCATGATCTGAAAGAACAAATTCAAATTTATGAAAAGATGCGTGGACCAAACCAAGAGTCGTCATACTCAAGGGGAGGGACACGAGCGGGGACAAGTAGTAGTAGTCAGTTGGTCAAAGAAGAGAGAAGAGAACGTAAATGTTTCAAGTGCGGTGAGAATTCACATTTAGCAAAAAACTGTAGTGCTAGGGACATAAAATGTTTCACTTGTGGACAGGCAGGCCACAAATCGTTCGAATGCAGGAGAGGCAACAACCAGGCTGGACAGAGGCGTCCGGAGCAGAGATCGCGTGTTCATACTGCATCAACGGATGACACAGACGATATCTCCGAGGTCCGAGTTTCGTTGGCAGTAAGCTGCAACAGAATATTTAAAGATATTGTAGTTAAAGGACAGAGCGTGTCGGCGTTATTTGACACGGGTAGCGATGTCAATCTTCTGCGTTATGACACACTAGTTAGACTGGAGTACTCCAAACTCAGCCCGATCAAGAAGAGCTTGTCCGGGCTAGGGCAAAAGCAAGTTGTTACTCTAGGTCGTTTAGATGCAAACGTGTGCATAGACGGGGTAGATCTACTTTTATCATTTCACGTAGTCAAGCAGGTCGACATACCTTACTCCGCTGTTATAGGAAACGAGATACTGAAGATGGTAGATGTGAAGATCACTGAGGATGGCGCAGAGTTTGTGAAGAGGCAAACTGAAGAAGAAGCAGCTGACAGAGAGAAGAAACCAGTTCAGGAAGCTGAATCCACAACTGAGTTTGGCGGTAGAGGCCGCGCAGTCACACGTGCATCCGCGAGGAGGGTGGTAAGCGACATGAACCGTGAGTGCTTAGCCAGCAGGGGCAAGAGAAGCCAGGGGTTGGAAGCAATAGATCTAGAGGGATCCAGGAGCATTGTCGTTGATGAGAACGTGGACATTCGAGAATTGTTTACTGAGTTTGAAGCAGTTTGCTTGTCAGCTGAGGACGATTTTGAGAGTAGGTCTACTATTGACCTTAGTCATCTGAGTTTTTTCGAAAGCGAAAAGTTGAGGGCGATTATAAGCCATTATACACCAAGGAGAGCTAAACAGTCACCGGTAGAGATGAAGTTGGTGCTGACCGATGAAGTTCCAGTGTACCAGAGACCTAGGAGAATGTCGTACGCCGATCAACAGATTGTGGAAGAGCAGGTGGCAGAATGGATGCAAAACGGTATCATACAGCCTAGTACATCAGAGTATGCGTCACCAATCGTCCTAGTCCAGAAGAGGAACGGAGCCAAACGACTCTGCTGTGACTACAGGAAGTTGAACGAGAAGGTTGTACGAGACAATTTCCCGATGATCTTGATTGACGATGTACTAGACAGATTGCAAGGGGCAAAAGTGTATACTACCTTGGATTTAGCTAATGGATTCCTTCATGTTCCCATTGAGGTTAATTCGAGAAAATACACTTCGTTTGTCACACACAACGGTCAATTTGAATTCTGCTACGTACCCTTTGGAATATCGAATTCACCGGCAGTGTTTTGCCGATACATATCTTCAGTGTTGCGAGAACTGATTCAAGACGGAACGATAATTCTGTATATGGACGACATCATCATTCCCGCTAAGGAAACGGATGAAGGTTTGCGAAAGTTAGAGGCCGTGCTGAATGTAGCTGCTGAAAATGGGTTACAAATCCGATGGGAAAAATGCCAGTTTTTGAAGAGTAAAATTGACTTTTTGGGTTATATCGTGGAAGAAAACACTATTCGACCGTCGAGGGAAAAAACAAAAGCAGTTCGAGAGTTTCCAGTACCTGTCGACCGGAAATCGCTTCAACGTTTTCTTGGTCTCACATCGTACTTCCGGAGATTTATTGCAGCGTTCGCGATGGTAGCGAAACCATTATCTGATATGCTGAGAAAGGAGGTTAAATTTAAGATGGATGTTGAACAAATAGTCGCGTTTGAGCAGCTGAAGGAGGCGTTTATCAGCGCACCCGTGCTAAAATTGTTTGATCCCAAGGCGTCAACCGAGGTTCATACCGATGCTAGCATGTACGGATATGGGGCAGTTCTGTTGCAAAATGATACCGAAGACCAGCAGTTCCACCCTATTCAGTATATGAGCCGAAAGACGACACCGATGGAGGAGAAATACCATTCATACGAACTGGAAGTTCTGGCTATCATAGAAGCGCTGAAGAGGTGGCGAATTTACTTGATGGGGACCAAGGTGAAGATAGTGACTGACTGCAACGCGTTCACCATGACAATGTCCAAGAAAGATGTTCCGCTAAGAGTATCTCGTTGGGCAATGTTTTTGCAGGATTTCGACTATCTTATAGAACATAGACCAGCGAGTAAGATGAAGCATGTAGATGCTTTAAGTCGAGTGTCATGCCTGATGATAGAAGAGTCGTTAAACCTTCGCATTAGAGAGGCCCAGTCTTTGGATCCCTGGATTAAAGCCGTGATGAAGATATTGGAGAGTGAGCCATATGATGATTACTTTATGAAAGCAGGCGTATTGTGCAAAGATCCAGTCAAGGAACTTATTGTGATTCCGTCATCGATGGAGCAGGAGATCATCACCATCGCACATCAACAAGGGCATTTCGCTGTCAAGAAAACTCAAGACCTTTTGGAAAGAGAGTTCTATATTCCAAGTCTGAAAAAGAAAGTAACAAGTGTGGTTCGGGGATGTGTTAAATGCATCATCACAGAGTCAAAAGCGGGGAAAAAGGAGGGACTGTTGACGCCAATCGACAAAGAAGACCGACCACTAGGAACCTACCATGTCGATCACGTTGGCCCCATGGAGATGACTCGTAAACAGTACAATCACTTACTGGTGGTTGTGGACGCTTTCTCGAAGTTTGTTTGGCTCTACCCAGTGAAGAGCACAGGATCTAATGAAGTGGTCGATAGACTAAGGAAACAGGCAGCAATCTTTGGGAATCCCAGACGGATAATATCCGACCGAGGGACGGCGTTCACCTCGAATATCTTCAGTGAGTATTGTAAAGGCGAGAAGATACAGCACCTGTTAATAGCAACTGGGGTTCCGAGGGGAAACGGACAGGTGGAGAGAATCCATAGAATAATCATTCCAATGTTGGCCAAATCTTGCATCGATAGTCCAAGCCAATGGTATAAGCATGTCGAGGAGGTCCAACAAACTTTGAATAACTCTCCTTCTAGGAGTACCAAGTTCAGTCCTTTCAAGATTCTAACTGGAGTAGAGATGCGAGTACCTAATCTGATAGTTTTACGAGAGTTGATGGATGAAGTAGCAATCGAAGAGCTGAATGGTGAAAGAGAGGAGTTGCGCAATGAAGTCCGCGAGAACATCCACAGGATACAGCAGGAAAACAAGAAGACCTACGACAAATCAAGAGTTCCGGAGCAAGTCTACAACGTAAACGACCTGGTTGCCATCAAGCGTACTCAATTTGGTACAAGTTTAAAGTTACGTCCAAGATTTTTCGGACCTTACAAAGTGACCAAGAAGATGGCTAACGGAAGGTATGAAGTCCAAAAAGTAGGCGACCATGAGGGACCAAACAACACCAACACCGTTGCTGAGTTCATGAAGAAGTGGACGCGATCATTCGGGGACGAATGAAGTATCAGGATAGCCGAATGTGGGATGGGGCCAAACCGTAGGATATCACCCTACAAAACAAAACATAAAAGTACGGGACAAATATAACGTAACAGACCGACACACATATACGCAATACGCAACAAAGAACACAACATACTTCCCCTCAAAATCATTCGACCGATACTCGACAGTAAATAAGTACCTCTACCTCTAACATGCGTCCCTCTTCATTCCTTTTGTTCATGGCATTCGCCATTTCGCATTCTCAGTTTCAGTTTTACTTAAACCACTAATCGAGACACATCTCATTTTGCCACAGCGTCAACTCGGGAAAATTGTAGTTTGTGAAACAATAAAAAACGAGCATAAAAGTGTTTGAGTATTTTATTTATGAAATCAAAGAAGGAATCCTACATGTATGTATAAATAATCAATTGTTAATGAAACACGAAAGTTTGCGGCCTCTAACATACGTATACATTTATTATTATTTTTGGAAAATCAAATGAAAAAATTTCAATTTATTTTGGCTCATCAGAATAGTTTCAAGGGCAATGACTTAAGTTTGTGATCTACAACGACGTCAATTCTTTTGCTTTTTTAAATTTGAAGTAATTACTGCCGTTTCGTTATAAAATTGGTGGCGGAAAGCAATTGATAGACTTTGAAAAGGGCAAAATAACGGGATACTTCGAATTTGGTTGAAAGCAGAGTCAAATCGCTTAGAAAATTGTCCGAAGTCAAAATGTAGTTAGTCATTTTTTCGGTATGAATTCAGCTATAATAATATGAAAGGAGGGGCTTAATATGTGACAACACCAGCAGCCAGAAGACTTATCATCAAAACTGCTTCAAATACCCAACGTTCTGCTGCTTAAATCAGAGAAGAATGCGGTGCTAATGAAAGTCTAGCATCTCGAAAACGCATTATTCGGAGTGCTAAGCGTTTGAAAAGACTGAACGTAAAAAAAACACATCTCAATGAAGTGCTCAAAGCTGCACGACTTCAGTTTGCTCGAGAGCTTATATGACGTGGAACAATGAGTGGCAGACTGTCGTGTTTTCCGATGAAAAGAAGTTCAAGCTGGATGGACCGGATGGCTAAAACTATTACATTCACGACCTGCGAAAACATCAATGTGTTTTAGATAGGCACCACACCTGTGCAGGGGGCATTACGATGTTCCTCACATATCATGGACATACCAGTATAATGGCCCCAATCATACCTTCTGCTAGGGTCGTTAACCAGTGGATAACCGACCAATATGTAAAATTTCTCGAGTGGCTGCCATACTCCCCGGACATAAATATTATTGAGAACGTTTGGGACTATTGCCAAAAAATGTATATGAAAGCAGGAGACATTTTGATGATCCTGCAAGCCTAATTGGCGCCATTAAAAAATCCGGGTCAACAATTTCTCTTGGAATTATTGATGAATATAATAAGTATTTTCCAAATCGATCTATGAAGATATATTGAACAAAGGAGGTAGTCCTACACAGTACACATATTGAAGGTAATATATTGCGCATCTGCAATGGCGGCCTGTGTGACCCTGACAATAAACGTATAGAAATAATATGCGTGCGCATGAGTTTTCATGGCTGACAATGTGACCCCATTCGTATCTCTATGGAAAAGCATTCCTTTTTAACGAAAAGAAAATAGTGCTCGGAATATATTACCATTTATATGTGTACTGCTGTCCTACACACTAAATCATACTTAAATATGTAGTTAAATGTTAAAAAGAACTAAAGCTTTGAATTAATACTTCACATAATTCCTTTTTAGTTTTAAATTGTTTAACCTATTCAGTTGAGCGAAAATATATGTTAATTTTAAAATATGTTTTTATAATCATAAAATTATAAATGCGTGTGTTAGAGACCGCAAACTTTCGTGTAATACGATACGATTATTTTACTTTTTTAAAAATGTTCAACCTATTCAGTTGAGCGGGAGTGTATGTGTGGGCAAACGCCCACCCAACAAAATATTTCCAAGACGAGAAGCCATCATTCCTGATACCTACTTACGCTCTAACATCAATACTGAATTACTCTCTGTCAGCGTCCAAATATTCAAATTTACAAATACTGTAAAGGCAGTCGCAAGAGATTGCCTTGCATTCGCTTTTGTAAACAAGAGAAATTTGATTTTGCATTAAAGAATATTATAATGTCTGCGTTCTTGGACATTAAAGGCGGATTAAACGTCAGACGCGCTCGTGGATTAAAAAGGATGAACGGGATATGAAAAATAAATAAATAGATGGCGCAACAGGTCCGTATAGGACTAGGAGTCCTAGGCCTAGCTTCTCACAACCATTTGTTTGTGTGAGATTTAAATGGTTGTGAGAATGGAAGGGACCTATAATTTTATGCCGAGTACCTTAAGATTTAATTTGAGTTTTTCCGGAGATCGAACCTGGGACCCCTCGCACTGTAGTCTAGCACCAGCATAGTAACCACTGAGCCACTGCGCCAAATAAATGAACGGGATGAATGTTAAATAAATAAAGATCCAATTCTGAGGTCAGGATCAGAGTATATCCATTAATGAGTAGGGACACTCTCTCTATATGCATTTCCTACTACCACAAAGCAAAATGCAGAAAAAATCGTACAATAAGTGGAAGCAGGTCGAAAGAATACTTTTTACCTGCATACAACGACTGCTTGAGAAAAAAAGGGTACACAACACATTTTGCCTGTACCACTACATGGAGCTTGCTGCGTACGACAAAACGATTGTGGGTTTTTTCATAAAGCATTTTTAAAGGCGACCTGAAGTGATGTCAGTATATTAGTATTTTCTCTCAACCATGCAGGTTGATCAGGTAACCAGCTTTGCTTTCGTAGAATTGGTAATAAAAAACAAATTTTGTAGTTTTTCCCATTGGTTATTGATTAAATGGTCTTTGTTATGGACATAAAAAAGAAATGTTTCATTCTCTATCACGAAATTCAACCCTTTTGCCTTGCTACGACTTCGTTAATTACCATATTTTACGATTTTAAGTTTTATTGCCAGCACTTTTTAGGTAATATAATTCACAGCAGATGGTCATACTAATTACTTAGGTTGGTTGTAGAGGGGATTGTTTACATTTTTTTCGCACGTATTTTTAAAGGCGACCTGGAGTTGGATTGTTATCAGTCGTTCATTACCATCAATTGACGAAGTAAAGGGTGTTCAGTGTCAGTGCGTGTGGCAAACAATTAAAAATAGTGAAAATTAAAAGTTGAAGTGCAAGTTTGCATAGTTTAAGAACTTTAAATAAAATAATGGGAAAACATTATGTTAAATGTTTGGCGTGTGGGCGAGAGCAGAAAGAAAATTTTGGAGTTAAATATTTCAAAATACCGGATAATAGTGAGAGTTAAGCAATATAAGTTATAGATCGGGGAAGAATGAATATAAATCTGTGTTGTATTTCTTAATTTTTTTTAGAAAAGCGAAGTGGTTGAATAGCATAAACAAACAACACTTAATTAATTTGGTTTACGCTTTCAAAACTGAACCTGACTATAAAACTGTGGACTTTGGTATTGATAATGCATTCTACTATTTCGCAGGTTATATTTTAAAAAAATACCGCCTAAACCACAAGTGTGAGTTAAAATTGAGTCCGCAACTTAACGTTTCCTCCCTTTTTACAGATTTTAAGAATATGAAGATGCGAAATTGACACGGCCCAATCAAGAATTTTTAGACTCGTTAGAGAATCTTGAACAAAAATTTATTTCTTGTTTTCCAAATATGTACTACCTAAATAATTTTGAGGGGAATATTTTTAACTTTTTGAAAAATGAATTTCATTACAACTGTTGCAAAAATCAAAATAAGGAATTTCTTATCAAATTTTACGTCCGAGTACGGGTTTACTGTATTCTAAAACAGTTCAATAAAAATAACAAAAAATGTACCAACAAACAAAAATATTTAAGTGTAGCACACATGTGAATATATATATTAGATATAAAATGTTCAATAAGAAATATTACAAATTGATTTTGCTTTTTTTTACGTCACACCGTGTACCACATTTTGAAATAGTTCGACTACTCTTCCATCCCTCTTTTACTAGAGCACTTTTAGTGCCGTCTATTTCTCGTGTATGTGTACTGCAAATTGTAAACTGATAAGAAACACGTGGAGAGTGTCCCTACTCATTAATGGATATACTCTGGTCAGGATATCGTTTTTAACAAAAAAAAAATCTAAATATGTATAGAGTTTAAAGCAAGGAAACTACTACTTCCTTAATATCATGAAACTGATAAGAATTTCCGACCACATAAGGATCTTTAAGTCCTGCAGTGAAATAAAATATTTAAGAGGGCTTAATTGCGCTTTGCCATCTTACTAATTATTCTGTTTTTCTGGCAATCGTGATAGGCATATGGAAGTTCCTCACAACCCTGTGGTAAACCTAACCTAAGGCAAAGCCGTCACCTGAGCGTTTATGCAGTTAAGTGTAAATGACTTCCATATAAAAAGGCGGTTAAATATCCTAATTTATTGTTATCGTCATTTGTGTGAGAATTATTTTATCATATTTAGTAAACGTATTTATTATATAGCCGAAGTTGATAGTATTTAATTTTAACAATATAGTACATGATATTAAAGTATTCCTTACCTGTGTTGTTGTTGCAGAAAAACTAGCATTTTGGCTTAGAACTCCTTGCATTGCAGTTGAAACGAATTGTTGCGACGACATTACAGTATTTTGTACAATTGTCTCTAGTCCATAATATACGGGTGGAGCTGCTAAAAGAACTTGGTTAGCATTTGGCATTAGCTCCATTGGGCCTGTGCCTCCAATTAACATTTGATTTGACCCAATATGTAGAGGTTGTGGCTGATTGAATGTTCCAAATAATTGAGGTGACGTCTGAGAAGTCAATTGTAAAGATGGCATTGACAACATTTGTAATCCGGATGATAATATAAGATTTCCACTTGCATCGGTCTGCAATATAGATCCTTGCACTAAGGGATTCGTCGAACTTGGAATAGAGGCATATTGCATTGAATTATTTGAAAGAACGACAGGAAAAATATTTTGCGGGATCGCTGTCTGATTAGCCACTTGTTGTAGAAATAAAGGTTGATTATTGCCAACACTTTGCTGAATAACAACAAATTGTTGTTGCTGTGATTGTTGATCCTTTTGTGAATACTGATTATTTAAAACTAGTTGCTGGTTTAAAAACTGTAGGTAGCCCTGCTTTCCTTGTGAATTATATTCGGCCTTGTTATTTATAGTTTCAGGAGTGCCAATTGATTCTTGCTTAGTTTTTGTACAAACTTTATATTGTTCATTATTAGCTTTGCTATTCGAGTTGGTACAGTTACACTTTAAGTTTTTGTTTTTATCACTACATTTACTATTAATACCACAACTGGTAACATTCTGCCAATTATTTTCATCATAGCCCGTGTTAATACTAATTTTATTCTTGTTAATGTTACTGTATCCAGTTTTATTAATATTAGGATAAATTCTTTCCTCATAGTCTGTAGTATTAGTTGCATAAATAGTTTGGGGAATTATATTTTCGGGCGAGATTACATTTGGTTCGCTAACAATTGATATATTTGTTGGGAATTTTTGATTACTTGGTAATTGATTGTGATATAATTGCAGATTAGTTTTAAGAGTTTCATCTTGAAATACTATTGTTGAGTGTGATGCATCAGGAGTTAGCGATGAGGTTTCGGTTTCGCTCTCACTCGTTGAAATTTGTTCGCATGTTACCAAATGTCTTTGAAATGAATCAAAAGATCTGTAAGTACAATGACATCGATCACATTTTACTGGGCTTTTGGATGCTGAATTGGGCAAATGAGTGCTTATATAACCTATTACAGTATCGTCCGTTCCATCTAATTGCATTAGTTTGATGTTATCCTTCTTGATTTGTGTTAAATGCTTGCCCTCATCGAATATAGAATTATTTTTTGAATTAAACTTATAGTCGTCATATTCATCTTCAGCTTTCCTGCAGTTTGAATGATAAACTCTTGTTTCACTTAATCCTACATCAGAGAGGCCTTTTGTAAAATATCTTCTGGTACTGTCAAATTTACAGCCCCATGTAACACTTGAAGAACGTTGGCTTCGGTAACCTTCAAAATTTCTTAAGAAAACTTCAGAATTACTGCGCTGCAGTTCACGTTTGGGGTAAGTAGAATGTAGAATAGGCAAACTCGTATCTTCTATATTATTCACAAAATTGCAAGTAAATTTATTATTTGTATCTTTTTTTTTAGCAGAACTATATGAAGTACAGTCGTCTGATATTTGAAGTGTACAGTTTTCTGTAGCCTCGCTTAAGAGCATATCTGGCTTTCCTTCGATAGAAATCAAATCTTCATAAATCATAAGTTTTGGGAATATATCCAACATAGAAATACCATCTAGGATATCATGTGGCAAGTCTTCAAAAATAGCATCTTTTATTTCGGGTGGTAATAAATCTGAATTATTTTGTGGTTCTTCCTCTACACAAGCGTCTGAAATAGTGTCATTATCATTATCGGTTGAAAACCTATGATTTCCAAGTTGCCCGTACTCGTGATGTAAAGTAGCATCTGGGTTTTCCCCATGAGTTAATGTGTTATGCCAACTCGCAATCTGAGATAAGCCCGTTTCCACTAGATTAACGTGATTTGAATGATCAACTGTAAAGTTGTTTTCTATATCGTTTGCAAACGTTATTGAACCATGCTGTATTAATGTTCGTACACTATATTTAACAATTTTCCAAGGTTCTTTACACGACCAATATAATCGTGTGCAGGCAAAGTTGATTGGAACGATTGCTTCAGATGTATCGGAAAATTTCGGTGATACAGTACCAAGTTGTATCACTGATAATGAGCCCATGGCAAATTTAACTTTGGAAGGTTCTACATACTTCCTGCGGCATTTATCGGATTCAATATATAATGGTCTGAAAACGGTAAACATTTCTTTGGCAAGAATGTCCTTTTGTGTGTCCTTAGAGAAATGAGTTGAGCAATAAACAGATTTATTAGATAAAAATTCACATTTCGCTTTTCTTGCGCATTGAAAATGGTAATTACTAGAACACGTTTTAACGGAACATTTTATAGTCGCCCCTGGCCATTTACAAACAGAACACTTTATTACTCGTCCTTTATTTAAAGCATTCTGTACATTTTGCAATGTTCCATCAAATTCCTCATATACATCATTGGAATATATAGCACAATTTGCATGAACCCACAAATTATAGCCGTAATAAAGTAGTCGCGATTCCTGTAAAATTCCACCATCACCCTCTTTTAGACAAAATATGCATACTCGGTTATCGGTCTCTTGCTTAAGATAGTTTAAAACTGTTCCTAATAATTCCGGAAACTTTGTTGTAGCATTTTGATCTTCTGTTACCACGTCATCCAATTGAAATGAATAATTACAGGATTCGAACATATCCTCCTCAAGTGCATCTGTGCACGTTTTCGTTTCATTTTGAAACCATGAAAATTTTTCACTCAAGATCTCTTTATATGCTAGTATTAATTCGTCATTTTTCAAGGGCATAATAACATCATTCATATCTGCATTGAAATCAAACAATGAAACATATTCCCCATTGATAATTTTTTTCTTAACATCAAAGAGGCTTAATGAATGGCTTAATTTGGATTGTGGGAAGTGGACGTTGGAACACAAACATTTTGAAGATTCTGACGATCCAATATGATTATTTAATATGTAATTGTTTACACTTTTAGAACCTTCTTTTATGTAAGAATGTTTGTAGTTTTCATAGGACAATATGTGATGATTTTTATTTATTTGCTGAAAGCCACACCGGCAGATTTTGTTTACATTTCTTTTCAAAACATTAGCTTGTCGACTTCTACTCAGTAATCTTAAGACGTCTAATAGCCCAGCTTTAAGTTCTTCATATACAGCTTCCCTCCACTCGTTAGCGAGTGCCTTTGCATTGTCATTTGCCAGCGAACATTTTTTACACACAAATTTAATATTTTCTGGAAGGTTGCTTAGTAAATTTGACTGTTCTTCTGTAAGGCCTTCGCATTTTACATGTATTAATTTCTCGCAAATGCCGCATTCAAGAATTATTAAATCCAATATGTTGTCAAACAAATTATTGCAAAGTGGGCAACGACTATCTAACCGTCTCAGCTTAAAGCACTGCATGCAGATAGGTTGATTGCCGACGTATTTTGAAACTTTTGTAGTTGAGCAGGTCTGACACTTAAGGCAACTTCTACATATCAGAGGACGATCTGCACCAAGCAATCCCTTTGATGTGCCCATACAAGTTGAGTGATAATTTTTCTTACACTTCTGGCATTTTATTTTTTCTCCAGACGACATATTGCAAGTATAACATATTGTGCAACGAGGACAAACCCAATTTAATTGATTCAAAAGATTGTTCTTATTTTCTGCATTGCCAGCAATGATTTTGTCTTTAAATATTGCATATATTGAGTTAACTTCTTCCTGAATACAATAGCTGTGATAGGGCTCACAACAAGATGCACAAAAAAGTAAATATTCCAAATCCATACTACCGCATAAAAAACAAAGAGCACAAGTCGGTGCAGATTCCGTTAATATTAAACCAAAACCAGTTTGGCTAACTTCAGCAGGAACGTAAGTATCCCAAAAGTCTATCGAAATCATTTTTGATTTCTTTTCACAATTTCGAGCTTTCGTTATTCTTATTAAATTCATTTTTGACAACGAATTTACATTACGATTAGCTAGCATGAATATATTTTTATTTCCACCGTATTTTTGTGCTGACTTTTGAAATTGGCATTTATTTGTTCCATTCGAATTTTCAAAGAATATAGGTCTGTTTTCTTTGATTGAGGCTAATTCATTTGATTCACTACTTGCGCACGGATTTTTTGACGGTTCCTTTTGCGTTTCAACTGCTTTTATCGCAAAACCTTTCTTTAATACTTTTTCTTTATCTTGCAATTGATTCTGTACCATTTCCACATCTTCAATTGATTTTTGGGAGCAAATCTTCTGATCGTTTGCGGAAAAATAAATATTTCCAAGCAGCGAATTAGTGAATGGAATATTTTCTGATTTCGACTGCTCGTATTTTGAAGGTTTTTCATCTTCATTAGAAAATGTTGCAATTTGTTGACCCAACGCTATTGAAGCACTTCTGCATACATGCTTAACTCTTGGACCTTTAAAGTCAATTTTTTGCCTTTTTGGATATTCAGGTGTAGTATTTGTTGATTGTAGCTCTATGCTTTTACACAGGACCGGCTCCAATTTTTTGATAGGATTAGAATTTGAGTTTAATTTGCTCTGTTTGCCACTACTCGTACTGAAACCATCATGATTTAAAGGTTGCGCGTTTTGCGATTGCTTAGAGTTTGCGAATACATCAGATAATATATTATCAATAACTGGTTCACTGATGTTGTGGACAGAAGCAAAGTCCACATTATGAGATTTTACTGGTTCCGTAATTCCGCCTGGTGGTGTTGTTAATCTCCAGTTCAATGAAGTTGATTCACCGTTGTCTGCATAATCGATCTGGGTTAATGATTCACTTCCATATTTTAAAGTATTAACTGAAGACGAATGCAACGAATCGAAAGTTTTATTTACTGATTTTATATCAATTTTGCTTTTATTATTTTCGGATAATATCGCATTAAGACGCAATTTATGTCCAGAAGGAAAATGGAATGATTTAATACATTTTCTAAGCCAACACGCTGAACATCTTTCATCGTATATTTTTTTAAAACTCTTAACGTTGTTTTTCGGTAATGATGTTATAACGCATTCCCCTGGTAAAGTAAAAAAGAATGTTGTTAATAAAAAATAATTTACAAATTAATATACAATGAGATATAAGGTAACTGAAAGTCTTAAAGGACCTGATGGCCAAAATAATTTAATATGAGCATGTAAGAAAAGAAAATATTTATATTAGTTAGTACTTTTGTCCGGGGTATAAGCTTGTTTCACTTTACTAGCTAACAAGCTACCACTAGCTATAGATTGTGCCGGCTGCAGATACCTGTCGGTCTGGTTCACCCTGTATTGTAGTGCCATCTACTCTGCTTTCGCTGCCTTGCAGACCATAATCCTACATGTCTCTGAAGCCGGCACAATCTGTAGCTGCTTATCTTGTTTTACTTTTGCTATGGCCAAAAAGTTGTTGCGTTCAAAGACTTCACTGACACAGTGAATCACTGGTCAGTCTTTCTATAGCGACCGGCTCCATGTCTAACCCCATTAAAAACACAAATTACACCTTCGGGGTTTTTCGCCTTTTCCACTGTGGTGAACATTTGAGATCATAACTGTTTTTCAGAATTTTCTCTGTCCAACCGTTCGGTCCCTTCAATCATATAAATAAAATAGGTGTAGCTCTGTTTGACTTGAATGGAATTTGACTGACTGGTTTGAAATAAAGAAACCTTAAAAATTACTGATCGAATTCTGGTGCCTTTTCATATGTTTATAGAGAATACCTAGAACCAGGCACGTAGCCCGGTAATTCTTCCACAACCATTCAAATGCAAATATAACTTTCAAAAATGCCATACAAAAACACGACTTCTACGCCTTTGTAAAACAAAATTCATTGAAAGGCATGACAGTATTATTTCCTTTGTAGAGCTCTTCAAATGTATCTCAATACGTCTTGAAGATATAACAAGCAGAACGTGGGCTAAGTCTTCGAAAGCATCAACACTTTTGGTAGCGGTCCAAATAAGTGATATCCTAGTAAGCCTCATTGCATGAGAAAAACTATTCACTTTAACGCTGCCCTTATCAGTTTTCCTACAGAACAAATCCTTAGATTTCGTTTCTGTAATCGACCAAACAAAAGAAGTTCTGGGGTGTCAGCACGTAACTTGATACAATCGAGTTCAGTCGATACAATAGAGCTCTGGCAGCACCTAATTTATCTCAATCGAGGATAATCAATCGAGGATAATCGATTGAGACAAATTAGGTGCTGCCAGAGTTTGATTGTATCGACTAAACTCGATTGTATAAAGTTACGTGCTGACACCCGAGAATTATCATAAGAACATCAGATTCTCACAGAATCTCAGAGTCATTTCAGCAAATTTTACGTTTAAAATCATACCCACTCAAGATGTACTCTAAACCCTTGTTAATTAACAGCGTAATACATAACATACATAACTACATAAACATACGCATTAACTTCAACATTTTATTACTTTTAATTATATTGCCACTGAAGTCTTGGCCTTTACAGAAATATACCGTGTGTGATCGAGATTTAAGTAGTCATTTTTGAGAAATATTTATAAAACGGCTACATTCGAGTTTTCTAAAAAACTAAGTACGTGATCATGTTTAGAATGCTTATGTTGTCTCAAATATGTATTTTGATCAAAATCGTTGGAGCGGTTTTTTGTAAAATTATACTAACAAATGTTACAACTTTGGATTCGAAAAGCACTGTTATTAAACTGTTTAGCTGAATACTGAGTACGACGTATTCTTCAGGATAAAAGCATTGCCTAGCAGTTACATTTTCATCCAAATCAAAAATGGCGTTTTCGAGATATGAGCAGTTTTTAAAGTACCATTTTTAGCGATTGGGGTGGAAATCGAATGACGCACTTATGGTTAAAAAAAACTGTTTTGCAACTGTTTAGCTCAAAACTGAGCAAAAGGTGTTATACTATGGATTTAAGCAGTACCTACTAGTTATATTTTTATCATAATCGAAAGTGGCGTTTTTTAGATAATGAGCAGTTTTTTTAAATAGATATCAAAGGACGCAGTCTTTTTAGAGAAAAACTCGAGTTTGCTATCAAGTTAAGAATGACAATAGTATCTCAAAAATACGTTTTTTTTTTAAATTATTTTTTTCCGTTTTCGAGAAAAAGCCAATTTTCAAAACTGCCGTTGCTGGATTTTTTAGCGAAAAACTGGGTATACATACAGTCATGTTAAGCATGCCTACAAAGTCAACTATCCATTTTGGTTCAAATCGTTAGAGCCGTTTTCGAAAAAATCCAAATTGTTTAAAGTTTTTATATTAGAAGGGATAGAATATTAAAAAAAAAAACACTCCTCCTAGCGGGTAGCCCACAAACTATAAATACGAAGTTTGAAACATATCCGTCCAAGCGTTTAGATTCCCCAGGGGTGGGGCAGACAGACATACGGACGGACAGAATTGCGAGACCCACTTTTTTGAGTTCCCCTATTTCGAGTTCGAAATTTTGTACGAAAACAATACATATCTTTCTCTTACTACGTATACGGTATACGAGAAAGTTAAAAATCAAGACGATTTCTGCTTTAAAAAAATGTGTCTAAAAAATAATTTAAGTATGTTTGTTTAAGTACATACGATTTAAAAACTAAAAAACCAATGAATATATTACAATTCATATAGTTTTTTGTTTAAAGAATTCCTTGTAAGATTTGGAAGTAACCCTCCCAAAATCATGGCTGCGGCATTACCTAGAGCCACAATCTCCACTTTATTTCAAGTCGAAGTGTCTTTAGTTTCCGGAAAAATTAAATGCTTTTTGATTTTTTTTTGTATCGGCTTGAAAGGGTAACTCCTCGGAAAATACTGAGCGCATTTTAACATATTTGGCACAAAAGAACGTTTCGAATTGGGAGATCTGAGGATAAGTCATTTGCTCTTCGCTGATGACTTGGTCATCCTTGGGTCCTCTCAGACTGAACTTCAGCGCGCACTCGATCGGTTTGTAGCCGTTTGTGTTGAAGCTGAGATGAAGGTAAATGTGAACAAATCTGAAGTGATGGTCGTCTCCAGAACGCCTGTTCAATGCACTCTGCATGTTAGTGGAGTCCCATTGAAACAGGTGGAGTCTCGGGGTCTTATTCACGAGTGATGGAAGGAGCAATGCCGAGTTTTCCTGTAGGATTGGTCAGGCTGGATCGATTTTGAGACAGCTTGGTCATTCTGTTATTAGGAGGACTGCACTTGGTGTCAAAGCTAAGTTGTCAGTCTTTAATTCGGTGTTTGTTCCAACTCTTACCTATGGTCGTGAGGTTTGGGTAATGACCGAAAGAGTAAGATCGCGAATACAAGCTGCCGAAATGAGATTCCTCCGTTGTATTGCTGGTGTGACCCGTAGAGATAGCATTAGAAATACTAGAATACGTGAGAAACTCAATGTCGAGCAGCTACTTCTCCGGACGGAGCGGTCCATGCTTCGGTGGTTTGGTCATATTAAACGTATGTCCCCGACCAGGATCCCACGACGTGCTATGGAATCCGTACCATCAGGCAGGCGTCCCCTAGGTAGACCCAGGATGAGATGGTTAGATCAAATTCATAATCTCTCCTCTACCCGTATGGGGATTGCCCTTGATGATTTGGAGTCGATGGCGGAGGACCGAGAGCTATGGAGGGTCCACTTGAGCAACCTACACCCGCGACCCACTTAATGGACAAGCGGACCATCGAAAATGAATGAATGAATGAATGGCACAAATTTAAAGAGGATAATCATGGTTCTATTTTAGTCTACGTCTTATCCCGATAACTTGAGAAATTTTGAAAGAAATAGCAAACGTTTGAAATTGTTTGGGTTTTTTCGGCTGGGCGAGTCAATGTTCACTTAAATGTCAAAGTAAATATACCTTGCCATTATTATTTTACATAAACTAGAGAGTTGAAAGTTTTACCAAAAGGTAAAAAGATCGTGCCAGGGCAGAAAATCCCGTACAGAAACCTGTAGAGATATTGAGGGAAACATTGTAGTAGAATCACAGTCGGTGCTGAGAATATGGAAAAATTACTTCTGCAGACTCTATAATGGCGACGAAGACCAGAATCCCGCTGTTAGACAGAACGTACCACTCGATATAGACGATGATAGACAAAACTTCCGTTAACCTGACCAAAGCGAAGTACGGGTAGCAATATCCAAGCTAAAGAACAACATCAGGCCGCAGGGCCTGATGGCCTACCTGCCGAGCATTTTAGAGCAGCTGGAGATGACTTGGTAGAGAGCATGCACCAACTCATCTCCAAAATTTGGTCAGATGAATGCATGCCTGATGAATGGAATCTCAGCATCGTTTGCCCGGTCCACAAGAAAGGAGACCCCTCAAATGCGCCAACTACAGAGGTATCAGTCTCCTTAACATCGCATACAAGATCTTGTCTGCCATGCTGTGTGAACGCCTTAAATCCTTTGTAAATAACCTGATTGGCCCTTATCAGTGCGGTTTTAGGCCAGGAAAGTCCACCGTCTATCAAATTTTCACACTAGATCCTGGGAAAAACCCAAGAAGTCCAAATCGATAACCACCATTTTTTCATCGATTTCAAAGCCGCCTACGACAGCATCTCTAGAGACGAGCTATACAGTGCAATGTCTAGCTTTGGCATCCCTGCAAAACTCGTTCGATTGTGTAGGATGACGATGGAGAAAGCTCGCTGCTGTATCAAGGTCGGTAGCGACCTCACCGAAATATTTGATGTCAAACGAGGATTTAGACAAGGCGCTGTCGTGCGACTTTTTCAAAATCATACTTGAAAGAATCGTCCGAAACTCACAGGCCAACACACAAGGCACGATCTTTCAAAAGTCCGTCCAATTGCTTGCATACGCCGATGATATTGACATAATTGGTAGAACACAGCGAGCTGTCGCTGGTGCTAGTATAGAAACGGAAGCGGCTAAAATGGGTCTAGCGGTCAACGAGGGCAAAACCAAGTATATTCTGTCAACAAGAACGGACACCCAACATCGTTAAATCGGACAAAACGATACGATCGACAGCTATAACTTTGAGGTAGTGAGGGACTTTGTCTACCTCGGCTCTGCTATAAATTCTGACAATTAGAGATATAAAATAAAAACAAATAAATAGGTGGCGCAACAGGCGGGTAGACACCTTAGGCCTAGCTTCTCGCAACCATTCGTTTGCGTGAGTTTCTATTTTTGGGACGAATGGAAGGGACCTACGATTTTATGACGATTCCGAATGGCTGAATTGAGAAGCTTTTTCAGGACAGTCATACTCTCGGATGTTTGTCAGACGTTCGCGAGAGGTGGCGCAGTAGAAAAAACCTTAAGATGTAATTTGTGTTTTTCCGGGAATCGAACCTAGGATCCCTCGCACAGTAGTCCAGCACACTAATCACTGCGCTACTGCGCCCACAGGTTTAGAGATATGCAATCGGAAAAGGTGGTAGCAGTTTGTTGGGATTGTTCAAATCAAATCCAAGATCCGCATTCGTACCTTGGCTGCAACAAGGTAGGTCCGAGTTTATGTTTTGTGCCGTTTTATGCTATGGCGAAAGCCATGTACCGAGTGCTAGCTATAGAAGTGTAACGACCCGTTAGTTCCGGTCGTACTACCAAATATATTCTTTTTTTATTTCTTAAAAAAAAACTACAGCGCTACTAATTATGAAGATCAAAATACATACATTTATGACGGACGCTATTTGAAAAATATATTAACGTAAAAATCAAGGTGGCATACATAATGACAAGAAGTTAAACAAATGTAATCAAATACGATACAAACATAAAGAAAACCATAAATATTTACCATCTCTTTTACTGCACTGGATTTTAAAAGAAGTTAGTGGATTTGTAGAAGAAGAAACGGTTTTCTTTGTTATTTTTGATATAAATTTCCGACAAGCATCACATGCTATTATCCCGTATTTCCGATTTTGTAGAATCTTGCTGCCTACACTAGTATTACATACGCCACAAACTGAATGAGTACCTGTAAATGGAAATTAGATTTTAATTACTGTTTTAAAATGAAAGAACAAAAAATAAATAAAATACATGAAGATAAAAAAATGTGATGCTACGATCGTGAAATTCGCCCAAGCGTAAATTTGAGGTTATAATATTTAACATATTTATCAAAAAATGTTTAGCCCAAAAAGAGTGAAAATAATATGTCAAAATTAACTTCATATGCTCCTTTCCATTGTATCTAAAATAGTTGAAAATATAAGAACTTCAGTTTCTGCCCTCAGTTGCACACGCCCTTTCCAACTGGGCGATCGCCTTATCTTAGGTAAGCGCATCGTCAACCGACTTGTTCCTCTGGAGTAGTTTCAAATTCTCTAGGCCCTTCCATTTTGGAACAAATGGAAATTACCTGTAATAATCCATTGACCAACCCCAACAGCAATCTCTTGAATGTTTAGTGCATGGTGTAATTTGCACTTTAGTAGGTATATTTATGAACAGTTATTTAGTAATGTATTTATTTCGAAAAAAATGTAATTTCAACTGAAGTGAATGATTATTAGTAGTTGTTGTGGTTTTCTTTAAAATGTCTTGCCTATTTGCATCCTCTGAGATGCAAGGGTAAAAAAAACTAGAAGCAGTTGTAGAAATTAGTAAATTCTATCTGGCTTCATTTAGGCGGGAGGGGCAATTGAAAAAAAATAATAGTTTAAATGAAAAAAAAAAAAAAAAAACAATGGCAACACTTACAATAAAGGACTTTAGGGTTTTTGGACGCCAGGAATCTGTTCTTTGATATTATTTTTAAAACAAGTTATTTCTATGAATAATTTTGGAAAAAAAAATGCTCTCAAACTTGAAATTTAAGGAAAAAAATTAAAAAAAAGGTGTAGGCTGATTTGTTCAATATTGAGATAATAGATACTTAGTTTGTTTGTAGTTTTTACTGCCGAAATCAATTCTTAATCTAACACGGAAAACCGGATTGATTTATGTCCCCTAATTTTTGAGAAAATTGAAAATTACTTTTATATGTCGCTCCGCTTAGAGTACAAATTGTTACCCTCTGCTTGGATTTTGGGATGGGTGCAAGGCTGAGTATATGCAAATTTTCTTTAAATTACATTAGTTTACCCAATGTCAACAACTTTCTTCAGCTACAGCCTCTGGCCTGAAATTTCACATTGGTAGACAAAATTTTGCGGACTTGCATTATACGCAATTTAGAACAGATCCCTGGCTTTAAAAAATGCTAAAGTACTTTTTTTGTAAGTGTTGCCATTGTTTTTTAATGTTTTATTTTCATTTTAAGTAGTATTTTCTTTAAATTACCCCTCCCGCCTAACCGGAGCGAGATAGGCCCCCTCCCATAGTAAAAAATGCTTGTATTTTACTCCTCCACATAAATCCGTCATTAGTTTTCATCGCCAAAATTATTGTACTCATTCCAATTTTTGTCGTTAAATTGCAGAAATAACTTGAATTAAAAATAATATGAAAGAATAGATTCCGGGCTTTCAAAAATGATATAGTATTTTATTATAAGTGTTGCCATTGTTTTTTAATTTATTTATTTTTTCCAAATAAAGTATCATTTTCTTTAAATTACCCCTCCCGCCTAAACGGAGTAAGATAGACCCTTTGCTTGTATTTAACCACTCTACAAAATACCGTTATCAATTTTTGGCGCCGTAGTTATCGTACTCTCCCCCTTTTCCAAAATCCCCTATTCCATAATCCCCTGTGCTGAAATCCCTTACTCGAAAAGACCTGAGAGAAAATCCCCACGGGACAAAATCTCCCATTTTTTGATTTGGTGTTATTAATCAATGAACCCATTGTTATATAATATAGGTATATGTCAATCCCCTCCACATCTAGCCTAGCACAGCATATAAAACATATTCATAAATATGTACATAAACGTATGCATATGTTTTATGTATGTACACACTATGCACTCATAGCATACCTACATACGTACCAGTTCTTTTTGTTAAGGTGCTAGTCATATCGTGCCTCATACGTATGAGTACCTTATGTGAGTGACACAAAGAGGGCTAGTACATGGTATGTAGCCATTGGCTTCATACGCTGACGTCAAAATCACGTCAGAGCCACATATATATGTGGCGTGCTACATATCTTCACATATTGTCACTAATTTGAAATTGATTTGATTTGTTGTGGCATCAACATTTGGTCAATTTCACAAATTTTTGTGTCCAATGTGAAATGAGTGAATTCGTGTACAATAATATTAATATATTTCTTTTTTAATAGAGTTTTAACCCGGGTTAAAGTACTTAAACTCGTCTACGGAGTGCAGATTAAATTCAATCTGATTAAACGCCGACACGTTTAAAAAAAAACGGTTTATTAGCGGGTTTAACGACTGAATATAATGGACTTGGGTTTAATTTTTGGATTAATAAATAATAAATAAATAGGTGGCGCAACAGGCGGGTGACACCCAAGGCCTAGCTTCTCGCAACCATTCGTTTTGTGTGAGTTTCTATTTTTGGGACGAATGGAAGGGACCTACAATTTTATTCCGAGTCCGAACGGCTGAATTGAGAAGCTTTTTCATGACAGTCATACTCTCGGATGTTTGTCAGACGATCGCGAGAGGTGGCGCAGTAGAAAAAACTGATGTAATTTGTGTTTTTCCGGGGATCGAACCTGGGATCCCTCGCACTAGTCCAGCACACTAACCACTGCGCTACTACACTTAAACCTGTGTGTAAACTTTATTCAGTGGTTGGGTGTTGTATGAATAGGGCTGGGTACTGATTGGCAGTCCATTTGTCGTAACTATCTCATACACATCAATTATTGTGCTTATTTTACCTCCCCGTGGTAGGTAACCACCGGTTACTAGTCACGCCCACCCGGGCTTGGCTTGCTAAACTTGCTTGAACAACACGCGAGTGTTAAACACAAGAAAATAGCAACATTATAATGCTCGTTTCCTATGCAGTAGCATCGAAGCCAAGAAGCCATCAGAAGCACCGCAACTGATGTGCTAGTTTTCGACCGACAATGACCTGTAGAGACGAACAAGGAAACCTTGTAGTGGAGTCACAGTCGGTGCTGACGACATGGAAAACCCATTTCTACAGACAGTTAAACGGCGAAGACGACACAAATTCCACTGTCAGGCAGAATGAACCATGTCATGGAACCATGGAGTCATGTCTAGTTTTGCCATCCCTGCCAAACTTGTCAGAGTGTGCAGAATGACGATGGAGAACGCTCGCTGCTCCATAAAGTTCGGAAACAATACCGAGACCTTTGATGTCAAAAAAGGATTTAGACAAGGTGATTCTTCGAGTGATTTTCGGACCCGTTTGCGTTGACGTTGGAGGAGGAGATTTAACAAAAAACTCTACAAGCTGTACCGCGACATCGACCTGGTTAGAAAAGTACGCATCAGTCGACTAAGATGGCTAGGACATGCCCGACCGACCCGAAGAGTCTTCGATTCCAACCATTTCCAATTTTTTATCAAAACATGTAAATACTTGATTCTGTATCATTAAACGAATTTTGGGTTGGTATTAGGAGTGAATACCCTGAACTACATATTACAGTTTTCAAAATTGACCCTTTATTTTACAACTCATTGTAAACTATTAGCATCCTCTTTGTCTTCAAAGCGTACTTCGAAACGGTTCATTAAGTATTTTTTAAATATTCTCACCAACTGTTCAACAAAAGCTCAACTGCGAATGGTTTTTTTTTTTTTCTTTGCATATTCTTGAGCAATTTTTCACAATTTTTAATATAAATTTTTTGCAAATTCGTATTATTTTGTATTTTGCAAAAACATGCTTTGCACTTTGAAAATTTGTTTTTGGTGAAACGAATTTTGCAAAGAGGGAACATTTTCAACTTTTATAATTGAAAAATGCAAAGTGAAAAGGTTGGTGAAATAGGGCCATGGCCCTAGTTACTCTAATCATAGAATTCTAACTTTTTTGTTGGGGGTACATATTAACTAGTGCATTCGTTTCTAGTTGTTTTATACGCTACATAATGACACTTTTTTTATTCATCGATTCATTTCTTTATGTATAGATAAACCATGAAAATTATGAAAAAGAATAAGCATTAATTCTAACCCTTCCTTTTCTAATTTGGCGCACTTTGGGTGCAAAAATTCTTTGCAGATTGTGCACTGTATTTCATCAATGTCATGTCTTTCTGCTTTTAAATTGCGCAAATTACACATCATATTTATGTATATCACTTTTGAAGTGTTGTGTAAAATATAAAATTAAATATGTAATTTTAAGTTATATATAGAATTTGAAATTATATTATAAAAATTTGTTAAAAGTATTCAGTCGTTATCATGTTCTACTAAAGATTTCCCTTGCTTTTGTGCCCTATTTATCGATTTAAATTTAGAACTTAATTTGTGTTAAAATGGACGACTTCGTATGCTCTGAAGGTATTGGAATACGTTTTTATTAAAATTCTCTATTTTTACACAAACTATCTAGGTTATAAATTAAAAAAAAAAAAAAAACGATAATTAATTGAAATACACCATTCTTTTATGATTAGTAATTTAACTGGAAGCATTTTATTTTGCCAGTATTATTTTATTGCTACTACATATGTATTTTTAGCGACAAGAGGTAAAAAACGGTGCAGGGTCATAAGTCCACAGGCCAGAAGTCCACAATGGGCTTTTGACCCACTCGAGTAGGTTATAAATCCACAAATCAATTGTGAACTTATAACACACCCAGGTGGGCCATAAATCCACAATATTTTGGGCCATAGTCTCACAATCTCAAAAACGAAGTAGGCCATAAGTCCACAATTATTCTTATGCCATTATATATTGTATTAAAACAAGAAGAAAGGTATGGCAATGTTTAGTTTTTTAATTGATTGGTCAAGTTTAAGTATACATATTATTATGATTCAAAGAATGAATAATATATACAGACATTATTAAACGTACAAAAGAAATATACAAACAAATTGAGAAGTTTATAAAGTTAGTGAGCAATTCGCGGAAATTTTTGAAAAGCTCCATCTAAAATGGTGCAGGGAAATACCTTCACGGGCAATAATTTCACATGGGAAATAATAATTTCAACTTTTTTATGTGAAGTTATTTTCCCATTTAGCTCTTCCTACCTTTAGTAGGAAATAACTTGGCGCAGGGACACAAATCCCGATTTTTTTTTTTTTTTTTTGATTCGTAGACTATCTTGAACGGTAAGTTCTGGCACACTTCATAATAGAAGAAATAAACTTGGGCATGTAAATAACCCAAAGGCAAAGCAAAAAAAAAAGGCAATAGATTCGCGAATTTTTAATTTTCACACCCCAAATCGATCCTCCCTTGCTCAAAATTTTTTTTGGCTACGCGCTACGCCTTTACATTCTTTACACGCAAAAGTTTATCCCTCCTATGGCGTTGCATAGCAGGACATACCACCTACAACAGCCTGTTTGACTTGCAGATGAAATATTTGAAACGGAAGTGGTACATAACTATTACTTTATTTAATGCTCAAACGAAAGGTCTTTGTTGAGCATTAATTTAAAAAATTATATTTAAAAAAAATGTTCTTTCGTCTTTGAGTAGTAGTTATTTAAATGTAGATTCGCGCAAATTTTTCAAAATAACTTCATAAATTTTCGCTAAATTCGCTTAGCTAGTACTTTATAAATTTGGGAAAAGAGATATAGTGTTTGAGACGTTTATAAAGTATCTAATAATAAAAAATTCACGCCTGAAATGTACTAAGAAAATTCAAAATCCCATGCTTATATAAAATTTGTATGTTCTATGGGAATCCGCTCCTAAAATATTGTTCAAGAGAAAAACTATACAAGAGAGAGAAATAACGAAAACCTTTGATTTCTGCCCTATTACGAAAATTTACTATTGTGTATGTACTTATGTTATGGCCTACTATAGTGAGCCATAACACCACAACAGATGAGTCAAAAGTCCACAAGAATTTCGGGTGTACTTCTGGCCCACCTGGGTAGGTAATAAGTCCACAATTGATTTATGGACTTATAACCCACCCAGGCCGGTCAAAAGTCCATTGTGGACTTCTGGCCTGTGGACTTATGACCCTGGGCCAAAAAAAACTATTGCTAAATGAGAAATGGATTTCAACAGATTTTTGTAATTTTCTATTGCTTAACTTTGTATTTAGTGAGTGCTTGTGAAAACATTTAAGCGAAGCCGGGCAGTCTGCTAAATAGGCAGATGATTATGTGCGGCACTAATAATCATAATTCAGGTTAAATTTTATGAGCTTACTATGTATAGTATGAATATATGTATTAGTTCAAATATTTAAATTTTAGTTGAAGGTTCAAAATGATTATTAGTAAGCCCCAAACCTATATTTCTTAAAAAAAAAAGTTTTTATATAATGAACAAATCATTTAATAAACAAGAATGAGAACGGAGGTAGTATTACTGTTGTCGGTTTCTTATGTATCTGAAATCAATTTCAGAAACATATTTTTAATCATATATAGATGTACTACTTACATAAATTATTTATTGGCGTATTACCATTATTGGTACTGTTTAAAGAATTTTGTTTTCCTTTTACCAGTATTTCACTCTGGGGTTCAAAATGTAATCGAGGTTGCCTTAAAATAATTTTGTTATGAGATGTACTGTCCTTCCTTTTAGGTGACCATTTCCGACATTCCTTTTTTATCTGATCATCTATAATAAAAGATAAACAAAAAAGTATGTATTTAATAGTCAATTTATTCGACGAAAAAAATAATAGTGAAATACAAAAAGAAAAAGAATATCATTTGGTTAACATAAAAAAATGTATGACTATGACTATCGAAAAGTGTTATAGATTTAAAAAATTACGAAGAATGTCAAGTGTCGATTTCTTGAGAATTATCAAGCAAACAGAGTTAGAATCTGTGTGAATATCAATGAACTTTATGCAGCTGGAGAACGCGGAATGCGTCAGGATGTTTTTGGAGAACAATTCGTGATTTTGGCGCAACGTTGCGGTTTCCTTTCCGATCGTTTTCTTACATCACTTATCATACATTTTTGAATTCATACCTACTCTAAACACTGCCAGAGAGTTGTTGACATACCCTTAAAATATTGGGCCCATCCCCATCCCTGGGGAACCTTAACGGTCAACAAACCTAAACCACTTCGCCCAAACAAACGGTTATCTGTTAAACCTAAACTCTTAGCGTGCTTCCTTAGAAGACAGTGCCCAGAGAGTATCCCTATTGCTGTTCGTAGCTTTGATCTGCTGAGCCTTAGTAATTCCGCAGATTTTTTCCGATCTAGCTTAGGCCACATAGCCTTTGAGACCCTGTGCCCTACTCTATCCAACCATCTCTGATCTGCCCTGTTTTTTAAATTCCCGAGAATGATTCTCTTTGCCACGGCCACCGGTGGTCTTATGCCCTCAATACTATCATTAAGTGGAAGCTCTGCTTCGGTTTTGGCCAGAACATCAGCCCTTTCGTTACCCTCAATATCACAGTGTCCGGGTACCCAACATAATCTGACTTGGTTCTGCGCGCATAATGCCCTGAGCATTGCGCGGCAGCTCCTGACTAGGTCAGATTTGATGATAAAGGACTCTAGAGCCTTTAGCGCAGCCTGACTATCAATGTAGATAGCTATATTCTTGTTGGATATTGATCCCATATCAAGTAGATCCGCGGCTTTGACCACAGCCAGAACCTCTGCCTGGAACACACTGCATGTATCCGGAAGTCTTAATGACACGTGTAGGCCTATATACCTGGAGTATATACCTCACCCTGTACCCTCCTTAGTTTTGGAACCATCCGTATAAATCGAAATTTCATTATCATTCGAAACCGCATTCTTTTGCCAGTCCTCCCTATTTGGCTATTGTACTTCGTACGGAGTGTCGAAGTCAATTTCCCCCAAACATTCATCCGTTTTATCGGGGATGTTGGAGAAAGATTCCATTAGTATGGAGCTATGTCCTACCTGTCTGGTTTTGAAAAACCCTGCGTTAGTTAGCCGAATCGCACTATTACCTGCTTGCAGTTTTATTTGTAGGTCCAGGGGTAAAAGATACATAAACGCCTCAAGTGCAGCTGTGGGTGTGGTGCGTAAAGCACCAGTGATGGCAGTGCAGGCTGTTCTTTGTACCCTGGTCAACATATCCCGTATATATAACTTATTTGTGGCTTTCCACCAAACAAGAGCTCCATAGGTAAGGATGGGTCTAACCACCATGATGTGTATAACCAATGCATCATTGTTGGACTCAATCCCCAACTTTGTTCTATTACAGGCGAAGAGAGCATTATGAGCCTTTCGGACTCTTTCCTGAACGTCAAGTTTCCAATTCAATTTTTTATTTAGGACCATATTAAGATATCTTGCGCTATCCGAAAGGGAAAGCTCCACTCCACCAATCCTGGGTAGTTTGAAGGGTGGTATCTTGTATTTTGTACTAAAAAGTACTAGTTCTGTCTTTTCCGGGTTGACACGAAGTCCACACCCTTCCGCCCATTTTCTGAGCTTGTTGAGGGCTGATTCCATGGTTTCACTCAAAGTGTTCAGGAATTTACCCCGAACTAGAATTGCCGCATCATCCGCATAAGCGGTTACGCTAAACCCTGCGTTATTGAGTTCTTTAAGTATATCGTCTATGACAAGGACCCAGAGAAGAGGAGATATAACCCCTCCCTGGGGAGTGCGTCTAGTAACCGATTTTCTTAATGAACTGTGTCCGAGAATTGATATTTCTGGTGACAAGCATCGTGCAAAGCCAATTGGTGATGCTATGATCTACATTTATCTTTCCCAGAGCGCGTTTGATTGCCTCTGCCCTAACGTTATTGAAAGCCCCTTCGATGTCTAAGAAGGCAGCTAAAGCAAATTCCTTGTGGTGTAAGCTATGTTCTATTTTACATACCACTTTATGTAGAGCTGTTTCTACAGATTTACCTTTTAAGTATGCGTGCTGAGCATTGCATAGATTTCCATTGCAACACTTGCTTCTTATATGGATATCGAGAAGCCTTTCGAGTGTCTTGAGGAGAAATGACGAAAGACTGATGGGTCTATAGTCCTTCGCAGAGGTATGGCTTGGTTTACCTGCTTTGGGTATGAAAACCACTCGTACCTCTCTTCATGCCGTGGGTATGTAGCCAAATTTAAGGCAATGTATAAAAATTTCCCTGATTCTATCTGTAACCATAGCCGGGGCCTTTTGCAGCATAGCTGGCAGAATGCCATCAGGGCCCGGTGCTTTATATTGAGAGAAGGACATTATAGCCCAACGCACTTTTTTCCAAGTGAAATGGTGTTCTATTTGGGTTTCGGTTGACACGTCAGCGTACTCATAATACCCATTCGGGTCCAAAGCCGTTGGAGTGCTACTTCCTGGAAAGTTAGCTTCCACTAAAGCTTCTAAAACTTCCTCACTGCTGTCGGCCCATGCACCATTAGATTTTCTAATAAAGCTGGGGCTACCGCATCTTTAGCAATAATTTTGCGAAGTCTGGAGGCTTTACTGGTATCTGCAATCGATTCACAGAAAAGCTTCCAGGATTTCCTCTTAGATCGCCTGATCATGTACTTAAACTCCCTCTTGCTGTCTACATATTCACCCCATGTAATATCATCCCCTACCACTTTAGGTCTGTTGTAAAAGTGTCTGACCTGTTTTCTTTTAGAACTTAACTCCTTATTCCACCATTGAGGTTGAGAACTCTTAGCGGTTTTCCTGAGTGGACAAACTATTTCATAGGCTTTATCAAAGTCGTACAAAGGTTGTCTACTGCCTTATATCTATATCTGGGGGATTGGTCATGCGAGTTGGCCACTCCTCCAGACGTTGCCCTACGATTACCTTGTACCTATACCAGTCAGCTCTTCTTGGGTTCCTATAGGTATGCGTGAGCGGCTAAACCCTGCGAAAAAAAGGGTTAAAATCCTGTTAGCGATAGAAGCGAGCCACCCACCCCATACTTTAAAAAATACACCAAACTTTCTTACAGATGGCTTTCTGACAGTTTTTGGTATAGACTTATTCAGAAATTAAACAAATAAAAAAATAATTATCTTTTGCATATGTTTAACTAGCAATGCCCGCGGCTCCGCTCGCCGGTTTCATTTACGTTTGTTTATATTTTTGCTTCTTTTTCATGATTCATTTTTCATGATCCAGATAAATAGTATGATTTAGGCGAATAATTTTCTTCGTGTATGTTGGTAGTTCTATGAACAAAATACTAATAAAATGGCTTACAAAATTTGGACAACCCAATAACCAATCAAACCACTCCATTTCTCGCATAAAATTTGTAAGCCACTGTCAAACAAATTATAGAAGTAAACAATGGAAAACGGCCGAAAATTGTATTTTGTATTTTAAAACATTATGTGCATACTACATACATATATTTTCAGACCAAGGAGAAACTAGACAAACAAAGAAACCTTCGCCTTTCTCCGTACATATTTCGAAGTTCTGACTTCGCGTTCTTTTCGATTTAAACCAAAACTTATTTGTTCTTATTCTTACGTTTGTTTAAACCTAAGAGAAAGCGCACTTGTGAAAGGGATAACTTTGCGAAATACGCCACAGAAAAAGGCAAATTTAGTTTTATTTAAACAACAATTATTACAATTGCCAATCAAAGTATTTTTACTTTACAGCTTGAGGTTTTTTTTTTAACACATTTCGGTTTTGTTTACATTAGAAACGTCAAATTTTAAAGGAATTAACGTCAAGTTCTTTCAGTAATGCCACACGTCAAGAGAAAAATTACAATTGATCCGGGTTTGTTTTATTATGCTGATCTGATCCGGTTTAGATTACGGGCATAATAAAACACCGCTAATACTTCACATAAATGAAAACTCGTCACGGGTATGAATTGATTATTATTTATACTACGCGATCATATCGTTACTTTCCATAGCTGCAGATAGCAGATTTCAAATATGCAGATATGTATGTACAATTGTACATACTTACGCATCACAAACTCCTTATAGCTACGTAGTTTGTTTTATGCATATCCATTCCATGCATCAAATTCAACTACGCATTTCACGAGCATTTGCAATTATGCATTCAGAATGTCCGTCGTGCGAGTAATCATTCTATTTTTAGAACGAAATATAAAACTACCCCTAAGCACAACTGCAATCGATAAAGCAATTTTTTTCGCACTTGGCCAACTAAGATCTAATTTCAATTTATTATATCTCACCCTCTGAATGGACCAAAAAGACGAATGTTAGCTCAAAATACTCGGCAAAATATTGCCTAACAATTAAAAGCATATCTTGAATTGACATACATAAATTTATGAGTATAATGGCAAGTTAAGCGTAGTAAGGTCGAAATAGAAAAGTTTGCTTGAAAAGTTTTTCAACCCTTATAGGACGAATTTTGAAAAACGATGAATAATGAGGCATGTAATAATTTTGACTTATCTATCAACATACAAGCTTTTAAGTTCATACGGCTAACGCTTCGTGAGACCCCTCATATTCCCTGCGACCCCTTTACTCCTGAGCAATTCTCACCCACTCTACGGACTAAGTTGGCCAAATGCGAACAAATCGTTTTCTCGATTGCAGTTGTGCTTAGGGGTAGTTTTATATCACAGTACACATATTAATAGTAATATATTCAGAGCAGAGTATATCCATTAATGAGTAGGGACACTCTCCACGTGTTTCTTATCAGTTTACAATTTGCAGTACACATACACGAGAAATAGACGGCACTAAAAGTGCTCTAGTAAAAGAGGGATGGAAGAGTAGTCGAACTATTTCAAAATGTGGTACAGGGTGTGACGTAAAAAAAAGCAAAATCAATTTGTAATTTCTTATTGAACATTTTATATCTAATATATATTCACATGTGTGCTACACTTAAATATTTTTGTTTGTTGGTACATTTTTTGTTATTTTTATTGAACTGTTTTAGAATAAAGTAAACCCGTACTCGGACGTAAAATTTGATAAGAAATTCTTTATTTTGATTTTTGCAACAGTTGTAATGAAATTCATTTTTCAAAAAGTTAAAAATATTCCCCTCAAAATTATTTAGGTAGTACATATTTGGAAAACAAGAAATAAATTTTTGTTCAAGATTCTCTAACGAGTCTAAAAATTCTTGATTGGGCGGTGTCAATTTCGCATCTTCATATTCTTTAAAATCTGTAAAAAGGGAGGAAACGTTAAGTTGCGGACTCAATTTTAACTCACACTTGTGGTTTAGGCGGTATTTTTTAAAAATATAACCTGCGAAATAGTAGAATGCATTATCAATACCAAAGTCCACAGTTTTATAGTCAGGTTCAGTTTTGAAAGCGTAAACCAAATTGTCCTTATTTTGTTTTTGTGGTTCCATCTGCACTTCAATGTCTGGAAGTTCCAGGTTAGCAGTTGGCTCACAGTTTCCACGTGTAATATCTTCCATATACTTTGCCGAAAAAGATCTTTTAAATGGACAGATGAATTGAAATGGAGTCAGCAACTTGTTATTTCCCCCTCGGTTACGTAAAACAGCAAAAGTGTTTTCCAAGCAATCTTGATTAAGATTTCTTGTTAAAAGAAACTTAATACCGTCTTCTTTTATTTCTGTAAAAATGCCAATTAAGGCATTTATATTCTGTTGCCATCCTTTTATAAAACGTATTTTTTTAGTTACATTTCTAGAATTTTCATGAAAAGTCATATTTTCAAAAAATAAATTCATATCATGCAAAAAAGTAATTTGTTCCGGGTTTGCGAAAAATGGCCTTCTGAATTTTTTGGATTCTCGAAATTTAGATGAATTGAAAATATCAAATAACTTATCTATTTTGTCAATAATTTCAGCGGTATTAATAGCTGTTGAAGATACAGCACCGTGACTAGCTAGAGTATAAATACCAGCTGCAACTGTTGCACTTATCGTTTGAGCAGCAAGCCTCACCCTCATCTTTTGGAAATTGTTGGGAAAAATGTGCTCATCTGTCAATTTGGGAGCCATTCGAAATGAATTATTTTTCTCCCATAAATAAAAGTTCACAACGTCTTTCCAATTTGCTTTTTTGTTGTCAACAGCAATATCGTACTTCATGAAATTTCGCCAGAATGATTTTAAAAGATGAGGGCTATTTTTAATTGTTTGCCACACGCACTGACACTGAACACCCTTTACTTCGTCAATTGTTGGTAATGAACGACTGATAACAATCCAACTCCAGCTCGCCTTTAAAAATACGTGCGAAAAAAATGTAAACAATCCCCTCTACAACCAACCTAAGTAATTAGTATGACCATCTGCTGTGAATTATATTACCTAAAAAGTGCTGGCAATAAAACTTAAAATCGTAAAATATGGTAATTAACGAAGTCGTAGCAAGGCAAAAGGGTTGAATTTCGTGATAGAGAATGAAACATTTCTTTTTCATGTCCATAACAAAGACCATTTAATCAATAACCAATGGGAAAAACTACAAAATTTGTTTTTTTATTAGCAATTCTACGAAAGCAAAGCTGGTTACCTGATCAACCTGAATGGTTGAGAGAAAATACTAATGTACTGACATCACTTCAGCTCGCCTTTAAAAATGCTTTATGAAAAAACCCACAATCGTTTGTCGTACGCAGCAAGCCCCATGTAGTGGTACAGGCAAAATGTGTTGTGTACCCTTTTTTTCTCAAGCAGTCGTTGTATGCAGGTAAAAAGTATTCTTTCGACCTGCTTCCACTTATTGTAAGATTTTTTCTGCATTTTGCTTTGTGGTAGTAGGAAATGCATATGTGGAGAGAGTGTCCCTACCACAAACCAGTAAGAATAGACCGCCGACTTCCCGTACACCTACCCGATTCCCCCCGGAAAGAATTTCCCTGTCTGTGAATACGTGTAAATGTCAAAATTAATGGCGGCAATGTTTTTCTATGCAATACCATGCGACCAGGATTTTTCAAGTATGCATGCGTTAATGGCGCCCCTTTGATTTTGTACAGCACAAATACATGAAAAATCCTGGTCTCGCCGGCAGCTTGTAGGCAAAGTCCGTTATGTGGGAGGAGTCGACGGTCTATTCTTACTGGTTTGTGGTCCCTACTCATTAATGGATATACTCTGATTCAGAGTACTCATTTTCGTTTCGTTCTGCGCATCTGTCAAAAAGGCATGCTTTTCCATAGAAATACGAATTAAGTCACATTGTCAGCAATGAAAACTCATGCGCGCGAATATCATTTCTATCCGTTTATTGCCCATGGTCACATAGGCCGCCATTGCAGATGCGCAATATATTACCTTTAATATGTGTACTGTGGTTTTATATTGCGTTCTACAAATATAATTACATTTTACTCTGACGCATTCAAAATGCACATTGTTAGTGCGCATGAATGGCGTAGTTGAATTTGATGTAGGGAATGGATATCCAATCCATGCAGCGTGCATAAAACAATGCGTAAGTAGGTATGGACAATCACAATCATACATATATTTGAGATCTGAAGATATGGAAAGTGAAACGATGTGATCGCGTAGTTAAATAATCATCATATCTGTGACGAGTTTTTATTTATGTGAAATATTATTATTGACTTAGGACTTTCGGATCAGTACAGGTTATGTAAGGAATAAGTTGGAGATGGGGAAGCGGTAAAGGGGTTGTATGGACTAACTCTGGAACTATTTGCCCGATTTTAAAAATTCCTTCAACATTGTACTGGCTGCATCCTCAGGATCAGTATAGGTTACATGGTTTTTTACATGGACAGCTATATGTTACATGTTCGCATATGAGCTGCAGTCGTAATTTGTTTATACTTTCGCCTGATTTGATTCATTTTCTTTTAGAGCAGTCCAATTAAATTACTCAAAATTACTAGGCATTATTTAATTATTCAAAATAGGAATTGACCTTTTTCATTCATTCATTCATTCATTCAAGGAATTGGCCTTATGCACTTATTTCAATTTATAATTTAATTTGTGTTTATTTTTTAATTAATAATTTTTGTTTATTCTTTAAAATTACTTCTACCTAGTTATGGATAATAGTACGTGTTTTTAAAGTTTATAAGTCACCAACCAGCACAATTGGATCGGCTGATTGGATTTCTGCAGGAACAGTCTGAACTAGTCAAAGTTAAAGGACAGTTTGGTTTAAAAAAATAAATATTAATGAGGAATGGGAAAAAAATATCATTGGAGCTCAATAGCATTGAGCTTCCTTCTGCTACGAAAGAAGGGAAGTGGCAAGCAATCATTATCATATATGTAGGTACGCGGATGCTTCCTTACTAAACCTAAAATAATTTAAACATCTGAAACCGAATAAAAAAACTTTAGAAAAAGCGTTGCTTTTAATTTTGTTTGATATGCATACTTTATATTCGGGAGTTCCAGTGACTATGAAATTTTGTAAACTTCTTTTTACCGTCGTCAGGTCGGTATTCAAAATGGGCTATGTCGGTCAAGTAGTTCTGGTACCTCCCATACAAAACTAATATGGCATGGCAAACATTTTGCAGGACTTTTATGCAGTGGAGGGTATCAAAGCATCGGCCAGGCCGATGATAACACTTTTAATAGTTTTAATTCAAACTAGTTTACTTCGATTGAATTTCACAAGTAAAATTCACAAAATTGACGTATAACAGCTGATTTCGACTTTTGATACGCGCCTAAAAGATATATTAATAGGTTCGTTCGGGTACTTTTTTGCAAACGTAAAATTATTAAAAATTTGCTAAGAAACTGTGCGAATGCGACCACGTACTGAGTAATTTGAAAAAAAATGAGAGAGAAAAATCCACTTCCCCTCTTTTCATTTTTTTGTAATTTTCTACTCGCCGAATTTCGACTTACTGAAAAATGGAACTGTTATCTATGTGACATCTCAAAAGTTTGACAAATAAAACTCCATTTATTTTCGTCTTCAACGATGTCGGAGGAAGAAGTTGTAATTGAATGTTCTCCTAAAACATATCAGCGCATTTAAAATGGTAGGTAGGTTTAATGGGTATTTTAGCTTATACAAAATTCAAATCCAACCTATAGATTCTGTCGTTAACGTTTATTTTACGAATGTCGAAATGACATTTCGTAAACTTTTCGTAAGAAAATCGGTCAGGTACTTCTCTGGAAATTGAGAGATTTTTCTCTCGATTTTTGAGATTTGACATTTTTCATTTTTCTATGCTGAAAGTACACGAACCAACCTAATATTTATTTATATTTTCTTATATGTATATATTTTCTGAAGTCAGTGAGTTATCATGAATCTGATCTTAAATCGAGAGTTGAACAGAAAGTTAAAAATTGCTTTTATTCACTACATTCAACTCCGAAGTTGAAATCCTAAAGTTGGCCTACCTGCAGTTTGTAAAATATCCCTGGGATATTTGTGACAGATGGTAACAATATGTCAGTTTAATCTTAGATTTGCGTTTCGCGTGTAATTTCAATTGTGTGCATTTAATGTGATTTTCCATTGGAAGCTGGAAAATAGCTGGAGCACCTTCCGCACCTTGTCGTTCGCTTTGAGAGACGAAAACCATAGATGAAATCACGGTCATCCCATTTTTCCATTCTTGTATTGCCGCCTCTCACGTCCCAAATTATCTATCTTCGCATCATCTTCGCTGCTCGAAGACGATGGCCAATTTTCCCAGAAATAGTTTGCACGATACATTATTTTATTCAATTTTAAAAATTAATCATTGGCCGTGTTCCATTGACCGCTAGATGCTAGCGGCATGCCAAACTCCATATAAAAAAAACTGACATTTCAGCAGTTGCGCTAGAGCTCTAGCACATTTTGTGAAATATCCTTTTCTGGGAAATTTTTCAATCTAGCACAAAATGAACTGCTAGATTGAAAAAAAATAACGAACTGTCAAAACAAAAGTGAAAGTGCAGAAGTCAAATATTTCCAATTTGGTGTAAAATGGGAATTCAAGCTTTTGTGTAATTTATATACATTGAATTTGTTTATTTAAATTATAGTGTATTAATAAATATGCGGTATGATGGCACCAAATACATTTTTGACTCTCATGAAGTTGAAATAATACGAATTCAATTTGGTTCTAATGTCACCTTGCCGCTGCCGCTAGATCTCTAGCGCAAGCGTTCCTCCATCAGGGATATTATGCGCTAGACGACTAGCGGTCAATGGAACGTGGCCATTAATTATTTTCGCTACTTCAGAACTGAACTGTTAAAATCAGAAAAAAACAAATTTTTTTTTAAATTTGATATAAAACCCCAAGTTTGCTTCATAACTTCTACTTTTTTCGGGGAGTTGAGCGAATCCAAATGTCTCTTAATATAATAAACTGCTTCTCTATAGGCAAGTGCTAAAACCAATATAGACCAATATATTAAAAGAACCCTGCGGTAATTAATAAAATCTCTCCCAACCCCTTCCCCTATTAGAAAACTTTTGTGTATCTGAATATTGCTACATTAAGGCCTATATTATGTCATGGTTAGTAGTTTTAATTGCGTTAATAAATCCAAGTCCACACACAAACTGACGTATCTTTGCATAATTTAGATATTAATACGTAATACGATATGTTGAGGTTTAAAATTAAAATTGCTGAGTTCCACTTAGGCGTTTTTTAACAGTTTTTGACAAATACGAGTACATATTTATGTGTAATAGTATTTTCGTTTAATGTTTATATAGGCATTACTTACCGTCAGTTTCAAAAATATCACTATTAGGACGGAATTTTTGCAGCTTCCACTTATCTAGGGATAAGTTATAATTATCTTCAATTGATTGTTGTTCAGGTTTTTCTAGATTCTCATTTTGATTTTTTATTGCAAATTCACGTTTTTTATCTTCCTTACTTGGTGAACGATATTGATTGACTTGGGTACCATGAGCTTTTGCATTTTCAGATAAATCTGAGCGCTTAATTTGAACTGACCGAAAACTGAGTGACTTGGTTTTATCAATATTTTCATTATTTTTGAGAATTTCCGTAAGTCGTGACGGACGAACAATAACATCTCCACGTGTTAAATAGCCTTGTGATGCTAGACATTCTTTTTTCATTATTGAAACCAAAGGGCCTTTGTTGAGTGGATTATGAATACTCTTGATCAATAAAGTATCATCACTGGTTTCGAGAACGTTTTTAAATGTAACAGTTTTCTTTTTTGTTAGTTTGTCAAGATCCTTAAGAGGGTATTGTGTACCCCCTGTGATACCTATACTTGGATTTGAAGTATCGGACGTCCCAGCACAAGAGCCTAAAATAAATACAAATATTCATTATTATGAGTATGTATAAGTTTTTTCAAAACCAAATATTACCTGATGCTAAAACCTTAGTTTCTTCGTCTTGTCCCAGCAGAACATCAGATTGCTTAAACAAAAAATTTTATATTAGAGTACCTACACTTTCTGTATAAACAATAAATAAATTTATGAGGATGTATTTGATAGTTTATATGACTTTATTTTATAAGTGCTATTGGAATATAAGTGCTAACCTATACAAAACATTTTTCAAGTCAGTAATAAATTCAAGAAATGCACACAGTTTGTGGAATGTAAGCATTAAATAAAGGGTAGGCCTAACACAAGTTTCTTTTTAAAAATGCAATAAAATGAACAAAATTAATTTTTTTCCATGTACCTATATTATGGCTTTATTGGTAAGAGCAAACATTACCCTTAATTATGGAACACAACGTCATTCAAGCGACTACCACGACTCCAATTTTTCAAGATCTTGTTGATGGTTTCGGGCTGTAGCTCAGGGATTGCTTGGATGATTTTAGCCTTAAGTACTTGAATCGTATCCGGATTGTTGGCATAACATCGGTCCTACACGGCTCCCCACCAAAAAAAAACGTCCAAAGGGGTAAAATCGCAGCTCCGAGGCGGCCAATTGACATCACCAAGACGGCTGATAACACGATTTAGGAATTTGGTGCGCAAAAGATGGATAGTGACATGGGCTGTGTGGCATGGAGCGCCATCCTGCATGGACCAGAGGTCGTCCAAATCCATGGCTTTGACCGAAACGTTGTTCCCCGCCTTATTTTCGAAGAAAAATTATCCAATGATGCCACCACTCCACAATCCGCACCAAACGTTCACTCTCCGTGGATGCACTGGCACTGTACGACGATGGGGACCATGAGTGTTGTCCACTAGCATACCAGTCTCACGAACTTTTTGCACAAACTTGCGTTCTGCGGAGGTATGATACTGACTCTCTGTTTAAATTTCGAAAGGGAAACAGCTGTCAGTCTCAAAATAACCTATGATTTAAAAAGAAACCACTTGGTGGCCCACCCTGAACAGCTATCTATTTCATTCGGATATTTTCTCTTTTTCTTTTTCCAAATAGATTTTTATTTTATTATACTTTCGTAAAACAAATTTCACTGTGTAGGTTAGGTTGAAGTGGCTGCCGGCAAAAGGCCGACACACTTAGACCAAATAGGGCCCTTGTGATACCACATGAATCTATTAAAAATTTCGTCCTACTCGTTGAACCAGTTTGAGCTTCTGTTGAAGCAAAGGAGACTACGAATGTCTATGTTTGTTAGATCGTTTAGATCATTGTAGTAGGAGGCTCCCAAATGGAGTTTCTGTTTTCGGGAGAGTGCCGGACAGGTGCAGAGGAAGTGCTGAATGGTTTCCTCCTCCTCTTCGTCCAAGCAGCTTCTACAAAAATCGTTTGAGAGTACGCCAAGCCTTGTTGCATGCCTACCTATAAGGCAGTGTCCCGTAATGACACCTATTGTGGCGCCGATATGCCTCCTGTCAAGAGAGATCAAATTCTTAGAACGTTTGAGATCCAACTTTGGCCAGATCTCTTTTGTCGCTAGGCATGTCGTGCCACATGTCCACCTAAGGTTTGTTCTTTGGATGGCATCCAGCTTTATCATAAGTTTACACGTAGCGATTGGAATAACTAAAGTACATTTGCTTGGTACGATAGGTAGTGTTGTTTCGAACTTGGCAAGTTCATCAGCCTTACAGTTACCTGGAATGTCTCTGTGCCCCGGCACCCAGCAGAGGTGAATGTTGAACTGCTCCGCCATCTCTCTGAGAGACGTGCGACAGTCTAGGGCTGTAGTAGAGTTAATAGAGGCTGATTCCAGGCACTTAATTGCAGCCTGACTATCCGAGAAGATGCGGATATATTTAGCGGATATCACGTTTTCTTTTAGCCAGGATAAGACTTCCTTTATTGCCATTATTTCCGCCTGAAAAACGCTACAGTGATCTGGGAGACGGAAGGAGAGACTGAGGTTAAGTCTATCAGAAAAAACACCACCCCCTAATACACCATTGGACGTTTTCGATCCATCTGTGAAGAATTGAACCGCCTCATCTTCAAGGAATGACCTCTCCTCCCAGAAAGACCTATTGGGAATGGAGACTTGGAAGTTTTTATCAAACTGTAGTTGAGGTATGGTGTAGTCGATGTTTTTCGGGAGAGTCTTAAATGTATTTAAGATAGCCGCATGGCCAGTTGTTTTGCTGGTCCACTGTGAAGTTGCTTTCAAACGAACTGCTGAAGATGCTGCCGCTTGTTTGCTGAAAATATCGATGGGAGTCAGGTGAAACAGGATGTCAAGTGCAGCAGAAGGGGTGGTGCAAAGAGCTCCACTGATACACTTCACTGTGTATAGTGAGTGTTAAAAATTAAATTGAACATGGCTCTAAAGCCACGCCCCACAGTGGGGAAAATGCGGAAATAAATTCTAAAAATGAAATTTGACAAGAAAAGTAGCAAAAAAAACAATATATTATATACATATATAAGGGTTAGTACCAAGTGCTCTAAAATTAATACTTTACTTTGTTCTTTGCCTTGAGCTACTTTAATAATTGCTCATGGATTATGTTCTTCAGGTTTATTTTGTTTAGCAAATATTACATATGAACGATTAGGTTTTAGCTACACTAAGCTACGTCTAGTGGTTACATATATTAGAAAGCTACAGTATTCAGCTAACTGTTTTTGAAAGAATTGGAGCCCCTTTGATTTGAACGTAGTGCATAAATTAGTCTCGCTGGTTTAGACTAAAAAAAAACACGGTTTAGACTTTGGTAATGTTACAAAAGTAAGAATTTCTTTTCTGATAATAATTGGAAAGAACTCAACCAGGACTTTATTTTAAGAAGAAATATAGAGCTTTCTTTTAAATGCAAAATAAAATTAATCCGTTGAGGGAGGGCTGAGATATTAAATTTTTAGGTCAACCTCATTTTTCCTACCTCAATATTTTTCCTGGAAATTTGGTGTTAGAAAAGAATACATTGTTTTCTGGTGTTATTAAAAAAATTTTTAGTACTTAACGAAATGCATACCTAAATATTTTTTTTAATGGGACGATCTCAGAAATTTTGTATGAAAAGGAGGAAAAAGTGGCTAAAATAGTCATTTTTAGGAATTTTCAAAAAATCATAAAAAATATTAACGAAGAGATTTTTGAAAAAAACATTTTGCAGTCACTATTAGAACTGTGAAAACAAAAAACCCACGTTTTGTGCTAATTTCGTCCAACAGCGTGGCAAGCCTTTAACCTCAATAAGTGTATTTCTATTGAAGAAAGCTATCAGTAAAGAGTACGAAAAAATGTCTCAATTGAGAGACGGCTCAATCATCATATTAACAAAGGATCAACATATTGCAGATAAATTCATTCGAGTAAAAAATCTTGGTAACTTATGCCCAGTGTCAATAAAACTTCATTCTAACCTCAATCTCACCAAAGGCATTGTATACGCTCCTTCTTTAATTAATCTTCCGGAAGCAGACATCATTTCTCAGTTCGTCACTGAAGTCTATAAATTCACGCATTTACATGAAGGTACTAGAAAACCCTCTGGTTCCATGCTTTTTCATTTGATCTCTACCAACTTCCGAAACATGTCGAAATTGCCTGGTACAAAACCAAAGTGTTCGAATATATCCCCAACCCCATGCGTTGTAGGAGGTGCCAACTTCTTGGCCATACTATCAAATGGTGTAAACGATCAGCCACATATGCGTTACCTGCAATACAAGTTTGTGTAGCCTCCCACTCCCACATGAATAAAGCTCTCCGATGTTTACAATGGAACATTAAAGGCTTCGTAAACAATTACGATTAGCTGAATATTATAATTAAACAACACAATCCTTGCATCGTATCACTACAAGACACATTGCCCCTACAACCAAACCCCACCTGGTCCAAAATCTTATCTAGGGGATTTTACATTTTTTTCTTGCAACACGACATCCAAGCAGGGCATAGGGATTTTAGTTAAACAAAACATTCCGCATAGATTCATTCCTATTAATTCCAACATTCTGGCGCAAACTATTAAACTGGAAGGACAGTTTAAAGTAACCTACATAAATTTGTACCCTCAATCCGGTGAGCGCAGTAGCGCAGTGGTTAGTGTGCTGGACTACTGTGCGAGGGATCCCAGCTTCGATCCCCGAAAAAACACAAATTACATCTTAAAGTTTTTTCTGCTGCGCCACCTCTCGCGAACGTCTGACAAACATCCGAGAGTATGACTGTCATGAAAAAGCTTCTCAATTCAGCCATTCGGACTCGGCATAAAATTGTAGGTCCCTTCCATTCGTCCCAAAAATAGAAACTCACACAAAACGAATGGTTGCGAGAAGCTAGGCCCAGGGTGTCCACCGCCTCTAGCGCCAAATATTTATTTTTTATTTATTAATCCGGACAAATAATCCACAAAAATGACCTAGTAAACATTCTTAAACAATTAGACAGCCCTGTTCTACTAGGCGGTGATGTCAATGCAATGGAGTGTTCTTTGGGGCTCTCCATCTCCAAACAAAAACGTAGCGGTCTGGGAAGATTTCCTCTTAAACTCCAACCTGGCAATACTAAATGATGGTTCCCCAACCCACCTTTCAACGCATAATACGTTGACCCATATAGATATAACCTGCTGTTCACCCGAACTTCTCCCAAAAACATCCTGGAAAAGAATTGATGATCTCTATAAAAGTGACCATTTTCCTATCCTGATCTCAATAAATACAGGACACACCACTATACACAGCCCCCCAACCTCAAAACGGATTTGGCCAATTGGTCAAATTTCAGTACCAAAATCTCCGAATTCCTTTCTGACAAAAATTCAACGTCGAATACTAACAAAGAAGCCGCAGTGTTGCTTAGAGCAATCAGATACGCTGCTAATTCCTACATACCACAAACAAAGCCTGTATATATAAAACGTGTTGTATGTACCATGGTGGAATCCGGAATTATCGGCTTTACGAAAAGAGAAGATGAATACCTTAAACAAATTTCAAAAGAATCCTACTCGAGATAGTCTTATTAAATATAAAAAATGTAACGCACTTTTCCGTAGTCCCTAAAAGAAAGCAAATCTAAAAGCTTTACCAAATTCACAGCCTCAATCAATCCCCACTCTCTACCGTCTAAAATTTGGCAGAACATTCGGTGCTTGACAGGAAACCCTACATCGCATTATATCAATTCTGTTACAACACCCAATGGCCAGATCTCCGATCCACGTGAAATTTGCAACCTCTTTGCCCACTCTTGGTCGAGATACTCCAACAACTCAAATTTCTCCGACAGCTTCAACAACAATAAAACGATTTGTCTTATAACCCCCTACCAGCAACATTCCAGCAGCTCAAGTGCTCGGTATATAGAACAAAACATCTCAGAGAGATAAGGTACCATATCCAATGCTAAAAAATTTACCCCGTGCAACAAAAAAAAGACTTATCCAACTTTACAACAACATCCTTGACACTGGTAATATTCCCCAAAGCTGGAAAACAGCATCTGCCTTTCCAATTCCTAAACCTAAAAAAGAAAAAAACTTAATTGACGGGTATCGCCCAATTTCGCTTATTTCCTGCATGTCAAAAATACTCGAAAAAATCGTCGCTAAACGCATACTTTGGTTCGCCGAAACAAACAAACTTATTGCTCGTAATCAAGTAACTTTCGAATCAACCGTGGTTGCATCGATGCCCTTCTCCATATCGACCATTTTATATTGAAAACGTTATCCGCAAAAAACCACACCTCTATACTCTCTTTGGATTTCGAAAAAGCCTTTGATAGAATTGGTATCCATATTATTCTTGATAAACTAAGAAAGTGGTGTATCGGCCCTAGAATTTACAGATACGTCAAATCTTTTCTATCGAATAGGAAATTTTATGTTAAAACAAACAACGTCTTTTCGACAGCATTTGATCTGCAAAACGGGATACCCCAAGGTTCCCCATTATCGGTAGCATATAAGCAACATTTTGACAAAACACAAACTCCTAGACCACTTTCTATATGCCGACGATATATACATTTTATGCAAAAGCCTTAATCTCAACATAGTAAGCACTATGTTTAAGAACGCTTTGAACGATATTTTGGAATGGTCTGCCATCTTTGGCGCAAGGTTATCCATTCAAAATTGTAAAATGCTTCATGTTTGTCGTAAACGTCTCTGTCCACAATTAAACTTAAGCTTTAATAGAATTCAAATAGAAAATGTTAGCAATTTAAGTATCGTAGGGTTAGTTTCTAATAATAAGTATAATTGGAAACAACATTGTACAGAACTTAAAAAATGTCTAGTTGCGAGTAAGTAAGTTACTTAGATAGTAAAGAGAGTAGTGTACACGTTAACACCCTTTCTTATTCATGTAACATGTTGGTTCTAAGCAAAATTAGTTATGCTTGTATATCTATGGTAACTGTCCAAAGTCAACCCTAAATATCATCAAACTTTCCTATCATCACGCAGTTAGAAGAAGTCTTAATGCTTTTCGTACGACCCCAATCAAGAACATGTTAGTGGAAGCCGGGCTCCCCAGTATTGAAGAACGGAGGGGCGCTATTCTATCAAAACTACTTGCCAAACTTATCTTTTCGAAAGACTCTATTATTGACAACGATATCAAACAGTCTATGGCCCAAAAAAACAACCAAACGGATCCCATCAACGATAGCTACCATGCTCCAAAAAGCAAAACAAATAGAGGTTCCAATAACACAAGTTGGTAAAAGACCCACATACTACCCCCATGGTTCATAAACTCAAAATCGTTAATACTGTCACTCGCTGAGAACAGTAAAACAAATACGGACAACGCAGCATACCGAAGATTGTTCGCTGGCCTGTCATCCGACCTAAAATCAGACGGCTGGAAACTAATATTCACCGACGGTTTAAAAACTAACGAATCAACTTCATTTGCAGTAACACTTGACGACGGTTACATCCTTAGTATTGGCATCCTACCAAATTACTGCACGGTGTTTACCGCAGAAGCTTTCGCCATTCTAAAATCCACAAAAACTGTCAACCTCCGCAAAAAATATGTCGTCTGCACCGATAGCCTCTCAGTGCTCGAAGCCATTGATTAGCAACCCCAACAACAATACACACATCATTGCGCAGATAAGGGACAACGTTCTTAAATCCCAAGGCAGATTAAAGCTTATGTGGATCCCCGGGCATGCGGGTATCCAAGGAACTGAACAGGCTGATGCTTCTGCTAACGCCGCCAAAAGCACACCAGTTTACAACTTCAACATATACAGCAAGAAAGACCTACAAAAAAACATGTACAAACCCAGCAACAAAAACTGTTCAACGACTGGAGCTTATACCGTCACCACTACAAAAAAATTAATCCAGAAAGATCACATCCCGTAATCTCCAATTACGTGCGACTACGGATGGGTCATACTTCGGCTACCCATCAACATTTAGTCAAAAAGGACAACCCACCTGTTTGCCAATCATGCAATGTTAACCTAGATATATGCTAAAAGTAACAAATCATGAAAATATCAACCAACGAATTTTTAGAATCTGAAGACATAAGAGTGTAAAATCAAATACAATACCATAGAGCTATAATAGTCCTCGCAACTATGCTCGTTAATATTAGTATTAGCATGTAATTTTATAATTACTTGTTAATAAAACATAATAATAACAAAAATTGTAACATTTATATGCATAATGCATTGTCCTGATAGACAAGTCAAGTTAGTTACTTAGACGGCACTGTAGTCCGGGGTGGACCTGGACGTTAAGCAATACGCCTCTCTATTTAGTTCGACCTTTGGCATCCGATTAGGTTGGTTGAGGTCCTCTTCCACTTGTGGGCGCCACCTAAGCAAGTCCTTTGTCCTTTCTCTACTCAGTTTTCTATTTGGGATGGAGTTGAAAACTTTCGGGCCAGAAAGGAACTAGTGTCCATTCGCTTTACATGTCTTAGCCCTCTGAGACAACTGATTCGCCCTTTTTTGACCAGGTCCAAAACGTAATAAAGTCCAAAACTAGTTTTGGGTTTTATTGCAATTTCAAAAGTGCAATAAAGTCATTGGACATTATTGCACTCAGCTATTTAAAAGAAAGACGAGCAGGGGGTATTGTCGGTTGTGGACTTACCGGGCCACATCGGTGGGGACCAATCAGCTCGTTTCAGGAATTCGAAGAGTACGGGAGACAGAATCTTGTGTGCGATAAAAAAGAGACTGATGTCTTTCTTTCTTGCGGACAGTGCAAGCAAGTGCTGAGTGCAAGTGCAAGTGCAAGTGCAGTGCTGAGATTATTTTCATCGGGGATATTTTCTTCTGACCAAATCTTTGCGATGAGTTGGTGTATGCTCCCTACCAAGGGTCATTGTCATTGCCAATGCCAAGTAGCCTGATCGAATGTAATAGAACAAGAATTTATCAGAATTAAATAATCTACCTATATCTATAAAAGAAAGTTGAAAATATGTTTGTCCGTTTATAACTCGAGTCTGTCGACACCGAATTTGATGATTATTTTTTTTCTGGAAAGGTATTCTTTTGTAGCATGTTTGTGTGTCAAAAAAACAATACCTTTAGAACGAAAAAATCATCGAAATCGGAATTGCAAAATTGGAGATCAAAATCGATATTTTTCTCAGTCATTTTACAAAACACACGGCAAGCAGCTCTGTTGAGCCAACGAAGTGAGTGAACAGAGAACAGAGAAAAAACATCGTTTCTTCGTTTCTACCATTCACATTTGTAAGAAAGTGTGCAAACTAAACCTGTATGGAAGCATATACACATACATAGGTTAATGTGTCGTTATTAGGTATCGATCAAATACATAAATAAATAAAATCAAAAAGGAATTGCAATGCAATTCAGTGATTACTCACCCCATTAGCAAACGCTTGGACGGATATAAGAAGTGTTGTGGTGAGAGAGAGAAAAACGAGGAGAAGTATTTTTTCGCAGAATGGCACAGGGTGCTCCGTTAAAAAAAGGATTTTTTTGTTTGTCATACATTTTTATTAAATATAAAATTACTAGTTGGTTGTACCCGCTTCGCTGGGTATGCAAAGTAATATTTGATAAACAAATTGACTTGCAACTCTTGATCGTGATAAAGCCACATACAGTTGGAAAATACTCCGGTCTTCAAATGTATGCCAACGTGATCAAATGACTGATCTTGAGCCTTGTTTACTGTTATAGCGTACGCTAGAATTTATTGGAAATGGAATCATTGTGATTGCATGTCGAAATAATTCTTGCTCTTATCAAATTTCGTTCAGGCTCTTCCACAATCAATCGACTTCCATTGCAGTCCTTTTTTAGGGTTCAAGTTTCTCAGCAACATGATGATGACACGTTGCTTAAGCACATGAGGTGGCTTGCTGCATGGAGTTTGCTGATTGAGAAATTCAACAGGGAAATTTGGTGCATCATTTGGATCTTCAGTCTTCACTGACAACAGAATCGGCGCTAAAATAGATTTAGGAGTTATTACCAATTAAATCGATTATCTTATACTATTCATCTCTAATGTCTGCGCATTTGTCAGACTCATTTTGAAAGTTCCTGCATTGACATTTGCAGCAAATCTCTAAAAATTGTCTTAATCAAGTCTCCGGTTGATATAATTTCCGTGGGAATTTCAACAACGTCTTCTTCATACATTTCTGCTACCCGGGCAATAATGAGAAAACCCAAATTTTTTTTTTTCAGGATTTTGTCAACAGAGATTCCTTCACGATCAGTTCGTTTTCTCTTTTGTATTTAATTATCGCGAAATAAATCTTCCTATTAAAGTACCTGAGCAGCAGTTAGTAGGTCAGTGATGAAGTCGATCGGGTGAAAAATAAAAATGTACCCGTACAAACTTTGACCCCTCATTAAGGTTTGAATCTTGAAATATCCTTCCTTACTGCTTGTACCTATACATTTTAGAGGAAACCTCTGTGCAAAATTTCAGGTTTCTAGGGCAAATGGTTGGTTTTATTTGCCAATTATTGCCTTTTGAAAACACTTGCCGAGCATTAGTATCGTTGAGTTTGAACCATGAAGAAAATTTCAATATCTGAAAAGTAGGCTCCATTTCATTTGAATAATGAGAAAATTCAAATTTTGAAAATTTATTCAAATACCCACCGCCTACTTTTATTTAAAATGAGAAAAATAAGAAAAGTATGGAGCGTTACAGAATCAGTAAGGGTAAATATATATATGAATAATCACATTGTGTGTTACGCTAAGATACTTTTGATTGTTGTTGGCTTTTTGATTATTTTATTGAATTTTTTGAGAATGTCATAAGGCCTATTTTTTTGGGAATCCATAGCTAGCTCACTTTTACTTTTACATGCAAAACTGGTATACTCACTTTTGGTTTTGTTATACTCACTTTTGGTTTTACATGCAAAACTGATATACTCACTTTTGGTTTTGTTATACTCACTTCCCAAAAAAATACGCCTATAGATACACTCGAACACGTACATAAAATTTTATAAGAAATTCTTTGTTTAGATTTTTACAGCCAAAGTAGGTTTGAAAATTTGAAAATTATTACAAAAGTACAAATTGGGAAAACGTGAAATAAATGTTTGCTATTAACTTTCTAATGAATCTAAAAATTCTTTAGGCGAACGTGTTAAATGAGCACCCTCATATTCCTTAAAAGTTGTAAATATGTAGGAAACACTAGGTTCCTGAGTGCTGACTAAATTCCAACTCACACTTGCGTTTTTGACGTTTTTTTATATGTATTTAATGCAAAATAATAAAACGCATTTGTACTACCGAAATCAGCAGTTTTATAGTCAGATTCAGTTTCCTCCTTTTTTTCGGTGATTCAAACTGTATTTCCACGTCGGAAAGCTCTAAATTTGCAGTTGGCTCGAAATTATTTCCTCCGTGTACTTTGCTGAAAAAGATCTTTTAAATTCACAAATAAATTGAAATGGAGCAACTTATTATTTTCTCCTCGGTTGCGTAAAACAGCCTTATCGAAAAAAGCAATTCTTAAAAAAATCCATTTCATAAGAAATCTATTTGCTCTTCATTCCCAAAAATATGGTCTTCTGCATTTTTTGAGGTCTTTAAATTTAGATGAATTATAAAATGCCGTACAACTTAGGTCAAAGTTCGACCACAAGGAATACTATTAATTTTAAGAACAAAAGGACATAATTTTAAAAGTTTTCTAACAAAAGGAAAATAAACAGCGCGTAAAAAAATTGAAAAATTACAACTCCAAAAAAGGAGTCAAAAAGGGACAGTTTCAGGAGTTCTCACTGAAAAACCAATAACGTTAAAATTTTAATGCCCTTCATTATCGACAAAAAAAAATATTTTACACCTGAATTTTCATTTTGTTCCCGACCGCAGGCCAAACACTTCAAAGTATGTTTTCACATTTCCTGCACTGTAATTTGTTCGCACCGAAAACTATCACGTGTCACCCTGTATTTTGTTTACTTCACTTCTTTCGCACAACTGATAAGCATTCGAGTTTACGCGCCTTTAAAAATGCATTATGAAAACAACTACCTCATCGTCACTGCAGAACCAGTGTGACCAGTTATTATAAAAACTAGCAATTATGGAATCAAATCATTTTTATTCCTACTATCGTATTGCATTATTTTTAGCCAAGTCAGAACAAACAAAAAATATTTATTTTCATAATTTAGATAGAAATATTATTGGTAGGAGTTCAGAATTAAGCTACGAGTACACGACATGCCAAACACGACATACGCATGCCACTCTGACGTCACGATAATTACTCGACATATTGTAGAATATGTCAAGTTTTATATATATTGTGGCATGTACGAAAATTCTGCCGAGTACACGGCATGAACGTTTTGTCTCAAAGTTGACATATTCGTTTGTCGACGGTGACTGGCATGTGTTTATTTTTGATATTGAAGATTTCTTGGACGTTTTTTAATCCATTGACATCGTAGCCATCCTTTGATGGAATTTGTTACTTTATGGCTTGATGGAAAGAAGACGAACAATATTTTGGTATATATACTATATTTATTACGTAATGTCACCAGAAAGCCCTAAGATCTTAATTTTTCCAAGCGAAAAAAATCACAAATTTTTTTAATATTTTAGGGCTTTCTGGTGACATTTCGTTAATATAGCATATATACAAAAATATGGTTCGTCTTCTTTCTATCAAGCCATAAAGTAACAAATTCCATCAAAGGATGGCTACGATGTTAATGGATTAAAAATCGACCAAGAAATCTTCAATTCAAACGATTTTTTTATTCTCCGAAATTTACATGCCATTATGAGTCGGACATATGGGTGACAGACGCATGCCAACACATGTCAGCGTCAATAATAAGCCGAGTACACGACATGCCCTTTAATGACATATTCTGACGTCGAATTGACGTCAGACTGGCATGCGTATGTCGTGTACTCGTAGCTTAAGGTGTAATTTCTGGAAAAAATAATCATAAAAACGAAGCATAAAACCATTTTCGAAAAAGCAAAGCAGGTCACACTGCACAAAGTGAAAAGGTACCTACACACAACGAGATCGAGTTTACGCGCCTCTAAAAATGCTTTATGAAAAAACCCACAATCGTTCGTCGTACGCAGCAAGCCCCATGTAGTGGTGCTGGAAAAATGTGTTGTGTACCCTTTTTTTCTCAAGCAGTCGTTGTATTCAGGTAAAAAGTATTCTTTCGACCTGCTTCCACTTATTGAAGGATTTTTTTTGCATTTTGCTTCGGGGTAGTAGGAAATGCATATGTAGAGAGAGTGTCCCTATCGCTATCGCTATCGCAATCGCGGCGAAATCGAAAAGCTACAAAACGAAAATGAAGTGTGTTTGTGTGTTCACGGTTAGTGTTGTGCGTACATATACTTGAGCATTTCATATTTGTTTTGGAGTCTCCGCTGCATCTGCATATCCATCGATGGGGGAACATCGTAGTAGACAGCAAAACGAAAATGAAATGCCTATGTATGTATGTGCGAACAGTTGCAATCGCTGTCACAAACACATAAGCCATCTATACTGTTTTCGCATGGATAAACATTCGTGCCGCTTGCCAATTCACCGTTATTGGTTTTGAATGTCCCGTCATGATTTTCGATTGAATTCACTGATCGCATGGTGACCAGTGTATTTGGATATAAAGTGCTTTCTTAAATTGGTTTGAAATTTGTTGAATAGTTGAAAAATTAAGCCCTGTTTCTGTTTTGTGAATAAATTATTTGAATTAATTGAAGTGAATCAATTAGCAATTTACTTGCTCATTAACTTTTTATTTGGCGTTTTCACGGTTAGTAAAACTAAACCTCGAAAACCACCAATTCGATTGAGCTCAAACTTACAGATAATCTTAGGTATTGGACGTGGATAAATAAATAAATAAATAAATAGGTGGCGCAACAGGCGGGTGACACCCAAGGCCTAGCTTCTCGCAACCATTCGTTTTGTGTGAGTTTCTATTTTTGGGACGAATGGAAGGGACCTACAATTTTATGCCGAGTCCGAACGGCTGAATTGAGAAGCTTTTTCATGACAGTCATACTCTCGGATGTTTGTCAGACGTCCGCGAGAGGTGGCGCAGTAGAAAAAACTTTTAAGATGTAATTTGTGTTTTTCCGGGGATCGAACCTGGGATTCCTCGCACAGTAGTCCAGCACACTAACCACTGCGCTACTGCGCATTCCCATTGGACGTGGATGGCTCCTCTGAATATTGTCAAAATTGGACAAAGGGGCGTGGCACCGCCCATACAAAAAGACATTCAAAATCGTATATCTCGAAAACTACCAAATAGATTGAGCTCAAACTTACAGACATTCTTAGTTATTAGCCCTGGAGTGCTCCTATGAAGATAAGTCAAAATTGGACAAAGGGGCGTGGCACCTCCCATACAAAAAAAACATTCACGATGACGTTATACATATTTCGATAACCGCCGGGCCAATTTTCATCTTTCTTTTTATATTTTGTTCGTATTGCTGTATTTCAGGTATAGGCAGAAAGAAAATTCCATCAAATGGATTTATTCTCATTTCTCGCATTTTTACGAAAAAACATTATTATCTAAGACCAAAGCAATACAATTCCTGTGCACGGGCAAAGCCGGGCGGGTGCAGCTAGTCTATATATATAAAAATGAAGTAGCCGACCGACAGATGATCAACGCCCAGCCTAAACCATTTGCTCTACAAAGCTGAAATTTGCACAGAGATTTTTTTATGATGTATACAACCACTAAGGAAGGATTTTTTGAAATTCGACCCCTAAAGGGGTAAAAGGGGGGTCAAAGTTTGTATGGGAAGATTTTTATTTTTTATCCGATTGACTTCAAACTCGGTTTATGTACACTATGAGAAATAAAGAAAACTAATTTCTCCGATTTTAGAAATTCAACTCTTAAAGGGGTAAAAAGGGGGGTCAAAATTTGTATGGGACCATTTTTATTTTTCTTCCGATTGACTTCAAACTCGGTTTGTGTACTCTCTATGAGAAATAAAGATAATTAATTTGTCCGATTTTGAAAATTTTCCTTGAGGTCCGAGCTATTGACGATGGCCCCTTTTAAGGGGGGCCTTTTCTTAATTCTCCAACCGTTCGTCGTATCGATTTGAAACATTGTAATGCGTCCAAACTTCATAGCTGTTGAATATGCTGATCGTTTCATCTAACTCCATCGTTCGTACTCAAAAGATATTCAACCGGAATTCTGTAAGAATGGGGTTATAATGCTATAGAGTGTAACACATCCTCACGATCTTTCCGGTTGCATATGTTGCACAGTGTAGGAAGATCTGGGCAGTGTGGAATATAATTAAGGATTGGCTAACTCAGAAATATGTGGGCGCAGTAGCGCAGTGGTTAGTGTGTTGGACTACTGTGCGAGGGATCCCAGGTTCGATTCCCGGAAAAACCCAAATTTCATCTTAAAGTTTTTTCTACTGCGCCACCTCTCGCGAACGTCTGACAAACATCCGAGAGTATGACTGTCATGAAAAAGCTTCTCAATTCAGCCGTTCGGACTCGGCATAAAATTGTAGGTCCCTTCCATTCGTCCCAAAAATAGAAACTCACACAAAACGAATGGTTGCGAGAAGCTAGGCCTTGGGTGTCACCCGCCTGTTGCGCCACCTATTTATTTATTTATTTATTTTTTAACTCAGAAATATGCTGTGTTCCATAGATAGTGGCTCAGTCTTCTATAATGTGATCTTTGTTGAGATTCCCGTGCTTCACAAACTAATTGATCATATCTATATTTTTGAAGTGTTTTCACCAATAGGCCGTTAGACATAATTTTAAGACGATACTAACTGCTCCTTATGTACTTTCTTAGGTAGGTTTCCTGCGCGTTATATTTATAAAAATGACTGTGAAGGAATTTCTGTGTGTCAAATACTGAGGACTGCGCGAGCGAAGCCGCGGGCAGAAGCAAGTAGTTTATACACAAAATAAAAAACCGATGTCTACAAACTTATATCATTTTTATCAACCTAATTAAATCGGAAAAAAAATGTGTCCTCTCAAATATCGTTTTTGTTTGTTTTCCAATTTTTTTTTCTATTTTAGGCATTATTTTTTTTTTAATTACCCCTCCCGCCTAAACGAAGCGAGAATGTTTGGAGCTGAGGTCAGTGAGGATTTTTCAGGACTAGGTGCTGAAAAAGAGATGGTGGCGGACGAATCCTTTATGGGCCAAGGGCAGCTCTCACATCCCCGAAGTGGGTTACTGAAACCGGAGGAATTCGGCCCCTTTCGTCCAAGGGGCCCAACAAAGGGCCTGGCGCTGCAGGTTGGGGGTTGTACACCAGGGTAACTGCCTGACTGCGGAAAACCAACCCAGTTCAGAAACAACAACAGGCCTCGGATACGGATGATTTTACTGTTGACGAACCTGGCGAACGAATAAAGGACAACGAATTTCAGATCTGCACGTGGAATATTAGGTCCCTTAACAGACCGCGTGCAGCCGCTAGCGTGCAACAGCTAGCGGAGGCCCTGAACTGCTATAAATCAGAGAAGAAAGACAAAGGCACCAAAGAGAGGTTCTACGAGCTCTTAGACAAGACATACGAGCTTTGCCCTAACTATGACATTTAAATTGTCCTAGGTGATTTTAATGCAGAGATAGGAAGAGAGGGCATCTTTGGAAGTACTGTCGGAAGGTACAGCCTTCACGACATCACCTCCGATAACGGATTTAGGCTGATCGACTTCGCGGCGGGGCGAAATGGTGTCATAGCAAGTACGCGGTTCCCGCATCTCGATACTCTGATCGAGTCTCCCTCAATCTCTCAAGAGGTTCTATGCAACCAGCATCAAGCATTGAAGACCAGTGGCAACATTGCCAAAAAGCCATCAGAGACGCTGGAACCCCTGGTTCGACGACGAGTGCCAGCAAGCACATGCAGCGAAACAAGAGGCATACAAAGCGGCGCTACAAAGAAGGACTAGAGCTGCTCGTGAGCTCTACGTGCAGAAAAGAAGAGACCAACACCGGCTTCTCAGGAGAAAAAAGAAAGAGCACGAGAAGCGCGCGATCGACGAAATACAGAGATGCTACGGCAGGATTAAGATTCGGAAGTTTTACCAAAGGGTAAAAGAAACTTGCCAAGGCTACAGAGTCCGAATCGAAGCCTGCAAGGACGAACAAGGGAACATCATAGTAGAATCGTAGTCGATACTGAGGATATGGAAGAACTACTTCTGCAGACTGTTTAACGGCGATGACCTAACCGCCGAGCAGAGTGGAGTGTGATCACGGGCAGCGAAATTCTTAAGTTCGCGGAGCATAAAACCGATTAAAAAATTAGACATCTTAAACGGTGATTGCTGTAAAGCAGAGACAGGGCTAATTTTTGGATAGGAATTTGTCGTACGGCACACATAGGCAAAAAGTCTTCAGCTTTGAGCATGTTAATGAAAAACTAGTGGCAATACGCATTAGGGCTAAATTCGCCAACATTAATCTATGCGCTTATGACCCCAAAGAAGAAAATGACGACAATTTTTACGAGCTTCTCGACCAGACCTTCGAGCAATGCCCGAACAAGGACGTTAAAATCAAATTAGAAGATTTTAATAAAGAGACTAGCTTCCTAAGGCAGATAGTAAGCATATCATACACTATATGTATATATGTATAGCACTTCGAACTTTTCGAGCGGCCAATAATGACACAGATCACTACCTTATTATACGACAGACACTCAACACTAACAATGTTTATTAAAAAACGGGCGTTGCAATAAAAAAAACACTAGAGCTGCTCGCAAGCTTTGCAATCAAAAAAGACAAAAGAACATCGGCTACTAAGGAAGAAAAAGAAATAGCACGCCATCCATTGAAGAAATTTGATAACTGCCACTACAGGAACACTGAGGAAGATTAACGAAAATCTCGTACAGAAACATTATAGATTGTAGAGATAACGAAGCAAGTCTTTTAGTAGAATATTATGTATTTTAATTTTAAAGTACATACATATTCTTTTATAAGCGAAAACACCTAATTGGAATACAAAATTTTAATCAAAAGTCCAACCAAACTTAAGTTTGCATACACGTCTACACGAAAACATTTTTGAAAAATCGAAAAGAACTGAGTTATTTCCTTACATGTAATTAATTTGTATACTAAGGAGGCGTAGAACTATGTATGAAACGTGTGTAAATTGCCTCCAAAGAAAAATGCATGTTCTACAGAAGCAGTATATTTTATGAAGACGATTGCTGGACAAGCTGGAAGGGAGAGCTGATATCGAACTCTATGAACTATGATCTATGTAGTCCAAAAAGCCAGGACCGGTAGGTACTACACTTTCTTGGCCACATTAAGTAAACAGAGAACACTGTGTAAAACGATTCAGTTGAAACCGACAATAGTTTCGGCAGCAAAGAAAATGTACTGAGACTTGTAACGGCGACCGAACTAAACTGGTTAAATACAAAACACGAAGAAATCGTATTTAAGATCAGTGTTTACACAAAGATTATGCAGGGAAATATTGAAGGTAAGGTAGCAATTGTTAACACCTCCAGTCATCTGTACATTTTTATAAAGGTACATAAACGTAGTACAACTGCACAACGGATTTATCCTATTGATGTAAATATGTATATTATTTTCTTATTTATTTGATTATACTTATAAGATAACTATCATAAACAGACTGCTGATTTTTATTGTTTACCTTCTCATATTGACCATTTTCGTAATCAATAGTTTTAACACTTCTTCCAGCAGGATCATCTAAAGATTGTGGTTTTTTCGATGAATCTGCATCAGTTAATGGATTTAACTTAATATCCCGTTGTTCTTGGCTCTCTGTTGCCGTCGTCTGAATGCAACAGCCATTGTATTTGGAGTTAAAACCATTATTTTTTTTAACATCTTTGTCACTTCTTCCATTTTCATTTTTGTACAACACACGGATTCGTTCCTTCATTACCGATTTACTCGGTTTTCCTGGGAACTTAGACCTTCCCATTTTTTTTCACTTTACATTTTTGCACAACATTTACCCCGCATACTGAATAAACACGTATTACTACCAACCACTAGACTGCACTAGAATATTTAAAGGAGTAGGTATGTATTAAATTCAAGGCGCACTCATCGAATTAGTTTACTATTGCAATAACGTTTTGTTGACAAATAAACAGATTTATTACACATCTAAAAAACCCAATTATCAATATTTTGAACAAAATCCACAGTTTATGAAACACAATAATAAAATAATGGAATACATATCAGCAGGACATTATTCTATTACAAGGATAAAAAAATAAATTATGAAACTGAGCCTGACGCACTGCTTTCAAGTTTGGAAACGATGGACCCGTCCGTAGCCGAATAAGCTGTTTTGCGCTCATACATTTTTATGGCGGTAGCGTTCAGTCTATAAGATTCGAATGGGTACGTCCAATAGTCTTGGTGTAAGGATAAGGAAGTGTGCTTTTCTGCTCTGAATCATGATACAAGACAAGATAGCGCAATGAAGTTTTAAATTTTGTTTGCTCTGCGCATTTACGCAGAGTCTGGTGAACATTTTGACATTTACGATTTACATGTGTCTTCTGTGTAGTTTTTTTAATGTTAATGTTAATGTGCTTAAAATGCCCTTACGCAGGAAAACGTTTTTTATATACATTTTTCGAATTTAAGCAACGTAGTTTTGAGGCTTCGTAATTTATAAGTTGATTGCGATTCGCCAAAAAAAAAAAAAAACACTTTTTCTTGCCCGAGACGTGGACCGTGGTGAACATATACTCGGAATATTTATTATAAGATTTCTTTTATAGTTATTTGAAAATGTATGTAAAACTTGCAAATTGTAACCACTCTAAGAAAAAAAATCTTCACAACAAATAAAGGTAAACAACTTTTGGCAGCTACATCACCAACACCAATAAAGAACAGCTCAGTATACTTTTTTTTGTTCGAGTGGCCAGAAGAAATCTAAAGAAATCTGAGATTGCTAATCGAAATTAGCATTACACAAAAATTTGCGTTTAGAGGCTGCGTAGAGCTTGCGTAAATTGTTTTTTTTTTTTTTTTTTTTTTTGAAATGTCATTTTCGGGGTGGAATTGTGAATAGTGATTACAAAAATTTGCAAATAAACGTATACGTTCATTTATTTCGAGTAATTTTTTAAATCGACCTGCGTTTTAGTTTTTCGCGTTGTAGTCTGAAAAATCGAATTATATTTTTTGAAAATCGTGTTGAATTATTGCAGTAACATCCTGCTGGTGATGTTATTCATTTGTTTTGATACGCATACCTATCCTTTAGAAACTTTCATTTCAGCTCTTATTTATTGGTGTTCCTCGTCTGTGATCTAAATGGGGATGATACCTATAGTCTAGTTTTTTGAGTGTGCCACGAAAAAATTGTTTAGGTACAAAATACCGAATAAATGATAATCCGGTATAATGATACATACCTATTTGTTTTCTTCTTTTCATTTTCATCTTCAGCTAAGTACGCTGCTCGAGCAAAACTAAATTTTAGCGGTCTCCAATTTTTCTCTCCAAACATTAGCTAAAACCCTAGCTAAATTTTGACATGGAGTGCGTTGTGTAAGTGTAGTGTCACAGAAAACAGGTGTTCGTAGAAAATAATTTTCTTCAAAAAATCATCGACACGAAAAACGTTTTACTTTCGTTGCACCTTCTTTTTTCCTTGTCTGCTATTCTTTGATCTCAAAATTTTCACTTTCAAAGGATTTCTCATCGAGGTATTCATTGAAAAAACTCATCCTTATTTATTTTTCGGCAACACAAAATAACAACACGAAAAAACCAACAGACCTGTCAAAATTTAATTTGAAAAAATGTGCCGAACCATTAATGGGCGCGCTAAATTGTGGCAGATACATCCAGTATAGTCTGAAATGAAAGTTTGATTTTTCATCTAAAGCAACGTACCGCTCGGCTAAATGGATTGGCTTAAATTTAGCTCAACTAAATTTTGTAGAGAATTTTGTATGGGAGCTAAAATTTAGCTCGTGTAGCGTACTAAGCTAAGGCAGAATTAGCAACATAGCGCTGAGTTACTTGGAGTTGCAGACACGGATTCTCTAAGCGAAATTTGCTTTAAAATATTTTTATTTACACAAAAAATCTGTCAGAAAACATCTGATGTTGGTTTCAGTAGAAGAAAGTACTAGTTTTCTGTACTTTCTGTAATAGTTTCTCATATACTCCTTAACATTAGCATCCAGCGAAATGGTGTGAATCTACTACACCTCAGAATGACTCTCATGGCTCGGTTTTGCATCTTTTGTAGCCTCGCTATTGAACTCTGGGAGCAGAGGAATAAATATGTAGCGCAATACTCAAAGTATGGTTTTATAATGACATTGTATATGTTTATCAAACACAATGTGAATACCTTATTCCTAATTCGTTTTAGGAATTCAATCTTCTTTCCAACTTTCTTACATATGTATTCTGCATGATCATTAAATCTCAGCTTATTATCAATAATATGCACTCCTTTAGCGCACTCAGAATCCTTCGCAGCTTATCCAACCCTTCTTCCACCATTTTGCTGGTTATGATGGTATCGTCCAGGTACACCGCTACATTGCCCTTCCGCAACCGTGGATTTAACGAATTCATGCAGGCTTGGAAATACGGGTTCCCGCTCAATGATATCTGCACTTCATCTATACAGAACCGATCTCTCCCGGCTTTCTTCTTCGTCAAAACAAATGGAGAACAATAGTCCGATGATGACGGCCGAATTACTCTTAGCTTCAAAAATTAATCAACTCTCTCCTTTACAACTGCCCGATTAGCAAAGGAAGCCTATATGGTTGTACACAGACTGGCTGCGCTGAAGACAACTGAATTGCGCACTCACCCAGCTTAGACTACCAGCTACCAGCTGCTTCCGTCGTCTGCTTCCGATACGCGTAACGGTACGCAATCGCTACCCAGGTCAATAAAGGATATCACGCCGCGCCCATTTATCCTCGCTTCTTAAACGTATTCTGTCCTGTCCGCATTTGACGCCGATTCCCACCTCTCCTCCCTGAGCCCATATCTCGTCCGCCCTAAGCCGCCTGGCCCCGTTGTGACGGACAATCTTTAGGGAAGTGCCCCACCTATTGGCATTGATAACACCTTACCTCTCTTCCAGTCAGTTCAGTGTCTAGCCCTACTTCACTTCACGGGTCCTCAACCCCACAACCCAACGGACTCTCTCCAAAATCTCATCCACTGAAGCTGGCCTCACTGCTCGGAATACTTCTAAGCACTTTCCGTCCGTTATTCCCTGTGTGATATTTTTCACCAGAGGGGTAGTCTGAACATGTCCTCTCAAAGCAATCATTTTCATCTCGAATATGTACTCCTCAACGTTCTCACCATGTTCCTCCCTACGCTCACGTAGGGGATCGTAAATGTCTGCGTCATCATCCAAATGCTGGCACAACTTACTCCACCCCATAGATGCGTCGCATGTCCCCCACCTTTCTCATCCAAGCTTTGGATGATAGTCCCGGATGGCTTTGGGATCGAACGGTATATACGTTATGAGAGCGACATGCATATGCTCTCGGTACGACAGCAGCGTCACGGGAGGAACCGGCATCTGCCCTCGGTGTAACGACAATTGATGGCCTTTCCGTGTCACGAGTCGTCTGTTCCGATTGGGCCACCGCAAGTTCCACAACTATAGCCCCCAGCCTCCGCAACTCATTACGCATCTCTTGGAATTCGTCGTCGCTATTCCGAATCCGTTGTATCCAACAGCCGCTCCAGTAATTCCTCTTTTAAGCCCCCGCTTCTTGAGCTCCTCGCGTAACTGATCCCTGGTCATCAACCCATACCCGCTTCTTTCTTCTATCTATCGCTCGTGACATTTACCCGCCAAATGCAAAAAATATATATATTCAGAAGCCGACGGCAAACTAACTCGAAGAAGAAAACTTGCAAAAAAATCGCGGGCAACCGATAGCGAACCATCCAATCGAAGCAAAGATTAACCCTCCAGCAAAAAAAAATGATCTCTTACGACCACTGCCCAGTATATTTTTTTATTCTTTTCTTCCACGGTCACTGTAAATCCGCAGCGAAAAAAAAACTTAACGGCACCGAACAATCAACTCAGTGGTGCAGAATGTGCGTAACGTGTGCGGCCAGCAAAGGTCCGAGAGTGAAAAGTCAAGGCAAAATGTACCAATACAATGCTAGAGCCTTTTGAAAGAATTGCAGTTGATATTGCCGGACCGTTTCCTAAAACGATTAATGGAAATCGTTATAATCCTCGTGGTTATGGATTACTTCAATAAGTAAGTGGCCAGAAGCATTTTTTCGGCCAGACTTCCCGTAAAACATAAAAAAACAAACGCCAAATGTCAAATCATATGTAAATGTGTTGGTAAATCTCGAGTAACTCTGAGAAAAAATCTAGATTCGCAAAAGTGCTCTCGAATCGGAAAAAGATTGGTTTTCTTGTACCAAACCTAATAATGCTAATTTCGATTGGCAATTTTTTTTCGTAGAATGGTTGCAACTTGCAAGTTTTACAAATATTTACAAATAACTATAAAAGAAATCTCATAATAAATGGTCCACGTCCTCCACAAAATTGCAAATTCGATGCCTTTTCTCCCTTGAAAATAAATACAAATCCTGCAACTGCATAAATTGCTCGTAGGTATAACGAAGACGAGTCAGTATTATCTGAAGAGAACGACGACGACGACGAAGATGTGCCACATGATGAATGTGAATTTTACGTATCTATTATTTTTTCCATGTTTATCAAATTTTGGTTTCAATTATTTATTTTAATATAATTTCCCAGTAGCTCTAACTTTTTCGACCGACTTTCATAAAACGTAAACAAACTAACGCCATCTACCAAATGTCAAAACATATGTAAGTGTATTGGTAAATCTCGAGCGACTCTGAGAAAAAATTTAGATTTGCAAAAGTGCTCTCGACGCTGAAAAAGATTGCTTTTTTTGTACCAAACAAAAAGGGGCAAGAAAAAGAGCTTATTTTTGGCGAATCGAAATCAACATAAGTGATCTCGGTCAATGAAAACGCTTTGTGCCAATCGAAAACGACATTAGTCGAATCGCAGCATAAGCATAGTTAACAAACTGGAAACTAAACTGGAATTTTGGGCCGCTCTTCCTTTTCATTCACAAAATATTCAATTTTTATACATGCGATGTGGTTGCATGCAATATGCATGATTTGGTTTTAGGCTTTCATTTTTTAATTAATATTATATTTTTGACGGTTTTGACGTCTTCGTGCATTTGTGACTTTGTGTACGTTCCTTGAAAATACGTAACTACCATTTTTAAGTTATTCACGTTACCATGTCATCTGATGGGTTTAATATTATTGCTCATTATCAGAAATCAATTAAAAAGGCTCGGAATGATGAAACAAAGGTAACAAAATTGACTGCGCACTTTAAATATAATATATGTACATAGAATAGTGTATCCAAATGTGTTGAAAATATTAAGTTTAAATGAAGATGGACTCAGTTTATAAGGTCGTACCTCAACTTGACCAAATGAGGTAAAATAATAATTGTAATTGTCCTAGGATAATGTATTGAAATTAAACTATTGTGGTGAGTAAACTAAAAAAAAAATTGCCAGGTCTAGACCTGCAGCTGGGCCGTCATAAATTACTATCTTCTATATTGTGATTGATATGTGTGCACCAATGGAAGCAAAACACATAATTTCAATTATTCTATATGCTTTGTTGCATATTTTTTTTTATAGTTTAAAAGAGTTAGTGCGTTTTCGTGGCTAACAAAATATATGGGGTTAAATTGTAATAGGATTTTAACCCAAATTCCACTAGTTTTTACGTATAGCTATAGATCGATGTGATCCTAACTTTCACCCATTGTGCTTTTCAACCAAGCAAAATCCGTTCCTGGCTGTCTCAAAGTATACACGGATCTAGTAGATATCTTTTGAAGAGTTCGTTTTTGATAAACTGACGTTGACGTACGAGTCCTTAGAGACAAGACGATGTCCGAAAATTTTATATGTATTGGAGTTTAAAGCCTGTGCAGTGTGCCGATGTCGAAGCGAACCACATTCACCTACTTGCGCATTTAACTTTTGACATTTCATTGCGTAGCTGTGTCTCGATATGAATGTTGTTATAACGTGGGATTTATCCCTTTTTGTGGGAATTTAGATGTCGGAAAAGCCTTCCGGGTGATACAGCGCGAACCAATTCACTTGGCCAACCGTCGGTTGCCCAGAAAGAGGATTTAAGAGAACAAGCACGACACAAAACAAAACACAAAAACAAAATACACAGAGACCTGCGCAGTGAAATGGTTCGCGCTGTAAATGGGAAAAGCACCAAATTCGTGGGAATTTCAGGAAACTGACAAAACAAATATTATTGTGAAATTTCATCAAAACTATTTCAATTCACAACAATTATCAGCTCAAATAAAATAAATAGCCTCAAAAAACTCTTAACAATCTGACGGCACAGCGGCGGCGCATGTTACTACACCTTTAGCGCCAGCGGTAAAGTAGCATTGGAATGGAACTACATTATATTGAATTTTTATTACTTTATCTTCATGAGCATCAAAAATGTATTTTTTGCCATAATGTATCTATTATTTGAGAAGCTTGACCTAGAGCACCTATACGGACTTATTGCGCCAACTATTTATTTAACGAACGGAACCTTATCCGGTATTGTAAAGTATGTTTTTTTATATGTATATAATATTACACAATGTGGAAAAAAACACTTGAATCTAATGTTAATGTCTATGATTTTAAATTGTTTAAAATTGAAATTGATTTCGCGCCACGTCTAGTACGAATGAAATCCAAGTACGAATGAAGTCCAATTTTCGACAATAGCAATAGCATGGTGATAGCTGTTTTATCGGCATAAACTAGTAGACTTCACATACCCCCGAAGAAAGTAATCTAAACGTGTGGGATCACAGGATCCAGGAGGCCAGTTCACTGGTCCAGCACGAAATAACGCGCTCAGCAAATGTTTCTTGCATTAAATTGATGCTGTCACGCGCCGTGTGGCATGTCTTCTTGAAACTAAAGCTCAGTCACGTCAATGCTATTCAACTGAGGAACGAAGAACTCAGAAATCATATTTCCATAGCGCTCTCCATTGACGGTAACATTTTAGCCGGCATCGCCATTAAAGAAATATGGGCCGATGATTCATTCCACCAGTAAAGCACACCAAACAATGAATTTTAGTGGTTGTTAGGGCGTCGCGACAAATGCTTCTTGGTTTTCTCCACTCCAAATATGGTAATTTTGCTTTGTTTACATATCCATTTTAACAAAAATGGAATATAGAATGGGATCGGAGAACAAAATTTTGCTTTGAAAATCAAGCTGAGTCATATTTTCGGTCCATTCACCGAACTTACGACGCGTATAATGGTCAATTTGCACAGGTTGTTCTGGCGTTAATCTATTCATCGTAAAATGACAAAAAGTACTACCCACAAATCAAGTGTCAAATTGATAATCTGTAGAAACACTGTTGTCAGTTTAAAAAAAACCTCTAACCAAACCTTTAAAAAAATACCCTCTACTATTAAAAGCTTATATTGACGATTTATTGGCCATAGTCTCCTAGTGCATTCGCAACACTTTATCTCTGTGGCTATTTTTTGATACACAATTTCTTTCGTTTTAATACTATTTTATTTTCAACATTAAAAAGTATAATTTCTTTCGTTTTAGTACTATTTATTCCAACACAATTGTCTCGAACACCAGTGTCTACCCTTCCTTTTCCTTAATTACTTACTTAGGTCCAGGTTGGACCTGGGCTCTCAGCTAACACGCGTCTCCAGCTAGCCCTATCTTTGGCTAACCCGCCTCCAGTTGCGCACTCCAAGTTGTTTGAGGTCCCCTTTCACTTGTGCGCGCCACCAAAGGCGAGGTCTTCCTTTACTGAGTTGTCCCTCCGGGTTGGAATCCAAGACTCTTCGGCGGGAGCGTTGGTGTTCATTCGCTCTACATGTCCTAGCCATCGAGTGATACGTACTTTTCTGACCATGTCGATGTCGCTGTACAGCTCGTAGAGTTCGCTGCTAAATTTCCTCCTCCAAAGCCCGTCAAGAGTTTTGCGTTCGAAACGACTAAGAGGCCACCTTTGTTAACGTCCATGCTTCTGCGCCATATAGCAGGACTATAATGGGGGGGTCTTATACGTATAGAGTACCCTTAGTGTTTCTTGACAAGGCCTTACTAGTCAGTTGCAGTCTTAAGCCAAAGGAACAGCGGTTGGCTCTTCGTTGGCACGGTTTTATCAAGTATGATGTTGAAAAAGTCTCATAACAGCGCATCACCTTGTCTAAATCCTCTGTGGCCTGTAAGTCTTCGCAATACCTGCACAGTGCACATGTCTGTATCTGTTAGACCTAATCTCATAGCGGGCTTCCTTAGAAGACAGTGCCCGGAGAGTATCCCTATTGCCATTCTTAGCCTTGACCTGCTGAGCTTTAGTAATTCTAAAGATTTTTTCCTATCTAGCTTAGGCCACAGAGCCTTTGAGACCCTGTGCCCTACAATATTCAACCATCTCTGATCTGCCCTATTTTTGATATCCTCGACAATAATTCTCTTGGCCACGGCTATTAGTGGTCTAATGCCCTCAATTGTTTCTTTAGGTGGAAGCTCAGCTCCGGTTTTCGCCAGAACATCAGCCCGTTCGTTACCCTCTATATCGCAGTGTCCGGGTACCAGCAGCTCCTGACTAGTTCAGATTTGATGATGAAGGACTCTAGCGCCTTTAGCGCAGCCTGACTATCAATGTAGATAGCGATATTCTTGTTGGATATTGATCCCATATCAAGTAGATCCGCAGCTTTGAGCACGGCCAGAACCTCTGCCTGGAACACACTGCATGCATCCGGAAGTCGTTATGACACGTGTAACATATATATGGAACCTGCTTTTTTTTACTATAAATTCCAATGTACATGTATTATTTTTTTAGCAAATTTTTTGTTATTTACAGTTACTTCATTGCATTGGAAAGCTATTCGAGCTACCGGTTACAATTGACCATTTGCAACAGACAGGCGTTGGAAAGACAATAAATTCTTTACGAAAATATAATGGCGAGGTAGGAAGTGCCGCGAAAACTCTGGTGACGAAGTGGAAAGCAATGGTAGCGACTGGAGAAATATCAGATAAACCTGAATGTCAAAAATTAATGGTGGATGAGATTGCCATAAATAACAATAAATTAGAAAATAGTGAGTTAAATACTATGAATAATATTGCTCTTAGTAAGCAAAACATAAATGGAACTAAACTCATTCAAAACAACAGTCATGCAAATAACCAAAGAAAATCTCATCATAGAGATAAAGACACCAGCATTTCAACAAACAGCTCTAAGATGATTGACAAAAACAATGATCACAGTGAAAATAATAGCCACGAATCAAAACAAAAAGACAAAATGAAAAAGTCACGACATGAGAGGAAGAATAGTTTAAAACCCCACTCGAACTCAAAAAGAAACGCTGATGTTATTGATAAAGATTCAATCATCCAGTATCATCAAAGTAACTCTATATCGAACGGAAGTAGCGCATTGTCAGATTCTTCAGAAAAACGTAAGTTTATTGTTGCATATTGTTCGACATAAAAATATTATAAGGAGGGCTGTGTACTGTATAATGATGAATACAATATTTTGTATTCGCAATTTTATTATTATGTACACGCTGCCATAATCTATATAAATAAAACCTTTGATGAAACGTAATTTTTGTGTTGTGTGTAAGGGCCGGGGAGACTATTTCACTCGATTATATAAAGAAATTATCGGCCTCCTCACCCAACAGGGTGTAGAAGGTCATAGTTAACCGTTGTGGCACAACACATTATTAATTCTTTAATAAATAAGTTATAAGTTTATTTAATTAAACACCCCTATCGGGAATAATATTTCCCCCGAAATGTTTCCCTTTTTTACAAAATAGGTATCGTAAATAATTTTCGAAAGGGAAAATAAAAATTCCGTCGGAAAAAATAGGTATCGTGAATGATTTCGAAATCAAACAAAAAATTCCGTCGGAAAAATAGCTATCGGGAATAAATTTCCGATGGAAATATTATCGTCATTTTCCCCGAAATATTCCGCTGGCATTTCGTCAGGGAACTTTAGCTAAAGAGCAGCAATGTAAGTGTTTTTCTGCAAAATATTTAGAAAAAATAATGCATGCATATTGTCAGTTTTAATGAAGGTCAAACACAACAAGTACAAAACAGCTGCAGATTATTCTAAAGCATATGGAAAAATATCCGAATATAGCAAATGAATTTATACAAAGAAAAAAAGCAAAGCAGTTTGTAAATAGATGATTGGCCTAATCCAACTTCGTGGTCGTTTCCCTCTCCAACCTGGTAGCCGCCTTCAGCAAAAAGCGCACTCATGAGCTCAGCTTAAGTAATGGGGAAGGTTAGGTTAGGTTAGGTTGGGTGGCAATTATCCGTTAATACGGAGTAATTCACTTAGACCAAGTAAGGTCCATTGTGATACCACATGCAGAGTCAGTTATTTCCGTTACTTTTGGAACCATTTCGAATTTTTAGGAAATTTCCGTATTTTGCTGATATCCGTTTCGGCAATATCAGCAAGCTCCCCAAAGAAGTACTCTCCTAGAGTCTGCTTTCTAATCGAGGATAGCGCCGGGCAGTCACATAGTAGGTGGAACGGAGTTTCCTCCTCCTCCTCATCCATGCAACTGCGACAGAAGTCATTAGCGATAACTCCGAGCCTTGCGGCATGTCTTCCTAGTATACAGTGGCCTGTTAGTACTCCGACAAGAGTTCCGATATGTGTTCTACTGACGTTTAACAGGACCTTTGTCCTGCGCCGATTTATTCGTGGCCAGGTCTGTTTTGCATGGTTGCAGGTGTCAAGTTCCCGCCATCTCTCACTAGCCTGTTGCAGTGCTAGTGTGGAGATGTTGCATCTTACCGTTTCAATTGGCACATGGGGTTCTCCTTTACCAGTAGAGAGTTCCATTTTCTTGCCGTTCCTTGCTAGTTCGTCTGCTTTACAGTTACCTGGTATATCTCTATGGCCAGGGACCCAGCACAGCGTTAACGTGCACCTATCCGCGATCTCATTTAAAGATTTGCGGCAGTGCCTGACCAATTTGGATCTTAATATTGGTGATTCGAGTGCTTTAATAGCTGCTTGACTGTCGGTATAGATGACGATATCCGAGTTCGATATCGATCTCACCTTCAGTAGTTCAGCGGCTTCGCGAATAGCCATAACTTCTGCTTGGAAGACACTACAGTTATTTGGTAGTCTGAAAGACTGGTTTAGGGAGAATGAAGCCGAGAAGATCCCGGCTCCTACTCCGTCCTCTGTCTTCGACCCATCTGTGTATACTTCTAGCGTATTTTTGTCTATAACCGTATTCTCTTCCCATTGCTGTCGGTCGGGAATACTGGTCTTGTATTTAATATTGAAGTCTAGGACCGTGGTTACGTAGTCTGTGACTTCCCTTTTAACATTATAAGTTTTTAGAATATTGGCATGCCCTATGTCACTGCTTTTCCACTGCAGTGATTCTCTCAGACGCAATGCCGATTTTGCCGCCATCTCCTTACCGTGTATGTCCAAGGGCAGAATGTGAAGCATGGTTTCCAGTGCCGCGGTTGGTGTTGTCCGTAGGGCACTGGTCACACAGACACATGCCACTCTTTGGATTCTATTTAGTAGAGAGAGGTAGCTTATTTTATCTAGTGCTGGCCACCAGACGATGATTCCGTACATGAGTATCGGTCTGACTACTGCTGTATACAGCCAGTGCATTATTTTTGGGCTGATGCCCCATCTGAGGCCCAGGATCCTTTTGCAGGAGTAAAGTGCAGTAGCGGCCTTCTTAACGCGTTCCTGCAGGTTTAGTTTCCAGCTCAGTTTCCTGTCCAGAACCACACCTAAGTATTTGGCGCTGTCAGAGAAGCTGAGGCGGATTCCCTTTAGTTTCGGTGGATCGATTTGAGGAATTCGGTGCTTCTTTGTGAATAGCACTAGCTCTGTTTTACCCGGGTTTATATCCAGGCCGCATTTGCTAACCCATTTGACCAGCGTTGCGAGGGCCGATTCCATCAAGTCCCGTAAAGTCGGGAGGTATTTCCCAGTAAATAAAATGGCGATATCGTCTGCGTAGGCTATGACTTTACCACCGTTCTTCTCCAGGGTTATAAGTATTTCGTTTACTGTTAGAAGCCATAGCTGCGGTGAAAGTACTCCACCCTGCGGAGTGCCGCGTTGCACAGACCTTCTCAGTTTGCAGCAGCCAAGTTCCGAATTGATAACCCTGCTTAGCAGCATTTGGTTGATACAGTGACTTAGACTTGCGTCAATCTGCAGGTTTTCAAGTGCGTTAATTATCGCTCTCGGCTCTATATTGTTGAAAGCCCCTTCAATGTCTAGGAAGGCTACCATTGTAAATTCCTTGACGGCTAGTGATTTTTCCACGGTGTCGACAATGGAGTGCAGAGCTGTCTCTACCGATCTGCCCTTACAGTAGGCGTGTTGGGATTTTGAGAGAGTCCCTGCTTTGATGTTGTGGCGAATATGTAGATCTATCAGTCTCTCTAGTGTTTTCAGTAGAAAGGATGACAGACTAATAGGCCTGAAGTCCTTTGGAGTGGTGTGAGAGGCTTTTCCCGTCTTGGGTATAAAAACCACTTTCACCTCTCTCCATAATTTTGGTATGTAACCATGATCTAAACTTAAGGAGAACAGTAGAATCATCCAAGGTTTAAGAATGCCATAGGCATGTTGCATTTCTGCCGGGATGATTCCATCTGGTCCTGCCGATTTAAAAGGGAGGAAGCTATTAATCGCCCATGAAAGTTTGCGTTCGCTTATCACTTCCTTTGAAATGTAGTGAGTTTTGGGATGGGACCGTTCCTGAGTCTGGGTATCATCCCCTTGGACACTTCCTGGGAAGTGAGTGTCTAGAAGCAACTGAAGTGATTCTTGACTAGACTGCGTCTCCGTTCCATCGGGTTTCTTTATATAGCTAGGTATAGAGGGAGACTTTGACAGGATCTTCCTAACTCTACTAGCCTCATTGTTTTCTTCAATTTTGGAACAAAAACTCTGCCAGGAGTTTCTTTGTGCGATTTTTATTCCTTTTTTGTAGTCTTTAAGGCTTTTCTTATAACAGTCCCAATCTGTGGATGATCTTGTTCTTTTTGCCTTGTTAAAGAGTTTTCTACTTTCTCTTCTTAGTGAGCTTAGCTCTGTAGTCCACCACGGGGGTTTCTTACATTTAGTGTGTCTGCTTACAGGGCACGACTTTGCGAAGGATTTATTCATGGCAGAAGTAATCTTCGTCGTCAAGGAGTCAATGTCTTCGAACGATGAGATTGTATCAGTGGGTATGTTACCGAGAGCCCTTGTTAGGTTGGCTCGATAGCTGTCCCAATTAGTTTTCCTGGGGTTTCTAAACAACGCTACAGGAGGAGGGGTAATGTTAAGATTGTAGAAGATGTAACAGTGATCAGAGAATGAATTATTCTTGGATACTGCCCAGTTTTCTACGGAGATAATAGGAGAGTTAGTAACTAGCGTAATGTCTAACACTTCTTGTCTGTTTCTGGTAATAAATGTAGGTTCATTACCGATATTACATATTACGAGGTTAGTCTCAACAAGAAAAGTAAAAAGTGACTCACCTCTTTCGTTGATGTCGCTGCTGCCCCAGATGGAGTGGTGTGCATTAGCGTCGCATCCGAGTAAAATTGGGATTTTCCTCCGCTCTGACTCTCTGACTGCATGACGTATATTTGTAGATGGTACGGGCCCGATATCGTCGTAGGCCATATACGCCGATGCAAGCCAGAATTCCTCTTTGTCAGTGATCTCCAGTTTGGCCACTGCGAAATCAGGGTTGCTGAAGCTCTGTGAAAGGAAAAGTTTTAAGTTAGTTTTTGCTAAAATGCAGGCTCTTATTTTACCTTTACAATCAGCATGAAAAATTTCATAATTTTGTGTCCTCAACCCCGCTATGCTGTTGTCAACGAGCCACGGTTCTTGGATGAGGACTATGTCGTCCCCACTCGCTTGTAGGTGGAGAATAAGGTTGGCGGAGGCCACCTTACTGTGATGTAGGTTTATCTGGATTATCCGCAGCATTGTGGCTACTGGATAAACCGGAAACCTCAATCACAGTGATGTCCGTGTCCTCTGATTCAGAAGACCGCCCATGATCGGATCCCCGCCGTTTTGTGAAGGATGGAGGGACAGCGGGGTTAGCGCCCAATGCTTGTCTCCCATCCTGTTGGTAGACGTGCAGCCTTATGCGTAATGGGGAAACTCCGAATGATTTTTTGGTTTGCGGCAAAGACGGGTAAAGGTGCTAGTACACGGCATGTAGCAAGCCACGTATGTATGTAGCACTGACGTCAGTGTATGGTCCCAATGGCTACATGCCGTGTACAAGCTCTCTTTGTGCACTCTCGGTTGACGTCAGAGCTACAAACGTATGTGCTACATTCCGTGAAGTAGCACCTTAAGTCTTAATCACAAATCCACATTTAGCCCCATTTAGACGATCATTTCAGTTTCAGTTTCAGTTGAGCTATCAGTTATGCTTTCGGTTAAACTGATGTCCAAATGCAAAAATTGAAGTTTCTAACTGAAACTGAAACTGAGACTGAAATTCACATAAGTTTTTAGTTCAGTTGTCAGTTTTAGTAGAAATAATCTTCTAACCTTCGGCTAATCACGAGTAAATTGAATACTAAACTGATGTCTAAATGCACTGTAGCTGAACTGTTCAACTGAAAGTTTAATTGATAGCTCAACTGAAACTGAAACTACAATGACCATCTAAATGGGGCTTTGAATTGACGACTTTCTATATATATATCAAAGGTCTCCACTAGCTCTTCACCTCTATAAGATATCTGGTGCTGGTCTGTTTAAGGTCCGAAGATTCTATGTCTTCCTCTTCACTTCCTCATGCTCTTCCATCGCTAATAAAAAATGCGCACTTCTAAATATATGAAAAATATTATTTTAATTTCTTAAAAACTCTACTCTCTCTCTTGTCAAAACATTCGAACTTATTTTCGAAAGTACTTTTCTGATTCCCGGGGAAAAAAAATTCCGATGGAAATTCACGATGGGTAGATTTAATTCCCGGGAACAAAAAACATTCGGGGGAAACATTTTTCCCTCGGAATTGCCGATAGGGGTGAAAATAAAAACATACTTTGGGGGTATTCTCCTTTTTTATATTAATTTCTTTAAATTTCTGTTAAAATGTTATTTATTGAGTTACTACCGTAAATTTAATTTCTTTTCGCGTATAATGTTATAACCTTTCATTCGCAAAAAAAAAAATTAATTTCAAAAGTTGTATTTGATTGGCTGATATTAAGCCCCAAAGACAAGAAGCATAGGAGGCGCTAATCGGTTGTCGGGCAGTGTACATATTTAAAAAGTACCCGACCGATTTCGCTGAAAATATAAAAGTTTTTTCTTATTCGTGCCTAAACTGATTGGAGATGGGTTTGAATGAAATCCATTAGATGGTGCTGTTTCTTTTATTCTGATTTCCACGCCACCTACCAAGATTTTCACGTACCCGAATCACAGGATAAGTTTTCTGACAGTTGATTTCATTGCAGAAGTTCACTACAAAATGCCTAAGTATATGAAACAAGTAAACAAGTTGTGAAAACTAAGAGATGTGAATAAAATCATGCCTTAAAAAAATTTTAAACAAATCACTTGAAGTTACCTATTATAGACAAAAAAAATTTATTGTGTTATCTGTTGCCCTTTGAATTTACAAATATATATTTAGAGCGCGTATTACATTTGTAACGCCAAGAAGGAGCCATCGGAGACCCCATAAAATATATATATTCTAAATCAGGAGAACATTCTGAATTGATTTACCCATGTCCGTCTGTCTGTTTGTATATCTGTTGAATACACAATAGCGTCCAAACGAATCGACATAGGCCAATCAAATTTTGTAATAGGACTTATTTTGACCAACGTCAGGTTGGTATTGAAAATGGGCTTTGTCGGTTAAGTAGTTCTGTTACCTCCCATACAAAACCAATAGCCATTTTTTATTATCAGCGTGATCTGATCCGGATCAGATCATGAAAATAAAACAAACTGGATCATTGAAAGATTTTACATTTAAGTTGTGGCAACAGTTGTTTTTCACTTATAAAATCCAGTACCAATTATGACAAACTTTGTATTGCCACCGCCATATTGCAGCCACACGGTACAATGTGACGTCACAACGCGATGATTTCTCGATTGCACTTGCTCATATTTGAGTTTGACATTTCGCTGTTGTGTTGGGGGTGTTACCATATGAATACAAATCTGCATACATTTTGCACTCTATATTTTTTTGTGGGAAACTATGTTCAAATGTTATGTTCAAATATGCATCATTATTACCCGTATTGTGCTGATAAGGTTACTTACTTACTTAGATGGCGCTACAGTCCGGGGTGGACCTGGGCCTCAACCAACACGCCTCTCCAGTTAGCACGATCTTTGGCTAACTGCCTCCAGTTGCGCACTCCAAGTTGGTTGAGGTCCCCTTCCACTTGTGCGCGCCACCTAAGGCGAGGTCTTCCTCTACTGCGTTGTCCCTCCGGGTTGGAATCGAAGACTCTTCGGGCCGGAGCGTTGGTGTCCATTCGCTCTACATGTCCTAGCCATCTTAGTCGACTGATACGTACTTTTCTGACCAAGTCGATGTCGCTGTACAGCTCGTAGAGTTCGGTGTTAAATCTCCTCCTCCAAAGCCCGTCAACGCAAACGGGACCGAAAATCACTCGAAGAATTTTGCGTTCGAAGCGCCCAAGGAGATCTTCATCCGCTTTTGACAACGTCCATGATTCTGCGCCATAAAGCAGGACTGGGATGATGAGGGTCTTATATAGAGTCTCCTTGGTGTTTCTCGACAAGGCCTTACTAATCAATTGCCTTCTTAGGCCAAAGTAACAGCGGTTGGCAAGTGTAATTCTTCGCTTGATTTCTGATGTGATGTCATTTTCAGAATTAATAGCGGAGCCGAGGTAGACAAAGTCCCGAACTACCTCAAAGTTATAGCTGTCTATCGTGACGTTCTGTCCGATTCGTCGATGTTGTGTGTCCCTTCTTGTTGACAGCATATATTTCGTTTTGCCCTCATTCACCACTAAACCCATTTTTGCCGCCTCTGTACTGATACTTGCAAACGCACCAGTGACAGCTCGCTGTGTTCTGCCAATGATGTCGATGTCGTCAGCGTATGCAAGTAGTTGCACAGACTTTTGGAAAATTGTGCCCCTGGTGTTGGCTTGCGAGTTTCGCACAATTTTCTCAAGAATGATGTTGAAAAAGTCACATGACAGCGCATCACCTTGTCTAAATCCTTTTTTGACATCAAAGGTCTCGGTGAGATTGTTTCCGACCTTTACGGAGCAGCGAGCGTTCTCCATCGTCATTCTGCACAACCTGACAAGTTTGGCAGGGATGCCAAAACTAGACATGGCTCTGTATAGCTCGTCTCTATAAATGCTGTCATATGCGGCTTTAAAATCGATAAATAGGTGATGAGTATCGATTTGGACTTCTTGGGTTTTCTCCAGGATCTGCCGTAGTGTGAACATTTGGTCGGTTGTGGACTTACCGGGCCTAAAACCGCACTGATAGGGTCCAATCAGTTCGTTGACAAATGGTTTCAGGCGTTCACACAGTACGGAAGACAGGATTTTGTAAGCGATGTTAAGGAGACTGATGCCTCTATAGTTGGCGCAGTTTAGAGGGTCTCCTTTCTTATGGATCGGGCAAACAATGCTGAGGCTCCATTCTTCAGGCATACTTTCCTCTGACCAAATTTTAGAAACGAGTTGGTGTATGCTCTCTACCAAGTCATCCCCCGCTGCCTTAAAAAGCTCGGCCGATAAACCGTCCGGTCCTGCAGCTTTGTTGGACTTCAGCTTGGATATTGCTATCCTTACCTCATTTTGGTCAGGTGGACGGAAGTCTTGGCTTTCATCGCCCAGGTTGAATGGTTCATTCTGCCTGACAGCGGAATTTGTGTCGTCTTCGCCGTTTAGCAGTCTGCAGAAATGGTTTTTCCATGTCCTCAACACCGACTGTGACTCTACTACAAGGTTTCCTTGTTCGTCTCTACAGGTCTCTGTTCGGGCCTTGTTCCCGTGACACGTTCTTTTTACCTTTTGGTAAAACTTCCGAACATTGTTCCTGGAGTAACACCTCTCTATTTCCTCGATCGCGCGCTTCTCATGCTCTTTCTTTTTCCTCCGGAGAAGCCGGTGTTCTTCCCTCCGTTTTTGCTCGTAGAGCTCACGAGCTGCTCTCGTCCTTCTCTGCAGCGCCGCTTTGTAGGCCAGTTGCTTTGCTGCATGTGCTTGCCGGCACTCTTCGTCAAACCAGGGGTTTCGCGGTGGTGGTCGGGTGAAACCTAGCACATCAGTTGCGGCTTTTCTGACGGCTTCTTGGCATCGATGCCACTGGTCTTCAGCACTTGATGCTGGCTGCACAGGACTTCTCGAGAGGTTGAGGGAGACGCGATCGGCAAAAGTTCTGGCGGTTTGTTGCGTTTGTAGCCGTTCAACGTTGAATCTTCTGACAGTATTTCCTCGTTGTTGTGGTGTCTGGGATATCCGCATACGTACCTTGGCTACAACAAGGTAGTGATCCGAGTCTATGTTGGCCGCTCGGAAAGTTCGGACATCTAGAATACTGGAGGAGTGCCTTGCGTCGATCGCAACATGGTCAATTTGATTGACCGTTTGATGGTCTGGTGACCGCCATGTTCCTTTGTGAATGTTGAGGTGTGGAAACCGTGTGCTTGCTATAGTAGCATTACGTCCCGCAGCAAAGTCAATTAGCCTAAGTCCGTTTCCAGACGTGGTGTCGTGTAGGCTGTGCTTTCCGATTGTGCTACCAAAGAGGTCCTCCTTTCCTATTTTGGCGTTAAAATCACCTAAGACAATTTTAACGTCGTATTTAGGACATTGCTCATATGTTTTGTCGAGGAGCTCATAGAAACATTCTTTGGTAGCGTCGTCCTTATCTTCTGTGGGGGCGTGAGCGCATATCAGGCTGATGTTGGCGAATTTAGCCTTGATGCGGATAGTTGTAAGGCGCTCACTTACGTGTCGAAAGCTCAAGACTTCTTGCCTAAGTCTGCCGCTTACAACGAATCCGCATCCAAATAGACGCTGCTTCTGCTCTCTGTAGCAATCACCGTAGTAGATGTCACAGGTTTTCATCCTTCTTTTGCCTGGCCCATCCCACCGCACCTCCTGAATGGCGGTGATATCTGCCTTGTAGCAGTCTAGGGCCTCCGCTAATTGTTCGGCTGCACGCGGTCTGTTCAGGGTTCGAACATTCCACGTGCAGACCCGAACGTCATTGTCCTTTTTTCGTTTTGCAGGGTCGTCAACAGTGAATCCATCCGTATCCGAGGCTCTTGGTTGCTTCGTAACCATTAATTTTTCCGTGGTTGGGTAGTTAGCCCCACGCACAACCCCCAACCTGGAGGACCAGGCCCTAAGATAACCCTAGGACAGCGGGTCGGATACTCCGTTGTCAGTAACCCACTTCGGGGATATGAGTGCTGCCGTTGGCCCATAAAGGGTTCATCCGCCACCATCTCTATTTCAGCACCCTGACTAGTGCTGAAAATCCTTACAGACCTTTGCTCCAAATATGTCAGAGAAGCTCACGCAAGGTATCTGCCATCTCGACTGTTGACAACACCGTTGATTCAATCTTGTGTATTCATCCGCTGTATGTCCTCTTTCTGAGGGGCTCATGTAAGACCTCTGAGACTCGTTCAGTCAGTCATTCCGACAGAGCATTATAGTGTTGCTATTTTCTTCGTGTTCAACACTCGCGCTTATAAGTTTAGCAAGCCAAGCCCGGTTGAGCGAGACCAGTACCCGGTGGTTACCACGCGGAGGTAAAATAAGCACAATTGATGTGTATGAAAAAGTTACAACAGCTGGGCACCGCCAAGTTGATGCCAATCAGCGCCTACCCGATTCATACACACCCAACCACCGCTGATAAGGTTAGGTTAGGTTAAAAAGGGGTATGAGATGTCTCATACAACACTAGGCACCATAAGGGCCCATCGCGATCCCTAGGGGGAACCAATTGCAGTGACCTACAATGGAAAAACACCTAAACACTTGCCCTTGAGAAAGCCCCAATTTCCCTGCAAAAACTAAGTAGTCCCTTGAAGTTGGTATTGTCTAACTCCCCTAAATGTTGGAAGAAGTACCTGCCCAAAAATTTTCTTCTACTGCGACATATTGCCTCACATTCGCACAGTATATGTGTTATGTCCTCTTCGGCTTGCAGGTCATTGCAGAATCTGCACAGTCTCACTCGGTTCTGACTGCATAATGCCTTAAGCATTGTGCGACAGGTCCTGACTAATTCAGAATTGATGTTAGTAGATTCCAGTGCCTTGAGTGCAGCCTGGCTATCGATGTAGATGGCTATGTCCTTTCCAGATATAGATCTCATCCGCATTAGCTCTGCCGCTTTCAGAACAGCCAGAACTTCTGATTGGAAGACACTGCTTGTATCCGGTAGTCGTATAGACACTTTTAGATCTGGATCTAGGCAATAGATTCCAGCACCCGTTCCTTCCGCTGTTTTTGAGCCGTCCGTGTATACCGCTATTTCGCAGTGCTTAATTACTTTATCCCTTTGCCATTCATATCTTTCCGGGTATGACACTTCGTACGGAGTGTCGAAGTCGACCAAAGGGTGTATTTCATCAGTTTGCACCTGTACACCCGGGAGTAACTCCGCTAGTATTGTACAGTGTCCAAAACTGCCCTCTCTAAAGTAGCCCAAGGTTGTGAGCCGTAGCGCACTATTCCCCGCAAGTTGCTTTATGTGCAACTCAAGTGGCGTAAGGTGTAGAAAGGTGTCCAGCGCTGCCGAAGGGGTGCTGCGAAGTGCACCCGTTATTGCTACGCTGGACGCCCTCTGCACCGACGCTAGTTTGCCGATTGTTGTTTTCTTCTTTGTCGCCGTCCACCATACTAGTGCGCCATATGTAAGTATGGGTCTAACCACTACTGTATATAGCCAGTGCACCATAGCTGGTTTTAGGCCCCAAGTCCTCCCTACTATTTTCTTACAAATGAAAAGAGCGTTATACGCCCTTCTAATTCTTTCCTCTACATTTGCATTCCAGTTCAGTTTCCTGTCCAGAATAACCCCAAGATACTTTGCCTTGTCAGACAGAGGCAATTCCACTCCTTCCAGTTTAGGGAGGTTAAAGTGTGGTATCTTGTGCTTTCTGGTGAAGAGTACCAGTTCCGTTTTGGAGGGGTTGACGTTAAGTCCACAGCCCTTTGCCCATAAATTGACTTTTCTTAAGGCACTGTCCATAATCTCACTTAGAGTGTTTAAAAACTTTCCCTGAATGATAATAACTAGGTCATCAGCATATGCTGTGGCACTTATTCCCCCGGAGCTCAGTTTCTTTAAAATGTCATCCATAACAAGCACCCAAAGGAGAGGTGAAAGGACTCCCCCCTGTGGTGTTCCCCTGTGGTGTTCCCCTGGTCACCGACATTCTAATGGAACTTTGTCCCAGGGAGCAGTTTATTTTCCTACTCGCAAGCATGTTGCAGACCCAAAAAACTATGCTGTGCTCAATGTTCATATTTGACATGGCACGTTTTATAGCCTTGCCCTCTACGTTATTAAAAGCACCCTCAATGTCCAGAAAAGCTGCAAGAGCAAACTCACCCAAGTGCAAGCTTCTTTCTATCTTCCCTACTACATTATGCAGAGCTGTTTCTACTGACTTTCCCTTCATGTATGCATGTTGCGATTCGCTTAAGAATCCTTTAATACATTTGCTCCTGATATGAACTTCTAATAGCCGCTCTAGGGTTTTTAGCATAAAAGATGACAGACTGATTGGTCTGAAATCCTTGGCTGCTGTATGTCCCTGCCTGCCAGCTTTGGGAATGAAAACCACCTTCACTTCCCGCCATGCTGCTGGTATGTACCCTAATTTAAGACTTTGTCTTAGAATCTCCGTAATTTTTTGTATCGCCCTCTCAGGTGCTTTTTGCAGCATGATCGGCAAAATCCCATCTGGGCCAGAGGATTTATACGGTTTGAAGGACTGTAGAGCCCACCGCACTTTTTTCCTGTTTATGAGATCAACTATCTCCCCCCTCGTAAGAGGGTCACAATTGATATCCGTACGACCTTGCAGCTCAGAATCCTCTGGGATAGTAGCCCCGGGAAAATGAGATTCCACCAGGGTTACCAGAACCTCCTGACTGCTTTCGGCCCAGTTGCCGTCTTTCTTTTTGAGGTAGCTAGGCACACTTGCCTCTTTTGAGAGTATTTTGCGTAGTCTCGAAGCCTTATCTGTATCCGAGATTGATTCGCAGAAAAGTTTCCACGAAACTCGTTTGGATTTCCTGATTAAGTATTTGAATTGCCTTTTGCTTTCGGCATACTCATTCCATGTGGTATCATCCCTGACCAACTTTGCCCTATTGTAGAGTTTCCTTACTTCTTTTTGTTTCAGCCCTATCTCCCTATTCCACCATTTCGGCTTTGGTGTCTTGTTTTCCGGGCACACCTTTTCAAAAGCCGTTGTTAGTGTTTTGTTTATCAGCTCAACCGCCCTATCCAAGTCCTTGGCAGTATTGCCAGGACCGAGCTGGGTGTCAAGATGCTGATTTACCACTACCGCATATTTAGCCCAATCTGCTTTTTTAGGGTTCCTGTGAAAACTACATGCCCTACTATGGAAGCTGATTTTGAAGCGTATCCATCGATGATCTGACATGGACGCTTCTTCCACAACCCTCCAATTCCCAACTGCCAACTTATCTGTGTTGGAGACAAGGGTAATATCTAGTACCTCCTCCCTATTTCTAACTACAAAAGTAGGTGAATTCCCTCTATTACATAGTATGAGGTTGGACGATATAATAAAATCATAAAGACACTCACCTCTTGCATTTATGTCGCTGCTGCCCCATTGAGAGTGATGGGCATTCGCATCACAGCCCATTACGTGCATCCAGTTTGTCTGACCAGCCAGCTTCTTCAAATTCTCCGGGATCACTACCTCAGAGTCATATGGGAGGTAGGCTGATGTAAGACATAGCGGTTTACCGTCTTCCCTTTCGCAGATTACTGCAGTCAAGTCTCCTGAACTGTAATTATTCAAAAGAAAAGCCCTTATATGGTTTTTAATTAAGATACAAGTCCTGATTTTACCTTTTCCCTTATAGAACAACGTATAATTCCTGTTCTTGAGGCCTTGGATCACGTTGTTCTTATTGATCCAAGGCTCTTGTATCAGTATTGCTGCGACGTCCTGCTTGATGATGTACTCCAACAAACAGGCCGTCGCTGCCCTACTATGATGCAGGTTTATCTGCAGCGCTTCCATCATCTTTGACAGGCGGCTCCTCCTCGTCCTTTCCCTTAGTCGTTTTGACCATAATCCTTCCCAAACTGTATCTAACCATACCGTTGGATTTCTCCAGGTATGGAAGACTTTCCTTATTTAAGGACAGTAGGAAGTGCTGGCCGTATTGCCGCCGTGGTCCCGTCTTTAGGACTCTCCATGTGTCGGCTTTAAGTTCCCGATTTTGCACATGGAGAAGCCCTAGGAGCTTCTCTGGGTAAGTGTAAGGGCACGGAACCCAAACCCATGCCGTCGGCGGAGTGTACTGCGCCAACTCCGCCACCGTCATGCACTTGAGTTTTATGCCTTCCCATGAGTCGCTGCTCTCCAGGATGAACCCTCTTAAGAACTCTACCGAAGAGGTGTTTCCACAAGCAACAACCTTGCGCCCTCCTTCCCAACCAGCACCGTCAAATAGAAGTTCCGCGTTTCCTGTGTCGGACAACTCCTTCCACAGGGCGTCTTGGAACTTTTCTTCGACGTATTTCCACTGGTCGATTGTCAGGCGACCGCAAGGTTCTCGCTCGTTTACTACAGCAACGAGAAGCTCATCTTTCGGGTCGCTTTGCCCTCGACGAATTGCCGATGAAGTCCCAGCCTTCATCTTCTTCGCGTCATTGGGCTCCGCGACGTCGTCCGACCTGCCTCTCTTGCTGCTGAAACCCGTCTCAGCAGAGCTCTTCTCCTTTACAATAGCTGCGTAAGACGTAGAGGGCGCCGGTCCGGCTTCCTCCCTCGTCTGCACAGTAGCCCTCTTTTTTATCTTCTTTTGACTGAGCGGTGGAGCGGCCAGAGTAGCCTTTGCTCTTTCAAAAGAAGATTTTTCCCATTTGCTGAGAGTGCTGGGATCGCAACCCTCATATTTGGCCACCTTGCGCCTTGCGCCGCGTATTGCAGCCTTTGCCTTCTGGTGCTGATTGTGTTTCGCACCCTTGCTGTTCAAGTCGGAGGTAGCACCGGTCACAGCGGACGAGCCAGCTGTTCCCGCTTTTCCCCCCTCTTGAGCGTTACCCTGACTAACCTTGACGTCGGATCTAGCTTAATTGGTAGCGGAAGTTCCAGCTACCTCAGCCTTTTCCTCAGCCAATTTCTTTTCCTGACTTGCGATTTTGGATAAAGCCTCACTGACAGCGGATGTTCCAGCTGTCTCAACTTTTTCCTCTACCGCGTTACCCTTTGAATCACCTGTGAGAGTCCCAGCCTGCTCACAAGTGAGAAGGCTAGCGTTAGTGAGAGTGTCGTCAGACTCCCCACTATCGCTAGCCAACAACCTCCCTTCCTCCAATTCTAACGCCAGGAGGGAGACGGTTGACGAAGAAGATAACTCTCCTTCACTCAGCTCCGACTCCCCCTTAGCGTGAATTGCTTTTTGTTTTTTTAAATTTGTTTTTTTTGTTTTGTCCATTTTTTTTGTTACTTTAAATTTGTCCCCACGAGTAGAGCCGGAAATATCAAGGTCAGCCCAGGCAGCGCCGCTATACCTGGGTAAGGCTAAATACAACAGACCCGCGCCAAGGCGTCTGAGGGAGCTCGTTAGTAGCCGGTTTTACCTCCGGCCGATTGCAACCAGAAGCACGGTTTGCTATACGCTCTCTCCACCTCTGGTATCAGGTACGATTTTAGGGTTTTCTCCCACCTCAAACTAATGGATCACGACATACGATTAAAGCGTAAGCATAAATCCTTGGCTGACACCAACCAGACAAGCTGATTGGCCATTTTCAGACGGGCGCCCGCGGGAAGGAACAACAAGTTGAGGATTTTGCCCAGTCCACTGGGCACATTGTGCTGATAATATTTCCATTTATATTTCTGTGCTATATAGCGAAACAAAACATCCCGAAAGTCGGAGTAGTGACTTATTCGAATTTGAAATTGGTTTTATGTGTTGTTAATTGTGTTCCATATTTTGGTCTGGCAACATTACTGTATGGCTATAATTTACAGGGACACCAACATTTAGTGAATGAAATAAACAACGCCACGAAACAACAACGAGAAATAGTTGAATTAATTTTCAGATCATATTTCGTGATCTCGATGAAAAGTAGGATTATATGTATGTTGTTGTTGTAAATGCATGTAAATCGATGATCTATAATGGATCACAGCTAATAATAAAAAACGGCTAATATTAGACCCGAATGTCTCTCTGACTGTTTAAAACACGATATCGCCCAAACGAATCAACTTATGCGAATTACATTTTTTGAGAAGACTTATTTTTACTATCGTCAGAATGGCATTGAAAATTGTCTATGTTGGTCAAGTCAAGTCTGCCATACAATATTGGACCCATCCGTGTGGTGTAGGCTGTAGAGTATCTAGGCGCATCGGCCAGGCCGATGATAATACTTTAACTTTATTTTAATATTATTATTTTTTATTCTTCTCTGATCTATATTTCTGCAAAATATTATAATCGCATTATAGAATTCCTCAAAATGCATTTATTGCTTGATATATAAAGAAAAAACTTCCGGCACACAGCTGATAGGCAAAGTTTTTCCATTATTTCAAGTGTTAATCTAGTGATTAAAACTAATTTCAGCTCTACATAACTTCGACAAATTTTTCGTTTTTTTTGCAACTTTAAGGCAGCGGCAGGAGTATTTGGTCCCACTGTACAGGTGGCAGGCATCGTTTTTTTTTATTAACGCAATGTAAATTAAAATTTTTTTAAGGTTTTATCTATACAAAACTTAGACACTTTTTTGTTTTTTTTTTTTTTGCGACTTTAAAAATTTATTGTAAATCGTTGTCCCAGTGGTGAGCCTGCAGGCATCGATATTATGTTTATCAGGCGTAAATATTACACGAAAAAAATGAAATCATTCCTACACAAATCTTACAAAAATTAGTGTCGCTGGCTCCCGGACTATAAACACTGGGACGATTTTGATTCTTTTCTTCTTCTTTTTCTGTTTTTTTCGTATTGCTGTAATGCAGAAAGAAAATTGCAGCAAATCGATTTATTCTTATTTCTCGCATTTTACGAAAGAACATTATTCACTAGGGTGGGTCGCTAGTGTATGGGAAAAAATAAAAGTTGTTTGATCATATTCTAATAGTGATATTATGTTGTCTGAGGTCTAAATAAATAATAATTCACTATAAAAAATTAAATTAATTTATATCTTCAGCCCGCGCATGCGATCCAAAGTTTGGGGAATCTCCGAAAAAAACAAGGTTTTGGAAAACTTTATATTTTATAAAGAATCAATTATAATATTAATAAAAATTAAGAAATATTACATAAAACTTATGAACACTCAGCATAGAACAACAATTTGGTAATAGAAAACATTAAAAAAAAAGCCTAAATTATTATGAGTTGACCACAAAATCTTGTTTACTCTTTGGGCCATACGTTTCTGGATGCAAGTTTCGCTTGTATTAAACCTTCTCTTGATCTTTTAACGCATAAAGACATATAGATGCGTTCGTCACTATTTTTACAGAACGTTCGACTGCCTCTGTATGCCCTGAGACTCAACAGGGTGGTTGAGCCCCAAATCAACACGCCTTCCAGTTAGCCCGATCTTTGGCTAACCGCTTCCAGTTGCGTACTCCAAGTTGGTTGAGGTCCCCTTCCACTTGTGCGCGCCACCTAAGGCGAGGTGATGTGATATCATTTTCAGAGTTAATAGCGGAGCCGAGGTAGACAAAGTCGCGAACTACCTCAAAGTTATAGTTGTCTATCGTGACGTTCTGTCCGATTTGTCAATGTTGTGTCGATTTTTGCCGCCTCTGTACAGATACCAGTGAGAGCTCGCTCTGTTCTGCCAATGATGTCGATGTCGTCAGCGTATGCAAGTGTAGTTGCACTGACTTTTGCAAAATTATGCCCCTGGTGTTGGCTTGCGAGTTTCGCACAATTTTATCAAGTATGATGTTAAAAAAGTCACATGACATGACAGCGCATCACCTTGTCTAAATCCTTTTTTGACATCAAAGCTCTCGGTGAGATTGTTTCCGACCTTTATGGAGCAGCGAGTGTTCTCCATCGTCATTCTGCAGAATCTGACAAGTTTGGCAGGGATGCCAAAACTAGTCGTAGTTTTTTTTTTTAATTTAATTTAATTTCAATTTATTTAGCAAAATTTAGCTATTTTACAAATTTCCATGATTGTTTGCTTAATAACATTTTATAAGTATTTAGCCTTAATATAATTAATAACATTTTGTTTAAATACTCTTTTATCATTAACAACTTTTAGCTCATTGGGTAGCTCATTAAATAATTTTAGACCATTATACATCAAACTATTTTGTGCAAAACTAGTTCTAAAGAGGGAAGCCTCATATCATTTCTGTTTCTTACATTATAACGATGCACATCACTAACAAAAGTCAATTTACTACATAGATAACGTGGTAACAATCCATTTTTCATTTTAAATACAAAAATTAACACATTCATCACAGTCCTTTGATTAACACTTAACCATTTTAGTACACTTAACATATTAGTAACAGGTGTTCGCCAATTGCATCTCAAAATTATTCTCATTGCTTTGTTTTATAACTTCTGCAATCTATCTATCATACCAATGTTCCCCATATAAATAGCCGTTGAACAATACTCAAAGTGAGGCTTTATAATAGCATTGTATACAATTATTGCACAATTTGTTGACATTCTTTTTCTAATTCTCGCGAAAAAACCAACTTTTTTGCTTATTTTTTTTTGATATATAATTAATATGATCTTTGAAATTCAATTTATTGTCAATCACAATTCCTAAGTATTTGATTTGATTCACTAACTCAACGTTTTCGTTATTAATTATAATTCTGTTTGTAGTTTCACCGTTTATAAACATACATTTAGTCTTCCCTATGTTCAAACTCAGTTTGTTGCTCCTAAACCACTCACTTAGATTATTTAAGTCACTATTGATTTTGGCAATACTGTCATTGATATCTGTACCTGATATGTACAAGAGTCCATCGTCTGCAAACAATTTTAATAACGCATACTTTACAACTTTCGGCATCTCGTTTACATATATTATAAAGAGCAACGCTCCAAGAACTGATCCCTGAGGGACCCCAAGACTGACGTTAACTGCTTCCGATATTGCTTCTTCAATCCTTGTCCTTTGCTTACGAGAGCGAAGATAGGATTGAAACCAATTCAGCTCACTGCCTCTAACTCCGTACTTTTCCAGTTTCTTAATTAGAATGCCTCTATCAACTGTCTCAAATGCCCTTCTTAAGTCTATGAAAACCGCAACGATTGATTTTTTTAGATGTATCTCAGTCTTTCAGTCCGCTATTACCAAGTTCAATAGAGATTCGCAGCTATGCTTTCCTCTGAAACCCGATTGACAATCCGTAAAAAGCTCGTTGTCTTCCATGTATTTTTGAAGTTTACCTTGGACAATTTTCTCTAGAATTTTGGAATCATTGGGTAACATGTTGACCGGTCTGAAGTCCTCTGGTTTAGTTGAGTACTTTTTCAATTGCTACAATTATTGATTCCTTCCAGCAATCAGGGAAAACTCCTTCGGACAATGACTTATTTATTATTTTACACAATATATGACCAGTACTACAGAAAGAGTCAATTAACATACTAACACTTAACATATTTGCGTCTCTTTTATTTTTCATATTTTTCATTATACTCTGTAGCTCGGTTATAGTGATAATGCCAAATTTAAAAGAGCTGCACACTTCTTCAATATAGTTCACGTAGGGTGCGTTTGGTATATTTATATTTAATTTGGTTACACTTTCAACAAAGAAAACATTGAAATTTTGCGCCAACGATACACTATTTTTAATTAACACATTTTGGAAAACAACACCTTTTATTGCACTTTTTGATTCTCTCAACACAAGGGATTTTATCGTTCGCCACATTGTTTTTTGGTCCTTGGAAGATTGAATTTTACGCTCAACATACTTATTTTTCGCTCTATCAATGGCAACCTTAAATGCATTCCGTGCAATTCGATACTGACACCAGTTATTTTCCGTGTTTGTCCACACCGCTATTTTATATTTACTTATTTTATCTTCTCACATTAATTTAAGATCATTATTAAACCACTCTTGTGTACACTTTGTTCCAACGTATTTATAACATTTTAGGCTATTTACTGCTCTTTCTATTCTTTCAGTAAAATATTTCGCCAAAGAGTCCACATCATAATGATAGTAATCCTCACTAACACTACTCCCTAAGTTCCATTCTTGTTGTACCATTTCACAAAATTTACGTTTATTGTACTTCAATATTTTAATCTTCACTTTTGTCTGTTTCACTCTCTTCTCGACGTGTAATTTCACTTGTAAACTCTCATGGTCACTTATTTTCAGTTTATCTACAACGTCCACCCTTGATTTAAAATTATTCGTGATAACATAATCAATAATTTTACGCGATGTTCGCGTTCTTCTAGTTGGACTGTTGACTATTTGTTTGCAGCAATTATCGTTGATCACCTCTTCTATTCGTACCTTATATATATCGTCTACCATCCAGTCAATATTAAAGTCTCCCATAAGGACCAGCTCTTTTCCACGAATGCTCAGGTGTTCCATATACTCTTTGAAAAACTCAACAAAGTACGCCGTCGATGAACTTGGCGACCTATATAAGCCTGCTAGTATAAAAGATTTCGTACATAGAGTTACTTTTATTTTGAGCAACCACCAGTCCAAATTTGCAGCTACTTCTTCTACCGCATCTACTTCCCACAACTGATTAACATAGATAACTACGCCTCCCGTATGTGATGAAATTGAATTACATCTAATAGGTGTGAATCCATTTAGCTTGATTTCATTATCACCAACTTTTGATGTTACATGAGTCTCAGTTACACATATAAAATCAAATTTCTCTTCTAAAACCATACATTCCAACTCATTGAAATTATTTAAGAGGCCTTGCACATTCAAATATAAACATTTGCATGATTCTAGTTGCTAATAAGCAACCCTTTGCTGTTCAATCTGCAATTTACGTTTTAATACAGGGCAACTTTGGCTTCTCGTATTATGGTTAACATCCACGTCAAGCAAATTCAGTGTATCTTTGGCTCTAATACAACTTATGCATTTTACCTCTTCACCATTCTGGCAGTCTTTTTCGCTATGATTCCCAGCACACTTTGCACATGTAATCATCTCCTTGCACATGTTTGCTGTGTGATGAAAGCCCAAACATTTAAAACATCTCAGAACGCTAAGACTTTCATATACAGGACATCTTTCACATTCGATGTTTATTTTCTTTCCTTTCATCATATCATCAAATGCATTGCCATCAGTCTCAATGATGGCATTAAAAAACTGAGGACTCCTGTGGGATCTAAATACCTTCAAACATTTAAGCATATTAAATTCAATTTTATTTTGATTTTTTATTGCTTTAATTAATCTCTCTTCATCTAAGTTTTCACTCAAGCCCGTTATCAACACTTTCGGATTACGCATATCAGGGGTTTCAACGTCAAAGTTTTCGCTCATTTTCTCTTTAATTTCCTTCGTGAGCTTTTCACGAGACTCTTCGTTTTCACATCGAATAAAGACAGCTCCATTTTGTCTGGTATTAATACCACTTACTCCAACATTAAGCGATGACGGCTTAATTTTTTCTTTGACTTGCATTCTTGTAGTCTCACTCGATTGCTTCTCCTTGGGTTTTATTATCACGGGCACACTCATTCCCTGAGTATTTTTGCAACCGTTGCATATGACACCGACTTCTTCTCACCGTTTTTAAATTCCTTCACCATATCATTTTTCATCTCCTTCACACTTTCTAATACATTCTGGTTGTCTTCTGTTAGTTTATTGACGTTGTTACATAGCTTATCACTTTGCTCTCTAAAGCGCTCACTAACTGCGTTCATTTTTTCTATTTCCTTGATACTCTGTTCGCAAGTCTCCTGAACCTTTTTCATCGCATTCAGTCGAACCGTGTACCTCGCTTCAACTGCTTCAAGCAAATTTTTAATTTCTATTTCATTCCTTTTTAATACTTCTGAGAATTCATGCTTGTATTCCTCTAGATATTTTCCATTTTTAACAACTACTGCTTGCATATCTTTTAAGACCATGTCAACATTTGATATGTACAACATACAGTCATCACACATGAAACGAACCATTGTGCATGTATTAAAAACATTGCTTCCATAGCGGTCCAGTCGGCAACATTGGAGAGTAAGGTGGTACTTCCTCCCACATCAGAGATGTAAAAGATTTAAATCTTTTGATTTAAGAAATCAATTGACTTCTTGCTTCTGTTTTTTGAATTCTTGATTTCGCTTTGGAATTTAGACTTCAGCATTGAAATCTCTCAATCTTTTTGAAGTCTTGACTGGATCAGTTTTTACGACCAATCTTATGATTGAAGTCAATTGAATGCAATTCTTTATAATTACACTGCATTCATTGAAGTCACTATGAAATCTTTACCATTCACTTGAAGTCACCCGCATTCAGTTGAAGTCTTTGGGACTTCAAAAAATTTTCGATGAAGTCTTTGGGACTTCAAACGTTTTCGTTGAACTACGTTCAACTTTCGACTACTTTCGATAAAACCACTATAAGTGTTCATATTAAACTTGGGGGTCGATGCGCGGGCTGTTACACTGAAAATAAATGAATAATATTTTACAGGTCTCTAATTGACCTAATAAGACAACATAATTTCGCTATTACAAATCGATTTCCGAAAAAAAAAATTTTTGACCCACCCTATTATTCACCCCTATTGCCGTTGACGTTTGTCGTAAACGACTCGTATTTCGCTTCGTTTTTTAGTAGCTTTTTTACCTTTTTTAGACAAATAAATTGAAATGATGTTGAACACATAGAAAAGGAAATAAAATTGTTAACAAAAGGTAAAAAAAAAATCTGAACATTGTTGTACTGCGACACGAAAAATAAGTCGTATACGACAAATGCCAATGGCAGTAGGGGTGATGATCTAAGATCTAAGCAGTACAATTCCTGTGCACGGACAAAGCCGGGCGGGTACAGCTTTGCTCCTTCGCGGACTTTGAATTTTTTCTTGCATATATGTATGTTCTAAACATTTTTTATTTCTAGGTAATGACAAGGTAGCTGAGAGCTCAATAGAAACCGTTTGTCATAAATCAAAGAAAGCTAAATTGCTGGTAGGTGATGGAATAGATAGCTCAATGGGTGCAAGTTTCTCGGATGCACTTGGCATGTGTAGTTTCGCTACTAATAAAAAACAGAAGAAATTGCAAAAATGCTCTAAGGGAACAAAGTCAATAGAAGATATACATCATCAAAATGCGATAAATGACAAGCTTAATATCGTAAATATATTACTGTGCACTATTTTTCGATTCATTATAACTTTTTTAATTTTAGATACCGGATGCCTTAAAAACTTTACCTCAAAGCAAACTTGATATTTCGTTAAATTTACCACTGGTAACACCAATGCTTAAAATAACAGACAACTACAAACCATCACCAATTAATCAAAATGTAATGAATTGTATTTATCCTTCTACTGTCATTGAAAAAGCAACCTTGTCAAATGCTGATGCTTTAAGTCTTAGCATTTCCTCAAAAACTATGCGGTATTTATTAATCACGTTTTAGTACTTAGTCGTTTTACTACAATATATTCCATTATTAGTACCAAGGTTTATTCTGGCGTTAAAACTGGTGCGATTTTAAATGTTCCGTCGTTGTTTGACATATGTATTCGCGTATTGCAAAAAAATATTGATGGTGAGTAAGACCTTTTATGTCCGTTTCTGTTTTAATTACATAGCATCACATTTATGTTAAGCTCTCGAATATACTGGGGGAGTGCCTTTTGATGTTTTACGGCCTGTTCTTGAAAGAACTACACCTCAGCAGTTGTTGTCTTTCGAAGATTATAATGCTTATTTGCTAGAAGATACTGATGTTTTGTGGCAGCAACATGTTGGACGTCACTTTCGCGGCAAAATCAAAGAAGATGGAGAGACCTGGCGCGAAATGTTTTTGGTATCTGAATTATTTAATTCAATTGTTAAATGTATTTTAAATGGTTTATAATTACAGAGATGTGAAGACGAAAAGGAGAGGCGACTTAGCATTTTAACAAATCATATAAAAATATCCCAAAAACAAAGCGCACTCCCAGTGCGGAAAACACGTTTAGCGTACGTTGATAACATAGTAAAACCACCACGGAATATTCTGCGCAAACAAGAACAGTACGGAACAAGTGATAAACCGATTGCTTCTCCGGCTGCCAGGGTGGCTGCTCTATCCTCAGGATCACATAAAACCGCAAAGGCAGGTGATCCGCGTTTGAAAATTTCGAGAGACTTATTACAACCAGGTAAAAAATAAATTACAAAATTATATTTTTATCATATTGTACATAATATGTACATATATCTTTTAGGCAGTAACCAGCTTCGGACAAAAAAGGCACCATTAATGGCCAAAACTTTGCAATTTATAAAAAGCCGATATAAAAGATAGTAAAATATATCATGTCCTTAAAATATTTAGCAAGAAATTTGTAAATTATTGCAATAAAAGTATGCATATTATATGTGTTAAATTAGAGCCAATTTGTTTTATGTTTTTGCAATTCATACTAAGTAGGCTGATATATGCTATCCTATAGGTATATTCAGGGTCGGAGTATTTTATGCGTCTGTAGCGCGACAGTCATCAGCGAAGCTCTTTAAATACGGTGGTGATATTTTGGGAGGGAGCATGCACCCAATCATCAACCAAGTATGGGTGGAAGAAAACATGCCCGATGACTGGACTATCAGCTACATATGCCCCATCTCCAAAAAAGGCGATCCTATGTCTTGCAAGAACCATCGAGGCATATCCCTTCTTAATGTCGCATATAAGATCCTATCCAATGTACTGTGTGAACTTTTAAACCGTTCTGCAACACACTAATCGGCACGTACCAGTGTTACTTCCGGCCCGGCAGATCGACTATAGACCCGATTTTCACACTGGGTGCAAGTCGAAGCGCACCACCTATTCATCGACTTCAATCCGAATTCGGAATCCCGGCAAAACTGATTCAGCTGTGTCGCGTGACGCTGGAAAACACGCGCTGCAACGTTTGGAACCATCTCCTCCGATCTATTTCAAACTTGCACCGGATTTCGGCAAGGAGACGCGCTATCATGCGACTTCTTCAAATTTTGTACTGGAGCAGATAGTGCGCAGAGCAGGTGTCAACACGGAAGGCACTATCTTCAACAGATCCGTCCATCTGCTGGGCTATGCGGACAATATAGACATCATCGGTTGCTCCCAGCGTGACGTGGTCACGGCGATTGAAGAACAGGCGAAATCAGTTGGCCTTGAAGCAAATGAGGACAAGACTAAGTACATGCTATCAACAAACAAACAAGCATCTGTCCACAGCCTATGACAAAACGTCACTATTGGTAGCAACAACTTCGAGGTAGTTAAGGAGTTTATCTACCTCGGAGTAAACATGAACTCCACGAATGACACCCTAATAGAGATCCGGCGAAGAGTTACTCTAGGAAACCGTTGCTACTTCGGTTTCGCAAAACAACTGGGTTCAAAACTTCTGACTCGAAAGACGAAATGTGTGCTCTACAAAACGCTTTTCTTGCCAGTTCTGCTTTATGGCGCCGAGTGCTGGACGATAAGCAAGAAGGGAGAGCTGATACTGGGCTCCTTCGGCGGATTTTTGGTCCTGTGTGCGAGGAGAAGATACAACTGCGAACTCTATGAGCTGTACCAAGATGTGGATGTAGTCCAAAAAGCCAAAACACGTCGACTACATTGGCTCGGCTACATCAAGCGAATGGACAATAATGCTCCAGCTAAGAGGATCTTTGAATCTCAGGCCCCAGGTTCGAGAAGACAAGGAAGACCGAACCTCCGTTTCAAAGATCAAGCCATCGCGGATGCCAGGGCGCTTGGTCTCGACAACTGGAAGCAGCGTGCCCGGGATAGTAGAGGATCGAAGGCTGCAGTGTGTCAGGCAGAGACTCCACGGGTCGGGAGCCCGATAAATAAGTAAGTAAGTAGCGAAGTAAGTAAGGCTATTCTCAACGCAGTTACAACGCAGTTATTCGTTCAAGAATGCAAGACATTTTTAAACTCGGTCGCAAAGATGAACTTTTTGACACTTCTCTGGTAAGTGACCCCTTTGGGGGTAGTTCTCTACCAGGCGCGACCACAGGTGGTGGATGCTGGACCCTAGGTATGATTCGTTCGTCATCCGAGGACTTAGGGTTATAGCATAGATGTAAGTGATGCCTGTATGGGTGCAGGGCCCTATTTCACCAACCACTTTCACTTTGCATTCTGCAATTTATCTTTGCAAATTTCGTTTCACCAAACGCAAATTTGCAGAGGAAATTATTCCTTTGCAAAGTTGAAGATTGTCCCTCTTTGCAAAATTCGTTTCACCAAACACAAATTTTCAAAGTGCAAAGCATGTTGTTGCAAAATGCAAAATTTTGCGACCTGGCAAAGAATTCATTCGTTTCCTTTCACGAAACAAATTAGATTTGCACTTTACATTTGAAATTGTGAATTATGCAAAGAAAAAAAAATCATTTGCAGTTGGGATTTTATTGAACAGTTGGTGGAAATAGTTAAAAAAAATATTTAATGAACCGTTTCGAGGCACGCTTAAAAGACAAAGAGGATACTACCAGCTTTTGTTTTTTTTTAAATTCGCTAGTGCTTAAGGGGTTTTTGTTTTGTTCCCTTATAATGCTAATGCACAGCAGAGTGGAAAGGTTAATAGGGAGGATAGATAAGATAAGAGGTAACTGGTGCACATTGGTTTTAAACAATTGTGGGTTGTAATGAGAGGGGAACACATGCGTGTTGTTCGACTTACAACCAGTTTACAATCAGTTGTAAAATTAAGGGCATATTTGGAAATCTATATCTATATAAATATGTACATATATGAAATTCAATTGATGTGCTTTAGGCCCCTATTGTGAGTGTCGATAGTTAAACGTTGATCGACAACTGTCGATCGATCGAGAATTGTGATTGTCGATTGCGATTGATATTTTTTGTCGATTTGGCAGTCGCTTTTAGTCGATTACAAATGTCTGATCGATGTTTTCTTTTGGAAGTGAAAAAATTTTGTGCGTGCGAATAGCTAAAATCAATCGACACAATCGACAATTGTCGTGTCGATCGCTGATCGACAATCACAAAAAGGGCCTTAGTCTCGCAAAAACTCGAGAACAGCTGCTGGCAAGCAAATTCTGAAAACCTCAAAAGTCGAAAAAATGGAAATTTCCACCATCAATAATCGCAAAACTCGAAAACAACCGAACTGATTGTACTCAAATTTTGAGAAAATATTTTTTGTTGTCCCAAAGGTGATTCTGTTTGTTTTAAATGAGATATAAAAAAAATAAAAATCGTGTATCTCAAAAACCACCGAAACGAATAAGCTCATTTTCTAGCATTCGTATGTATTTGCACGGGAGTGCTCCTGTGAAGATTGCTCGCAATTCGTTAAATTTAAGCTGTACACAGTGCGGTTAATATTGCGGATCTGGATTTGGAAGGTTGATTGGGACTCATAATCGCTTATGAAGAGTTACAATCAAATCAATTTTAGGTGGTACGAAGCTCACCGTGTCATATAGTTGAAATTATTTTTCAACCCTGGAAAGCTTCCGTTTAACAAAGACAAATATTGAATGTGTTTTTACAAAAATTGGACATAATCTAAGGTTCAACAGACAAAAAAAACATGCCCCCCATAGCTACCTAACTGTTTGTGTGTATATTTTATGTGGTTTATCAATTTGTTAAAAAGTAAAATCATGTAAAAATATATTTTTTTTATCGAACTTTAAGCTAATATCCCTCATCCTTATTTCTTAAGACCATATACATATGTAATTAAAATTATTGAGAACTAGTTTTTGCCCGCGGCTTCGCTCGCGCAGTCCTCAGGATTTGGTCCACAGATATTCCTTCACAGTCAGTTAGTTCCCTCTTTTATATTTACATATCGCGCAGAAAACCTACCTAAGAAACTACCTAAGGAGAAGTTAGTACATCAGCTAGGTTCCAGAAATCGAGTGAAATCGAAATTGCAAATCGATTGAATTCGTTTTCAGTGTTCTGCGTTTCGAGCGATTCGGAAATTCTTTTCGACATCACTATTTCACTTTGTCTCAATTCCGAAAATTTTGAAATCGAAATCGAATACAGTGAAATGTAGAACACAAAAATTAATTTCCGATTTAATTTCGAGTGAAAGAGAAATATGGAACCTAGCAGCGTATCTCTGAAAAATGTGTTTAATGCCCTATTGAAGAAAACAGTTCAAAGATTATATGATCAATATATTTGTTAGTGAAGCGCTGGTATCTCAACACAGATCATACTTAGCAGATTGAGTCACAATCTATGGCCCAAAATATATTTCTTTGCTGGCAAATACAGCGATATGATAAGCACCATCTTTAGAATAGGGGGATCTTTTACCCCTTCATTATATTCCACACCTCCCAGATCTTATTATACTCTTGCAACCAGAAAGATGCACCACTTTCTATCAATATGACCCCATTCATATAGAATTCCGCTTGAATATCTTTGGAGTACGTACGCTGGAGTTAGATGAAACGATAAGCATATTCAACGGCGAAAGATTTTGGGACGCATTACAAAGTTTAAAATTGATTCGACGAACGGTTCGTGACTTAAGAAAAGGGCCACAAACTAAGTTTGAAGATAGATTTGACCTCTTCTTTTACCCCGGTTGAACTTCCAAAATTAGAGAAAGAAGTTTTCTTTAAAGTCAAGTTAAAGTCAACCGGATGAAATATAAAATTTCTCCATACAAACTTTGACCCCCCTTTTTACCCCTTTAAGAGTCGACTTTCCAAAATCGGAGAAATGTATTTTCATTATTTCTCATAGAAAGTACACAAACCGAGTTTGAAGTCGATCTGATAAAAAATAAAAACTTTCCATACAAACTTTGACCCCACTTTTACCCCGTTAAGGGTAGAATTTTGCAAAATCGGCGAAATTAGTTTTCTTTATTTTTCATAGAGAGTAAACAAACTGAGTTTGAAGTCAATCGGATGAAAAATAAAAATGTTCCCATACAAACGTTGACCTCCCCTTTTACCCCTTTGGGGGTTGAATTTCAAAAATCTGAGAAATCAGTTTTCTTTATTTCTCATAGTGTACATAAACCGATTTTGAAGTCAATCGGATGAACAATAAAATCTTCACATACAAACTTTGACCCCCCCTTTTACCCCTTTAGGGGTCGAATTTCAAAAAATCCTTCCTTAGTGGTTGTAAACATCATAAAAAAACCCGTGTGCAAAATTGCAGCTTTCTAGAGCAAATGGTTTAGGCTAGGCGTTGATCATCTGTCAGTCGGAATCTTTATTTTTATATATATAGATAATTCCAGTGACTTTAATTCAGATTCAAATAAGAACTAAGGCCACTTTCTAAAACGAACTAACACCATATGACTTTAGTTCTCAATGAGTTCACGGTGAACTGGTTGAAGACCTTTGTTGCGAAAACACAGGCCCCATGGGCAAACGCCGACTTGCGACTTGTCGTAAAGAAGGACCTGTTGGAGTTCACTCAACCAAAATGTCGGATTTCAATTCCCGGCCCGCATATTCCGAAGGAAAGGATAGAAAGAAACCTCCGACATCTCAATCCGGAACTCCACAGCGAGAACTGGGAGGTACTCTAGGTTGGCGAACATTCCGAGGCGGGCACTGAAATTGTGGTTTTACTCAGGTCGCAGTTAGAAAGAAAACAAGAAAACTTCTAAACACGGCAAACCGGACAAAATGAGATTGGGAAATATACAAGTCCAGTCAGAGAAACTTTAAAAACGAAATACTGAAATCCAAACGCCAATCGTGGCAAAAGTTCTGTGATGAAATAAAGATAGATAGATAATTTATTTCGTTTAGAATTTAGAACCTGTCTTGTCTTGTTTCAGCCAAAACAAAATGAGAAAGATTTGAGTATAGGCGTATTTTTTTGAGAATCTATAGTTAGCTCACTTTTACTTTTACATGCAAAACTTGTATACTCACTTTTGGTTTTGTTATACATACTTACTTTTGAATTTACATGCAAAATTATACTCACTTCCCAAAAAAATACGCCAAATATTGCACACAGTAACCATTTATTTGATCAAAAGTGCACTGGTAGAAAAATATCCCCTTATGGGAAATTGTTCTGCGGTTCCAAAACTGCGTTTAGTTAACTGGCAGATTATTTTGAACTGTGAAACTGAACAAGATAAACCGAAAGTTTAAACTCTCGGTCAGGTTTAGTTAAACTTCAGTTTAAACTCTGACTGTACAACTGGGCATAGACATTGAAGGAGCGTTTAACAATGTCAATACTGATGTCGTACGCAGAACACTAAGCAAGCTCAACATTGACAGTATTATTGTCAACTGTATAACCAGCATGCTTGAAGAACGACACATTATAGCCGAACTTGGGGGCTCTAAGCTAGAAGCTTATGCCTCCGGAGGAACCCCTAAGGGCGGGGTAATCTCCGCACTGTTGTGGGTAATTGTTCTTAATGAAGCACTCACGAAAAGAGCAATGCGATCAGAATAACGGCTTATGCGGATGACGTCGTACTGTTGGCAACGGGAAAATTCTTTCCAACACTGTCTGAACAAATTGAAAGCGCCCTAAGAACCCTCGACACCTGGACCAGGAACTGCGGTCTAACAGTCAATCCCCAGAAAACTGATCTGGTACTTTTCCAAATAAAAGGAAAATGCCACAGTTTGCACAATGAAAGAATCAAAAAAGCCACAATATCAGAGATTCCTGCAGCAGAATCTTTGGGAAAACCTGGGGACCATCTTCCAAAATTAGGCTCTGGATGTACACGGTTATAGTAAGACCTATACTGACCTACGGCAGTCTCGTATGGTGGCCGGCAACCAATAAAGCCACTTACCTAAATGCTTTAACGAAGGTTCAAAGACTAGCGTGCATCGGCACCACCAATGCGATGAGGACAACTCGAACCGCAGGACTTGAGGCTATCCTCAACCTGTGTCCGCTAGACATTCATATACAACTATCGGCCGCACTTAGTGCAATGAGAATCAGCCAAATGGTAAAATGGAATTTGAACGAAATGGGTCTTTCTACGATCCTACAGAAATATTTCGGCCATGTCCCTGTCACGCACTACATTACGCCTTACCTAGAGTTTACATGACCCTTCTCTAGCGCCTATCCCAGCAGGGAAGAATGGAGAGACGGACTCGTATCTAGCACACCAACCATAGCCGTATTTACTGACGGATCAAAAATGGACACTGGGGTAGGGTCAGGTGTCTTCTCCGAATCGTTGGGTATATCAAAATCGATACGCCTCCCCGACCATAGCAGCGTTTTCCAAGCAGAGGTCCTGGGCCGTGAGTCTGTGGTAAGGGCAATACCACCTGAAGGTATTACCTTCTTTATCGACAGTCAGGCAGCAATAAAAGTCATAACTGCACCAGAAATAATGTCGAAGCTTGTGAAGTGCTGTCGCGAAGATAGGAAATCCCTGTTTCATAACAGGGCGCAGCACTCTGCGGTACCACCTGAAGAAAATGGGCTTAACGGAAGAAGAATTTTGCAGAGGCTGCCGTGATGAGGAAGCTGTTGAGAATACAACCCACTTCCTATGTCACTGCCCAAGTCTCCAACACACCAGGTATAAATTCCTATGGAGTCACTTCTTCAACGACCTAGACGAGCTTTCCAGCAGATCAATAGACAAGATAATGAACTTCGTCAAATCAACAAAATGGTTTGTATGTAGCAGCACAGTAAGTAATTTGAATACAGGGTTATAATGGGTCCCCTTACGGGAATCACAATCGGTCAGTATTGACCTGAGTGTGGCACGGAGAAATTCGTGTAGCAAAATGCAAAGTCGTGAGAACTTTGCATTTTTAATGAAACACATCGTACTTTACTTTGAAGGAATTACATTTTTTGAAAAATTGCAAAATGCAAAGTGAAAAGTGTTGATGAAATAGGACCCAGGGTCCCATGCCCGCGCTCATGCTGACTGCACTTTATTCGCTATAAAACCCCTAACGCTAACCAACCATTGATATCCTGTATTCTTCTTCTCGCAAACCGGTAGACTTACCGAGAGAGAAAACTACATCTAGTCTGCAACAGATGTTTTTCAACGTAGCGGTTCGTCAAGCGGGAGTTTTAGAAAGGGGGATAACTTCAAGGACAAGTACAACACGCTAAATACCTGGGGACCTCCAGTTTTAATTTAATTCGCCTTAAAAGCATACAAGTATGATTGCAGGCGGACATTTTCTTCCCCCTTACTCGTGGGACCCAAAATATAACATTTTTGTAATATGTAATAATAGATCAATTCAAAAAGCGAAGGATGTGGACCGACCAGGCGTTTCTAGCTTAATAAAAACTCATCGGCAAAAGGAAGAAAGAGTGGAAGATGCGGTAGAAACCCCTCTCTGACGCAGAAAGGAGTTCGGATACGTATAACTTGAAAACCACTGACTCTATTGTGCCCATATTAACAGATAATCTTAGGTATTAGCTCAGGAGTGCACTGAAGGAGATTCGTCAAAATTGGACAAAGGACAACCAAAAAAACACTCAAAATCGTATATCTCGAAAACTGCCAAATCGATTAAGCACAAATTTACAGATAATCTAAATTGGCCCAGGAGTGCTCCACTGAAGACTGGTCAAAATTGCGACAAAGGGCGTGGCACCGCCCATACAAAAAAAACATTCAAAATCTTATATCTCGAAAACCACCGAATCGATTGAGTTGAAACTTACAGACAATCCTAGGTATTGGCCCAGGGGCCTATAACACAGAACAACAAGTCAACAGGCACTTGTAGAATTATGTTTATTTAACAAGTATAGACTAAAGGCGTAACACAACAAAAACAGTAACAATTGTTAAAACCCGAAAATTTCCCTCGATTTTTTCAATAAGTTCAACAAGTCAGTCACTATTGCTGTCCCCCATCGGAACTCGAAGTTACGCCGAAGATGGTTAGTTCGCAATGTTTGTGACAAACCTATGGAAGCGAATGCGCTGCAATTATATAGTTTTTTTTCAAGTGGACTTAAAATATATAAATAATTTCTTAACAAGTCATTGTATAGTCAATGTTGACTGTATGAATGTTAGTATTCCATTACTCATTCTTTAAAGAAATACATAAAAAACAGGATTTTAAAAAATACTGATTATTTATATTTATATTAGTGTCGAAAGCTATATATATAGACTTTTACATTATTTGCATTGATTTAATTCTAACTTTCCACAGTTAATATTGATTGTATGCAAAGTTTCGGTTTACATTTCCTTTAGTTTTACATTTGAAATGCTTCAAATACCAAGTTTTCTACAGGGTTTTTCAATAAGAGCGCTACAAAAGTTTTTTTTTAAATAAAACAAAAACGGTTTTGGATATCAATGAAATTCTTTATTCCTGTAAAAGTACGTTCGATGCCATTATGTATGGAACTCGATTTCTTTTGCACGGCCACCACGGGTACGCTTGCAGAAGTCCAGACGCTGAACCCGATTTCCGACGGTTTTCAAGCATAATTCGGTCGATACTGCTGCAATTTCACGTTCGATATTCGTACGAAGTTCATCAATCGTCGCTGGCTTGTTGGCATAGACCATAGACTTGACGTAGCCTTACAGGAAATAGTCTAACGGCGTCAAATCGCACGACCGAGGCGGCCAAGCGACTGGACCATTTTGTGAGATAACACGTTCTCCAAACTTGGTTTCCAATAAATTGATTGTGACTTTCGCTGTGTGGCATGTGGCGCCGTCCTGTTGGAACCACATGTCCTCCAAGTCCATATCATCCAATTGGGGCCAAAAATATTCGGTTATCATTGAACGGTAGCGATTCCCATTCACAGTAACGTGCCGGTCTTGATCATCACGGAAGAAGTACGGCCCAATGACGCCGCCGGCCCATAAACCCCACCAAACCTTAATTTTTTCGGGATGCAATGATGACTCATGGAGTACGTGTGGATTGCTGCCTGACCAATACCGCATATTTTGTTTATTGACGAAGCTCTTTAGCCAGAAATGAGCCTCATTGCTGAAGATGATTTTTCGATGAAAATCCGATTTGTTTTGTTTCTCAAATTGATTTCCAAATTTCAATTATATCTTTTTCGTTCGTTAACTTTCTTCACTGGCTATTTCAAAGGTAAATTATTGATAGTGATTTATGTGCGATTTATACAAACTGATGATCATTTCCAATTCGATATTTGTTACGATGGCGATGCCAAGAGATAATGGTATGGTAATGCTTCCGGCTTCATTCCTATTAAAAAAAATTATTAGACGAATATATCAAAATAAATCTTAAAATATTTAAAATAATTAGGTATTTTAGGCAGAACAACTTGTGCCGGGTCAGCTAGTTTATTTACAAATATGCAAGAAACGATTAATTCTTACAATGGCTCGCGCAACTCAAAAAGATTGGATTTATCTCACAAGTATACGCCATCGAGTAACTCGTTCCCGATTATTTTCTTCTTCTTCCTCTTGTTTTAAGAGCCGCAGAGTTATGCATTTTTATTACTTTACTATCTATCTATCTATCTATCTATCTATCTATCTCGCTTCGTTTAGGCGGGAGGGGTAATTTAAGAAAAATAGATAATACTTAAAATGAAAAAAAAATATATAAAAAAACAATGGCAACACTTACAACAAAGAATGTTGGCATTTTTGAAAGCCAGGAGTCTGTTCTTTCATATTATTTTTAAATCAAGCTATTACTGATAATAGTTTTTGAAAAAAGTACTTACAAACTTGAAAATAAAGGAAACAATTAAAAAAAAAAGTTTTATGCCCATTTTTTTCAATATTGAGAAATTAGATACTTAATTTGTTAGTAGTTTTTATAGTCTAAATCTATTCTTAATCGAACACGAAAACCAGATTGATTAATGTTTTCTAGTTTTTAAGAAAATGTAAAATTTCTTGGACAACAGAAACTACTGCGCGCGAATTGATACCCTTGTACTTTGAAATGTGTATGGGGGGGGGGGCATGGTGCCCCCTGCAACCCCCTCCTTGGGGTCACTGTTGGATTTTGGGGTGGGTGCGAGTTTGAATATATGCAATCTTTATTTAAATTAAATTAATTTACCCGATCTTCAACAACATTCTTTAGCTACAGTCTATTGCTTAAAATTTCACATTATAGACAAAATTTAGCTGATTTGCATTATAGACAAATCAGAACAGATTCCTGGCCTTAAAAAATGCTATAGTACTTTTATGTAAGTGTTGCCATTGTTTTTTATTGTTTTATTTTCATTTTAAGTATTATTATTTTTTAAATCATCCCTCCCGCCTAAACGGAGCGAGATAGACCCCCTTTTCCCATAATACGCACGCTTGTATTTAACCCCTCTACGTAAATCCGTCATTAGTTTTCATCGCAAAAATTATTGTTCTCTCCCCATTTCTTGCCCTTAAATTTCAAGTTCGAAATTGTTTTTTACAAAAGGTATTAACAGAAATAACTTTATTTAAAAACAATATTAAAGAACAGATTCCTGGCTTACAAAAATGCCAAAATCCTTTATTGTAAGTGTTGCCATTATTTTTTAATATTTTTTTTTAATTTTAAGTATTATTATTTTTAAATTACCCCTCCTGCCTAAACGAACCGAGATAGACCCCCCCCCCCGCCCATAGTAAAAAATACTTGTATTTAATTACTCTACAAAATACCGTTATCAATTTTTGGCGCCTAAGTTATCGTACTCTCCCCAGCAATTGCTACGAAAATTCCAAGCCTGCTTTTTGTTGACTCAAAGCATTTGCTAAATATTTTGCGCCCATATTTCTTTACAAAAACAGTATTTTCTTTTGAGTTTTCGGTGTTTTTTGTTTGTATAAATAGTTAAATTAATTTTTGTTGTTTGACTGGCACATTATACCTGTTTTACCTACTGTTGTTAACGTTCGTAAAAAAAACAGTAGGTACTATAAGCAAAGACGAATTGGTTACGATCACAACTGGCTGAATTCCAAAACGTCAAAAAAGGCGCATTGTGAATGCACACTACTTCTCTGTACAAGGTTATGAATGCTATTGCGCTGCTTTGCATTTGTTATGCTTTCCAATTTTTGAAGTTTTGGAACGACTTTGATGCGAACTATTAAAATTAAAATGTCTCAAACACCAATTAATTAATTTGTTTGATCTCCTCCAAAACTACTTTCCACAGCGCCCTTTTCTTCCTTCTTTTGTTTCGAAAATCGGGGTTCAAATTTAATTCGGGTACTAACCAATAATAATTTAATGGACTCATTCGTCCACTTTTTATTACTGCAAATCAAAGTAAAATTGGCCAATTATTACCAAATATATTATTTTACTTACGACACCAGCGATGAATACATTTCAATTGGCGGTTTAAAATTAACTGTCAAATGTCATTTGCATCATAATAATTCATGATGGTCGGTTTGCTTTTGTTTGCGCAGTTTACAATGCGTTTTAGAAAAGTATGAATTGCATCATATTAACCCGTTTGCGTTTTGGAATTCAGCCTTCAACTCTATTGGCTGGCTGAACCCCATTTTAAAATGCTGTCAAGGTCGGAATTTAATGAGCTTAACATATGTTCCTGGAAAGAATATGAGAAGCTATGCTGACGATTTATCAGCGTTTCCATCGGTAATTGGTGGGAGAAGAAGATTCCCTTTTTTAGGGACGGGCTGGACCAATGCTGTTTTCCACCTACTCGGGAAGAGTCCAGAAGAATAGGAGAGATGAAAAAGCTTACACAGTGGTTTTGCCAGCGTGGAAGAACACCTCTTCAGAATGATGGGGGAGATACAATCTGGACCAGATTTATTTATGTTGAGATCATATAGTACCCTTGCAACTGTGCGAGTGCGAAAATGGATTGGTCCCATGGTAAATTCAACGCTCTCGAGCACAGGTGGGGAAAAAGCGCAATCGAGCATCGAGCTGGCTGCAAAATGTGCAGCAAACAAATTGGCTTTTTCTAAAGAGCTAACAGCTGGAGTGTCATTGTAAATGAGAGTGGGGAGTGAGGCCGAATTCTTAATATTTTTTTTACAAATGACCAAAAGTTTTTACTACCCTTGGGACATTGTGGTATTTTTTGCCTCAGCTGTCATATGAGAATTTGACACACTTAATAAGGACATTGCCGTCTTTTCTGGCTCGTTTAAATTTATTTCGGTTTTCATCAGAAGGGTTGGCTTTAGAAGTCCGAAAACTTAACTCCTTTAATCTAATAGCCTCATTACAGCTCTTGTCGTACCATGCGTTTTCTTTTGGTTTAATATCCTTTATCCTATTAGGTATAAAGGATTTCATACCTAATGTGATTACATTTGATACCATATCAGCGGCGGCATCCAAGTCGTTATCGAGAAGGCAAAGCGGCCAGTTAAAACTCCTAAAGAAACTGTTAAGTCCGCCCCAGTTTGCTTTCTCGTATTGCCATACGGTTCTTTTTGGAGTTTTTTCTTTAACTGTGTGGTCGGAGTACGAGAAATAAGCTGATATGGAGCAGTGGTCAGACGAGCCTAGAGGTGATAATCGGCCGTCGGAACGGAAAATTCTCCGATTTGACAAGAAAAGGAGGATTTTTGCTTCGAGGTATACTTCGGAACAGCTTTTCGGAAATTTGTTTCGACAAATATGCAACGCACACTGGCGTTTTGCGATTCAATGCGATCAAGTGCGTTTTTACTGATATTTTTGACAGCTTCATACGAATTTTCTTCCGATATGCTCCGACAGAAATTGGTTGCGGAATTTGTTTACGATTTCCAGTGAAGTGTTAATCACCCCTATCGTGGAATCCGCCGGGGGGAATCATTCACGGAAAAAAATATTTTGGTATCGTCAAATCCGCAAGGTGAACAGTTCCCCGTGTGGGTAATGTGAATGAGTTTCACTGCATCGTTGAAAACGTTCAAATCGAATTTTTCCCTAACAAAATGACATTTCTTATTCGCATCAAAATCATTGCGGATTTCATAGGATTTCTTGCTTGCTGCATGTCGTGAGCATTTTAATATAAAAAATGTACATACAAAACAGTTGCTTTATTAAGCCGAACATTTGTAATAAATCTATTGCACAGATTGAACTTTATTAAAATTAAAAAATAAACATTCTAAAACACATTTCGTCTGGAAATCCGTGAAACCACTCATTGCTCAGTTTCACCTGTCTATTCTTCACTGAGAACACCGCTCATTTTGTTCTTCCCCTTATTTTTCCAAGAATAGAGCTATCGTATACATTATTACATAATAACCACTGTTTTTTATTTAAATCATTTCTGAAACAAACTTTTCATATACCTCCGGCGAATGCAGCTACACAGATTTGTATTAACAAATGAAAGACAGCCGTTTGACAGTGAAACTACCTTTCCCAAAAACATGTCGATATTCCTTATCTTTTCTTTTCCGGCGGATTCCACGATAGCAGTAGAAGGTGAAAGGGAATCGAATAGGTGAAGTGAAACTCAATTCCGACGGATTCCACGAGGAGGAGGGGTGAATAAATGAAAGCTATAAAGAAAAAAACATTTTAACAAAGTAATTGGTTGTTGTTGCTTAAATTTGTGTTTCCAGGGTAAAAACAAACGAAAAAACAAGCAATAAATAGGAAAACCTCGATGTACCACGAAACAACATCATGTTAATTATTCTTTCCGAAGGCGGATACCTCGAATGTAATTTGAGTCTCCGACGGAGTATGCGTTGCGGAAAATTCTCCATTCCGACGGACACCACGCTAGGGCCGAATATTTCAATAGAGTATTTATTAGGGTGGGAAACAAGTCCAGTGTATTGGCGTTTTGACCCGTGTTGGCTAATTTACAAGCTGGGTTAGCTGGTTTACCTCAGCAAAGGTCTGCGCATAAATTCCTTCGGGTGTTGTCTGTCCAGAATGTTGAAGCCAGTCAGAATTGTGGACATTGAAATCGCCCGCCATGACGATTTCTATGTGAGGTTACAGGGGAACAATTCTTGTTAGGGAGTCAGACAGCACATCGAACTCATAACAACTCGAGTTGCTGTCAAAGCTTGGGCTTCTAAAGAAAAAACAGTAATGGATTATTTGCCTACGGACATGGCACTTAAGCCATTATTTAAATTCCGGATTGGAACAATGACCATAATCTTTTTGAACATGGTAGGCTACATCATTACGTACATAAATAGCAAGACCGCAATGTAGAAAGAATAATGAAATTTAATTAATTAATAGCGAAAAATTCGACAGATCCCTCTTTTAAGATTGGGAATTTGGTGTCAGAAAATTGTCAAAGGATAATTATTTAGCCCAATTGACACACGGGATTAGTCATTAGTCGCAAAAACTACCCGCAAAACGCCGATTTTCATCGATAAAAAGAATGTTCCTTATTTCAATCTTCAGGGAATAATTATTAAATCATATTATTTAGTAGATGATTTAGCTAAATTCAGTTGGTGGGAACATGGTATATATTTCACCCCGCGAATGCAGTTGGGGCAAATCTATAGTTACTAACTAAATGAATCAATAAATACATTTGGAGTGTGATTTATTAATTATAATTGCTATTCGTACCTACATGCAAACCAAAAATACATTTGAAAGCTTATACGAAACGAAAAACAATTTTTTATTTATAATTATTCCATGAAGTTAACAAAAATTACAACTTTTAAAGGCACTTTACAGGCACTTACAACGCTAGTTTACAATATGAATTACAGAAGCCTCCTGATGCACATAAATACATTTATTGTGATTAATTTAGAAAATGTATGTCCAAATTGCACTACCTCTTAATCAAATGAACCAAAAACCTTTATTTATTACCCCTTAGTTCATTAGCCGAGTTCAATGCAACATAAAGTTTTTTTTTTTTTTTTTATTATTTTTTTTGCCTACTTTGACACTATTTCATCAATTTCGCGGGGCTTTATGGATTTTAAGGCAGTCGTGTTGCCAAATCTACATATGTACTTATATAACAGGTCTTATAAGTAATTTGATAAAAGTTTGTTTATTGATTCGAGAAAATAAAGAAGTATATTATGGTTATTCACGCAATGAAATAAACTTACAAACTTCGTGTTTGCGTAAATTTACATGGTCGCAGCTATAAATAAATCTGTCAATCTGTATGAAGCAAATTATTTTATTTGTATGGATAATTATAAAGTAATAACTATACGAATACGAGTATAATTATCCATACAAATTTTAACATTTGATTTATGAGGTGCTTTAAGGTATCTGGTTTACAAGGTATATACGACATTGCATGAATACTTTCCTATTGATCTTTTTTGAGTTTTACTCACTTTTTTTTCTATATCTTTATTGTACAAGTCCACAAATGAATGGATGGAGGACTACTCAACTCAGTGCCTTATCCGAGCGGCCGAACTGAGAAGCATTTCAGGCGCTAATTTTTTATTTAAAAAGATTGTATTCCATTATGGAGGACTGCAATAAACGCTGCAATTTGGACTCAGTACCAAAAACTCATTTGATAATTAGATAATACCATACATTATTTTACAATATATCGATGACGACTGAGTGCATCACCAAGAACCGTATAAAAGTAATAAATAGAAAGTTACTAAAATAAGTCACATATTTGTAAAAATCTTTTTGTTAGAAGTCCCAATTTTAAAATGAGAGTTTAGATTTCGACCGACAGAGCTTGTTTATCATTGTACCTACAGCATATAAACATTTTATTAATATCTCAGATGTAAATTTCTTAAAGAAAGTAACATTTTTGGCAATTTATTTACTGCAATACAAATCAATATTTTCCGTCTCCATAATGCATTCATTTTACAATCACGAAATTTTTATCATCGTTAGTTAAATCGCAAATATTTAGGAAATGTACATGTTAGAAAACTTATTTTTTTTTTTTTTTGCTTGGACCTAGATACAAGCTGTGCATTTTTCTGGATGGGCGTCCATTTTTATCAAGACAACGATAAAACTATGCCTCTGAGCTTAACAATTCTTTGAGAGGGGTTTCAATAACTTAAACCACTGAAATTATGTGGAGGAATGATTTCGATAGGAGTTGATAACTTAGTATGTAGGTAGGTACATATATTTTTTTTTTTTAAGAAAAATGTAAATTTTTTTTTATTTATGGGCTACACAAATTAAAAAAAAAATTAACAGACCCAGAAAACGTTGAAGTAATAGCTTTTCAAGAACTCTTATTCGACAAAAGTGTAGAAAATTTAGTATTTTTTTTTTTTGGAAAATGCGTGTTTATAAAACATATGTTAATAAAGTAGAAAGTAAATAAAATATTTTGGATTTTCATCTATCTAGAAAAAAAAAATATACTGGTGCGTTCGGATTTGGAAAATGTTATCAAAAAGTAGTTAAACAAAAATAAAAGTACATAGGTAAAAATGCTTATAACCGTTAAGATTATATTACTTTGTAATGATATTGTGTGCCAATTCTTAAAAAGCCTTGTTTTTACTCGAAGATATCTTAAGTTCAATTTAATTTTTGTAGTTATGGGCATATTCACCCCTATTGTCGTTGTCGTCTGTTGTGTCGCGTCGTTTGGAATTTAATATTGCGTAACTGACACGACTCGACGCTCTGAACTCTCACATTCCACAAAGTATGACACATGTGGTTCGGCATTTTAGTCGACGAATTTATATTTGGTCTGTTGTGTTTTTTGTGACTTGGTGAATTATTTAATAAAACAAATCCATAGTGAATAGCGTTGAGATGTTTTTTGAAAGCAGTGACGAAGAAAAAAACAAGAAAAAAGACCTGGTAAAGATAAGGTGGGAAATTCTAACAAAATCCAATCCATTGGATTTCGCGACGTTAAGTGAGTGGTAGAAATAATTTAAATTTCAAACATTGTTTCAATAAAAATAATTACTTACTTTCAGATTTAAAATGTAGGTACTTTAGACTATCGAAGGTTTATTTCCAAATGCGCGGCGGATCGCTTTAAATGGCGGATTGGTATTTTTGTATTTCCAAAAGCGATTCGGTTCATTCAAAAGCGGTCTCCTAAATGACAGATTGCTGGCGGATTGTTTGCGGATAAAAAATAAACTAAATTCGGGGAGAGTACGATAACTACGGCGCCAAAAATTAATAATTGTATTTTGTAGAGGAGTTAAATACAAGCATTTTTTACTATGGGAGGGGTCTATCTAAATCCGTTTAGGCGGGAGGGGTAATTAAAAAAAAATTACATATACACATTAAATTAAAATATTAAAAAACAATGGCAACACTTACAACAAAGAACTATAGTATTTTCCAAAGCCAGGAATCTGTTCAACGTGAAATTTCAGGCTAGAGACCGTAGCTGAAGAATGTTGCTGACATTGGGTAAGCAATATAATTAAAACAATGTTTGCATATACTCAGCCTTGCACCCATCCCAAAATCCAACAGTGACCCCCAAGACACATTTCAAGGCGCAGCAATTTGTACTCTAAGCGAAGCGACATATAAAAGTAATTTTAAATTTTCTCAAATATTAGAGGACATAAATCAATTTGCTTTTCAGTGTTCGATTAAGAATTTATTTAGGCAGCAAAAACTACAAACAAATTAGGTATCTATTTTCTCAATATTGAAAAACTATTTTTTTTTTTATTTTTTTCCTTAAATTTTTAAACTATTAACAGATACAACTCGATTTAAAAATAATATTAAAGAATAGATTCCTGGCTTCCAAAAATCCTAAAGTCCTTTATTGTGAGTGTTGCCATTGTTTTTTTTTTTTTTTTTCATTTTAACTAGATATATATATTTTTTTAATTTCCCCTCCCCTTTAACATCACTTTTGTTAGGCCCTCGTGAATGTTTTTGCCAAAGGAATATTTTTCTCCATTTCGTTCACTTATTTTATTTGTTTCATTCTGAAAAATAACTATAATTGCTTTTAGTGAATTAAAAGTTAAGTACACAACTTTTTTTAACACTTTATCACACAGTCGTCCGTAAAATTATCGACGACAAAAATGTATCATTTTCACGAAAAACGTCGTCACAGAACGCCTCACGCAATACCGACGAACGACTAAGGCCTACTGTCCACATAGCTGCACTTCATACGCACACTTTCGTCATTTGCATCTTTGTGTACGCTTGGTTGCAGCTTGCTTGCAGCTTCCATATAAACAAACGAACCACTGTCCACGAAGCGGCAATGCAAGCAGCAAATGACGACAAGCGTATTTTGCCAGCTCAGTGGACAGAGTTTCGTTTGTTTATATGCAAGCTTCAAGGAAGCTGCAAGCAATTGTACACCAAGATGCTGCAAGCAACTGTACACCAAGATGCGAATGACGAAAGCGTGCGTATGAAGCGTAGCTACGTGGACAGTAGGCCTAAGTCGTTTATTTTTTAGTTGCCAATACCATACAGTCGTGTCGTTTTTTGTTTGGGTCGTAAACGACAACGACAATAAGGGTGATTGCCTTCATTAATAGATTTTAAGGCTTAGAATAATATGGACATAATATACATGTGTACAATGCATGAGTTGGAAAAGATCACAGAAATTCCATTGGTTGAAATCATTAAAACTACATACATAAATAAACTTAAAATAAAAGTTGTTGGTTTACGTTTAAGTTTTAATATTCTTTTCTCCCTCTCATACATACAAAAATTTAAAGCTTCATCTTATATTTTTTCCTCCTATTTTTCAGAAATTGTACCAGCACCATATTAATTCACATTTTTTATGTGGGTTTCAATTGTATCAGGTTATTTTATGTTTTCTTTATTATGCTATAGACCTGTTACTATACTGTTGTTCATGTATTATATTAATATATATTATGATAGAATTTGCGCATACGACGCTGCATCAGAAAACTTTCACTAGGTGCTGAAAGATTATATATTTCTAAAGAACTTTTTTGTTGCTCTAATTTTACTCGTTCTTTGCTTATTTCATAAATTCTGCAATTCACAGCAGAATTAACTACTCTGTGGCTGTGCATTTTATTATTCTTTTGCGACTTCAATAAGCAACATATCCCAACAATTGAACAAACACAATCATTTCGCCAATTCATTGTTTTTGAAATTGACTGCTTCTTAGCAACGCTATTCAAAAAATCTTTAGATTTTATGTGGATATTTTCGGAGAGTGCAGAATAGTTTCTGTTTTTATACCCGAAACAAGGAAGGCAAATGTGTTCATTTGATATGCAAGTTTCTTCAGTACCGCTTTTATTTAAATTTACTTTTCCTGCACCTGCTCCTACGCTATGATTGGTTTCGGTTATGCTCTTTAGTAACGTTTGAGATTTCACTTCAGTTGCCAGCTCAGTGCTTATCTCTGGTGTTTTTTCATTATAGTCACTTAAATCAGAATTATGATGAGAGTTTCTTTCAATTTCTCCAAAGCTTTCGGCAGAATATTCAAGACTTTTGCGATTATTATCAATTTCCTTAGTATTATTTTTCTGTTCTGACTCGTCTTCATTTGAGCTATTCGAGCTTTTAGTATCTTGATCAACATGAGGCTCTCTTATATTCCAACGTCCAACATCTCCAATGGTTGCAACTGAAGATGCAGGATTACTTAACTCATTATGATCAATATAAGCAGTATCTTCCAATACATTTTCAGATACACTTGTCAAGGTGCAATGTAACTTAATTTCGTTAGGGCTATCGTTGGCAGTATTTTGGTTCGATGTACAATTAACTGATTGGGTTTTATTGTTTTCTGATACACTCATTTGACTAATGTCAACATTCAAAGCATTGTTGTCAATTTCAGTAACGAAGTTTGTTAAATATTTATTGTTTCCAGGGTGAACAGATTTGTTTAATTTGTCGTTTAAATTGAAGTTATTATTTGTCTTTAGTCCATCTTCCGGCATCGGTATAGTTTCTTTAATAGAATCTTCACATACATTGGGTTTAGATATGTATATATTTGACCTCTCTTTGACCAAAAAATCGTCATGCATTGAGAAATGTTGTAGTATAACTCGTTTCACGTTCATTGCAGACTCAGCAAACTTAGAGATTTCATGTGCTGATTGATTTCTGTAAGCATAGTAAATATTGTCACATAATGAATTATTTACAAAATTGATTAATAAAATTATTTACATCTATATATATAAAAATTGAGCCTTAAAATGTTTGTCGCCGATTCACGCTTTAACGCATTTACCGTTCTTAACCAAACTTTCGCACATCTTTGGTATTGGTCCATACTTGAATCCTGTGAAGTTTGGTCAAAAATGGACAAAGCGGCGTGGCACCCCCCATACAAAAAATACATTCAAAATCGTATATATCGAAAACCACAAAATCGATTGAGCTCAAACTTACAGATGATCTTAGTTATTAGCCCTGAAGTGGTCCTGTGAAGTTTGGTCAAAATTGGACAAAGGGGTGTGGCACCGCCTATACAAAAAAACATTCAAAATCGTATATCTCGAAAACCACCAAATCGATTGAGCTCAAACTTTCAGAAGATCTTAGTTATTGTCCCTGAAGTGGTCCTGTGAAGTTTGGTCAAAATTGGACAAAGGGGCGTGGCACCGACTATACAAAAAAAAAAACATTCACAATCGTATATCTCGAAAACCACCAAATCGATTGAGCTCAAACTTTCAGAAGATCTTAGTTATTGTCCCTGAAGTGGTCCTGTGAAGTTTGGTTAAAATTGGACAAAGGGGCGTGGCACCGCCTATACAAAAAAAACATTCACAATCGTGTATCTCGAAAACCACCTAATCGATTGAGCTCAAACTTACACATGATCTTAGTTATTGGCCCTGAAGTGGTCCTGTGAAGTTTGGTCAAAATTGGACAAAGGGGCGTGGCACCGAACATACAACAAAAAAAAAACATTCAAAATCGTATATCTCGAAAACCACCAAATCGATTGAGCTCAAACTTACAGATGATCTTAGTTATTGGCCCTGAAGTGGTCCTGTGAAGTTTGGTCAAAATTGGACAAAGGGGTGTGGCACCGCCCATACAAAAAAAACATTCACAATCGTATATCTCGAAAACCACCAAATCGATTGAGCTCAAACTTTCAGAAGATCTTAGTTATTGTCCCTGAAGTGGTCCTGTGAAGTTTGGTCAAAATTGGACAAAGGAGCGTGGCACCGCCTATACAAAAAAAACATTCACAATCGTGTATCTCGAAAACCACCAAATCGATTGAGCTCAAACTTACACATGATCTTAGTTATTGGCCCTGAAGTGGTCCTGTGAAGTTTGGTCAAAATTGGACAAAGGGGCGTGGCACCGAACATACAAAAAAAAAACATTCAAAATCGTATATCTCGAAAACCACCAAATCGATTGAACTCAAACTTACAGATGATCTTAGTTATTATCCCTGAGGTGGTCCTGTGAAGTCTGGTCAAAATTGAACAAAGGGGCGTGGCACCGAACATTCAAAAAAAAAACATTTAAAATCGTATATCTCGAAAACGTTATTAGCTAGGACCTAACCAATACAATTCCTGTGCACGGGCAAAGCCGGGCGGGTACAGCTTTTCGATAGTCTTGGAATTGGAAGCCAAAGTTTTTAAAATTTGTAACATTGATATAGCTAAATAATGAAAGTCAATAATATTGTCTAGGCAATAAAATTTCTGAAAAAAAACAAAAAATGTTGTGTAAGAACCATAGAGCATTACAATTAAAACAGTTTTTCTATTTAACTATTTTGCACTACGAAGTGTGCACGGGCTACGCTAGTACTACATATAAGAATTATGTACAAACAACTGATATTACTTTAGTGCAAATAACTTCAAATATCAAGCGTCCTGATATAATATTTCGTTGCACACTGAACGTCGACCTCAACGCCCAATTACAGAACATGACCCGTCCATTCATCAAACCAGACATATAGAGCAGACTCACCAGATGTTACATACCACAAGCCAACCTAGCGCAACGTAACAACAGAGGTATCATCATATCAGAGGTGACTGACTTCATTCTAAAACAAATATCCCCCACCCGCCCGTAAGGTGGCTATTTAAAAGAGTTCGGAGAAAGGTTCGATCGCACTCATAGATCTGCAAATAAGGTGTTAAGTTGGCAATTCTACTGGAGTTTGGAACTCATCTGTTTGCAAAATTAACGGTTTACTCATTTATTTCAATACCAACTGAATCCGCTCTTTCCTGCAGCTCCGTCGAAGTCGACATAAACCCTTACGAACTAGATTCAAACAAAAGTGAAAAAATGTGAAAACATCGAAACTCATCAAAAACACATGCATATTTACGTCACATCTATGAGCAAAATTTGAACTAATAAAGCTCAGAGGACATGACTGTTTACAAAACATATATGAGTAATAAATAATAAATCTAAGAGCTTTTACTTGTGAAACTCATAGGAATAATGTGATCTGTGGCCTATTTCACCAATTAAAAGTTACAACCAAACATTTTTTATTGCAACTACGAATTTGTCATGCCAATTTTTGTTTCAGCAAATGCAAGTAATTGTCTTAAAAAAAACAACTTATTTTTCACAAGTCCTACAAATTACCATTTCACCAGAGATTCCGTTGACTTGTGATTTACAGCTTTTTTCCACAAGTTTTGTGGGTGGCGTTCATCAAACCAAGTACTACATTGTACTTACATTTTCGAATGATTGTGATGGCAAAACGACTTGTAATGCTGGGTTTCCACTTGGAAAGTGGAAATTGCGAAAAATTGCTTGTCAATGAATTGACTAACAGCGTTTGCCAATAACTGACAAAGAAACCACTGGACAAGTGGAAATAGCTGAATTGTCAAACAAAATGTCATAGAAATCGTGTATGGAATTATGTCCCATCTAACATGTTCTCGTGAATTTCCACTTTTATTAATTCTCAGACGCAAAATTGTATTTTACTTTGTTTTTCTTTGAATATGAGAAAAAGGAAATTAGGCTTTCTCAACTTTTCATACTGCATATCACCAAAGACATCACAAATAAACCGTCATTACGGTGGGTTTCCTTTTTTACCCTAAAGAATTTTCAATTAGCTTTAAATGCACTTCTTGCCCAGTTTTAAATATCTGCAAGGCAAGCAGACTAAATGGTAAAATGGTAAAAATTCGCGCGAATTTTTAATTTTCACACCCCAAATCGATCCTCCCTTGCTCAAATTTTTTTTTGGCTACGCCTTTAGATTCTTCCCACGGAAAATTGTATCACTCATATGGTGTCAGGAACTACCACCTACAATAGTATGCTTGCCTTGCAGATATTTAAAACTTCGCAAGAAGTGCATTACTGCATTTAAGGCTAATTGAAGATACGTTAGGAAAAAAAGGAAACCCACCATAATAACAATTTATTTGTGATGTCTTGAGTGAATTAGAAAAATGAAAAAGTGTCCCCAAACTGTTAATATTGCAATCAGTATCCGATTATTAATTCAAACGGTATAAACAAGTTATGGAAAAATGGCATTTGGACTTATGTCTCAAAATAATTTGGCTTTATCTTGCTTTGCAGAATGTTACAATTCGGTCTTATGTCGCTTTCCAAAGCGTCTGAAAGCCAAATTTAAAAATGTTGCCTTATGTCACGGCACCTATTTATGCTACCAATAAAATTATGGACTTATGTCCCATTTTTGAAAAATAAATTATGGACTTATATCCCACGTCGGTGAGACATAAGGACATAATGGCCTTATGACCCACTTCGGTGGAACATAATTCCATATTTTGATTATGGACTTATGTCTCATGGAATTATGTCCCTGCGCCGATTAATCTTTCGTTGACGTTCGTGGTGATAACTTTAAACTACATATTATATTTATCTATCTTGAGGCAGGAGAAAAGACCTCAAACGTTTTTGTTGTGAAAATAGTTATTTTACCTAATTTATAAAATCCTAGAAAAAATCCATGCAAATGTAAACAAACTTCTTTGTATTTCGTCTAAAAAAAATAATTTATTGAGTGGTATGAATAAAACCTAGCAATTGCTTTTACTCAAAATAAATGTCAAAATCGAAGCAATTGCTAAACTTCGTATGAATAAAAACTGATTTGAGTTGACTCCAACTTTTGACATCTTCGAAAAGCGGCGCCACCGACCTTTTACTCAGATTGGTATGAATAAAACGTGGAAGACAAAGCAATTGCTACGAAAATTCCAAGTCTGCTATTTTGTTGACTCAGAGCATTTGCTAAATATTTTGCGCCCATATTTCTTTACAAAAACAGTATTTTCTTTTGAGTTTTCGGTGTTTTTTGTTTGTATAAATAGTTAAATAAATTTTTCTTTGTTTGATTGGCACATTAAACCTGTTTTAACTACTGTTGTTAACGTTCGTAAAAAAAAACAGTAGGTACTATAAGCAAAGACGAATTGGTTAAGATCACAACTTTAACCAACCGTATCGTTTTTTTTATTAAATTAATTTAGCTTTTTTCCAAAAATCGTTTTCCTGATTCTAAATTCAAATTCAAAAAATTAACGACAAATTGTGACAGAAACTGCAAGGGAAGGACACATGCAGTGAAGTAAATGCTTTGTTCGAAACTTCGAACTTACTTTAGCAAAGTAGTTTTTATTCATACCGATTTAAAGCAATTACTCAGTGCTTTTACTTTGCTACAACCTTTTACTCAAAGCAAATGCTAGTTTTTATTCATACGACCCATTATCTTCGATACTCGATGGTCGATTGCCTCGTTTTTAAAAAATTTTTTGGATCCGATTTGGATTCAATTTTCGCTGAGTTCGGCGAGCTCGCTCTCTCATTCTCTCACCAACACATAAAAAAATAGGATCGCTGTGATTCTAATTTCCATACTAATTTGAGCCGACAAACGCAGTTTCGCGGATCCGTACCGTATGCGGAGTCTTCCATATGTCATTGACTTCGTTTATGAGCCACATACACAGTCGTGTGAAAAATAATAGGGACACTGATCAAAACACAACCATTGTGATTGTATATACACACTATAGTACTCTCATCCCATCGCATTGAATTACGCGTCTTCGACGACCCAGGTGGCGCTTCAGTTGATTTGGTTTGTACACTGCCAGCGAACTCCGAGCCACAAACCACTAAGAATAGACCGCCGACTTCCCGTACACCTACCCGATTCCCCCCGGAAAAAATTTCCCTGTCTGTGAATACGTGTAAATGTCAAAATTAATGGCGGCAATGATTTTCCATGCTATACCATGCGACCAGGATTTTTCAAGTATGCGTGCGTTAATGGCGCCCCTTTGATTTTGTACAGCACCAATACATGAAAATTCCTGGTCTCGCCGGCAGCTTGTAGGCAAAGTCCGTTATGTGGGAGGAGTCGACGGTCTATTCTTACTGGTTTGTGCTCCGAGCATTGGGGAAATGTGTATAGAGAAAACCAAAATAAACAAAACAAAGTCAAACTGGTATGCCTCTTCTCTTTCTTCATTCATATCGCCATTTCCATCCATCAGTAGGTATAAAATTATTTCTGATGTGATGTAACAGGGTAGGGTTGAAAACTGCAAGTGCAACTGGTTTGGTTTTTCTTAGTGGTAGGAGAGGAGAATAGAGGATAGGAGATGCAATATTATAAGCAAGAGCAAATATAATTCAACAGCATCGTGGTGTAGGATAGGATGGTGGTGGTGGAGGATTTGTGTGTTTGGAGAGGGGTGCACGATGCAAGGGGTGATCAGTTGGGAAAGACAAATTGAATAAAAACTGAATTTGGCTTCCTTTCTGTCGTTGCAGAAGATTTGATGATTGGGCATAAAATAATGTATGCTAGACTCTCACTATTTTGCCTATATTTTTGTCAAATATGCATCGATTTAAGTGATTCTTTTTTTAATTGATTCTAAAATATTATGTGTCTACTTTATGAGGTTTATAATGTAGAATCATTTTATGTCGGTAAAACGAGCAGCTAACTATTATAGGTATCTACAACATCTCTCTATATAAAAATCAATTGTTGTGCGTTAGTCTCGCAATTCGCAAAACTCGAGAAAGGCTAGATGCTAGACCGATTTGGATGATTCTTTTTTGGTTTTGTTCGTCTTGAATCAGGGTTTGGCAAAAAAGAAAATTCGGAAACCCCCAAAAAAATGTGAGTTCATATACCAATACCACGATTTTTAAATGGACGGTGCCACGCCACTTTGTCCAATTCTTTTTACATACAAACCTGCTACAGAAGAACCTACACACCACCACACCACCACTAACTACCTACGAGTATAGGTATATCATATATGCGAAAAGTACCCACTTTACTTCCACTCCTTACTACTGGAGAATAAAAGACAATAAAAATAATAATTGTTCTTTCTCTTTCATCTGCATGCTGTCAATGAGACGAATAAGAAAAGAAGAAGGCATCATTTAATTTCGTTTCAAATAATCCAATACAACTAGGTACCATGTTCGATGTGAGTAGTTGGTCTCAGAGGTGGTTGGTGGCGCTAGTGCATAAATGCGAAGTGATAGTACTATAGTGTCTATATACAATGACACAACTCTGTTTCATTGCCATAAATTGGTTAGAAACGGCACATTAAATTATTTTTTTAGGATGTGGATAAAGGAAATACCGCTATCATAACATAACATAAGCATATTTAAATATAAAAACACTACTCCAAACTTAATGAAAATATTCTTGTTCTTTGTATTCTCACGAAATACAGGAATGTGTCCCTATTATTTTCCAGCTCCTCTAATATACAGGGTGTCCCAGTTAAACGGTATAATCGTTTAAGGGAAGATTCCCGAAGTTCCGCCGGACAAAAAGTTGTAGGGCAAGGAGGGGGGTCCATTCTCACCATATTTCCCGTTATAGCCCATTAAAGTAAAAGACCTCTAATTTGGAGGTGTTACCACTTAGAATGACAATTTAGTAGCGCATACAAGTCTTAAGCACTTTGGGTACATCTGAGTAGCTTAAAAAAAAGTTATGGCTCCTTAAACTAAAATTTTGAAAATTTGTTGATACATTTTTTTTACTTAAAATGCTTTTTTCTCAAAATGTTTACTTTATAAATTTTAATTACTAACGTACCTATAAGCAATGGTTAACAGTTAATTGTCAAATAGGAAAAAGAAAGCTTAACATAGACTTCCTCATTCTCGGTAAGACCTTCCAGCACTTGTTCTCTGTTCTTGTTTTTGTTATATAAAAGTAATGCAACTGCATTACAAAGGTAATGCCTAGTAATGCAGAAGAGAATCGAGTATATAAGAGCATATTAAGATCGTGTGTTCGTACGTTGTGAAGAATGCAAAAACTTCTAAAGATGCCTGGGATCGCTTAAATGAAGTACATTCCTAATGGACCAGCTCGTAGGGTCACTATATTTCAATCGCTAAAGAATTTAAAAATGTGTGAGGGGCCATCAATGTCTGACCATCTAAACAAATTCCTCGATTTGTTTGAAAAACTTTTTGAGTTGGATTTTAAATTGCAAGACGAGTTGCTTGCGATTTCGAAGAGACGGAGACAACAGCAAGCCAAACCATAATTGGGCAATGCTCAACCTCTCTAATATTTACGTGCACGAGTATACAAAACTCAACCGTTCAACATGGATTCTTGACAGTGGATCGACTTACCATGTGTGTTGTAGCAAGTCAGTTTTAGCCATATAACAACTTACAAAGAAAAAATTTAACTGGCCGGAGAGAAATATATTTCTATGAAGGTGTAGGTGTAATGTGTATAGAAACGGCAACTGAAAAACTCTCTTTACAGAAGGTTCTCTATGTTCCTAACTTAAAAACAAATTTCTTGTCGGTGAGCAAATTAACAGAAACGTGCAAAGTAAATTTCTTCAAAGAATACGCAAATGTAATAGATCGGGTAAACCGATTGATTTGTTCATAAAGGGTTTTTCAACAGGGACGCTACAAAAGTAGAGCGACAGGGACAGCAAACGACGCCGAATTTCTTGCCGCTTTGGGCTGAGCAACAACTTGAAAATGATTCGGATTTTCATCGAAAAATCATCTTTAGGCAGCAATCCACACGTACTCCATGAGTCATCATTGCATCCCGAAAAAATTACGGTTTGGTGTGGTTTATGGGCCGGCGGCGTCATTGGGCCGTACTTCTTCCGTGATGATCAAGACCGGCACGTTACTGTGAATGGGAATCGCTACCGTTCAATGATAAGCGAATATTTTTGGCCCCAATTGGATGATATGGACTTGGGGGACATGTGGTTCCAACAGAACGGCGCCACAAGCCACACAGCGAATGTCACAATCAATTTATTGGAAACCAAGTTTGGAGAACTTGTTATCCCACGAAATGGTCCAGTCGCTTGGCCGCCTCGGTCGTGCGATTTGACGCCGTTAGACTATTTCCTGTGAGGCTACGTCAAGTCTATGGTCTATGCCAACAAGCCAGCGACGATTGATGAACTTCGTACAAATATCGAACGTGAAATTGCAGCAGTATCGGCCGATTTATGCTTGAAAACCGTCGAAAATTGGCCATGCAAAAGAAATCGAGTTCCATACATAATGGCATCGAACGTACTTTCACGGGAATAAAGAATTTCATTGATATCCAAAACCGTTTTTGTTTTATTTAAAAAAAACTTTTGTAGCGCTCTTATTGAAAAACCCTTTATATGAATAAAAAAGAATCTCAAAATCAAATCTAAATAAAAATTTTGATAATTTTTTGAAACGAAAAGGTATTTGCCGACATATTAACATTACCCGACACCGCAGCAAAATACAAAATACAGGGCTTGTGAATACATACTACAAAAAATCGCCAACTTATAAAATCTAAATGGGTGTTTAATATTAAACGCGATAAGAATGGTGCTCCGGTGAGGTATAAGGCAAGGCTAGTGGCGAAAGGTTGCAGTCAACGATATGGAGTGGATTACAAGGAAAAATGTTCGCCTGTCGTTAGGTATTCCTCAAAATGACTCATCCTGGCTTCTGTTAGCGTTATCCAATCTTGTGACATTGGAGAATGTTATGTGCAAAATCGGCCAAAAGTTTAAAGTCGTCGACAAGGGACCTATTGACCAGTTTGTTGTCATGGAGATCACCAGGGGCGAGTTGGAATCCAGATTTCGCAAACACAAATGATCCGAAACCTCTTGGCTGAAAGCATTTATAACCCATTACATAATCGATTACAGAATTATTTCGTGGTAATGGCGAGTAGTTAGTTATCGTCTCTATTCTAGCACGTGTCTAGGAGTCATTACTTTTACACGGTCATGTCATAGGAGGGAGACGATCGCCTGCATTACCTGTAAGCGAGTCTAACCTATAACCGCTATCCCTTATTACTTAAGAAGTAGTACATTCATGAATTAAATGTCCTGCATTACCGAGTAAGTGGTATTTTTATGGCTGGTTTAAGTGTAGTAATGCGATTGCATAAGAACACATGCGTTCTCACTCTAGCCTCTCAATACCAACTCCTACTCTCACCTCCACGTTGGTGACTGGAGGGTGGCCAAGAACCTCGACTGGAGATGGGATAACCAACCCCTCTGGAAGGTCGTTGGTGGCAGCGGACGAGAGAGGGCGGAAGAGTCTCTACGCACTAAGGCATTTCCTCTTGTTTCAGACGGCAGCGGATGAATTCCCTAGATGGAATCAACAGTGGCGTCTACAGTTCCAGTAAGGTCGAACTAAATTGTATTCTCTATCCCTATATGAGCTGCTTCGACATATGTATTTGGATACCATTTGGAGTTGGCCCGCTGTCCAAGGGACTGGCCATCCAGGTTGGGGTCTGTGCCCTCGGGGTAACTTCCCGACCATTAAAAAAAAGGGAGTGATATGAGAGAGACGCAACCAGCGATAACGGAACTCCTCAAATGGCAACCAGACCCGGAAACTTAATGGACTATAGCATTAGAGTATGCACTTGGAATGTAAGAACACTCTACACCCCAGGTGCCACACAAAAGGACAAAAGTCATTGACTTCAAGCTGATAAGTGATCGCCTTTCTGTGATCCGAATCAAAGCTACTTTCCAAAACAGAAGCCCAATATGTGCACACGCCCCTACCGACGAGGCTGAAGATCCCATCAAGGAGGAGTTTTATGACGTCCTGGATGGAGCCTACGGAGCCTGTCCGGAGTATGATTAAAAGTAGTACTCGGGGATTTCAATGCTAAAGTCGGAAAGGAAAACACCGTTAGTTGTTAAGCACCGGGTTAGTTGTTAAGCACAGAATCCACGAAACGAAAACAAACAACGACTACCAGTATCGCGACATCGTCAAGAAGGTAGCCGAAACCACTGTAGGGTACCAGCCACCCCAGAGAAAGAGCCCGTAGTATGGTGATGAATGCGTGTACAGGAAAAAGGTGACAGAAGATGCACACGCGAAAGCGCTGCAGCGCAAAACAAGGGCAGCGAGAGAAGAGTATCGAAGCAGGAGAAGGGAGGAAAAGAAGATCCTGCGTTGAAAGAAGCGGGCTTACGCAGCTTCCCAGCTCAAGGAGATCGAAGAGTCGCGCAATCGTAATAACATCCCGAGGTTTTATAAAAAAGCCAAGCAACTGGCTGGACTTGGGCAAAATCCTCTACTTGTTGTTCCTTCTCGCGGGCGCCCGTCCGGAAATGGCTAATCAACTTATGTCTGGTTAGTGTCAGCCAAGGGTCACACTTTCATATCGGCCGTACGCTGTAACTCGTTGCGACGTACGACTGATGTGAAAGCGTGAACCATTAGTATGAGGTGGGAGACAACCCTAAAGGTCGTCTGCTGATGCGACTCGTAATGATCTGGACTCTACTTAGATTCTCATGGGATGCTTCTTGCATGGCATAAAATATAACATGGGAGTTTGTGTGGAGCCTAGGTCTTTGTGAGCCGTATCGGCAAACGGCCCTAAATCAAGGCCGAATCAAGGTGTCATACGACCCGTGCCGATGGTTAACCTGGCTGGGGGCCATAGCTCAGTCGCTAACGGAGTATATGGATACCTGGCGACCTCCGGATCAGCTAGCCTTATCTGCGTATTGCGGATCTCTGCGCAGACGGACATTCATTTCTCCGCTACTCGTGGGACCTACTTATGGCCTACCCTTGCTCCCTCAAAGAAACTATATAAAGAACGACGCACAGCCATCCGCCTTCTGGAGTTCTTTGGTAATACACCGGAGAGCAAAAGAACCGACAAGATGAACGCCCGTTTAGCATGGGCCCAGAAGATCGTCAGCGAAGAAGCTGGGACGAGCAGCGACTCCACGTCAAAGCGACAGCGATCGTTGGAAGAATCCGTTTCGGAACCGAAAAGGGCCAAGGTACACAACACCAGTACCTCCTCCAGGCCATCCAACCCTACATCGAAGTCCTACAGCGAAGTCCTTAAAGACAAGTTAATGCTGGCGGTCATAGACAGAAGCGACGTAGATGGATCCATCGCACCAGACAAGTGGAAGCTAATTCCACCAAAGCTTTCATCCGTTTTTCTGGATATTATGAAGGAGAATCCAGGTCCTCCTCCTCGATGTTGCGATGGTGGCTGGCATCAAAGCCATGTCAAGCTAATCGCCTGCGACGAGCAAAGGTCTTACGACTTATACAAAAGTGCTATATGCAAATTGGGGGAGGTATGGCCAGGCGCTAAGCTCGAGGTTGTTGCGAAGGAGGACATCCCAAGCCGACCGAGAACTCGCGTTTCGATCCCAGCCGAACCCTCCGATACCGATAAGATCCTCGAGATCATAAAGACTAGCAATCCTGAGCTGCCGACGTATAACTGGAAGGTCGCAAAGCTGGACGAGCCTAGGGGTCTTTACAAATGTGCCATCGTCATCATCAACAAAAAATCCTTGGCTCCTTTGGCGAAGACTGGAGGCGTTATATATTACGGCTTCGATACCATCACCATCAAGGTATACAAAAAGGACGAAGAGTCTGATTTGGGAAAACTTCCCTCCCATCCACTGGACCCCACTCCCGCCCCCACAAACGACAAGACGGAGCCATCTATCTCCTTTCCATCTCTGGAGAGTGATGATTCCCAAACGTCATTCACCGAACAGCATCCGCCTTTAGTCGATGACGACGTAGTGTCGGACATGGAGACGGATGAAAAGTTCAACCAAATGCGCCCACTACTTTTGAGTGAAGACGAATTACTTAAATCGTCCTCAGACTCGGAAGACCTTAACTCCACCGTGAGGGAGATTTCTCTACCTGATTGTAGCGCCAATGCTGCAGTTAGTTCAGATTAATCTCCACCACTCCATCACGGCATCTGCCGACCTTCTTCTCCGTCTATCAAAAGACAGGGAAGATATAGTCTTGGTCCAGGAACCTTGGGTCGTTGAAGACTTGGTATGTGGACTCAAGACTTCAAACTACTTTAACCTGTACAAGCCGGCAGTGGGTAAGCCCAGATCGTGCATACTGGTGAAAAAGAACCTAAAATTAACTTTACTCCCTCATTACAGCGATCGAGATACAACGGCGGCGAAGTTGGAAACACCAGGTGGCTCCTACTACGTGGTGTCGGCGTATCTCGCCCATGAAAATATGGACTCTCTTTTTGGGGACAACCTGGAAAGATTGGTCGCTGATGCGGGGAGGCAGAAAACCGGCCTTGTTATAGGCTGCGACGCTAACGCTCACCATACTGTTTGGGGAAGCTCGGACATCAACAAAAGAGGTGAGATACTGTTTGAGATACAGGCAAGAAGTGCTGGATATCACCCTTGCCTCCGACAATATCGTGCAGCGTATACGGAACTGGAAGGTATCCAACGAACCCTCTTCTTCGGATCACAGGTACCTCCAATTTTCTCTATATGTAGACTCTATAAGCCCTCCGGTTTTTAGGAATTATCGCAAAACCGATTGGCTCAAATACAGGACAACTCGATAAAAACTACTGTCAGCGGCCCAGCATGCATACTGTAAAGGTAAATCAGTGGAGACGGCATTACACACTTTAGTACGTACTATCGAATACTCCCTGTTCCACAAGGAGTACACGATGGTTGCCTTCCTTGACATAGAAGGCGCTTTTAACAACGTCAACACATCAGCGATAGCAGATTCGCTTTCAGCTCTGAACGTCGACAACTCTCTTGGCGAACTGATTAATCTACTGCTCAAAGGTCGGATTATCAACTCAAAGCTGGGAGTGGTGTCGGCGAGAAGATCTGTTAGCAGAGGCACTCCGCAAGGTGGTGTTCTGTCCCCCCTTCTTTGGAATTTGGTGGTCAATGAACTACTGATAATCCTGGAAGGTGAAGGATGCACGGTGATCGCTTATGCAGATGATGTTGCTATAGCCGTCTCAGGAAAGCACTTAAATACTCTTAAAGAACTCCTACAAAATGCTTTAAATAAGCTAACCAGTTGGGCGAGTCGTTGTGGCTTTGGTGTGAACCCCCACAAAACTGATTTGGTGCTCTTCACCAGAAAATATAAGATTCCGACAGTCGACCCTCCCTCACTCAATGGTACCAACCTAACTTTCTCTGACAAAGCGAAATATTTGGGGCTTATCCTGGATAAGAAGCTTAGTTGGAAACTTAATATCCAAGAAAGAGTCAAGAAGGCTACAGTAGCACTCTTCTCTTGTAAAAAAGCTATTGGGAATAAATGGGGTCTACAACCTCGAGTAACCCATTGGCTCTATATCTCAGTTATAAGACCGATACTCACCTATGGGATAATTGTCTGGTGGACAGCATTGGAGAAGGCCACATACCGCGACCATATAAGCAAGGTCCAACGCACAGCTTGTATGTGCATAAGCGGTGCATTACGCACAACACCCTCTGCGACACTAGACATATTGTTCCATCTATTACCCCTCGACATATTCAGCAAGCAAATGGTAGCGAGTGCAGCCATTCGCCTTAAAGCCATCTCACAATGGTCAAGCAAAGACTTTGGCCACGCCTCTATTCTGAAAAAATTCGAGATCTCAACAGAATTTTCTCGTCACAATCCCATCCAGAGCAACCTGGGATGAAGATACCTTCCCGGAAGATGAATCAGTTCACTTCTATACTGACGGCTCAAAAACCAAAGATGGAGTTGGTGGGGGTGTTTTCTCCGAAAGTCTTAATCTCAAGCTCTCCTTCCGTCTACCAAATTACTGTAGCGTGTTCCAGGCGGAAATTATGGCGATTAAAGAAGTCTTATCTTGGCTCAAGAAAAACGTCATATCTGTTAAGGATATCTACATATTTTCGGACAGCCAAGCAGCCATCAAATTCTTGGACTCGATCTCTACAACTTCTCTAGTAGCCCTCGACTGCCGATCGTCTCTTACGGAGATGGCCGAACAGTTCAACATTCACCTAATCTGGGTGCCTGGGCATAGAGACATTCCAGGAATCACAACTCAACCCAAGAAAAACGTCATATCTGTTAAGGATATCTACATATTTTCGGACAGCCAAGCAGCCATCAAATCCTTGGACTCAATCTCTACAACTTCTCTAGTAGCCCTCGACTGCCGATCGTCTCTTACGGAGATGGCCGAACAGTTCAACATTCACCTAATCTGGGTGCCTGGGCATAGAGACATTCCAGGAATCACAACTCAACCCATTCTGTCTGATAAAGGCACCCTAGGGATACCAATCGCTACTCGTAAACAAAAATTGAAGATGAATGCTATCGAGAGTACAAATCTTAGGTGGACAAGTTTAACCACTTGTCTAGCCACAAAACAAATTTGGCCTAAACTGGATTTGAAACGCTCTAAGAAATTGATCTCTCTCAACAGATTGCATATCGGCACCACAATAGGTGTCATTACTGGACACTGCCTGATAGGCAAGCATGCCGCAAGGCTGGGTCTTTTCTCAAACGACTTTTGTAGAAGCTGCATGGGTGAGGAAGAAGAGGAAACTATCCCTCACCTTCTTTGTTCCTGCCCAGCTCTCTCCCGCAGAAGGAAGCTTCACTTAGGGGCCTTCCATTACAATGACTTGGATGATCTGACAAGCATAGACATCAGAAGACTCTTACGCTTTATAAAGAGCTCAAAATGGTTCAACTAGTGGGGAGATCTTAGATCCTTATTCGTGGCATCACAATGGACCTATACTGGTCTAAGTGTGTTGGCGTTTTTAGCTGACGGCCACTTTTAACCAACCAACCAACCAACCAAGCAACTGGCTACTGGCTACAAAACCGGAACGCAAGCTCTTCGAGACAGCGAAGGAAACCTAGTCACCGAAGCGCAGGGAATAGTAGATGTGTTTAAGTAGCATTTCCAGCAGCTGCTTAATGTGCATCATGTAGAGAGAGTGTTAGAGCAAGAAGAGAACCCAAGTCCAGTCAATGAAGAACTAGTTTCACCACCTAGTATAGAAGAAGTTGGCTTAGCTATAAAAAAGCTTAAGAACAACAAGGCCGCAGGCTCTGATGGTTTACCGGCGGAGCTCTTTAAATACGGTGCTGATGTTCTGGTAGAGAGCATGCACCGAGTCATCAACCAAGTATGGGTGGAAGAAAACATGCCCGATGACTGGACTATCAGCTCCATATGCCCCATCTACAAAAAAGGACATCCTATGTCTTGCAAGAACTATCGAGGTATATCCCTGCTAAATGTCGCACACAAGATCCTATCCAACGTTCCCTTTGAACGTCTTAAACCGTTCTGCAATACACTAATCGGCACGTACCAGTGAGGCTTCCGGCCCGGAAGATCGACTATAGACAAAATTTTCACACTGAGGCAAATCCTGGAAAAAACAAATGAATTCGAATTCGAATTGGCCGAATTCGGAATCCCGGAAAAACTGATTCAGCTGTGTCGCTTGACGCTGGAAAATACGCGCTGCAACGTGCAGTTTGGAAGTAGCTCCTCCGAACAATTTCAAAATTGCACCGGATTTCGGCAAGGAGGCGCGCTACTGGAGCAGATAGTGCGCAGGCCAGGTGTCAACACGGAAGGCACTATTTTCAACAGGTCCGTCCAGCTGCTGGGCTATGCGAACGATATTGACATCACGTCGTTCACGGCGATTGAAGAACAGGCGAAATCCGTTGGCCTTGAAGTAAATGAGGACAAGACCAAGTACATGCTATCAACAAAAAAACAAGCATCTGTCCACCGCCTAGGACAAAACGTCACTACTGATAGCAACAAATTCGAGGTAGTTTAGAATTTCACCCACCCACCTCGGGGTAAACATAAACTCCACGAACTACACCTTGGTGGAGATCCGGCGAAGAATTACCCTAGGAAACCGTTGCTACTTCGGTTTGGCAAAACAACTGGGTTCAAACTCCTAACTCGACGCAAGAAGGGAGAGCTGATACTGGGTTCCTTCGAAAGAAAAACACTTCGGCGGATTTTTGTCCTATGTGCGAGGAGGGCGAATGGAGGGGAAGATACAACCGCAAACTCTTATTAGATTAAATTAAATTTCGGGTTACAACAAAAAAAAATGTGCACGACTGGGTCGCACGAAACTTTCTCGTTTATTACGAATTTCGCAGAATCTCAGTCATTTCAACAAATTTTACGTTTAAAATTATTTCCACTTACGTAGGTTTAGTAACTGAACCCTTGTTAACTAAACACGTAATACATACTACATAGAAATTATGTACGTATTAACTACAACACTTTATTACTTACTTTCAAATTTCACCCCAACTGACATTTGAAGGAGGCAAGGAGGCGATGAATTTCGAATTCCCATTTTTGATTATTATTTAAAAAAAAAAAGTGGTCTCAATGGTCGGGATTTGGGTAGTGATTTTTGAGAAATATTCATAAAACGCCTGTATTCGAGTTTTCTGAGAAAAACTGAGTACGTGATCATGTTTAGAATGCATATGTTGTCTTTATGTATTTTGATCAAAATCGTTAGAGCGGTTTTTTTGTAAAATTATGCTGACAAATGTTACAATTTGGATTCGAAAAGCATTGTTCTTAAACTGTTTAGCTGAAAACTGAGTACGACGTATTCTTCAGGATATAAACATTACCTAGCAGTTACATATTTAACCAAATCGAAAATGGCGTTTTCGAGATATGTTTAGTTTTTAAAGTACCGTTTGTAGCGATTGGGGTGAAAATCGAAAGACGCATTCATGGTTCAAAAAACACTGTTTTTCAATTGTTTAGCTCAAAACTGAGCAAATGGTATTACTATGGATTTAAGCATTACCTGACAGTAACATTTTTATCATAATCGAAAATGGCGTTTTAGAGATATGAGCAGTTTTTTAAAGTACTATTATTAGGGATTTGGGTGGATATCAAAGGACGCAGTCTTTTTAGGGAAAAACAGAGTTTGCTATCAAGTTAAGAATGACAATAGTACCTTAAAAATACGTTTTTTTTTTTAAATCGTGGTTACCGCTTTCGAGAAAAAGCCAATTTTCAAAACTGTCGTTGCTGGACTTTTTAGCGAAAAACTGGGTATGCAGTCATGTTAAGCATGGTTACATTAACTCAACTATCAATTTTGGTTCAAATCGTTAGATTTAGATTTCTAAATTTAGACATATTTCTTAATATTTCGTAAAATTTTTATATGGGAATGGGAGGTACCGTTAATATTAGGGCTAGCATAAAAAAAACCCACAAACTCTAAATACGAAGTTTGAAGCAAATCCGTCCAAGCGTTTAGATTCCCCAGGGGTGGGACAGACAGACATGCGGACGGACAGAATTGCGAGACCCACTTTTTTGAGTTCCCCTATCATCGTAATATCAGAATTGATCAAAATCTCGAGTTCGAAATTTTTTACGAAAATAATAGGGGTATTCACGATTCGGCTGATACAATATAGTCAAATTGTGAAATTGTATTTATTTTATCATATCGTGAGCACACTTTTTATAATTTCTATAACAACACTGAGCAAACAACAAAAAACATTTGAAATCAAACTGACATTTGCGAACTTGTACATTTTACACTATTGTATTTGTAAGGTCTGGGGTATAGTAAAAGTGTAAAAGTGTAGCGAGTATATTTTGTTGTTATAGTGTAAGAAAACTTCACACTTTTACACTTTCACAATGATACTAGACCTGTGGCCTATTTCACCAAATTACAATTATAATTACAAATTTGTATTTGTTGATTACATTTTCAAAATATGTTAACTGATTTTCTGTTTCACAAACTACAAACTTAATTCCAACAAATTTGTTAGAAAGAGAAAAAAATGAAGGGAAATTGTATTTGTTTTTTACAAATAGAAAAACAAACCGTTTCACCGTATATTTTTCAGAGTTATAAACAACAACTGTTTTTCATAATTTTGTAATTCTTCTAACAATCTTACTGATAACATCAAAGAACAAAATTAACAGAAACAACAATTTTATCGGTTGTATTCGCGATAAGAAAAGTGTTGGAAAAATGGTGGGCGCTGTGGTTAGTGTGATGGCCTACTGTGCGAAGGGTCCCAGCCCCAGGTTCGATCCCCGGAAAACCACAAATTACATCTTACTGCGTCACCTCTCGCAAACCTCTGACAAACATCTGAGAGTATTGTCCTGAAAAATCATCTCAATTCAGCCGTTCGGAATCGGCATAAAATTGTGGGTCTCTTCCATTAGTCCCAAAAATAAAACTCTCAAAAACGTGTGGTTGTGAGAAGCTAGTGTATATACGGCTGTTGCGCCAACTATTTATTTATTTAAAATATTTTATTTTGGCACATTTTCTAACCTGTTAGAAATTGATGTAAGTATGTTCATATCGGTGTCAGTGAAAAGTTTATTTTCTTCATCTATTTAGCACAAACTTATATCACTATCGGTGCTTCTATGCCTTCGACGTTCCTTCCTTTGAAAAATAACAAATTGTTACTAAATCGACATTGTTACGATCTTTATATTGTAAGAAATTTTCAGTAATTGAACAAATTTGTAAAATTTCTTGATTTGGTGAAACACAAACTTGAAAAAAAATATGAATTCTAACATATTTGTACTTGTAAGCAACAAAGAAATTTAACTTTTGGTGAAACGGAAAAAATGAAATTTCTACAAATTTCCCTTTGTAAACAACAAAAACAATTTTGTAATACAAAATTTTTGTGAAACAGAAAAAATCGACTTTTGAACAAATTTGTTAAAAAAATGCCTGTAAACAACAATTTGTAAGTTGGTGAAATAGGCCACTGATACATCGAATCGTGAATACCCCTAATATCTTTCTCTTACTACGTATACGAGAAAGTTAAAAATATTTACTTTTACTAGAAGAACACTTTACTTCCGAGGGCAAAGCAAAGCTAAACTAATATGCTGTAATATATGTACGTACATACTCGATTCTCTACTGCATTACTAGGCATGACCTTTGTAATGCAGTTGCATTGCCTTTATGTACCAAAAACAAGTAAAAGTGTTATCATCGGCCTGGCCGATGCTTTGATACCCTCCACTGTATGTACTGTACAGGTACAGGCATGTGTCTAAGAGTGGTTTTGTTTGGGAGGTACCAAAACTACTTGACCGACATAGCACATTTTCAATACCAACCTGAAGGCGGTAAAAATAAGTCCTCTCACAAAATTTCATTCGCCTTGGTCAATTCGTTTGGACGCTATCGTGTTTTCAACAGACAGACAGGCGGACATGGCTAAATCGATTCAGAATGTGATCCTGATTAAGGATATATATACTTTATGGGGTCTCCGGTGACCCCTTCTTGGCGTTACAAATGTAATGGCAAAGTGAATATACCTTCCTGTGGAGGGTATATCAAGAGAGGGCTTACTGGTAAACATCAAAAAATGTAATCTTAGAATAACCCATTCCCTCCTCCATTACTAGGCATGACCTTTGTAATGCAGTTGCACTACCTTTGTATAATAAGTTTAGGGAAAAGGAACGCCTGTTGAAAAACCTTACCGAGAATGAGGAAGTCTTATTAGTTGTAATGAAGCTTCATTACATGGTTGGAACTGCAAGAACCTATTCCTAAGGTAATGCCAATTTCGCTAGATTGATTTTTCGCCGTAATCCCGTAATCCCATATATTCTAAATTTCATTGAAATGGTTAAAACCATTTTGAAAACGCGGTTACAGGTATATAAAAATTGCTTGTATGATAGGAGGGGTAATAACAAATATGTACGCAATTCTATGATTCACAATATGTATGTAATGTAGTTATTACCTTCGGATATTTCTAGGTGTTTTCAAAGGATTGCTCTGAAATTTTTTTTTATATAATGCTATTGATGTAACCCAAGGATGATTTAAAACATTCTCTGCGCTTAAACGTTCATGAGCATTTCTAACGAGTAGTTTCTTTATTAAATCCTTTGCCTCTTCGCTAACGTCATCCCATTCAGGTGCAGGGAAATTGTACCTGCCTTAAAAAAGAAATAAAAAGTAAATTACATCTAAAGGCAAAATGATAAATGTAAATTAAAGATTGATTATATTTTTCTTAAATGTTGTTTATATGAAAAAGTTTAAATTCCTTAAGATTGGGTCGTATGCAAAAAGATGAGTGCGATCTCAGAGTTAGATCATTCTCAATAGCTGTAACTCGAATAATTTGAGATTAATCTCAAAGCTTTCTGTCGTATTTAGTTCTAATCAAATTTTTGCAGCAGGTTAAATAAAAGAACTGAATATGTCTTCTGAGAGTGAAAGGACAGTATGACTTTAATTAGTGAATTGAAAAACATACTTTAATCAATTGTTGGTTAAATAAATAAAGAAAAATTCAATTGTGCTCTAAAGATCAAACAATTACCAACTTTCATGTCGAAAAATATCCTCTTTTAGTAGTGCTGAAAATTATAGGTGCATAAAAAAAAACAATTTGGTGAAGACATAAACGAGAGAAAATAATAATAAAAAAGTGGTCATTATGAAAACTCGTTCAAAATGCAAAATAGTGATCAACAGAAAAATTAGAATACCAATAAAAAGTATATGCTTTCTCTTTTTAAATACCCACTTGTTCTTTGAATGAAAAATATATTAAGGGTACGAGAAAAAAATCCGGAAAAATTTGCGCGGTCTGGCAATACTGAAATATGACATCGCAGTACCGTTAAATTTTGATCAAATGCTCTTATACTCATTACTTACTTTACTTTTGGTGGCGCTTACAGTCCGGGGTGGACCACGGTTTCAACCAACAAGCCCCTCCAGTTACGCACACCAAGTTGGTTGAGGTCGTTCCAATTGTACGCGCCACCTAAGGTGGGGTCTTCCTCTGCTACGTTGTCCCTCAGGGGTGGATTCGAAGACTCGTCGGGCTGGTGCGTTGTTGTCCATAACCATACGCTCCACGTGTCCCAGGCATCTCAGCCGTTGTACTTTTAGCTTTTTGACCAGGTCGACGTCGCTGTATAGCCCGTATAGTTCGGCATTGAATCTTCTTCTCCACACACCATCGTCACAAACTGGACCGAATATCACTCGAAGAATCTTTCTCTCAAAGCATCCCATAAGGTTTTCATCCGCTTTTGACAGGCTCCATGCTTCTGCACCATACAGCAGGACCGGGATGATCAAGGTCTTATATAATAGCCGTTTTTTATTATCAGCTATGATCCATATAGATCATCGATTTACATGCATTTACAACAACAACATGTGATCCTGCTTTTCATCGAGATCACGAAATATGATCTAAAAATTAATTCAACTATTTCCCGTTGTTGTTTCGTGGCGTTCTTTATTTCATTCACTAAATGTTGGTGCCCCTGTAAATTATAGCCACACAGTAATGTTGCCAGACCAAAGTATGAAACACAATTAACAACACATAAAATCAATTAGCATTTTCTCAAATTCGAATAAGTTACTATTCCGACTTTCGAGATGTTTTGGTTCGCTATATAACACAGAAATATAAATGGAAATATTAGCAGTACGGTTAATTATGATGCATATTTGAACATAACATTTGAACATAGTTTCCCACAAAAAAATATTGAATGCCAAATGTATGCAGATTTGTTTTCATATGGTAACAACCCCCACACAACAAGCGAAATGTCAAACTCAAATATGAGCAAGTGCAATAGAGAAATCATCGCGTTGCGACGTCACATTGTACCGTGAGGCTGCAATATGGCGGTGTCAATACAAAATTTGTCATAATTGGTACTGGATTTGATATGTGAAAAATTACTGTTGCCACAACTTAAATATAAAATCTTTCAATGATCCAGTTTGTTTTATTTTCATGATCTGATCCGGATCAGATCACGCTGATAATAAAAAACGGCTAATATCTCCTTGGTTCTATGAGAGGGCTTTACATCTTAGATGCATTCTTAGCCCGAAGAAACAGCGATTGGCAAGAATGATTCTTCGCTTGATCTCTGCGCCGATGTCGTTTTGCGAAGTGATAGTGGAGCCCAAGTAGACAAAGTCTTTAACTACTTCGAAGTTGTATCTGTCCATCGTGATGTTTTGCCCGAGTCGCCGATGTTGAGAGTCCTTTCTCGTTGACAGCATATACTTCGTTTTGTCCTCATTTACAGCCAGACCCATCTTCGCCGCCTTCGTTTCGATGCTTGCAAATGCGCCACTGACAGCTCGCAGCGTTCTCCCAATAATGTCAATATCATCAGCAAAGGTAAGTAGTTGAACAGACTTTTGAAAAATTGTACCTCCTCTGGTGTTGGCTTGTGAGTTTCGTACAATTGCTTCAAGAACGATGTTAAAGAGAGTACATTATAGCGCGTCGCCTTGTCTCAAACCTTTTTCGACATCAAATGGCTCGGTGGTGTTCTTGCCGACTTTGATGGAGCAGCGAGATTTCTCCATCGTCATCCTGCACAGACGGACGAGTTTGGCGGGGATGGCAAAACTTGACATGGCTTTGTATCATAGGCGACTTTAAAGTCGATAAATATATGGTGTGTATCGATCTGAAATTCCTGGGTTTTTTTTCAAGATCTGTCGGAGTGTGAAAATTTGGTCGATGGTTGACTTTCCTGGTCTAAAACCACACTGATATGGGCCGATCAGGTTGTGGCGAAAGGTTTTAGGCATTCACACAATACAGCCGACAAGATCTTATACGCGACATTCAGGAGACTTATTCCTCTGTAGTTGGCGCAGTTCAGAGTATCTCCTTTCTTGTGGATGGGGCACACGATACAGAGGTTCCATTCGTCGGGCATGCTTTCATCCGACCAAATTTTACAGATGAGTTGGTGCATGCTCCTTACCAAGCCATCTCCCGCTGCTTTGAATAGCTCGGCCGGGAGGCCATCCGCTTTAGCAGATTTGTTGGACTTAAGTTTCGATATCGCTATCCTCACTTCGTGTAGGTCGGGTGGACGGAAGTTTTGGCTATCATCGTCAGATGAACAGATCATTCTGCCTGACAGCGGGCTGTTGGCTGTCTCCGGCGTTTAACAGTCTGCAGAAGTGTTATTTCCAAATCATCATCACCGACTGTGAATCTACTACTGTATTCCCATGCTCATCTCTGCCACTGGTCCTCTGTACTTGATGGTGCTGATGCTGAGGGTGGACTTGCTGAGAGGTTTAGGGAGACGCGGTCGGCAAAGGTTTTAGCGGTCTCTTGCGATAGTAGCCTTGCAACGTCAAATCTTCTTACAGTGTCCTCCCGGTGTTGTAGAGTATTGGATATCCGCATCCGTACTTTGGCTACTACCCAGTAATGGCCCGAGTCTATGTTGGCCGCTCGGAACATTCGGACATCCAAGATACTGGAGGCATGTCTGGCGTCGATCGCAACCTGATCAATTTGGTTGACGGTTTGTTGATCTGGAGACCGCCAAGTCCCCTTGTGTATGTTGAGGTGTGGGAAACGTGTGCTGGCAATGATCACATTTCGCCCCGCCGCAAAGTCGATTAGCCTGAGTCCTTTTCCGGAGGTTTTGTCGTGTAGGCTGTGCTTTCCGACTGTAGAGCCAAAGATGCCCTCCTTTCCGATTTTGGCGTTAAAGTCGCCAAGAACTATCTTGACGTTGTGGGAAACCCTCGGCATAAAAACGAAAAACCAAATAAAACTATTTCGCACTTCCGGCAACGTTCACTTTTCAAACGCAATTCTACAATGGCGACCATCGCAGCCATAATGCAATTTTGTTCCAATGTTCCACACCATGGAGAAACAAGATGGCGTTGGTAAACGTTTAGGTTTATAGCACATATTATAACAAGCTCCTACATCCAGGATTTAATTTAAATACATATGTAGTAATAATAGCTCAGAACATGTCAAAAATCGAGACTTAAATTTTGAGGCATAATTCAGATTTTTCCCAACAAAATTCAGGTGGGTAGGAAGGTTTTTTAGTTTTCGCGGTACAATCTTCCCTAAGTGCGACAGAGACAACGAGTGTCGGTTGCGGTCGAGGCAATCTTACGACGTAGCTTGGCGAACAATGGAACGGCAGAAAGGTCTTGAATTTGGTATTGGGCGGTCGTGTTCGGATAAAGAGAAGAAAAAAAAAAGAAACAAATTTCGGCGTTAGCGGTGGCGTGGTGGTTGCGCGTGTGTTGCACGTGGAAAAAGTGAATTTTCGGTCCATAGTCTTGTGAGACCAGTGCAAATCCTAAAGAAAGTCCACTGACAAAAAAAAAAGACTAAAAACTGTGCCGTCGTATTCCTATCGTTAATTATAAAGGAAAATCGCGCTAACAACTCGTCAAGCATCGCCCCGCTCCGCAACAGTAAAATCGCCTACTTACCGAACCACGCCGTGTCCTCCAACCCCGTCGAAGGTACCGACCAAGCAAATGTGCTCTAGCCACGCAAAGCAAGGCTAAATCTCCCGACATATTCACGGGACGTCGCAAGTGAATCACCAGCAGCTCAAGCAGAGCCAGCAGTCTGTCTCCCACGTGTCTGCAGGCCATCCATCTCACTCGGAGGCCGAAGCATGCATTAGCGGGCAGACCGCAGTTCCAGCGCTCGGCATATTAATCGCCGCATTTTCGTCTGAAGAATACCAGAGTACCCCAACATCGAATCCACCCCGTTTGTTCTGCTCGTGCATAAGATTTTTGGCCGACACCCGACCACCACCGAGGAAACAGCAGCCTAGACTCAACTCAGCAATCAACATATTATTATCTCGTTAAGAGCAGCAAACTAATATCCCCACCCGGAGGTTTAGGTATCCCTAGTTGGCCCTAGAGGGGGGCGCCGTCAGTAATGTTTGATTTGTAAAGCTAAGTATCGGTCGTTTGTTTTTCTTTTGATGTAAAACCTGTGTATGACAAATGCAATATTCCCTTTCGCGTTTAATCTAGCTCGGGACACCAAGGAAAAGTTCGACAAACAAGAATAAAACAGCAAGGACGGATTGCGGTGCACCACAAACCCCATCCTTTGGGCAACGAAGTAGGATACTAAATAAATCGGTAACCCTAAAATAAAGTAAAGGGGTAAGTCTTTCTTTTATATTACATTTGCACATATCGGGTTAAGGTAATGTTTTACGCAACGACCAGCATAGTTTCGCGGTAGAGTATAGGTAATTTCTTTTCAACTGTATCTGTTTGTGTATAATTTTGAGCTTTTGTCTACGTGTTCCCAGGACACTTCCTGGAAGCTCTGGGAGATAAACATCATCTCTTTTCTCCTTTCCAACCCAACAGGATAGCCAAATGGTGTACTACCGGTTTTAGATTAGCTTAACTCGGGCCCAGCGGATTTTTGTTTTTAGACGGTTTTGGTTACTTCGGTTTTCTTTCAGGCATGTAAAAATATTGTAACCCAGTTCAGAGCTTATGGCAAGTTCCACACCCACCGTTGAGCTAGTGCGGGAGGTAGATCATGCCTGAGCCTTAAGCGTCTGGACACCCCTTCTATCAGTCTGCCCGGACTGACCCTAAGGTGCCTGTGGCCTGGGGTCATATGGGTGGAGAGAGTTCAGTAGGAGTGGGATGTCGTTGCTGGTAGCGACCAGTGTGGGGCATTGTAGAACGAACTCAACTTACACCCATAGAGTGTTTTTCCCCGTTTGGTCGTCCCATCATCATCAGCAACGGCGTTCGTTACAACGTCGTACTTCGGGCACTTATCATACGTCTTTTTCAGAAGATCGTATAGAATGCTTCTTTGGCTGTATCGTCTTTCTCCTCTTTCGAAGACACAAGCGACCGAACAAAAGGCTTTGTGCGGGCCAAAATAAACGGGATGCATTTCAACAGCTGTTATGCCTGACCCAGCTTAACGTCTAATGAATACCAACAAATGCTGAACAATATAACCTCGGACGCTCTTCGGAGAACACCACTGGTTATAGGTAGCGACCTTAATGCGTGGGCTACGGAATGGGGCAGCAGACTAATACCAGAAGACAGGCTCTATTGGAAACATTCGCTCCCCCATTGATAAGTATCGGCAACGAGGGTCGAGCAAATGCGTAAAGGAAGGCTGGGATAGGCTCTATCATCGACATCACCTTTGTGAGTATTTCTATCCTGAGAACCATAAAGTGGAGAGTCAGTGAGGAGTAACACACTGACCGCCAAGTGAAAAAAAAGGAAAGAAACCAGTCGTACCCCTTAAACTTACGGGCCCAAAATGGAACGACAGAACTTTCGATAAGGAAACATTTGAAGAGATGTTGAATGGCAACCTAACGCGAAGTAGAACAAAAGAGACCCTCGCACATCGCCTTACAAATACTATCACCACCGCGTGCGATGCATCCATGCCTAGAAAACAAATAGCATTAAGGGCATAACCATGTAATAAAGACACTTCGGACAAAATGTCTGCAAGCTCGACGCAAGGTTCAGCATTCAAGAAGAAGACCAGACTTCCTACTGGACACTTTTGGACTGGCAAGGCACACTCTAAATAGAACCATTAAGGAGAGCAAAACCACGTATTTTAAACGTCTTTGTGAGAAGGCCGACATTAACCCATAGGGTTCGGCATACAGAATGGTAATGACCAAACTGAGGGGCTACAGAACCCCTTCAATAACGTGTCCAATAATACTGCAATCCATAGTAGACCATCTTTTCCCCAAGTACGAACTACTATATCGTGAAAGAAGTCAGTGCAGATGACATTCCACTAATTACCTAGGAGGAGCTGCTCCAGGCATGCAGCAAGATAAGCTACAACAAGGCCCCCGGACCCGACGGCATCCCGAACAAGGCAATAAAAGCGGCTATAAAAAAGAGGTCAGACCTGTTTATGATGACGATGCAAGTGCTTCGAAGAAGGAACGTTTCCCGAAAAGTGGAAAATCCAACATTTGGTCCTCCTACAAAAAGGGAAAAAACGTTCAGGAGAACCATCGTCCAATCGCCCAATATGCCTATTGGACACCAAGGGAAAGATCCTCGCGAAGATAATCTGCAATAGATTACTCTCAGTGGCAGACGAAAAAGGGGCCCTTTCAGACTATTGATGCCATAAGAGCCGTTGTTTATATTGCAAAAGGCGCCATCGAAGGGGAAAGATGGCTCTATGGGACGAAGGAGAAGATCCCTCTCTAGGGTGGATACACCGTACTACTTGCTACGTATCTTGCCCTGAATGCATAAATGAAGATGAAGACACGAAGCACGCAGTTTTTTTATTGCCCACGCTTCATGGCATGAAGCTTCATGAATACTTTGCCCAACCCGTCACTAATCGTCGACCACATGTTGAAATCTGAAGAGAATTCGGCGGAATTATGTAATTTTATAACCATCCTACAAAATGAGTTAAGAAAAGCCACACACACGGATAATACGATACCTGTATATATCGCTTTCCTATAATATTATGCATCTACTACGTACCACATTTGTACATACCAATTTGCTATGCTCAAATATTGCAATCCAAATTTAAACCATTTCCTCTAAACTTAGAACTTTGAAATTTCCCATACTGATTGGTTGGGCTGTAAAGACAATGCAATGGAATGGAATTTTTGGATTTTTACTTTCCCCGCCGCTTTAAGGAAGGTTTTTTCATAACACATGAACCATTAGCCGTATTAACCTGAAACTTTTTATGTCAATAGATAAGTCAAAACTATTACATACCTAATCAATTCATTCATCCATTCATTTTCAAATGGTCCGCTTGTCCATTAAGTGGGTCGCGGGTGTAGGTTGCTCAAGTGGACCCTCCATAGCTCTCGATCCTCCGCCATCGACTCTAAATCATCAAGGGCAATCCCCATACGGGTAGAGGAGAGATTATGAATTTGATCTAGCCATCTCATCCTGGGTCTACCTAGGGGACGCCTGCCCGATGGTACGGATTCCATAGCACGTCGTGGAATCCTGGTCGGGGACATGCGTTTAACATGCCCAAACCACCGAAGCATGGATCGCTCCGTTCGGAGAAGTAGCTGCTCGACATTGAGTTCCTCACGTATTCTAGTATTTCTAATGCGATCTCTACGGGTCACACCAGCAATACAACGGAGAAATCTCATTTCGCCAGCTTGTATTCGCGATCTTATTCTTTCGGTCATTACCCAAACCTCATGACCATAGGTAAGAGTTGGAACAAACACCGAATTAAAGACTGACAACTTAGCTTTCACACCAAGTTCAGTCCTCCTGATAACAGAATGACCAAGCTGTCTCAAAATCGATCCAGCCTGACCAATCCTACAGGAAAACTCGGCATTGCTCCTTCCATCACTCGTGAATTAGACCCCGAGATACTTAAACTTCTCCACCTGTTTCAATGGAACTCCACTAACATGCAGAGTGCATTGAACAGGCGTTCTAGAGACGACCATCACTTCAGATTTGTTCACATTTATTTTCATCTCAGCTTCAACACAAACGGCTACAAACCGATCGAGTGCGCGCTGAAGTTCAGTCTGATAATTCTTTAAAACCATAAGGTTTAATCAATAATTTTTCAAAACCATATAAGGGTTGAAAAAAGGGGTGCAAACTTTCTATTTCAACCTTACTACGCTCAACCATTACACTTATAAATCTATGTAGGTCCTTTTAGTTGTTAGGCAATACTTCATTTTGAGCTAACATTCATCTTTCTGGTCCATCCAGAGGGCAAGATATAATAAATTGAAAATATATCTTATTTCGCGGAATGCAAACAAAAATTGCTATCTCGATTGCATTTGTGCTTATAAGGGATAGTTTTGCGTTCTAAGAAAAAAAATTGTCAATGCGGGCATTCAGAATGCTCATATGTTTGGCGTAGTTGTACGTATTACGTACATATAAGGAGTGTATCAGTAGGTATGCACACTGCTAGGTTCCACATTTTACTTTCACTCGAAATGAAATCGGAAATAAATTTTTGTGTTCTACATTTCACTCCGCGGTACTAATAATCATTTTTAGTGTCCAGGCTAAGTTGTGCGGAGTCACAATGTCGAAAATTTCCATATAAAATTATCCATTGTAAAAATATTTAAGCTGAAGATTAAAAATGATTATTGGTTGGTAAGGCCCACTGTATTTGATTCCGATTTCAAAATTTTCGGAACTGAGACAAAGTGAAATTCTAATTTCAAAAAAATTTCGGAGAATCGCTCAGCACACTGAAAACGAATTCACTCGATTTGCAATTTCGATTTTACTCGATTTCTGGAACATAGCTGACAATAGTACATACAATAATATTTGAGATATGCTTAGGACTTTGAAATTTTGCATACTGGTTCAGTTTTGATGACAATAAAATAAAATAATAGTAAAAGAACAAGCTTTTGTAAGTAGGTAGATATTAAACTACTACACTAAAAAAACAAAAAATAGAAAAGTAGTTTACATTTTTACAAAACTAATGAAACGCTTTTATAAGCACTGCACTAAAAACAAAAAAATAAAAATTAACCAATCTATTTTTTAAATTTAAGCCTAGTATCTACTCTGCTGTTGCGAAACAAAATTTTCCTGTGGTCTCCAATTGCACAGCGAAACATCTGCGAAAAGACCGCGGATAATAATTTGTGGAAAATTCCATCAGCTGCTACACAAGTGCCATTGCCATTAGACAACAGTAAGAATTTGTATTTTGTAATTGAAAGCAATTATTAAAATGATAGAATTTTGTAAAAATATAAAACGAGGACATTAAAAACGATATCATTACAATAACAATACATACTATCTTCCGCATCCGCATCTGATGTGAAATCGGATTGCAATGTTAAAGTAAACGGAGGGTGAATTTGGTCACGCATACACTGGCACATAGTAACACAGTGTTAGGGTTTAATAAGTGCGAAAAATTTGTTTTCGATCTGATGATTACTGATCACTCCAAAGAAGAATGAAAATTAATTTTTGTAAGCTTAAAGTTAAACGCAATCTGTTCTATGAGTTCTGGGAAGAGGTATATGATTGTATATAGTGATGCATCTACTGCTTATACATTATTTATTATTGTCTCTCTTAAGAATCGCATTTTAAGTTGTTCCTCATCTCTGCCCTCCAAAAAGTTTGCAAAAAGACTGAAACCTTGACCTTGGATTCTAGATTCTTAATAAACAATAAACAAAGTTTTAGGTAAAAATAAACTTAGGTTAAAATACAAAAAGTATCCTAATAAGGTTTAAAAAGGAAATACAGTATAAATCGGGTTTAAATTGGCACAACTCCGTTTAACTTAAAGTACATAATTTGCAATTTTACTATTTTCTTCTTAATCAGCCCTATTGCGAAAATCAACTATCAATTGATAGTTGATACTTATCAATCAATTTTTTGAAATGGTATTGCGACGATCAATTGTCAAGGAAGTGTTGACCGATTGTGAACGTACATCAATTAGCGATAGTCGGTTGACAAAACGGTATGGTGAATGTCTATCGTGAACAATTTTATTGATAGCTGTCAATCAATCAATCAATCGGAATTTCGGTGTTGATAAGGACGAATGTTTAAGAGAAATTGAAGTATGTATTTTTAAAATTGTTGAAGATCAACGTTTTTAATTATTATTTTTTAAGGGCTTAAATAGTTTGCAATAAAAGGCAACTTATTAGATTGGTTGAGTTGATGGAGCAGAATATGGATATCGCAAAAGAATTTATTTCCAAAACTGGTGCGCAGGCGAAGTGGGAACAATTTGCGATAGACCTAAATAGCTTAGGACCACGAGATTGGCAGAAATGACAAAGGGTACATTGTACAATATTTCCAATAACTTTATGATCAATCTAAATTTCTGCATTTGTATAGGTATGGATCGACCTAAAATGCAAGACAAAAAAGAAAAGGTTGAAAATAAAGTCGAAAGAGGAAGAGGCTGTGATTCGTATCCTTCAATTGAATACATGCGTGCATTAAGACTATAAAAGCCTTTTCTAATATAATAAAGGTGGCGAACCTCTTTTTTGGGACCAACGATTTTAATGTGTTTCCCATCGAAGCATCCTATAAGATTTGGAATTCCACTTTTCTGGGAAAAAACAATTTTTGCCATTCTTCCTCCGTGTATTAGAATTTTATCCACTTTGGGCATATGCCAGTTTCCATAACATTTAGCAGTTCGCTTATTATTAAGGATAATGTTGGCATCGCTAAACCAAGGTTGAAGTCATTCCCAACACTTATGCCCAGTTGTACAGTCAGAGTTTAAACTGAAGTTTAACTAAACCTGACCGAGAGTTTAAACTTTTGGTTTAACTCGTTCAGTTTCACAGTACAAAATAATCTGACAGTTAACTAAACGCAGTTGTGGAAGCGCAGAACAATTTCCCTTAAGGGGGTATTTTTCTACCAGCGCACTTTTGACCAAGTAAATGGTTATTGCTTTTCTCTACTTTATCTATTTTACCATTTGTAAATAAAAGAAAATGTGTGCAATATTATTACATTGTGTATTTTGGTATTAACGAAGTGAATTGATTTATTTTCGACACATGTTTGAACTGTCATCTACTTTCACCAATTAATTATTGCAGTAATTATTATTTCTTTTTTTTTCAATAATAATACATATCTAGTTGTTGAAATGTATGTGGCATTCAGACGGATGCGATCACAGGTACTGCTTCTTTGTAACTCGCTGGGTTTTTACCACATCCAATCACCCGTCGCCAGTAAAATATTGAAAGGATTTTATGAGCCTCTAATTAGGGTCATTGTCTGGTAATAGGTAGGTAGGTAGGTAAACAAAAAATGTAGGTAATCCAGATCTGTATACAAAAATGGTATGAACTCCGAAACCTTTGAACTGAACAGGCATTGTCCCGAGAAGTGTGTTCAAAATCAAGAATAGAGTGGGTAGTGTCTTGTTTCAGCCAAAACAAAATGTGAAAGATTTGAGTATGTATAGAAATATATTTTGTTCGCGAAGAATCTAAAGAAATCACTAGTACATTACAAAAAAATAATCGTCATTTCCACACACGAAAAGAAATAATTTGTATTGAAAAAACCCCAATACAATTTACGCTTGTCTACATTATGTTTGGGCTAAGATCTACCTGATGTTCACTTGAAAAAAGGCGTTTTCATTGAAAAGTACATTATATTGGTTGAAAATCTATTGAAATTTTCTGATGACAGTGGGTTTACCGCAGTAATGCTGGAACTAATCATAGCTCTACTTTTCAATCATATAAAATCAAGAAGTGCAGCACCCAAACAATTTCTCATTTCTGTACTCTCTCTCTATCTCTCTGTATGAAATAGCAGCTGTCAAAATAAACCTCAAAATGCGAAACGAAAGTTTAAACGGCAGAATGCAGGCGTTTAACTTAAACCGAGAGTTGAACTCCACTTTGGGTTTAAACGAACACAGTAAAACCGAAAATTTGTTGAACGAAGGTTTAAACCAAAACGAGAGTTTAAACTCTGACTGTACAACTGGGCATTAGTTGATAGCTCCCATGCGCGCAAAATCTGAGGAGAGTTGCAAGTTTTAAAATGTTCGGTACTGCTCTTTGACTTTTAATCGGTTTGAGTTTGGGTCCAATGCTTCGAGTTTTGTACAAAACTGAAATGGAGCTCAGAATAAGCCAAATTTCATTGCTTTGAAAATTAAATTAGTTGGCTTCGGTTTTCCAGATCCTAAGGATTAGATTCATCTCGCAAACTCCTCCGTATGGCAGCCAATTCCGCATAATTTGTCTCGCCTTTGTCATCATCAAAAAATAATTCCACTGATGACATGTTTTTCAATAAATAGCACAATCGCAGATTTGTAACACTCGTAATATTGTTTAAATAATTTGTTTGAAAGTCGTAACAATCACTCTTCAAATCAAATGTATTTTAGAACTGTCAAAATTGGGTTTTCATTCACAATAACTTTATTTTTTGTGTTTCTTCACAATAGCTTATATTTTTATCAATTGTATTTCGCAATACCAATATCAATTTCAATTGATAAATTGTGTCAATCGTCAACCGATTGATAGTTGATTTTTGCAATAGGGCTGATTAATTAAAATATCCTCGGCTAATTTTCTGACACTGTTGAAAAGAGAAGTCCACCAATTACTTATTGTAATAGAAATTCTGTGTTTTATTTTGTCTTCAACATCCTACAAAATTTTTTCCTATAGGATAACTTATTATATTGTAATTTTTTGACATCTGAATTCTTTTTCATCATGATAGTTTCAGAAAATTATCCAAGAATAATTATTAAGCAGAATCGACACTTCTTGTACACATAAGGATATGTAAAAATAAGATTTTATTTATCGTTATAAACAGTTTATCTTGTAAATTTTCATCGCTATAAACGATTTCATCGTTGTAACCACGTGGGTGTGGATTTCTCGAGATGGGGCAGCGCGATTGGGAAACACGGTTACCCCGATCAGAACGTGAACGGAGACAAGTTGTTGGACTTTTGTTGTCCAAATGGAATGTCTATTATAAAGACTTTCCCTCAACACACATTGTACCGTCGAAGTCTTCAGCAGATATCGCTGATAGATTTCTTTGTGGTACCGTCGTGTATTAAAAGGATGGTTTGTGATGTTCTTGTGTTGAGAGGGGCTGAACTGTCAACTGATCACCACCTGGTGTTGTGAAAATTGTATCTCGACGATCAAATACCTATCTTGCCAAAGCGTAAACCAAAAATGGTTACGCGCATACGGTGGGAGGGGCTACAAAACGATAGGATACGGGAGGAATTTGCACGGCAGGTATCTGAAAGGTTTGAATAAATTCCAAATGTTCCATTGAATGTACATAGAGGAATAATGGCAGTTGTTTTCAACAGCAGTCATTGCCTCTGCAGGACATGTTTGCGGAGTGAAGCGGCTCAGTGTGGCGGCTGGTGATGAAAAAGAAACGCGTGTTTGTTTTAAAACAAGAAGCCATCAGAGAGAAGAAGAAGGCTTTCAAGGTGTGGATTCACTTGGGGGACTCTCCTTCTCGAAACCGGTACATTGAGGCGCGAATAACTTGCAAATTGGCTGTTAATGCAGCCAAAGAAAAATCTTGGAAGGAGTTCGGCGAAAAATTGGACCGTAATCACAGATCTGCAAGCAAAGTGTTTTGGCAGACCATCCGCTGTCTTAGAGGAAGGAAGTGGAGCATTATTGAAGGAGTAAAATCCAAAGATGGTACACTTCTTTCTAATGTGAGGATATCTTGCGCAGATGGAGCGAGCACTTTTCCGAATTGCTCAATCCACGGGTACATCACTTTTAAGTCTCCCCGGAAAAGTATTTGCCAAGGTGCTGGAAACGCGTTGCAGAGTTGTGGTCGAGGCACGATTAGGAGATGAGCAGTGCGGCTTTCGTCCCGGCAGATGCACAACCGAACAGTTATTCACTCTCAGAATGGTACTCGAAAAGGCTACACCTCTTTACGCATGCTTCGTAGATTTGGAGAAAGCATACGACCGAAGAACGTTTCGAATTGGGAGATCTGAGGATAAGTCATTTGCTCTTCGCTGATGACTTGGTCATCCTTGGGTCCTCTCAGACTGAACTTCAGCGCGCACTCGATCGGTTGGTAGCCGTTTGTGTTGAAGCTGAGATGAAAGTAAACGTGAACAAATCTGAAGTGATGGTCGTCTCCAGAACGCCTGTTAAATGCATTCTGCATGTTAGTAGAGTCCCATTGAAACAGGTGGAGAAGTTTAAGTATCTCAGGGTCTCATTCACGAGTGATGGAAGGAGCAATGCCGAGTTTTCCTGTAGGATTGGTCAGGCTGGGTCAATTTTGAGACAGCTTGGTCATTCTGTTATTAGGGGACTGTCAGTCTTTAATTCGGTGTTTGTTCCAACTCTTACCTACGGTCATGAGGTTTGGGTAATGACCGAAAGAATAAGATCGCGGATACAAGATGCCGAAATGAAATTTCTCCGTTGTATTGCTGGTGTGACCCGTAGAGATCGCATTAGAAATACCAGAATACGTGAGGAACTCAATGTCGAGCAACTACTTCTCCGGACGGAGCGGTCCATACTTCGGTGGTTTGGTCATGTTAAACGCATGTCCCCGACCAGGATTCCACGACATGCTATGGAATCCGTACCATCAGGCAGGCGTCCTCTAGGTAGACCTAGGATGAGATGGTTAGATCAAGTCCATAATCTCTCCTCTACCCGTATGGGGATTGCCCTTGATGATTTGGAGTCGATGGCGGAGGATCGCGAGCTATGGAGGGTCCACTTAAGCAACCTACACCCGCGACCCACTTAATGGAAAAGCGGACTATTTGAAAATGAATGAATGAAAGGAAACTGTGCACCGAACTTTAAAATGAGATTCCCAATTGCCGCGATAATTTTTATCGTGCTCAATTCAGCTCTGCAAAGAGAAATTAAAAAAAAAAACAATGGAAAGTAGTTAGCAACATTCTAAATAAAAGTAATCTTTCGAAAAATCCTGCTGTTATACGTGTTGATGGATGACTGTGATGTGCCTGACAAACTTGTTTATTGCTGACACATTTAATTGCTATTTTGACAATATAGGCTGCAGCTTATAACCTTGTATAGTCCAATCGATTTGTATTCTCTGACCGGCTATTTGTGAATGTGCTGAACCGTTGCACAGTAGTAGTTTGTTTATCAGCCCATAACTCCTCTTGAAATCCTTAAAGTCATTGGTACATTAAATAAATCGAATTCTTGTGGAGCTGATGGCATCTCGAGTTTTGCCCTAAAACAAATTGCATGTTTCATTGTGGATGTATTGGCAGATATTTATAATCGTTGCGTGTTTGCTGGGGTCTTTCCTGATGGTCTAAAATGTGCTGATGTGATTCCATTGCTAAAAAAAAGGTTCTTCTGCCGAAATCAATTTATCTTCTTCCAGTCTTCAGCAAATTTTTTGAAAAGCTAATGAAAAATAGGAGAGACGAACACCGGCTTCTCAGGAGAAAAAAGAAAGAGCACGAGAAGCGCGCGATCGAGGAAATAGAGAGATGCTACAGCAGGAATGAGGTTCGGAAGTTTTACCAAAGGGTAAAAAGAACCTGCCAAGGCTACAGAGCCCCAACCGAAGCCTGCAAGGACGAACAAGGGAACATCATAGTAGAATCGCAGTCGATGCTGAGGATATGGAAGAACTACTTCTGCAGACTGTTTTACGGCGATGACGAACTTAATCCCGCTGTCAGGCAGAATGAACCATTCAACCTGGATGATGAAGACCAACAATTCCGTCCACCCGACCTGGACGAAGTGAAGATAGCTGTTAAGTCAAAAAAAAAAAAAAAAAAAAAAAAAAAAAAAACCGAACACGACATGCAACACATTATTATAATATATATACTGCAACCGCAAGCTAGTTTTTTGTGTTGGTGCTTACGGTCGGCAGCTGCACAAGCAGATTGCATGAGTCGTGAAGATAAAGTGGGTCAGTCGCATTGCAAAGCTCAAAGGAGCAATTTGGATCAAGAAATAAAATTGCTAAAAATTAAATCAAAAATTAATACACGCGTTTTATTCTAATAATAATAATATTAATACAGTCCACTAACATAAAAACCATTAAATAATTAAAACATTGGTCGAATCGAGCCAGATTCCTTTATCGCATCGTACAGCGAACAAAGAAAAGTGTACCGTGCATCCATATACATTTATATACATTTATAAAACCGCGTGTACCGCGTTCATCAAAAAACAAAAAAGTGAGATTAGTGCGTTTTGAAAAAAAAAAAAAAAAACAATTGCCGTGCAACAACATTTAAACAAAAACCAAAATACCAAGCAGTGCGGTTAAGTGCGTATAACGCGTTCTATATACATAACGCGCACCCATCACGCGTTCTTAATACATAACGCCAGTGCGATCGACGTACATAACGCCAACAGACGCCAATGCGTATCACGCGTTCTTTATACATAACGCTACGCGATCGACGTACATAACGCTAGCAGACGCCAGTGCGTATCACGCGTTCTTTATACATAACGCCACGCGTTCTTAATACATAACGCCAGCGGATGCCAGTGCGTATCCCGCGCTTTTTATACATAACGCCAAGCGTTCCTTATACATAACGCCACCCGTTCTATGTACATAACGCCAGCAGGCGCGTTGGATAGAAGAAGGCAACAGCACCATCATCACCGTCGTTCACCATCATCATCATCATCATCGTTAATCATCATCACCATCGTTCACCATCATCATCATCACCATCGTTCACCATCATCATCATCACCATCGTTCACCATCGTCATCATTCTTCGTCATCATCATCACTCAACACTCAACGATTTTATACAATACAGTATTACAATATACAAGCAAAGGTAATTACGCAGTATACCTAGGTATCACAATTATATTATATTATATTATATTATATTATATTATACTGAAGATATTGTATTACAGTAATAATTCATTAATTGGGTGCATTTAAAATGGCACCTAGAGGAAAAAAAAACAAAAATAATGACAAAGATGACACTTTGTCACCATTTCAAGGTTTTACGCCAATGATGAAATTTGAAAGGGCCATTCGCATTCTCAAAATAAGACTTAGCCATATAGTAGCTTTTACCAAACGCTTTGACGATCTTGCAAAAATTCCCATCTGTGAGGCGGAACTTCGTATTGAAGGGTTGACTTCTTTACAAACCGAATATGAGCACATATTGAAACAACTCGTTGAATTAGACGAAGAGGAGGGTTTTCAAGAGGTCAGTGAGGCTCTCGAAGTACTTATTAATGAAGTACTATTAATAAAATCGAAGCTCCGGGCTGTAGTCCGTGGGCATAGCGAGGAGAGTGCAGGTCTCAATAGGGAATCAAATTCCAATAGCGGATTTCAAACTGGGTTGCGAAAACCAAAACTGCCTGACCTACCTATTCCATCATTTAATGGAAATCCAGGTGAGTGGATTCCTTTTCGGAATACATATGTGGCACTTGTTCACAATGACTCCCAATTGAGTGGAGTTGTGAAATATTCTTATTTGTTAGACAGGTTGAGTAGGGAAACAAAAATTCTTCTAGGAACAATCAATTTGTCGGACGATGGTTACGAGCGTGCGTGGGCGACACTCAAAGAACACTTTGACAATGCGCGGTTGATTGTCGATCATCATATCGACGCAATTTTAAATCTTCCTACGGTCTCGAAGGACAATCCTAAGGATCTAAGAAGATTAATAAACATTTGTACTTCAAACGTTTCAGGATTAGACTCGTGTAGTCTGTCTGTGGATGGATTAGGAGAACAGTTACTTGTTAACTTAGTTTGCAAAAGGGTTGATTATTCGCTCCGCAAAGAGTGGGAGGGCGAACTTGACGCAAACGAACTTCCAAGTTGGGAAAAATTAGTTGAATTTTTAAAGAAAAAATGTAGAGTGCTAGATTCAGTTGATTTGTCGAAAAGGTGTGTTGGAAATCAGATTGCTGCAAGTTCTAAGCAACCAAAGGCAATTCAGAAAGGTAGGTCACTAAATTTTATGACCACCAATTCGGGACAAGGTTTCTGCAAAGAATCAAATTTAAGTAAGGGACAAAACTCTGAAAATTGCAGAGTGTGTCGCAAAGCAATTCATACAATTTTCAATTGCCCAGAATTTTTAGTGATGTCGTCATACGATCGTTTTGATAAAATCAAGGAGCTAAAGTGTTGCTACAATTGCTTGAAAAAACATTCTTTTAAGGAATGCAGTGCTCGGGGATGCAAAATTTGCGGGAAGCAACATCATACATTGTTGCATCATGTGTCGAAAAAACCAGATCAACAATCCGATGTGATACCTTCAACCTGCATGTTGGAACCTAGTACGTCTCAAGGAAGTACTACAACTCAATCCACGTACTTTGTGGAAAGAGGGGAAGTGGTGAAAGTGTTTTTACCAACTGCAATTGTCCTGATTGAGGATGAAATGGGAAACTATCAAGAATGTCGTGCATTGCTTGACAGTGGGAGTGATGCGAATTATATCACGACCAACCTAGCAGAAAAACTTAATTTGCCACGTGTCAAAAATAAGGTTTCAATCTCGGGTTTGAACGATGCGAGAACGTCAACAGATGACGAACTCTCGGCAAGGGTAAAATCCAAGTATTCGGACTTTGAGACTAAACTACGATTTAGTGTAGTCCCAAATATTTCTCGAGCGATTCCTCGTTCGAATTATAATATCTCGCGGTGGGATATTCCTCGTAATTTGCGTTTAGCCGATCCAAACTTTAATTGCTCACGCCCGTTAGACATTTTAATTGGGTGCGAAATATTTTTTGATATCATGTATCAAAATCAATTGCGTTTAAAGGATAATCTTCCATTGGTAGTTGAAACTGCATTCGGATGGGTCATAACAGGTAAACTACAACAACCGTTTCACAGGGAATTGTCAAATTTCCACCTTTCAAGTGAAGAGAAAGGTGAAAGCAATTTACACGAATCGCTTTCAAGATTTTTTGAAGTTGACCATGTAGTCAACAAAACACATTTATCCAAGGAGGAGTTGTTATGTGAACAACATTTTATGAACACTCATCAGCGTGATGAGACAGGTAGATATCTCGTATCCATACCCTTACGGGAAGATTATGTGAATTTAGGCGAATCGAAAACTCAAGCATTCAACCGCTTTCTATCTCTAGAGCGAAAGCTGGATAACAATCCAGAGTTCAAACGAGAATACAGTGAAGTGATCAACGAGTATCGAAGACTTGGTCACATGACACCTATCGATGAGTCTTCCGATGCGAATGGCATTAACACATTTTATATGCCACACCACGCGGTGATCAAGCCATCAAGCTCAACGACTAAGGTACGTGTCGTATTTGACGCTTCGGCGAAAACGTCGACACAATTGTCATTAAATGATGTAATGCTCATTGGACCCAAGGTCCAACAAACATGTTTCGAAATTACGCTGCGTTTTCGAAAATACATATTCGTCTTCACCAGCGATATAAACAAAATGTATCGACAGATACGAATAAAGTCGTCTCAAACGCCATTGCAACGCATCTTATGGAGAGGTGACAAAGGAGAAAGTATCGTGACGTACGAACTCCAAACAGTTACATTTGGTACCGCAGCTGCTCCGTACCTGGCAACCCGTACTTTGAAACAGCTTGCCTTGGACGAGAGCAAGACGTATCCAGAAGCTGCAACTGTCGCTCAACGCGATTTTTACGTTGATGACGTGCTCACAGGAGCAGACAATATTAATGAAGCAATCAAGTTGAAAAACCAATTAGTAGACATGCTAGCGCGAGGAGGATTCGTTTTACACAAATGGTGTTCGAATAGCGCTGAGATCTTGTCGAATATTCCTGTCCAAGACAGAGAAATTTTAAAGAAAGACAATGCGTCATCAAGTGAATGCATTAAGGCATTAGGGTTGGCATGGCAACCGAAGGAGGATTGTTTTACGTTCTTGATTCCAGAAATGAAGGATATCGCAAACCTAACAAAAAGAGCAATTGTGTCAGAAGTGGCGAAGTTGTATGATCCTTTAGGACTCATAGCACCAGTAACCATTACAGCAAAAATCTTGATTCAACAGTTGTGGAAAGACAACACCGATTGGGATGAATGTGTTCCCAAGGAGACTCAAGATTTCTGGGTGAATTATCGATTAGGATTTTCATGTCTCAATGACGTAAAAATTAACCGACGGATTTTGTGTGCAGACCCTGTAACTGTCCAAATCCATGGTTTTGCGGACGCTTCGGAAAGAGCGTATGGAGCGTGCATTTATGTGCGCAGTATTGATGTCAACAGTCACGTATCAGTGCATCTCGTTTGTAGCAAGTCTCGAGTGGCACCGATAAAAACGGTGTCTCTGCCACGCCTTGAGTTGTGTGCAGCACTACTTTTAGCTAGACTTATGAAAACAGTAATAGATACCCTTCAGCTTGATACCAATGAAATCTATCTGTGGTCAGACTCCCAGATAACCCTAGCGTGGATCAACACTGAGCCACATAAACTAAAGGTCTTCATTGCTAATAGGGTGAGCGAGATCCAAGATCTCACTTCCACTTTTGTTTGGAATCATGTTCCAACGTCTTCGAACCCAGCAGACATAATTTCTCGTGGCATCATGCCTAATCAACTACAAGAGATGAGTATGTGGTGGAACGGTCCACTGATGCTTCACAGAGATTTTGAAATCGGGTCAACATTCAGACATGCTGAGAGTCTCTTAGAATTTGATCAGGATGAATTCGAGTTAAAAAAGGAATTTACGGCACTGACCGTCCAGACAGATAAGACAGAAAGGACATCGGACGTTTCCGATAATGATCTCATCAATCGATTTAGTTCACTTTCGAAACTATTACGTGTGACAGCTTATTGTTTAAGGTTCAAAAATAATTCACAGAACCAAAATGCTAAATTACATGGATCTCTATCCACCGACGAGTTGCGAAATGCCACAAGCGTGATAGTTCGGATTGTCCAGAAGGAACCATTTCAGGAAGAAATTGCAGCGTTGTTAAAGGGTCGTGAACTACACAGGAAAAGTACAATTATTTCATTGAATCCGTTTCTGGACGCTTTAGGAATTCTTCGAGTTGGCGGTCGACTGAGCAGGTCAAGCATGGAGTATGATCGCAAGCATCAAATTCTACTGCCCGCTAAAGGACACTTTACAAAATTAGTTGCTCGTTTTTATCATTTGCAACACCTACATGCTGGTCCACAACTTCTTGTTTCGCTCATGCGGCAAAGGTTTTGGATAATTTCAGCGAAAAATATTGCAAAACAATGTGTTCGGGCTTGTGTTGTTTGTTTCAAAACAAAACCAAGACTAACCGAACAATTGATGGGAGATTTACCTCGCGAAAGAGTTAGTCCAGCCAGACCATTTCATACAACAGGTATAGATTTTTGTGGCCCATTTTGGCTTAAGAATAAACTGCAGCGAAACTCATCGGCACATAAGGCATACGTTGCAGTGTTCGTTTGTCTGGTAACAAAGGGTGTCCACCTGGAGATTGTTTCAGATTTAACATCCGAAAGTTTCATTGCGTGTTTAAAACGTTTTATATTTCGTAGAGGCAAGCCACATACGATTTGGAGCGATAATGCCACAAACTTTACGGGTTCCAATAACGAACTAAAACGTTTGTATGAATTATTCAACGAAGAACTCAGCGTTCATAGAATCGAAAGGTTTTGTACTACAGAAGAGATAACGTGGAAATTCATACCCCCAAGGGCACCGAACTTTGGCGGTTTATGGGAGAGCGCTGTAAAGTCGCTCAAAGGTCACTTAAGACGCATAACCACCAACGTAACATTTTCATATGAAGAATTGAACACCATGATTGTTCAAATTGAAGGGATATTAAATTCCAGACCGATATCTGCGATGTCCAATGATCCCAGTGATCCGGAACCCCTAACACCGGGACATTTCCTGTGTGGTGGACCAATTGTGGCACCAGCAGAGCCATCGTACATTGATATTCCGTCTAATCGACTCACCAATTGGCGTAAAATATCCCAAATTGTTCAAAATTATTGGAAAAGATTCTCGGTTGAGTACTTGCACTCTCTTCAGCAGAGAAATAAATGGAGAAGTTCTTTTCCAAATCTAAAGGTAGGCGACGTTGTTTTGATATGTGACGATCAATTGCCGACAACAATGTGGTTGCTCGGACTTATAGTAGATACCGCGAAAGGGTCGGATAACCGTATCAGAGTTGCCCATATCAAAACAAAGAATGGAATTTTTGTCAGAGCAATTTCAAAAATTTGTAAACTTCCAATTGAGGAAGAAAGAAACTGTAATTAAAGGTAAATAGAGTCCATTCAAAGGACGAGTGGGTAGGTACCTAAATTTCATCATCTGCGTTTAATTGGAAATTATGTATCTACAAAAATTGTAATTAGATTAAAGAGTTATAAGGTAATGTAAATGTAATTTATCACTGCGTAATTACAAATTGAATTTAATGTAATTTATTGAAAAGCACAGCCTTTCAAGGGGGCCTGTTATGTTAAGTCAAAAAAAAAAAAAAAAAAAAAAAAAAAAAAAACCGAACACGACATGCAACACATTATTATAATATATATACTGCAACCGCAAGCTAGTTTTTTGTGTTGGTGCTTACGGTCGGCAGCTGCACAAGCAGATTGCATGAGTCGTGAAGATAAAGTGGGTCAGTCGCATTGCAAAGCTCAAAGGAGCAATTTGGATCAAGAAATAAAATTGCTAAAAATTAAATCAAAAATTAATACACGCGTTTTATTCTAATAATAATAATATTAATACAGTCCACTAACATAAAAACCATTAAATAATTAAAACAATAGCCATATCTAAGCTTAAGTCCAACAAAGCCGCTGGAGCAGATGGCCTAACCGCCGAGCTATTCAAAGCGGCAGGCGATAACTTGGTTAGGAGCATGCACCAACTCATCTGTAAAATATGGTCGGAGGAAAGTATGCCCGATGAATGGAACCTAAGCATTGTTTACCCGATCCTCAAGAAAGGAGACCCTCTGAACTGCGCCAACTACAGAGGTATTAGTCTTCTTAACATCGCCTACAAGATCGTATCTGCTGTGCTGTGTGAACGCCTGAAGCCTTTCGTCAACAACCTGATTGGTCCCTATCAGTGTGGCTTCAGGCCAGAAAGTCTACCATAGACCAAATATTCACACTGCGGCAGATCTTGGAGATCGACACCCACCAACAGGAAGTTCAAATCGATACCCACCACCTTTTCATCGATTTTAAGGCCGCCTATGACAGCATTTATAGAGACGAGCTATACAGAGCAATGTCTAGTTTTGGCATCCCTGCCAAACTCGTCCGTTTGTGTAGGATGACAATGGAGAATGCACGCTGCTCCATCAAGGTCGGTAAAGAACTCACCGAGACCTTCGATGTCAGAAAAGGATTTAGACAAGGCGATGCGCTGTCATGTGACTTCTTCAACATCGTTCTTGAAGGAATAGTGCAAAGCTCAAACGGTAACACCAGAAGCACTATCTTTCAAAAGTCCGTGACATCGACATAATCGGCAGAAAGCAGCGTGATGTCACTGGCGCGTACGTGAGCATTGAAACGGAGGCGGCAAAGATGGGTTTGGCGGTCAATGATGGCAAGACAAAGTATATGCTGTCATCAAGAAAGGACACCCAACACCGACGTCTTGGACAGAATGTCACTATAGACAGATATAACTTTGAGGTGGTAAAAGACTTTGTCTACCTAGGCTCCGCTATGAACTCAGACAATGACACCAGCGCTGAGATTAAGCGAAGAATAACTCTTGCCAATCGCTGTTTCTCTGGGCTAAGAAAGCAATTGAGTAGCAAAGCCCTCTCTCGAACAACTAAAGTGACCATTTATAAGACCTTAATCATCCCAGTCCTACTTAATGGTGCAGAGGCATGGACTCTATCAAAAACGGGTGAGCTTACTCTTGGTTGCTTCGAGAAGAAAATTCTTCGAGTAATTTTCGGTCCCGTCTGCATAGACGGTGAATGGAGGAGGAGATACAACGACGAACTGTACGGGCTGTACAGCGACATTGACCTAGCCAGAAGAGTGAAGGTCCAACGACTGCGGTGGCTGGGTCATGTAGAGCGAATGGACGTGAATGCTCCGGCCCGGAAGATCTTCGAAACCACACCCGAGGGACGGCGCCAACTTAACCAACTTAACCAACTTAGCGTGCGAAACTGGAGGCAGCTGGCCAAATATCGTGGTGGATGGAGACGGTTGTTGGTTGAGGTCCAGGTCCACCCCGGACTGTAGCGCCACCTTAAGTAAGTAAGTAAGTAATGAAAAATAGGATAGTGACCCTTCTTCAGCTCAATTTGTATTTCAAAAAGGAAAGTCGACGGAAGACGCACTGTTACAGTTTTGTTCTCAAATATTGTCACACCTTGATGAAAAAAAATGACCGGCGGGATTATTTATTGATGTAACCATATCAAAGGTTAACCATAAAATTCTGTTGAGAAAACTGGAAAAATCCGGATTCCGTGGTTTCATACTAAATTGATCAGCATCACTTTCTTAGTCGATCTAGCGATGTCCGTCTGTCTGTCCGTCTGTCCGTCTGTCCGTCCGCACGATTACGGCCGTAATTTAAGAGCTATCGACTTGAAATTTGGTACGTAAGCTTTTATCCACCAAACTGAGGCTAAGTTCGAAGATGAGCAAGATCGGATGAAAACTACTACTACCTCCCATACAAAAATATCGGATTTATATAGCTTTTTGATGTTAAAAATTAAATTTAAATAGCTACAATAAAGATAGCAAGTTTAAACTTTGCACATATTGTTTTAATAATATTTAAAATTTTTTGACAAAAAATGAGCTTGGTTGAATAAAAACTACCCATACCTCCCATACAAATATATATATTTTTAGTACTAAAATATTATTTTTTATTTTTACAATAATACAGTACCGGGTATTTGAGCTTCGGCATAGTCGAAGATAATTGTCTTACTGGTTTTTTCTTAATTTCAAAGGATCACCCACTGCCTTTGTTTCTCTTATGATTCAAACAGTCTCCAGACTTGGTGTCTGATGTAAATTGGGATCTAAATCTTTTGAGACACTGGTTTGCTAAACATCACTTAGTTATTAGCTCTAAAGCTAAAATAATGTTCTTCAACTTATCTAACTCGGCCAAATTTGAAGCGATTTTGTATTTCCACGCACCTGCGTGTCAACCAGCGTTGTTATACGGTCGTAAATATCGTGTTTGTGACGATTTTGGAAAGCAAATACGACGCTCCGATTTTTGATTGATTTGGCCTAATTTCTACGATTTGCTGATTTTTAGTTCCGATATTTACGATAAATACGACTTCTACAAAATTACAAATTACAAACCTTGGTGAAAGAACAACTACTTACAAACAACTTTAAGACCAAATGATATGTGCAAATCAAGAAAAATTCGAAACAGGAAAGGCGAACAGAATCTGATGCATTAGTTTTGCACTTAATATGTTGTAAGTTGTTCTGGGCCCAGATTCCATAAAATGAAAACGATCGAACGACATCGTTTTCACTAAACCTGTCTCTATCATATCTGTGGCAATAGACAGAGACTGCTATTGTCGAAACGATATCGTTCGGTCGTTTTCATTTTACGGAATCTGGCCCCTGGTCTTCTGGAAATATGTTTTCATGATGCTAGTTACAAAGTTTGCCTGTTTTATGCTCTTCTCGCAATTGTCAAGGTTTCAGGAGAAGTTGTCTCATATGTTACAATGTCTCAAAATACATATGTCGCATGTCGAGGAATAACTAAGTTTCTCAGAATATATGCCTACAGAAAGGTTAAAGGTCCCAATGGTCCCTACTTTGGCCGGCTCCCGTGGTAGATTATTATCTTAAAAAAATATTCCCTGCAAAAAATATGTATAATAACCATTATTTGTTGAGTTATTTGTTACACCCCGTCTCCACGAGCAATATTTCATAGCTTGCCATATAGTATGCAATGAAAATTGCTCGTGGAGACCACAAATAGTATTCTATGAAAAATGGTATGCCATCTATTGCTCAGCTCATAGCTTGCTATCGATAGTATGCTATGGGGTGTACTTTTTTGTTGTGACGCATGTGTTTTCGTGTGATGGCTATGGAAATAGTATGATATGAAATGCCCACCATACATTTTATTGCATACTATCGTTATTTCTTTCTATCAGAAATGACAGATGGCAAGCTATGAAATATTGCTCGTGGAGACACGGTGTTATAGATAACTGTTATGAGAATGATTACATTTTTTTTTTAAGTTTTGTTCAATTTTCGTTGAACCATTTTTACCATTTTACCAACAAAAAAACTGGTTTCTGCTTTATAGGATAATGGAATGGAATTTGAGTGTTAGCGCTCCAGGAATTGGAATCCCTTTTTCAATTAATTTTTCTTAATCAACCTACTGTCGCTATAAGGAATTGACTTTCGATATTGCTCATATTGCTCTTATTTTGTTTTGGTTTTCTACATTTGTTTGGGTATGTCTTCTGTTTCCAAATTTAGACCAGTATCAAAATATACATATACACAACATACGTTGGACTGCATTTTAAGCCCTCCGACCCTAAACGTCACAGTGTAGCGAACTTCTCTATAATAAGAACTGCTGCAGGTTATTGATCGTTATGTTGCAAGTTGCTGCAATTGTTGTTCTACTTCTTTATCTTTTAGCGTTTTCACTACTTTACACAATTTTATTCGAAAATTCTATTCTGTAAAAGACTCTATTCAAAGAGTAGCTATATTTACAATTTTACGGAAAACAGTGCGTTATCCGTTATTTTTAATCGAAAAAAGCAGCATACCTATAATGCATTAGTAATTGGCCAATTTACAAGAGTTTTTCATGTTTATCACGGTTATTAGCAGCGTTTGTTTTTTTGTTGTCGCAGATACGACTATTGATTACCGCTTCCAAGGCAGTGAAAAAACGCAGTACGCAGCCAAAATAAGATGGATTGTGTTTTTTTAGTAGCGAAGCGTAGCGGTGGGGTATAGTACTAATAATATTTTTAGTGTCCATATTACACGAACTCAAAATTGCGAAATTTCCAATATAATTATATTACAGAATATTTAAGGTGAGAGTTTAAAATGATTTATTGTTAAGGCCCAAAGTCCTGAAGTTTCGCCTACCGTTAAATATGCTCGTAGGCGCACTCTCAAAGAAGTTATTATTAAATTGTTATAGAGATTCCCCAAAAAATATGCCTGCTGAACATAACCGCCTTGAATGGGGGAAGTGGGATGGATTAGCCCAGTTTTTAAATTGCTGGTCGTTTGCGTATCGAGTCCAAGAACGCTGATGACTTATTCGAATTCGATATCAAACAAATATCAATTTCGCAATTTTGGGACTAAGTTTAAACATTTAGGGCAAGTGTAGTTGCCTCAGTACCACTACTGTTGAAATTTATAAGTAGAATGTGTAAACTTTAAAAGGTTCGCACCCAAATAATGGAAACCAAGTTTTTAGGTAGGTACTAAAAACTATGGTTGGTTTTAAGTGATCGTCGACGTGGTGCATTTTAAACAAGAATAGGTGCCAGTGAAAAGTATAGGTGTTTATACTGCTTGCTTCTGGACTTCTGCGACTTCTGAAAAAAAGGGTAGGTATACTCATAGCCAGCCTTTGGGCATACCTAGCAATTGCATGTGTCCGCTTTTAATATTCATTAGAATTGTACATCTTTCTTAGTACCCTTAGGTATAAGTACCCTACCCTATACTAACTTATACACATTTTTACAAAATACGATAATTACGATTTTCACAACCCCAAAAACACGATTTTCAGAAAAAGTCTATAACAACACTGGTGTCAACGCTACAAATTAACTAACTGCAATTACACGTCCGGATTTTACTCTCAAACTTACAGTTTAGATATTTTTATTACTTGCGTAATATATGCTCAACTAAGCTTATTAAGGTAATATATTAAGGAATTTTGCATTCCAAGCTATAATATGGGATTGCTTGTTGGGGAGCCGTATACCAAAATAAAATACATATATCCGCTGCTGATCTTGCAGAAATATATCCTCAGACTCATTTGTCGTAAACTTCGCAGATATCCTAGCTATCCTTTGTTCTGTGACCTGAATATTCTTCCTGTGCGTCATTTATATTGTTTCAAGGTATTAAGAACGTTTTTCATAAAGTCTGGTCATCGTAATTTTCGTTTAATTTACGTGTAAACTTCTCAAACGTGTTATCTGTTCCCAATTTCCGTACAACTACATATCGTCATTTTTTTTCTATTTTGTCTTATCGATTGTTTAATAAACTCCCGCAATCCATCAGTGCATTAGCAAGTCATTGAACATTTATAAAAGAAGTTAAAATTTGCCTCTTCCGATTGGAGTATACCGGTTTAGAAACTACCATTTCCGATATTCTGGTTTAACATTAGTTTAATTAAATTTTTATTTGTTTCTTATATTTATGTATATTGCATTTTGATTCAGTATCTTTGGTTTATAATTAATTATTTATTATCGAACTCCTAAATTCTTTTAAGTTTTCTGCGAAGGTTTTTCTTAATGGGTCACCCCACCCAAAAAAAATAATTTGGGTTGTATAACTCTATTTTTATTACATCTGTATATACAAATAAAAATGTCACGAGTTTTTCCTAAACTTTTTCTAAGTATTTTGTATAAATTAAAAAAAAAAAAGAAATAATTATAAGAAATAAATATCATTTGCTAATTGCAAACGCTCTGTCTCAACACCTTTCGCTCTGTCTCACAACTCAATCTCACGAGACTGAGCAATTTCTTTTTGCATACGACCAAATGTGTCCACATTAGGTAGAAAAATTTAAGATTTTCAAGTTAATATAGGTATATTATTCCAATGTACAAATATATTTGCATACCTTCCTTTATGGATTCAAAAAGAAGTTGCTGGCAGTTACGACAGTTTTCGCCGCGGGTCCATCCGCATTCATTTCCGCAATTCCCCGAAAACGGTGGGTAACCGCAAAGTAAAATATATACAATGACTCCCAGAGACCATAAGTCGCATCGTTTGTCATAATAATTAGCTTCACCTAGAAACAGTTGAACCACTTCCGGGGCCATAAATTCTGCACTCCCAACCTAAAACAAATAAATATAAAAAATTTTTTGTTATCACATACTTTGTTTTTATTTAAGGTTTGAAATACTTTTAATATACTACTACACATTCAGAATTACAAACAAGATCACCCCTATTGTCGTCGTCGTCTGTCGCAAACGACTGGCGACATTTGTCGTGTCGAGTCGTTTTGAATTTGGTATTGCGTAACTGAAACGACTCGACTGTCTGAACTCTCACATTTCACATACATTCCACAAACTATACCCATGCGGTTTGACATTTTAGTCGACGAATTTATATCTGGTCTGGTGTGTTATTTGTGAGTTGGTTAATTATTTAATAAAACAAATCAAAAATGAATAGTCTTGGGATGTTTTTTGAAAGCAGTGACGAAGAAGAAACACTGAAAAAAGAGCTGGTAAAGTTAAGGAAGGAAATTCGAACCAAATCTAAGCCACTGGATTTGCCCGACGTTAAGTGAGTGGTAGAAATAATTTAAATTGCAAACTGTTTTAATAACAATAATTATTTTCAGATTTAAAATGTAGTTTAGAGACTATCGAAGTCGAAGGTGGTCTAAGACAATTCAGAGATAAGGTTATGTCCTTATGTTATAATTGTCTTTTAATTAATTAAAAATTAAGTACACATACTTTTTTTTAACACATTATCACACAGTCGTCCGCAAAATAGTCGACGACAGAAATGTATCATTTCCACGACAAACGTCGTCACAAACGCCTTACGCAATACCGACGATCGTCGTCGAAAAATACAATCCACATTTTTTGACATTTCAGACGGCATTTGTCGATCGTCGCCGCGACAAAAGTCGTTTATTTTCAGTCGCCAATACCAATCAGTCGTGTCGTTTTTTTTTACACCGCGTCTCCACGAGCAATATTTCATAGCTTGCCATCTGTCATTTCTCATAGAAAGAAATAACGATAGTATGCAATAAAATGTAGGGTGGGCATTTCATATCTTACTATTTCCATAGCCATCACACGAAAACACATGCGTCACAACAAAAAAGTACACCTCATAGAATACTATCTATGGCAAGCTATCAGCTGAGCAATAGATGGAATACCACTTTTCATAGAATACTATTTGTGGTCTCCACGAGCAATTTTCATTGCATACTATATGGCAAGCTATGAAATATTGCTCGTGGAGACGCGGTGTTAGAGTCGTAAACGACAACGACAATTATAGGGGTGATTGTTAATGCTTTTCTCTACTTTATCTTTATTGCAGCGATATTTGAAAAGGGAATTGCTTTATTTTTGATACGTATTTTAACTGTCATCGGGAATTCATTATTGTAGTAACTCATGAAAAAAGTTTCATGCACGAAGTAAAACATTACAACCAAGAAAACAAAGAATCATGAAAAATAGCATTATGGGAGGGTGATTATCATCAACGTTTTAAAACATGAGATGAAAAAGGCACAAAGTATAACGAAAACTTAATTTCAACACTTTTTAATACGGGGGTTATGCTGTTATAATAAAGTTACGCAAAACTCTGGCTTTCATTACTAAAAACATATTTGAGAAGTGCAACACCCTGCAATTTATTCTTTTTATACCCTGCACAAGAAGGTATATTCACTTTTTCATTGCATTTGTATCGCCAAAAAGGAGTCACCCGAGTTATGTATTTTACATCGTTTATTTAAAGTTGATATATAAAAAAACCGCATGCGAGTAAAAAAAAGAGTCACGCTCTAAAAAGTTGACCAAAAGTTGACCAAAAGTTGACCAAAAGTCAAATTTTTAAGGTAACGTATGGTAGCTAAAATTTGGTCAACTTTTCTGCATAGTAAACTTTTCTGAGAGTCAACTTTTCCGAACTTCTACTTATATACATACAACATACTACATCAATATACTCAATCAGGATCGAATTCTGAAACAATTTAGCCATGTCCGTATGACTGTTGAAAACACAATACCGTCCAAACGAATCGACCTGGGCGAATACAATTTTGTGAGAGGACTTATTTTTACTGTATGTCGTCAAGTTGGTGTTAAAAATGACTGCATCGGTAAAGTAGTTCTGATTTGTATGCAGTGGATGGTATCAAAGCATCGGCCATGCCGATGATAACACTTGTACCTGTTATAATATCCACGGCCCTTTTATGAGCCGATTGAAGTCGAAATTTGATGTCCCAAATGACAGATGTTAGCTGTTTGCAATTTCACGAAAAGTGATTTCGAATAAATTGCGGAGTTACCGAATCGCTCGGAATGCAGAACACTGAAAACGAATTCACTCGATTTGGATTTAATTTCACTCGATTTCTGGAACCTAGCTGTAAATGTTCTGTGATTGTTTTCTACAGTTTCAAAGGTTTGGCGTTTGGTGATAGTATTAGCGATACCAATTTACTTCAATTAAAGTAAATTTTCAAAATCTGCTCCCTACTTCGCACTACATATTAGCAAAATCTTCATATCTCACTCTCATAATTCAATTTTACTTCAATTTTATAGGAGTTAGCTTAAAGCTACTTATCTTTACGAAAGTAAAATGTTTTGCATACCTGTTGCACATGTACACCCACTTCTACGTAATAAGAGAAAGATATTATTTTCGTACAAAATTTCGAATTCGAGGTTTTAATCAATTCTTACATCACGATGATAGGGGAACTCAAAAAAGTACATAAGTACCTTCTCCTTTTTCTTCTTAGGCGGCTCTACACTTCGGGATGAACCGTGGCCTCAGCTAACAAGCCTCTCCAGTTAGTCCGGATCTTAGCTAACTGCCTCCAGTTGCGTACTCCTAGTCGGTTGAGGTCACCTTCGAATTGCGAATGCCACTTAAGGCGAGGTCTTTCTCTACTGCGTTGTCACTCCGGGTTAGACTCGAAGTCTCTACGGGCCGGAGTATTTATTTCCATCCGCTCTACATGTACTAGTCATCTTAAACGACTTACTCGCAGTTTTTTTACCAGTTTGATGTCGCTGTACAGCTCGTATAGTTCGTTGTTGAATCTCCTTCTCCAAAGCCAGTCAACGCAAACGGGACCGAACATTTACTGAAGAATCTTTCTCTCAAAGCAACCGAAGATATCTTCATCCGCTTTAGATAGAGTCCAAGCTTCAGCACCATTAAGTAGGACTGGAATGATCAAGGTCTTATACAGAATCCCCTAAGTTGTTCGGTATAGGGCTCTACTACTCAATTACCTTCTTAGCCCAAAGAAACAGCGGCTGGCAAGAGTTATTCTTCGTTTAATTTCCTCTGGGATGTTGTTGTTAGAATTTATAGCAGAACCGAGGTAGATACAAGTCCCTCACTACCTTATCGTGATGTTTTGTCCGATTCTACGATGTTGGGTGTACCTCCTTGTTGACAGCATATACTTGGTTTTACACTCGTTGATCGCTAGCCCCATTTTATTGTTAAGCATACCTACATTAAATTAACTAGGTATCAATTTTGGTTCAAATCGTTAGCCGTTTTCGAAAAAATGTAAATTGTTTAAGATTTTGTAAAATTTGTTAACGGAAGTACCGTTTATTAGGACTAGCATAAATAAAAAAAACTCCTTCCAGGTGAGCACACAAACTCTAAATACGAAGTTTGAAACTAATCCGTCTAAGCGTTTAGGTTTCAGGGCTATGTGACACACAGACCTATGTACGGACAGAATTGCGAGACCCACTTTTTTTTAGTTCCCCTATCATAATATCAGAATTGATTAAAATCTTGAGTTCGAAATTTTGCGCGAATACAATTTGTATCCTTATTTTACTACGTATACGAGAAAGTTTAAAAGATATTTAAGCAATACAATTCCTATTCACGGACAAAGAAGCGCTGCATCTATTATAGTATAATAGTAGTAGTATATATTACATTGTTAATTTAGTAATGCTTACTGGTGTAAATAATTGTGGAGTTCCTGTCGGCAAAGAAGTGTCAGCATTTAGTTTTATTCCGGAACCCAAATCGAAATCACATATTTTGATAGGACTTAATTTATCCCGATGTACACACAAAATGTTTTCCGGTTTAAGATCTCGATGGGCTATGCCCCTCTTATGAAGGAAATCTAGTCCACACGACAACTGTTTAACAATTTCAGCAGCGTCGTTCTCCGCAAAACAAACACAATCTTGAATTCTTTCGAGCAATGGTCCTCCATGTATCTAGAATTAAAGTCATTGAAGATAACTAAAAAAAAAAAAAAACAACGCACCTTCTCAAAAACTAAATAGAATTTTTCATCGTCTTCAAAAAATTCAATCAATTGTAGTATTGCAGAATGACCTTGACAATGATGAAATGTTTCAACTTCTCGAAACACCCGAGCGCGTGCGTGTCCAGGAACTTTTTCAATGATTTTAACTGCATATTCCAGATCCGTGTAGATATTAACACAAGTTTGCACCGAGGCATATGCGCCCTCTCCAAGAATTTCACCAGTTAGCTTATATAGTTCTATTAAAGTAAATAAAATTAAGAAAGTCTTAAAAAAAATAAATAATTTCTCTGAAAAATATATAAGTTTTCTTTCACAGTACCTACGTAATATAGAGAAATTTGATTACATAGTGCTATTTTGTTGAAAAATGTACAGTGAATTAATAACCGTAGTGCGATTTATGTATACATAATATGTATACACATACCTTGAAATGTAGAAGAATGTAAAGATGAGCTAGTTCGCTTTTTCTTTTTGCGCTTGTTCTTCATTTCTTCCTTGAGTTTCAGGAATTCTGCTTGCCGTTGGCTCTCCGTCTTATATATTTCATTCGATTCATTTCCCGAAGCTTCATCTGCACTACAGCATGAAACTTCCTTACAACTACCTGAAAGTATAATTTGCTTTGTATTTATATCATATAAAAATTGAGCCATAAAATGTTTGTCGTCGATTTACGCCTTAACGCTTTTACCGATTTTGACCAAACTTTCACACATCTTTGGTATTGGTCAATATATTATATTCTGTGAAATTTGGTCAAAATGGGACAATGGGGCGTGGCACTGTCCATACAAAAATAACATTCAAAGTCGTATATCTCGAAAACCACCAAATCGATTCATATTAAACTTACAGCTGAACTTAGTTATTGGCCCTGGAGTGGTCCTGTAAAGTCTGGTCAAAATTGGACAAAGGGGCGTGGCACCGCCCATGGAAAAAAAAACATTCAAAATCTTATATCTTGAAAACCGCAAAATCGAATAAGCTCAAACTTACAGATGATCTTAGATATTGGCCCTGGAGTGGTCCTGTGAAGTTTGGTCAAAATTGGACAAAAGGGCGTGGCGCCGCTCATACAAAAAAAATAAAAATCTTATATTTCGAAAACCGCCGAACCGATTGAGCTCAAATTTTCAGACAATCTTAGGTATTGGCCCGGGAGCGTTCCCGTAACGATTGGTCAAAATTTGACAAAGGGACGTGGCATCGCCCATACAAAAAAAATTTAAAATCGTAGGTATATCTCGAAAACCGCCGAACCGATTGAGCTCAAATTTACAGACAATTTTACGAAAGAACATTATTATCTAAGGTCTAACTAAGCAATACAATTTCTGCACGGGCAAAGCCGGGCGGGTACAGCGAAACGCATAGAACGATCAATAGATTCCAGAAACAGTTTATTAAATAAGCGTAAGCGGCTCGAAAAAACCCTGCCTGGACAAATTTTTTTTTTCCGAGGGGACACTAGTGAAGCTAGTACTGTGCGACCGGCCACCCACTAAAACCACCTCCTTTTTTATTTCCGACTGAGTTAAACTGATTAAGTAAATTTTACTTTAATATTATATTGTAAACGGTTGTTGGGATATAGCCCATTGGCTAGTCCCGAAATTATTTAAAGTCGCGAAATTATTTAAATTTACTTTTATATTATGTACTTTATAATTTTAGTTAGTTAGTTATCTTGGCGTTACACACGTAATGACAAAGTGAATATACCTTCCTGTGGAGGGTATAAAAATGTGCGACAAAATTATAGAATTCCTTAAATTTATATTTCAATCAACTGAACGAATGTTTTTATAACAAGTAAAAAAGTGTTATCATCGGTATCATCGGCCTGGCCTATGCTTTGATACTCTCCACTCCATAAAACTCATGCGAAATGTTTACCATGCGAGTTATGTACTGTACAAGTGTACACGCATGGGTCTAATATGGGATATACCAGAACTTCTTGACCGACATAGACAATTTTCAATAACAACCTAACGACGGAGGGTAATGGATCAGGCTACATTGTCGGATCACAGAGCCATCTCGTTTGATGTTCGTTATGGATCTATAAGAAACAAAGATCGGAAATACATCAGTATTCCGAAGAACACGGATAGGAAAAGTACCATGAAGTGTTGAAGCTAGGGACCAAGCCCAATTGATCTATTTTTTTTAAAAAGGCTGATGAAACAGCACAATTTAATTAGTGGTGCTTTTTTTCTCTACAATCTATTTTGATACATAAAATATAATGTAATTTTTCCCTTAACAAATGGGTAATGGCCCAATAATTTTTTGGGTCTAAAATATTGGGTTTAATCAACACAATATTTTTTTGGGTTAAGCCCCGAGTTTATTCTATTAGAATTTCATAGGTTGAATAGCCTGAGCTATTAGTATTATCCACATTATGTAACATTATATGTACATACCAGGCACGAAGCGTCCATATATTGAAGGGAAGCAGTGCTTCCGTAAGAATTAAACAAAAAAATAAAAAATATTCATAACAAGGAATTTATTTACATATTCGAAATTACAAAAAAAAATTGTATAAATAAAACACAATCTTTAAGAAGATTGAGACATTGAAGCTATTGTTTTATTGAAGGGTCTGATATTGTCTTACTGATAAAAAACTTATTGTTCTTCTCTATTTTTTCAATGAGTTTTCACCACAAAGTGACATTTTATTTAAAATTCGTCAATCAAAGTCCAGCGATGTTCAATATTGTCTAAATGAAGTTAAGAAATTCAAAAACAGTATTTCTACTTGAATCAAAAACATTTCGATTCTTTTTGGACTAAATTGAATGAAAACGAGAAATTTGGCCAATTTCAATAGCAATAGGAGTTCCGAAATCAACCTTTCAACAAAGGAACAATTTAAAGGTCTTTTAACAACAATAATTGTCGACCAAGTCATAAACGAAATCGATGTTCGTTTTAGTTCCCTGTCATGTTTTGAATTTTTGAAACTTTCGGACGCGGCATGAACATTTTAAAGCCAATTTTCTTGTTAACTTGCTCAATAATTTACAGAGTTCGTAGCCGGGATATTTTAACATTCCAGCTTTGATTTTCCAGTTGATTTTATATGACGAGAATTTCATGTCAAAAACTGATGTTAAAGAAAGTTTCACTGAATAGTGAATACTTTAAGCTTTGTAAATTATTGTTGACTTTCCCCGTGACAAAAGTATCTCTAGAGGGATCATTTTCGTGTCTTAAAAGAATAAAAAATTACTTAAGCTATGAGTACACGACATGCCAAACACGACATACGCATACCAGTCTGACGTCAATTTGACGTCAGAATATGTCACAATAGGGTGCATGTCGTGTACTCGGCATATTATTGACGCTGACATATATGTTGGCATGCATCTGTCACCCATATGTCCGACTCAGTATGGCATGTAAATTTCGGAGAATACAAATAGGTGACGGATTGTTTGCACATAAAAAATAAACTAAATTCTTGAGACGGGAAAATGCTGTCAAACTTTTGGGAAAATAAATGAAAAATTGGAAGTCTAATTAGAAAAAACTGGAAGGTCGAAATCGAATTATCGCTTTCAATACGATCCGCCGCGCATTTGCGAATAACCCTCCTTAAAATAGGTGGCGCAACAGGCGGGTGACACCCAAGGCCTAGCTTCTCGCAACCATTCGTTTTGTGTGAGTTTCTATTTTTGGGACGAATGGAAGGGACCTACAATTTTATGCTTTTTTATGACAGGCATACTCTCGGATGTTTGTCAGACGTTCGCGAGAGGCGGCGCAGTAGAAAAAAACTTTTAAGATGTAATTTGGGTTTTTCCGGGGATCGAACCTGGGATCCCTCGCACAGTAGTCCAACACACTAACCACTGCGCTACTGCGCCCACCCTCCTTACTTTTGAAAAAATATATCATTGCATTTTTCCTTCCATGTACCACATTTCGGAGTAATATGACCTCTACTCTGGTTCTGCAAGAATTGTTATAATGTACATTTTCTAGAACCACCTTGAGAGAATGATGCCCGGTTTTTGTTCTGAAACAAGGGCTTTGTCTTTTCGTCCGTCGAAGAAAATAATCTTGAGAATGACATTATTATATTATATTATATTACATATATTATATTATATTATATTATATTATATTATATTATATTATATTATATTATATTATATTATATTATATTATATTATATTATATTATATTATATTATATTATATTATATTATATTATATTATATTATATTATATTATATTATATTATATTATATTATATTATATTATATTATATTATATTATATTATATTATATTATATTATATTATATTATATTATATTATATTATATTATATTATATTATATTATATTATATTATATTATATTATATTATATTATATTATATTATATTATATTATATTATATTATATTATATTATATTATATTATATTATATTATATTATATTATATTATATTATATTATATTATATTATATTATATTATATTATATTATATTATATTATATTATATTATATTATATTATATTATATTATATTATATTATATTATATTATATTATATTATATTATATTATATTATATTATATTATATTATATTATATTATATTATATTATATTATATTATATTATATTATATTATATTATATTATATTATATTATATTATATTATATTATATTATATTATATTATATTATATTATATTATATTATATTATATTATATTATATTATATTATATTATATTATATTATATTATATTATATTATATTATATTATATTATATTATATTATATTATATTATATTATATTATATTATATTATATTATATTATATTATATTATATTATATTATATTATATTATATTATATTATATTATATTATATTATATTATATTATATTATATTATATTATATTATATTATATTATATTATATTATATTATATTATATTATATTATATTATATTATATTATATTATATTATATTATATTATATTATATTATATTATATTATATTATATTATATTATATTATATTATATTATATTATATTATATTATATTATATTATATTATATTATATTATATTATATTATATTATATTATATACTGAAGAACTGAAGAACGATTTTCAGTTTCTCCAATGAGTTTACATTTTTTCAACAACTAATACCATTGAGTTTATACACATAGAGGAATCATGTTGGTTATCCAATGCTCATAATAGATGTCGCTACCATTACTACATCGGGAAAAATGTAATATAATCGAAAGAGAGAGAGAAACACTCAAAGACAAACTTAAGAAATCTACCCCACTCAATCAAATTTTACTCCATTCGAGTAAAATGTGGATATGTATGAATATGTGAATTGTCCCTACTCCCTATCCCTACATATGATTTCTTTACAAGAACATTGTTCTTAAATTGTGTTTGTATATTTTTCGCCAAAAGCGATGACTATAAAATTATTAGATTTCACATGCCTATGGATTTACATATTTCATATTATTAATTTATTATATTATATTATTATCCGCGGTTAGTTCTGATCATGGAATTCTGAATACATTTTTTCAAGTGGAATCTTGAATCCATAGAGCAATAGTGTTTAACATGGTGTTGCAAATTTTATATTTGATATTTTATTTTACAAATTTTACAAACTTTAGCTCCCATGACTGTCGAAAAATAGCGCCACACCCCTTTATATACCTGTCAATATGAGCTCAATCGTTTCGGTGGTTTTCGAAATATACGATTTTTAATGTTTTTTGTATGGGCAGTGCCACGCCCCATTGTCCAATTTTGACCAATCTTCAGAGGAGCACTCCAGGGCCAATAATTAAGATTAACTATAAGTTTATGTTCCATCGATTGGGTAGTTTTGGAGATATACGATATTAAATGTACTTTTTGTGTGAGAGGTACCGCGGCCCTTTGTCCAATTTTAATCAATCTTCGCAGGAATACTCCTGAGATGATACCTAAGATTGTATGTAAATTTGAACTCAATCGATTCTTTGGTTTTATAAATATAATATTTTGAATTCATTTTTTATATGGGAGGTGCCCCGACCCTATAAATCATGAACCAATACACCTACATAGACCGTATATACTTACAAACTATGGTATTAACGTCACCTTTCATGGGAAATTTCCAGAATCAAAATCGGTTCACGCATTACAGAGAGCATTGGCGACAAACACAATACAACTTATTTTTATATAGATAGATTGTATTACATATATTGAATTTAACAATATAGTTCATATAGCATTATAATATATAATAATCTATATATATAAAAATTGAGCCCTAAAATGTTTGTCGTCGATTCACGCATTCACCGATTTTAACCAAACTTTCACACATCTTTAGTATTGGTCCATATACGATTTCTGTGAAGTTTGGTCAAAATTGGACCAAAATCGTATGTCTAGAAAACCACCAAATCGATTGAGCTCAAAGTTACAGATGATCTTAGTTATTGTCACTGGAGTGCTCCTGTGTAGATTGGTCAAATTTGGTCAAAGGGGAGAGGCACTTCACAACCAAAAAAAAAAAAAAAGAAAAAACAAAATCTTATGCCTCCTATAACATCTTTTATTGGATGAAACCGATTCCGATTTTCCGTTATTTTTTTTCATTATTATTTTTCGTTTTGTTCGCGTATTGCTGTATTTCAGGATTAGGCAGAAAGAAAATTCCACCAAGTCGATTTATTATCATTTTTCGCATTTTACGAAAGAACATTATTATACCTAAGACCTAAGCAATACAATTCCTGTGCAAGGGCAAAGCCGGGCGGGTACAGCTTCTTTGACAGTCTTGGAATTGGAAGTCAAAGTTTTTAAAATTTGTAATATTGATATAAATAATGAAAGTCAATAATAATGTCTAGGCAAAACGATTTCTGAAAAAACAAAAAATGTTGTGTACCACAGAGCATTACAATAAAAACAGTTTATCTATTTAACTATTTTGCACTACGAAGTGTGCACGGGCTACGCTAGTATAATCTATAATTTATAGTCACTGTAACTAGCTATTAGTTGTTTGGTTGGAAGACTAGCATTATCCGCGGCTTCGGTCACGTTATAGAAGTACCACAATTTTCTTTATTTCTTTTATAGAGTAGCTACACAAACCGAGTTTGAAGCCGATCGGGTGAGAAATAAGAATTTTCCAGTACAAAATTTGACCGCCCTTTTTTTCTCCTTTTGGAGTTCGAATTTCGCCAATTCGCTTCTTAGTGCTCACTTCGGCCATAAAAGGAAATTTCTTTTCAAATTCTTTCTAGCTCTACCCTTGTTGGGCGTTGATCATACGTACATGGGATTGGTGTTCAGCAATTGAATTTGTATCCTGATTTTCGGATTACCTACCTACTTAGGGGTGCTCCAGAAAATCCAATCAACTATCAAGACCAAGAAACAAAGACATAAAAAAAAAATCATAATTATCCCCAACCCAGCGTTGTTATATGATCTGAATTATCTTATTTTCTAAGATATTGAGGTGGTCTTCAGATGAGAAGATATTCACTCTTCATAACAACACTGCCCCAAGCCCATTGCCCAATCCAATCCCACACCTGGATGGAGTTCTTTGAGAAAATAACTCAACATAAAGAATGTAAAATGTACCTAACTGCCTACTCAACTCATCCAACAGAAAGAAATATTTACAAAACCTACACCTGGACCTGACCTACCCCATCCACACTCGGAATGCATAAGTTCATAATCAATAATCATATCATAAAATAAAGGGCAATCCAACCAAATGCGAAGTTGTCTGGGGCTGTGCTGTAGCATCAGCATTTTTCCAACCCTTAAAACTACGCGCCGAATCCAGCACAACCTCCACCAGCAAGACGAAGAATATGACTAAATACAATAAAAATAATGATCATAAAACTCACTTTTTCCTGCATTTCGCTCAAAGTGTTAGCAAGAAGAAAGAATAAGAACAGAACAGATACATTTGGCTTGGCTGGTGTTGTTCATCCCTTTCTTTCTTCTTTGGTTCTTTTGAGAAAATAACTCAACTTAAAGGATGTACTCATCCACCAGGAGAACGTCGTCGATTGAAGCGACATCATCGGCTCATCGGCAAGAATAGAAAACTTCGATATCGCAATGATGATTCCTCTATGTATATAAACTCAATGCTAATACCTATGTCAAGTTGAAAACACGGGTACCAACTTCCAAATAAAAATAAAGTGTGCTAAAAGTGAGTTAGGAGGCGTATTTTTTTGAGAATCTATAGCTAGCTCACTTTTACTTTTACATGCAAAACTTGTATATGTACTAACTTTTGTTTTTACATGCAAAATTGTTATACTCACTTTTGGTTTTGTTATACTCACTTCCCAAAAAAATACGCCAAGGGATGTTTTTTTTTGAGACTCGAAAAGTGAGTATTGTAAAGTCTCAAAAAAATACGCCTTATATGAGTTGCTTTGGGGTACAGAACAATGAGACGCTCGATGCAACACTTTTTCTTTATTTTCCATTATTGTAACTTAGTTAGGAATTTATTTTTATCCGTACATTTTTTCGCTGATCTATCAAATATGTATGTTTAGTAGGGTTCAAATTGTCGCCGCTAGGGTACACCCTCCATTTCTAAAAAAAAAAACACTTGGTCGATTGAGGTAAATCGAAGTGCAGGTTCATTTCCTGACAGCAGAAATGTATCCCAAGTGGATTCCATACGGAGAATTGCCTCTTTGAATTCAAAAACTATTCAAACAATCACTTAAAAGAAGTCTGACGATGAATTAGTGGTGTAGTTCGAAATAGCTATCATTACTACCAAAGTGACTGTGTCTACGAGTTGTTGTTATTGTAATTCTCTGAAACAATAAATTATAGACTGAAATTCGACATATGGCGTATTTTTTTGAGAAGTGGGTATAACAAAACCAAAAGTGAGTATATCAATTTTGCATGTAAAACCAAAAGTGAGTATAACAAAACCAAAAGCGGGTATACAACTTTTGCATGTAAAAGTAAAAGTGAGCTAGCTATAGATTCTCAAAAAAATACGCCTATAATTTCCCAACAGATGTCAGGGTCAAACCCAAACAAGCGAGAATCTTTGTTACTCCTCGCACTCAGTAAATTTCTGTCAAATTCATGTCAGACATCCATGTCGAGGCATAATCGCAGAGAGAGATCGCTGACATCCAATCATACGATTAAATAGAGATATTTCATCTCATAATCATAACCAGCGTTGCCACTGTTGGACTATTTTTTCGCAGTAGATTCTCTAAAAAAAATGCAGTAGATTGAATTTTTTTGCAGTAGATTTTTTTTCCAAACAAAACCAAGGTAAATTACAAATATAACATAAACAATACAAAATTAATAAAGACGAGTATTTAAACAAAACAGAAAAATGCATTAATATTAATGAACATGGAATATTGTTCATCTTCATTGGCTTTTAAGTTTTTTCTTTGTCATCATCATAAAAAGGAAACAAGTTTAAAATAGACAATATCGAGTGTATACTGCCGTCCACTAGGTACTAACTTTGTATCTACGTACCTCAGAGGTTTCAGTCTTTCATCAGTAAAATTAAAACGATTTTTTATCTGTTGACAAGCCTCGATACAAAATTGCAGCACGAAAAACCCAATTAAGCTAGAAAATATTTGTTCAGAATCGACGTATAAATTTGACTTGTTGTTCAAAGATATATTTTGCTGAAACAGTTTACTTCGACAATTTAAGCCAGTAGATTTGCTGTAATTGCAGCAAAGTGGCAACGCTGATCATAACTCATAACTCAAAGCATTATGAGAGAAATGATCTCCTGTGGAGTGCAGGGTGGTACTGCAAATTCAACGTCACGATGACATGACAAGACAACACGAGCCATGTGCGGAAAGCTTTAAAATTAGAAATTGACAGCAGGTTTTTTTAATTCTACGCTGCAATAGTAGGCCTGTTTTATTGCACATCTGTAAATTCTACTTTACTTTATTGAGATAAGGCCTGTTTCATTGGCAATCTATCTCAGTGAAGTAAAGTGAAGTAGAATCTTTAACACCCAATTACAACAACTTCACACTGTTTGACACTTTCGAGACTCTATCTACTTTATCTTTATCTATCTACTTTACTTCACTGAGATAGATTACCAATAAAACAGTCCTATAGAATAGATGTTTAATAAAACACGTTGCAGCACCACTTTCATTGTGACTGCCTCATTAGCCTCTTTGACATTTCAAAAGCAAGTCAAAGAAGTAGGTAGGTTTAGCCAGAAGGTATTAATCACATTCTTATATTTTGTTTGGGTTAGAAGTAGAACACACGCGTGAATGTATTCTAGCACTTAGATAAAAGTGTACAACGCCTTGGAGTCGATAAGGGGTTGATATTTATTAAATAAAAAAAACATGGTATTTATGCCATTATACCAAGACACTAGTCCGAGTCGGAGGCACTTCTAAGCCGGACATAAATAAAGTATAATTACGGTACATACATTTAGAATGTAGCCAATTCACCGGGTGTTGTCGGAAAATGTAAAAAGTCATAACTACAACTTTGTTTGAGTATTTTAGGATAAATAAATTATTCGACCCGAAATATGTAATTACTTTAGTATTTTAGTAAATCGCCTTTATCAATGCTGTCAAATACGCCTTTATTTTTACATACCAACTTTAATCACTTCGCTTTCCTCCATCTCGACAGCAGATCTTAGAAATTATTCCTGGAATCTAAAATTCAAAAGATATTAAATTGGCCAATCTTTCATAATAATAATAATCTGCTACCTCAATAAACTGACCATCAAAACAAAACACAATACCAAAGACTAAAAATTGCGGAGACAGTAAGCTTCACCTTTGCATTATGTTTTAAAATGGTACTGAAAGAAATAGACAAACTTCCAGTGCAAAGGGCGGCTTCCACATACCACATAATTTTTCTGCGACGTAGTGAAAAATCCCTATATGTAGATATTTTCGACAAAAAAGCTGCTGACAGATTTTTAATGTTAACCGTTAGCTGTAAACTTAGTTTGTACATATTTGTTATATTTTATAGAAAATGCCTGATAAACGGGAATGTGTACGATTTTTTTCCAATATTTTCATATTTCTATACTCTATAGAAACTAGATTTGAGATCTTGCTACGTACATACAACATACCAAATTTTTTTAAATAAAAAAAACATTTTAACAGGTTTCTTTTAATATTTCCAAATAGTAATGTAAGAAAACAGATTTGTAGGAAAAATCTTACGTCAGTAGGGCATTTTTGGGCGCGTGGTAGGGATTTTTATTTTTTGGGTGTAGGATCACTGCAACAGAGCCCAATGAACATTTTGACATTCGGCCCGTTCATTTTGACAGATTTTGTACTGAACTGACGTTTACCGATTTTCGGCACACGACTACGTTATCAACGTAACGTCATCGTATTTTCGTTAAAAACTCGTTTAGAAAGATAAAAGTTGATCCTAAACGTACGGCATAATGTCCGAAAATGATTATACTGGAGTTTAGAGTCCTTGGCGCGAGCGTAGCGAGCCACATACCCCAACTTGACGCAATATAAACTTTGACATTTCGTTACGTAGTCGTGTCCCGAACAACGTGCGAATAGCAACAGCCATATATTATAGTCACTTTTGGTTTTATTATACTCACTTTTGGTTTTACATGCAAAATTATTATACTCACTTTTGGTTTTGTTATACTCACTTCCCAAAAAAATACGCCAATTTTCGGAATTGTGTCAATATGTTTGGAAAAATATTTATCGTCCGTATTTTTCTTTTTTTTTTTGGAGGTTGTACGCCGGGGTAACTGCCCGACTGCGGAAAACCAACCCAGTTCAGAAATGACAAGAAGCCTCGGCTACGGATGATTTTACTGTTGACGAACCTGGCAAACGAATAAAGGACAACGAATTTCGGATCTGCACGTGGAATGTTAGGTCCCTTAACAAACCACGTGCAGCCGAACAGCTGGCGGAGGCCCTGAACTCCTATAAAGCAGACCTAAACGCCATCCAAGAAGTGCGATGGGATGGACCGGGCAAAAAGAGGATGCAAATTGCGATATTTATTATGGCGACTGCTATCGGCAACAAAAACGGCGCTTATTTGGATGTGGATTCGTCGTTGGAGGCAGACTTAGGCAAGAAGTCTTAAGGTTTAAGCATGTGAACGAGCGCGTCACGACAATACGCATCAAGGCTAAATTCGCAAACATTAGCCTAATATGCGCCCATGCCCCCACGGAGGAGAAAGACGACCATCTCCACCGTCAACCAGATTGCCCACATTGCGATCGACGCAAGGCACTCCTCCAGTAGTATTGATGTCCGAATGTTCCGAGAGGCCAACATTTACTCGGACTACTAGCTAAGGTACGAGTGCGCGGCAAGGACACTAATCTCTGGTATAATCATTTTCATTGGATCCTGAACGTACCTACGGCATAATGTCCGAAAATGATTATCCTGGAGTTTAGAGTCATACTCCAACTTGACGCAATATAAACTTTGACATTTAGTTACGTAGTCTTGTCGCGAACAACATGCGAATAGCAACACCCCAACTTTTACATTTATAAAGAGTTTTTAATGAAAATAGGATTACGTTACGTTGATTACGTAGTAGTGTCCCGAACATCGGTAAACGTCAGTTCAGTACAAAAGCTGTGAAAATAAAATTGCGAAAAGCCACTTCGATGAATAAAATCTTGGGACGGTTCTGAATGACCAATCGAAAACGACATGAGCACATTGAACGCGGCTACAGCTGCACTTCACTTTAAACCCAACTTTGTTGGAAGGAAAACCTTTTTGCTGACATCTCATTTAGTAGGCAAAGTATGTAGTCTATGTAGTCAAAGTGTGTAAAGCTGTTGGTTGACTGCAGAATAAAAAGTTTTTTTTTTTAATTCCGTGTTGAGTTGTTTCCGATTGTTATCTGTTAGAAATGGTTACCCTAATTAACACAGTTGAGACGTGTCATGATGATATGATACATGCAACAGAGTTGGATTACTATGGATTATATTTAGCTACATGTTCTTCAGATAGCTCTGTGAAAATATTCGATGTTAAGAACGAAACTCATGTACTGGTTGCAGATCTTAAGGGTCATCAGGGTCCTGTATGGGAAGTTGCATGGGCGCACCCACGATTTGGAAATGTATTAGCATCCTGTTCATACGATAGAAAGGTTATAATTTGGAAAAAAATAGGATCGACCTGGCATAAATCGTAAGTTTGAAAAGTTGAACCGAATAAATATACTAAACGTTCATCTAATTTTACAAGGTATGAATACAACTCTGAATCATCTGTCAATTCCATTGTATGGGCTCCTCACGAATTTGGAATGATTTTGGCCTGTGCCAGCTCTGATGGATCGATTTCATTTTTAACTTTTAACACCGAATATAGCAGCTGGGACTTCGAAAAAATTCCAAATGCCCATGCCATAGGTTGCAATAGTGTATCGTGGTGTCCGGTATACGTGTCTGCGTCTGTGTCTAATCAGCGAACATTTGGAAAGGATATTGTAAAAAGGCTGGCAAGTGGAGGTTGCGACAACTTCCTTAAAATTTGGGTCGAGAAGAATGGTCGTTGGTTGGAAGAAACTCGTTTAGAAGCTCATTCCGATTGGGTTAGACATGTGGAGTGGTCACCCAGTTATGGTGGATGCAAAACTCAGATAGCTTCTGCTTCTCAAGATAGGCATGTTATTATTTGGAACAGCGATAACATGCTCTCTTGGTCACCGGTGACGCTAAACACTTTCGATGACGTCGTCTGGAGTGTTAGTTGGTCATTTACTGGTAAAATGTTGGCTGTAACTGGTGCAGACAGTAAAGTTACTTTATGGAGAGAAAACAACGATCATCAATGGAGTTCCATCAATGATGATTACAACCCCAATTAAATATTTTGATAAAAACTGTTACTGCCCACTAAACTACGACTGCATAAAAAATTGTTTTTCAAACATGGTATGGGTTAATCCATTTGTCTTTATTAATGCGTAATTTGAATACCTACACTTGTAACATATTGTACTGCGATGCGACCCATTGTTTTTAATAAAGATCTTGATTATAATGGCAAATATGTGCGGTTTTATATTTATAAGGATTTTAAAGCAAGATCATGAAACAAAATAAATTGAGCATTTTTTTTTAATTTGGCATACATATTTAAGAAGTTTTGCACATTATGCTACCACTTGAAACATCCAGCCTTACATTTCTGAAAGCACACAAAATCTCTTTTAAAAGAATTAGCTGCGGCTTCATATTAGCTGACCGGACAGACCCTGTTTTGTCCAAATTTCAACAATTCGTTTGCGAACATTTTGTGAATTTGTGAAAAGCTATTGGAAATAAGTAAACAAAGTCAAGAGAAAAAAGAAACGTCAACCAAATGATTTATTTTCTTCCATTGAAGTCACAAGTTTATTCCATTAAATTTCAATCCACGAATCTATCCTATCAATCGAAAGTTCATTTGTTATTCGAATGTTGATCGTATTTTGATATTATAATCGTTCGAAACAAATGTCATTTTTTATTCGTGTGCAATTTCCTGTCGCTTAAACAGCGACTGCTTTTGTTTTGCTCCATATTCCTGGCGATTAGGTTAATTTACAAGATTGTGGGTATTAACTATTTTTTTGCTCTGTATAGAATAAAGAAAGAAGTATGGAATTTAATAACAAAATAAAAAAAAATATTATTTATGAGCTAATAATAAAAATTTAAATTCTAACTAGGTGAAATATTACTAATAATGCATTGTAGTATTTTTGCATACACAACTTATACAAGATATCACTGTACCTCAACAATTTTGATATTCTTAGCTTTTATTTTTCAATAATTTGTTGAAATTTCCAATATTTATTACAATTTACCAAAACAATAAAAAACAGTCTCAACAAAAAAATCAAAGAATGGTCACTCTATATAAAACAGAAATGTGAAACAGCTGAGAATTCATTTGAGTTTATTTTGTGATATCTTTCGATAATGAATATTATTCGTTAGAATATCAAAATACACTCACGCTTATTTTGAGATTTGAATGAATAGTCAATTCGAACGAATGTCTCTATTCGTTCGAATGAATTTTGCGTATTTTGACATTCTAACGAATAATATTCATTGTCGAAAGATGTCATAAAATAAACTTAAATGAATGCTCAGCTGTTTCACATTTCTGTTTTATTTAATTAATTTTCAGATCATATTTCGTGATCTCGATGAAAAGTAGGATCACATGTTGTTGTTGTTAGTGCATGTAAATCGATGATCTATATGGATCACAGTTGATAATAAAAAAACGGCTAATATTGAAAATTTCAACAAATTATTGAAAAATAAGTGCTAAAAATATCAAAATTGTTGAGGTACAGTGATTTCTTGTATAAGTTGTGTATGCAAAAATACTACAATGCATTATTAGTAATATTTTACCGAGTTAATATTGAAATTTTATTATTAGCTCATAAACAATATTATTTTTTTTTGTTATTAAATTCCACATTCATATTATTAGTAATTAGTTTCCCCCTTTCATATAATCAACACAAGTCTGGTCACACTAACTTGCAATAGTTGGCTGGCAGTTGCTGTCAAAAGCAAAACATTTGTGTTGATTAAAGTTAAAGCCTATCAAATAAAATAAAAAAAACTCGCGACAGAAAAGCAGAATAATTTTAACAATAAAAACAGTGTTTATTTAATTAATTATTTCTTTCATTGTTTGAAGTGCCAGTTATAACTCAGATTTCGTGTTTTCTCTCCACTCCATTAGCCTGACCTCTGACCAACTCTTCCTTTTGCTCGCAATTTTTTCAATTGGAATGCATCGTATATACCTAAACAGAGGTTATTTTTTGTATTCTGTACAGAGCAAATAAATAGTTACTACTCACAATTTTATAAATTAACCTATTCGCCAGGAATATGGAGCAAAATGAAAGCAGTCGCTGTTTAAGCAACAGGAAATTGCACACGAATCATGATACAACAAGACAAGATATAAAGGCCCCGACCACAAACCAGAGAGAATAGACCACCAGCTTCGGCCAAAAATGAGAGATCCATAGAGCCAGTTTCAAAAAGTTACTGCGTGGTTAAGTATGGGTGCAATGTAAAAGTAAACGGAGGGTGGATTTGGTCACGCATACACTGGCACATAGTAACATTTACCGTTATTCCGTGGTAACTTTGAAAAAAATCAAATAATTCAAATAAATTAGCCGTTATTGGGACGCGTTAAGCAAATTGTGTGTTCGGTATGGTGAAATTATTACCAACTTATATTTCATTAAAATCATATAAAATATAAATGGGTAGTTACTGTAATAATGTGAATTCCTTTGACATTTTTACGAAAAAATATTAGTTTAAGCTGCAAAACTAAAATGCATGACACACATCAGGAAAAAGTCATCAAACATAATTTTTTTAGTGTTGCTGATACAAATTTAGACCTTTTTCTATATATTTTAATTAAAATTTATATATTTTCTTCGATTGTTTGTTTTATTAAAGTGTACTGAGTTTTTGGAATAAATAATTTTAAAAAAAGGAGAGACAAAATTCGTCTTGTCAGGCTCAATATGTTTATTGTTTTATTTTAACTACAAGGAAAATGTCATGAATTGATTTTGAAAAACAAATTAGAATTAGTTGGTCATAGGAATTTAAAAAAAATTCGTTCTAAAAAAGTAGGTAATACGTTTTGTACACACAGAAGACCAAATCGAAGGTGCGCATTGTCATATCGGCTTGTATCACAAGGAATCTGCATCAGGTGTAAATAAGGTGTAAATAAGAATAATTAGCGTATACATTATTATTATACTAAATATTGTACAAGGTGTGTTTTTTGGCTATTCTATAATAGGCTTAGAAAAATAATTTTATACAAATTCAAATGTATAATAGATTTCGTTAGCCCGAAAAATTATCGGGGATTATTCCTTAGCCCCGATAAAAACCGTACAACAACTGTGCGTCACATAGACCTGATTTATATCTATTGCACCATATAAACAAAAGAATATGCAAAAAACTTTTGATCTAAAATTTCAGATATGTGCTATAAGTCATGGGCAAAAAATTAATCTTTTTTCTGATCCGGATAATTTTTTGCAGATTTCGATATTTTTCGAGATTTACACATCATACTCTCACTAATACCAATAGGTATATTTGAATTTGAATTTATTTTCAAAACGAAATTACTAAAACCATCTTGAAAAGCAATTACATACCTATTCAGAACAAAAACGTAAATAATGGGCATGAACTTAATTTTGAGCAATTGCTATAATCTTCGTTATATTATTCTTCTTCCTCGTCATCTGTGGATTTCGATTCTTCGTCGATATGATTATCCATACGAAGTTCATATGTTTCCTCCGACAAACAAAAACAATTTGCACTGCCGATGCACTGTCAAATAACGCACTAATCCATTAACAGACATAAGCAGATCAATCTGCTTTTATGTTCCATTTACCACGAAAAATCTGAGATCTGAAATAAAAATCGAATGTGCCCAATGGAAAATCATAATCATGTTGATTTTTTCTGTTTGCAATAAAAAAAAATAAACTAATTGAAATCGAATTTTTGGAACGCATCCATCAGCAAATCGAAACACCCAACAGCTGATCGAAACTCACCATAAAAAAAACTACTGTCATTAAATTATTTAATAATTCGATTTCTTGTGAAAGTGGAAGTTTTAAATTTGTTTTCTTGGCCCCTTTAGCACCGGTGCATTGAAAATTCGAGGTGCTGGTGGCACCATCAACGTAACGATATGTGGTACAAAGATCTAGACGCCAAAGCAGAACGCACGAAAACCCGTACCCTAGCTACCGGCGAAATTTCTCATTTCGACCCGGCCAGTTGTGTTTCTTTCAGCACAATTCAGTCTCGGGCTGCTTATTTTGCTAGAGCAGTCGATCATCCTCTGAGCTTGTTCCTTGAGCTTGTGCCCTGATTCATGGCACTGCTGCGCAATTCAAAATTGAGAATGTGATAGAGGGAACGTGCTACACATAGCAGAATGTTCAGCACAATTGTATTTATATTAGCCATTTCGTTAATCTTTAGGTATACAACTGTGGCGGATATTGTTGGAGAGTTGAGTGAAATCGTGAAAATCCAAGGTGTACCCATCCTTCGACGATGACCATTCAGTCGGGAGGGAACCATTAGCGCTTGATGTGATTGTTAAGTATTTACTCTTGACCTGTTTGCAATAATTTGTGCATATTCCAAGTGCAAAACCAAGTTGAGCCTCGCACACTTCAAAAAATTTCTAAAATTGGACACAAAATGTAACTAGTAATTGTTAAGTTATTATAATTTATTCTAGAATAAAAACATGTCATCCAATACAATTTTTAAATTCCCAATAAGTTTTTGCATTTGACTTTGTTTCGGGCACTAGTCAGGGCAGATGGATTCCGTATAGGTGCATGTTTATTCGCTGAATATTTCGGCCTTCAGGTTTCCATAATGCCAACAATGTCTCCACCACTGGGATCTTCGAAAGACAACTCTGAAAGTGGAAAAATATAATATAAATAAAATATATAAATTCTTGATGAATTCAAGGATTGCAAACCTACTCGTAGGGTAGGGTACTCTTTAGATATCGGACAGAGGGAACGTGCTGCTTTGCAGTATGGACATATAATGTTTTCAACCTTTTTCGACTTTTAATGGGCATGCCACCTGAAATCGAAAATAAATATTAACCCTGTTTGCTTATTTGTCTTACTTTGCTCCACATAAATTGCACTTTGTAAGTGTACTTATACGTTATACTTACTCGATGTAGTACTGATGTCAAATGCCGATTTCTTTTACTTCGGGGAAAACCTAATTTGCCTTGCGAGTACACGATTTCCATGTGACACCATGTTCTCCTTCTCTTGTGAAAATCCGAGTCGCAGCATATTTTGTCTTTCGGCGTAGCACTAACATTGTCGATACGTTTTAGTTTCGTTATAGAAATTGGAGTTTTCGGCTCTTCAGCTGAATACTGTCGGCCGCCGCTTTTATCTTTTGCTGTTTTATGATTCATGAGAGACACCTTTTTTAATTTAAAAAAACGCTTGCACAAAATACGCAAATGGTTTCACAAGAAAAATGTTTTTATTTCAGCTGAACTGTCAAACGGGAAAAAATTCAACACGGCATTATGACAGCTTGATGACAGTTTAATTATTTCACCTCCCACCATTTAGAATTTTTTTTTTTGCTTGTTCACACGTATTCACAGATAGAAAAAGAGGCGGAGCTAGTTATTTTAAAACTGGCTCTATGGATCTCTCATTTTTGGCCGAAGCTGGTGGTCTATTCTCTCTGGTTTGGTGGCCCCGACCCATAGAATCCGTCACATCCGTTGCGGCAACGTATTCGACTGACAGGTTGATAGAATACACAGTAGCTTATGGAACGTGACCCATGAGCAACGAACGTGCCGGATGCGACGGATAAAATAGGTTTACTTTCTACTTTTCTGTCCGTCGAACCGTTGACAGTTGGCAGAGCGTGAAGTAAGTATTTTCATTGGTGGAAATATAAGATAATGAGAGAAACTGTCTCTCATATGTCATCGGCTGTCAACGTATGCGACGAATTCTATGGGAACGCATTGAAGTTTTCATTTTTGATTTGTTCTGCGCATGTACGTCATAGTTGCGAAGTGTACATTTTGACTCTTGGTATTTACGTGTGTTTTATATGGAACGGGTTGTGTTGGTTCTTTAAATGTTTAAATAAAAAGGAAAATATAGAAGATATAGTTTCGGAATTCTTTGAATGTGCTTGGAAAAACATTTATCGTCCATAACATGTGTGTTTTTTTTTTGTTGTTCCTTTCATTTAAGTCGCAGAATTACTTATTTTCTGCTCAGCTCGACGCGTCATATTAACAAAATTGATGAAAAAACTTGTGTTTTGAATCGAATGTAAATAAAATGTTATAAAAAAACAAGTAGTTTCGTCAATTATTTATTCTATTTTGGTTTTCTTGTGTTTTTTCGTCCACTGTTTGTCGATTAAGGAAGCAAATGCAAAAGCAAAAGTGCATTTGCGAGCGGAAGAAGAGTGTTTTTGATACGGATATTGCAGTTAAATCAATTCAGTGGTTAATATAGTTTCACTATTGTCTTTCACCATAGCTTCAGATGGCTTCGGAAGACCAACCATGCTGCAGACTCTAAATCCTACCAAAGAAAGTGCGTGTCTAAGCATAAATGCAACTGCATTTGTAATGCCAGTTTGCCTACCCTTTTCATGCTGAATAATATTTATTAAGTAATTTTTAACAAAATGCAGTCTATAAAGTCCTTATTTTTCTATTAATTGGGTCTTATCGTTTACAGATAAAGATTCTTTGCCTTAAAAGATTTTTTTTCTTAGAAAAGTTATGGAGCTGTTTCTAATGATTCTTTTATTTTCATTAATTATATTTGCACTCAAATAAAGAGCAAATATCCCTTTTACAAATGTACTATTATTTGTTCAATTAATAACAATAATCACCCCTATCATGGAATCCGCCGGGGGGAATCATTCACGGAAAAGAATATTTTGGTATCGTCGCATCCGCAAAGTGAACAGTTCCCCGAGTGGGTACTGTGAATAAGTTTCACTGTATCGTTAAAAACGTTCAAATCGAATTTTTCCCGAACGGGGAACTGTTCACTTTGCGGATGCGACGATACCAAAATATTCTTTTCTGTGAATGATTCCCCCCGGCGGATTCCATGATAGGGGTGAATAATTTAAAAAAATCGCAAATTTGTACTTTCGCGCCAATAGTACATCCATTATCTCCGCAGTCATAATCTGTTGACAGATGAATACCGATGAACAGCAAGAATGAACGACATGCGCAATGCGATATCTTGTCTTGTTGTATCATGCACACGAATAAAAAATGACATTTGTTTCGAACGATTAGAATCTCAAAATACGATCAACATTCGAATGACAAATGAACTTTCGATTGATACGATGAACTTTCTATTCGTTCGAATGTCAAAATACAGATTCCAGCATATGCTGGATTTACATTACCACGCCACGCAATTTTGCATGACTTCAGAAAGAGAGATCCGTTTGCTACAGTCAAGGCTAATGATCTGTAAGAGTGAGACCACAAATCTCCATAAAAAAGTTATGGCGGCCTAAATTCAACTGTTAGGCTCGTGGTCTCACTCTTACACATCATTAGCCTTGACTGTGGAAAAACGGATCTCTCTCTCTGAAATTACGCAAAATTGCGTGGTGTGGTAATGTAAAGCCACCAGGTGGATTTACATTACCACGCAGTCCTATCACGCAAAATTAAAGAGATGCTAAATACTAAATAGTCTATAGACGGTAAGGGACAGCAACACCTCACATGCAAAAATACGTGACACGTTTTTTGGTCGGCCATATTGTTTACGTGATACGTATTATGGGAAAGCTGTGCATGTTGATATTTTTATAGCGATGGCCTACGGAATTTATCGTTCCTATAAAACAAAATGAACACTGCTATCATATGTTTTTACGATGCCATAATACCAAATGTTTGAATTTCCTTTGGTTCACATCATTGCGTTCGCGATCACTTTTTGTATTGCAAATAACATTTTCAGATGAAAATCGGTGTCCAAATGTCCGAATACCTTGACGAGGAGGAATTTTAATGCTCATTTGAGAGCTTAGATACCGGTAAGTACTAGTCGTAACTTTGTTATTTTGATAACAAACTACGAATTGAAATTGTAATTTGTATATATGTATTTACTGATTTAATTGTTTATACAATGTAGATGATTCAGCCACAAGTCCACTTCAATTTAGAATACCTACGCCTCCGGATAGTCGCCACCGCTGATAGTTGCTCAACGCTATGTCATTGCATACAGGCCACCCAAAAAGAATTCGGGAGGCCTTTTCTCCGCATGACAGCAAAATATTTCGGATACCTCTTGTGACGGCTGAAAACCAACATACTGTTAAAAACCGTCGCATTCGTCATTTTAATTTATATTTAAACATCTCCTTGCATTATATTACACGTATAAAAAATAAACACTTAAACTTAAGGCTACCGTGGATTGTTTTATTTCACTACTCATGATCGCTATCGTTATTCTCTTCCATTTCAACGTCATCGTCTTTCTCCTCCATATCCTCTTCGTTGCCACTGTCAGCCGAATTGTTTGCTACATGCGCCTCGAATCCATACTTCTTAATCCAGGAACATTTTATTGTCAGGCGGAACTTAGCCATCGGTTTGTCAATTAGTTTCAGTATTCTAGCCTGCTCCGGTATAAGTACTTTTCCCTTTTCACAGACAGTATACTCACTGTACAGAGTAATAACACCTTTCTGTAGTTTTGTGGGTAATCCCTTTTGGGGAATTACTTTTCTTATCTCTCTTTGTTGTAGGCGCATTTTTTAGCTTTTAAATGTTTCTTGATAGTTGAAAAATTTGATTGTTTACATCTGAGCTGTCAAATCTCCGTAAAAAAGTTATAGCAGTCTAGATTCAACGGTTAGGCTTGTGGTCTCACTCTTACACATCATTAGCCTTGACTGTGGAAAAACGGATCTTCCGAACGAATAGAGACATTCGTTCGAATTGACTATTCATTCGAATCTCAAAATAAGCGTGATTATTGGGCGTAAAATAGGCTCTTCTGAGAAAAATGCGTTTAGAAGAAAATACCAAAAAAACCTCTAATTTAAGCCAAAAAAAAGAAAAGAAATACTAATATTAATAATAAATTCAGGCAGTAGTACCTATATGTAATGTATAGCATATGTAACAATTCAATTAAATTGCTATGTTAATAATTTAAAAATGATTTAATTGCCTTTAAATAAATAAATAAAATAACTAAACAAATAAGAAAATTAATAAATAAATAAATAAATAAATAAATAGATAAATAAATAAATAAAAAAAAAAAAAAAATAAATAAATAAATAAATAAATAAATAAATAAATAAATAAATAAATAAATAAATAAATAAATAAATAAATAAATAAATAAATAAATAAATAAATAAATAAATAAATAAATAAATAAATAAATAACTAAATACATAAGTAATTAAATAAATAAATAAATAATTAGATAAATAAATAATCAAACAACTTACTTACTTACTTAAAGTGGCGCTACAGTCCGGGGTGGACCTGGGCCTCAACCAACAAGCGTCTCCAGCCAGCACGATCTTTGGCCAGCTGCCTCCAGTTTCGCACGCTAAGTTGGTTAAGGTCCCTTTCCACCTCCGTGCGCCACCTGAGTCGCGGTCTTCCTCTACTGCGCCGTCCCTCCGGTGTGGATTCGAAGATCTTCCGGGCCGGAGCATTCACGTCCATTCGCTCTACATGACCCAGCCACCGCAGTCGTTGGACCTTCACTCTTCTGGCTAAGTCAATGTCGCTGTACAGCCCGTACAGTTCGTCGTTGTATCTCCTCCTCCATTCACCGTCTATGCAGACGGGACCGAAAATTACTCGAAGAATTTTCCTCTCGAAGTAACCAAGAGTAAGCTCATCCGCTTTTGATAGAGTCCATGCCTCTGCACCATAAAGTAGGACTGGGATGATTAAGGTCTTATAAAGGGTCACTTTAGTTGTTCGAGAGAGGGCTTTGCTACTCAATTGCTTTCTTAGCCCAAAGAAACAGCGATTGGCAAGAGTTATTCTTCGTTTAATCTCAGCGCTGGTGTCATTGTCTGAGTTCATAGCGGAGCCTAGGTAGACAAAGTCCTTTACCACCTCAAAGTTATATCTGTCTATAGTGACATTCTGTCCAAGACGTCGGTGTTGGGTGTCCTTTCTTGATGACAGCATATACTTTGTCTTGCCCTCATTGACCGCCAAACCCATCTTTGCCGCCTCCGTTTCAATGCTCACGTACGCGCCAGTGACATCACGCTGCGTTCTGCCGATTATGTCGATGTCGTCGGCGTAGGCGAGTAGATGGACGGACTTTTGAAAGATAGTGCCTCTGGTGTTAGCGTTTGAGTTTTGCACTATTCTTTCAAGAACGATGTTGAAGAAGTCACATGACAGCGCATCGCCTTGTCTAAATCCTTTTTTGACATCGAAGGTCTCGGTGAGTTCTTTACCGACCTTGATGGAGTAGCGTGCATTCTCCATTGTCATCCTACATAAACGAACGAGTTTGGCAGGGATGCCAAAACTAGACATTGCTCTGTATAGCTCGTCTCTATAAATGCTGTCGTAGGCGGCGTTAAAATCGATGAAAAGATGGTGGGTATCGATTTGAACTTCCTGGGTTTTCTCCAAGATCTGCCGCAGTGTGAATATTTGGTCGATGGTAGACTTTCCTGGCCTGAAGCCACACTGATAGGGACCAATCAGGTTGTTGACGAAAGGCTTCAAGCGTTCACACAAAACGGCAGATAAGATCTTGTAGGCGATGTTAAGAAGACTAATACCTCTGTAGTTGGCGCAGTTCAGAGGATCTCCTTTCTTGAGGATCGGGCAAACAATGCTAAGGTTCCATTCATCGGGCATACTTTCCTCCGACCATATTTTACAGATGAGTTGGTGCATGCTCCTAACCAAGTCATCGCCTGCTGCTTTGAATAGCTCGGCGGTTAGGCCATCTGCCCCAGCGGCTTTGTTGGACTTAAGCTTAGATATCGCTATCTTCACTTCGTCCAGGTCGGGTGGACGGAATTGTTGGTCTTCATCGTCCAGGTTGAATGGTTCATTCTGCCTGACAGCGGGATTTAGTTCGTCATCGCCGTTAAACAGTCTGCAGAAGTAGTTCTTCCATATCCTCAGCATCGACTGCGATTCTACTACGATGTTCCCTTGTTCGTCCTTGCAGGCTTCGGTTCGGGCTCTGTAGCCTTGACAGGTTCTTTTTACCCTTTGGTAAAACTTCTGAACCTCATTCCTGCTGTAGCATCTCTCTATTTCCTCGATCGCGCGCTTCTCGTGCTCTTTCTTTTTTCTCCTGAGAAGCCGGTGTTCGTCTCTTCTTTTCTGCGCGTAGAGCTCACGAGCAGCTCTAGCTCTTCTTTGCAGCGCCGCTTTGTATGCCTCTTGTTTCGCTGCATGTGCTTGCCGGCACTCGTCGTCGAACCAGGGGTTTTGTTGTGGTGGTCGAGTGAAACCAAGCACATCAGAGGCGGCGTCTCTGATGGCTTTTTGGCAATGTTGCCACTGGTCTTCAATGCTTGCTGCTGGCTGCATAGAACCTCTTGAGAGATTGAGAGAGACTCGATCGGAGAAGGATCTGGTGATCTCTTGCGATTTTAGCCGTCCGACGTCAAACTTCCTCACAGTATTTATTTGTCTTGGCGGTGTTCGGGATATCCGAAGGCGTACCTTGGCTACAACAAGGTAGTGGTCCGAAGCAATGTTGGCCCCTCGGAACGTTCGGATATCCATAATACTGGAGGAGTGCCTTGCGTCAATCGCAATGTGGTCAATCTGGTTGACGGTTGATTGATCGGGAGATCTCCAAGTGCCTTTATGAATATCGAGATGCGGGAACCGCGTACTTGATATGACAACATTTCGCCCCGCCGCGAAGTCGATCAGCCTAAATCCGTTATCGGAGGTGGTGTCGTGTAGGCTGTACCTTCCGACAGTACTACCAAAGATGCCCTCTCTTCCTATCTTTGCATTAAAATCACCTAGGACAATTTTAATGTCATAGTTAGGGCACTGCTCGTATGTCTTGTCCAAGAGCTCGTAGAACCTCTCTTTGGTGTCGTCGTCTTTCTCCTCCGTGGGGGCATGGGCACATATTAGGCTAATGTTGGCGAATTTAGCCTTGATGCGAATTGTCGTGAGGCGCTCGTTCACGCAGTGGAAACTTAAGACTTCTTGCCTAAGTCTGCCTCCAACGACGAATCCACATCCGAATAAGCGCTGTTTTTGTTGCCGATAGCAGTCGCCATAGTATATGTCGCAGTTCTTCATCCTCTTTTTGCCGGGTCCATCCCATCGCACTTCTTGAATGGCGGTTAGGTCTGCTTTATAGCAGTCCAGGGCCTCCGCTAGCTGTTCGGCTGCACGCGGTCTGTTAAGGGACCTAACATTCCACGTGCAGATCCGAAATTCGTTGTCCTTAATTCGTTTGCCAGGTTCGTCAACAGTAAAATCATCCGTATCCGAGGCTTGTTTTAGTTTCGGAACTATTGTTGTTTTCCGCAGTCGGGCAGTTACCCCGGCGTACAACCCCCAACCTGGAGGGCCAGGCCCTTTGTTGGACCCCTTGGACGAAAGGGGCCGGATTCCTCCGGTGTCAGTAACCCACTTCGGGGATGTGAGAGCTGCCGTTGGCCCATAAAGGGTTCATCCGCCACCATCTTTGTTTCAGCACCCTGACTAGTCCTGAAAAATCCTCACTGACCTCAGCTCCAAATATGTCGAAGTAGCTCAAGTAAGGTAACTGTCATCTTGACTGTTGACGACACCGTTGATTCAGGCTAATGAATTCATCCGCCGTACGTCCTCTTTCTGAGGGGCTCATGTAAGACTTCTGAGGCTCGATCAGTCAGTCTTTCCGATAGAGCATTATAGTGTTGCTATTTTCTTCGTGTTCAACACTCGCGCTTATAAGTTCAGTAAGTCACACCCGGATGGGCAGACCAGTACCCGGTGGTTACCACTAGGAGGTAAAATAAGCACAATTGATGTGTACGAAAAGTTACAACAGCTGGGCACCGCCAGGTTGATGCCGATCAGCGCCTACCCGATTCATACACACACAACCACTAAATCAAATCAAACAACTGGTAAATAAATAAATAAATAAATAAATAAGTTAAGAAATAAATAAACAAAAATCATATAAACAACAAATAACAATGAATCAGTAACACTTATTAAGGTTAACATTTTAACAATCAGACGAATGAAATACCAGTTACATCACAAAAAAATACAAAAAATAAGGCATTGTTACTAAGCCAACTCGTTAATGAGAGGATTATTTGCATAATCGCATCTCGTAATAAATGCATTGGTAAATTTTTGTATTCTATTGAAGACCAATTCAACATTGCCCTTAACATGGAGGTCAGCGGTTGAGTGATGCCGTGGGAGATTAAGCATCAACAGTTTGTTTTGCGAAATCTGTAGTTTTTTAGTATAGCACTTAGCACAGTTACCCCAAACTGGACATCCATACATCATTATTGCTTGGAAAATAACTTTGTGAATTACTATCTTATTTTCTACCGATAATAGCGATTTCCTGTTAATAAAGGGATAAAGGAGCTTAAGAGCAATATTTACCTTCCTTATAGTTTGTGTATTGTGTATATTAAAAGTCAATTTTGAGTCCAGATATATACCTAAATATTTTACTGAGGATTCCCATTCAACCTGCGTACCATAAACTATAAGTTGCTGGCTAGGAAGAAAACAAGTTTTCTTTCTTCTCGTAAAAAGATTGCCAGGCTGTCAAAAATCGTCAATTGATTTGAAGGACATAAAAAAAATACATTCCGGAACTGTCGACAAATCTCCTATCTGTCAGTCGCATCGTTAAAAGAGGCCACACTGTCATCTTCTACAATAGAGGCGTAAAAGTCTTGGATTCATCGAAAGTGGTAATTGCCACTGGTTCATTAACTAACGATTTATTTAAGTTCGATACAAGGTCTACGAATGTGTATGCGCTGCCAGAGGTTCGGGCACGCCGCAGCTAACTGCCATATGCAGTTTAGATGCGTTAAGTGCAACAGGGACCACAAGCATGGTGAGTGTCCTTTGGGAAGGGATAGAGTAGAGGATCGGGGTCAACTTTCGTGTGTACTCTGCAAAAGCTCAGGGCATCCTGCCAATTTCAAAGGATGTCCCAAGTATCAGCAGGTCAAACAGAATGTGTTGGCTCGGAAACAGAGGTCTGAAGAAGAGAAGCGTCGAAAGAGTCGCTCGTTCTCAAATTTTGTTGCACCCAACGTGTCATTTGCCCAAATGGTATCTGGACCAGGTAAGGCAAATACAAAAACCGCACCAAAGGCTCCAACGCCTGAAGCGGATCTGGATTTGAAAGCGATCCTTCTGTCACTGCACGGAAAGATCGACAAATTCCAGAATCAGTTAAACGAACAAGCGGCTCGAATAGACGTTATCTATTCGACGCTGTTTGCTGACTCAACCGCGCCATAAATATGATGGGTACGCTGGACGAGGTAAAACTAAAGATCCTTGCGTTGAATGTTAATTCAATGATCAGGATCGAGAGAAGGATCAATGTTTCCAACCTGTTGAAAGCCGAAAAGCCAGATGTACTTTTGGTTAGCGAAACTAAGCTAAATCGGAAGCACAAAGTAGGCTATAGAAACTACAAGCTAGTTAGAAGAGATCGGCCCAACTCCACACAAGGAGGCGGTGTCGGTATCTTAATACGCAGAGGCTTGCGCCATAGGGTCATATATAGCAGTGACGTGCGTAGGTTCCGGGTGTTGGAAGCGTGCATCGTGTGCATTCCCCTCCATAGCCAGAGGCGGGTGTATGTGGTGTCACTTTACGCACCTGACGCACCCCAACCCATTATATTTTTAAATGAGCTCGAGACACTCTTTCGCTGCTTACAGCTTCAATCGGAGGACAATTATTACTTTTTGGGCGGAGACCTTAATGCTAAACATGCGGCATGGGGAAATGATACTCCGAATCCTAGGGGCAACCAGTTTCACGACTGGTGGCGTCATAATATGATTGAGTACAAACTCGAGTTGTACGCGACGGATTTCCCGTCTTTCCCTAGAGAAGGTTCTTTCTTGGACTTAGCGCTGGTTGATGAAAGACTAGAACTGACAGACACAGATCGACGAACGCGGAACTGTTTACGAACGGTCGAGTACGAAAGTGACCACTACGGACTCGCCGTCGTAATACGGATCCCGAACGAACAAACGCAGCTGGAGGAGTACGATCAAGTGCGCTCCTTCGATTATCGAAGAGCACAATGGTCGCGCTTCTCCAGGGTTTTACAGCGTGATATACGTTCGAGTGAGATCAACCCACCGACAAACAGGAACTTGACAAACGATGAAATCGACAGCCATTTATTGCAAATGAACGTCGTCATCAAACGGACAATGGAGCGGACTATCCCCAAGGTAGGACGTTCCACTGACGAAGAACAGACTGAAAAGTATCGAAACGCGACAATCGATGCTCTATACAGACATAAAAGTAGACTGCTCTCGAGGCTTAAACAGCTGCACAGACAGTTTACTGACAGGAACGATCCCGAGATGAGGACACTGAATTCGATGATCAAAAACCTGAAACAGTTGATCGTGGAAAATTACAGAAAATCTGTAAGTTTGTATTGGGGCAATAAAATTCGGGCTATAAAATCCAGTAGTCCGAACATGTTCCCACAAATAAATAAACTGTTCAGGCGGAAAGATCATAACGACATTTCATGTGTCCGAATCCCTCGGACGAACGAGAACAGACAGACACTACTGACTGCTGGCATAAGTCCTGAAAGTGCCGACTCGAACGACGGTTTTTACGTGGTCGAAGACCCGCAGGAGAGAGTGGATTTGATGGGCGCTTTCTTCGAGACCGTGTATTCTGTGAACAATCCAGTTCGCTGTAATCACGACCTCGAAGAGAGGGCCTTTCTGAACCACTTTTATCTGCGCACCGAACTTCATAATTGGCGATCCGAGAACAACGGTTTCACCGTGTTCAATGACGACAACCTTGCAAACGGCATAATCGCCGATGAAGGGACAAATTCCCAGTTGTTCGTGAGCAAAGATGAACTCTTGTGTATCTTTGAGTCACTTAAAAATAAAAAGTCGGCGGGAATTGACGGTGTCCCAAACGTCGTATTAAGACACCTGCCTCTAGAAGCGATTGAGATCTTCGCCACGCTATTTAACAATGCGCTGAATAATGCATATTATCCAGTGCAGTGGAAAATGGCGGTGGTACATCCTATCCCCAAAAGGGAGAAAGATAGGACCAACCCGGCTAATCTTCGGTCAATTAGTTTGCTCCCGAATGTTAGCAAGGTATTCGAAAAGGTCGTTAATAGAGCTCTTTTAAAGTGGGCTGAAGAAAATAAGATTATTCCGGACAATCAGTTTGGCTTTAGAGCGGGGCATGAAACGATTCATGCCGCGTCAAAATTGGTGTCCGACATTCAGTGGCACAAATGCAAGAACCAATGCACGGGTGCCTGCCTGGTCGACTTTGAGAAGGCCTTCGACACCGTATGGTTGGAGGGGCTCTTCTATAAGCTGACGAGGATGGGTATGCAAAAACCATTGCTATATATGATTTATGACATGCTTATGGGAAAGAAGTTCGTTTTCAAAGCTGGCAACGTGACTTCGAGCAAAGTCTTTGAAATTAAAAACGGCTTACAACAGGGAGCGGTGAACTCTCCGATCCTGTTTAATATTTACACGAGTGATCTGGTGGGTTCCCTCAGACATGCTATAGTGTACGCAGACGATTTAGTGGCGTACAGATCAGGTCCAAAAGTCGAGGTCATCAACATCCTGCAGCGTGACTTCGATCAAATTAAGAGTTATTGCGATGATTGGAAATTGAAAATCAATTTCCAAAAATCGGAAACAATCCTGTTCAGAACTCCATTGGCTAGGGCCTCTAGGGATACCAGAAAAAACTGGCGAAAATTAGCCATTATTGGACAAAATGGACAACCATTGGCGGTGCGAAACGTGGTCAGATATCTTGGCATCTGGCTCGACCAGTATCTATATTTTGACAAACATATAGATGCTTGTCTTGCTGGGGCCAAGAGGGCTTATGCTCTGACAAGGAGACTGTTTCGCAGCAGTCAACTTGTTTCCAGAGTAAAGGTCATATGCTACGTGGCCCTTATAAGGCCGATCATCGCTTATGGCTGTCCCATTTGGTTTAATATAGCGCCTTCCTATATGGAAAAGATTCGGGTGTTTGAGAGACAGTGTCTCAGGACCTGCCTAGGGTTGTTTAGAACTCCCGAGTCTGAGTACATAAAATATTATCCCAACAAGACCCTATACGATGGGGCTCGATTGAACAGGATTGACAATTTCCTAATTAAGGTGATTCGAAGGCACGTTGCAAGGGCGATGGCCAACGCTAACAATCTGATCTCGGGTGGTTATTACCCGAATTTAATGTACCACGAGAGTACGCTCCGGTCTGGCTTTGTCCCGCCTGAGGCATTTCTTCATGCAGACATGAAAGGGTTAGTCCAGAATAAAGATGGTGTGCCGGTATTGTACCACAGCCACGGCGGCGCGAGGGATAAGCGGCTCATCCACGACGGGTACGCCGCCAATGCTCAGGAGCTCCTCCGTTTTAATACCGCAATTGCGGATAGGGACACGGTTGATACCTTAAAGCAGTTCACCGAATTTTGGTGGCTTGAGGAAGAGGTGAGGGCAGACACGCTCTCCCGGGTCGGTGCGTTACCTATGTAACATCCTGCTTAGTTTTAAGCTAGTTTGTAAGTTAGTTAGGTGTATTTTAGGGGGTTTTTGGGAGGGGCCGGGCTCGTCAACATGAATGAGTGCTACCGAGACTTGACCGACGCTTATGGCCTCGCTGGAGTCCCGGCGGCGCGTGTGCACATTTTGGCGACTGCCAGGCGCCCATCGACGCAATCGGGATGGTGACTAATCGAGAGATTGCTCATCACCCTGATTATAGGTAATTTAAGTTAAGTAGCTTAGGTAGTTTAAGTAGTTTTAGGTAGTTTTAAGAAAAATAAAATAATAAAGCATCCAAGTTTTAGCCAGTTTTCTTGGAAATTAAAAAACAGCGCAATAGATATAAAATAGATAGAATTAAGGCCGAAAGGCAATAGTTATAAGAATATAGTTAAGTTTAGAGTGCTCGTTAAGAGCCAGTAAGCTAGATTAAGATACATGTTAGTTTTAAATTAGATTTAGTCATTTTTGTCTAGTAAGTAAGTTTAAATAATGAAGGAATAAAAATGAATTTAAAAGTCAAAAAAATACGGACTAAAGCAGTCCAGTAGAGTCTGGAATCAAGAGCTTGTCCGAGCATAAAAATCATTTGGCTTACAAGAGTCAAAACATGACCCTTGTATATATTTTAAAATCAAATTCTCGTAGTAGCTGTCTATGTGGATGATCTCTTGCTATTTTGCAACAACACAAACTTGCTCAAGACGATCAAATCAGAACTACATAAACAATTCCGCATGAAGGAACTTGGTGATGCTACTCAAATTCTTGTAATGCTCAAAACCTGTAAAAACAAACATAAACACAAGCGAAAAATTATCGCAAGAAGATTGTTCTACTACTGCCGAAGACATTAAACAAATGCAGTATGTTCCTTACCAGGAAGCGATCGGCTGTCTCATTTATTTATCACAATGTACTCGACCGGACATTTGCTATGCAGTTAACTTTCTCAGCTTTTTCAACTAAAACCCTGGACCACGACATTGGCTTGCTGTAAAGCATTTACTACGCTACTTACGTGGAACATAGTCGCTCAAGCTGCAATATAAGAAAAATTATAGTGATCACATCGTTGGATATACTGATGCTGATTGGGCAGCAAATGTTGACGACCGCAAGTCCACAACCGGATTCGTATTTATTGTCCAAGGAGGAGCCATATCTTGGTGCTCAAAACAGCAACAAACAGTTTCACTATCATCGTGTGAGTCTGAATATATGGCGCTTTCAGCAACCGTACAAGAAGCCCTTTGGTGGAATGGGATCAAAGCTCAACTTGGAAGAAAACATCAGCCGCTACAAATACCTTGTGACAATCAAAGTGCCATCGCAATTGCAACTAATGGTGGATTTTACCCCAGGACGAAGCACATTGATATTCGTCACCACTTCATGCAAGACACACTCAGCCAAGGTCAAATTGAATTAAATTACGTCAGCACTGAACAGCAAATTGACAATGCTCTAACAAAGCCATTGTAGAAAATAAAACAAAGATTATTCGGAGAAGCAAAGGAAATCCCACAATCCTCAGGTTAAGGAGGAGTGTTGTATATTTATATGTTTGTAACCTGACCTAATATTGTAAACTCACCCTACTTTATTCTGACACATAATAAACTTAAGGCCCCGACCCATAGAATCCGTCGCATCCGTTGCGTCGACGTATTGACGTATTCGACGGAACGAACAGTCCCATAGAATCCGTCGCATATGTTGACAGCCGATGACATATGAGAGACAGTTTCTCTCATTATCTTATATTTCCACCAATGAAAATGCTTACTCTCACGCTCTGCCAACTGTCAACGGTTCGACGGACAGAAAAGTAGAAAGTAAACCTACTTTATCCGTCGCATCCGGCACGTACGTTGCTCATGGGTCACGTTCCATAAGCTACTGTGTATTCTATCAACATGTCAGTCGAATACGTTGCCGCAACGGATGTGACGGATTCTATGGGTCGGGGCCTTTACTCTTTCGTTCTATATACTTCAGTAAAGACGCGTTTTATTTAATAAGATTTGCAAGTTTTTATAAATGCTGGTTTCCACTTGTCGATTTGAAATTGACAATCGATGTATTTTTACTGTTAAAGTGCTTGACCAATTTGATGTATGTGATAAGATAATGTTTGGAATATATTTCCGTCGGCTTTAGTTTAGTTTAGTTTAGTCTATAATAGCAGATATATTTTGGATGTCCTGTTTTTTATTCATGTTATTCCTGTTGTTGATGATGTGTAGCGTCTTGAGCGTATACCGTTTTGAGGTATTTCTCTCCGTCTGAAGCACAGTTGCGTTGTCAAAGTCCGGGTTGTGGTTCGCTTGGATGGTATGGTTTGCGAGTGCCGTTTTTCCACCGTTTTTTGATTTGATGTCCGACCGATGGTTGGACATTCTTTGGGATAGAAACTGTTTGGTGGTACCAATGTAACAAAGGTCACAACTTTCAGTGGCGTTGCCCATGCAGTCAATCTTGTATACTACGTCCGTGCGTTTTTGTTGGTCAGTTTTGGGTTTTAGTTTAGAGAATGGTGATGATAGCGTTTTATGGGATTTGAAAGCTATGCTAACATCCATGGAGCTCCTGTTGATAATGTGTTTGAAGCTGTCGGCAAGTTTCGGAACGTAAACCACACTTCTATAGATCCGCAACTCTTCATCTGATCCTTCTTCCAGGGGAACTTTATGTTTTTTCGATGTATAATGTTACGTATGAAACGATCAGGGTAGTTGTTGTCTTTAAGCATTTTTGTAATCTTACGTTCATTGGCAAGGTGGAACTTTTCGTCACTTAATGTGAGGACCTTGTGGACTAGGTTGCAAGCAGTGTTGGTCACAAACCAGTAAGAATAGACCGTCGACTCCTCCCACATAACGGACTTTGCCTACAAGCTGCCGGCGAGACCAGGATTTTTCATGGATTGGTGCTGTACAAAATCAAAGGGGCGCCATTAACGCACGCATACTTGAAAAATCCTGGTCGCATGGTATTGCATAGAAAAACATTGCCGCCATTAATTTTGACATTTACACGTATTCACAGACAGGGAGATTCTTTCCGGGGGGAATCGGGTAGGTGTACGGGAAGTCGGCGGTCTATTCTTACTGGTTTGTGGTGTTGGTGATGATATGCCTGGCTTGGTTTGAACAGAAGTGCACAGCTTTCCCATAATACGTATCACGTAAACAAGATGGCCGACCAAACACATGTCACGTATTTTTGCATGTTAGGTGTTGCTGTCCCTTACCGTCTATAGACTATTTAGTATTTAGCATCTCTTTAATTTTGCGTGATAGGACTGCGTGGTAATGTAAAGCCAGCATTATAAACATTTTTCCACTGCTGCTTTACTAAACGGGGTTGGTGTCCTTATAAGGGGAAATATATGAGAAACTATTACAAAAAATACAGAAAACTAGTACTTTCTTCCACTGAAACCGACATCAGCTGTTTTCTGAAAAATTTTTTGTGTAAACAAAAATATTTTTTGTGTAAACAAAAATATTTGAAATGAAGAAATCAAATATGTAGGCACCTAATGCAAACTTTCACTCAAAAAATCCGTGCCTGAAAGCAGCTGAGCTCTATGTTGCTGATCCTGATCGCCTTATAAAGATAAAAAAAAACACAAAACAAATAGGTATCAATATTTTATATATTATATGGATGACCATTTATTTGGTATTTTGTAAAAATTATTACGTGGCACACACACACACAAAACTAGATTATTTCTTAAAATATTGTGATCACTCGATTCACGATTCCACCCCGGAAATTACATTTCCAAAGAAAAAACAATTTACGCAAGCTCTACGCAGCCTCTAAACGCAAATTTTTGTGTTTAAGTTACGAGGCCTTAAAACTAAGTTGCTTAAATTCGAAAAATGTTTATAAATAACGTTTTCCTGCGTAAGGGCATTTTAGAGGGTGCGTAAAGTTAAGCAGGCTCTACGCCACGTTTATAAATACGGCTGTTATAGTGCAAGAAAAAAAGGCTTTTCGGCAATAGTGTCCATGAATTTGTTTATTTTGGCGTGGTTTTCATTCTCGAAAGAAGAATCACTTAAATCTTGTGCACCCAAGAAATAATCACTGAACTCATCATCTTCATCGGTTGATGATTCCACTAATTGCAATAAGACCTGCAATTAAAAAGATTATTTAAAGCTTACAAACAATTCATTTTATGGTTTCGTACCTCTTTTATTTCATTATCCATTTTAGTTTAATTCGTTTACCCTTTTTCAAATGTTTTTTCTTCTTGACCGATTTAAATAATTTTGATATCTAATATGTCAAGTTGAGAACACGCGGAGAACCAGGCCCCTGATGTCTTTGAGCTAAAAAAGAAACACGAACTTTTTTTTGACAGTTCAGGTTCTCTCTGAACTAAAAAAGAAAAACGCGTAATATCGCTTAGCTTCTTTTACGTAAAATTTTGCTGCGAACTGTCAAATTTGTATATCTAGTAGGGTTCAAATTGTCGCTGCTAGGGTACACCCTCCATTTCTCAAGAGGCGGTCTTGTTTCTTTTTTAACCGAGCGTGCTCAGAGTGTGGTCAGAGCGTTTCGATTTGTTTATGAAACACGCTTGAGCACATAGCTGTCATATGGATTATGGTTATTTATTAATTGTTATTAATTAATTTGGTCTACCTTCTGTCTCAGAACAACAAGGCTCATCCATCATTTCGCGCTCTGAACCTGCTCTAAATATTCTCTGAGCGAAAAAAGAAACACAAAATATCTGATGTATTTTGTCACGAAACACGAACTTTTTTTTGACAGTTCAGGCTCGCTCTGAACTAAAAAAGAAAAACGCCTAGTTAGTTTTCGCGTTCAGTTAAATTTGAAACGACAATTCAAGTCGACTTACGATGATTAGATTCTGGAATGCGGCCATTCATTTTTGGCTAAGAGTTTTGAACGTGCTCATTTTTAGTTACTTGGCTTGCGAGTTTGCGATTTTCGTCAAAGATTATTATTTGATTAGCATTTACCTAACTTTAAATTAAATATCTTGCAAAATGTGGGATAAATCTAATAAAATACCAATAACTTCCACTGAAAAAGAAGTTGAGACCTTGTTACAAGCTAATAAATTTGCACCTCTGTATGGCAATCGAAAGAACTGGATCCCAAGAAATTTGACTGATTTTGGTGAAGGAGGAGCTTACCCTGAAGTTCATGTCGCCCAATATCCATTGAGTACGAACATAAAAATAGTTACGATAATAATGCTTATAAAAATTATTATTTTTTTTTTATATAGATATGGGGTTTTCTCCTCAGACTAAAGAAAGTGTGAGCTTGGGGATACAGTTGGATGAAAATGGCAAAATTAAATATGATGCAGTAGCAAGAAATGGTCATTCATCAAATAAAATTGTTTTCTCAAATATATTGCAACTACTGCCAGGAGAGGTTTTACCTAACGATAATGACTTAAAAAAACCAAATGATGATACTTTAGGAGAAACAACCGAAGCAACACGAAAGGCATTGGAGAAATTAACAAGTCAGAAGATCAATGCCGCAATGCCATGCAGAAACTCGTCGAAATTAGGCGCCGCTCAGTACCTAAGGTATACCCCTTTGCAACAAGGTGATGAATTTAATTCCGGCGCAAAACAGCGTGTTATTAAAATGGTAGAGGCGCAGATCGACCCAATGGAACCACCTAAATTTAAAATCAATAAAAAGATACCCAGAGGGCCACCATCACCTCCAGCTCCAGTCTTACATTCTCCTTCACGTAAAGTGAGCATGAAAGAACAAAAGGAATGGAAAGTACCGCCGTGTATTTCTAACTGGAAAAATGCAAAAGGGTATACAATACCTTTAGATAAACGTTTAGCTGCTGATGGTCGTGGCTTACAACAACTTCATATTAATGAAAAATTTGCGAAGATGGCTGAAGCACTTTATATAGCTGATCGAAAAGCACGAGAAGCGGTGGAAGCACGGTCTCAATTAGAAAAAAAACTAGCTCAGAAGGAAAAAGAAAAAAAAGAAGATATGCTAAGAATAATGGCACAAAGAGCGAGAGAAGAAAGAGCTGGATTGCGATTTACGGAAGATGGCGAGAGTAATGAAACTCGGGAGCGCGACGAGCTTAGAGCAGAAAGGCATAGAGAGCGCATTCGAGACAAAAATCTTTCCCGTGCTGCTCCAGATAAACGTTTAAAGCTTCAACGCGAAAGGGAACGCGATATAACTGAACAAATTGCTCTTGGGAAATCTGCTAAAGGAACCGGAAACTGCGAGTCGCAATTCGATCAAAGACTTTTTAATACGACGAAAGGCATGGATTCAGGTTATGGCGATGACGAGGCATATAATGTTTACGATAAACCGTGGCGTGATGCTACAACATTAACATCACATTTACATCGGCCGAAAAAAGATGTGGACAACGAAATATATGGTACAGATTACACCAGGGTAAATATAACCCACAAATTTGTTCCTGATAAAGAATTTTCGGGCACAGAACGCCTTACACAAAGAAGTGGCCCTGTTCAATTTGAAAAGGAAGATGATCCTTTCGGTTTGGATCAATTTTTAAACATGGCAAAAAAAGCTACGAAGAGAGTTGATGGTGGAGAGGAGCACTTCGTCGAAAATAAGAGGCAAAAGCGTTAGTTCTACATAATATGGATAAACTTAATAAATAATTGAATCCAGCCAATTGGATTAAATAAATAGACTGGATTTTTTTATTACGTGGGTAAGAGTCCTATTAGGATTTTCGATTAGCGATATCAGTGTCAAATTGGGAACAAGAAATAAAACCCAAATTACAGCAACAACATTTGGAGGAAAACAGAATTAGATTGTATATGTTAAGATCTATTAAAATTTAGTACATATTTATCGAAATCATTTTATAAAAGCAACAAAGTTATGAGTAATGCAGATTTCGGAATTTTTGAATAAAACTGCTCTGGCCATATAAAACAAAAACTATTATGGAAGCCGACCGGATGTGTTTAAGCGATCGTAAAAAATTGTGAAATTTTCAAACTAGGCAGAGAAATACTCAAGACACTAGTCGGAATATTGTCAAGAGCTCAAACTGGCATACTCTTACATTTGCAGGTTCCTCAATAAACTGCAAGCCGAGGAAGATACGTATAACACGTCATGGTCATATACTCTGCGAATGCTATGTACTATACATGGACTGCTAGTGGAATTTCCGTTTCATACAAACCTGGGAGGAAAAATGAAGCAGAAATAAGCACTAGGTAGCCCTTTTGGTTCAGTTCGACGAAAGTAAGGAAGAGGTTTGAACCTCTGCTCGAAATTGATATTTTTTTACATAGAACACAGTGCCATCCATTGTAGAAACATTGCAACTGCGCAAGAATAATGACTTAATTAAATTACATATTTCAAACGTTCTATAACAGATGGCACACTCAAACAAAATCGCACGAATTGCTCGATGACATTTGAGTGTTTTCGTTTCTCTGCCGTGAACCAAAAAAAGCGAGTGCATATAGCCTATTCACACCAAGCCGAAAACCGAGTTTTCGTCAAAAAAGTTTAGAAAACTCGTGGATGCATTCACACCGAACACCAAATCGTTTTCGTTTGACGTTTCAATTAGCTTTGAAACTAGCTATGAAATTTTTGTGGCGACTAAACTTTTATTTTAGTTACTAAACTTCGTTCGTATTGACATAATTAGGGGTATCGCGAATAAATTCCGATGGAGTTTTTTCCCTTGTCAGCAATGTAAATCAAATTGCTGAATGGGAAATATTCCGGGGGAAATATTATTCGCGATAGGGGTGAATATAGAAACAAAATTATTTAAGCTACTTGATAATCGTTAACTTATGGTTAAATGCATAAAATAACTAACATAAGCAACATTCAAAATCAAAACATCTGAAAATACCATTTAGTTGTGGCAGGTAGTTTGCTCTTTATGGTGTAAGCAAAGATAACAAAAAAACTCTCACTCTCACTCAGTCTCTCACACCCTGTCAGCAGTTTTGCTGAGCTCGCTGAATGTTGCAAAAGGTGTGTCTGCTTCAACAACCCAACGATTGTACTCCTTTTCGTGGCGTTTTCATGGAAAATGACCTCAAACAACTCGTTTTGAAAACTGAAATATGTATGGGAAAACTTCTGTTTTCGAGGAAGTTTTCGACTGTTTTCGCGAAAACTTAGTTTTCGGCTTGGTGTGAATAGGGTATTATGTTTGCTTCAACGAAAAATTGGCTGCTAGCAGTCCATGTATAGTATGTCAATGACTGCAATTGTATCTTCCTAGTGCTTAACAATTAATAGTGTATCAATGCTTTGGAGTAGTGATGAAGACGGTGTCATAAGACAAACTGGTCTCCTACGCATCCGGGAACAGATAACGACAAAATCCAATCCATTTTATGTACCACATAATAAAGCTACGAAAAGAACATACATTCACCCCTATTCCCGTTAGCGTTTGTCGTAAACGCCTAATATTTAATTTCGGTTTTAAGTCAGTGTTTATAAATTTTTTAAGACAGACATTTTGAAACGCCAACGGGAATAAGGGCGATTAACTTGAAAAACTCAATTTACTACCTAAATTATTTCCGGATCAAAATGATTCTTTAAAATGTCCAAGAAAATCTTCATTGGACGAAATAAAAGATAAGCTCGTGGAAATTACATGATCGCCGCTACCAGAAGGGTGTAGGAAAACTTTTTAATTAAGGACTACCACAGCCAACATTCAAAAAATGCTTTAAAGTGATGCTAACAAAAACTTTCTACCATGGTGGTGTAGGCTGGGTTAAGCTACATAGTTCCATTCGATCTTAGCGTCAACACTTAAGACTACTTTTGAAAGATATTTAATGGTAGTTTATTAAAAAGATCCAATCCTTTATACAGTAGGTATATACAGCGAGCGTCAAAAGTGAGTGAACACTAATGATATTTTTTATTTATCTTTGGAGTTCGAAAACAATTTTTTTAAGTACCTAAAAAGTATTTTATCCTGTTAAAATGAAATACCTTTTATTATTGTTATTTAGTTATCAAACTTTTTACAGATTGCTGGGTTTTAAGAACTTTTTTAAGGCCCTAAGAAAATTTAAAAGGCCATTGGTGCTTACTCACTTTTGGCGCTCACTGTAGTTTTATCCAAAAACAGTTATACACCTTCTTATCTTAAAATTATTATTATTTCGCCAAGATTTGACTTCACTGCCCATTCTAAAGTAACTTTTTTTTTCCCCACATTCCGATTGATTTCAGTGCCCTAAATACAAATCCGAGGAAAAAATTTGGCACTCTTATACGATCCGATTTTGATGCGCTCAGTCGCTAGCGCAAACTCTGGATACCTGACGACCTCCAGTTTTAATTGAATTCCCCTACCTGCATACAGGGTGTGAGTGCAGGCGGACATCTTCTTCCCCCTTACTTTACTCGTGGGGGACCCAAATGCCAAATTTTTCAAATAATAAAATCTGTACTTTAATTCGAAAGCTTCAGTAGCGTTCGGAATGCTTCCGGGCGGTTCTGGACGACCAACCGAAAACAACATTAATCAAAAATGAAACGACAGCTGGCGTCTTTTGAGTCGAGTCGCTTTAGTGTCGTTTTAGTATCGGTATTCTATTCATTATTCTTTCCTCCCTAAAAAAAAAAAAAAAAAAAAAAAAAAAAAAAATTCTATTCTTGAACGCCTCCTCTCTCATTTATTTTACATTCCACATGATTTCCACACCAACAACTGATAGTTGACATGCCAAGTGTTGAACAGTCCTAATGATCGCAATATTACAACCATTGACATACTATACATGGACTACCAGTGAAATGTCAGTTTCATACAAACCTGCGAGGAAAAATGAAGCAAACATAAGCACTAGCCCTTTTGGTTCAGTGCGGCGAAAGTAGGAAAGAGATTTCAACCTCTGCGCGCCTTTGCCATTTTTGTACATAGAACACAGTGCCACCCATTGTAGAAACATTGCAACTGCGCAAAAATAACGACTTATTGAAATTATTTCAAACGATCTATAACAGATGGCAGTATGCCACACTCAGCACACAAACCTCGACACAAACCAAATCGCACGAATTGCTCGATGACAGTTGAGTGTTTTCGTTTCTCTCCGCCGTGAACCAAAAGAGCTAGTGCTTATTTTTGCTTCACCGAAAAATTGGCTGCTAGCAGTCCATGTATAGTATGTCAATGATTACAACACTTTAAATCAAGAAGACGAGGTTAATAAGGTGTTCGTCTTCTAAACTGTTGTAGGTATTTATGTTTTGTATTTTAAAGTGCGTTTTCTTGCGGTGTAGGGAATGATTTTTTTACACTGTTTTTCGCATTCTGACTGTCGTTTTAGTTGCACAAAACGACTCATAAAACGCCGATTATTGTCGATTAAACATGTGAGTTTTGGTATAATTGTTTATATTTATGCAGTGATTTCATTAGGCGCGTTTTTTTTTGCAATCCTATATGGGCTTCGCAAGTTTTCCATACAAATCGTTAGCCCGGATAATCATCGGGGCTTATGACTTAGCCCAGATAAAAACTGTGCTGCCAATCTACGAGTGCTTTAAATGTTATCGAAAGTGCTATCGATTATGTCATAAATGACATCTGACAACCAAAATTAAATGAAAAAAAAAAAACCCAAACGTAAACAATTCAAAATAAAATAATGGAGAAAAAAGAAAAACGCAAAATTTGGACTAAAACTGATCGAAACTACTGCTTCTGCATGCCCGGGCATAGAACTCGTACATCTAGTAACCGGGCGCACCTTAAACACTGCTTGTGGTTGGTAAACTATGTCGATGACATTTTCTGTGTCGATTGTTCCACACAAGTTCCAGAGTATTGACTGGATATCCGACTTGTTAGGTATATTGCAATTTGTGTAGTTCTTCTCAAAACTCCTGAGGCTGCACAATTCATTCACTGATACACTTCACTTTCAAAATATTTTAATATTTTAAATTACACCTCCAAAAAAGGAGTCAGAAAAGGGATAGTTTCAAGAGTTATCACTAAAAAACCAATAAAGTTAAACTTTGCCCTCCATTATCGGCACATAAAAATGTTTTACACCTGCATTTACTTTTTGTTCCCGACCGCGCAGGCTAAACACTTCAAAATATGTTTTCCCATTTCCTATTTAAATTTCTATTTAATCCAAAAACAATTGCACTGTAGTTTGTTCGCACCGAAAACTATCACGGGTCACCCTGTATTGTGTTTATTTCCCTTCTTTCGCACAACTGATAAGCATTCGAGTTTACCGCCTTTAAAAATGCATTATGAAAAAACCTACCCCATTGTCACTGCAGAACCAGTGTGACCAGTTATTATAAAAACAAGCAATTATGGAATGAAATCATTTGTATTGCTACTGCGCCCAATATCGAATTGCATTATTTTTAGCGAAGTGAGAACAGAGAAGAAACATTTATTTTTATATTTTAGATTGAAATATTAATGGTAGGAGTTTAGAATTAGGTGTAATTCCTGGAAAAAATAATCATAAAAAATCATTTTCCAAAAAGCAAAGCAGGTCACACTGCATAAAAGTGAAAAGGTACACACATCGAAATCGAGTTTACCGCCTTTAAAAATGCTTTATGAAAAAACCCACAATCGTTCGTCGTACACAGCAAGCCCCATGTAGTGGTACAGGTAAAATGTGTTGTGTACCCTTTTCTTCTTAAGCATTCGTTGTATTCACGTAAAAAGTATTCTTTCGATCTGCTTCCACTTATTGTAAGATTTTTTCTGCATTTTGCTTTGTGGTAGTACGAAATGCATATGTAGAGGGAGTGTCCCTACTCATTAATGGATATACTCTGGTTGGTAGCGCTATCAAAATGCGTGCCCTATTACCGGTCGATCACAAACGCTTTGTAAACACCATTCCCGCGACTACACTATTTCTTTAAGGCAACCCTTTTCCGCACTACACCGTTTTTAATCGGTTTTTATAACATTCCGCACGTTTATTCCATAAAATAGGGTTAAAAAAACTTAATAACCCTTATTCCACGTGGCGTTTATATTAAACGACAAATGGCGTTTTTTGAAATCGGTATTACATGTGGCCTGTTTCTAGGCGTTTAACGACATGTGGCGTTTAAGTAGTGTGGACCATAAGTTCTACACAGTTTTTCGCATTCTGACTGTCGTTTTAGTTGCACAAAACGACTCATAAAACGTCGATTATTGTCGATTACAAATTCTTAAACGACTAGGATGCAAATTTAAGAAAAAACATGTGAGTTTTGGTAATTGTTTATATTTATGCAGTGATTTCATTATTCTCATTATTAAGGGTGAAAATAACAAACCCCGATCAAATGAAATTCCAGCCTTTTGGTATAAAACATCATTTTTGCACAATTGCATTTTTCTGTCGTGTAATGCATGTTTATCCATTTTGGGCATATTCTTCGATAATGGTAGACATTTCTGTTAGGATTTTACTAAGGGTTGGTTGGGCAAAACCCAAATTAGGACTGTTCAACAGTTTTTTCGTTTGGTTTTGTTTGGATTTTAAATTACGTGTGTTAAACAATTTACCAAAAAAAAGCCCTCTTTTGCTACCATAGATACCTACTTGTCAACTATCAGTTGTTGGTGTGGAACTCATGTGGAATGTAAAATAAATGAAAGAGGAGGCGTTCAAGGAATAGAATACCGATACTAAAACGGCACTAAAGCGACTCGACTCAAAAAACGCCAGCTGTCGTTTAATATAAACGCCAAGTAGAATAAGGGTGATTTATGTAGGTTTGTTCCAACAGCATGTACAGATTAAGCATTCCGTTTGATCAATTCGCTGATCTACAATTTCGTATAGATTTTATAATTTCTATGTAGCTGAAATTCGCAGATTGTGCTGGCCACTTAATGGCTACAATTTTTGTTTTCTTTAAGGTATTTGGTAGCACACCCAAAAAATAAAAGTAAAAGTCTAGCCCTGTAATTAGCGGCGTAACTTCTGATTGCAATTAATCAAAATTGGTCATTGGTGTCATCGACGAATGTAATAGTCAAGGATTGTCATTTATACCATTTATTTGTATTTAATTCATCTTCCTTAAAATTAATACCCACTATAGTTAAACGATCTTAAAGGGAATTTACATTAAGTTAAAAGTAGTCCAGAAAAAATTCTGTCAGAAAATACACAATTCATTATCTATGTATTTTATTTTCAGATGTTTTATGTGACGTCGCATGGTTGGTAATAAAAATCAGTTTTAGTGCCCAGCTTAAAGGCTAATGGCAAAATTTTCCGTATAAAAATATGACCTAGAATAAATTTAAGGTGAACGTTAAAAATTATTATTAGTTAGTCCCATACTAATTTATTAACATAATTATTTCTGAAGTTGGTACTAAACACGATTAAAAAAACGTTTTTAAATGCATTTGGTAAGAAAGTAACCAAATATGATTAGATATTAGCCGTAAGCCCTGGCAGCTAGTGCTATAATGTATATTAATTTTATAATAAATAATAATAATAATGATTAGACATCTACCCGATTTTATATGCAAATTATTCCTACACGATTATTCCACTGACTAGGTTTAGAAAAAAAAACATTTATTGTTACATATTTTTTGACATTGTCCTTTAACAATTAATTATTTTTAGCCTAAAGCTTAAATTTATTATAAGTCACTGTTGAAATGTCGAAATTTGTTATTTTGTAGGGTTAATTTGCGATAAATGTTTTCAACACTTCGTGATCAATGCGACTCTAGCTGTACGATAAAATGAAAAAAATAATTATTAGTTTTGTAGATTTAATATGGCTAATATGACGGTCAAACAACAGCAATACAATGGTGGAACAAAGATATGCGGCAATAGCGAGGTATTCGTCCGCTACGCATTCACCGTCGGAAGCCCAAATTACATTCGAGGTATCAGTCTTCGGAAAGGAAAGGTCTACATCGGGGTTTTCCTATTAGTCCAGTAATTTTAGCGTTTGACCTCGGAATGAGAGATAATAAGCTGAATTTTTGTAAATGTATACCTTAATTTTGCCGTTCAAAATGTTCTCTCAAAAGTCTCATAAAATCTCGTATCTGCGTCGTAAGTTATTCAAGGTCAAAGGTCAGCAAAATCATTTTTTTGCGATTATCTCATGTCGATTTCCATCGGGCTTTTACCGTTTTGCTCTCAGATCTCAGATTTTTCCTGCCCAATGGAACATGAAATGAGATTACTTTTTGTTTTCATTTGTGCTGATGTATTATTTGACAGTCAGCTATTTTTTTTATTGCAATTTGTGTTTACAAATGTATCTTGCTTTGGTATTGGTGAAAGTATGTGTGAATCTCGCCTCGAATCGAGATTCGCAAAAGTGATCTGAATCTTTAAAAAAGCGCCTTTTTTGCCAATGGAAAATGAATTTGACAGACAGCTAATTTCTAGAGCAGAAAAACTGGTCTGAATAGAAAAAAGTGATTTTTCTTACCCAATCGTATAAACAGAAAGCTGTCAAAAATACCAGTAAAAACGCACTTGATCGCACTTGATCGCACTGAAGCGTAAGTCGGCTATCACATTGAGGCAACATTCAATAAGCAACTGGCAATAGGAAACACGGAATATTATCGCTCACAATTATTTTACTTTGAATTAAATTAGAGGTCTCACATCAAAGCAACTAAATATCGCTCGAACGAAAAATGTTGCTGATTGCTTATTGGCAGTTGCTAGTTGCTTATTGCTTGTTGCCTCAATCTGAGAGCCGCCTAAAACGCCAGTGTGCGTTACATATTTGTCGGAGCGAAGTTCGAAAATCTGTTCGGAAGAACAGATAAACCAAATTTTAAAATTCAGGGACCTGCATGCTTTTGGTGGGACACATGCCAGGCTATTTTTTGTAGCTTAAATGTTTTTGTTTAAAAGAAAACTTTACATTTTAATAGATTGCCATACACTACACACTCATTCCTAAATTTAAATCAATTGCATGAATTACAAAAAAAGTTGTTGCATGAAGTCAATACGCTTATTTCGAGCTAAGTAGATACAAGATACATAATGCATGGACACAAAGGCCTTTTACTAAGTCATTTCAGTCGAGAAAAAAATATAAGGTTTCAGTTTTTTTTATTAACTGGCGCCCGAGCAGGGATAATATTAATCAACCGATTATCACTAATGATCAAAATTGTTCAGAGGAAGCAACTCACTTACCCAAATTTTGACAAGGACTTCGAACTCACGACAGACGTCTCCGACTACGCAATTTGTGCTGTGCTATTCTGGGATAGCACCAAAACTCCAAACGTAGGTAACAGAGACCCCTAACATGCCCCTCAATACATATTCCACTGTTTATGCAACTTCACTTATTATTTTAGGCTTTATTGCTTATCAGAAAAATGTACCCTGGCAAGGAAATAGCACCCAAAATGTCGACCAATTTTGCAACAATTAAATGTGCGAGATTTTTTTGGGTGCTATTTCCAAATTGATTTTAGCGTTATTGCTTAACACCTAATATTACCGTCGCACGCGCCGTGTAAAATAAAATATTCTCAACGCGACGTTAAAAACGCATCCTGTTTGACGAAGCGTTAAATCTTTAAATTTGCGAAAATGGTATAAAAACGAATGTCGATTTCCGTTGGGCTTTTACCGTTTTGCTCTCAATCTCAGATTTTGCTTGCCCCAATGGAACATGAAATGCGATTACTTTTTTTTTGCATTTGTGTTGGTGTGTTATTTGAAAGTCAGCTATTTTTTTTATTGAAATTTGTGTTCACAATTGTCTCTTCTTTTGGGATTGGTGAAAGTATGTGTGAATCTCGCTCGCGAATCGAGATTTGCAAAAGTTGACAACTGAATTCTAGAGTACAAAAACTGATTTTGATTTTTCTTGCCCAATGGAAATCGACATAACAAAGTGTTGTACGGCTGCTACATCGAAAATTGAATATTTATGACAAGCTTTTTCTTCGTTTCAGCTTGATGTCTGATCCTATTTGGCTTTGCTTATAACTGATAGTAGGCGTACTTTTTTGAGAATCTATAGCTAGCTCACTTTTACTTTTACATGCAAAACTTGTATCCCTACTCACTTTTGGTTTTACATGCAAAATTGTTATACTCACTTTTGGTTTTGTTATACTCACTTCCCAAAAAAATACGCCAAGTGATAACAAATACTTAAAGCTAATACTAGACCCGTTTTAACGAACAATTTACTCAATAAAGGAAAGTAAAGTCGTATCGTCTTTATGCAATTACATACACTTAAACTCTACTTGACAAAAATTTACTTTGGATCAACTTAATTTTTGAGGCTATGGAAAATATATAGCTTCAGTTGACATATCTTTTACTACGTACTACCTACTACGTAAAGCAAATTGGAAATGGTGTTTTAATCTCGGGCATACACCAAAATATAGAGACATATGCCTCTTTTGTAATTGTAAGTCTATTAATGAACGAAAAACGGCTTCTATTCGACATTTGCCAATTAGTAATAGTTCGTTGTTGTTAGCATATTTGTAACTGACTGGTTGTTTGCAATCAATAAACATTTTTGTTTATACATCTGTCAAAATATAACAGTCTGTTCCACTTTGCATTCATATATATATTAACTCCACTGATTCGGAGCAAATATTTGTCTACTTTACATTGATTTGCTGAGATAGATGCTCCATATAACAAACCTATTATGAAAAGGTGTGTGTTATTTACCATATATACCGATTTCCTTATTTTGTATAGAGAAATATATATTTTCTTTGACTTGACACTGATACACTAAATGTAGTTTATAATTTAATGAAATTTCAATTAACTTTATCCAACAATACAGTCAACATCTTTGCTCATATAAAGTTCCACATAACCACCTGGAAATCGCGGTTTTCCATAATAGTTGCAGCCGGTTGATCAAGCTTAAAATCGAAACTCTATATGATTTTCTATGGTAAGTTATTTCTCAATATTATCGACGAGATCAATTATTTCTGGATGAGTAGCATTTCGACATACTTCATTTTCGTTTGCACCAGTTATTTCCAGTTTTTTTACATCCTGCTCTACTCTGATTTCTTGTGCATTAGGCATGATTTCTTTCAGTTCCGTGCAGTTATTCACCAAATCTTTGTCGGTTGAAGGTGTGAAAACATGCTCTGGAATTGCATTTTGCAAATTCGGACATTCGATTTCATTCTCAGCTAGAGCTTTGTACAAAATTTTTCTCTCATTGTGTAAGGTTCTTAATAGTTTTTGTAGCTGCTCCATTTGTTTAGCAGATCTGCTTGCATTCAGTTCTTTCTCATTTCTTTCTGTAGAAAGATTTATTAAAATCACATTACATTTCTCGTACTTTCGTCTCCATTCTAACAATTCCTTTTCTAATCGCCTGGTATTTTTAGACATCTGAAATATAAAAAAAAGGATATCTTGTAAAAAACAAACTAAATAAAAATAAATAGTTGGCGCAACAGACGTATAGACACCATAGGCCTAGCTTCTCACAACCATTCGTTTGTGTGAGTTTTTATTTTTGGACGAAATGGAAGGGGCCTACACATTTATGCCGAGTCCGAACGGCTGAATTGAGAAGCTTTATCAGGACAGTTATACTCTCGGATGTTAGTCAGACGTTCGCGAGAGGTGGCGCAGAACCTGGGACCACTCGCACACTAACCACTGCGCTACTGCTACAAAAAAGTTATGGCTGATTAAACTCAAAATTTTGAAAATGTGTTGCTAATTTTTTTTACTTAAAATGCTTTTTTCTCAAAATTTTTACTTTATAAATTTTTATTTTTTTTTTAAATTTTGATCCTTGAGAAATTTACTAAAAATTATGCTAAGCAACTTTTTACCTACGATCAAAAGAAGTTGAAGTAAAAGCCGTTTTTTGTCACACAAAAATGGTCAAACAAACCTATGAGCAATGGTTAACAGTGAGTTGTCGAATATGAGAAAAAAAAAAGCTTAATGCACCTATTATGGAACACAACTCAACTTAGTTGAGTTGAGTTGTCTTCAATTCAACCCAATTTTCACACAACCCAAACTAACTACATAACAACTTATAGACAACCACCGCCATATTTGTTATGTTTTGACAGACAACTTTTCTATCAAGGTTGTGTATAACAATACGGACAATACCGAATTTTGAATGACATAAAACCAAGAGACAACTCAACTGTAGTTGTAGTTGTCTTACATAATAGGGGCATAACAGTGATAAGTTGATCTCCACAAAATGAATTCAAAACGTGATTACGCGGAAATAGTGATTGCCAACGGGTTCTGCCATGGAAACGCTCCGTTGACAAAATAGGAGTACCAACGCCGATAACAGATTCGTCGAACACTATGTAGGTGAGTATTCGCTGATGCGTATCAGCGCCAGCGCCTTGATGATGCCGGCTCAGTTCCTCCAAATAAAAGGGAACGAGGAGAGGTTCAGACGCAGCGGGCACGCAGAAGTTGAAGGTGGGATTTCGCGTGCTGTGGAAGTTCGGCCTTCAGTCAGGTCTGTCGTCTGTCCCCTAGCTGTTCAGTTGGAACCTCACAGAACCAGAATTCACATAACTCTACAGAGTAATAAATTACAGCTACACCCTTTCCATTTAGCACCGGTAAAAAATTTACTACCAGAGCTGCGCAAAGAAGGGTGGCATTTTTCCAGTGGCTAATGCGCAAACAGGCAGAAGACAGGCACTTCCTCAAGAACATTGTGTGGACTGACGAAGCGCAATTCACAAGAGATGAGGTTACAAACCTCTATAGTTTGCACTTCTGGGGTGATATGAAAAAAAAAAACCTTATTTTTAAATAAAATCGCGTCTTTTTTTACTATATTTGTGTGACAAAAAACGGCTTTTACTACAACTTCTCTTGATCGGAAGTTGCTTTTTTCAAGGATACAAATTTCATAAAAAAAAGAAAATTTATAAAGTAAAAATTTGAGAAAGACATTTTAAGTAAAAAATTTCCAAAATTTTGAGTTTAAGGAGGCATAACTTTTTTGTAGCTGCACAGATGTAGCCGAAGTGCTTAAGATTTGCAGCACTACTACAAAATGTACAAAACAATTTTTGTAGCTATAATAATTTAGAAGTTATAGCGCTTTAAGTGCTAACACCTCCAAATTAGAGGTAAACTACTTTGATGGGCTATAACGGGAAATACGATGAAAATAGACATACTGCTAGGTTCCACATTTCACTTTCACTCGAAATGAAATCGGAAATGAATTTTTGTGCTCTACATTTCACTGTATTTGATTACGAATTCAAAACTTTCGGAATTGAGACAAAGTGAAATTGTTATTTCGAAAAAATGTCAGAGTTTCCAAATCGCTCGAAATGCATAACACTGAAAACGAATTCAGTCGATTTGCAATTTCGATTTCACTCGATTTCTGGAACCTAGCTGATAGTGATAGAATTTTTTGTTCTGCGGAACTTAAGGAATCACTCCTTAAAGGATTATATTTCTTAACTGGGACACCCTGTATATAAAAATTTGGCGATTTGTGATTTGTGTTCGGCCGATTAAAACTTAATTTACAGATAATCTTAGGTATTGGCCCAGGAGTGCACCTGTAAAGATTGTTCAAAATTAGAGCGAGGCACTGCCCATACAAAAAAAAATCAAACTTTTATATCTCGAAAACCGCCGAATCGATTGAGTTAAAATGTACAGATAATCTTAGGTATTGACCAAGGAGTGCCTCCCTGTTTTTGTTTTTGTATTATCGATTCATTCTCATTTTTCGCATTTTACGAAAGAACATTATAATCTTAGTAAGACCTAACCAATAGAATTCCTGTGCACGGGCAAAGCCGGGCGAGTACAGCTAGTTTTGATACAAAATACAGACTTTGAATTAGAAAGCTGCAATTTTTGTATTGATTCATAGATTCACAGATTGGGGTTATGTATGGAATAGTACATCGGATAAATGGGTTATCATGTCAAGATAACGAACACCATTAATTGTTACTGCCTGACTAGCCGCATTTTCGAAGAAGAAAGGAAGCATTCTACGATCTTCTTGAGAAGACGTATGATAAGTGCCCTAAGTACGACGTAAACGTCGTGCCTGCTCTTCATACGCAAGCTTTAGGCCCTTATTGTGATTGTCGATCAGCGATCGTCACGACAATTGTTGTCGATCAACGATCAACTATAGACACACACAATTGGCGCCTTAGTCATTTGCAGCTTTTTGTACACTTGCTTGCAGCTTGCATATAAACAAACAAAGCTCTGTCCACGAAGCGGCAAAGTAGCTGCTGCAAGCAAGCGTACAACAAGCAGCAAATGGCGAAAGCGTGTGTATGAAGCACAGCTACGTGCACATTAGGCCTAAGTCTCCTGAATGTCGCATATAAGATCTTGTCGGCTGTATTGTGTGAACGTCTAAAACCTTTCCCCAACAATCTGATCGGCCCATATCAGTGCGGTTTAAGGACAGGAAAGTCTATCATCGACCAAATTTTCACACTCCGGCAGATCTTAGAAAAAAAAACTGGCATTTCAGATCGATACACACCACCTTTTTATCGACTTTAAAGTCGCCTATGATAGCGTATATAGGGATAAGCTGTACAAACCCATGTCACGTTTCGGCATTCTTGCCAAACTCGTTCGTCTGTGGAGGATGACGATGGATCAATCTCTAGCTGCCCCGCAAAACATCATCGAGCCCTTTTTATGTCGAAAAAGGTTTGAGACAAGGGGATGCGCTATCGTGTAACTTTTTTAACACTATCCTTGAAGCAGTTATACGATACTCACTAGCCAACATCAGAGGTAAAAATGTTCAGAAGTCTGTTCAACTGCTTGCAAATGCTGACGATATTCACCCCTATTGTCGTTGTCGAAAAATAAACGACTTTTGTCGCGGGGACGATCGACAAATGGCGTCTGAAATGTCAAAAAATGTGGATTGTATTTTTCGACGACGATTGTCGGTATTGCGTAAGGCGTTTTGTGACGACGTTTGTCGTGGAAATGATACATTTCTGTCGTCGACTATTTTGCCGACGACTGTGTGATAATGTGTTAAAAAAAACCGGCCAAGTGCGAGTCACTCGCGCACCGAAGGTTCCGTACGTACGTATAGTACTAGTGAATTACATTTACATAATCTTTTAGTTCATATATATACAGCTAGGTTCCAGAAATCGAGTGAAATCGAAATTGCAAATCGAGTGAATTCGTTTTCAATGTTCTGCATTTCGAGCAATTCGGAAACTCCGAAATTTTTTCGAAATCACAATTCCACTTTGTGTCAATTCGAAAAATTTTAAAATCGAAATCGAATACAGTGAAATGTAGAACACAAAAATTCATTTCCGATTTCATTTTGAGTGAAAGTGAAATGTGGAACATAGCAGATAGGTTATAGGTACTGTACAGTATACATGCATAGTTAAGAACGCCGTCATGACTTCATCGTCACTCGTCAGTTAAATCCACCGACTCGGCTCCACCCAACTAGCAATAACAATAATACAAATACAAAGAGCACCCATGAATGAGAAAAAACTACGAACATGATCTACATAAAATTAGTACATATATGTATTTCTTGTAAATCAAGAAATAAACAGTAGAGAAATTAAAAATAAAACCGCATAAATGAATGGATGTTGTGTATTTTATGTGTACAAGAGAATGAGTATCTATTGAATTGAAGTTCCAATCCAATTCCAATTGGAAAGGATTAAGTTTAAGAGAACAGCCGAAGTGCCGATGCCATGCCGACGCCCCGCCCCCGAACGACACAAACCGACACTCGAGAGCGAAAAAAGAAACAATATAAGATAACACGCTTATGAATGACGTATTGGACATATTTTTGTAAATATCTCGTAAGATATTAACTTTCCGGCAAAACAGTCTTCAGCACATATATAGCTACGAATATGATCTACAAAAAAGGAAAACATTTTTTTGTTGTAAATCAAGAAAAAAACCCGTTTTTTGTGCAAATGAAAATATTTTTTTCACTAAATTACTTATTACTCCAAAACTAATCAATACGTCGCTATCATTGCTATTTGTTGTTTAACTAGAGGTTATACCTGATGTTGTGTGCAAATTTCAGCCTTCTACGTCTATCATTTCTTGAGATAGACCTACATAGGTACAAAATTGGCTTAGTTTATTCGGACAGACATCGTAGCGAAAGCAATAAGGTTCCTCCATATGGAAACGGAACCTTAAAAAAGTATGTGTACTTAATTTTTAATTAACTAAAAGACAATTATAGTTATTTTGCAGAATGGAGATAACAAATAAAAGACAATTTCTACATTTAGTAAACGAAATGCAGAAAAATATTCCTTTGGCAAAATCATTAAGAGTAAGGCCTAGAAAAAGTGATGTTAATCGACAAAGGTGCGACATAACCTTATCTCTGAATCGTCTTGGACCAAATAAATCTACGCGCACAAGTAATGAGTTATTACACGACGACCATAGGCCATAAAATGTGATGAAAACCCCAGAAAGCTGAAGGGTGCAGTACCTGGGTATCGTATTTTGTATGCCTGCGGATGTGCCACAGGGGTAAAAAGAGCTGGTACTATATCAATAGTTTGCATTAAGTTTTAACAACAACTGCGTGATCAAGTGTTAAAGCAAAGTATATGTGTATTTAATATTTAACTAACGAAACAATAGTTACTTATTCCTTAAAATTAAAATCACAAATAAACGAAAGAAATAGTGAAAGAAATGGAGAAAAATATTTCATTGGCAACATCGTTCACAAAGGGCCTAGCAAAAAGTGATGTTAATCGGCAATATGGCGACATAGCCTTATCTTCGAATTGTCTTGGAACACCTTCCACTTCGATAGTTTAAAATACATTTTAAATCTGAAAATAATTACTGTTATTAAAACAATGTTTCAAATTTAAATTATTTCTACCACTCACTTAACGTCGCGTCGGGCAAATCCAAGCGATTGGATTTGGTTTGAATTTCCTTTTATAACTTTACCAGCTCTTTTTTCTGGTTTTCTTCTTCATCACTGATTTCAAAAAACATCTCAACATTCTTCATTTTTGATTTATTACAGAATTAACCAACTCACAAACAAAACACCAGACCAAATATAAATTCGTCGACTGAAATGTCAAACCACATGCGTCATAGTTTGTGGAATGTGTGTGGAATGTGAGAGTTCAGAAAGTCGAGTCGTTTCAGTTACGCAATACCAAATTCCAAACGACTCGACACGACAAATGTCGTCAGTCGTTTGCGACAGCATCGACGACTCGAAGAAGACATCACTATGGACAGATACAACTTCTAAGTAGGTAGTTAAAGATTTTGTCTACCTATAACGAAGAATCACTCTTGCCAATCGCTGTTTCTTCGGGCTAAGAAGGCATCTAAGAAGTAAAGCTCTCTCTCATAAAACCAAGGACATATTATATAAGACCCTAATAAAATCCCGGTCCTGCTGTATGGTGCAGAAGCATGAATTCTGTCGAAATCGGATGATGTTTTGAGAGAAAGATTATTCGGACCATATTCGGTCCAATTTGTATCGAAGGACTGTGGAGAAGATTTAACGACGAGTTTTTTGGGCTATACAGCGACGTTGACCTGGTCAAAAGCTGAAGATATAACGCCTGATATGGCTGGGGCACTTGTAGCGTATGGACAGCAACGCACCAGCCCGACGAGTCTTTGAGAGTCCTCCACTGAGGGAGAACGTAGCAGAGGAAGACCCAACCTTAGGTGGCGCGCTCAATTAGAGACTATTTCTGGGAAATTGGCCATCGTCTGATTTGAGCAGCGAAGATGATGAAGAGGTAGATAATTTGGTACGCTAGAGGCGGCAATACAAGATGCTACCATGATCTTGATTTCATCTTTCGTTTTCGTCTCGAAGCGGACGACAATGATGGTGTTTCAGCTGGTAATAAATTCGTTGCCGTGTGATGAGAGAAATTATTGTACATCGCGAATTAGTTCGAATCGATTGAATTATGAATATAGGATTGAGTGATGTTTTTTAATTTTTCCCACCAAAAAAAAATCACTAGAATTTTCAATATTTTAGGGCTTTCTGGTGACATTTTGAAATAAATGCAGTATATATCCCAAAATATGGTTCGTCTTCTTTCTATCAAGCCATAAAGTAACAAATTCCATCAAAGGATGGCTACGATATCAATGGATTAAAAAACGTCCAACAAATTTTCAATTCAAACGATATTTTTTTTGTATTCTCCGATTTACATGCCATTCTGAGTCGGACATATGGGTGACAAACGCATGCCAACGTATATGTCAGCGTCAATAATATGCCGAGTACACGACATGCACCCTTTTGTGACATATTCTGACGTCAGACTGGCATGCGTATGTCGTGTTTGGCATGTCGTGTACTCATAGCTTAATACGAACTATTTTGCTACGTCTTTTTTGAATATCAACAATTCCGTTGAAAATTTATACCGAATCACAGATTGAAATTACGCGCGAAATGAAAATCAAAGGTTGAACTGACATATTGTGTGACATCTGTCACAAATATTCCAGGGATATTTTACAAACTGCAGGTAGGCCAACTTCGGAGTTGCAAATTAATATAGTGAAAAAAAGCAGTTTTCAACTTGCCGTTCAACTCTCGGTTTAGAATCAACTTGGAAGTTGGCCAACTTTGGAATTTTCGGCAAGTTGAACAATAGTGAATAAAACGGCCCTAAAAGTATTAAAAAATATTTTCAAATAAGCAAATTAAAATTAAATTAATTAAAATATAAAGTTATGATTTTAAATGGTAAATTTAATACGGAAATTTGAAAACTTTGAAGTAGTTGAAAAAACAAAATACTTGGGTATCTAAATTGATAATAAACTAAGCTTGAAGTCACACTTTGACTATGTAATAAATAAATTTGCTAATAAAATGGGATTCCTAAGAAGAATTAGAAAAAGGGTATCTATCTGGGTGATCACAGAATTCGTCGTATTTGGAATTCTGTTACGAACCCCGAAAGTATTCTATAGTATAGTATTTTATCTATTGCTAAGCTCATAGCTTGCTATGTACTTTTTTGTTGTATCGCATGTGTTTTCGTGGGATAGCTATGGAAATAGTAAGCTATGAAATGCCCACCATAAATGTTATTCCATACTATCATTACTCTTTCTATGAGAAATGACAGATGGCATTCTATGAAAAATTGCTCGTGGAGACGCCGTGTAACGTAGTCGTAGAGTATAAGACAGAAGAACAAAGACAGAAAAGTCAGATCGATCTTCCTCCTTCGAGAGAAGCAAGTGTTTAATTTTGCGCCTACTACAAAAATAAAAAATAACTCTCTCACTAATTTTTCCGGAAGCTGAAGAGATTTCGACTTGAAATAAAGTGGGGATTGTGGCTCTAGGTATTCTCTATAAACATGTGAAAAGGCATCAGAATACACCAATTTGATATATATATATATAATATATATATATATATATATATATATATATATATATATAGATTGTTAAATTATAAAAAAATAGTGAAATATTATTTGTATATACATATTATGTAGTTTAAAATTGTTACAAACCGTTTGGATTTCACTCTTGTATTTATTAAACATCGTGTTAGACTTTTGTATAGCATCTTGGAAGGTATCATACTTGCTGGCATATAAATTAAGTTGCTCCTGAAGAGTAGACTCTCGTTGACGAAAGTCCTCTAACACAGTTTGAGTATTCAGCAATTTACTTCTAATATCTTCTTTTTCCCTGCAATACATTTAAAAAATTATTGGTTAGTTTAAATTTGTAGCAACATTTATTTATCAATAAACGCGAAACTTTCGTATCCTTCTGTACTCTAATACCTATATTTTCTCTTAAGTCAATTCAGCTATCATCACTCTCTTTAATAATAACAAACATTGTACACCAAGCACAAAGAAGTCAGAATAAAGTCAACTGCGAGCGACTGAGGACGTGAGTTTTATTTTATTTTTAAGTCGATTTACATTAAATTGTAAAATATTAAGAAATAATACTTTTAGCAATAAAGTACTAGCGTGTCCACGTTTTAAACCGTACCCGACTTGTCTTCCCAAACCTACCCAAAATGAAAGCACATTTATAATTTGATAAGAAGCGATAACAATTTTTTTTCATATTGGGCGTTTTTCTTTTTTTAGTTCAGAATAGAAATATCAAAAAAAGTGCGTGTTTCTTTTTTTAGCTCAGAATTTGTGTTTCTTTTTTCGTTCAGAGAATGATCAGGGCGCGCTCTATAAAAAAAATAAATAAAAAATAAATAGGTGGCGCAACAGGCGGGTGACACCCAAGGCCTAGCTTCTCGCAACCATTCGTTTTGTGTGAGTTTCTATTTTTGGGACGAATGGAAGGGACCTACAATTTTATGCCGAGTCCGAACGGCTCAATTGAGAAGCTTTTTCATGACAGGCATACTCTCGGATGTTTGTCAGACGTTCGCGAGAGGTGGCGCAGTAGAAAAAACTTTAAGATGTAATTTGGGTTTTTCCGGGGATCGAACCTGGGATCCCTCGCACAGTAGTCCAACACACTAACCACTGCGCTACTGCGCCCACGGGCGCGCTCTATGAGCTAATAATAAATTGACTGAACAGGCTGAGTACAAAGCTGATTACGCTTAAACAAAATGGCGGACGAGCCTTGTTGTTCTGGCACAGAAGGTAAATCAAATTAATAAATAACCATATGACAGCTTCATATGTGTTCAAGTGTGTTTCAAAAGCATGTTCGGAGCATGCTCAAAATGCTTAAGCTCCAATTCAGAGCTCAGTTCTGAACTAAAAAAGAAAAACGCCTGTTAAGTATTGCAACCGAACTGTCCAATTAATTTCAATTGAATACGATTGGGGATATACGATTTGCAGCAATTTAAGTGCAGAACTAACATAGATCTGCAAGCATCTCGGGGCGCTGTTGAAGCGCTGTTGAAGTGTTATAGGTTCGCCTTTCCCGGGAGAAGTATTTAAAAATTAAAAAAAAAAAAAAAAATACCTACGCAAGATACGAATGAATAACAATTGTGGCGAGAGCCGAGAACACAACCAACCAAACCAATATGTGTATGGGTATGCATTGGAATTGAAACAAATGGTTATAAGAAGCGTATTTTATATGGTGATTGGAGGTCACCTTGCCGTTGCGTCTATTTCTGGATGTTGGTGTGGAGGCTTTAGTTCTAATGATTCAACATGCCATGCAGTCGGCCGCTTTAGAACTGCCTAAAACTCTTAATTACAGTGCTCAATAAGCTTAGAGAGCTTATCTACACCCCTTCTTCTCCTACTCCTATACAAAAATTGCCCTTCTTCTCTCTCTTATCCTATACCCGAGTGGACCTTCCTTTAAATATGTATGTACTTCTAAAAGCCGTGTGGAGCATAACAAACGTCCAAGAATGACAATTCTAGTGGCACAAGCTTCAAACACGATGTCCCTTCTAAACGGGCTTACAAAAACCGCCACATAACCTCTGAACCAACGGGGACAAGCTGCGACTTAACGTCAAAACCCCAAAAATCGTTGGACGAAACTGCTCCGGTTTCCTAACGGGCTAAGATCAATAATAGGGATTTCTCAGGGATCAAAATAATCATGGCTGTGATCGATAAAAGCAATGTTGACGACTCCATTACTCCGCACAAATGGAAATTGATCCCGGCTGGATACTATGAAATCCCTGCTGTTTTCCTGAATATGTACAATGAAAGAGAACCCAGGCCCATCTCCAATCTGTCGCGATGGTGGTTGGCACCAATGTCATGTTAAGCTCATATCGTGCAAAGATCTTGCGATCTCTATGAAAAAGCCATAGGCAAACTTTGGAAGGTATGGGCAAGTGCAGAGCTCGACGTTGTTGCGAAGCAGTATATCCCAAGCGGACCAAGAACTCGCACTTTCATCCCAGCCGAACCCTCTAAAGATGATTAAATATTCCAAGTCATAAAAATCAGAAACCCATCGCTTCCAACGCATAGCCGGAAAGTCGCTAAGCTCGAAAAGCAAAGCGGTCTCTATAGATGCGCGGTGATTGTAATCAATCAAGAATCTCTTACCCCTTTGGCGAAGACTGAAGGTTTAATAAGATATGGGTTCGGCTCCATTACCTTAAATGTATACTATCAAGTGCGAGTGACTCGCGCACCGAAGGTTCCGTACGTACGTAGTACTAGAGAATTACATTTACACAATCTTTTAGTTCATATAATAGGTACTGTAACATGCATAGTTAAGAACGCCGTCATCGTCATCGTCACTCGCCAGTTAAATGCACCGACTCGGCTCCACGCAAATAGCAATAACAATAATACAAATACAAAGAGAACCCATGAATGAGAAAAAACATGAGGACCGCGGCCGATCCGAGAGCACCATCATTCATCAACCAATAATGATGATGATGAATGGAGAATGGGTAATGGATATGAAAAGGAAGTGAAACAGGGAAGTTCCAATTAGAGCGTATTTTATGGCATTATGGCAATTGACCAATTTTTGTAAATCTTATAAAATATAAAAATTTCAGCAAAATAGCCCTCAGGTCCTCAGCACATACTATCTACGAACATGATCTACATAAAATTAGTATATGTATTTTTTGTAAATCAAGAAATAAACAGTAGCGAAATTAAAAAAAAAGCGCATAAATGAATGGAGATGGCCGAGCGCGAGAGAAGAAACAAAAGTGTGTATGTGTACAAGAGAATGAGTATCTATTGAAGTTCCAATTCCAATTGGAAAGGATTAAGTTTAAAAGAACAGCCGAAGTGCCGATGCCATGCCATAACTAGATGTTATACCGGATGTTGTGTGCAAATTTCAGCCTTCTACGTCAATCAGTTCTTGAGATAGACAATGTACATTCAAATAATAGTAATTTAACTTTCCCTAGAACTCGGTCAAATTTTGCCCTCCGGAGTTTTCCTAGTACATACATGCCATGAGGGAAATCGGCCATCAGAATGAAAATCTATCAATATTTCTGAAAATTATAGAAAAAACATTTAATTTCTACTTACTTAATTAAAATTTCTTTTTCGATGTTGAATTCAATTTGAATTTTTTTGAATTTAGCTTCGTGAAGTTGTGTGTCAATTTTAATTTTCTCTTCAATTTGCTTCATTTGTTCCTCTCTAGCTTCGCATTGTCTGGTTAAACTTAGAAGTCTGAAAGAAAATAGACAATGTCTTTTTAATAAGTTTAGTAATTTACATATATAAAGGATATTTCGGGAATGTTTGAAGGACGGACATTTTTCTAAGAAAATAAAAAGTTTTGGTAAAATTAATTTACTTACATTGTTTAGGATAAGTAATTTAACATAGTAGAAATCCTAGTTACGTATAGGCGAGATATAAAATATGTATTCGTTAGTCAAAATATCTTATTGAATCCTCTTAATAATACAATTATATTTGAGTAATCGAGCCCATGGCGCAGAAAGATATATTAGTTAGAGATATCTTTGGTCGTTTTGATCGCAAAGCTTTTCAAGTGAGCTAACTACCTACTTACTTACTGTTCTCACTGTGATGTATTTTAGACGATCCCCTTGGTATCCATTAGTAACAGAATTATAGCGAACAAAATACTAATAGAATGTAAGACATATCTGTGTGAGCTCAATAAGTTAGTTGACAGCCACAGACTTGTGGACATTTTTTGTATTGTTCTTTGAGATTATAAAATTGTTATTAGTACCTAAACTAAACGCATTGATTTTATCAACGATGGGGCTACAGTTCCGGTCAGGTCGAACTAAAGTGTAATCCCTGTATGAGCTGCTTCGACATATTTGGATACCAGGTTTATGGGGATCTCCAATACTGAGCCAGGGTGTTGGAAAAGAGTTGGTGGCGGACGAACCCTAAACGGGTCAACGGCAGCGCTCATATTCCAAAATTGGGTTACTGACACCGGAATATCCGACCCGCTGTTTTCGTGGCAGCAGGTCCACTGGGGATTTGATGACTTACCTCACCAAAAAGTGGAACAAATCTCTCCACCACTAGGGTGAAACGAAGATTGTTGCGCTTGATATTTCGAAAGCATTTGACAGAGTTTGGCACCAAGCTCTTTTGTCGAAAATGCGTGCCTATGGGACCGACGCGTCTCTTCTTCAATGGATTAGAAACTACCTTTCTGGCCGTTCAATTCAAGTTGTTTTGGACGGTTTCAAGTCTGCAATTCATATTATAAATGCTGGTTTTCCCCAAGGCTCTGTTTTGTCTCCGACACTCTTTCTCATATTCATCAATGATCTCTTGTCTGTTACTTCTAATCCAATACATTCTTTCGCTGCACCCTCAGTTTTCCATATTCGTTCCCTGAAGGTGCTAGTACACGATATGTAGCACGCCTCATATATATGTAGCACTGACGTCATTTTGACGTTGGAATGAAGTCGCCAAAAACGCTGCGAAATGTCTAGGTTTCTTAAATCGGTGTAAGAAATACTTTACACCGTCCGACTTAGCTTCAATATACAAGGCTTTTATTTGGCCTAAGCTTGAGTACAACGCTCATATCTGGTCAGGTGCACCAAAAACTTCATTGCACCTACTAGACAGAATCCAAAAGCACGCGATAAAACTTATAGGTGATAGAAATATAGCGGAGTCTACTGACCCGCTCGAACATCGCAGAAATGTTTCTTGCCTTTCCTTATTTTATCGATATTTTCACCGCCGATGCTCTGATGAAATAGCTAACTGCATTCCGCCCCTTCAACAATAGGTCTGTTCCTTTACTTCTAAATCTTACGAGTTTTACTAATTCCTACGAATTTTTACGAATTTTTACTCAATGTCGTTCCCTAACTTGAAAAATTCGTAAAAGAGAGCGGCATCGAGAGAGCAAGATATTACCCCTCCATTGCGAATCTTACCAGTTTTTACTCATCAAATTTCTTTGCGTAAGAATTGAAACAACTGTCAGTCGTCTGAAAATTTACAGAGATTTGAAATTTGATTTGAACCGCGTGTAACGACTATTTGCATTTGTCTTTTGATTTTCTGCGATATGAGAAACAAATTGGTATGAAAATGGTATCAGAAGGCGAAAAAATAGTGTAGCTTTTTTTCTCTTTTCGAATGCATGTAGTTCAGTTAGTAAAAACGCTTCCACATACTTGGATTCATACTCACATGAAATTTATTGAAAACAAGATGCATCTGCCATTTTTCATGATTACTACAAAAGCGTTCCCTAACTTTTTCGTAAGTTTGTCTCTTTGAGAGAGACTTCATCCCCACCACTGCCATTTTGACAGTCTTTTCCATTTTTACTACAAAAGTAAAGGAACAGACCTAATTCTTTCGCAACACCCGTCACACATCGAATGCACATCAGTTCACCCTTAAGCCTACCTTCGGACGTACTGTAAAATATAGAGATTCTTTTGTAAGTCGAACAACACGCATGTGGAATGCATTGCCTCACACGGTTTTCCCCTCTCATTACAACCCACAATTGTTTAAAACCAATGTGCACCAGTACCTCTTTTCTATCCTCCCTATTAACCCTTCCACTCCTGCTGTGCATTAGCATTATAAGGGAACAAACCCCCCTTGAGCACTAGTGAATTATAAAAAAAACTCATTTTTTCTACCTCAATATTTTTCCAGTTTCTAACTTATTTTTTTTTTGGAAATTTGGTGTAAGAATACATTGTTTTATGGTGTTATTAAAAAAATTGTTAGTACTTAACAAAATGTAAAATATTTTTTTGAATGGGATGATCTCAGAAATTTATTTTGTATGAAAAGGAGGAAAAAGTTAGTAATTTTTTTTTCAAAAAATCATAAAAAATATTAGCGAAGAGATTTTTGAAAAAAGTCAGTCACTATTAGAATTATTTGAAGAAACCTTTTGCATCAAAACATTTTTTTTTAAGACAGTGGAAAAAAGTCAAAAAAAAAAGACTTTCACAAAAATTTTAAATTTTCAATAGGTACTTAATGGGTTAGGGAAAGTTTTATATCATTCAAACGGAATTTAAATGACGTTTCAATTGATGCCAAAATTTACATAAAGTAAGTTCAAATTATGAGTAGAATTAACTTTAATTTCAAAATACTTAAGCCGACCAGTGTATTTATTTTATATTTTTGATATATGCTTGTATTATTATGTATATATTTAACTATTTCGCTTAAAAATATGGCAAAAAATAAACAAATTTTTGGTCGTTGTTTTCAAATGCGAATAATGAAAGAACTATTCCATTGTTTTCCCTACGTTTCGTCGGTATTTCCCAACTTCTTCAGGGGTAGTTTATTGGATCTTGTCTTTTTAAATTTTACATTGAAAATGTAGAGCCCGTATTAGAAAACAACAATTAAATAAATAAATAAATAATTAAATAAATAAATAAATAAATAAATAGAAACACTACATGCTATACTGAAAAACTTGAGACTTAACAAACAGAAATATCACAGTTGAAAATACTTTTTTGTTACAAGACAATAAACCCTATAATTCCGAAAAAATGCAATAACTTATCTTTCGTTAATTTTTTTAACCAAATTTTGTCCAAGTATGTATTTGCAATCCAAATAGGTGTGCAAAATTTCATTGCTCTAAGTTTATTAGTTCACGTTTTATAGACGACACAGGTAGATTTTTAGTTTAGTTGAGAAAATATGGGAAAATTACACCGAAAAAACCCTTCCCTTACTATTGTGAATTGATTAATTTCTGGAATACTAATTGAAAAACGATTTAAGTAAGCAAGAAAGTGTAGAAATAACAATAATACAAATATTTTGCATAACATAATGGGTGTGCTTCCAATCTATGTATTAATATCTATGGCAAGCATTTATCTGCGCTGTGGAAAGAAGTTCAGAGACTAATGTCGTTTTCCATTGGTTTCACTCGGGGATTCACTCATTCGGGAAACCAATGGAACAAGAAAACTGCGTCTGGGCGACTACACTCACGTATTGGTGAAATGTCAAAAGTTATTGTATGGCTGCTGCCAGCTGGGTTGTATAAAATACAAAAAATGCACTTGTGTTAGTGCTTCTTGAGTGGATTCTGACTTGAAATCGAGAAGCGAAATTCTCTCCTCAGAATCAACAGAAGAGTATTTTTTGCGCCAATGGAACGGTTTCAGAAGTGATTTTATTGATTCCGGACGCTTCCGAACGCTTCTTTTTGCCCAATGGAAAACGACATAAAATACAGAGCTGCAATTTTGTTTAAAACTTGCGTTGGATATTTAAAAATTATAGTAATAAATTTTCGTCGCTCGCGTAGAAAGTTGCTACTCGAAAGTAGAAAGTTGCTCTACTTGGGCGCCGCGTTGGACTATACGATATTTACGATCTAAAGTCGATCCGAAGCCTGAAGCCGCATTTTGGCTTGCACCATATGAAAGCATTGGTTCTACTCTATCTGTCAACGCACGCGCGCGGCAAAGCGCCGTTGTGAATTGGCTTTTTCTTCTTTCCTCGTGTCAGCTTTTATAAGGCCATTTATATGATGACGTGGCTGGAAGTAAACCGAGCTGTAGTGTTACCGTTTCAGCGTTGCATAACAGTGATGCCACAGTTCTCCCCCTCTAAAAAATGCATCATTGATAGCGGTCTGGTATAACGACTCGACGACCAGGGGGCAGATCACGTAAAATGAAAACGATCGAACGACATCGTTTCGACAATAGCAGTCTCTGTTTATTTCCACAGATATGATAGAGACAGCATGCGAGAAAACGATATCGTTCAATCGTTTTTATTTTACGTGATCTGACCCCAGATCGCGTTGTTGTTGTTGGCGGCGCTTGAACTGATGATCTTTGTTCCTGAGGCTCCTTTGTGATAAGCGCTGGTTTAAGTCTGTCCACCGATATGTTTTTCATTCGTCCTCTAACATCCAATTGGTAAAATGTTTCGCCCTTTTTATGGATCATATAAGGTCCATCGTATTAGCCGCGTTTTATTATCGCTAATGATCCATATGGATCATCCCCTGATAATAAAACGATCCAGATCATGAAAAAATATTACTTCGCAAGTTTGGCACCCCTGATTAATTTTCGACATACCTACGAAGCAAATAGTAAACGTAACTCCAGCTGTAATTAGGCATGATTTTCTCCCCAGCCGGAGCGCTGCAGGCTGGCAGCTAGCTAAATTCAATTCACAATGAACAAACAGGGGCCTGTAACACAATACTACAAGTACTTGTAGTACAAGTGAATTTATACAAGTGTATCACATTTCTGTAACACGAAACTACTAGTCGACTGGCACTTCTACAAGTGTAGCGGGCAAATAATACAAGTGGGAAATTTCGTGATTATCCTGTTTCTGTAACTCAGAGCTACAAGTGTAGAAAAAAAATCAATCTAACTTGTAGTCTACAAGTAGACGAAATCTTACATGTGATTCAAGACTTGTAGGGGCTTTAATTAGGCATTAATATTAAATCTTTTTAATGGATTATTTCAATAAATTTGTTCATCGTGATTGCATCTATTCTTTTAACCGAAAAAGTGGTTTTAAACGTCAATTCTATACATATAAAAATGGTATGAATGGTATGTGTAGTAATTCATCAATTGAGAACGGCTGGGCCGATTTTTTCAAAAATTTCAAAATTGGACAAAGGGGCGTGGCACCGCCCATACAAAAAATCATTCAAAATCTTAAATCTCGAAAACCACCAAATCGATTGAGCTCAAAGTAATCTTAGGTATTGGCCGTGGAGTGGTCCTGTGAAGATTGGTCAAAAACGGACAAAGGGGCATCGTAGCTATCCTTTGATGGAATTTGTTAGATACTTTGATAAGACGAACCATATTTTGGTATATATACTGCCTTTATTTCCAAATGTCACCCTTTACTTCTTTTGGGGCATTGAGAGTTAAGTGTTCATTGTTGCGCAATTAGTACATAACTTCGATTAGGTAAGTAAAGACTTTGTATAATACTTACAACTGCAGTTTTTTGACAATTCTCCCAAAAACCAAAAACGTTTCGCATGTACAATCCACCCATTATTTTGCAGAACAATATTTAGGATTTGGCCGAAACTAAATACTCCCTCCCATGTTTTGCTTTTTATTTCTTCTGACATCGGAAAATGCAGTAAATAGCATTTTTTTATTTTCTTGGATTTTTACAAGCACGGTAATTTTTTTTCAACAGCGTCTTTATTCAATTTAATGCTTTCGCTTGCTTATATGAACACTTGTACAGAGAGTCTACAAGTCGAGGGAAATTTTTATTTCGTACAACTGTAAAGTTTTTTTTTGTGTTACAGAAATAATCTACACTTGTGTAACTAATAGAGACCTACAAGTAACTGTAGACCTGTAGACTTGTAGTTTTGTGTTACAGGCCCCAGGTGGCGCTGAATGCAACAAGTGGCTTAGAATTTCCGTACAATTTGCTTAAATCATATTTGCGTTCTTATCTCATGCACACAACATTCCAGAGAAAAATGTCAGAATTTATCTAATATTTCTACCAAATGCATAATTTTATACGAAATTCTGGTATGCTTTTAGGCTTATTGCCTAATTTCATTCGGCTGGCTTCATCTTGCTGGCAATTGTGCTGGCAACTGTCCAAATGAACGACTGGCTGGCAAGGTTTAAAAAAAAACATGCCTATTCTACGATGCGGCAACTCCGTACTTGATAGCACAGAGCAGAAGTGGAAACATTCAGAAGTAAAAATTACTTAATGAGCTTTGTTTGTTGTTTCTGAGGCTCCTAACATCCAATTGGTAAAATTTTTCGCCCTTTTTATGGATCATATAAAGTCCACAAGTAACATTGAACGTGTGTAGGGTCCTATTGATTCGATTACAATGTGGTTTTCCATTGGGACTCAGTGAAATGTGTTAGCTGCATTAGAAGTAAAGAGTCTCTTCATCTGAAAATTTAGATATTCACCATGACACAAGAAGTGAAAACTGCCCAGTGCTTAAAATCATTTTTTTTTATATACATATATCACTTTTCATGTTTCATTGGTAAGAAAAATAAATTATTTTTTGAATCATTGATTCATTGTACCAATCACCCCTATCGTGGAATCCGCCGGGGGGAATCATTCACGGAAAAAAATATTTTGGTATCGTCAAATCCGCAAAGTGAACAGTTCCCCGTGTGGGTAATGTGAATGAGTTTCACTGTATCGTTGAAAACGATCAAATCGAATTTTTCCCGAACAAAATGACATTTCTTGCCCGCATCAAATTCATTGCGGATTTCATAGGTTTTCTTGCTTGCTGCATGTCGTGAGCATTTTAATATAAAAAATTTACATACAAAACATCTGCTTCATTAAGCCCAATATTTGTAATATCTATTACACAGATTGAACTTTATTAAAATCAAAAAATAAACATTCTAAAAACACATTTCGTCTGGAAGTTTCGTGAAACCACTCATTGCTCATTTCAGCCTGTCTCGTATTCTTTTCTGAGAACATCGCTCATTTTGTTCTTCCTCTTATTTTTACAAGAATAGAGTTATCGTATACATTATTACATAATAAACACTGGTTTTTATTTAAATCACTTTTGAAACAAACTTTTCATAACCTCCGACGAATGCTGCTACACGGATTTGTGTTCACAAATGAAAGACAGCCGTTTGACAGTGAAACTACCTTTCCCAAAAACGTGTCGATAAGGAAACTTTTCCGGCGGATTCCACGATAGCAGTAGAAGGTGAAAGGGAATCGAATAGGTGAAGTGAAACTCAATTCCGACGGATTCCACGATAGGGGTGAATAAACTTTGCACAGCTGTTTTACGTCATTCAGAATTTTTTTTCAAAACAAAATTACGAAAAGCTACGTGCAAAGCAATTATTCAGAGAAAAAACGTAAATATGTACTAGACATGAACTGTATTTTTGAGCAATTACTATCATCTTCGTCGTCTTTTTATTCTTCTGCGTGTCATTTGTAAATTTCGATTCTTTGTCGATAGGATTTATCGATATTAAGTTCGTATGTTCGAAAACCAAAGACGGAGGAGTTGGTGGGACCATTTTCTCCAAAAGTCTTAATCTGAAGCTCTCCCTCCGTCTACCAAAGTATTTTTATCCTTTTCTTGGCGGAAATTATGGAGATAAAAAGTCTTATCTTGGCTCAAGAGAAACATGATATCCGTTTAAAATATCTGCAAATATTCTAACAACCAAGCAGCTATCAAATGCATCTCTATAACTTCTCAAGTAACCCTAGACCGCCGATCATCTCTTACGGTATTCACAATTTTTGGGTGACGTGGGCATAGACACATTCCATGAAATTAATTCTAAGGCCTATGAACTCGCCAGAATTGGAACAACTACACCCATCCTGCCGGGCAAAGGCAATCTAGTTTTACTAAAATGGGCCAGATACAAATGGTCAGGTAGGTGCATGACGAAAGATAATATAATAAATTTGGGATTTTTGAATTGGTGGCAGAAAATAATAGGTTTTTTTTCTAATATTATATTACATAATAATATTAATTTCTTAATTTTGTAATTACTAATTCTTACTTACTTCTGCGACATTTCTATGTTGTCATTTCGTAGCTTGGTATTCTCATCATTGTTTTTTGCTAACATTTCGTTGATTTCATTTAAAGACTTTTGAAATTTGTCCTGATTTTCTTTGCGACGCACTTCTTCTTCACGTATTTGCTGAACGCTTTCATTACCCACAGACTTAATAAGTTTTTGCTGTTCCCGGCAGACATCTTTTAGTTTTTCCCTGTAAAATAATGTTAATATTAAATAAATTTATGTAGAGCCATAATGTTATGATGATATGATGAAACGTTTACTCAACTTCACACAATTAACGCTGCAGTTACAATTATACAATTGTGTAGGTCTCTACAGAATGATTACAGCGCATGTGTTGTGTTCCGCATGAGGTCGTACTAATTCTAACCGATCGATCGTACAAACCAATTTCCACTGAAGCGTTCTTCCGAACTAACACAACAGATATATTGTGCGAAATTCATATTTGTACAAAGTCAGGAAAAGATAATAAAACTGAGACAAAAATTCGTGGTAGTGCCATACGGTGACGTGACATAAAGCCAAACTAAATAGGCTCAAATTCCGAAAAAAGCAAAAAAAAACACTCTTTAGTTCTTAAAATTCTTAGGAAACAAAGATCAATTTGGCATTAATTCGTTTTTATATAAATTCACAACACATAAATATAACATAGAATATTGATAATGGCATTTCCCCCCTTGCTTGGGGTCACTGTTTAATGTGGAGTTGGTGCGAGGTTGGATATATGGATTTCCGTTACACTCCGTGTGGCCTAGCCACCTAAATCATTGCATTTTGAGCTATTCGACATCAAGCAGGTGTAGGTATACCCCGCAAAAATTCGCCGCTGAATCTCCTTTTCCAGACTTCTAAACAAACTGGACCGTAAATCTTCCAAAGAATCTTTCTCTCAAAGCGTGGCAAGAGATTATCAGTCTTTAACTACTTTTTATCATTCAAATAACGAATGTTCGATTACCATCTCGATGACAGCCAGACCCTCACCTCCATTGGAATATGTACATACTTACAAATGCGTTAACGTGTTTATGTGCTAATGCTTTTTTGTTTTGGGACTTATTCCCACTTCAAAGAAGAAATAGGGCGCGTAGGCTTTAATTCCGCGTTATTTCACTGCATGCATAATATTATTTAGCTCAACTGACAGTGAGTGATGGGAAATAAACCTTTATACTTTTCACAAGTTGAAATTGTAACTTTTAGGACTGAAGTGTAACTTCATCCTTTTGAAATTGGTAGCTTTATAAGTAATAGTACACTTTTGCGGTCACTTTTTTTGGCGATACAAATTTTAAAAATATTATGAAGATCGCACGCGACGGATCCTACGGGTTGGGCCCTTAGCTCTAACGTCGATGTCGATGTTGCTGTTGTAATGTGCATTAAGCCATTAAAACTCTGCGGCTCTAAAATGATTTCTATTGGTTATCGTTATACAAATTATGTATTCCGAAAACAGATTTTTTTGAATTTCGAATTCGTCTGTTATCACGCTGGCTGCGTTCAAATCAAATAGTCTTGGACACACATGTTTGTGATCAGCTGAGTATGACCATTATTTGCTGTATTATTTTTGGTTATAAATAAAATAACAATTACTTCGAGAAATGAAGAAAATTTCAAAAATTCCAGACATAAAACAATTATTGCTTTCCTCAAAGAAAAACAAAAATTCGAAAGATTGAACTTGGTCTCACCAAAAATATTAGTAAGAAAAGAATCAATTCATAACGAGTTCCCCTGTCCCACGCTGCTGATGAGAACTTTATAAATAAAATGGCTCATCAAACAATATTGACCATAAATAGAAAGTATATAAATAACAACCAATTCACAATAAGGCTCATCTAGTGAAATATGATGCCGTATAAATAGATATACTATACAGTAATAAATACTCCTTACTGCAACAATATGCTCTTGTTGATTTCACGTTGTAAAACTTCTTTTTCTTTATTTGCAAACTCAATTTGTCGCTCTCGTATTTTCAAGTCTTTCTGCAATTGTTTGCATTGTTTCTCTAATTCAATATATTTATCAGATACCATCTTATCGTTTTCGTATTAAGCGGTTTCGGTTCTGACGACGGACACAGACTACTAATAAAATCCACTATCATTGGCGATCAAAAACCAAAAACCACTCATAAATAGATTCAATTGAGTCAAAGCACACAGGATATAAATTGGGTCGAGCAATATTAAAGCACGCATACTTGAATAATCCTAGGCCCAGAGGGATATTAAGGGCCGGTTTGTTCATCTTTGGTTAACTCTAATCAATGGTTATTCCAGCTGATAATCATAGAATCTGTTTGTTCAGTCAAATTTTAACCAGAGAATCCATGATTTGGTTAGTTAATCACAGAAATCGATAACCAGGCGATTTCGGTTGATTAACGACATTAACCAAGGAAATTCTGGAATTTTGTTTGTTCAAGCTTTAACGTAAAGCCCAGTATCCTGCTCGCGCTAAATTTTATCTTCCATACAAAAATGTCTACAGAGATAAAATTTAGCGAGGCAGTTTAGCAAAGCAGTATCCTGTTCCGCACGCTAAATTCTTACTTTCATATAGATGGGACACGCCAAATGTCAGTCCGGTATAACAATATTGAGTGTTATACGTACTACGTACAATTTTGTTATACTCGGCCAAGAAAATGTCTCCACTGATTTAGCTCGCGAAAGAATTGTCTGGTACATTAAATCGGCGATAAATTTTGACATTTTCGAAACAAAACAATTTTGTAATTGAATATTTCTTTGAATACTTAATAAACGATGTAAGTGAGTAGGAAAAAAGTGAAAAAACAACAAAAATCAAAATACATGTGGCAATAAACTATGGGTGTCCTATCTATATCCTGTACAACGAATTTAGCGAACATTTATCTGTGCTGTGGAGAGAAAAGCGCTCGCTAAAATTAAGCGCAAGCAGGATACTAGGCTTAAGCCTAGTATCCTGCTCGCGCTAAATTTTATCTTCCATACAAAAATGTCTACAGAGATAAAATTTAGCGAGGCAGTTTAGCAAAGCAGTATCCTGTTCCGCACGCTAAATACTTACTTTCATATAGATGGGACACACTCAATGTCAGTCCGGTATAACAATATTGAGTGTTATACGTACTACGTACAATTTTGTTATACTCGGCCAAGAAAATGTCTCCACTGATTTAGCTCGCGAAAGAATTGCCTGGTACATTAAATCGGCGATAAATTTTGACATTTTCGAAACAAAACAATTTTTTAATTGAATATTTCATGGAATACTTGATAATCGATGTAAGTGAGTAGGAAAAAGTGAAAAAATAACAAAAATCAAAAACATGTGGCAAAAAAATTTAGGTGTGTGTCCTATCTATATCCTGTACAACGAATTTAGCGAGCATTTATCTGTGCTGTGGAGAGAAAAGCGCTCGCTAAAATTAAGCGCGAGCAGGATACTAGGCTATAACAGTCAAAAACAAAACAACTTTCTTTCAAAAATAAAAATTAATTTAATAAATAATAATAGCAAAATAGTGTGTTGCATTCGTATCTGCTATGTGGTGTGGACGCATTTTCAACAACTGGCAGATGAATACAATGCAAGACAGTGTGGAAAAAATTGCATGCATTGCTGCGGTTGTGACAACTATTGACTATTGATTAAATTTAACAACTGAATTGACAAATAAACTGGAAAACTGGAACGATTTTTCGCAAATCTGAGGTTTGGTGACCAAAGTGAAAAATAAGTGAACAAACGCTTTTTGATTATCACAGTTATTTAATCATGGGTTATACTAAATCTATGATAACCTAACCACAGATTTAACCAGCTGTGAAGAAACCAGCCCTAAGTGTGGAGACTGTGTTCTGCAGTTTTCTTCTCTTTCAATTACACTTTGTTCCATTGACATACTATTCATGGACTGCTAGTGAAATGTCACGTTCATACAAACCTGCGAGGAAAAATAAAGCAAACATAAGCACTAGCCCTTTTGGCTCAGTGCGGCGAAAGTATGAAAACCCTGCGCGCCATTGCTATTATGTACATAGAACACAGTGCCATCCATTGTAGAAAAATTGCAACAGCGCAAAATAATGACTTCTTTAAATTACTCGAACGTTCTATAACAAATGGCACACTCACCACTCAAACAAAATCGCATGGATTGCTCGAAGACATTTGAGAGTTTTCGTTTATCTCCGCTGTGAACCAAAAGAAATTGTGCTTATGTCTGCTCAAACGAAAAATTGTGTGCTAGCAGTCCATGTATAGCACCTATGTCAATGCTTTGTTCACATGACAGTTTAGTTTTAAGGAATGTTAAATTGTTTAAACTGTTAGTATTATTACATTCGGCTATTCTGTTTACTTAACTTTAATAAATCACTCTTATTTACACGACAATATCACTTAAAATAAACTTTTCCACTATTAGAATCTTTCCACTTATTAGAATCTTCATCCTCTTCGACTATTTACCTTGCCGTGGTGTGGATGCATAGTAGGTACCTGTTGATACCGGAGGGCGATTGCAGCAGGTATTCCCATACTGTTAAGTCTCCGGAGGAGGGTAGTCCGAAGCTAAAGGATAGTCAACCCAACTTCAGTGATGGTGTGAGCGTTTTATGCAAACCGTGCCGGGGGATGAAAGACTGCGGGTTTCAGCCAGTCATTAACGAGCTCCTTCAGGTGCCTTGGCAGGGCCTGTCGTATTTAATGCCTTACCCCAGCAGAACCGGCTATGTTGGGGCGGACCTTTCTTTCCAAATCCGACTTCGCTTCGGACACGGAATTCGTAACTACAGCCAAATCAGCTAGACGGGGAAAAAAGTTCACCCCCAGTGACAAAAATTCTAAACAGCTTCGCGCAGCTAGGCACAGATTGGCGGCAGTCCTGGCGAACCTATACAGTTCATGGGAGGAAAAGGATAGGGAGACCATCCGATGGGCGGGCACGATACTCATTGAGGAGGATAGTCAACCTGATGCGGGAGGACTTCCTTCCTCTACCAGAGGTCGCAACCAACCGTCGGACAACAAACAACGACAACGGCCTTCCCTCAACAGAACTGACCCGACGACCAAACCGACGACGAGTGCACCTCCTACAGGAGCACAGACCGTTCGTAGCAAGCAGAGAAGTCCTACTGGTACGGAAGGACCCTCTGTGATAGCTGCCAAGAAGGACTTCACGTCCAAAAGACCAAGGTCAACTTCATTGGAAGAAACTCCGATGACCTCAAAGAAGGCGAAGAATGCTGATGCGGCGCACAGACCCTTCAATGAGGTCGTCAAGGACCATATGCTCTATGGCATCTGTGACAACAGTCACGACGAGGGCAAGATGAGTGGGGAGAACTGGTTGTCGCTCAAAGCGACCCTAGCCGGAGAAGTCCTCAAATTCTTGGACACACATCCTTCGGCCGAGCCACCGTTCTTCATGGATGGTGGATACTACACAAACGGGGTAAGACTCATAAAGTGCAAAAACAGCAGTAACGATCCCAAAGATTAGTCCCCTGTGGAACAACGCAAAATTGCAGCTACTGCATTGGAGCGACATTCCAGTTTGTCCAAGAGGACGCGTGTGGCTACCCCCGGGTCCCACCAAGGAAGCAGACATCCTAAGACTAATTCGTCTGCAGAACCCTGATCTCCCAGTGAACAACTGGAATATTATTAAAGCTGGTGAACCGGAAGAGAAGGGAAGGCTGGTTTCTTTTCTCATGAACAAGGAATCTCTCGACCTGCTTAGTAGGAGGGGTTACCGCTTCTCTTACGGCATGAACGAGTTAGTACTGAGAGTTCAGGAGAAGTATGAGAGAATTCTGTCGGGCGTGGTATCCTCGCTAGGGGAACTTGGCCTGGATGCCGGGCCTGATGGTCCCTCACCCTCCTCCCAGGAAAAAGAAACCAGCCAGACGGGAGTCAGGCAGCCAGCTGTTACGGATGGTGCCAAGATTAACGTGGACCCCTTGACGATAAACATCAGTAGCGAGCCATCATCTGATTCGGAGGATGGCAATAAAACAGTGATAGAGGTGTCTGTACCGTTTAGCAATTCTGCTACGACTAGTACAGATTAACCTCCATCACTCCAAAATAGATTAGGCTAATTTATTGCTCCGTCTGCAAACGGGTAGAGAAGACATCGTCCTTATCCAGGAACCATGGGTTAACCTAAAAGTCCACATACTTGGACTGAGGACAAAAAACTACACGCTACTCTTTACAAAAACGAAGGTAAACGCAGATCATGTATCTTTTGCAAAGAAAAGTTTAAAAGCTCGTCTTATACCTACTTTCAGCGATCTAGATTTTGTCTGTGTACAGCTAGACAGAGGCAGCAACGAAAAGCTGTCGCTGGCCCCGCAAACATCGTGCGCAACACGATAGAAACGGTCGACAAGGACTCTATTCCCCTTGTGGTGGGCGCAGATGCCAACGCTCACCACAGCGTTTGGGGCAGCAGTGACATAAATAACAGAGGTGAGTGTCTTTTTGATTTCCTTATGACAACTTATTCCATTATGTGTAATAAAGGCTCAGAGCCTACTTTTATAAATAGTATTAGGCAGGAAGTATTAGACATCACTTTAGCTACTAACTCTCCTAAACTTAAACTTAGCAATTGGATGGTATCGAGAGATGTTTCATTCTCGGACCACCGTTATATTCAATTCAAAATTGAGCACTGCATGCCTCCAATCGTACCCTTCAGGAATCCTAGAAGAGTCAACTGGCAGGCATATAACTCTCTTCTCGCGCAGAGGCTAAACCACGTACCCAATCAACCGAATTCACCATCAGATCTAGATTTCATGGTGGACAAGGTTTCCAAATCCATGAACGACGCCTTTAGAAGAGCTTGCCCCATCAGCAGGCACAAAAATGGTAACAAACCACTCTGGTGGAACAACCACTTAGCAAAACTGCGAAAAGATAGTAGGAAATGTTTCAATTCGGCAAAGTCCTCGAGACTTCAAGAGGATTGGGACAAATACAAAAACAGTCTCAAAATGTACAAAGCTGAGAATATAAAAGCTCAACGAGATTCATGGAGATTATTCTATGGCAACATAGAAACCAATAGTGACTCCAGCAGACTAAGGAAAATCATTTCCAAATCACCAGATATGCCCAGATTCATTCAAAAATTGAACGGGAAATGGACTACATCGAACGAAGAGACTTTAGATCTCCTCATGAATACCCACTTTCCAGGTAATACCATAGACGAAAACCGGTCTACAGTAACCCATCACCTAGTCCAAGAAATACAAGGGGAGATAGTGAACACCCGCAGTATAAGTTGGACCGTTTACAGCTTCCTTCCGTACAAGTCTCCTGGACCTGATAATATAACAGCAGTGGAGATTCAAAAAGCACCTGAAATATTGAACCCTTGGTTAGAAGTAATTTTCCGCTCATGCTTGGCTTAAGGCTATACTCCAGACTCATGGAAAAGGGTCAAGGTAGTTTTTATACCAAAGAGCGGCAAGGCTTCACATGTCTCTCCAAAGGACTTAAGGCCGATCAGTCTCTCTTCGTTTCTCTTAAAAACCCTAGAAAAACTCATCGACAACTATATTCGAAAGAAACTAAAAGCAAACTCACTTTGTAATATGCGTAAGGGTTTTTCAGTAGAGACAGCTTTCTCCAATGCACTCCGCAGACTATAGGTTGACAAATGCCTACGCTTTTGGATAGAAAGCATGCTAAATAGCAGAAGGATTCTGTCCGAGCTGGGGAGTTGTCAAACCAAAAGGTCAGTGTGCAGGGGTACACCCCAGGGAGGCGTACTTTCCCCACTTCCCTGGATTTTAGTGGTGGATGAGGTGCTAACCATTCTGGAAAATGGGGGGTGCAAGGTTATAGCCTATGCGGACGACATTGCCATTGCCATTTCTGGCAAATTTCCTAATACCATAAGACATCTCATGGAATCAGCTCTCAAAAAACTAGCAAAATGGACGGATACGGTTGGACTTGATGTCAACCCCTCCAAGACAGAACTAATACTTGTTGCGAAACAAATAGAACAAACCAAATGACAAGTAGACAGGCAGGCTAGATGTCAGACACCAGCTGTCACAACAGGGTTGTTGTCGAGGGTATAAGCTAAACTGGTATACTGCTTGCATCTCGTAAAAGAGAAGGTTGTCAAATTCAAAAAAATCGGTTATTCTGGCTCTGGCAAAATTGAGAAGAGGGAATTGGGGAACGGTTGAACTTTGAAATTCTTTGTTCGACGCTTGCGCAGAGAGGCACAAAAAAAGTAAAAGCCATTAGTATTTCAAAAGCGCAAAGAGTTAGCCGGTAGATTTGTAATACCGAAATTTAAAACGAAGTTCGAGAGATTAGAGTAGAAAAATCTTAAGAAAAGTTTTTGTGCGGAAGAATTTAAATTCAAAAAGTGAACGGTGGAGAAATTCCAAGTTCCTAAAAGAACAAAAAGACGAAAAACGAAAGAAAAATTTTAAAGGTACGTTGATAGAGTATGTTATGTACCGAGAATAATGAAGGTTTATTTTATGTGTAGGAATTCATAGTGCGAAAATAACCCGGAGTCCAGGGCGGCACAACGAAAAAAGCGTTGGCCGTCGAAATTCAGAGGAATTTCCATAAATTATTCTGGATATCCTAATCGCAAAAAAACTAATTCAGGAATACTGAACACCAGGGAACAGTTCCTGCAGCAAAAAAGCGGTAGTTTGATACCGCAACCAACAACCGCTCCTTAGCGCAACTGGTAGAGCTGACGGTAAATCGTCACCCCAAGCCACAAATTCCGGTTCGATTCCCGGCAGCAGCAACCATTTTTTTTTTATTTTTATTAACATCCTTTTTGAATTTTTATTGCCAACGAAAAAGTTGCTAGTTTTTTTTTTAAGAATTAATGTTTAAATGTTGCTTTAAATCCTTAATTTTGCGTTAATTACATATTACCAGTAGAGTAACGTAATCAGGGAAAGATAAACAAATTTAAATTTCTAACTATATACTAAAGATTGAATTAAAGCCCAAGTGATACAGGTACAACAACTACAACAAGTACAACGCAACCTGGATGCTGTGGCCACAACGTCGCCAGTTGCTGAAATTAAAGGGTGAGTCATTTTGGACATAAATTCAGTAGATACAGAAAGAAATTTAAAAGGGCAGGGGACAATTGTGATAAAGTTAAAGTGAAGTGCACAACAATTTGTAAAAGACGGTAAAGAAGCCCATTGATATCGCGAATATATAATCCACGTAAAAATAAGGATTTTTGAAATCTTATATAATAAAGTAACGTAAACTTAAATAATAACGTAAATTGAATTTGAAGAATAGCATATATAATGAATAAATGGAAACTTTATTGAATTTAAAAGTGAAATTAAACATGGGTTTTAATTAAGAGAGGTATAAGAGGATGAGGTGAAGATTGGGAAAGGGAAGGATGAAGCTGGGATAAAGGAAGAGGAAGATGCCATGATAAGGGGCTGTCAAGGCGAGTACGACGGCCAAGGAAGGGTGGGTACAGACAAATTTCTCGCAGCGTAATACCAGCAAACGCGAAGTCTGGCATGAAATTTTTGTGACGTGTCTGGGTCAAGCTCCCACGCCCTCCGGCGAGCTAAACAACCGGGACCAGCATGCCAGCAGGGACCCAGCTAAACAGCGCGTTACAAAATGGCGCCCAACGTGTAAGCTGAAAAGACCGATGCCTCGGCTACAAAATGGCATCTTCAGCTTGCATTTAGCTATCTTATGATAGGATTGTAGTTTTTTTTATGAGCTTCACTAGTTTTGTTTGATTTTGATATTTTTTATATTTTTTTTTGATTTCAATCGCTGGTTCCATTATGTCATTAGTCCCGATGACTGAGTGGTAGACACTTAGTATCGCGTTGCAGTGAAATAATATGGAACCATGGGAAACTATAATTTTGTTCAGGTGTGTTGGAGTCTTTGTACAGCAAGTTCACACATGTCCTAACGCGCAAGGACATAATTGAAACGTTTTAATACATCCTTAATGCATTATGAGACTCGGAGATGTTGAGGAACGTCTTTCAGCAGATCCTAGATGCAGGTTTGGATGAAATAATATTCTTGAGTCGTTGGCAATCATGCTTGTGATTGTCCATGTCCTAGAAGAAAAAAATTGGTAGAGTAAAGTTACAGATTTTAGTACAGTAGATTCAAAATTTTACCGGATTTAGTATACTTTAAATTTTTATTGTTTTTTTTTTTGCTCATAGCACTTTGGCATCTTCTTCTTTCTCCAGTGTAGTTCTTCCTCAGCCGTAAATCTCATCCTCAACCTGTTACGAATTTGATAGTTTTTTTTTATTAGACTTTTAGTTGATTTCTACTTTTTAGAATTGGCATACTTAGTATTTTAACTTAGTTAATCAAGTAGGTTTATTTTATATTATTATATTATTTTATTTTTGAAATATTAACCTTCTGGCGTATTATTTTCTTGAATTTTCTTTTTTTGTTTTCTGTTTCCAATTGTGCTTTTTGCTAGGTTTGAAAACGATTTCCTTTCTCTTTTGCGGTTTTGCTTTTGGTTGGTTTCGTTGTTTGTTTTTTCATTGGTCAAGTTTAGAGTGGTGCGAAAATTAGCGGGTACGTCTATTGGTGATGAGTGGTACCAACCAAGAAGTTCCTCCAGACGAAGATCGATATAGATTTCACACGACAACAGCGTCAAGTTTTGAAAGGTTTATTGGTCGCTTTAATAACACGATTGACCGTTTCAATTTCGATAGTTCCCTGAATTACTCGCAAGAATTAAATTCCACTGTGGTCAACTCTTCGGCTACTATGTCTGAAGAGGATCAGCAATTACCGCCCACCAATAATGGGGAGGACATGCCTCATACCTCACCAGCTCCTGCCTCTGCTCCGGTCAGCAATGAGTTAAACAATTTGGCAGATAGGATTGATAGGACTCTAACAATTAATCAAGTCCATTTTTTTCAGCAAATGGATGTGTTTATGAGTAGAGTTTTAAAAAGCATAGAAAAATCGGGAAGCAATGCTTCAGGGCAAAACAATGTTCCGCCTTCCGCACCTTCTTTAGATCCTATAGTCTCCCACGCAAATCCACCCATCCAGCAAGTAAGCTTGGGTTCTCCGTCGCCTTCCAACGTACGAGGTGCGTCCAGCCTTAATTCTATGGAAACTTGCAGATTGGATAGGTGGAATATTAAATATGACGGTACCGAAAACATATCTGATTTTATATTCAAAGTCGATCGTCTGCAAACTTCTTCGTCATATAGCGACGAACAAATAATGACAAATTTTCATTCGCTGCTCGTAGGAAAAGCCAATTCTTGGTTGTGGGCATTCTTGCGAAAGAACCCTAACGCGAGGTTTGCAGACGTGAAGACAGCGATGAAGAAAGAGTTCGGTCATCAAGAGAACGACGTGGATGTGTTCATGCGGTTGCTTACGAGAAAGCAGGGATACAAAGAATCGTTTGACGATTTTTACGGAGCGGTCATGAGCCTTAATGATCGTCTCAACGAGCCCTTCGACGCAAAAAAGTTAATCGACGTCATCCGAGCTAACTCGAAAGACAAACTTGGGGAAGTGCTCTTGGCAGCTGACATAAAAACACTCGAGCAGCTCAGAAGTAAGGCAAGAGAAGCAGAGCGGTTCCTGGCGAAAAGATCGTTTCAAAAACAAGTGCACGATATAAGTGTATGCGATTATGAATCGTCGTGTCCTGAAAGAGAGGAAGTAGCTGCTATAACAGCAAGCAAAAAAAGGGTTTCCTTCTCAACACTTGTGTGCTGAAACTGTGATCAATCTGGTCACACATTCTATCAATGTCCGTCCCATGTTAGGAATCTTTTCTGTTTTCTGTGTGGAAATAAAGGTGTCAGTACCCCTGAGTGCACAAAGCATTCGGGAAACTATCAGGGGAACGAGGGAAGGGTCGGGGAGAGTCGTTCCGGAATGAACAACCCCGGCCCATCTCACCAATAAATTTCACCTCGCCGAATCAGGAGCCTTGTTCGCAAGTAACTCCTACCCAAATTTTAAAACGAGTAGAAAATATTTCAGATAGTCACCCAATGAAAACATTTGCCTTAAAGTCTCTCCATGCATGCTGAATTACTATAAGATTCGTTCTCAGATAATGGGAACTGGTAGTAATTCAGCTAGTGAACATATACGGAAGTGCAGACATCGGTTTCGGAACCGCAAACAATTTCGCAAAAAGATCGTGGAGTCCATTATCTGTTCAGATACAGACGGTAGGATGTATGCCCAGGTTCAGTTGGGCACTGAACAAGTCTTCGGCTTGCTAGACAGTGGTGCATCTATCTCTGTACTAGGTAGTGAGTGTTGGGAGCTGGTAAAACGAAATGGATTCAAAGTGAATCCGTATAAGAACCACGTTCGCACTGCAGACGGAAAGTCTCATGATATCGTGGGATATTGCGAGGTGGAAACCACTCTTAATGGTATCACAAAATCCATTTCCTTTTACTTAATTCCCAACTTAACTCAAAAGTTATACCTAGGAATGGACTTCTGGAGAGAGTTCCACTTAATCCCACAGATCAGCGAAATCCGGACCGATGTCCTGTTAGAAGAAGAGGGGGTGAACTATAAGGAGCACGCAGATTTGATAGATCTAACCGCGGAACAAAAGATTCGCCTAAATGCCACAAAAAAGCTGTATCCGACCTGGGTCTTGGTAGAACACATCTCGAGACTCATTCGATTGATGTTGGTAGCGCTGTCCCAATAAAGTCTCGGCACTATCCTTTGTCTCCGGTTCGTCAGGAGGAAGTTTTCAAGGAACTGGACCGCATGTTGGGACTTGGAGTTATCGAGGAGAGTAATTCTCCCTGGTGTTCGCCAACCGTATTAGTCAGGAAGCCTGGGAAAGTTCGGCTGTGTTTAGACTTTCGTAAAGTTAACGCAGTAACGGTAAAAGACGCGTATCCGCTGCCACATATTGACGGTCTTCTAAGTAGATTACAAGACACATTCTTCATCACGGGACTTGATCTCAAAGATGCATTTTGGCAGATCCCGCTTGATGAGGAGTCTAAAAGCAAAACGGCATTTGCGGTACCTGGTCGGCCACTGTACCAATTTACAGTTATGCCTTTCGGGTTATGCAACGCCGCACAGAGGATGTGTCGTCTTATGGACCGAGTGATTGCCTCGCGTCTACGAGAGCATGTCTTCGTATACTTGGACGACCTGTTAATATGTTCGGCGGATTTCGATTCTCACATCCGAGTACTGACCGAGGTGGCTGGTTGTTTACGGAGGGCGAACTTGACCATTAATCTCGACAAAAGCAAGTTCTGCATGCGGGAGATAAAGTATCTTGGATACATTGTCGGTCAGGGTAGTTTGAAGACCAATCCTGACAAAGTGGAAGCAATGGTGCAGTTCCCTGTTCCCAAGACCCCAAAACAAATTCGTAGGTTTTTAGGCTTAACCGGTTGGTACAGGCGGTTCATTAAGAACTATGCAGATCTTGCGGCTCCTCTTTCTGATTGTTTGAAAAAGAAGAAAAACTTTTCACTTACACCCGAAGCGATCGAAGGGTTTAATAAACTAAAAACAGCATTGACATCTGCGCCAGTGCTATCGCAGCCTGATTTCGGTAAGCCATTTACCATCCAATGCGATGCGTCCTCTGAAGGAGTAGGTGGTGTCCTCTTTCAGTTTGATGAGGGTCAAAATGAAACTCCGATTGCCTTCATGTCAAAGAAACTCAATAACGCCCAAAAGAATTATACCGTCACGGAGTTGGAATGTCTTGCCGCTGTCCTAAGTGTACGAAAATTCAGGGCCTATGTTGAGGGACTTCCATTCCGAATAGTCACTGATCATTCAAGCCTGAAGTGGCTTATGTCACAAAAGGAGTTAAGCGGAAGATTAGCCAGGTGGAGTTTAGAGCTCCAGAGGTTCGACTTCGCTATTGAGCATCGGAAAGGATCTCTCAACGTAGTACCTGATGCGTTGTCACGTGGTGACATGGAGGAAATTTCAGCGACAACGATAGGTATCGAGGTTGACTTGACATCGGAGGAATTTGACTCGGAGCAATATTCCAAGCTGAAAGAGAACATTACTGAAAATCAATCTGCTCTACCCGACCTCGTTGTATCGGGAAAATATATCTACAAAAGAGTGAGGTTCAGATCTGGTGAAGTTGGAGACGAAGACTCTTTGTGGCGTCTTTGGTTGCCCGAAACATTGACTCAAACTGCAATTGAAATGGCCCATAATACAATGTTATCTTGTCACAGTGGCTTCGCCAAGACTTACGCTCGTATACGGGAAAAATATTATTGGCCGAAAATGGTTAGTGAGATTAAGCAGTTTGTAAGTAACTGTGAAATTTGCAAGTCTGTGAAGGCACCAAACACCACACTTCGTCCCCCAATCACCAGGCAGACAGTTTCAGAAAGACCAATGCAACGGCTGTATGTTGATTTTTTAGGGCCCTATCCCCGAACAAAGAGGGGTAATATGTTTGTTTTTATTGTAGTGGACCACTTCACGAAATTCACATTCTTGAAAGCCCTACCGAAAGCGACATCAGCACGTATTGTGCAATATTTAGAATGTGACATTTTTCACACTTTCGGTACCCCTGAAGTGATCCATTCCGATAATGGACGGCAGTTCATATCAAATGATTTTAAAAAGTTTTTGGCTCAGTACGGTGTGAGGCACGTGCGTACTGCCTTTTATTCGCCGCAAGCCAACGTTTCCGAAAGGGTCAATCGCAGTGTCCTTAGTAAGCTGAGAGTATTGATAGATGAAGCACAAAACACATGGGATACGCATTTGTCCAGCATCGCGTGTGCGTTGAGATCGGACATACACGACTCAATTGGTTGCCAACCTTATTATGCGTTATTCCAACAAAATATGATTAACCATGCTTCGTCTTATCGAATACTCAGAGACTTAAAGGCACTGTCTGACCCGGAAGTTGTTGTCACACCGAACGAAGCCAAAACTATTCTTACACGACTAAAAGTGTCAAATAACTTAGATAAAGCGTTTGAAAAATCTAAAAACACTTACAATTCGCGTTCGAGGCAGCGAAACTTTAGAGAAGGCCAAGAAGTTTTCCATCGCAACTTTGCTCAAAGCAATTTCATTCAAGGCAAAAACGCGAAACTGTTGCCAAAATTCCTGAAGTCCAGAGTACGTAAAGTTGTAGGGAACTGCATGTTCCTTTTTCCTTTTGGTGGCGCTTACAGTCCGGGGTGGACCACGGCCTCAACCAACAAGCCCCTCCAGCCAGCTCGGTCCCTCGCTAGCTGCCTCCAGTTACGCACACCAAGTTGGTTGAGGTCGTTCTCCAATTGTGCGCGCCACCTAAGGTGGGGTCTTCCTCTGCTGCGTTGTCCCTCAGGGGTGGATTCGAAGACTCGTCGGGCTGGTGCGTTGTTGTCCATACGCTCCACGTGTCCCAGCCATCTCAGCCGTTGTATTTTCAGCTTTTTGACCAGGTCAACGTCGCTGTATAGCCCGTATAGTTCGTTATTGAATCTTCTTCTCCACACTCCATCGTCACAAACTGGACCGAATATCACTCGAAGAATTTTTCTCTCAAAGCATCCCAGAAGGTTTTCATCCGCTTTTGACAGGGTCCATGCTTCTGCACCATACAGCAGAACCGGGATGATTAAGGTCTTATATAATATCTCCTTGGTTCTATGAGAGAGGGCTTTACTTCTTAGATGCCTTCTTAGCCCGAAGAAACAGCGATTGGCAAGAGTGATTCTTCGCTTGATCTCTGCGCCGATGTCATTTTGCGAAGTGATAGTGGAGCCCAGGTAGACAAAGTCTTTAACTACTTCGAAGTTGTATCTGTCCATCGTGACGTTTTGTCCGAGTCGCCGATGTTGAGAGTCCCTTCTCGTTGACAGCATATACTTCGTTTTGTCCTCATTAACAGCCAGACCCATCTTCGCCGCCTCCGTTTCGATGCTTGCAAATGCGCCACTGACAGCTCGCCGCGTTCTCCCAATGATGTCAATATCATCAGCATAGGCAAGTAGTTGAACGGACTTTTGAAAAATTGTACCTCTGGTGTTGGCTTGTGAGTTTCGTACAATTGCTTCAAGAACGATGTTAAAGAGAGTACATGATAGCGCATCGCCTTGTCTCAAACCTTTTTCGACATCAAATGGATAGGTGGTGTTCTTGCCGACTTTAACGGAGCAGCGAGATTTCTCCATGGTCATCCTGCACAGACGGACGAGCTTTGCGGGGATGCCAAAACTTGACATGGCTTTGTATAATTCGTCCCTATATACGCTATCATAGGCGACTTTAAAGTCGATAAATAGATGGTGTGTATCGATCTGAAATTCCTGGGTTTTTTCCAAGATCTGTCGGAGTGTGAAAATTTGGTCGATGACTTCCCTGGTCTAAAACCACACTGATATGGGCCGATCAGGTTGTTGGCACAATACAGCCGACAAGATCTTATACGCGACATTCAGGAGACTTATTCCTCTGTAGTTGGCGCAGTTCAGAGTATCCCCTTTCTTGTGGATGGGGCACACGATGCTGAGGTTCCATTCGTCGGGCATGCTTTCATCCGACCATATTTTACAGATGAGCTGGTGCATGCTCCTTACCAAGCTATCTCCCGCTGCTTTGAAAAGCTCGGCCGGGAGGCCATCCGCTCCAGCAGCTTTGTTGCACTTAAGTTTGGATATCGCTATGCTCACTTCGTGTAGATCGGGTGGACGGAAATTTTGGCTATCATCGCCCAAACTGAACAGATCATTCTGCCTGACAGCGGGTTGTTGGCTGTCTCCGCCGTTTAACAGTCTGCAGAAGTGTTCTTTCCAAATCCTCAGCACCGACTGTGAATCTACTACTGTATTCCCATGCTCATCTCTGCAGGCTTCTGTTCGGGCCTTGTATCCTTGGGTGGAACGTTTTACCCTTTGGTAGAACTTTCGAACATTGCCTCTGCAGTAGCGTCCCTCAATTGATTCGACCGCTCGCTTCTCGTGCTCTTTCTTTTTCCTTCTGAGAAGTCGGTGTTCCTCCCTTCTTTTTTGCCCGTAGAGCTCACGGGCAGCTCTCTCAGCCGCTCTGGTTCTTGTCTGCAGCATTAATTGATAGGCCTCGTTCTTGGCTGCATGTGCCTGGCGGCATTCCTCATCGAACCAGGGGTTTCGTCGTGGTCGCCTAGTGAAACCCAGCACTTCGGTAGCGGCACTCCTGATGGCACGCTGGCAGTGTTGCCACTGGTCCTCTGTACTTGATGTTGGTGACGCTGAGGATGGGCTTGCTGAGAGGTTTAGTGAGACGCGGTCAGCAAAGGTTTTGGCGGTCTCTTGCGATAGTAGCCTTGCAACGTCAAATCTTCTTACAGTATCCTCTCGCTGTTGTGGAGTATTGGATATCCGCATCCGTACTTTGGCTACTACCAAGTAATGGTCCGAGTCTATGTTGGCCGCTCGAAACGTTCGGACATCCAAGATACTGGAGGCATGTCTGGCGTCGATCGCAACATGATCAATTTGGTTGACGGTTTGTTGATCTGGAGACCGCCAAGTCCCCTTGTGTATGTTGAGGTGTGGGAAACGTGTGCTGGCAATGATGACATTTCGCCCCGCCGCAAAGTCGATTAGCCTGAGTCCGTTTCCGGAGGTGTTGTCGTGCAGGCTGTGCTTTCCGACTGCAGAGCCAAAGATGCCCTCCTTTCCGATTTTGGCGTTAAAGTCGCCAAGGACTATCTTGACGTCGTACTTCGGGCACTTATCATACGTCTTCTCAAGGAGATCGTAGAATGCTTCTTTGGCTGTGTCGTCTTTCTCCTCTGTCGGGGCGTGAGCACAGATCAGCGTGATATTTTTAAATTTGGCCCTGATGCGGATTGTGACTAGGCGATCGCTAACATTGCGAAATCCCAAGACTTCTTGCCTAAGTCTTCTTCTAATCACAAATCCACATCCAAATAATCGCTGACTCTGCTCTCTGCGGCACTCGCCGTAATAGATGTCACAGTTTTTCATCCTTCTTATGCCTTCTCCATCCCATCGCACTTCCTGGATGGCCGTAATGTCGGCTTTGTACCTATCCAGGGTCTCCACAAGTTGTTCGGCTGCACGCGGTCTGTTTAAGGTCCGGACATTCCACGTGCAGATCCGAAGTTCGTTGTCCTTATTTCGTTTGCTGGGGTCGTCAACATTTGGATCATCCATATCCGAGGCTTGTGGTTGTGTCATAACTGCCTGGTTTTTCCGTGGTAGGGAAGTTACCCCGAACTGCATGTACCACTTGGAAACGCGAAGTGGAAAACCGATTGGCATTTTCCACGCCAAAGATATCCGGCAGTAAGCTAAAAGAAAAACAAATTTTCACAAAGCATCACGTTCACAAAAATACAGAATACACAATCACTTATCTGACATTGCCCGGCTGTATAGAGTGAGTTCGGCCCCACGTTTTATTATTAAAACGAAACAAACTTTAAAGGCTGAAATAAACACGCGCGTGGGTTCTCGTTTTGCAATTCTTGAATTAAAAATACAAGAAAAGCAAAGCCCTGTGTTGCGAAACAAATAGAACAAACCAAATGACAAGTAGACAGGCAGGCTAGATGTCAGACACCAGCTGTCACAACAGGGTTGTTGTCGAGGTTCCAGCTAAACTAAACTGGTATACTGCTTGCATCTCGTAAAAGAGTAGGTTGTCAAATTCAAAAAAATCGGTTATTCTGGCTCTGGCAAAATTGAGAAGAGGGAATTGGGGAACGGTTGAACTTTGAAATTCTTTGTTCGACGCTTGCGCAGAGAGGCACAAAAAAAGTAAAAGCCATTAGTATTTCAAAAGCGCAAAGAGTTAGCCGGTAGATTTGTAATACCGAAATTTAAAACGAAGTTCGAGAGATTAGAGTAGAAAAATCTTAAGAAAAGTTTTTGTGCGGAAGAATTTAAATTCAAAAAGTGAACGGTGGAGAAATTCCAAGTTCCTAAAAGAACAAAAAGACGAAAAACGAAAGAAAAATTTTAAAGGTACGTTGATAGAGTATGTTATGTACCGAGAATAATGAAGGTTTATTTTATGTGTAGGAATTCATAGTGCGAAAATAACCCGGAGTCCAGGGCGGCACAACGAAAAAAGCGTTGGCCGTCGAAATTCAGAGGAATTTCCATAAATTATTCTGGATATCCTAATCGCAAAAAAACTAATTCAGGAATACTGAACACCAGGGAACAGTTCCTGCAGCAAAAAAGCGGTAGTTTGATACCGCAACCAACAACCGCTCCTTAGCGCAACTGGTAGAGCTGACGGTAAATCGTCACCCCAAGCCACAAATTCCGGTTCGATTCCCGGCAGCAGCAACCATTTTTTTTTATTTTTATTAACATCCTTTTTGAATTTTTATTGCCAACGAAAAAGTTGCTAGTTTTTTTTTGAAGAATTAATGTTTAAATGTTGCTTTAAATCCTTAATTTTGCGTTAATTACATATTACCAGTAGAGTAACGTAATCAGGGAAAGATAAACAAATTTAAATTTCTAACTATATACTAAAGATTGAATTAAAGCCCAAGTGATACAGGTACAACAACTACAACAAGTACAACGCAACCTGGATGCTGTGGCCACAACGTCGCCAGTTGCTGAAATTAAAGGGTGAGTCATTTTGGACATAAATTCAGTAGATACAGAAAGAAATTTAAAAGGGCAGGGGACAATTGTGATAAAGTTAAAGTGAAGTGCACAACAATTTGTAAAAGACGGTAAAGAAGCCCATTGATATCGCGAATATATAATCCACGTAAAAATAAGGATTTTTGAAATTTTATATAATAAAGTAACGTAAACTTAAATAATAACGTAAATTGAATTTGAAGAATAGCATATATAATGAATAAATGGAAACTTTATTGAATTTAAAAGTGAAATTAAACATGGGTTTTAATTAAGAGAGGTATAAGAGGATGAGGTGAAGATTGGGAAAGGGAAGGATGAAGCTGGGATAAAGGAAGAGGAAGATGCCATGATAAGGGGCTGTCAAGGCGAGTACGACGGCCAAGGAAGGGTGGGTACAGACAAATTTCTCGCAGCGTAATACCAGCAAACGCGAAGTCTGGCATGAAATTTTTGTGACGTGTCTGGGTCAAGCTCCCACGCCCTCCGGCGAGCTAAACAACCGGGACCAGCATGCCAGCAGGGACCCAGCTAAACAGCGCGTTACATACTCCTTACAAAGAAATACAAAATTCCTAATATAGCTCCACCTAAACTTAGAAACCAAGAGCTAAAATTCACAAAACACGCCAAATATTTAGGTATAATTCTAGACAGAAAGCTGAACTCGAAACTAAACATCCAGCAACGTGCCACAATAGCCATGTATGCATGCAAAAAAGCTTTAGGCCCTAGATGGGGTCTACAACCTAAAGTAACAAACTGGCTCTATAGAGCGGTAGTCAGACCTATTCTACTTTACGGTATCATGGTCTGGTGGCCAGCGCTAGAGAAAAATTGCAACATTAAATCCATAGAACGCATACAAAGATCTGCTAGCATATGCATCACAGGGGCCCTTAAGTCCACTCCGACGGCCGCTTTAGACACAATATTACATCTTCTTCCCGTCGACATCTACGGGAAACTAGTTGCGTCTACAGCGGCTCTAAGACTCAGAGAATCTCAAAAATGGACCTACTCTCAGGTTGTGGTCATATGGGCATTCTACCCAACACAATTCCGAACAGAACGGACTATATAATTCCTTTTGAAGACTTTTATATAAAGTACAACACAAGAATCCCAAATCGATCCGAATGGGAAAACGGAACTATAAGCAACAACTCCGCAATCGAAATCTATACAGACGGATCAAAAATGACGGAAGGCACGGGGTGGGAGTCTCCTCCCGATCACCTTCACTCAACCTTGCCTTACGCCTCCCCGATCACTGTAGCGTTTTCCAAGCGGAAATTATGGCCATCCGCGAAGCAGCATGCCGACTTGTCTTATATGAGATAGATGGAAAAGCTATCACTTTTTATATTGACAGCAAGGCAGCCATAAAAGCCTTGAATACACCAACAATCAGAACAAAATTGGTAAAACAATGCCGGGAATCTCTAAACGAGATTGCGGATAGATGTTCAGTCACCCTGTGCTGGGTTCCAGGTCACAGTGACATTCCTCGCAACTGCAAGGCGGATGAACTATCCAGACAAAGCAGCGGCCTTCATATAACTGATATCAGCGAGGAACCGTACGCTCCATTGCAATCAGTAAGAACCCTGCTCCTTGATGAAGCATTTAAAATCACTAACAATAGATGGAACAGGATTAGCACCTGCATAACATCCAGACAAATTTGGCCGAAATTAGATGCCAAAAGAACTAGGAAACTCCTCTGCATTAATAGAAACAAAATTAGCTCCGTCGTGGGAGTATTACCGGGACACTGCCTGATAGGCAGTCAATTTTCACCTTTAAACGTAGAACTTTCAGACTCCGTCAGAGGGGATAAGACGGGGGGTTAGACTTTTCGGTCACCCGTCATCGCTCTCTTCTGCCGCAGTCTTCCTATATGATCTGTACCAGCCACCCTCCTTACTAACGGACTGTCAGAAGTTACCAGCGGGGTTTAGACTGCTTCGGTCACCCACCACCTTGACCCGAAGACTAAGTAGGAGAATTGAGTAGCTACCACCAATAACCTCTCTTCGAGATAATCTACCCAATTTTAACAAATAGCAACGGTACTCCCACTGTAATACCCCGCACATAGAATCTTTTTGGCCGATTCCCCCCCTCTCCGTGGTATCACAATGGACCAATCAAATTTGGTCTAAGTGTGTCCCCGTTGCTTTCTGGGACAGCCACCTTACCTAACCCAACCTTTTAGAATCTTTCCACTTATTTTATGTCGTTACCGATACTATTTCGAACTTTACTTCACGCGGTTTAATAATATACTGCAGTCTCGTAGGATTTCGCAACCCTTTTTATACTCCCAACTAAAGCTTCTCAAATATTCTATACTCCAACCGGAATCAATAATCGAGAATGTTAAGTATCGTTTTATTCACCATTCCTTGAGTTTCCAAGATTCGAAGTTTCGTTGAATAAGTACATCTAATTTCCATCAGATGGCGCTGGGGACGATAAGTAGTACTTTTCAATCCACACAGAATAGAATTCGACAGTAGAATTCGAATCCCAGCTGAATGTAACAGTAAATTTACATCGGAATTTATTTCCGCCGGAATTTTTTCAAATATGTTTGAATGCATTGACAGTTGCCAATTGTGATTTATTCAGTTGTCATTTAAAGTCCATATTTGGAAGTATTTTGCAAATTATTTTTGTTAAACAAAGGATTGTGCTTATTTTCCTTATTTAAGTAAAGAAGGTGTTCAATTCAGTAAAATATAAAAGAAAATATTGATGTTACAAAATTCACAATTTGAAATTGCAATATATGGCATATTTTTTTGGAAAGTGAGTATAACAAAACCAAAAGTGAGTATAACAATTTTGCATTTAAAACCAAAAGTGAGTATAACATTAAAAGTGAGTATAAAATTTGCGAAGTGGCTATTCGCACGTTCATTTTGACAGATTTTGTACTGAACTGACGTTTACCGATTTTCGGGGCACGACTACGTAATCAACGTAACGTAACCATATTTTCATTAGAAACTCTTTATAAATAGAAAAGTTGGATCCAAAACGTTCGGCATAATGTCCGAAAATGATTATACTGGAGTTTTGAATCCTTGCCGCGAGCGTAGCGAGCCACATACCCCAACTTGACGCAATATAAACTTTGACATTTCGTTACGTAGTCGTGTCCCGAACAACGTGCGAATAGCAACAACCTAAAATTTGGCATGTAAAAGTAATGCTACGTTTCCACCGGGGATTAACTCCGAGATTAGGATTAATTTTCGTTAATCTCGTATAAATCTCGAGATTTATCATACAAAAATTAATCTCATAAAAAGGAGATTAAAAATTAATCTCCTAAACTGACTAGGTTTACATGTAGAGTTCGGTCTCTGAACACACTCTCCGCAGGTCGAAAAGTCTAAAATTAAAAACAAACAGAGCTACATTTGACATTTATGTCATAGGTGAGCAAAAGAAAAAAATCGTTTTTTTGGTACCCACCCCTATAATAGCGACTTCTTGTCAATGCAACCGTTAAAATGTTCATTCATATTAGTTTTGAGGACAAAATGATGCGATAATAATATTTTTAGATTACTGCCACTCATTTTTTGTTTTTACTTTTAAGCCTAGTATCCTGCTCGCGCTTAATTTTAGCGAGCGCTTTTCTCTCCACAGCACAGATAAATGCTCGCTAAATTCGTTGTACAGGATATAGATAGGACACACACCCAAATTTGTTTGCCAATGTATTTTGATTTTTGTTATTTTTTCACTTTTTTCCTACTCACTTACATCGATTATCAAGTATTCAAAGAAATATTCCATTCAAAAATTGTTTTGTTTCGAAAATGTCAAAATTTATCGCCGATTTAATGTACCAGGCAATTCTTTCGCGAGCTAAATCAGTGGAGACATTTTCTTGGCCGAGTATAACAAAATTGTGCGTAGTACGTATAACACAAAATATTGTTATACTCGACTGACAATTAGTGTGTCCCATCTATATGAAAGTAAGAATTTAGCGTGCGGAACAGGATACTGCTTTGCTAAACTGCCTCGCTAAATTTTATCTCTGTAGACATTTTTGTATGGGAGATAAAATTTAGCGTGAGCAGGATACTGGGCTTTAATTTCGAAAGTAGAATTTTTTTAATTTTTTATCATTTGCCACACTTTCGATTGGACAGCTGATGACAACATCTAGTGAAATGTCAAATTAATCTCTTTTTTTTGGTGGAAACACTTCAGGATTAATTTTAAATCTCTTGCAGTTAATCTCGGGGTTAGCGTTCGGTGGAAACATAGCATAAAAGTGAGCTGGCTATAGATTCTCAAAAAAGTACGCCTATAGTTATTCATTCATTCATTTTCAATGGTCCGCTTGTCCATTAAGTAGGTCGCGGGTGTAGGTTGCTCAAGTGGACCCTCCACAGCTCTCGATCCTCCGCCATCGACTCTAAATCATCAAGGGCAATCCCCATACGAGTAGAGGAGAGATTATGAATTTGATCTAACCATCTCATCCTGGGTCTACCTAGGGGACGCCTGCCCGATGGTACGGATTCCATAGCATGTCGTGAAATCCTGGTCGGGGACATGCGTTGAACATGCCCAAACCACCGAAGCATGGATCGCTCCGTTCGGAGAAGTAGCTGCTCGACATTGAGTTCCTCACGTATTCTAGTATTTCTAATGCGATCTTTACGGGTCACACCAGCAATACAACGGAGAAATCTCATTTCGGCAGCTTGTATTCGCGATCTTATTCTTTCGGTCATTACCCAAACCTCATGACCATAGGTAAGAGTTGGAACAAACACCGAATTAAAGACTTACAACTCAGCTTTGACACCAAGTTCAGTCCTCCTGATAACAGAATGACCAAGCTGTCTCAAAATCGATCCAGCCTGACCAATCCTACAGGAAAACTCGGCATTGCTCCTTTCATCACTCGTGAATAAGACCCCGAGATATTTAAACTTCTCCACCTGTTTCAATGGGACTCCACTAACATGCTGAGTGCATTGAACAGGCGTTCTGGAGACGACCATCACTTCAGATTTGTTCACATTTACCTTCATCTCAGCTTCAACACAAACGGCTACAAACCGATCGAGTGCGCGCTGAAGTTCAGTCTGAGAGGACCCAAGGATGACCAAGTCATCAGCGAAGAGCAAATGACTTATCCTCAGATCTCCCAATTCGAAACGTTCTTCGCCAAGACTGCGCTGTAACATCCAGTCCATATAAGTAATGAAAAGGAGAGGCGACAAGACCCCTGGCGAAGTCCAACGCCCACGGTGAAAGGTATTGATTTAACGCCGTTTACCCGAACACAGCTTTTACAGTTTGTGTAAAGAGATTGAATAGTTGAATAGTTATTAACATTCGATATTTATTAGATTTCACCAGTACCTACTGCTAAAATTTAGCGAGGCAGTTTAGCAAAGCAGTATCCTGTTCTTATTTTCATCACAAACCAGAGAGAATAGACCACGCTTCGGCCAAAAATGAGAGTTTCATAGAGCCAGTTTTGAAATAAGTAGCTCCACCTCTTTTTCTATCTGTGAATACGTGTGAATAAGCAAAAAAAAGTTGAAATAAGACAATATTGAATCTGAGATGGCTTTCATATAATTCAAATAATTGTAAGTTAAAAACTATTTTAGCCATTTAGAATAGGTATGTTTATTGTTTTATTTTATCTATAAGGAGAACAATGATGAATAGATCTTGAATTAGGTAGGTATTATAAAGAATTGGTTGTTCAAATATTAAATAGGTACATTTGTCACTTTAAACATCGACTGCTTATCATTTTTATACAAAACCTGATAGAAATCGTGTTTCAAAACAGCATAGGCGTTACGGAATGCGTAACGTAGCGTATACGCGCCGCCCTGAAATTTAAATAAAAAAGTGGCATTTTTGATTGTTTCCATAAAACAGGTAGTTTTCGTAGTAACGGACTATGGTGTAGGTAATGAACTATCAAAGTGCATTATGTATGTACATTGTACATACCTACTTAATATTTTAATTTAAATTACCTACTTATCTTAATTATGCTGTCCACTTTTTGTTCTTTAAATGCCCCATGGTTTTGCTTTTTATGTAGGTATTCTTTTGTTTTTCACAATGAAATTATAATATAATTTAATAATCCACAAACTTTATATAACATTTGCCGTCGAAAAAGGAGTGCGCCATAAGGCGCAAGTTATCTTAACAACAGCACTTGTTCTTGTCAAGGACGCATAAATTCGCCAATTCGCTGTGTCTTAAAACAAGAAGGAAGAATGTTGACATCGTGGGATTAGGAGTATCCGAAACAAAAATAAAATATGAAACTTAATCAACGATTCGCCCCAGATTCAACACATTTGAGGTTTCTTCGGAATTTCGCACCATCCATCACCGGGTATCAGCCGGAAGCAGCCTGGAGCTCGCGGATTAGTACTTTAAACAGCCTTCTCGAATCGATTTGTTGTTACGAGCTGAAGCTTTCTTTGATTTGCTGCGATAAGGTCAAGTGAAATTTGGTTAGGGGCTTCCGTTATTGCCCTAATATAGGGCCCATACACGATCCGACTTCTTCCGTGAATTTTCTCGCTCGTCTGGGTCTGTTCAAAATTCAGCATACACGACAGAGACTTGTCGTTGTAGACCAAGAAAAGTTCAAACAAATTTTGAATTCATGCAGCCGGTCGCTGCAAACAGTCCACATGGATACACCACACGCAACAGACGGCCTGCGCGGACATGTGCACAACAACAAAATATATTGCTCTGCAGCGACGTGTCTATGTCGTCGTCGTGTATGGACCCTATATCACAAACCAGTAAGAATAGACCGTCGACTCCTCCCACATAACGGACTTTGCCTACAAGCTGCCGGCGGGCCCAGGATTTTTCATGTATTGGTGCTGTACAAAATCGAAGGAGCGCCATTAACGCACGCATACTTGAAAAATCCTAGGCCCATGGTATAGCATGGAAAATCATTGCCGCCATTTATTTTGACATTTACACGTATTCACAGACAGGGTCATTTTTTCCGGGGAGAATCGGGTAGGTGTACGGGAAGTCGGCGGTCTATTTTTACTGGTTTGTGCCTTATATGAAACACTTTTTTGGCCGAAGCTGGCGGTCTATTACTCTATTCGCTCTGGTTTGTTTCATATATGTAGATGGGACAAACTAATTGTCAGTCGAGTATAACAATAATGTGTGTTATACGTACTACGTACAATTTTGTTATACTCCTCCAAGAAAATGGCCGCGTTCAATGTGCTTAGGCACCTAAATATTTAGGTGACAGTTTATCATTGAACGGAAAATTGCCTTACATGTGTTAAGAATGAGCATTAACATGCTGTTTTGACATCAACTGATCAACACAATGGCTACGTGATCTGGGGGTCAATTCTCAAAAATTCTCGCATTCGTCTATCTGTCAAAATCTCCAATTACATTCGAAAGACTGAAATTTGCAATTCTCAAAATCCGCATACGAGAATTTCTCTTCGAATGTTACTCGTCTGCTTTTTCTAGGCGGATTTGCTTCTCGCATACGGAATTGTGAGTTTGGCACTTCGAATAACGATTTGTTTTTTTAATTTCTGTGTGAAATAATTTATTGTGACAAAGCAAATATAATTAAAATGAAAGGCAAAGAAAGGAAGAATACCGGTCATGTGAGCAACGACTAAAAAGAGGCATTTTTTGAATTCATTGAAAAGAATATTACTTTTGTCGTGCAGCATTACTCTTGTAAATTTCTATGAAAATAAACGTATTCGTGGAGAAATCTACTAAAGCGGACGGCCTCTAACATTTGGTATAAGATTCTACTTACTGCAGAATCTTCCCAATGTAGCCATTGTAAAAACGCATTTAATTATTAACTGAAATTAGAACCATTTACACACAATCACAAAATGTTTTTTTTTGGTTTTTGTTAATCGCAAATCAAAACCCACATCTTAGAGGTGGAAAAAACTTTCAGAATACCAATTTTTTTCGTATGCGAACATTTCAGGCGGATTTGCTCGTATACGAGTTGCGTTATGCGGAATTTGAGAATTGGCGTCCTGGCCCCTGTTTTTGTTCCAAGTCAATATTGTTCTGCACTATTAAGCCCAGTATCCTGCTCGGGCTAAATTTTATCTTCCATACAAAAATGTCTACAGAGATAAAATTTAGCGAGGCAGTTTAGCAAAGCAGTATCCTGTTCCGCACGCTAAATTCTTACTTTCATATAGATGGGACACGCCAAATGTCAGTCCGGTATAACAATAGTGAGTGTTATACGAACTACGTACAATTTTGTTATACTCGGGCAAGAAAATGTCTCCACTGATTTAGCTCGCGAAAGAATTGCCTGGCACATTAAATCGGCGATAAATTTTGACATTTTCGAAACAAAACAATTTTTTAATTGAATATTTCTTTGAATACTTGATAATCGATGTAAGTGAGTAGGAAAAAATTTAAAAAATAACAAAAATCAAAATACATGTGGCAAACAAATTTGGGTGTGTGTCCTATCTATATCCTGTACAACGAATTTAGCGAGCATTTATCTGTGCTGTGGAGAGAAAAGAGCTCGCTAAAATTAAGCGCGAGCAGGATACTAGCCTTTAAATGATAGCGAATTGGATTGGCTGATATTATCGGTGGTTGAACTTCCCCAAGACGGTTCACTGTATTTTATACTGTAAATACTGGGGTTTATTCTATTTGGTGAAAATTAAAGATTTATTCACCCTTATTCTACTTGGCGTTTATATTAAACGACAGCTGGCGTTTTTTGGGTCGAGTCGCTTTAGTGTCGTTTTAGTATCGGTATTCTATTCTTTGAACGCCTCCTCTCTCATTTATTTTACATTCCACATGAGTTCCACACCAACAACTGATAGTTGACAAGTAGGTAAATATGGCAGCAAAGGAGGGATTTTTTTTGGTAAATTGTTTAACACACGTAATTTAAAATCCAAACAAAATCGAACGAAATAACTGTTGAAAAGTCCTAATTTGGGTTTTGCCCAACCAACCCTTAGTAAAATCCAAACAGAAATGTCTACCATTATCGAAGAATATGCCCAAAATGGATAAACATGCATTACACGGCAGAAAAATGCAATTGTGCAAAAATGATGTTTTATACCAAAAGGCTGGAATTTCATTTGATCGGGGTTTGTTATTTTCACCCTATAATGAGAATAATGAAATCACTGCGTGAATATAAACAATTACCAAAACTCACATGTTTTTTCTTAAATTTGCATCCTAGTCGTTTAAGAATTTGTAATCGACAATAATCGACGTTTTATGAGTCGTTTTGTGCAACTAAAACGACAGTCAGAATGCGAAAAACTGTGTAGAACTTATGTTCCACACTACTTAAACGCCACATGTCGTTAAACGAAATAAAACGCCCAGAAACACGCCACATGTAATACCGATTCCAAAAAACACCATTTGTCGTTTAATATAAACGCCACGTAGAATAAGGGTTATTATAATTATTAAATTATATGAGGATAACTTACTCGAATGGATGGCGGTTCAATCACAACTGAAGAATAAAACTAAAGATTTAAACTACCTTAGAATAGGTATGTAGGTAGTAGTGGCGGTTGAGATAAAAACCCAAGTAGCACTAAGTGCCGTATTGTTACCACATACTCATTTTACCTTTTGTAGGTACGTCGAAGGGTGGTCTAGATCCAGCCTGTGAAATGATAAACTGTCACCTAAATATTTAGGTGCCTAAGCACATTGAACGCGGCCATTGATTGCTTTGGGCAATACCCCTCAATTCCAATGGAAGGTTGCCTATGGCCAGCAATGCCCATGTTGTCATCTTTTTTGTTCAAACATCTCCAAAACTGAAAAACAGAGAGCGCATGAGAGCGGATTTTATTTCCTAATTTGGTTGGAAAATCAGGGTAGGTGTCGGTGATAAGTTGGTAGTCTATTCTATAAAACAAAATTCGTTGTTTACTTGTTTAGTATTCTGTGGAGTTTTAATGAGGTATATTTTTTGTAATATACCCATTTTTGATCTCCGCCCTTTTATTTTTGTTAATAACTAATGGTAATAGCAAGAATATTTCTGCAAAATGAGTTCGTCGGATCCGAAATCAAAGTACAACGATCGAAATGTCGCCCGTTCGTCGAAAAGCTCAAAGTCGCGCTATGGTCATCGTGAGGTTTCTCCTCAGTTCTCATCGGATAAGTCTCTAAAGCTATTACAAAAATTAGAAGATAAAAGATTAAGCGATTTAGATCAGCGCAAACGTTTAAAAGAAGAAATGAAATCTAAGGAAACGCCAGAGGAAAAACGTGCTCGACGGTTACGGGAAAAGGCCGAAAAGGAAACGAGACGCCGCGAGCGTATGGGTTGGGATACCGAGTACCAGCATTATACTAATCAGGACAATCCTTTTGGTGATGCGCATTTGACATCCTCCTTCGTTTGGAGTAAAAAGTTGGAAAAAGAAGGATTACACAATGTTGATACATCAGCTGTGGAGATAATGCATCGTCAGAAGCAAATTGAAAATAAAATTGAACTCGAAAAAGTTAAAAAAAGGCGACAAGAAAGGGAACTTGAACGGCAGTCGCGGGAGGAAGAACTTCTTCTTTTGCAGCGTTCACGAGAAGCTGCTCAATTTGAAGAGTGGGAGAAACAAGAAGATTTGTTTCATCTGGAACAAGCTCGACTTCGAAGTACAATACGTATACGGGACGGTCGCGCGAAGCCAATAGATTTACTTGCCCAATACATTTCAAATTCGAATTTAGAAGAAACTATAGAGATGCAGATGCATGAACCATACACCTTTCTAAATGGTTTGGAAGTTTATGACTTGGAGGACCTGCTAGCTGATATTAAAGTTTACATAGAACTAGAAAAGGGAAAAAATGTTGAATTTTGGACAGACATGACTGTAATTGTGGAGGATGAGTTGCAACGGCTACATGTACTTGAACTTGGTGGAGAATACCATGCAAAAGTTGGTAGAAGAGATGGTATACATAAAAGTGTAGCTAAAGATGTCACTGATGTATTTCGAGGTAATTTTTTTTAATGTGTATTTGTATATTAGGTCTGTTTTATTGGCAATCCATTTCAGTGAAGTAAAGTAAAGTAGAATTTTTAACACGCAATTACAACAACTACATAGAGTCTCGAAAGTGTCAAACAGTTTGTAGTTGTTGTAATTGCGTGTTAAAAAATCTACTTTACTTTACTTCACTGAAATGGATTGCCAATAAAACAGGCCTATTATCAGCCTTATTCATTAGATTCATTTAATCTGTTAATTATCTGTGTCTCAGCTAATTCACTTCAAACTCGAAACTGTCATTTTAATTAAGGATTAAAAAATGTTCATTCATAAAGAATTTTTGCTCGTATACCAGTTAATCAAGGAATTAAGGCAATAAGCCTAAAAGTATACCAGCATTTCATATAAAAGTATGCAATTGGTAGAAATATCTGATAAATTCTGACATTTTTCTCTGGAATGTTGTGTGCATGAGCATGAGATAAGAACGCCATGATGATTTGAAAAATTTAATTCAGAGTTAATTTGCTCCTGAATGCCCATTTCGGCATTTAATTTTTTGAAACTTGATTAAATGGAAATTAACTTTGAAAAAAGTTTATGAATAACGTTTTCTGCAATTAAACCAAAATTAACCCTAATTCAGATTTAATTAATTGTTATGAATAAGGCTGTATTTGTTTTAACATTTTTTTAAAATATTCGTTAATTGTTATAATTGGTCTGCGTAACTTGATTATTGGTGGGGTACATCTCATCCTGAAAGTGTGTTTCAAAAACTTTACTTTACTTTACTTTAGCAACACTTTTGTAAAACTAATGCGTTTTTCATTGAGCAACAAGAATTTAGTCGAATTTCATTCTATGAATTATTGTTTAAGACAACTCGTAGACACAGTCAGTTTAGGAAGAATGATAGAACTAATTCATCATTAGACTCCTTTTAAGTTATTGTTGTTGAATAGTTTGAATTCTGACATTCAATTCGCCGTATATAATGCACTTGGAAAGACATTTCTTCTCCCGCTGTCAGAAAATGAACCTTGCATTTCAAATTGTTAATTGACTACTACACTTGCGCCATCTGAGCGATAAGTACAAGTCCGCCAGCTGGTAATTAGAAGGGAGGAGAAGATCAATCTCAGATCGTTGTTGTTGGTGTTAATACGAGATGTTTTTGTTTTATTGCCGTTCTCTCGGGTTATTACGTATTAGATTATGGTTTTTGAATTTTCCATCTCTCTATATCACGTTTATATAGTTAATCTTTGTACCAGTCGATATTAAAGTCTCTTGCTTTTATAATATTAGCCCGTGTTTCTATTAGCCTTTCGGTAAATTCTTTGAAAATACACAGAATTCTCTCTGAGCTACTAGAAAATCTGTTAATTGCCACTAATACTATCTCGAAGTTCTTATACATATTTACACTTACATTCTAAAAGCCACATTTTAAAATAAATAACCTTTTTAAGCACACTTGTGACATTTCAGTAAATTCTGATATAAATTGTGGTGCCTCCAGTTCGTATTACGGATAATGCATGCCATTAACTGGTAAGTGATTATACAAGGATCACAAAAAGTACTAGAACTCTTGTGGACTATGAAACAGTAGTCATTGAGATGATCATAAAAAATAAGCTTGAAAGTAAGGTGGAGTGTAGTCACTTAAATATAATAAAAGTAAGTTTATAAGTGAATTGCAAAAAAAAATCAAAGTACAATTAATAGTGAAATAATGTGTAGAAATTTGTTAGCTAATTCATTCGTTGACGATTTATAAAAAACAAGTTCAAAGTTTATAGTACAAATTAATAAAAAATATAGTGAAAATGTTTGGTTCACCTGTTTTTTAAAATCTTTAAGAAAACAAAAAATAATTAAGCGATCAAAAGGAATCATAATTAATAGTGAAGAAGACTGGAATGAATATGCAATTGCAAGAAATAAATATAAAAAGGAAATTGTTAAATTTAAACGTAAATATATTAAAAGAAAAGTTGACAATGCAAATAATCAAAAAGAAATGTGGCGTAATTTAAAAAAGTATGTATTGAAAAAAGATGAAAGTGAGATCCAGTCAATAGAATTCAATGGATCAAGTGTTATAGCGGATGAGTTTAATCACCCCTATCGTGGAATCCGCCGGGATTCTAAGTCTTTCTGCAATTTTACTTTACTGTCTATATCATTTTTATTACCGGAGATGTGAACAACTGCATCGTCCGCAAACAAAGCCAATTTACTATATTTTAAAACGCACTTAAGATCGTTTATGTAGATCGTAAACAATAGAGTCCCCAAGACCGATCCTTGAGGCACACCAAATTCTACTCCAATTGCTTCTGACATTTTTCCGTTCACTTTTACTCTTTGCGTTCTATTTTTTAGATAGGATTCAAACCACTTTAATTCCTCGTCTTTAACACCGTATTTTTTCATTTTCAGAATTAGAATATTTCTACTAACAGTCTCAAACGCTCGTTTCAAGTCTAAAAACACACAATAAACACTTCTTTTTTTGGCTAGCTCTTCCTTCCACGATGTAATAACTAAATTGATGGCAGTCTCACATGAGTAGCCCCTTCGAAAACCAGACTGTAAGTCCATTATAAAACCGTTACATTCAAAATACTCGTACAATTGTTTGAATACCACTTTTTCAAAAATCTTTTCAAACAATGGCATGGCGTTCACAGGTCTAAACTCCTCACATTTCACTGTATTAGCTATTTTTTCAATTGGTGTTATCAAAGACTCTTTCCAGGTTTCAGGGAATTTACTGGTAGATAGGGAACCGTTAATAATTCTGCAGAGTATTGGACCAATGATATCGAAATGATCCAAGTAGATACTAGGACTCATAAACTGGTAATCGCGTTTATTCTTTATTTTTTTTATAGTTTGTTTCACATCAGTTAAGGTAACATTTTTAAATTTGAACACACTTTCCACATCTTCAACGTGGTTAACGAAAGGAGTCGACGGAATGGTATTTACAATGTCTCCGACACTCTTAACAAAAAATGTATTGAAGTTGTTTGCAATTATTATATTATCATTACAAGTTTCCGTACCAAATATAACACTTTTAATTTCACTTTTGTCTTGTTTAAGAATATATAAGCAGCAGAGATTAAAAGGCGCGTGATTATCCAAAGGAGGTTAAGAACAGAAAGGGGAAGAGTTTATTCATACATTAATATACAGTGTGTGTTCAGAGACAATAAAGTAAAGACAAAAGTAGAAAGCTTACAGGGTGATTCCAATACTCCTCCTTAAGCTGATGTTTGTTGTTGTATTCCTATTGCGTTTCGAAAGAATTCTTGTTTGACTTTGTTCAAAGGCTTTGTGAGTACATCTGCAACTTGTTGATCGGTGCTGATATATTCCACTTGAATTTCACCTCGGTTGAGAGTGTCCTGTACGAAATGATGTCGAATATCTATATGTTTCGTCCTTGGGTGAAATCCACTATTTTTGGCAATGGCGATTGCACTTTGATTGTCACACAGAATTCGAAGTGGATTTTGATTCTTCAGAAGTTCAGTTTTGAGGCCGCTCCACCAAAGTGCCTCCTGTACAGCTGCCGAGAGTGCCATGTATTCGGCTTCGCATGTTGATAATGCAACGGTATGTTGCCTCTTGGAGCACCAAGATATAGCTCCTCCTTGAGCTAGAAAAACATAGCCGGTTGTAGACTTCCTATCATCTACGTTGGTTGCCCAATCAGCATCTGTATATCCCACGATGTCATCTTTGTCACTTTTGCGAAATTCTAGCTTCATCTTTGAAGTCCCACGTAAATAACGAAGTAGATGTTTCACAGCGAGCCAATGCTGTTGTCCTGGGTTGGAGTTGAAACGGCTTAAAGTATTTACAGTGAAGCATATATCTGGTCGAGTACATTGGGATAGATACATAAGACATCCTATTGCTTCCTGGTAGGGAACATTTTGAATCGGTTGGTTTTGGCTTGATAATTTTTGACTGGTATTCATTGGAGTCTTTACTGGCTTAGACTCTCGCATACCAAACTTTTCTAAAATTGTTTCGATGTATTGTTCTTGGTCTAATGCGATGTAACCTGGCTCCTTGGTGATACGAATGCCAAGAACGTGCGTGGCATTTCCAAGTTCTTTCATCTGGAAGTTTTGATGTAACTTCATTTTGAGACTCCTCAGCCAATTATTTTCATTGGAAAACAATAAAATATCGTCGACATATATGGCCAATATAATGATTTTTTTAGATTCAATTTTGTGATATACACATGAATCATACCTTGATTGCTCTAGTCCAAACTTCTTGAGAGCTCGATCGAGTTCCATATTCCATATTCGTCTTGACTGTTTCAGTCCATACAGCGCTCTATTTAGATGGCATACTTTGGTAGGGTGATTCTTGTTTACGAAAAACGGAGGTTGCTCCATGTAGATGTCTTCAGTTAGTTCTCCTTGTAGAAAGGCAGTGATGGCATCCATCTGTTCAATTTGCAGGTCAAGTTGAGCGGCGAGTGCAAAGAGATATCGCAGGGAACTGTGACGTACAACAGGAGAGTACGTTTCTGCGTAATCCACCCCTTTCCGCTGTGAATATCCTTTGATTACAAGCCTCGCTTTGTAGCGGTCGATTTGACCTGTAACGTCTCGTTTGGTGCGATATACCCATTTACATTTGATGGCTTTGCGATGTTTCGGTATATCTACCAGGGACCAAGTACTATTTTGTACTAGTGACTGGTATTCTTCCTCCATGGCTAGCTTCCATTGACTTGCATCTGTGCGTGACAGTGCCTCTTCGGGCGTAGTCGGGTCTTCCATATTTTGCTGTAAAAAGTTCTTAGCAGTATTTGAAACTTGATCTGGAAATGCTTTCGGATACTTACCTTGGGGTACGCGCCTCGCATCGTGAAGGTTTAGCACTTGCTGGTTTTCAACCGACACAGTTCTATTTGGATACGATGGAGACGCCACAAGTCCAGTAAATCCAGAATTCACTTGAGTTCCAGCTTCGGACATCGAAGATTGACTTCTTTCCTGGTTCTGCTCTGGTTCACAGTCATCAAATAGGTCATCATCACTAGATTGAAACGAGGAGCTACTATTGTTTTCAATAATAAAATCATTGTACTTGCCTGGACGGTGGCGCTCCCTTTTGCTGCGCCTCAACATCGGTGATTGCGATGCAATTGAGTTATTTTGCTGAGGGAGCGCATCGGCATTTGTAATCGTCATATTTTGGTAATTTTCTGTCGATGAGTTATTGATGTCATCTTCGGATGAATTATTCTTGCAGGATGTTGATTCACAATCAGAACAGTCCTCATCGTTGTATTCAGTACTCAGTTCAATTATTGCGTGTTGGTGTTTACTTGGTGCATAACTTGGGTTTGGTGTTTTCGGCATGCAACATTTTGGTAAACATTCACCAGCACTACAATTTTCGCCAATGAATGATACATTACGACTCTTGAAAATAACATTTTTCACGGGATCATAAAGTCGATAGCCTTTAGTGTTTTCGTCAAATCCGGTCATCTTGCACTCATGTGCCTTTGGGTCCCATTTTTTACGGCTAATCTTTGGAATGTGTGTCATTGCCGTGGTTCCAAATACCTTTATGTGTTTCAAATCAGGTTTGTTTCCAGTCCATGTTTCTTCGGGGGTCATGCCAGTACCTTTCGACGGTGAACGGTTCAACAGATATACAGAATATGCAACAGCTTCGGCCCAAAACACCTTTGACATGTTCGCATCTGCGAGCATGCATCTTGCTTTTTCTACAATCGATCGGTTGTTTCTTTCCGCGAGCCCATTTTGTTCTGGCGTGTGAACGTTTGTCGTTTGATGCTGAATTCCCCTTTTTTTTATGATTTGTTGAAACTTCCAGTTGAGGTATTCTTTTCCATTGTCTGTCCGCAGCTTCTTTAATCTTCTTCCACATTGCTTTTCTGCAAAATTAATGAATTGCTCGAAACTACGTGTGACTTCGTATAGCGATTTGTTTTGAAGAAAATAAACGAATATTTTACGTGAGTAGTCGTCGATGAATGTTAAAAAATATCGACTTCCTCCAAGGGATTCATGCTCCATCGGCCCGCAAACATCTGAGTGCACTAATTCTAAAAGTACGTTAGCTCTCTTACCTTGTTTGCTAAATGGAAGTCTTATTTGTTTTCCGATTGAACAAATTTTGCAATCTACTTCGGGCTGGTTTGTGAAGTTGATTCCAGTTGCCAAACCTCCCTTCAATTTCATGAGACTACTGTGGTTGAGGTGACCCATTCTTCGATGCCAAAGTTCTCGGCTAACAATTGTTGCACTTGCGAATGCTTTGTTTGGCGATGATAAGTCCAGTCTAAATAAATCGTTAGTATGCGAACCGCTTGCAATTACGTTTTGGTTTTGATTATAAACTTTGACACCCCTATTGTCGAATACAACTGTATGCCCTTGTTTTACAATGCGGCTGACAGACAACAGATTGGTACATAATTGAGGAATGTATTGTACGTCCTTCATTTCAATCAGCTCATCGTTGCATTTCGGTTTCAAGGTGACAATTCCGGTACTTTTAACTTGCATCGCACTTTTGTTAGCAGCGATAACGGTTCCTACAGTTTCTTGAACATTTCTCAATGAATCTTGGCATAAAGTCATGTGAGACGTCGCGCCTGAATCGAAATACCATTCACTTTTGTTCGCAACACCAATTGTGGAAAGCACTGTGTGAAATGCATTGAATTTTCTTTCATTGCTGTTCGAACGTATATTTTTAGCGTGACAGTTCTTTGCAATGTGCCCGAAGTTTCGGCATTTTCTGCACTTGGGACCTTTTTGTTGCTTTGTAGAGTTGTGCGATCCACGCTGCTGCTGGTATTTATTTGTGTAGAACGCTGAGTCATCTTCAACAGGTCGAACCTCTTGGAGTAGCTTCGTTTTAATAACATCGCCCGTAATTCTGGCTCCAGAATTTTCCAATGCCATTATCATTGGACGGTACTCCTCGGATAGGCCAGCCAAGAGAAGTGTCCCTATCCACTCTTCGTTGATTGGGAAGCCTATTCCGTTCAGCGATTGTGCGGTTGAAATAATTTCTTTTACGTATCTATCCATGGATCCGCAATTCGACAGAGATGTGGTGATTAATTTGCGCAGTAGACCTACTCTACGTGTGAGACCGTTGTCTTCGTAGGCTTCTGCTAATTTTTGCCACAATTCTTTGGCTGTCTTCGCGTTCTGAATGTGGACGTAGCACACGGAATCTATCGCGAGGGTCAACTTACTTCTAGCTTTTCTGTCCTTTTCGGCATCTACTGGTGCTTTCGGCTGTCCGCTTGCATCCGTCTCGTAATCAATCGTGGAAACCCACAAATTGTCTAGATCTAGATATGCCTGCGCGGCTATTTTCCAGTTGGAATAATTTTCCCGACCTAGCAACTTTTCGATGCATAAACCACCTTCTGATTTAGCCATTATTAAAAAATATTATTTTAATTGAAATCTTTAGTAAGGGAACCTGGGCCCATAACCTATAAGCAGCAGAGATTAAAAGGCGCGTGATTATCCAAAGGAGGTTAAGAACAGAAAGGGGAAGAGTTTATTCATACATTAATATACAGTGTGTGTTCAGAGACAATAAAGTAAAGACAAAAGTAGAAAGCTTACAGGGTGATTCCAATAGAATATAGTTTTTTATGTTTTGCCACATTGTTTTTTGATCAAGGGAACCAGATATTTTGGACATTACATATTCGCGTTTACGTTTAAAAATTTCTTTTTTGTATTTATTTCGAATGGCGGTGTAGTTGTTCCAATCTATTTCTGAACCACTTAATAACGCTTTCGAATACTTCATAATTTTCTGATTCTTGAGATTATTCAAAGAACTATTAAACCACTCATTTCCACCGGATTTCACTACTTTATTACGTATAAATACGGAAACACTTTCATTAATTCTCTTTAAAAAATTATCGGCTAAAAATTGTGTGTCATATGTACTTTGTAGGTTAATTAGATTGGTCTCTAAAACTTGTCCGAAAAAATGTTTTTTGTATTCAAAGTAGGGAAACACCTTCTTCTGTCTTTTATTTGTATTGCATTTTATTTCAATTACAATCGTTTCGTGATCACTGAGTTTAAGTTCTTTTACGGTTTTTGCTGTAATTGACTGACTGCTATTTGTAACAACGTAATCAATTAGTGTGCTTGAATTTTTTGTAGTTCTAGTCGGTTCATCAACAATTTGAAAACAGGCATTATCTTTTATAATTTTTTCGACATCTCTTTTATAAATACTGTTAGGGGAAAGCCAATCGATGTTAAAATCTCCTACTATTATGGTATCACTATTTAAGTCATAGAGCTCATCCATCAATCTCTGTTCTCTGTTATGCGTGAACCGATTTTGATTCTAGTGATTCCCATGAAAGGTGACGGTAATACCATGGTTGCATGACTTTTTGGGAAGCAAAGGCACAACTTTAAACTTAAAATTAAAAGTCCTTTATTCAAGAAAATATCGCTTTAATAAAATTATTTAAGGCCAAAATGGCATATAAAAATTACTTTTAAAATTCATTAAAAACCAAATTAAAAAAAAAACAATAAATACAACATTAAATACAGCTTTTTTTAAAGCAAAATTATATTGCACAAATAAAAAAATGTGTATAGAATTCCTTCAAATAAATAAATAATTTAAAAGGTTATTATGTCTGGTACTTAAAATTAATTATTCTTTATTTTGAAGCTAAATTATCTATGTATTATTTGGTCATAAAATTTCCCTTTGGCTTGTATTTCTTTTAACAATGGTTTTTCAATCGAAATAAGGGCTAAATTTGACAACCTTCCTTGCCACATTTATTTCGTAAGTAATTTTTTATTCTTTTAAGACACGAAAATGATTTGTCTTCAGATGCTTTTGTCACGGTTAAAGTCAACAATAGTTTGACGCAAAATGCTGGTCATCGAAAATTAACTTTAGTTCTGTTTTCAAAGCTGTATCCCGGGTATGAACTCTGTAAATTATTGAGCAAGTTATCAGGGGTCAGATCGCGTAAAATTAAAACGATCGAACGACATCGTTTCCACAATAGCGGTATCTGCCTATTGCCACAGATATGATTGATTGATTGATTGATCGATTTTATTAGTAATAAAACAACTGTACAATTTATATCTTATTACTATAATTAATTATGAACATAATAGAAAATGTTTAACATTAATTTCATTCAAAAATGTTGCCATTCAAAGATTTTATATATTCAATTATATATATTCAAGTCTTCTAAAGGTAAATAAATTAGATTCCTCTTTAATTGTGTTTGGTAACAAATTGAATAATGTTAAGCCTTGATACATAATTGAACTCTGGTACGGGTGCTTTTAAATCTTTCGAGCCGGAAATCACGTGCTGTTCTCAAGTTGTATGGCTGTATTTCGCTCACGTATACTAGTTCATCCTGAAAATATTGCGCAGAATGATAATATTTAACATGAAACACAAAAATTTGCACTTTTAACATTAGACACTGCTTAACATTCAACCACAATAACGTTTCTAACATATATGAAGAAGAGGTGTAGATATTGCACTTTAATATTGTTCGCATTGCCTTATTTTGTAGAACTTGAAGTCTGTTTTTGGTTTCAATATTGCACATGTATAAAATTGTTGCACAATAATGTGGCAGAACAATGGTATTGAATATCATAATGGCGTTACAAAAGCTCAGTTTATTTCTTATTCTGGATAAAAAACCAACTTTTTTACTAATTTGGCACAAATATAATCGGAATGTTCTTTAAGATTTAACTGTTTGTCAATTATTACACCTAAATATTTTATAGACTGTGGGCCTTACCAATAATCATCTTTAACCTTCAACTTAAATATTTTGACGGTCACAGTATATAATCTATATATATAAAAATTGAGCCTTAAAATGTTTGTCGCCGATTCACGCTTTAACGCATTTACCGTTCTTAACCAAACTTTCGCACATCTTTGGTATTGGTCCATACATGAATCCTGTGAAGTTTGGTCAAAAATGGACAAAGGGGCGTGGCACCCCCCATACAAAAAAAACATTCAAAATCGTATATATCGAAAACCACCAAATCGATTGAGCTCAAACTCACAGATGATCTTAGTTATTGGCCCTGGAGTTGTCCTGTGAAGTTTGGGCAAAATTGGACAAAGGGGCGTGGCACCGAACATACAAAAAAAAAAAAACATTCAAAATCGTAAATCTCGAAAACCACCAAATCGATTGAACTCAAACTTACAGATGATCTTAGTTATTGGCCCTGAAGTGGTCCTGTGAAGTTTGGTCAAAATTGGACAAAGGGGCGTGGCACCGCCTATACAAAAAAAAACATTCACAATCGTATATCTCGAAAACCACCAAATCGATTGAGCTCAAACTTACAGATGATCTTAGTTATTGTCCCTGAAGTGGTCCTGTGAAGTTTGGTCAAAATTGGACAAAGGGGCGTGGCACCGAACATCCAAAAAAAAACATTTAAAATCGTATATCTCGAAAACATTATTAGCTAGGACCTAAGCAATACAATTCCTGTGCACGGGCAAAGCCGGGCTTTTCGATAGTCTTGGAATTGGAAGCCAAAGTTTTTAAAATTTGTAACATTGATATAAATAATGAAAGTCAATAATATTGTCTAGGCAATAAAATTTCTGAAAAAAAAACAAAAAATGTTGTGTAAGAACCATAGAGCATTACAATTACAATTAAAACAGTTTTTCTTTTTAACTATTTTGCACTACGAAGTGTGCACGGGCTACGCTAGTTTTATATGACAATGTTCGCCATTGTGACTTCGTAAAAGTTAGCCTGATTATTAGTACTGCGGTGTACCTCCTCAATACTTTCGCCACCAATGCTTAACCATAATACCATACATTTAGTTTTGACACATTTAACTTTAACTTGTTCATGCATAACCATTTTTCTAAATTATTCAAATCCTCTGAAACATTTTGGTACACATCACTAATGTTCTTAAAGTCAATATAAAGTAAAGTGTCATCTGCAAATAAAACAACTTTACACCACTTTAAAACAGAATTAATATCATTGATATACAGAAGGAAAAGATCCACCCCTAAATTAGAGCCTTGGGGTACTCCTATATTTACACTTCTTTCATATGACTGATTCTCCATAATTTTCGAAATTTGTGATCCTTCGTTTAAATATGATTCAAACCATTTGTTCTCTAAATCTCTTATGCCATACTTTTCTAGTTTATCTAGTAGTATCGGCCTAGTTTCAAACGCTCTTTTCAGATCAAGGAAAATTGCGATTATTTTACTTCCGTTGTCTATTTTCTTCTTCCACTCGTGAATAGTCCATATTAATGGAGTTTCACATGAATGTCCTTTCCTAAAACCCGATTGTTGTTTTATCACAATATTATTCTCTTTTACGTGTATAATTAGTTGCCTACTAACTACTTTCTCGAGGACTTGCTCTAACGTTGGTAACATATTTATAGGCCTATATTCTCCTCCAGTTCTGGCGGAATGATAGAGACAGCATTCGGAAAACGATATCGTTCGATCGTTTTCATTTTACATGTTCTGGCCCAGGAAATTGATTTTAAATATTCATACAATGCTTACTTACTTACTTATCGGGCTCCCGACCCGTGAAGAGTCTCTGCCTGAGACACTGCAGCCTTCCATCCTCTACGATCCCGGGCACGCTGCTTCCAATTGTCCAGACCAAGCGCTCTGGCATCCGCGATGGCTTGGTCTTTGAAACGGAGGTTCGGTCTTCCTTGTCTTCTCGAACCTGGGGGCTGGGATTCGAAGACCCTCTTGGCTGGAGCATTATTGTCCATTCGCTCGATGTGGCCGAGCCAATGTAGTCGACGTGTTTTGGCTTTTTGGACTACATCCACATCTTGGTACAGCTCATAGAGTTCGCGGTTGTATCTTCTCCTCCATTCGCCCTCCTCGCACACAGGACCAAAAATCCGCCGAAGTATTTTTCTTTCGAAGGAGCCCAGTATCAGCTCTCCCTTCTTGCTTATCGTCCAGCACTCGGCGCCATAAAGCAGAACTGGCAGGATAAGGGTTTTGTAGAGCACACATTTCGTCCTTCGAGTTAGGAGTTTTGAACCCAGTTGTTTTGCCAAACCGAAGTAGCAACGGTTTCCTAGGGTAATTCTTCGCCGGATCTCCACTAGGGTGTCATTCGTGGAGTTTACGTTTACTCCGAGGTAGGTGAACTCCTTAACTACCTCGAAATTGTTGCTATCAATAGTGACGTTTTGTCCTAGGCGGTGGACAGATGCTTGTTTGTTTGTTGATAGCATGTACTTAGTCTTGTCCTCATTTACTACAAGTCCAACGGATTTCGCCTGTTCTTCAATCTCCGTGAACGCTTTTATCACGGCACGCTGGGAGCGACCGATGATGTCAATATCGTCCGCATAGCCAAGCAGCTGGACGGACCTGTTGAAGATAGTGCCTTCCGTGTTGACACCTGCCCTGCGCACTATCTGCTCCAGTACGAGATTGAAGAAGTCGCATGATAGAGCGTCTCCTTGCCGAAATCCGGTGCATGTTTGAAAAAGTTCGGAAGAGCTGCTTCCAAACTGCACGTTGCAGCGCGTGTTTTCCAGCGTCACGCGACACAGCTGAATCAGTTTTGCCGGGATTCCAAATTCGGCCATCGCCATATAGAGCTCCTGACGATGTATGCTATCATACGCGGCTTTGAAGTCGATGAATAGGTGGTGAGTTTCGACTTGAAATTCGTTGGTCTTTTCCAAGATTTGCCTCAGTGTGAAAATTTGGTCTATAGTCGATCTGCCGGGCCGGAAGCCACACTGGTACGTGCCGATTAGTGTGTTGCAGAACGGTTTTAGACGTTCACACAGTACGTTGGATAGGATCTTGTATGCGACATTTAGCAAGGATATGCCTCGATAGTTCTTGCAAGACATAGGATCGCCTTTTTTGTAGATGGGGCATATGGAGCTGATAGTCCAGTCATCGGGCATGTTTTCTTCCACCCATACTTGGTTGATGATTCGGTGCATGCTCCCTACCAAAACATCACCACCGTATTTAAAGAGCTCCGCTGGTAGACCATCAGAGCCTGCGGCCTTGTTGTTCTTAAGCTTTTTTATAGCTAAGCCAACTTCTTCTATACTAGGTGGTGGAACTAGTTCTTCATTGACTGGACGTGGGTTCTCTTCTTGCCCTATCACTCTCTCTACATGATGCCCATTGAGCAGCTGCTGGAAATGCTGCTTAAACACATCTACTATTCCCTGCGCTTCGGTGACTAGGTTCCCTTCGCTATCTCGAAGAGCCTGCGTTCCGGTTTTGTAGCCAGCAGCCAGTTGCTTAGCTTTTTTATAAAACCTCCGGATGTTATTACGATCGCGCGACTCTTCGATCTCCTTGAGCTGGGAAGCTGCGTAAGCCCTCTTCTTTCTACGCAGGATCTTCTTTTCCTCCCTTCTCCTGGCTCGATACTCTTCTCTCGCTGCCCTTGTTTTGCGCTGCAGCGCTTTCTTGTGTGCATCTTCTGTCACCTTTTTCCTGTACACGCATTCATCATCATACCACGGGCTCTTTCTCTGGGGTGGCTGGTACCCTACGGTGGTTTCGGCTACCTCTTTGATGATGTCGCGATACTGGCACCACTGATTGTTGGCGTTTGTGGTAGGTGAGTGCACAGAGGAGAGTTTCATACTCAGGCGCTCGCTGTAGGCTCTGGCTACTCCAGGTGTGCTAAGGCGTCCAACGTCGAATTTCTTCTTCTGGGCAGTTCGCAGCTTCTTTTCGTTGGACAGTCGAGCTCTGAATTTAGCCGCAACAAGAAAATGGTCAGAGTCGACGTTTGCCCCTCGGAATGTGTGCACGTCGAGGATGTTGGATGCGTGCCTCGCATCGATTAGCACATGGTCGATTTGGTTGGCGGTTCGACCGTCTGGAGAACGCCAGGTTGCTGTGTGGATCCTTAGCCTTGGAAACCTAGTGCTACTTATCACCGTATTACGGGCTGCTGCAAAATCGATTAGTCGGTAGCCGTTGTCTGTTGTCGTTTCGTGGATTCTGTGCTTACCAACTAACCCGCCAAAGATGTTTTCCTTTCCGACTTTAGCATTGAAATCCCCGAGTACAACTTTTACATCATACTCCGGACAGGCTCCGTAGGCTCCATCCAGGAGGTCATAAAACTCCTCCTTGATGGGATCTTCAGCCTCGTCGGTAGGGGCGTGTGCACATATTAGGCTTATGTTTTGGAAAGTAGCTTTGATGCGGATCACAGAAAGGCGATCACTTATCGGCTTGAAGTCAATAACTTTTGTCCTAAGCCGATTTCCCACGACGAATCCGCATCCTAATACATGCAGCCTTTTGTTGCAGCTGTAATAAATGTCGCAATCTTTTCTTTTCATCATGCCTGATCCTATCCATCGTATCTCCTGGATCGCGGTAATGTCTGCCTTGTACCGCATGAGGACAGACTCAAGTTTTTGAGTGGCACCTGGGGTGTAGAGTGTTCTTACATTCCAGGTACATACTCTTAAATCATAGTCCATTGACGTTCCGGGTCTGGTTGCCATTTGAGGAGTTCCGTTATCCGAGGCTGGTTGCGTCTCTCTCATAACTATTTAGTTTTTTCCATGGTCGGGAAGTTACCCCGACGGCACAACCCCCAACCTGGAGGGCCAGGCCCTGTTTTGACCCTAGGACAGCGGGTCGGATATTCCGATGTCAGTAACCCAATTTTGGGATATGAGCGCTGCCGTTGACCCGTTTAGGGTTCGTCCGCCACCAACTCTTTTCCAACACCCTGGCTCAGTATTGGAGATCCCCATAGACCTGGTATCCAAATATGTCGAAGCAGCTCATACAGGGATTACACATTAGTTCGACCTGACCGGAACTGTAGACGCCACCGTTGATTCCATCTAGGGAATTCATCCGCTGCCGCCTGAAACAAGAGGAAGTGTCTTAGTGCGTAGACACTCCTCCCCCCCTCTCTCGTTCGCTGCCACCAACGACCTTCCACAGGGGTTGGTTACCCCATCTCTCCAGTCGAGGTACTAGGCACCCACCAGTCACCAACGTGGAGGTGAGAGTAGGAGTTGATAGTGAGAGGCTAGAGTGGGAACGCTTGTGTTCTCATATAATCGCATCACTACCCTTAAACCGACATTCATACAATGCGCTGTGTCGAAAGTTTCAAATATTCAAAACATGACAGGGAACTAAACCGAATATCGATTTCCTTGATGACTTGGTCGACAAATTGTTGTTAAAAGATCTTTAAATTGTTTCTTTGTGAAAAGGTTGATTTCAGAACGCCTATTGCTATTGAAATTGGACAAATTCTCGTTTTTGATTCGTTTAGAATTCTGATTTAGACAATATTGAACATCGCTGATCTTTGATTGAAGAATTTTAAATAAAATGCCACTTTGTGGAAAAAACTTTTTTTTTTTTAATTCTTACGAAAGCACTGCTTCGCTTCAATATATGGACGCTTCGTGCCTGGTATACGGTCATTTTGTTGTATTGGCTCATGTTATAGGGGCGTGGTACCTCCTCTACGAAAAAATCATTCAAAATCTTATATCTTGAACAAAGGGCTGTGGGACCTGGGAAGTAGTGAATTCATGCAAGACTTGGGAAGTATTGAATACAACAAAATACATTCAAAATCTTATATCTCGAAAACCACCTAATCGATATTACTTATTGGCCCATCAGGAGAATTCCTGTGCAGATTGGTCAAAATTGGACAAAAAGGCGTGGCACCGCCCATACAAAAAAAAGCCATAGCTAAGAATTGGAACAATAAGTGTTATTATACGTAAAAAACACGTAAAATATTGCGAGTTCCATAACTGGCGTAAAACTCCGTATCCTTTGCCAACTGTTACATTGGTATGAGTATCCCATGTTAGCGTCCTATTAAATGTCAATCCCAAATTTTAAAGTATTGTTACATTCGGCTGGGAATCGAAAAGATAAAACACTATTCTGTTACTTAAACAAATCACTTTTATTTACAAGACATTCACTTAAAATCATCTTTTTGAACTTTACTTTACACGGTTTAAAAATAAACTGCAGTCTCGTCGGATTTCGCAACCCTTTTATGCTCCCAACTAAAGCTTCTCGAATATTCTATAGTCCAACCGGAACAATTGAGAATGTACTGCTTCGTTAAAGACTATGCACCATTCGTTAAGTTTTGTTGAATAATTTCATTCACTTTCCATCAGATGGCGCTACGGTCAAGAAGTAGTACTTTTCTATCCACACTAAAGTATTATATATTCGTATTCATTATTATCTGCTAGTATTTTTAGTTCCTCGAAATTGTTGATTAAGCCTTGAACGTTGATATATACTTATACCTTTGATTGTTTGGTTTGGATTGTTTGTGACTTTAATTGTTAATAGCTAGTACCCAATTCTCTTCTTTTTTTAATTCCAGTATGTTAAAATAAACTGGACATAGTCTGCTAAGTGCAGATTTTGTTTTATGGCATGGCAAACATTTTGCATGACTTTTATGCAGTAAAGGGTATGATGACAACACTTTTACTAGTTATATCCTGCACAGGAAGGTATACTTTGGCACTACATTTGTAATGCCAAGAAGGAGTCACCGGGGACCATGTAAAGTATATATATATGTATTCTGAATTAGGATCACATTCTGAATCGATTTAGCCATGTCCGTCTGTCTGTCTCTCTGTCTGTTGAAAACACGTTCTGGTACCTCTCATACATTTTGCATTACTTTTATTCAGTGGAGGGTATCAAAGCATCAGCAAGGCTGATGATAACACTTTTATTTGTTTCTTTTTTTCATTGCGTCGAACTATTCTCAATTCACTATTTGAAAGTACACTCCTCGCTACTTGAATAGAACACCCTGTACACTCTCTTTACAATTGCTCACATCTCCAAAGCTGAATGATAGCATAATGGTATTTTTGGACATTATGTTTGGGTAACTCTTCTTTTTCTTTTTGTGACAAATTGCAAGTTCTGGAAAAGAGCTGTTCTATGTTTTTTTCGCTTTATTTTAAAATTCACTGAAATTTAGGAAACATTTTTGCGTCATTTGAATAGAACATGCATTTGGTTTGATCGTTTTCTTTGGCACATGGACTCATATTTTTCGTTGATAGAATTTGTTTCTAGACTGTTATTTGCCTTTGGATCAGTGCTGGCATGCAAGTTCCCTTCTTAGCTGGTCCGTGCAACAAAAAAACCATGCCAATCTTCAACGTCGAGGTGATGTCCACGTTGCGAAAAATGTTTCGTTTCGCCTCTTTCACCAAATTACAATTATAACTACAAATTTGTATTTGTTGATTACATTTACAAATTTGTTTACTGATTTTCTGTTTCACAGACTACAAACTTAATTCCAAAAAATTTGTTAAGAAGAGAAAAAAATTAAGCGAAATTGTATTTGTTATTTACAAATAGAAAAAAAAAGGTTCACAGATTGTTTTTCAGAGTTGTAAACAACAACTGTTTTTCATAATTTTTTAAGTCCTCTAACTGATAACCTCAATTAAAAAAATTAATAAACAGAACAAAATGTTTATCGCGCGGTTAAATTCGCGATAAAAAAAAAACGATTGACAGATCTGCATACCGTAGATTTATGTCGTTTTCGATTGGTCGTCCAGTGGCCTATTTCACCAAATTGCAATTATAATTACAAATTTGTATTTGTTGATTACATTTTCAAATTTGTTAACTGATTTTCTGTTTCAAAAACTACAAACTTAATTCCAACAAATTTGTTAAAAAGAGGAAAAAATTAAGAGAAATTGTATTTGTCATTTTCAAATAAAAAAAAAACCGTTTCACAGTTTATTTTTCAGAGTTGTAAACAACAACTGTTTTTCATAATTTTGTAATTCTTCTAACAGATAACATCAAAGAACAAAATTAACAGAACAGAACAACATTTTTATCGGTTTTATTCAATTTTTCAATGCAAATTTTTTAACTAAATTGATATTGATACCGCTGTCAGTGAAAAGTTTATTTTCAGACTGATCTGCAATCCGACGTCCAATTTGTCTTTAGGACACGTGAGGGACCAATTACCTACGAACGAACAAATATTCGCGAGTTTTGACAGCTCATTCACATTAACACTTTTCATGGTGGCGGCAGTTCGCGAATTTCAGCCTTCAGTCTCTACCAGAAATTTCTCTAGAGGTTTAAAAATGTGGATTGCAAATAAACTTTGACGCAATTCGGGCCGGCGGCGCGGCGATGGTGTTTTTATTCGCGGCAAAAAGCTTGGAATTCGAAATTTCGTTGTTTAAACTATTTTTAAACTGGTTTTCTTAATACATTTTGATGAAATAATTAATTATCCTCCTTTATAGTAAAATGTGCAATTTTCTGTTCATAAATGCATCGAAAGTGGTTTATTCGCATTTCAGCAATTCCTTCGTTTGCTCTCATGTGAATGGTCCTTTATTTCCTCTGCCTTAGCACGTTTTAGCTGAAACTTTTTATTGAAAACAAAAGAATCTGAAATTTGGTAGTTAATTCGTGGTCATAAGTTTGTCTTCGTCTATTTAGCACAAACTAATATCACTATCGGTGCTACTATGCTTTTGACGTAAAGACATTTTTATGTGTAAAAAGCGATTCCTTTGAAAAATAACAAATTGTGACTAAATCGACACACGATCTTTCTATTGTAAGAAATTTTCAGAAATTGCGCAAATTTGTAAAATTTCTTGATTTGGTGAAACACAAACTTGAAAAAAAATATTAATTTTAACATATTTGTACTTGTAAGCAACAAAGAAATTTAGCTTTTGGTGAAACGGAAAAAATGAAATTTCCACAAATTTCCCTTTGTAAACAACAAAAACAGTTTTGAAATACAAAATTTTTGTGAAACAGAAAAAATTGATTTTTTCACAAATTAAAAAAAAAATTCTGTAAACAGAAATTTCTAAGTTGGTGAAATAGGCCCCAGAACCGTCCGGAAGCAGTCCCAACCAGTGTTGCCGGAAAGAAAAAAATTAAGGTAGTAATGCAGCCAAAAGAGGGAAGTATTTGAAAAAAAAATAGGAGTACAGAAATTTTTCACGGAAATACCACAAAAATGTCAAATTATTGAAAAAGGACATTATTTCGACTATGTTCCTCGGAATCCAAATAAGCCACAACTAAATTGTTGGTATCTCTGAGTTCGTTGAAGAATGCTCTAAAAGATGGGATATTCTCTTGAGAGTTAATGCTTTTATTTATTTATTTATTTATTTATTAAGATATTAATATACAATTACAAATTGTTATTAATATAAGGTAAAAGAGCAAAACTAGCAGCAATGGCTTTCGGCACTTGAAATAATTTAACATTATAAAATTATATTAAGTTCATTTATAATTTTGTTTAGTATGTCAATATTGCTTTGGCTTGGTTCTCTAAAGCTACGATTACACGGCCATTTTTTTGAGTCATTTAACTGACGCTCTGACGTAAAAATCGCGTCACATAGCAGTCATTTAAATGGCGTTCCGTGTGATCGCCATTTTTGGGATACCATTTTCAGCGTCATTTAAATGACTAGGAAACTGGCGGAGCAAATGGCCGTGTGATCGCTCTTCAATGACGCCTAGGACAAATGACTAAACTTTTTGGCTGTTGCGCCATTTAAATGTCAGCCTCCAAAAAATGGCAAGGCTCGAAATTCATGCTATGCCATTTTTCTACGCAAATGGCAAATGACAAAGCATTTAATACGATATCTGTGCTGATATCATTTGGATTTTTGACTCGTGGCGAAACGTGTATATTAGATTAGATTAGATATTAAGTCGGGAGAGCCTTTATTGACGTGGGTAAAGCTGGATCCACCACATTCGAGTATCGCCAAACAAAGTATGTGGGATTTAGTTGCTATTTAATTGCTATTTAATTGCGGTAATTTTGATTTTTTTGCTCTTCGGGAAGTGGTAAATTCTGTGGTGGACCTAGCTTACCGGTAAAGCTGGATCCACCACATCGCCTTTTCCGAAAAAAAAAGATGAGGCATATACGGCTGATTTAATTGCTCTGGGAAAATGTAAAAATTTTTCCGATCGGACAAGCCGTTCCGCCAGAATTAACCGTTAAAGTTTTAAAACCCCAGTTCGCTACCGAACTCTTTTGTTTTTTTTGGAAAAATTAAAAAAAACGATTACCCCTTTCGAATTTTTCTGCTTTGAATATTGCAAAATAATTGTCTATGCCTAGGCTATCTTACCACCTAATCAAATAATTTGTCGCTCCTCTCTAAAAGTGTCAAACGGCGAAACAATTTTTTAAAAAGTTACTTTATACTACTTACCAAAAACCTATTACCCCGGGCGAATTTCTCCACTCTAAATATCCCAAAATAATCTTGTATTCATTGGCTACAAAGCCTCTTAATCAAATAATTTGTCGCTCTTCGATAAGTGTGTCAAAAAGTCAAAATACCATTTAGTACCAAAAAGGGCACTTTTGCCATTTTTTATGCAAATTTACAGAAAAACCCATAAAAATCATATACGCAGATCGAATTTGTCCATTCCAAAAATCACAAAAGAACCGTATATTCATTGGCTATTATTTCCCATCTTCAAATAATTTGTCGCTCTTCGATAAGTTTGTCAAAATTGAAAATATCATAAATGGTACTATGCACATTTTATATGGAAATTTACCAAAAAAACCCCAAAAAGTCATATACCCAGATCGAATTTGTCCATTCCAAATATGACAAAAGAACCGTCTATTCATTGGCTGTTATCCCCCATCTTCAAATAATTTGTCGCTCTTCGATAAGTTTGTCAAAATTGAAAATTTCGTCATAGTATCATAAATGGTACTATGCACATTTTATATGGAAATTTACCAAAAAAACCCCAAAAAGTCATATACCCAGATCGAATTTGTCCATTCCAAATATGACAAAAGAACCGTCTATTCATTGGCTGTTATCCCCCATCTTCAAATAATTTGTCGCTCTTCGATAAGTTTGTCAAAATTGAAAATTTCGTCATAGTATCATAAATGGTACTATGCACATTTTATATGGAAATTTACCAAAAAAACCCCAAAAAGTCATATACCCAGATCGAATTTGTCCATTCCAAATATGACAAAAGAACCGTCTATTCATTGGCTGTTATCCCCCATCTTCAAATAATTTGTCGCTCTTCGATAAGTTTGTCAAAATTGAAAATTTCGTCATAGTATCATAAATGGTACTATGCACATTTTATATGGAAATTTACCAAAAAAACCCCAAAAAGTCATATACCCAGATCGAATTTGTCCATTCCAAATATGACAAAAGAACCGTCTATTCATTGGCTATTATCCCCCATCTTCAAATAATTTGTCGCTCTTCGATAAGTTTGTCAAAATTGAAAATTTCGTCATAGTATCATAAATGGTACTATGCACATTTTATATGGAAATTTACCAAAAAAACCCCAAAAAGTCATATACCCAGATCGAATTTGTCCATTCCAAATATGACAAAAGAACCGTCTATTCATTGGCTGTTATCCCCCATCTTCAAATAATTTGTCGCTCTTCGATAAGTTTGTCAAAATTGAAAATTTCGTCATAGTATCATAAATGGTACTATGCACATTTTATATGGAAATTTACCAAAAAAACCCCAAAAAGTCATATACCCAGATCGAATTTGTCCATTCCAAATATGACAAAAGAACCGTCTATTCATTGGCTGTTATCCCCCATCTTCAAATAATTTGTCGCTCTTCGATAAGTTTGTCAAAATTGAAAATTTCGTCATAGTATCATAAATGGTATTATGGACATTTTATATGGAAATTTACCAAAAAAACCCCAAAAAGTCATATACCCAGATCGAATTTGTCCATTCCAAATATGGCAAAAGAACCGTCTATTCATTGGCTGTTATCCCCCATCTTCAAATAATTTGTCGCTCTTCGATAAGTTTGTCAAAATTGAAAATTTCGTCATAGTATCATAAATGGTACTATGCACATTTTATATGGAAATTTACCAAAAAAACCCCAAAAAGTCATATACCCAGATCGAATTTGTCCATTCCAAATATGACAAAAGAACCGTCTATTCATTGGCTGTTATCCCCCATCTTCAAATAATTTGTCGCTCTTCGATAAGTTTGTCAAAATTGAAAATTTCGTCATAGTATCATAAATGGTACTATGCACATTTTATATGGAAATTTACCAAAAAAACCCCAAAAAGTCATATACCCAGATCGAATTTGTCCATTCCAAATATGACAAAAGAACCGTCTATTCATTGGCTGTTATCCCCCATCTTCAAATAATTTGTCGCTCTTCGATAAGTTTGTCAAAATTGAAAATTTCGTCATAGTATCATAAATGGTACTATGCACATTTTATATGGAAATTTACCAAAAAAACCCCAAAAAGTCATATACCCAGATCGAATTTGTCCATTCCAAATATGACAAAAGAACCGTCTATTCATTGGCTGTTATCCCCCATCTTCAAATAATTTGTCGCTCTTCGATAAGTTTGTCAAAATTGAAAATTTCGTCATAGTATCATAAATGGTACTATGCACATTTTATATGGAAATTTACCAAAAAAACCCCAAAAAGTCATATACCCAGATAGAATTTGTCCATTTCAAATATGACAAAAGAATCGTCTATTCATTGGCTGTTATCCCCCATCTTCAAATAATTTGTCGCTCTTCGATAAGTTTGTCAAAATTGAAAATTTCGTCATAGTATCATAAATGGTATTATGGACATTTTATATGGAAATTTACCAAAAAACCCCAAAAAGTCATATACCCAGATCGAATTTGTCCATTCCAAATATGACAAAAGAACCGTCTATTCATTGGCTGTTATCCCCCATCTTCAAATAATTTGTCGCTCTTCGATAAGTTTGTCAAAATTGAAAATTTCGTCATAGTATCATAAATGGTACTATGCACATTTTATATGGAAATTTACCAAAAAAACCCCAAAAAGTCATATACCCAGATCGAATTTGTCCATTCCAAATATGACAAAAGAACCGTCTATTCATTGGCTGTTATCCCCCATCTTCAAATAATTTGTCGCTCTTCGATAAGTTTGTCAAAATTGAAAATTTCGTCATAGTATCATAAATGGTACTATGCACATTTTATATGGAAATTTACCAAAAAAACCCCAAAAAGTCATATACCCAGATCGAATTTGTCCATTCCAAATATGACAAAAGAACCGTCTATTCATTGGCTGTTATCCCCCATCTTCAAATAATTTGTCGCTCTTCGATAAGTTTGTCAAAATTGAAAATTTCGTCATAGTATCATAAATGGTACTATGCACATTTTATATGGAAATTTACCAAAAAAACCCCAAAAAGTCATATACCCAGATCGAATTTGTCCATTCCAAATATGACAAAAGAACCGTCTATTCATTGGCTGTTATCCCCCATCTTCAAATAATTTGTCGCTCTTCGATAAGTTTGTCAAAATTGAAAATTTCGTCATAGTATCATAAATGGTACTATGCACATTTTATATGGAAATTTACCAAAAAAACCCCAAAAAGTCATATACCCAGATCGAATTTGTCCATTCCAAATATGACAAAAGAACCGTCTATTCATTGGCTGTTATCCCCCATCTTCAAATAATTTGTCGCTCTTCGATAAGTTTGTCAAAATTGAAAATTTCGTCATAGTATCATAAATGGTACTATGCACATTTTATATGGAAATTTACCAAAAAAACCCCAAAAAGTCATATACCCAGATCGAATTTGTCCATTCCAAATATGACAAAAGAACCGTCTATTCATTGGCTGTTATCCCCATCTTCAAATAATTTGTCGCTCTTCGATAAGTTTGTCAAAATTGAAAATTTCGTCATAGTATCATAAATGGTACTATGCACATTTTATATGGAAATTTACCAAAAAAACCCCAAAAAGTCATATACCCAGATCGAATTTGTCCATTCCAAATATGACAAAAGAACCGTCTATTCATTGGCTGTTATCCCCCATCTTCAAATAATTTGTCGCTCTTCGATAAGTTTGTCAAAATTGAAAATTTCGTCATAGTATCATAAATGGTACTATGCACATTTTATATGGAAATTTACCAAAAAAACCCCAAAAAGTCATATACCCAGATCGAATTTGTCCATTCCAAATATGACAAAAGAACCGTCTATTCATTGGCTGTTATCCCCCATCTTCAAATAATTTGTCGCTCTTCGATAAGTTTGTCAAAATTGAAAATTTCGTCATAGTATCATAAATGGTACTATGCACATTTTATATGGAAATTTACCAAAAAAACCCCAAAAAGTCATATACCCAGATCGAATTTGTCCATTCCAAATATGACAAAAGAACCGTCTATTCATTGGCTGTTATCCCCCATCTTCAAATAATTTGTCGCTCTTCGATAAGTTTGTCAAAATTGAAAATTTCGTCATAGTATCATAAATGGTACTATGCACATTTTATATGGAAATTTACCAAAAAAACCCCAAAAAGTCATATACCCAGATAGAATTTGTCCATTTCAAATATGACAAAAGAATCGTCTATTCATTGGCTGTTATCCCCCATCTTCAAATAATTTGTCGCTCTTCGATAAGTTTGTCAAAATTGAAAATTTCGTCATAGTATCATAAATGGTATTATGGACATTTTATATGGAAATTTACCAAAAAACCCCAAAAAGTCATATACCCAGATCGAATTTGTCCATTCCAAATATGACAAAAGAACCGTCTATTCATTGGCTGTTATCCCCCATCTTCAAATAATTTGTCGCTCTTCGATAAGTTTGTCAAAATTGAAAATTTCGTCATAGTATCATAAATGGTACTATGCACATTTTATATGGAAATTTACCAAAAAAACCCCAAAAAGTCATATACCCAGATCGAATTTGTCCATTCCAAATATGACAAAAGAACCGTCTATTCATTGGCTGTTATCCCCCATCTTCAAATAATTTGTCGCTCTTCGATAAGTTTGTCAAAATTGAAAATTTCGTCATAGTATCATAAATGGTACTATGCACATTTTATATGGAAATTTACCAAAAAAACCCCAAAAAGTCATATACCCAGATCGAATTTGTCCATTCCAAATATGACAAAAGAACCGTCTATTCATTGGCTGTTATCCCCCATCTTCAAATAATTTGTCGCTCTTCGATAAGTTTGTCAAAATTGAAAATTTCGTCATAGTATCATAAATGGTACTATGCACATTTTATATGGAAATTTACCAAAAAAACCCCAAAAAGTCATATACCCAGATCGAATTTGTCCATTCCAAATATGACAAAAGAACCGTCTATTCATTGGCTATTATCCCCCATCTTCAAATAATTTGTCGCTCTTCGATAAGTTTGTCAAAATTGAAAATTTCGTCATAGTATCATAAATGGTACTATGCACATTTTATATGGAAATTTACCAAAAAAACCCCAAAAAGTCATATACCCAGATCGAATTTGTCCATTCCAAAAATCACAAAAGAACCGTCTATTCATTGGCTATCAAACCCCATCTTCAAAAAATTTGTCGCTCTTCGATAAGTTTGTCAAAATTGAAAATTTCGTCATAGTATCATAAATGGTATTATGGACATTTTATATGGAAATTTACCAAAAAAACCCCAAAAAGTCATATACCCAGATCGAATTTGTCCATTCCAAATATGGCAAAAGAACCGTCTATTCATTGGCTGTTATCCCCCATCTTCAAATAATTTGTCGCTCTTCGATAAGTTTGTCAAAATTGAAAATTTCGTCATAGTATCATAAATGGTACTATGCACATTTTATATGGAAATTTACCAAAAAAACCCCAAAAAGTCATATACCCAGATCGAATTTGTCCATTCCAAATATGACAAAAGAACCGTCTATTCATTGGCTGTTATCCCCCATCTTCAAATAATTTGTCGCTCTTCGATAAGTTTGTCAAAATTGAAAATTTCGTCATAGTATCATAAATGGTACTATGCACATTTTATATGGAAATTTACCAAAAAAACCCCAAAAAGTCATATACCCAGATCGAATTTGTCCATTCCAAATATGACAAAAGAACCGTCTATTCATTGGCTGTTATCCCCCATCTTCAAATAATTTGTCGCTCTTCGATAAGTTTGTCAAAATTGAAAATTTCGTCATAGTATCATAAATGGTACTATGCACATTTTATATGGAAATTTACCAAAAAAACCCCAAAAAGTCATATACCCAGATCGAATTTGTCCATTCCAAATATGACAAAAGAACCGTCTATTCATTGGCTGTTATCCCCCATCTTCAAATAATTTGTCGCTCTTCGATAAGTTTGTCAAAATTGAAAATTTCGTCATAGTATCATAAATGGTACTATGCACATTTTATATGGAAATTTACCAAAAAAACCCCAAAAAGTCATATACCCAGATCGAATTTGTCCATTCCAAATATGACAAAAGAACCGTCTATTCATTGGCTGTTATCCCCCATCTTCAAATAATTTGTCGCTCTTCGATAAGTTTGTCAAAATTGAAAATTTCGTCATAGTATCATAAATGGTACTATGCACATTTTATATGGAAATTTACCAAAAAAACCCCAAAAAGTCATATACCCAGATCGAATTTGTCCATTCCAAATATGACAAAAGAACCGTCTATTCATTGGCTATTATCCCCCATCTTCAAATAATTTGTCGCTCTTCGATAAGTTTGTCAAAATTGAAAATTTCGTCATAGTATCATAAATGGTACTATGCACATTTTATATGGAAATTTACCAAAAAAACCCCAAAAAGTCATATACCCAGATCGAATTTGTCCATTCCAAAAATCACAAAAGAACCGTCTATTCATTGGCTATCAAACCCCATCTTCAAAAAATTTGTCGCTCTTCGATATATTTGCCAAAACGTTAAAAGTTATTTCTTAAGCCATAGCTGAGTGTTACCAAATTTGCTCCTGTGACACGCCCTAAAAGTATGCATTACTTTTTGGACCATTTGTTCAACCCTGGACGTGCACCTTACTCTGACATTAATTTACCTCACTCTCGAGAGTAGGCAGTGATCCTGGTACTCTGTATTATAGACCCTGAAGATAGTCATTTGTTTTATTATTGGAATACGCTCTACTGGGTGAGTGAAAATAAATGTGTCAAACTTTTTGTTAGGTATCGTATGTTGTTATATGTTTAGTGTCAGTCTTCAATTGTCAAACAAACAAAATAAAAATCTATAGGACGAATTATTTTCATGGCGAAAAAACAAAAAAAGTATTATGTAGGTACTTATATTAAGCAGGTTTTGACAAACTGGACTTTTGCTCCCGAATGTTGTTTTTTATTGTTTTCTTTGATAGCAGCCGAAGGTATCAATTATTTATTTTAATTTACTTGGGTCGTTATGATTTTTATTTACTTATTTTTTTTTTTTGTTTTGCAATATTGATCTCAAACCTCTGCTGCCCAAAATAAAATGATCATTGTGCTTGTTTTAATATATTAAAGCCTAGTACGCTATTGCTGCGAAACCAAAACCCTAATATACCAAAAAAAGTAACATAGTAAATTAATCATAAACGAAACATTTATTTGCTGACATTCTTTACGAAATTACAATGAAATTATTAAAAAGAAAACGAGTAAATATACACATAATTATTTGAAAAAAAAGTTTTAAAAGAAATCCCAGTTTCATTGTTCCACCAATGCAAAAAAAATTATCAATTTTTAATTGTCATTTTATAGATGATAATTATGTCGTACCCTTACTGTTAATGAATGCAATAAAGGCCATATTAGTGAGACAAAAACGTTAAAAAAATACTACCGTGAGTCCAAAAGAAGCATACAAAATCCTGTTGAACAACGACGTCGTCCCTTAAAATTGATTTTGAATGTATGGAAGAAAGAACAAATGCCAAAAGTCAAGCAAAATTATCCAATGAGTGTAATTGCACTTCAATTATCTCATTTAACACCGCATTTTCTATGAAAAATACAAAATTTCTAACACAAGAAGACATAAGCGCAAATGAAGTGAATTTGCAATTTGCTGACTTTTTATTACTGGGGTCAGATCACGTAAAATAAAAACGCATGCTGTCTCTGTCACATCTGTGGCAATAAACAGAGACTGCTATGGTCGGATCGACGTCATTCGATCGTTTTAATTTAACATGATCTGGCCCCTGGACTTTCGCTCTTCACGAAAACTAATTTCTATATCGAAGTGCTTGGCTATGTCGCTAGTTCCACCAACAACCAACAATTTATCAAATTTAAGAAATATTTATATGCTACACCCTAGCTATATATAATTGAATTTGTATTTGAAACTACATAAATGTATTATGAAAATATAGCGAATGATTTTCTCTCCTGGAACGAAAAAAACTAAGACTTGCCCAACACAGCCACCACAATCGATAATTCACCGAGATTCGATAGCCCACCTCAGCTGTCTCTTCATGTGCAGCCACTTTTTGGCGGCAATTTTTTGTGATGTGTTAAGAAACGGCGGGAATTAAGTTTAGGTACTGTTTACATTTCAGATAAAATCATATTGCGAGTAGACGGTTGGTAGGAATGATTCAAATTCAATTCTGAGCGAATATGTGATTTATATCGTTGATATTATTTTGTTCAACAAATCATCGGCAAAAAAGTCTGTAATGTAAAAAACAATCGGTGGCGATTTATTTTGCGTACATATTATAATAAACATCTGAATTAAGAGCTGCGTTTGAAAATGTATGTTTCATTTTATTTTGCGACGAGAGCGGCGTTTTTAAAAATAAAATACATATGTATCACGTAATCATGAAAATGTATAATAAATTACGTAATTAATGACATGATTTATCATGTTGATTTAGTTACATTACGTAGGTGGGAAAATGGTATAAGGGAAAGGTATATTCGAGGGCTTTGACAGTCCATTCACATAAACACTTTTCTTGATCGCAGTTTGTGGAGTTCAGACATCAATTTGTACCACTAAACAATCTTTAATTTGAGTTTAAGTTAGAGCAAATTTTTCATTTGGTAGTTTGTGGAACTGGGTTTAATGTTGTAAAGTTTGAATAAGCTTGTGATAATTCGCGCCAAGGGCATTTTCCTTTGAGGCAAAAAGCTTGGAGCTCGAAATTTCGTCATTTAAGCTCTTTTCAAACTTGTTTTTCCATGTTTTGATGGATTAATATAAATTATTCGAGGTACCTACTCTTGCAATAGCAAAATGAGACATTTTTTGTTTATATAAAATAATGTATGAAAAGTGGTTTGTTCACATATTATCAATTCATGGATTATCAAAAAAGACTCCATATTTCTCTAAAATAAACTTTTTCTTTGATAGCAATTACCTACCCCAGAAGAAAAAAAATCCATGGTTGTTAATTCATATCTAGTTTTTTTTTTACCATTTTTGCATGACAAAAATGGCTTTTACTACAACTTCTGTTGATCGTACGTAAACAACTTCCTTAACATAATTTTTAGGAAATTGTTCAAGGATAAAAATTTAATAAAAAAAATAAAAATTTGTTAGGTAAAAATTTTGAGAAAAAGGATTTTAAGTAAAAAAATGTGACAACAAATTTTTGAAATTTTGAATTTAAGGAACCATAACTTTTTTGTAGCTGGATAGATGTACCCAAAGTGCTTAAGACTTGTATGCGCTACCAAATTTTCTTTTTAAAATGTGCAGAAACAATTTTCGTACCAATAATAGTTTAGAAGTTATAGCGTTTTAAGCGGTACCACCTCCAAATCAGAGGTCACCTATAAAAATAGGTAGCAGATGTATACAGGGTGTCCCAGTTAAACAGTATAATTCTTTAAGAGAAGATTTCTGAAGATCCGCCGAACAAAAAATTTTATGCAGGGGGGGTTTATTTTCACCATATTTCCCGTTATAGCCCTTCAAAGAAGGTGACCTCTGATTTGGAGGTGGTACCGCTTAAAACGCTATAACTTCTAAACTATTATTGGTACGAAAATTGTTTCTGTACATTTTAAAAAGAAAATTTGGTAGCGCATACAAGTCTTAAGCACTTTGGGTACATCTATCCAGCTACAAAAAAGTTATGGTTCCTTAAATTCAAAATTTCAAAAATTTGTTGTCACATTTTTTTACTTAAAATCCTTTTTCTCAAAATTTTTACCTAACAAATTTTTATTTTTTTTATTAAATTTTTATCCTTGAACAATTTCCTAAAAATTATGTTAAGGAAGTTGTTTACGTACGATCAACAGAAGTTGTAGTAAAAGCCATTTTTGTCATGCAAAAATGGTAAAAAAAAAACTAGATATGAATTAACAACCATGGATTTTTTTTCTTCTGGGGTAGGTAATTGCTATCAAAGAAAAAGTTTATTTTAGAGAAATATGGAGTCTTTTTTGATAATCCATGAATTGATAATATGTGAACAAACCACTTTTCATACATTATTTTATATAAACAAAAAATGTCTCATTTTGCTATTGCAAGAGTAGGTACCTCGAATAATTTATATTAATCCATCAAAACATGGAAAAACAAGTTTGAAAAGAGCTTAAATGACGAAATTTCGAGCTCCAAGCTTTTTGCCTCAAAGGAAAATGCCCTTGGCGCGAATTATCACAAGCTTATTCAAACTTTACAACATTAAACCCAGTTCCACAAACTACCAAATGAAAAATTTGCTCTAACTTAAACTCAAATTAAAGATTGTTTAGTGGTACAAATTGATGTCTGAACTCCACAAACTGCGATCAAGAAAAGTGTTTATGTGAATGGACTGTCAAAGCCCTCGAATATACCTTTCCCTTATACCATTTTCCCACCTACGTAATGTAACTAAATCAACATGATAAATCATGTCATTAATTACGTAATTTATTATACATTTTCATGCTTACGTGATACATATGTATTTTATTTTTAAAAACGCCGCTCTCGTCGCAAAATAAAATGAAACATACATTTTCAAACGCAGCTCTTAATTCAGATGTTTATTATAATATGTACGCAAAATAAATCGCCACCGATTGTTTTTTACATTACAGACTTTTTTGCCGATGATTTGTTGAACAAAATAATATCAACGATATAAATCACATATTCGCTCAGAATTGAATTTGAATCATTCCTACCAACCGTCTACTCGCAATATGATTTTATCTGAAATGTAAACAGTACCTAAACTTAATTCCCGCCGTTTCTTAACACATCACAAAAAATTGCCGCCAAAAAGTGGCTGCACATGAAGAGACAGCTGAGGTGGGCTATCGAATCTCGGTGAATTATCGATTGTGGTGGCTGTGTTGGGCAAGTCTTAGTTTTTTTCGTTCCAGGAGAGAAAATCATTCGCTATATTTTCATAATACATTTATGTAGTTTCAAATACAAATTCAATTATATATAGCTAGGGTGTAGCATATAAATATTTCTTAAATTTGATAAATTGTTGGTTGTTGGTGGAACTAGCGACATAGCCAAGCACTTCGATATAGAAATTAGTTTTCGTGAAGAGCGAAAGTCCAGGGGCCAGATCATGTTAAATTAAAACGATCGAATGACGTCGATCCGACCATAGCAGTCTCTGTTTATTGCCACAGATGTGACAGAGACAGCATGCGTTTTTATTTTACGTGATCTGACCCCAGTAATAAAAAGTCAGCAAATTGCAAATTCACTTCATTTGCGCTTATGTCTTCTTGTGTTAGAAATTTTGTATTTTTCATAGAAAATGCGGTGTTAAATGAGATAATTGAAGTGCAATTACACTCATTGGATAATTTTGCTTGACTTTTGGCATTTGTTCTTTCTTCCATACATTCAAAATCAATTTTAAGGGACGACGTCGTTGTTCAACAGGATTTTGTATGCTTCTTTTGGACTCACGGTAGTATTTTTTTAACGTTTTTGTCTCACTAATATGGCCTTTATTGCATTCATTAACAGTAAGGGTACGACATAATTATCATCTATAAAATGACAATTAAAAATTGATAATTTTTTTTGCATTGGTGGAACAATGAAACTGGGATTTCTTTTAAAACTTTTTTTTCAAATAATTATGTGTATATTTACTCGTTTTCTTTTTAATAATTTCATTGTAATTTCGTAAAGAATGTCAGCAAATAAATGTTTCGTTTATGATTAATTTACTATGTTACTTTTTTTGGTATATTAGGGTTTTGGTTTCGCAGCAATAGCGTACTAGGCTTTAATATATTAAAACAAGCACAATGATCATTTTATTTTGGGCAGCAGAGGTTTGAGATCAATATTGCAAAACAAAAAAAAAAAATAAGTAAATAAAAATCATAACGACCCAAGTAAATTAAAATAAATAATTGATACCTTCGGCTGCTATCAAAGAAAACAATAAAAAACAACATTCGGGAGCAAAAGTCCAGTTTGTCAAAACCTGCTTAATATAAGTACCTACATAATACTTTTTTTGTTTTTTCGCCATGAAAATAATTCGTCCTATAGATTTTTATTTTGTTTGTTTGACAATTGAAGACTGACACTAAACATATAACAACATACGATACCTAACAAAAAGTTTGACACATTTATTTTCACTCACCCAGTAGAGCGTATTCCAATAATAAAACAAATGACTATCTTCAGGGTCTATAATACAGAGTACCAGGATCACTGCCTACTCTCGAGAGTGAGGTAAATTAATGTCAGAGTAAGGTGCACGTCCAGGGTTGAACAAATGGTCCAAAAAGTAATGCATACTTTTAGGGCGTGTCACAGGAGCAAATTTGGTAACACTCAGCTATGGCTTAAGAAATAACTTTTAACGTTTTGGCAAATATATCGAAGAGCGACAAATTTTTTGAAGATGGGGTTTGATAGCCAATGAATAGACGGTTCTTTTGTGATTTTTGGAATGGACAAATTCGATCTGGGTATATGACTTTTTGGGGTTTTTTTGGTAAATTTCCATATAAAATGTGCATAGTACCATTTATGATACTATGACGAAATTTTCAATTTTGACAAACTTATCGAAGAGCGACAAATTATTTGAAGATGGGGGATAATAGCCAATGAATAGACAGTTCTTTTGTCATATTTGGAATGGACAAATTCGATCTGGGTATATGACTTTTTGGGGTTTTTTTGGTAAATTTCCATATAAAATGTGCATAGTACCATTTATGATACTATGACGAAATTTTCAATTTTGACAAACTTATCGAAGAGCGACAAATTATTTGAAGATGGGGGATAACAGCCAATGAATAGACGGTTCTTTTGTCATATTTGGAATGGACAAATTCGATCTGGGTATATGACTTTTTGGGGTTTTTTTGGTAAATTTCCATATAAAATGTGCATAGTACCATTTATGATACTATGACGAAATTTTCAATTTTGACAAACTTATCGAAGAGCGACAAATTATTTGAAGATGGGGGATAACAGCCAATGAATAGACGGTTCTTTTGTCATATTTGGAATGGACAAATTCGATCTGGGTATATGACTTTTTGGGGTTTTTTTGGTAAATTTCCATATAAAATGTGCATAGTACCATTTATGATACTATGACGAAATTTTCAATTTTGACAAACTTATCGAAGAGCGACAAATTATTTGAAGATGGGGGATAACAGCCAATGAATAGACGGTTCTTTTGTCATATTTGGAATGGACAAATTCGATCTGGGTATATGACTTTTTGGGGTTTTTTTGGTAAATTTCCATATAAAATGTGCATAGTACCATTTATGATACTATGACGAAATTTTCAATTTTGACAAACTTATCGAAGAGCGACAAATTATTTGAAGATGGGGGATAACAGCCAATGAATAGACGGTTCTTTTGTCATATTTGGAATGGACAAATTCGATCTGGGTATATGACTTTTTGGGGTTTTTTTGGTAAATTTCCATATAAAATGTGCATAGTACCATTTATGATACTATGACGAAATTTTCAATTTTGACAAACTTATCGAAGAGCGACAAATTATTTGAAGATGGGGGATAACAGCCAATGAATAGACGGTTCTTTTGCCATATTTGGAATGGACAAATTCGATCTGGGTATATGACTTTTTGGGGTTTTTTTGGTAAATTTCCATATAAAATGTCCATAATACCATTTATGATACTATGACGAAATTTTCAATTTTGACAAACTTATCGAAGAGCGACAAATTTTTTGAAGATGGGGTTTGATAGCCAATGAATAGACGGTTCTTTTGTGATTTTTGGAATGGACAAATTCGATCTGGGTATATGACTTTTTGGGGTTTTTTTGGTAAATTTCCATATAAAATGTGCATAGTACCATTTATGATACTATGACGAAATTTTCAATTTTGACAAACTTATCGAAGAGCGACAAATTATTTGAAGATGGGGGATAATAGCCAATGAATAGACGGTTCTTTTGTCATATTTGGAATGGACAAATTCGATCTGGGTATATGACTTTTTGGGGTTTTTTTGGTAAATTTCCATATAAAATGTGCATAGTACCATTTATGATACTATGACGAAATTTTCAATTTTGACAAACTTATCGAAGAGCGACAAATTATTTGAAGATGGGGGATAACAGCCAATGAATAGACGGTTCTTTTGTCATATTTGGAATGGACAAATTCGATCTGGGTATATGACTTTTTGGGGTTTTTTTGGTAAATTTCCATATAAAATGTGCATAGTACCATTTATGATACTATGACGAAATTTTCAATTTTGACAAACTTATCGAAGAGCGACAAATTATTTGAAGATGGGGGATAACAGCCAATGAATAGACGGTTCTTTTGTCATATTTGGAATGGACAAATTCGATCTGGGTATATGACTTTTTGGGGTTTTTTTGGTAAATTTCCATATAAAATGTGCATAGTACCATTTATGATACTATGACGAAATTTTCAATTTTGACAAACTTATCGAAGAGCGACAAATTATTTGAAGATGGGGGATAACAGCCAATGAATAGACGGTTCTTTTGTCATATTTGGAATGGACAAATTCGATCTGGGTATATGACTTTTTGGGGTTTTTTGGTAAATTTCCATATAAAATGTCCATAATACCATTTATGATACTATGACGAAATTTTCAATTTTGACAAACTTATCGAAGAGCGACAAATTATTTGAAGATGGGGGATAACAGCCAATGAATAGACGATTCTTTTGTCATATTTGAAATGGACAAATTCTATCTGGGTATATGACTTTTTGGGGTTTTTTTGGTAAATTTCCATATAAAATGTGCATAGTACCATTTATGATACTATGACGAAATTTTCAATTTTGACAAACTTATCGAAGAGCGACAAATTATTTGAAGATGGGGGATAACAGCCAATGAATAGACGGTTCTTTTGTCATATTTGGAATGGACAAATTCGATCTGGGTATATGACTTTTTGGGGTTTTTTTGGTAAATTTCCATATAAAATGTGCATAGTACCATTTATGATACTATGACGAAATTTTCAATTTTGACAAACTTATCGAAGAGCGACAAATTATTTGAAGATGGGGGATAACAGCCAATGAATAGACGGTTCTTTTGTCATATTTGGAATGGACAAATTCGATCTGGGTATATGACTTTTTGGGGTTTTTTTGGTAAATTTCCATATAAAATGTGCATAGTACCATTTATGATACTATGACGAAATTTTCAATTTTGACAAACTTATCGAAGAGCGACAAATTATTTGAAGATGGGGGATAACAGCCAATGAATAGACGGTTCTTTTGTCATATTTGGAATGGACAAATTCGATCTGGGTATATGACTTTTTGGGGTTTTTTTGGTAAATTTCCATATAAAATGTGCATAGTACCATTTATGATACTATGACGAAATTTTCAATTTTGACAAACTTATCGAAGAGCGACAAATTATTTGAAGATGGGGGATAACAGCCAATGAATAGACGGTTCTTTTGTCATATTTGGAATGGACAAATTCGATCTGGGTATATGACTTTTTGGGGTTTTTTTGGTAAATTTCCATATAAAATGTGCATAGTACCATTTATGATACTATGACGAAATTTTCAATTTTGACAAACTTATCGAAGAGCGACAAATTATTTGAAGATGGGGGATAACAGCCAATGAATAGACGGTTCTTTTGTCATATTTGGAATGGACAAATTCGATCTGGGTATATGACTTTTTGGGGTTTTTTTGGTAAATTTCCATATAAAATGTGCATAGTACCATTTATGATACTATGACGAAATTTTCAATTTTGACAAACTTATCGAAGAGCGACAAATTATTTGAAGATGGGGGATAACAGCCAATGAATAGACGGTTCTTTTGTCATATTTGGAATGGACAAATTCGATCTGGGTATATGACTTTTTGGGGTTTTTTTTGGTAAATTTCCATATAAAATGTGCATAGTACCATTTATGATACTATGACGAAATTTTCAATTTTGACAAACTTATCGAAGAGCGACAAATTATTTGAAGATGGGGGATAACAGCCAATGAATAGACGGTTCTTTTGTCATATTTGGAATGGACAAATTCGATCTGGGTATATGACTTTTTGGGGTTTTTTTGGTAAATTTCCATATAAAATGTGCATAGTACCATTTATGATACTATGACGAAATTTTCAATTTTGACAAACTTATCGAAGAGCGACAAATTATTTGAAGATGGGGGATAACAGCCAATGAATAGACGGTTCTTTTGCCATATTTGGAATGGACAAATTCGATCTGGGTATATGACTTTTTGGGGTTTTTTTGGTAAATTTCCATATAAAATGTCCATAATACCATTTATGATACTATGACGAAATTTTCAATTTTGACAAACTTATCGAAGAGCGACAAATTTTTTGAAGATGGGGTTTGATAGCCAATGAATAGACGGTTCTTTTGTGATTTTTGGAATGGACAAATTCGATCTGGGTATATGACTTTTTGGGGTTTTTTTGGTAAATTTCCATATAAAATGTGCATAGTACCATTTATGATACTATGACGAAATTTTCAATTTTGACAAACTTATCGAAGAGCGACAAATTATTTGAAGATGGGGGATAATAGCCAATGAATAGACGGTTCTTTTGTCATATTTGGAATGGACAAATTCGATCTGGGTATATGACTTTTTGGGGTTTTTTTGGTAAATTTCCATATAAAATGTGCATAGTACCATTTATGATACTATGACGAAATTTTCAATTTTGACAAACTTATCGAAGAGCGACAAATTATTTGAAGATGGGGGATAACAGCCAATGAATAGACGGTTCTTTTGTCATATTTGGAATGGACAAATTCGATCTGGGTATATGACTTTTTGGGGTTTTTTTGGTAAATTTCCATATAAAATGTGCATAGTACCATTTATGATACTATGACGAAATTTTCAATTTTGACAAACTTATCGAAGAGCGACAAATTATTTGAAGATGGGGGATAACAGCCAATGAATAGACGGTTCTTTTGTCATATTTGGAATGGACAAATTCGATCTGGGTATATGACTTTTTGGGGTTTTTTTGGTAAATTTCCATATAAAATGTGCATAGTACCATTTATGATACTATGACGAAATTTTCAATTTTGACAAACTTATCGAAGAGCGACAAATTATTTGAAGATGGGGGATAACAGCCAATGAATAGACGGTTCTTTTGTCATATTTGGAATGGACAAATTCGATCTGGGTATATGACTTTTTGGGGTTTTTTGGTAAATTTCCATATAAAATGTCCATAATACCATTTATGATACTATGACGAAATTTTCAATTTTGACAAACTTATCGAAGAGCGACAAATTATTTGAAGATGGGGGATAACAGCCAATGAATAGACGATTCTTTTGTCATATTTGAAATGGACAAATTCTATCTGGGTATATGACTTTTTGGGGTTTTTTTGGTAAATTTCCATATAAAATGTGCATAGTACCATTTATGATACTATGACGAAATTTTCAATTTTGACAAACTTATCGAAGAGCGACAAATTATTTGAAGATGGGGGATAACAGCCAATGAATAGACGGTTCTTTTGTCATATTTGGAATGGACAAATTCGATCTGGGTATATGACTTTTTGGGGTTTTTTTGGTAAATTTCCATATAAAATGTGCATAGTACCATTTATGATACTATGACGAAATTTTCAATTTTGACAAACTTATCGAAGAGCGACAAATTATTTGAAGATGGGGGATAACAGCCAATGAATAGACGGTTCTTTTGTCATATTTGGAATGGACAAATTCGATCTGGGTATATGACTTTTTGGGGTTTTTTTGGTAAATTTCCATATAAAATGTGCATAGTACCATTTATGATACTATGACGAAATTTTCAATTTTGACAAACTTATCGAAGAGCGACAAATTATTTGAAGATGGGGGATAACAGCCAATGAATAGACGGTTCTTTTGTCATATTTGGAATGGACAAATTCGATCTGGGTATATGACTTTTTGGGGTTTTTTTGGTAAATTTCCATATAAAATGTGCATAGTACCATTTATGATACTATGACGAAATTTTCAATTTTGACAAACTTATCGAAGAGCGACAAATTATTTGAAGATGGGGATAACAGCCAATGAATAGACGGTTCTTTTGTCATATTTGGAATGGACAAATTCGATCTGGGTATATGACTTTTTGGGGTTTTTTTGGTAAATTTCCATATAAAATGTGCATAGTACCATTTATGATACTATGACGAAATTTTCAATTTTGACAAACTTATCGAAGAGCGACAAATTATTTGAAGATGGGGGATAACAGCCAATGAATAGACGGTTCTTTTGTCATATTTGGAATGGACAAATTCGATCTGGGTATATGACTTTTTGGGGTTTTTTTGGTAAATTTCCATATAAAATGTGCATAGTACCATTTATGATACTATGACGAAATTTTCAATTTTGACAAACTTATCGAAGAGCGACAAATTATTTGAAGATGGGGGATAACAGCCAATGAATAGACGGTTCTTTTGTCATATTTGGAATGGACAAATTCGATCTGGGTATATGACTTTTTGGGGTTTTTTTGGTAAATTTCCATATAAAATGTGCATAGTACCATTTATGATATTTTCAATTTTGACAAACTTATCGAAGAGCGACAAATTATTTGAAGATGGGAAATAATAGCCAATGAATATACGGTTCTTTTGTGATTTTTGGAATGGACAAATTCGATCTGCGTATATGATTTTTATGGGTTTTTCTGTAAATTTGCATAAAAAATGGCAAAAGTGCCCTTTTTGGTACTAAATGGTATTTTGACTTTTTGACACACTTATCGAAGAGCGACAAATTATTTGATTAAGAGGCTTTGTAGCCAATGAATACAAGATTATTTTGGGATATTTAGAGTGGAGAAATTCGCCCGGGGTAATAGGTTTTTGGTAAGTAGTATAAAGTAACTTTTTAAAAAATTGTTTCGCCGTTTGACACTTTTAGAGAGGAGCGACAAATTATTTGATTAGGTGGTAAGATAGCCTAGGCATAGACAATTATTTTGCAATATTCAAAGCAGAAAAATTCGAAAGGGGTAATCGTTTTTTTTAATTTTTCCAAAAAAAACAAAAGAGTTCGGTAGCGAACTGGGGTTTTAAAACTTTAACGGTTAATTCTGGCGGAACGGCTTGTCCGATCGGAAAAATTTTTACATTTTCCCAGAGCAATTAAATCAGCCGTATATGCCTCATCTTTTTTTTTCGGAAAAGGCGATGTGGTGGATCCAGCTTTACCGGTAAGCTAGGTCCACCACAGAATTTACCACTTCCCGAAGAGCAAAAAAATCAAAATTACCGCAATTAAATAGCAATTAAATAGCAACTAAATCCCACATACTTTGTTTGGCGATACTCGAATGTGGTGGATCCAGCTTTACCCACGTCCTTTATTGGGCTCTGGCGCTACGGCCTCTCTAAAGGGCCATATTGTGCCTTCCCTGGTAGGTTCCTAGAACAATCTTTTTACTCCAGAGACAGTCAGGAAGAAAAGTATGTATCTTCTCTGGGGGTATTCCAGCAAAATTTGCTAAGTTAACGAGTTCTTCGCCAAGGACATTCTTTCTAAGGCAAAAGAGAGCCGGACATTCCGTGAGAATGTGAAGAGAGGTTTCGTCGCTCACCAGACATAGTCTACATGTGACGAGTATTTGCCTAGGCTGACTGAAAAGTTCGCTTGAGGCGATTCTCCATAAATGCCAGATCCAGTCCCTGTATCCATCTTGGACCCGTCTGTATACCAGACTCTTACCTTGGGGGGATGATGATAGAGAGGTTTTTTGGAAGCCATATTATATTATTATATTAGGGAAAGGTGACCTCCGGTGGTAGAAATGGGGGGTCGATGATTTACGAATGGAATAGAGGATGGATACTCAGTCTTACTTCCATTTGAATGTGTACTTGAATAGGTAATGGGCTAATAGGCTTAGGATGACATTTAGTGCAGTGGTCGGTGTAGGTTTACTCTTCGGGTCAAGGCGGAGTCTGCCCCCTCTCTATTGCCTCTATTGCAAAATCCAATCTTCTCGCGACGGCTCAACCACTTCTTTTGCCAAATACTCCGCTTTCGTCGCGTTGGCTCGTAATCAAGATCATCTTCTTCCAGCACACACGCTGCTAAATACGCCGTCTCCGCAATTTCCACAATCATCCCAAAAGTTCTTTTTGACATTTTTTATTTATGATAATATTTTTTTTTTTCTATTTAATTTAATTAAAAAATTCGCACGTATGCGTCGTGGGCCGTGGCCGAGAGAAAAACTCTAAATGACAGTAGCTATATTTTTCTCATATGTCATTGCCGTCTGATCACAAAACAGATAACTGACGCGAAATCGAAATAATAGGAAAGGCGCCATTTGCCATTTTGATGAGGCAAGTCAGTACCGTGTGATCGCCATTTTTCGCTCGTCATTTAAATGGCACCCCAACGAAAAATTCTAAATGACTCGCAGTGTCCGTCATTTGATTTTGGGACAAAACTGACGATGATAGTCATTTCGTGTGATCGCCATTTTTTCAATGACGAATCGTAGCTTCAATGTCGCTCTAATGCGACAGTTTTTCCTGACGTCACAGCGCCAGTTAAATGACTCGAAAAAATGGCCGTGTAATCGTAGCTTAAGAAGATCTAAAAGATTTTGATTCTGGCTGTGGTGGATTTGTAGTGATGGATATGAAGACAGGAAGCATGGGCTGAGGAGATGCGCTACCGTTATGTTGCTGAGGCAGGTGGGGCAGGTGGGATGAGGTTCTCTTATGAGCAGGTGCTGGTGTGTATAGGCAGAGCCGGAAATATACGACCATTGATTAATTTCGTTAAGCAACAGAGAAAATATTGATTTTGTTTTATCTTGATCGCTATATTTACATAATATGTATGCATCGTCTGCATACATACAGTGATCAAGATCTTTGTATTTAGATATAATGGCGCTTATTTCTTCAAAAGCGATTGCAAAACAAATGACAGACAAGGGAGATCCTTGCGGGATACCGTTGTCTAGTGGCATAGTTTTTGAAAATGTATTTCGAATTTCAATGAAACATTTTCTGTTAGTTAAAAACGATTTCACGTATCGAAACATTTTTGGGCCGAAACCCCATTCCCTTAATTTGTTAAAGATAAGGTGTATCCCTACACGGTCAAACGCCTTTTCAAAATCTAACGCCAGAATTGTCACATGGTTGCGAGCTGAGAGGGCAGTTGTGACAACATAGTCAATGTGCAGTAGGGCGTCTATACACCCTCTTTTTGGTTTGAAGGCGACTTGATTGGGACTTAAGACCTTTTTAAACTCTGTGAACCATAAAATTCTGTTAGCAATTATTTTTTCTAAGACTTTTGATAAGCAGGGAAGCAGTGAGATTGGACGATATCCATTTACACTTGCGATGTCTTTCTTAGGCTTTGGAATCGGCACTATTGTGGCTGTTTTCCAGCTTTGAGGTATTATACCTTTGCTGAAGATATTATTGTACAACAATATAAGCCTTTGCTTAGCTGAGGCAGGAAGATTTTTTGCTTGCAGTTTACTTAAGCAACTTTCAAATTCAATTATTGTGATATCTGTTTCAATGCGTTTCGCTGCTGCGTTCATTGGGGGTTGTGGACGTAAATTGAGACTTTGTAATTTATTGGAGTTAAAAGCTGGTGGAAAATCTGAGTTTTCTGAATTGGATGACCACGTTTGGGCGAAAAAATTACAGATTTCGTGAGGATCAGTTAAAGAGCCGGTTGGTGTGTTTATAGATAGAATATATTTATGTGAGGAGTTGCCTGTGAGAGTTTTTATACGTTGCCAAACGGTGCTTGTGGATGAGTTTGGATTAATGTGAGCTGTGAAGTCTTTAAAGCTTTTTAGTTTGCTGATTTTTAATAATCTTCCAAACTGGGCATTAGATTTCTTGTAGGCTAGTAGGTTAACTTGAGTAGGATTTTTCTTAAAAGTCCTCCAAGTACTGAACTTTTCGGTTCTTAGCTTAGCCAGATCAGGGTTCCACCAAGACACAGTTCGTTTGGGAGTAATTTGAGACGATTGAGGGATGGATTCATTTGCAGCGTTACGAATGCATTTGAGTAAAGTGGCCGCTTCCTTGTTTATGCAGGTGGCAGTTGTAGTTCTTTTGGAGAGGTATTGTTCGAGCTTGTTTTTGTAAAGGTCCCAATTTGCCAAATCGGTTTTGTATCTTGGAATTTTTTTAATTATTTGGTTCCTAGGTGTCAAAAGCAATGAAATGGATATTTGAAAATGATCGCTATTATGCAAATCATCAGAGATAAGCCATGATAATTTCGAGAAGAGTGATGAAGAAGAACATGTAATATCGATGTGGGTAAACGTGCTATGAGTTGAGAAGTGGGTGGGAGAACCATCATTAAGTAGGATTAAGTCTGACTTTGTAATAAATTCTTCAATAACTGATCCCCTTTTGTTGCTCTTAGGAGAGCCCCACAGCACACTCCAGGAGTTGACATCACCTGTAATTATATAAGGCGGTTGTACTTGCCGAATGATGTTCTCTAAATCAGATCGAGCGAATGTTTGTCCAGGCAGAATATATATACAAATGATTGTAAACGTAATACCCATATCAACCTGTACAGCAGTAGATAGAATATTTGAGTCGATTGGTTTCGGTGTGTGAGGTATATTATTTTTGATAAGTATTCCGACTCCTTGTACAGATGTTAGATTAGAAGGTAAATTTACAAAGTAGCCAATATATGACTTTGGTTTTATGGCATCTGCCTTATAAGCTACATGTGTCTCTTGTAATGAAATGATATCGTAATTGTGTTCCTTTATTAATAAATTAAGTTCGTCATAATTATTCATGTAACCATTAAGGTTCCATTGTAAAATCTTGAGAGAGTTGAGTGTTTTTGGTTGTCGGTTATTTTGGCGGTCAATTCTGTGTCGTCGATGGCCACACTTGCGGAGAGGATCGCAATTTCTATCACACGTTTGTAATAGATCCGCGCTCCTCACCGCAAGTGCAACCATCGACGTTTGGGTTTCTGAGGATTTATTTTTATGTGCTCTCATTATTATTATGAGAGTTAGCTAGTTGAGATTTGAATGTTATGGAATTTGTAAGAGAGGTGGATTGTGAGTGAGTATGGTTGTGATGGGAGTGGGATATATCGTGAATGGTCATGGTGGGAGTGATATTAACTGGAGAGGTTGATTTGCTGTCAAAAGGATTTGTTTTTGTTTGTTCTAATTCTAAGAGTTGTTTTTCTTTAGAAGGGAGAGAGTGTATTGTTTGATTATTGAGTACTACTGATGATGATGAGTGTGATGTAGATGGAGTGGGGATGGGGAGCAGTGGTGAAGTGAATTTTGCGGCTTGGTTGATTGTTTGTGCAGATGCTGTGGTTTTAGTTTCGGTAATGGGGCGCAGTAGCGCAGTGGTTAGTGTGCTGGACTACTGTGCGAGGGATCCCAGGTTCGATCCCCGGAAAAACACAAAATTACATCTTAAGGTTTTTTCTACTGCGCCACCTCTCGCGAACGTCTGACAAACATCCGAGAGTATGGCTGTCCTGAGAAAGCTTCTCAATTCAGCCGTTCGTAGTCGGCATAAAATTGTAGGTCCCTTCCATTCGTCCCAAAAATTGAAACTCACACAAACGAGTGGTTGCGAGAAGCTAGGCCTAGGGTGTCTACACGCCTGTTGCGCCACCTATTTATTTTTTTTTTTAATGGTGGTTTGGGGGGGGCAGTCATTTATAGAGGGGCTTTGGGATGGTGCCGTGACATAAGGCCAAGCGTCATAAGGCCAAATCTCGAAATTTGGCCTTATGACGCTTTGCGAAAGTGACATAAGGCCAAATTCTAGCGTTTGGCATTATGACACTTTGATAAAGCGTCATAAGGCCAATTTGGCTTTATGACGCTTTCGATTGCATATTTGATTTTGCTTACCTGATACGTATATACGATTCAACGACTTTGACTTCTTATCCAAGAGGACAAACAAGAATGGAAATACCTGTGGATATATAAATTACTATATTAATAGATTAAAATTAGGTGTTTTATCGGCGCGGTGGGAAGGGGGGCGGGGCGGGCGTCGCGGGCGGAGCGCGGCCGGGACGCGTCGGCGCGTTCGTCGCGGGCGAAGGGACGCGGGCGGCGCGGTCGGACGAGGGAACGCGCTCCGCCCGCGACGCCCGCCCCGCCCCCCTTCCCACCGCGCCGATAAAACACCTAATTTTAATCTATTAATATAGTAATTTATATATCCACAGGTATTTCCATTCTTGTTTGTCCTCTTGGATAAGAAGTCAAAGTCAAAAATTCCTAACACTGAAACTTGCAATAAGTCCTAACTTTCATGTAAATAAACTTAAGTTCTTTCTAACTTTGTATGTAAAATTTTACTTTTTATTTAATTTTTTTTTTGTTAGGAGTAAATGCATAGAGTAAAAATTTAAGAGAAGTATTATGCTTGGGAAAGCCCTCGGAATTTTCCAATCAACATTGTACATTGAACGCGACTAACGAAGGCGACTAACTTACCATAAGGACTACAAGTAGATTAAAAACGAGTACAAGTACAAGTAAACGTACATAAGAGGTGTACTAACAGATAAATTGAAATATCGATTGGGCCCTTGAATAGATTTGTTTTACCAACTTACCTGCTGAGCACTTTCATTGTCCTGTGCACATACTTCGTCAAAAACTTCCCGAATGTCACTTCTTTTTAGTGAGGCATTTGCGCATTCATTTTTCACTTCACTAACCACTTTCATTTTTCCTCTAATTGTTTCATTTGTTCCGTGATTATGCACGAAACTTGATTTCGGAATTGCGAAAATTTGGCTTTATGTCACTTTCCCGATTTGGCCTTATGACGCTTTATCAAAGTGTCATAATGCCAAATGCTAGAATTTGGCATTATGTCACTTTCGCAAAGCGTCATAAGGCCAAATTTCGAGATTTGGCCTTATGACGCTTGGCCTTATGTCACGGCACCCTTTGGGATTGGTGGGATCTGTTAGTTATTGTATTTTTTATACGTTCAGCGAGAGATGGTGTATTGGCCATGCGCTCTTGGTTTTGTTCGTTGTACGTGCGTCTGGCCTCAGCCATACTGCACTTGTTTTTAGTTTTAATAGTTATTATTTCTTTATTTTGAACAAATTTGGGACAATCTTTTGAAGAGGATGAATGTTTGTCTAAACAATTTGCACACATCACTCTAGTACAAGGTTCAGGCTCGTGTGGAGGAAGACTGCAGGTGACACAAACTTTACTTCTAGTGCACCTTTTGGTGGTATGTCCAAGCAATTGACCATTACGGCATCGCATAGGTGAAGGAATGTATTCCTTAACCTTTGCCTTGTACCAACCGATGTCAACAGTTTGCGGAATTTGATAAAGATCGAAGGTGAAGACCACGAGGCCTGTGGGTTCGACTTATCATTTATCTTCTTAGTGAATTTGTACACCTCAGTTACTTCATTTCTGAAACGATTTCAGATTCTTGCACGTGTTTCAACCACAATGCATATACAATGCCTTTAGAGGAATTAAGTTGTTTGTGGAGTGTCACTGTCACAGGGACTTGATTAGATAAATAATTGATTTTTGTGAATTTATCAGCGATTTGTTGGCTTTTTGCTAATAAAAGCACACTACCATCTTTCAATATGGAAATATTTTCGTACTCAGTACTAATAGCATCAATAGATTTCTTTAAGACGAAAATACTTACAGATGAGATGGGTTTGTCTTGATTTTTGGCTGATATCACTAGAAATTTCGGGTTTTTAGTTTTACCAACAACAGCGGGTAATTCTGGGTATTCTACCGGAGAGCTTCCACGTTTATTTTTCTTCGCCCTGGATTGCTCAGAAGACATATCAGAAAGTATGTCGAACTGGTTCCCGGGTTTGTACCTCGGCCCCGGTGGGCCCATGTTGTATTTGAACAGCAAAAAGTAGTAAGATTGATTAACCACGAGGTTCGATATAAAAAAGGTTATTAGGAAATGATAAGCAGAGCGAAATGAGACAGAGAACTGTCGCTATTGAATTGCACGTCGAGCGAGAACACAGCGATTAACAAGAGATGTTTGCGCTACGAGAGCCAGACGATGACTGGTTAATCGTTAATGCTTTTATTTTAAAATGTAGTAGCAAACCCAATCCGACTTTTGGTTTTTTGTGCGAAATCTATATAACCAATGTCATAATCATTATCAGTGGAAAACTCGTTTTGGACTTTACTGCAATTTCAAAAGTGCAATAGAGTCCAAATCGAAATGGAAATAAAATCCAAACAGCAAATATATGGGGAGAATTGAAAGAATTTGCTCAGGAGCAAAATAATTATGCCGTTGAAAGCGGATTTTGATGAAATTGTTGTTCAGAACATTCATTAATGTGAGATCTAGTTTATACACTTCGGTATATTTATAATTTGTTTGTATTGTAAATTTGTGAAAATAAGGGTGCAGTTCCGAACTTTACATACAAAAAACCTCCCACCCACTCCAAATCCTACAGTGACCCCAAGCAGGGGGTTATACATATCCCACTGTTTATATGTAGGTATATATATTACCAGCAGACCCGGCGAACTTCGTCTCGCCCCAATTTAATGCCTTCAGATAAACTCCAGAGTGATAATAAAACACAGATATGTAGTTCAAATTTCAATGTGATTTTTTTGAATGGAATCGAAATCAGTAGAGAGCGATGTGATAAACATGTTTATGTTTTCCGGCGCAAAAACAAACAACGAAAACTGTCTGCCAACACGCGAATTGGCATCGTACAGAGGAAAATAGGGAAATTCGAGATTAATCCCACAGACTTCCAACGATTGGCCTTGCGATTTACCTATTGATTGTCAGCGCAGAAGCCAATCGCGGGGAACTGGATCCGCTTGAATTGGAATGGAAGATCAGTTGGAAATCGGAATTCGTGGGATGAGGACTTCCTCCCGTTTGAATTTACCCTTGATGATCGTTACTTGAATCAAATTGTTCATCAGTTTCTTGACGGACAACCGCGTACCGTTGCACAATTTTGGATGATTCAGATTCCGCAACATGATTATAATCGATCCCACTTTCAGCTGTAAATTATGCGGTGGAGTTCCTGGCACATCAAGCGAGTTTGAATGCCCGCAACCCACTTGGATAACCTCACTTTTTACAGGCAAACTTATTTTCTGAATAAAATTATCGGTTTGATAATTTTCGCATTGAATTTGAATTGATCGTAATGCTTGTACCGTTTGCGGATGTAATGCGCGATATACGACTATCCGGAATGTGTGTATAATAATACGCAATACATAAAATAGAAAATGGCAATGGGAAAAGGATACCTGGCGCCATCTATTATTTATGTCGTTAACTTCTCTGTCCAAAATGCACGTAAAACGTCTTTTATCACAATGAGTTCCACTTATCCGAAATTTTCCAAGCTTCACAACGAATTTTCTACCTTTACATCGTTCGCAAAATTTCGTCGGCAAAATAAATTTATTTTTCGCGTTTTTTTCAGAATTTTCTATTTTTCCATTCGAAAAGCCATTCCGGAAAAATTGCATCCCACATTACATGGGAATTAAGTCCACTTCACGAAAGTGGTTTTATTTCCCACTAGGTGTTAACTACATAAGCCCCTCAGTGGACTTAGTTCCCGGGGACTTATTTCACTGCATCCATTTTTATAATCCACATATGCAACCCACTTGTTTGGGGTCACGATAGGATTTGTAGTGGGTGCGATGTTTTTTGTATGAAAGCTTCGGAACTGCACTCTTATTTTCTGATTTCCTGTTAAAAATAGGGACTGAGTATAACAAAAACAAGTAAAAGTGTTATCATCGGCCTGGCCGAAGCTTTGATACCCTCCACTGTATGTACTGTATAGGTACACGCGTGCGTTTAATATTGGTTTTGTATGGGAGGTACCAGAACTACTTGACCGACATGGACCATTTTCAATACCAACCTGACGACGATAAAAATAATTCTTCTCACAACATTTTATTCGCCTATGCCGATTCGTTTGGACGCTATCGTGATTTCAACAGACAAAGAGACACATGGGTCTAATAGTGGTTTTGTATGGGAGGTGCCAGAACTACTTGACCGACATAGCCCATTTTCAATACCAACCTGACGACGGTAAAAAGAAGTCCTCTCACAAAATTTCGTTCCCCTATGTCGATTCGTTTGGACGCTATCGTGTTTTCAACAGACAGACAGACGGACATGGCTAAATCGATTCAGAATGTGATCCTGATTCAGAATATATATACTTTATAGGGTCTCCGGTGAATCCTTCTCGGCGTTACAAATGTAATGACAAAGTGAATATACCTTCCCGTGGAGGGTATAATTATATGAAAAAATACAATTACCTAAATTAGACTACTATCAGTTGAAAATATTTTCTGTTTTATTCTATTCGTCTTTTTTCTTTTAAACCTTTTTGCATAAGACTTTATTTCATGGCACCGATTGTTGTGTTATTGATTGCAACCAGCAAAGTGTTTAAGGTGAAGTCTTAAAATGATTTAGCAAACCCCAACAAAGGTCCCTCCAACTAATGTATCAAAAATCAGTATATGCACATTACGCAACAAAAATCGAAGACCTCCGTTCTTCGTAATGTGTCCTAAAGGTAACCCTGCGTTGGGCGGCAGCAAAACAAAAACAAACTAGTAACATGGAAATCCCCTGTTTGACGACAGTCTGAAATATAAAAGTAGGTACAATCTACTACCAAATTTGCATTAAATTTGAAATGAATTAAATTTATTAAGGTTGAAATTACACTTTGCTGCAGAATGTAAGATATTTTAGGTCTTAAAAAAAAGGAGTACGAATGTGAAAGGAGGAGTACGGGAGTACGGAGGTATAGAAAGGAGTACAATACTCCTATGGGAGTACTTTCGGCAACGCTGGTCCGAACTCTTCTGAAAGCGTTCCATTGGCACTAAACTGACAGTTTTTCTCCTGAAAAGAAGAGAAATTTGCTTCTGGATCTTACAATATTGTCAGATCTGTCAATGCTCTGACAATGACTGACAATTAGCTTACAATAGCCAACTACCTTACAATAAAAAATTATGCTTTCAAACGGTTGTAAGATTTTGTCCCAAAGTCTTACAATTTCATTGTCAGATGCATGTCTTACAATGGTCTGACAATGACTTTTCTGATAACGTTTTAAGGTTGAAAATTGTGTGTTCACACGGTCGGCAGATATTTGAATTTAAAAAATTGGTCGATCTGTTGTCAGACATTGTCAGATAAATTCAAAGTCTTGTGTGTTGTTTTTTGCACTTGCGACTATTTTAACTGCCTACGTGCTGGAAGACAGCGAGGATGATGAATTGCCTCAAAAACGACGTCGTGTTTGGACAAAGGATTGGGTGGCCCGTCGTCAGCAGGAGGGATTCTACTCCAAGTTACTCCTCGAATTGCGGGCTGAGTAGCCAGAGCTTTATCGCAAAATTTTTGCGGAGTGACTCGAAACAATTCGATGATGATTCTAGGAACAACATTTGTTTAAAATACTTCCATGAAATCGAGACGGTTTCGTTGGCAGCTTGACCAGACTTCTTTTTCCTGTACTTCTCCAGGTTGCTGTTGAATGTGGTGCGCAGATTTCACCATTTGCCCTTACATTCGTTAAGAGGAAATTGAATCGCGTCTGTAGTGTTCGCACGATAAGTGAAAGACAACCTTTCTGGATGAGTTCAGTTTATTATTGACTATCTTCGTGATTACTTAACTATGTTAACTATATACTTTATATAGAGTGAGAGGGAGAGTAAATTAGTTGTACATATATGTATAATGAATGTCTACAAGACACTCCACAGCGTCGGCGACCTCTTGCCACAGGGCCTCTTTGGGCAGTTTATACTCTGCGCAGCCAACATCCCACAGACTGCGTCGCGTCTCGACCATTCACTCTAGACTTTCTTTCTATAAGATTTTTTTTTTTTATTGTTTTTATGTTGGCGACCTTTCCAATGCAGAGTTGTTTGAATCGATTAAATTATTCTCCATAGCAAACAATATGTAAATTTCGATTTCGCGTCTATACCACCGGTTAAACTGTCAATGAAAAAATGTTAAGCTATTGTCAGCTTCCATAAACAACGGGACAATTTCCAATGAGTCTTACAATGTCCTAATTGTCTGACAATAATAAAAATTGTGTGTTCAGACGATCGTCAGCAACCTGACAATTTCGTTGTCAGATGGATGTCTTACAATGGGCTGACAATGACATTTCTGACAATATTGTAAGACAAAATTGTAGGTTCAGACGGTTGTAAGACATTTGGGACATATTTTTCACTGACAGATCTGACAATATTGTAAGATCTGACAATCGTGTGTACTTAGCTTAAGGACTGTATACGTTACTACTGAAATATGACATCGCAATACCGTCATATTTTGATCACATGCTCTTATAGTCATTATTAATAAATAAATTAATTTAAAAAAAACCGGCCAAGCGTGAGAGCACTCGCGCGCCGAAGGTTCCGTACATATTTGATGTCTTGAAAAGTCGGTTCTTCTTTCATTTGATAGATCTAGGTACGAAATTAAACAGTTTTTTGTATAGAGGAAAATATTTTTTTCACTAAATTACAAGTTACTCCAAAACCAATCGATGTATCGCTATTATCGGTATTTGTCGTTTAAGTAGAGGTTATACTGTGTAGATAGGTACAAAATTGGCTAATTGTGTTTGGATCGGACAGACATCATCGTAGCGAAATTAATAACACCGCGTCTCCACGAATAATTTTTCATAGAATGCTATCTGTCATTTCTCATAGAAAGAAATAACGATAGTCTGCAATAAAATGTAGGGTGGGCATTTCATAGATTACTATTTCCATAGCCATCCCACGAAAACATAAGCGTCACAACAAAAAAATACACCCCATAGAATACTATCGATAGCAAGCTATGAGCTGAGCAATAGATAGAAATAGAATGCCATTTTTCATAGAATACTATTTGTGGTCTCCGCTCCGCGAGCAATTTTCATAGAATGCCATATAGCATTCTAGAGAAGAAACCAAAGTATGTATTTGTAGAAGAGAATGAATATTGTAGTTCCAATTCAAATTGGAACAGGAAGCGAGTAACAAGAGAACACAAACACACATTTGACATTAATGAATGAGACGAGAATGATGCCAGCCTGACTGCCGACGCCGCGCCCAGCCGAGTGCCGATTGTGCGGAAGCCGATGCCGACCGCCGAAAAAAGAAAAAATATTCAATATTCGAGTTTTCTGAGAAAAACTAAGTATGTGATCATGTTTAGAATGCTTATGTTGTCTTAAATATGTATTTTGATCAAAATCGTTAGAGCGGTTTTTTGTTAAATTATGCTGACAAATGTTACAATTAGCTGAAAACTGTGTACGACGTATTCTTCAGGATATAAACATTACCAAGCAGTTACATTTTTAATCAAATCGAAAATGGCGTTTTCGAGATATGTGTAGTTTTTGAAGTACCGTTTTTTGCGATTGGGGTGGAAATCGAAGGACGGATTCATGGTTCAAAAAACACTGTTTTTCAACTGTTTAGCTCAAAACTGAGCAAATAGTATTCCAATAGTACCTTAAAAATATTTTTTTTTTAAATCGTTTTTACCGTTTTCGAAAAAAAAGCCAATTTTCAAAACTGCCGTTGCTGGACTTTTTAGCGAAAAACTGGGTATGCAGTCATATTCAGCATGCTTACATTAACTTCACTATCAATTTTGGTTCAAATCGTTCGAAAAAATCTAAATTAAAATGTCTATTTCGTCATATTTCGTAAAATCTTTTGTATGGGAGGTACCGTTAATATTAGGGCTAGCATAAAAAAAAACGTCCCGAGAAGCCTACAAACTCTAAATACGAATTTTGAAGTAAGTTTACCGAGATGGTAAACTTACGACGAGGTCAATGCAACATTTCGCACTTGAAATAAAGGCGCGAAATCAGGAAAAAGTTAATTTGCATGCATTTGTAATACTTTTGATGCTTTCATAAATAGAAATTGCACATTTTAATATTCTAAATATAGGATAAATAAATAATCCATCAAATTGTATTAAGAAAACAAGTTTTAGAAGAGTTTCAGTAAAGAAATTTCCCAAACATTTCCCAAACAGATGCTTTCGCTCTCGGCAAAAAGTTTGGAATTGAAAATTTCGTTATTTAAAATCTTTTGAAACTTGTTTTCTTAATACAATTTGGTAGACTAACTAATTAGTCTACACTAGGAATAGTAAAATGTGCAATTTTCTCTTTATAATTGCATCAGAAGTGGTTTGTTCGTATTTTATCAATTCATTCGTTCCCTCTTAGTGAAACAGCTGACTGGTTTACCATTTTGTAAATAAGCAGCTATTTGGGGCCTTCATGAAACGTGTGTCGTAAACTTACCATTTTACACGAATGGTAAACTTACGACGTGGCATGAATACCCTTACTATGTATGTGTGTATAAGTATTCTTTGGAGTTCCAATTCCAATTGGAAAGGATTAAGAAAGAGAATGGACAACGGAGTGTATTTTATGTAATATTGACCTATTTTTGTGAATATGATCTACAAAATAGAAACATATGAATGCGTGTTTTTTTTTTTGTAAATCAAGAAACAAACTGTTTTTTGTGCGAATGATAATATTTTTTTCACTAAATTTGTCACATATTTCGATATAATATTTTTTTTTCTATTATTTATAGTATCAGGCAATGTTCCTGTGTCGCAAGGACACTCGCAAAAAAAAGTGACGAAAAAAGGATTATAATTTGCAGTCGCACAACCAAAATTGCGTTGCCGAACAACCGAAATTACTTCGCGCAGTATGTACTACCTGGTACATGCAGATGAAAGAAAAAACAGAAAACTCAGACTCAACTTTTGCTTCAATTTAAATTTTATTTTTCCGACTTGCTCTTATAACTTAAGACTTGGGAATCACATCTATCGCTTCTTCGTCGGTCACAAGAAACCTCTGCATCCAGCTGATTTTGCCGTTTCCGATTTCCTCAGATCGTTGACCCATTGCGGATTGCGGATTTTTTGTTTATTTTTTGCATTAGCCAAATGCATAGCTTTGTCACCGCCTCTTACACCGCGCAATGTGTTTTGCCTTTGCCAGTATGAAAGATCGGCACCAATACACATGCATACACGCATCGATTGCAAGTGCTGGGAGCGCAGATGAGTGGGCGGTTCTAAACTGCCAAAAACTACTCATTTTTTTTGTATGCACTTTCACTTCAAGACCTCCCCCACGATACGATTTACTCGAGTGCGTTGGGTAATTGTCTATTTCATGATCTCCCAATTTTGGCAATTTGGGAAATTGGTAGCTTCATAAAATGCGTTTTGCCGTCGGCTTTTGTGTTATGCCGTCGGATATTGTGTGCAAGTGCATAAAATGAATTTTTCGCTTGGAGATTGCATTGCAGGTGAAGTATGAAATTTGGTTGAGGTTTGTTTCATGTTGCGTTGCAACATCCTGCCGGGCCACGGGAATTGGGACGGATAGAGGTCGGAGGTTGTCGCTTATCATCTGTTTTTCCATGGTTGAGCTTGCGTTTCGATTACAGATGTATGTTGCGAGATGATTCCAGCTGGGTTTTTCATGAGCTCCTCGAAGTGTGCGGGTGGGTGAGTACATGAAAACGAGAAAAGTGATAGGTATCGTGAATAGTGTGTGGCAATAATAAGTTATGTATGTAGGTTAATTAGATTAGATATATTAAATTCATTGTAAATTAGTTAGTTAGTTAGTTGTGAGATGAGATATTTTTATTATTGTGTGTGTGTGTGTGTGGGTGGGCGTGCGCAAATGTAGTTTTATTCGCTGAGCATTGGTAAACGACAAAGCTTAGCTATAGGACGCTTTAATGATGTTGATGCAGTCTTGATTGTGACCACACGAACTTTTCCGTCTGTTCCAGGATGCGTCGCTGTAACTCTGCCAAGTCGCCACAGAGTGGGAGGTGTTTGGTCATCAGATAGGAGTACTAGCTCTCCTATTTGGAGGTCAGCACTTGGTGTGAGCCATTTTGGACGGTGTTGTAGTCGAACCAAGTATTCTGTCTTCCATTTTCTCCAGATATCTTGTTGAATTTTCTGCATAAGTTGCCATCTATCCAGGTGATTTTGTTTGACTTCAGTTAGGTTTCTTTCGGGTGCAGTGTTTAGCGGTGCCCCAATCAGGAAATGTCCTGGTGTCAAAATTGATAGATCCTCTGGATCTTCAGTTACCGGACAAAGTGGACGTGAGTTTAGGCAGGCTTCAACTTGTGTCAAGACCGTTGCATACTCCTCAAATGTAAGAGTGTAATGACCGATTATACGCTTCAGATGGTATTTCATGGATTTGACGCCCGCTTCCCACAGTCCGCCGAAATGCGGAGCAGCAGGTGGATTAAAATGCCATGTTGTGCCATTGGATTGCATCTGTTGCGCGATATCATCTGTCCAATGCCTAGCTATATGCGATTTTTCTGATTCCAGAATGTTTGCAGCCCCCTTAAAATTCGTTCCACAATCGCTGTAGATATTTTTACAAATTCCACGGCGCGCAGTGAAACGTTTGAACGCAGCCAGAAATGCGGATGTCGTATAATCGCTGACAAGCTCGAGGTGTACCGCTTTTGTACAGAAGCAAACGAAAATTGCTATGTATGCCTTCGTAATTTTGCTGCATCGACCCTTCCAGGCTTTGATTTGAACAGGACCTGCATAGTCCACCCCCGATGTTTGAAAAGGTCGAGCCGGGTTGACGCGTAGCGCTGGCAAATTACCCATTTGTTGCTGCATTTCCTTTGCCTTGTACCTATAGCATTTTAAACAATTATGAATGCATTTTTTGACGCTAGATTTGAGTTGTAGAATCAAATATTCAGATCGAAGTGTTGCCATCATTAATTGTTGTCCGCCATGCAGCGTCTTCATGTGCGCCTCGTGCACTATGAGTGACGTCAGGACATTCTGTGATGGCAGTATGATTGGATGCTGCTGCGAATAGGGCAATTCTGCGTTTTCCAATCGACCCCCGACTCGCAGTACTCCCTTCTCGTCGATTATTGGTGAAAGTCTTGCTAATTTGCTCCCTTTTGAGACCGGTTCGCCTTTGGTTATCCTTGAGATTTCTTCAGCAAAAACCTCTTGCTGAATGATGGTTATCAACCGTTTTTGGGCTGAGCAGATTTCATCGTCTGAAAGTGCTCCAGATACACGAGTTGACACCTTTTTTGCTTTAAATCGCAAATTAATGAAAAATCTAAGCCAATAAGCTGTGGCTCTGACCAAACGCTTCAAAGAGGAAAAACGATTAAAGAGTGTGTTAGTTTCGAAGGCTGTGAAATGAACGCAGAGCTGAAAAATGTTTTTTATGGGGTACCCAGATGCGATCAAATCATTTTTGCTTCTTGAAATTTCTGATGGTTTTGTTTCAAGGTCCGTCGTTGCAATTTCGTATGGTTGATGGAGTCGCTCATCAAACGTCTGCAGGAATTCAGGCCCATGCCACCATTGGTTGTCCTTGACAAGATCCTTTGGAAAGAGTCCTCTAGACGCGATGTCTGCCGGGTTGTCCTTAGACGGAACGTAGTTCCAGCACCTAGGATCTGTAAGCTCCTGAATATCTGCGACTCTGTTGGCCACAAATGTTGTTCGGATGTATGGCGCCGTCTTTATCCACGCCAGTGTGATTTGAGCGTCGCACCAAGCGAATATTTTTGCCGATTGGAGCCCCAACGTCTTTACTGTATGCACCAGTAAGTGTGCTAAGAGTTGTGCCCCACAAAGCTCCAACCTTGCAAGCGATTTAACCTTTAGCGGCGCAACCCTGGTTTTCGACGCGATCAAATTAGTTACTATCGTATTTCCGGTAATAACTCTAAGGTATACTACGGCCGAATACGCCTTTTCTGACGCATCGCAGAAGCCGTGTATTTCGATTTGTGACTCCGTGGTGAAATTTATCCAGCGAGGAATCTCAATAGTGTTGAGTGCGTTAAGCTCCGTTTTCAGGCTATGCCACGCAGAAACGATTGTTGATGGGAGCTCAGAATCCCATGTTTGGTTCTTCTTCCAGATCTCTTGCATTATGATCTTGCCCAAAATAACACAGGGCGAAATCCAACCCATTGGGTCGTACAGCCGTGCAATGTCTGATAGGATGGTTCGTTTTGTTGTTTTCTTCGAATCCTGAAGTGAGACTTTGAAGGTTAACATGTCTCTTGCGGGATGCCATTGGATCCCTAGCGTTTTAACCGCATTTCCCTCGTCGAATGAGAGTGGTACCTGTACCTCTCTATCCTCTTCTGGAATGGACGCCAAGAACTTCTCAGAGTTGCTTGCCCATTTTCGTAGTAGAAAGCCTCCACGATTCAACATATTTCTGAGTTGCCGCTGCATCTCTATGGCTTCTGCTTCAGAGTCCGCCCCATGAATCACATCATCCACGTAAAAGTTCCTGAGAGCAATTTTCGATGCTATTGGGTAATCCTCACGCTCATCGGCCGCAAGTTGTTGCAGCGTACGAATCGCTAAATATGGTGCGGAGGCGGTACCGAATGTGACCGTATTAAGGCGGTATGTTTTTATTTCCTCACCGTCTACTTCCCTCCACAAAATGAGTTGGTATGATGAATCTGCCGGCGGAACCCAAATTTGCCTGTACATTTTGTTGATGTCAGCTACAAAGGCGATTTTGTGTAACCTGAATCGAGCAATGTGATCAAAAATATCATCCTGCAACCTTGGGCCTACAAAGAGATGGTCATTAAGTGACGTGCCATCCGACGATTTGCAGGACGCGTCAAAAACGATCCGTAGCTTTGTGGTTGAACTCGATTCCTTCATCACTGCGTGGTGGGGAACGTAATAATGAGGTGTGGATAGTTCTATGGGAACGATCTCCGACATGTGCCCTAGCTCCTGATATTCGTTGATGACCCTTTTATACTCCTCATAGAATAATGGCTGTATTTGGAATTTTCTTTCCAGTTGCAGAAGCCTAACTAGCGCTGATCTGTCCGAACGACCTATCACTGGACGTATTCCTTCTTTAAAGGGAAGTTGAACTACGTACTTCCCGTCCAATTGACGCTGATGCGTTCTGCAGAAGTGAGTTTCGCATGTCTCTTCTTCTGGTGACAACAACTTCCTCTTTGGCACTTCTTCAAGTTCCCAAAACTTGAGCAGCAATCGGTCCAATGTTTGATCTTCGGTCTTTATGTGGAGAGTTGTTATCGTCTTACTTGAATTGTTGATGGCTGATGTACCTCCAGAGAGTATCCATCCCAATTCCGTCCTTTGAGCCATAGGAGTCCCTGGTTCTCCCTTCATTATGCCTTCAAGGAGAATGAACGGATAAACATCGCTGCCAAGTAAAATATCGATTTTGCTTGGCTTGTTGAAAGTAGGATCAGCAAGTTCAATGTTGTGGAGGTGACTCCAATTAGCACGTATAATGGAGTGCATAGGCAGCCTAGCTGTGAGTTTGGGCAGGACCAATGCATTCAGCTGTAGGCTAAAGTCCTCGTTTACATTTGAAAATATCGTGAGAGAAACTTTGTGTTTTGAGGTGCTTGTTTTGTTTTCCCCCACGCCTAGAATATTGACGCAGCTCCTTTCCCTTTTTAAATTTAGCAACTGAGCCGCCGACTCAGTAATGAATGACGCCTCAGATCCAGGATCCACTAGCGCTCGCAGTAGCAACGGTTGACCCGCGGTTGTTAGAACCTTGATAAGGGCCGTAGCCAGAAGAACATGTACTTGCTTGTTTTCGGCTATAAACGCGTTGTACACTGAAGCAGTTGCGTTTGAGGATGTTGGCATCTCTGATGCTTCCGAATGATGGGGTTGAGTTGAAGAGGAGGCTGTTTCATCGGGAGGTGGAACAGCTCTTGGTGGAACTACATCATTAGCATGCATTGCATTAACTGGCTCATTTACGTGCAGTAATGAATGATGCTTTTGATGGCATGTAGAACACGTAAAAGTGCTCGTGCAATTTTGCGTAAAATGCGCGTTTGACAGACAGTTGAAACATAATTTTCTTTTCTTTACAATCTCCTGCCTTTTCTTCGTGTTTAATGCCTTGAACTTAAAGCAATTCCGAATAGAATGCGACCCCTGACACATTGAACACTTAAGGATAGTAGCGTTATTTGCACGAATTGTGTTCGACGTAAATTTTTTAGATTTAGGTTGATTGCAACCGGATGGCGATTGGCCAATCACCTCCAAGGTTCTTGCTCTCATTAGAATGAAATCCTCAAGAACGTTGTACGTAGGATAATCGACATATGTCGAAATGTGGGATTCCCACTGCCCTCGAGTGGCAAACGGAAGTTTCTGCACCGTATGAAAGATGAGAACGTCTTCCCATGATTCCACGGACACTCCAAGATTTTTGAGCGATTGTTTAGCTTCGTTGGTTGTGTCCAATAGCAATTTGAGATCGTCGGCTGATTCTTGTGTAAGCGGTGGTTGATTAAAAAGCAATTTGAATTGATTATCCTTTAATAACCGAACATTTTGAAATCGCTTAACTAGTAGCGCCCATGCAGATTCAAAATTAGATTCGGTGTTTCGCAGCATACGCGCCGCTTCACCCGTTAAATTGCTCTTTAAATACTGCAACTTGTGTGCATCGGATATCGATGAATTTTTGTTCACCAATCCTTCGAACAATCCCTTGAATTCTGGCCACATTTGTAGTGAACCATCAAAGGTAGGAATTTTCATAGGGGGGAGTTTTAATTCGACCGACGGCGTCTTTGAACCGATTACTGAGTTGTTGAGCATACTCTGATTATCGGTGGTTGTTAACTGTTCCTTCAATTCACATGAATATTTGAAGAACAGCTCCTTTAATTTGTGAAAAGTTAAGTCTTCCATATATTTCACCTTTGCCTCCTCACTAGGGGCCCCAACAATTTTTTGATGAATTACCCTAGCTTCACCAAATGAAGCCTCCAAATTCACTAAACGCGCCTCATTCATATGCACAGATTTCTTTGATGAACCTAAGTCTGCGTATGCCTTATAATCAGCATTTACTTCTTGCGCAATTGTCTGAACGACCTCGATTAAATTGGAAATCTTGCCTTTGCTCATGATTAAGACAACGATTTAAATTAAAGAATAAAAACGACCCTCAGAACTCCGAACACAATACACACAAGTTTAATTAGATCAATGTAGATCTGTGATTTAATTTTAATATTGTATTATAAGAAAAATGCCACACACCTGTACTATAAAGCGTTGCTCCAAATTTTCTTCCGCACTCTGATGCACCAGCTTCCGCAGATCCAAATCCAGGAAATACACCGACCGTGTAGTGGTTGAAATTATAAACCGACCGACGACAGTGGTAATGTCTTTTACACGACCGCGACGCACAAAAAAAGGGGTGAAATTTAACACTCGTGATAGTGCACACTTTTTATTTTATTGTTTTTGCACTGATCCTGTCCAGGATCCCTTAATCCTTAAATCCGGCTCGAAGGACCACAATGTGTCGCAAGGACACTCGCAAAAAAAAGTGACGAAAAAAGGATTATAATTTGCAGTCGCACAACCAAAATTGCGTTGCCGAACAACCGAAATTACTTCGCGCAGTATGTACTACCTGGTACATGCAGATGAAAGAAAAAACAGAAAACTCAGACTCAACTTTTGCTTCAATTTAAATTTTATTTTTCCGACTTGCTCTTATAACTTAAGACTTGGGAATCACATCTATCGCTTCTTCGTCGGTCACAAGAAACCTCTGCATCCAGCTGATTTTGCCGTTTCCGATTTCCTCAGATCGTTGACCCATTGCGGATTGCGGATTTTTTGTTTATTTTTTGCATTAGCCAAATGCATAGCTTTGTCACCGCCTCTTACACCGCGCAATGTGTTTTGCCTTTGCCAGTATGAAAGATCGGCACCAATACACATGCATACACGCATCGATTGCAAGTGCTGGGAGCGCAGATGAGTGGGCGGTTCTAAACTGCCAAAAACTACTCATTTTTTTTGTATGCACTTTCACTTCAAGACCTCCCCCACGATACGATTTACTCGAGTGCGTTGGGTAATTGTCTATTTCATGATCTCCCAATTTTGGCAATTTGGGAAATTGGTAGCTTCATAAAATGCGTTTTGCCGTCGGCTTTTGTGTTATGCCGTCGGATATTGTGTGCAAGTGCATAAAATGAATTTTTCGCTTGGAGATTGCATTGCAGGTGAAGTATGAAATTTGGTTGAGGTTTGTTTCATGTTGCGTTGCAACAGTTCCCAAAACAGGAGATATTAAACTCAAATTGTGTTTGCACCATAAACTATTCTCTTATGCTAATTTCGATTGGCAATCTCAGATTTCTTTATGCTAATTTCGATTGACGATCTCAGATTTCTTTAGATTTCGTCTGGCCAATCGAACAAAAAAAAACTATACTAAGCTGTTCTTTGTTGGTGTTGGTGGTGTACCTGCCAAAAACTGTTTACCTTTTTTGTTGTAAAGTTTTTTTTTGCGTAGAGTGGTTACAATTTGCAAGTTTTACATACATTTTCAAATAACTATAAAAGAAATCTCATAATAAATATTCCGGGTATTATGTTAACCACGGTCCACGTCTTGCACTCGATGCTTTTTTTCCTTTGCAAAGAAGAAATACTGCAACTGCATAAATTGCTCTTATGACGAAGACGAGCCAGTATTATCCGATGAGGACGACGATGAAGATGTGCCACATGATGAAGATGAAATTTATACCTCTATTATTTGTTCCATATTTATCAAACTTTGGTTTAAATTATTTATTTTAATATGGTTTTTCAGTAGCTCTAACTTTTTCGACCGAATTCATAAAACGTAAACAAACATATGTTAGTGTATTGGTAAATCTCGCGCGACTCTGAGAAAAAATTCTAGATTCGCAAAAGTGCTCTCGACTCTGAAAAAGATTACTGTTTTTTGTACCAAACGAACGAAAAAAGTGATCTCGGGCAAGAAAAAGTGTTTTTTTTTTTGGCGAATCGAAATCAGCATTACTTATGCTGGGTTTCCACTTGTCGATTAGAAATTGACAATTGACGTATTTTTATGCCAATTAAACAATTGGCAAGTGGAAATAGCGAAAAATTGCTTGTCAATGAATTGACTAACAGCGTTTGCCAATAATTGACAAAGAAACCACTGGACAAGTGGAAATAGCTGAATTGTCAAACAAAATGTCACTTTGTCTATAATTGTCAGAGAAAATTTAATTGGCATCGAGTTCATAAGTTGGTCAATCAACTGACAAACGATTTTTTGCCAATAATTGGCATAAGTGGAAATGAACTGACGTTGGTGTCGTTCAATCACATAAACGCGAGGGCTGTCAAACTTTGTCAATCAACCGACATGTGGAAACCCACCTTTACATAATGTATGTCCATCTCGTTTTCTGTATTAGACACATCTGCTGTTTTTCTTTCTTTTTGCATTTGTTCTGCGCCTTTTAGTAAAATATTTTGTTTATGCTATTTTCGATTGTGATTTTCAGATTTTGTTTGACCAATCGAACAAAAATGTATACTGAGCTGTTTGTAGCGAATTAAAATAAATACACTCCACTATTCAAACTTCCCGCTTCATCATGTTCCACAGTTAATACCGTATTTCCAAATTCAACGTCAATTGAATTAGAGTGCGGTACACGGCGTTGGTCACGCGTAATTGCGCATCTTAAAATATTCATTTTTTCATTAAGTAGTTATTAAGAAATAAGAGTAATTAAATAAACTGAAGTTTATATTTGAAGTTAAAAAACTCTTTTAATAATACCTACATGTTCTTTGTTGGTGTTAGTGGTGTAGCTGCCAAAAGTTATTGTGAAGTTTTTTTTTTTGTAGGGTGGTTGCATCTTTTTTTTCGAACACGAGATGCTTGCAGATGTATGTTAGTTCTGCACTTAAATTACTGCAAATTGTAGTCTTCTGGAAATATATCTGATCCCCAGGTAGCGAGTTCCAAAGTTTGATTGTCCTGTAACAGAAGGTGTTTTGTAAAAAGACTTGCTCCTGGAAATTTGGAATGAAAAGCTTGAGGAATTAACAGAAATGTAAACAAAAGGTAAAGTTTGGTGGAACCGCCTTTCGTGATTTATTTATCACTTCGGTATAATCACGTTGTTATCCTTTATTTGTTTTTCTTATTTTGTTATCCTTTAGTGTTTAGTTGGTAGCAGTTTTGACAAATTTGCAGTTAAGTTGTGGCAACAGTTGTTTTTCACATATAAAATTCAATACCAATTATGACAAATTTCGTATTGCCACCAGCCATATTGCAGCCACGCGGTGCAAAGTAACGTTACAATGTGATGATTTTTCCATTGCACTTGCTCATATTTGAGTTTGACATTTCGCTTGTTGTGTGGGGTTTGTTACCATATGAAAACAAATCTGCATACATTTGGCATTCAATATTTTTTTGTGAGAAACTATGTTCAAATGTTATGTTCAAATATGCATCATAATTAACCGTATTGTACTGCTAATATTTCCATTTATATTTCTGTGCTATATAGCGAAACATGGGTGGTTGGGTGTGTATGAATTTGGTAGGCGCTGATTGGCATCAACTTGGCGGTGCCCAGCTGTTGCAACTTTTTCATACACATCAATTGTGCTTATTTTACCTCCGCGTGGTAACCACCGGGTACTGGTCTCGCCCATCCAGGCTTGACTTGCTAAACTTATAAGCGCGAGTGTTGAACACGAAGAAAATAGCAACACTATAATGCTCTGTCGGAACTGACTGTCTGCTCGAGTCTCAGAAGTCTAACATGAGCCCCTCAGAAAGAGGACGTGCGCCGGAAGAATTCACACGATTGGATCAACGGTGACGTCAACAGTTGGCATGGCAGATACTTTAATGAGCTACTCCGACATATTTGGAGCTGAGGTCATTAAGGATTTTCAATACTAGTCAGGGTGTTGAAATAGAGATGGTGGCGGAAGAGCCCTTAATGGGTCAACGGCAGCACTCAAATCCCCGAAGCGGGTTACTGACTCCGGAATATCCGGCCCCTTTCGCCCAAGGGGTCACAGAAAGGGCCTGGCCCTCCAGGTTGGGGGTTGTGCGTGGGGTTAACTACCCAACCACGGAAAACACCGCCAGTTACGAAGCAACCAAAGCCACGGATATGGATGGATTTACTGTTGACGACCCTGCAAAAGGAAAAAAGGACAATGACTTTCGGATCTGCACGTGGAATGTTCGAACCCTGAACAGACCGCGTGCAGCCGAACAATTAGCGGAGGCCCTAGACTGCTACAAGGCAGATATCACCGCCATCCAGGAAGTGCGGTGGGATGGGCCCGGCAAAAGAAGGATGAAAAACTGTGACATCTACTACGGTGATTGCTACAGAGGACAGAAGCAGCGTCTTTTCGGATGCGGATTAGTTGTAAGCGGCAGACTTAGGCAAGAAGTCTTGAGCTTTCGACACGTTAGTGAGCGCCTTACAACTATCCGCATCAAGGCTAAATTCGCCAACATCAGCCTGATATGCGCTCACGCCCCCACAGAAGATAAGGACGATGCTACCAAAGAATGTTTCTATGAGCTCCTCGACAAAACATATGAGCAATGTCCTAAGTACGACGTTAAAATCGCCTTAGGTGATTTTAACGCCAAAATAGTAAAGGAGGACATCTTTGGTAGCACAATCGGAAAGCACAGCCTACACGACACCACGTCTGGAAACGGACTTAGGCTAATTGACTTTGCTGCGGGACGTAATGCTACTATAGCAAGCACACGGTTTCCACACCTCAACATTCACAAAGAAACATGGCGGTCACCAGACCATCAAACGGTCAATCAAATTGACCATGTTGCGATCGACGCAAGGCACTCCTCCAGTATTCTAGATGTCCGAACTTTCCGAGCGGCCAACATAGACTCGGATCACTACCTTCTTGTAGCCAAGGTACGTATGCGGATATCCCAGACACCACAACAACGAGGAAATACTGTGAGAAGATTCAACGTTGAACGGCTACAAACGCAACAAACCGCCAGAACTTCTGCCGAACGCGTCTCCCTCAACCTCTCGAGAAGTCCTGTGCAGCCAGCATCAAGTGCTGAAGACCAGTGGCATCGATGCCAAGAAGCCATCAGAAAAGCCGCGACTGATGTGCTAGGTTTCACCCGACCACCACCGCGAAACCCCTGGTTTGATGAAGAGTGCAGTTGCAGCAAAGCAACTGCCCTACAAAGCGGCGCTGCAGAGAAGGACGAGAGCAGCTCGTGAGCTCTACGAGCAAAAAAGGAGGGAAGAACACCGGCTTCTCCGGAGAAAAAAGAAAGAGCATGAGAAGCGCGCGATCGAGGAAATAGAGAGGTGTTACTCCAGGAACAATGTTCGGAAGTTTTACCAAAAGGTAAAAAGAACGTGTCACGGGAACAAGGCCCGAACAGAGACCTGTAGAGACGAACAAGGAAACCTTGTAGTAGAGTCACAGTCGGTGCTGAGGACATGGAAAAACCATTTCTGCAGACTGCTAAACGGCGAAGACGACACAAATTCCGCTGTCAGGCAGAATGAACCATTCAACCTGGGCGATGAAAGCCAAGACTTCCGTCCACCTGACCAAAATGAGGTAAGGATAGCAATATCCAAGCTGAAGTCCAACAAAGCTGCAGGACCGGACGGTTTATCGGCCGAGCTTTTTAAGGCAGCAGGGGATGACTTGGTAGAGAGCATACACCAACACGTTTCTAAAATCTGGTCAGAGGAAAGTATGCCTGATGAATGGAGCCTTAGCATTGTTTGCCCGATCCATTAGAAAGGAGACCCTCTAAACTGCGCCAACTATAGAGGCATCAGTCTCCTTAACATCGCTTACAAAATTCTGTCTGCCGTACTGTGTGAACGCCTTAAACCATTTGTCAACGAACTGATTGGACCCTATCAGTGCGGTTTTAGACCCAGTAAGTCCACAACCGACCAAATATTCACACTACGGCAGATCCTGGAGAAAACCCAAGAAGTCCAAATCGATACTCATCACCTATTTATCGATTTTAAAGCCGCATATGACAGCATTTATAGAGACGAGCTATACAGAGCCATGTCTAGTTTTGGCATCCCTGCCAAACTTGTCAGGTTGTGCAGAATGGCGATGGAGAACGCTCGCTGCTCCGTAAAGGTCGGAAACAATCTCACCGAGACCTTTGATGTCAAAAAAGGATTTAGACAAGGTGATGCGCTGTCATGTGACTTTTTCAACATCATTCTTGAGAAAATTGTGCGAAACTCGCAAGCCAACACCAGGGGTACAATTTTCCAAAAGCCTGTGCAACTACTTGCATACGCTGACGACATCGACATCATTGGCAGAACACAGCGAGCTGTCACTGGTGCGTTTGCAAGTATCAGTACAGAGGCGGCAAAAATGGGTTTAGTGGTGAATGAGGGCAAAACGAAATATATGCTGTCAACAAGAAGGGACACACAACATCGACGAATCGGACAGAACGTCACGATAGACAGCTATAACTTTGAGGTAGTTCGGGACTTTGTCTACCTCGGCTCCGCTATTAATTCTGAAAATGACATCACATCAGAAATCAAGCGAAGAATTACACTTGCCAACCGCTGTTACTTTGGCCTAAGAAGGCAATTGATTAGTAAGGCCTTGTCGAGAAACATCAAGGAGACTCTATATAAGACCCTCATCATCCCAGTCCTGCTTTATGGCGCAGAATCATGGACGTTGTCAAAAGCGGATGAAGATATCCTTGGGCGCTTCGAACGCAAAATTCTTCGAGTGATTTTCGGTCCCGTTTGCGTTGACGGGCTTTGGAGGAGGAGATTTAACAGCGAACTCTACGAGCTGTACAGCGACATCGACTTGGTCAGAAAAGTACGTATCAGTCGACTAAGATGGCTAGGACATGTAGAGCGAATGGACACCAACGCTCCGGCCCGAAGAGTCTTCGATTCCAACCCGGAGGGACAACGCAGTAGAGGAAGACCTCGCCTTAGGTGGCGCGCACAAGTGGAAGGGGACCTCAACCAACTTGGAGTGCGCAACTGGAGGCAGTTAGCCAAAGATCGTGCTAACTGGAGAGGCGTGTTGGTTGAGGCCCAGGTCCACCCCGGACTGTAGCGCCATCTAAGTAAGTAAGTAAGTAAGTAAGTATATAGCGAAACATATCTCGAAAGTCGGAATAGTAACTTATTCCAATTTGAAAAAATGCTAATTGATTTTATTTCTTGTTAATTTTGTTTCATACTTTGGTCTGGCAACATTACTGTGTGGCTATAATTTACAGGGGCACCAACATTTTGTGAATGAAATAAAGAACGCCACGAAACAACAACGATAAATAGTTGAATTAATTTTTAAATCATATTTCGTGATCTCGATGAAAAGCAGGATCACATGTTGTTGTTGTAAGTGTATGTAAATCGATGATCTATATGGATCATAGCTGATAATAAAAAACGGCTATTATCTACACTTAAATTTCTATGGTGGATTGGATATGCTTTGGACAGCTATCGCTTCTATCGATTTTCTTGGTACGGTAACATTGTAATCCAGAACAATATCTTAGTTTTCGAGTCGCATTTAGCTCTACCAAAGGAGTTTTGACCACTTCTCTGGTCTAACATCCTATTCTCCTACTTTAGCCGTCCCACCTAAGCAAGTTGATCAATCTTCGAAATTGGTAGGTAAAACTACTGGCGGTGTCATTAGTAGTTTAGGCATAGCTTCCCACAATCATTCGTTTATGTGAGTTTATATATTTTAGTGAGACAAATGGACCTACGATTTTATGCCGAGTCTGATCGGCTGAGTTGAGAAGTTTTCCTGGACAGTTATACTCTCGAATGTTTGTCAGACTTTCGCGAGAGGTGGCGCAGCGGAAAACCTTACAAGATGTAACTTTTGTTTTTCCGGGGATAGAACCTGAGACCAACAAAGTAGCCCTACATAGTTACCTCTAAACCACATCACCCACAATATATTGCATTGTCGGTCGTAATTTTATACGATATTAAAAAACAAAATTGTTACTTCAGAAAGGTTTAATCCAACGAAGTAAAATAATTTGCAACTTTTACAACCTTATAAAAAAAAATATTAAATTGTTTTAGTAGATACATAGGCTCGTTTTTATACAATTTGTTTTTTACATAAATTGTGTAACATGAAGTCTTTTAAAAAATAACTGTAAACATAACGATAAATAAAGAATTACCTAACGAACTAACTGTTATTTTATATTCATTGCAGGAAAGACGGCTTTGCAGTTAGAAGAGCTACAAAAAAAAATTGAAACAAAAATTATAAGTAAACGGGATGGCGTTGATGTTAGCTACTGGGAGAGTTTATTGTCGCAATTGAAAGCGCACATGGCACGCGCCAGATTACGAGATAAACACCAGCTAAATTTAAGACAAAAACTTGAATTACTGAAAAATACTACATCTGAAGTACCGAATTGCACGAATGCGTCAATTTGTTTAGGGAATGAAACATTGACACAGAAAGTGGAATCCAACTTCATTAATTTGAGCCAAGATCGGATGCCTGAACCAACGAGTGAAACTGATGAAAATACTAACGAGGGAAATGCTGAAATCTCATTAGAAATTTGCTTTAAATTGTATAATGATGGCAATTACAGTCCAGCTTATATTCCGTTTGAAGAATTAGACGTTGGTATGCAACCTATTTCATCTGCAAAATCTGAGGAATTAATAGAGAATTTACGAAATTTGTTGTGTGAAAAAAATGTGGAAGAACAAAATCTTTCGAGAGAGGAGTTATTATTGCAGCGAGAGGCGCGTAAAGGCATGAACGATGACGAAGCAGAGTTTTCGGTCGAAACTAAATTAGACTCTCAGGTGTATTTGTGGTCAGATAAGTATCGACCACGAAAACCTCGTTATTTCAACCGCGTCCACACTGGATTTGAATGGAATAAATACAACCAAACGCATTACGATATGGACAATCCGCCCCCAAAGATTGTACAAGGATACAAATTCAACATATTTTATCCTGACCTTATTGACAAGAGTTGTACACCGCAATACTTTTTGGTAAGTAATGTGTTCTATTGATGGTATATTTCTTAAATCCTCTTTTTTTCAGACTCCATGTTCGGATAATATCGACTTTGCTTTATTAAGATTCCATGCAGGACCGCCTTACGAAGACATTGCCTTTAAGATTGTTAACCGAGAATGGGAATTCAGTTATAAGAGGGGATTTCGTTGCCAGTTTCAAAACAATATATTTCAATTATGGTTCCATTTTAAACGTTATCGATATCGTCGGTGAATTGTTATGTATTTCATATACATAATATATACTCGGGATAATAAAGTGTTACCACATAGAAATACAAATATGTATGTATATTATATCAGCTTTTTATTTTATAAAAGATAAAGATTAATTTTTTATAACGTACCTACTCTTATTTGTATGTAAAGTGTTCCAACTTATATATTATATTTGGTAATATTCTCATCACCCCTTTGTTGCCATTTTGATTTTCTCTTTCCTTCAGTCTATGATCGCCCATGATACAACAAGACAAGATATCGCATTGCGCATGTCGTTCATTCTTGCTGTTCATAGGTATTTATCTGTCAACAAATTATGACGTAGTAAAGGCGGAAGTACTATTGGCGCGAAAGTTAAAATTTCGAATTTTGATTTAGTTTAGTGGTATTGTGATTGTATTTTAATTAAATAAATATCACGTGATTATTTAAAATTATTTATTTGAAATGGGTGTTTGTTTTGTGTTTGAGTGCAACAATGATATCTAAAAAAATAAGAAAACAGTAGACACCAGCTTCCACTGCTTCCCTAAAAAAAAAAATATCTTAAGGCAATGGCTATTTTTTTGTTGACAGAAAGATCCATTCAATCCAAAGACTGCAAGACTTTGTAGTCTGCATTTTATCAAACACGACTTTATAAACATCCCCACCCCAACCGCAGCATCGCCAGAGACCATCGCGGCACAGACATAGCAGATCAAATAGAGAATTCAAGCTTGGATATCCTCAACGAACCGACACCCACCAGACTAACAGGCAACAGCAAAAGCTCCCCCGACATCAGCCTCTTACACACATCCATACCAGTCAATACCACTTTTAAAGGTTTTTTTGGTTGCGCCGAAGGATGTCGTTATCTTCTAAAGATGCGGTAGCCCGTGCTACCAACATGCACGATTCGCAAACCCGAATAATCGATGCCAGGAGTGCGCCTTACGTACTATTCGACACCCTACGTCCTTCAACCATTCCGTCCAGGTATCTTCCGAGTTCACCATCTCGTTTATAATTTGTGGCGGACTGGGCAGGTTATTTCTCCATTGTTGGAAACATTCGCAGTAGAACACAGCGTTTTCGGTATCTTCTTCTTCTTCTGAGCATTTTGGACAAAGTGCTGAGCTATCGTGTCCAAAACGGTGCACGTATTTCCGATAGCCGCCGTGTCCAGACAGGAACTGTGTAAGGTGGTAGCTGCAGCTGCTGTGTGTTCGGTTTGTCCACACTTCGATGATAGGAATCAACTTATAGGTCCATCTGCTTTTGTAGTATTGTCCCATCTAGCTTGTCACATAGCTATTGAAGCTGACCTCTCTTCTTTCTTTATTGCTTTTATATCACCAGCCTCATGCTGACTTAAGACTCTTCTGGTGTAAATTCGCTGCATTTCATCTGCGAGCATGTCGATAGGAATCATTCCGGCTATTACAAAAGCTGCTTCGTCCGAAATAGTTCGAAAGCCGCTGATTGTTCTTAATGCACAAAGTCTATATGATGATGTTAGTTTCCTCCTTGTCTCTTTTATTGCTAGGGGGCCTGCCCAAACTGGCGCGGCATATAGCAATACTGAACTGACCACCCTGGATAGGAGAATTCTTCTTGCATATCCAAGGTGTAAATTCAGAAACGTCAACATTTACGCAGTAATGCGGCATCAGTGCTTATTTGCGATGCTGATGCGATGCACAGTTTATGCTGATGCGTTGCTGATTGTTCGCGTTTTAGAACGCAATTGTTTACGTCAAACATTTTAATGTCAAGACGGAAGTTTTGCTAATGAAAGTTTTAGTCGATAACTATGATCGTAAAGACGATAAATTTATTTTTAATCACCCCTATTGTCGTTGTCGTTTACGACACGACTGTTTGGTATTGGCGACTAAAATTAAACGACTTTTGTCGCGGCGACGATCGACAAATGGCGTCTGAAATGTCAAACAAGTAAAAGTGTTATCATCGGCCTGGCCGATGCTGTATGTACTGATAGGTACACGCATGTGTCTAATATTGGTTTTATATGGGAGGTACGAGAACTACTTGACCGACATGGACAATTTTTAATAATAACTTGACAACTGTAAAAACATGTCCTCTTACAAAATTTCATTCACCTATGTCGATTCGTTTGAACGCTATCGTGCTTTCAACAAACAGATATATAGAGTTTTCGATGGATTTGTGTTTTGTTGAATTTCAAGTTAGGAGCTTCTTCTCGCATTTCTGAAAGGATTCTTCCCCACAGAAATGCTCCGACAGTAAACAGCGAATGTGAATTCAAACTCTCCGAAGAAAGAACCTTCCTCAACTTCAACAAAACTGATTGGACTAGCTTTAGAGGATACACAGAAAACAAATTCAACAGTCTACAACAACCAACTAACGTCCACGTAGGCGAGAAAAAGTTTCAGTCTCTGAATTATTTTTGAGAGAATTACATTAACAACAACTCGTAGAAACAGTCGCTTTGGTAGGAATGATAGCTATTTCGAACTACACTACTAATTCATCATCAGACTCCTTTGAAGTGATTGTTTTGAATAGTTTTGAATCCTGACAGTCAATTCTCCGTATATATCCACTTGGGAAGACATTTCTGTTTTCCCATGTCAGGAAGTGAACCTGCACTTCGATTTTTCTCAATTGAGGATAGAGTGTGTGACTAAGTGACTTCCACTTGCGCTAATTGAGCGACGAGTACAAGCCCGCCAACTGGTGATTAGAACGGAGGAGAAGACCAACCTCTGTGCGTTGTTGTTGCTACGAGGTGTTTTTGTTTATTGTTGTTCTCTTGATTTTCTTCGCCTCTTCCTCTCTTTTTTTCGCAAGCTGTGAGATTTTCAACATATTTCATACGAGCAGAGAAGAGACTAGAGAGGCTATTATTGGGAAGAATTCGTTGGCTAATACCCTGGCCATGGTTAATTGCTGAGTGGGGAAGCGAGGAGTAACAACGACTCTCGCTTGTTTGGGATTAACCCTGACAACTTCTGTTGGGAAATTATGTCGAATTTCAGTCTATAATTTATTGTTTGAGAGAATTACATTAACAACAACTCGTAGACACAGTAACTTTGGTAGTAATGATAGCTATTTCGAACTACACCACTAATTCATTGTCAGACTTCTTTTAAGTGATTGTTTAAATAGTTTTTGAATTCTAACAGTCAATTCTGCGTATATATCCACTTGGGAAGACATTTCTGTTTTCCCCTGTCAGGAAGAGAACTTGCACCTCGATTTTTCTCAACTGACCAAGTGACTTGACTACCACTTGCGCTAATTGAGCGACGAGTACAAGTCCGCCAACTGGTGATTAGAATGGATAAGGTTAAAAAAGTTCAACTTATTGATTTTCTGTGCCCTTGCAGACTCAGTAAGTTATTTTTTAACATTTTGGTATTATTTTCGAGATTTATTCTATGGTGTCAATCATTTATCGATTTCATTACAACCTTTAGGTTCCATTAACGTATTAATGAGCGAAAAGTTGGAAAAGTTAACACTTTACTTTGATAATGAAATTTCGTTATCAGCTGTGAAAGCTGAGTATCTACAAGCTACATTCTTTGATGCGAAAAAAAAATCGTCGAGTAACCCTTCTACCGAAGTTTTGAATTTGCTTGATATTATGTGACAAGACTTACTTTAGGCGGCTCTCAGATTGAGGCAACAAGCAACAAGCAACTATAGTTACTATAGCAACTGCCAATAAACAATCAGCAACATTTTTCGTTCGAGCGATATTTAGTTGCTTTGATGTGAGACCTCTAATTTAATTCAAAGTAAAATAATTCTGAGCGATAATTTTGCGTGTTTCCTATTGCTAGTTGCTTATTGAATGTTGCCTCAGTGTGAGAGCCGACTTAGACTTACAAATTTTTTGCTTACGGTTTTAGCAACGCTTCCAGTAACCACAGCTAGTGTTGAAAGAACCCTTTCAGCTATGAACAAGATTAAAACAATGTCCCGAAGCGTTATGGAGAATGCAAGGTTAAGTTCACTTGCTATGATATCTGATCATTCGGATATTATTGTGGATAAGGTGATTGATCTCATATCAAAAAAAAAAATCAAGACGTCTTCTGCTTTGAAAAAATGTGACTAATAGGAATCAATGAATTGGAATATATCTACATAGTTTTTTGTTTTGTAAGACTTGGAAGCAAGACCCCTCGAACCAAAATCCTGTACATCACAGACCTGGAAAACTAAACACGGCTGCCGATGCTTTATCCCGCCAACCAATATCATTGCTTATTCGTACGGCTGAACTTAAGTGTGCTCAAGAGAGAAGTCCATCGAATGACCCTACAGTTAAGAAAGATGCATGCGGATTTGAAGTTCATCGCCGTCGAGGGATAACACAGTTCGTGGTTCCACTTCCACACGAACTCGTGGTTCCACACGAACTCCGGCTGAAAGTCCTACAACACTATCACGACGAATATGGTCATCCGGGAATAGCGACAACGACAACTAAACAACTGATTTTTGGACACTATGTACTGGTTGCCTGCTGAAGAGCATTTTTTTATCTCTGAAAATAATAATATGAAACATTTTTTTTAAAAACATTTTTTTTTGGTGCACCCTGTGCTACAACCGCTGACATTTCAAATCGCGAGCAATGGAAAATTCCATCGTAATAAAATTTCTCCTCTAAATCACACCACCACGTAGTACCTCTTTTCGTATTCGCATGTGCAGCGGTACTTTGTATACCATGTACACACAGTGTATATCGCGCCACTCCGTAAAACCCTTTTCCCAGCAAAATTGAGTTTGCGTGGGCAACGGTACTTTTTTTTATTTCGTCGCAATATCATACAACATGAATACCCACAGCATACGATTTGCCTCACGAGCCGATCGTCTGCTTGTACATGGGTATAGCATATACACATATACCTGTGTTAAGGCAATGTGCATTGTTGGCGTCGGTTGTTGTTTGCTGTGAGTTGTGTGGAGAGGGCGACCAACAGGCGAAAGAGTGTGTGAGGCCACTATGCGGTTTGGCGAGGTATATTAGTCGAGAATTTTGTCGATGATGGGGAGTTACCACAGACAACGCTTAAGGAAACGACTCCAAAGAATACGCAACCGGGAATGGAACACGGTCAACAGTGACTATCAGACCGTTCTGAGTGAACTAAACTGCACTAACATCATGTTCAAGAATGCAGTACAGCACTACAACGATGTTCAGATGCAAAAGAGGTTGCAAGACATTAAGCCCGGCCCCGATACCTTTAAAAAAATTAACCGAATCATCGGAAAAGGTCTAAAAATGCCAGATACACTAGGCACCAATCCTGGAACCGCCACCACCCTTGATGAGAAGGCAGAAGCGTTAGCTATATTCTTCGAAGGCAACTTCAACCCATCGCCTCCTAACGATCCTGTATTCCTCTCAGAAGTCCATGCAACAGTCAGAAGCATCGAAGAATCGACGACAGCAACTACTGCGTTCACTGACACAAATCTAGCCGACAACCCCGTGGATGATGACACCTTATCAACACCAGAGGAAATCGCTGAAATAATTCAGAACAGTCACTCTAAGAAGTCAACTGGACCGGACAAAATATCCAACTTCGTCCTGAAAAAGCTGCCGCAGTCAATAATGATCCTGCTAGCTATAGTGATGAACAACTGCATCAACAACTGCTACTTTCCTAGGAAATGGAAGACCGCTAAAATAATAGCCATTCCGAAGAAAGGCGACCCCAACAACGTCAGAGGATATAGGCCTATATCGCTACTTTGTAGTGTGAGCAAAATACTCGAGGAACTCATCCTGCGGAGAGTGAAAGATGTGTGTAACCAACTCAACATCATACCGGACATACAATTTGGATTTCGGGAAAAACATTCTACGTTGCACCCATTAATAAAGTTCCACCATGATGTCACGAAGGCTCTCAACAACCACCAAGTCACAGTCGCATGCTTTCTAGATGTGGAGAAGGCATTCGATTCGGTGTGGATTCAAGGACTTATTCATAAACTTAAACAGCTAAGTTTTCCTTTACCACTTATTAAAATAATTTTTAGCTTTCTTCACTCCAGGTCCTTTTTTGTACAAATAGAAGACAGCCATTCCCAAACAAAAAGCATCAGAGCCGGTGTAGCCCAAGGGTCAAAATTGGGTCCACTACTTTTCAACATCTTCACATCCGACCAGCCTCGGCTCGAGAACACAACCAATAGCTGCCTGTTCGCCGACGACTCCGCCACATATAGCAGCTCAATGTCCCCAGCCATAGCAGCACGAAGAGTTGAAGTCCATGTCAGCAAACTTTTCGAATACTACCAAAAATGGGGCATACGAATCAACACTGCCAAATCAGACTAATCTGCATCAGAAGACCAATTAGAGGAAGAAGTAGAGGTAGATCAGCCACCAATTGTCGTAATGTAACGCTGAGACTACCTGATGGATCAGCGCTGTCAACCACAAACGACATTAAATATCTTGGAGTCAACTTTAACGAGCGATTCAAATTCAACCCACACCTGAACACTGTTCTCAGGAAGGCTGCATTCGCGTTTCATCGAGTCTACCCGCTGATGAAGAAGCAGAACGGACTGAGTAAAAAAACCAAACTGCTGCTCTCAACAGCTTATAAGACCGGTAGTAACATACGGTTTTCCCATTTGGTACACTATTTCCAAGACGTACATGAAGAAGCTGGCCATTTTTGAGAGAAAACTCTTAAGGATCTGCACAGGACTACACTATGATCCAATTCGAAAGAAAAACGTCAGAAGTTCAAGACTCTACGAAGAAGCCAGCATCACCCCCCTGGAAAAGTACATGGTCACACTTTTCCAGAGAATACTCGGGAATGCATCCAACCATCCAAACCCTCTAGTCCGAAGGATTGCGGAAACCCAACACATCTCAGAGCATCGCTACCTCCATGTATTGGCTCTACTAAACGAGGACCTATTCCCAAGAGACACCGACAGGGCAACTATACCCTTCTACGATTTGACCGAGACATCCCACCATCGAGGATAATACCAAGATGAACAACCCTCTCTACCACCACAAGGACATCGACACCCGGATTTGAACACCCTGAGGTCAACCCTGACAACGATGCATACTACGAGTATGAATCTGAGAAAACAATTACAATTTATTTATGTAAATCTAATTATTTAAAAAAAAATCATTGTAAACCGTTGGGCCCCTGTTGTTGAGCCAACACACAAAATATTAATTATTCATCAGCACTTGTAAACTAGCCTTAAGTCAAATTGTATATATAAAAGTTCAATAAAAAAATTAATGTAATGATGATGGGGAGTTGGTTTTTGAGTCTCGAGGTAGCAAGTCGGATAATTGTATCGTGAAGTAGCGAAATTGTGCGTGGTCATTTTTTTGATTAAAAAAAAAAGTTTTAATACGAATGGTGGTTGGGCACCTAAAAATAATTCCCATTACGAAAAATAGAGTTTTAATACGGTTGGTGGTTGGGCACCTAAAAATAATTCCCATTACGAATAAATAAAATTTTAATACGGTTGGTGGTTGGGCACCAACATTAAACATTTCAAACAGTTTTAAGTGATCCCAAAAGGATAATGATGTACAAACATTCGTGTCCATTTATTGACCATTAATTTTGTCTACTCCCAATTACTGTGAGAAATCTGCAGAACCTTAAGTAACACGCCTGAAATCGGCCATAAAGTTTTTGGAACTTTCAACAAGCTACGTTAGGCAGAACCATTAACTAAGTGCTGGTGAAGTAGCCTACATGGTGAAGCATCCACTTACTATCTAGAGGCGAATCTTCGGGGCCTTGACCCTTTTATAAGTCAACCAGGAGGCGATGGCAGAAGACTCCTCTACCGAAATGGAAAAGACGATTTTTACGACTCTCGAGATCCTTGTTTGCGGCTGCAGTTAGCTTAGTTAAAAATTAAGTTTGAATAGTTAATTGTTTGAGTGGTTCTTAAATTTTATGCAAAAACGTGTAATTAGACCTGTAGTTTTCTTGCCTCGTATCAATCAGGTTATATCTTAATTTTAATTTTTTTTATTGGTTGGGCGAGCGAATTCGCGGTAAAGTCATATAACTTATAAATTAACTTTGAAATTGTAAGAATTGTTACAAATAAATCACCGCCAAATGATTCGTTTGTTCTCGAATCCTTTTGCGATGAAGATTTTTTTAAGGGTAACTTGGAATGGAATTGTGATGATCTATTTATAGATGGAGTTGTTGCTAACTAACTGGAGGAATACTCGGGTAAGTTTTTGGTATGGGCTTGTTCCCTTTATATCTCTTATCTATTGTAGATTATGCGCGATTTTAATTCAACCCCATTAAGTTGTAAATTTTTTTTTCGTACAATGACACCTTGTCATCTTTAAGTTCTCTCGCCTGATTAGAAATCCAAAACCTTTGTTTATTTAATCTGATTGTGTAAATTTAACCGTGATTGATGGACGAGTAGTACCTCAAGACAAAATTAAAATATAGTTAGTAATTTTTTTGTTCTAAATGAAACCACTTTTAGTCTATAACTATAATTAAGTACATATCAATAATACATAATAAAGATTCGGTATTGTAAAAGATGAATTCGGTTGTAGTGTAATTATTTGGGAGATGGATTGAAAGATAAGTCAGGACGAACACTTGGGAATCCCTCACAGAATTTTTTTTCTTGGAGCATATTGAGAGGATCATGGTAGGGAGGTTTTGTGACGATCCAAAAGTAACAGGGGTCAGATCACGTAAAATAAAAACGATTGAACGACATCGTTTTCACGCATGCTGTCTCTATCATATCTATGGCAATAAACAGAGACAGCTATTGTCGAAACGATGTCGTTCGATCGTTTTCATTTTACGTGATCTGCTCCCAGGGCAGAGTAGCGTCAGATGGAACCCCCCCAGCCGCAGCTAAGCCAGGGTCTGCTTGTCGTGCACACTATCTGCGCGCTACTGCACCACACGAAAAGTCCGCTCACCAAGGATCTGGTTACAACTACTGGTGGAAAACAGTGACTAACGATGTGCGCGATTATGTCCAAAGCTGCGCAACTTGTCAACTAGTCAAGCCAAGTAACCGTCCACCTATGGGCTCCCTACAACCAATACCAACTCCAGAGGCACCTAACAGGGTCTGGGCGATTGACACCCTAGTTATGGGTACGTGTTCTTCGGGTACCGAGGAAGAATATGTTCAGCTTGTAATCGACCATCATTTAAGATACGTTTCAATTCAATTCAATTTCAATTTATTTAGCAAAATTTAGCTATTTTAAAAATTTTTACATATGGATATATTACATCATTTCCATGATTGTTTGCTTAATAACATTTTATAAATATTTAGCCTTAATATAATTAATAACATTTTGTTTAAATACTCTTATATCATTAACAACTTTTAGCTCATTGGGTAGCTCATTAAATAATTTTAGACCATTATACATCAAACTATTTTGTGCAAAACTAGTTCTAAAGAGGGGAAGCCTCATATCATTTCTGTTTCTTACATTATAACGATGCACATCACTAACAAAAGTCAATTTACTACATAGATAACGTGGTAACAATCCATTTTTCATTTTAAATACAAAAATTAACACATTCATCACAGTCCTTTGATTAACACTTAACCATTTTAGTACACTTTAACATATTAGTAACAGGTGTTCGCCAATTGCATCTCAAAATTATTCTCATTGCTTTGTTTTGCATTAATACTTTTTAATACTTTATATTCTTACATAATATTTTTAATACGAGGGCAAATGCTACATGAATTTTGTTGAAAAATGGATGTTAATATTTACTTACTGCAATTTGTTGTATTCAAGGTAACAAAATGCAACGTGAACATTTATTGGATGTAATAGACGCGATTTCTTTGTAAATATTTTAAAGATAACCACCCCTGTGCTGAATTCCGACCGACATTCAATTCGTGCGGATTTCGAATTTTCTGTTTGATCAGTAGTATTTAGTTTTTTACTAATGCTGACTTGATTTGTTTGAATTAAGAAATAATGAAATTAGAAAACAGAAGCCAATTCGAAATCCGCACGAATTCAATTTAACCCGCAATTGAGCACAGGGGTGAATGTATGCACATAATTTTACTGCATTTTCCCGTAAACAAGGCGTATTCAATTTTGATGCTCATAATGGATAAAAAAAAATCAAATTTTCAAGCAATTTTTGTTTTGTTTTATTCCACCTTCAAACAAGATATTTTTTAAAAAGTATAAGTAAGTAATTTAATTTCATAGGATCATAGATTTTGTTGTTTTAAAATATATATACATTTGTCTAGAACCACCAACATGGATTCCGCAAACTCCACAGCACCATGCATATCAGTGCTGTAGCCCTAGATCCATTCAAAGCCTTCGACACTGTGAGCCATGCCGTTTTGCTCCATTACTTGTTTGAGACAACACTATCAAACTCCATCAAACGCTGGCTTGCAAATTACCTCAGCGGCAAACAGACATTCGTGGAATTCCGAAATTCAACTCAAAACACAGGAAAACCAAACAAGGTGCGCCCAAGGCGGAACACTATCCCCACTTCTCTTCAACTACTACATCCCATCATTTCAAAAATCCACTGCAACATTATTCAGATCATGGACAAAAGAGGCAAGACTCGAACTGGACATATCAATAGCCGGGAGACGCATACCCGCCATCGCACACCCTAAACTCCTAGGAGTAACCTTTGATAATATGTACAGTGTACAGTTTTCAACACACGTCACCAACATCAGAAATCGTATAAGATCCAGAAATAACGTCATCAAGACACTTGCCGGAAGTTCCTGGGGGAAAGACAAAGAAACGCTCCTCGCTACATACAAAGCGATCGGACGATCCGTCCTCAACTACGCGGCACCTATCTGGATCCCACAATTAAGGGACACCAACTGGATGCACCTTCAAACATGTCACAACTCAGCCATGGGAACCATAACAGGAAGCCTGTAGTAGACCTGTCTAAGGGTGTTCATCAACCGGAACACCCCAACAACAACCTCATCTGGACTGGAATCCCAAGCCACCTCGCAATATCCGAACGTGCATCACAACTTCCAAGAAGAAATAGACACCCTCGTACAACAACCCAACTTCAATACCGAACAATACGCAGCAGGTATAAAACACATCCACCAGACTTCAGTAATCAACGCGATCGCAAACTACAAAGCAAACGTTGTGCTCGGCGGCAGACCACCACCCATTGCTACCGAAGAGAAATCACTCCCACGTCCAAGACCCCAACATGAACTGCTGCCCAGACTGCATCGAAGGCCCCCACGAAGTAATCGTAAACCTATTTAACTGCCCGACAAAACCAACCACGTTAACCCCAATAACGTTATGGACCCAACCGTCTAAAGTGGCACAATTCCTAGTATCCCAGAACTTAAAACCAGAGTCGAATTGACGAATAACGAATGAAGCGGCTACAACAACAACAAGTTAATCTACGATTATTACTTAGCACATTGGACTTTCCACATCTTCGACCGTTACAAACTCGTTCTCCGCCAGAAGCATTCTCAAATGGGGTCGTATGTTTGCTTGAAGCTGAAAACGTACTCGCTATTACCACGGCCTCATTTTTCGCACTTTTACAGACGGAGAAAGATTGTAGCTCGCAAGAATCCTGGTGCTTCGGTTCCTTCCATTAGACTTTGCTCTTTTTATATATGTATAGATAAGAAGGAGTATTATTCTGATCAGTTGCTGACCAACCAAACTAAAAAATTATACAAAATTTCCAATTTCCGAAACATTTACGCACACCAAGTTGGTTGAGGTCGCTCTGCAATTGTGCTCGCTGCGCTTAGCTGTCCGCAAAAGGTTTTCATTAGCTTTCGGTAAGGTCTATGCTTCTGCACCATACCGCAGGACCTGGATGATTAAGGTATTTTACAATATTTCCTTGGTTCTTTGAGAGACATAGATCGGGAAGTCGATAAATAGGTGGTGTGTAGATCTACAATTCCTGTTTTTTTTTTGTTTGATCTGCCAGAGTGTGAAGATTTGGTCGTTGGTTGACATTCCTGGCCTAAACATCAGCGAAAGGTTTTATGCGTTCCCATAGTACAGCCGACAGGATCATATATATGCTACATTCAGGTGGTTTATTCCTCCATAATTGGCGCAGTTCAGAGTATCTCTCTTATTGCAAAGGGAATTTACTTTATTTTGATTTCGTCGTCCTCTCCGTGTTTGGTGAACTATTCTTTCCCACTCACTATGGCTATGTGTAATACAATTAGCCGAAAAAAATTGTATGGATCAGGACTTAATATAGATTCTTATAAACGTAATAGAACTTTTAATTTAATGAACGAATGAATACCGATTCCCGACTTGCACTTCCAATTTGGTTATTTGGAGTGGGCAGTTAGGAGACACCGTATTTTTATTTTACTTTTACTGGAGCAGGAAAAACAAAGCTAATACAATACACTCTGTATGTAAGTATGTACATAGTTAGTTTCCGTAAGCGCTGCATTTGCTGCAGTATTAAGCATGTTTTAATAAAAAAAAAAAACAAATCAATTTTGCTCCGATCACATTTATTATTAAGAATTTATGAATGATTCCTAGTTACTTATTGCATCGACTTGTGGATCTTCAAACTTAAAAGCCGGAAATTGGGTCATATTTGTACCACTTCCACCTCCAAACTGTTTTGCAACACGTTCCAGTTCATTTTTCATCTCACGCTCAATTTCAGGGTTTGAATCAACGATTTTTCCATCCCTGCATTGTTTGGAAACAGATATAAGTACACTTTTCTACATGCAAAACATAGTATAAATACCTGCTTTTGCTTTTATACTCCTGGACCTTATCAAGAAATAGTTTTTGAACGGGATCAGATGTTTTATTCAGGACAGGTCCAGAGACTGCAATCATTCTTTGAGTACTACGAAGAGGAGTCTTCGAAAGATTTATGAGAATCTTTGACGAAATCTAAAAATGTATTTAGGTTATAAATGCAAAAAAAATTACATAATTTTACCATTTTTCTTCCTAAGCAGTTTATTCCCAATACACACCGCGACCGCACGCAAGAAAGAAATACAATTGACAAATGACAGCTAGCAAATCAAAACCAGTCACGGAGTAGTTTTTTTTCCTAGTATCACATTTGGAAGCGTTCAGAATATCTAATAAAATGTGGATCAATAAAGCGCTTAAGGATCGTTCTCATAAGAGCAGCCAACTACTTACGAACGAACTACAAATATTCGCAGGTTTTGACAGTCCGTTTACATGAACACTTTCTTGGTGGCCACAATGTGAAATTTTCGCATTCTAGCGGAACTTTATTCAAGAAATGAGGTTGGTCTTACATGAACAAAAACTTTTTTTTCAGCTCTCAATATAACGGACCGTTTGTTTATGCCAATAGCTGTACATTTGAAAGCGGTTAAAGTCAACATTCTCTGTCAAAAAACAAAATATATTAGGGGTATTCATGCAACGTAGTAGTTGGAAATTTCGTTATTTAAACCCTTTTAAAACTTGTTTTCTTGATACAATTTGTTAGATTAACTAATTATTCTACACTAGGAATAGTAAAATGTGCAATTTTATCTTTATAATTGCATCAGAAGTGGTTTGTTCGTATTTTATCAATTCATTCGTCCCCTCGCATGTAAAACAGCTGACTGGTTTACCATCATTTACGCAGGCAGCTATTTGGGGCCTTCATGAAACGAGAGTCGTAAACTTACCATTTTACGCGAATGGTAAACTTACGACGTTGCATGAATACCCTTATTGAACTTTTCGCTTTATTGATAAAATTTACTAAACATTCCAGTTTTAAATTCTTTGTGATTTTGAAAAAAATTTCACGAACTACTACTCTTTGCGGGAAAGTAAGTAGATTTTATTTCCTTTTAATTTTTTTATACTTTTTTGTTCGATTTCCACTTAGGCAAAAAACAAGGTGAAAGCTTGCACTTTGGGTCGAGTTTTAAAATTTTATTCACGTATAGACAAGCCAATATTTACATTTTCTGTTTCTCTAATTATTTTAAAATCAGAAAAAAGGTAATCTCGTGCCCGTTTTTGCGGCGGCACCCATATAATTTTTTTTCAATTACCTACTATTAGATGTAAATAAAAAAATATAAAACTTGCATTGCTTTAACACAAAACGGCCTTTTTCAGTCAAATTAGCCTACAAGGGATGCCAATAGTAAGATTTGGAATTAAGTTCCGCTAGAATGCGAAAATTTCACAACTGTGTGGCGTCGCGAATTTCATTTCAACCAAAAGAAATTTCTAATTTAAAGTTAAGTTCGGCGAAGTGGCTATTCACACGTTCATTTTGACAGAATTTGGACTGAACTGACGTTTACCGATTTTCGGGACACGACTACGTAATCAACATAACGTAATCCTATTTTCATTAAAAACTCTATGTAGCGAGCCACATACCCTAACTTGACGCAATATAAACTTTGACATTTCGTTACGTAGTCGTGTCCCGAACAACGTGCGAATAGCAACATATTGTCCTATTGACAGAGATTGTTCCCAAAACAGAAACAAGCCACAACGCGCGTGATGATAAAGAACCATTCACATGAGAGCGACCAACTACCTATGAACGAACGAATATTCGCAAGTTCTGACAGTACATTCACATGAACACTTTTCTGATCGCAGGAGTTCGAATTTCAGCCATCAGTTTCTACCAGGAATTTCTCATTTCAGGAGTCCGAAAGAATTTTTTATTCGCTAGTTTGTGGGACGCGGTGTTAATGTTGTGGATTGCGAATCAACGTTGACAATTTGCCCCAAATTTGTTTTGGTTCGCGGCAAAAAGTTTGGAATTAGAAATTGCACAGTCTCTTCAAATTTAACTATTTAACTTTTGAAAACACTAACTTTCAATTCTGCGATGTTTTCAGTTGGTATTTTGCACTTTATTATAACTTACTTACTTACTTAAGGTGGCGCTACAGTCCGGGGTGGACCTGGGCCTCAACCAACAAGCGTCTCCAGCCAGCACGATCTTTGGCCAGCTGCCTCCAGTTTCGCACGCTAAGTTGGTTAAGGTCCCCTTCCACTTGCGTGCGCCACCTGAGTCGCGGTTTTCCTCTACTGCGCCGTCCCTCGGGTGTGGATTCGAAGATCTTCCGGGCCGGAGCATTCACGTCCATTCGCTCTACATGACCCAGCCACCGCAGTCGTTGGACCTTCACTCTTCTGGCTAGGTCAATGTCGCTGTACAGCCCGTACAGTTCGTCGTTGTATCTCCTCCTCCATTCACCGTCTATGCAGACGGGACCGAAAATTACTCGAAAAATTTTCCTCTCGAAGCAACCAAGAGTAAGCTCATCCGCTTTTGATAGAGTCCATGCCTCTGCACCATAAACTAGGACTGGGATGATTAAGGTCTTATAAAGGGTCACTTTAGTTGTTCGAGAGAGGGCTTTGCTACTCAATTGCTTTCTTAGCCCAAAGAAACAGCGATTGGCAAGAGTTATTCTTCGCTTAATCTCAGCGTTGGTGTCATTGTATGAGTTAATAGCGGAGCCTAGGTAGACAAAGTCCTTTACCACCTCAAAATTATATCTGTCTATAGTGACATTCTGTCCAAGACGTCAGTGTTGGGTGTTCTTTCTCGATGACAGCATATACTTTGTCTTGCCCTCATTGACCGCCAAACCCATCATTGCCGCCTCCATCTCAATGCTCACGAACGCGCCAGTGACATCACGCTGCGTTCTCCCGATTATGTCGATATCGTCGGCGCAGGCGAGTAGATGGACGGACTTTTGAAAGATAGTGCCTCTGGTGTTAGCGTTTGAGTTTTGCACTATTCTTTCAAGAACGATGTTGAAGAAGTCACATGACAGCGCATCGCCTTGTCTAAATCCTTTATTAACATCGAAGGTCTCGGTGAGTTCTTTACCGACCTTGATGGAGCAGCGTGCATTCTCCATTGTCATCCTACATAAACGGACAAGTTTGGCAGGGATGCCAAAACTAGACATTGCTCTGTATAGCTCGTCTCTATAAATGCTGTCATAGGCGGCCTTAAAATCGATGAAGAGGTGGTGGGTATCGATTTGAACTTCCTGGGTTTTCTCCTAGATCTGCCGCAGTGTGAATATTTGGTCGATGGTAGACTTTCCTGGCCTGAAGCCACACTGATAGGGACCAATCAGGTTGTTGACGAAAGGCCTCAGGCGTTCACACAGCAAAGCAGATAAGATCTTGTAGGCGATGTTAAGAAGACTAATACCTCTGTAGTTGGCGCAGTTCAGAGGATCTCCTTTCTTGAGGATGGGGTAAACAATGCTAAGGTTCCATTCATCGGGCATACTTTCCCCCGACCATATTTTACAGATGAGTTGGTGCATGCTCCTAACCAAATCATCGCCTGCCGCTTTGAATAGCTCGGCGGTTAGGCCATCTGCTCCAGCGGCTTTGTTGCTCTTAAGCTTAGATATGGCTATCTTCACTTCGTCCAGGTCGGGTGGACGGAATTGGTCTTCATCGTCCAGGTTGAATGGTTCATTCTGCCTGACAGCGGGATTTAGTTCGTCATCGCCGTTAAACAGTCTGCAGAAGTAGTTCTTCCATATCCTTAGTATCGACTGCGATTCTACTACGATGTTCCCTTGTTCGTCCTTGCAGGCTTCGGTTCGGGCTCTGTAGCTTTGGCAGGTTCTTTTTACCCTTTGGTAAAACTTCCGAACCTCATTCCTGCTGTAGCATCTCTCTATTTCCTCGATCGCGCGCTTCTCGTGCTCTTTCTTTTTCCTCCTGAGAAGCCGGTGTTCGTCTCTTCTTTTCTGCGCGTAGAGCTCACGAGCAGCTCTAGTCCTTCTTTGCAGCTCCGCTTTGTATGCCTCGCTGCATGTGCTTGCCGGCACTCGTCGTCGAACCAGGGGTTTCGTTGTGGTGGTCGAGTGAAACCAAGCACATCAGAGGCGGCGTCTCTGATGGCTTTTTGGCAATGTTGCCACTGGTCTTCAATACTTGATGCTGGCTGCATAGAACCTCTTGAGAGATTGAGAGAGACTTGATTGGAGAAGGATCTGGTGATCTCTTGCGATTTTAGCCGTCCGACGTCAAACTTCCTAACAGTATTTACTTGTCTTGGCGGTGTTCGGGATATCCGAAGGCGTACCTTGGCTACAACAAGGTAGTGGTCCGAGTCAATGTTGGCCCTTCGGAACGTTCGGATATCCATAATACTGGAGGAGTACCTTGCGTCGATCGCAATGTGGTCAATCTGGTTGACGGTTGATTGATCGGGAGATCTCCAAGTGCCTTTATGAATATCGAGATGCGGGAACCGCGTACTTGATATGACAACATTTCGCCCCGCCGCGAAGTCGATCAGCCTGAATCCGTTATCGGAGGTGGTGTCGTGTAGGCTGTACCTCCCGACAGTACTACCAAAGATGCCTTCTCTTCCTATCTTTGCATTAAAATCACCTAGGACAATTTTAATGTCATAGTTAGGGCACTTTAATGTCATAGTTAGGGCACTTTATTATAAACTTTTCACAAATAAAATAGGCAAACCCTATCTCCCGCCATATAAAATTTCGTTTGTTTTCCTACAAGTTTTTAATCTGTCGCTTTGTTTTTCTTTCTCAGTAAAAGAAGATCTTATTTCACGTCAGAAGAGAAAAACAGATTGGCTTTGCTTATAAATTCCATTGAGCCAAAATGGAAGCTCAAAGCAAATTTTGTGCTGAACCGGATGCGGAAGATATTGTCGTTTTGTCCTTGTTATACATTTTTGTAAAATTTACATTTGACAGATAAGTACAAAATCATTACAAAATATTATTACAATCGGCTGGCATTCGAAAAGATAAAACACTATTCTGTTTACTCAACTATAATAAATCACTTTTATTTACAAGACCTTCAAATCAACTTTTCCACTTATTAGAATCTTTTCCACTTACTTATTATCACTACCGATATTTTTTGAACTTTACTTCACACGTTTTAAAAATAAACTGCAGTCTCGTCCGATTTCGAAACCCTATTTTATACTTCCAACTAAAGCTTCTCGAACATTCCAACCGGATATTCTAGTACTCCAACCGGAACAATCGAGAATGTTCTGCTTCGTTCTATTCACCTTTCGATTAACTTCGAAGTTTTTGAAATTCCGTTGAATTATTTTATCCAGTCTCCATTGGATGACGTTCGTTTGAAACCGGAACGCAGGCTCTTCGAGACAGCGAAGGAAACCTAGTCACCGAATCGCAGGGAATAGTAGATGTGTTTAAGAAGCATTTCCAGCAGCTGCTTAATTGGCACCAATTAGAGAGAGTGAAATCGACAACCATTTATTGCAAATGAACGTCGTCATCAAACGGACAATGGAGCGGACTATCCCCAAGGTAGGGCTGGTTTAAGGGTAGTGATGCGATTATATGAGAACACAAGAGTTCTCACCCTAGCCTCTCACTATCAACTCCTACTCTCACCTCCACGTTGGTGACTAGTGGCAGTGGGTGCCTAGTACCTCGACTGGAGATGGGGTAACCAACCCCTGTGGAAGGTCGTTGGTGGCAGCGAACGAGAGATGGGGGGAGGAGTGTCTACGCACTAAGACATTTCCTCTTGTTTCAGGTAGCTGCGGATGAAATCCCTAGATGGAATCAACGATGGCGTCTACAGTTCCGGTCAGGTCGAACTAAAGTGTAATCCCTATATTAGCTGCTTCGACATATTTGGATACCAGGTCTTTGGGGATCTCCAATACTGAGCCAGGGTGTTGGAAAAGAGTTGGTGGCGGACGAACCCTAAACGGGTCAACGGCAGTGCTCATATCCCAAAATTGGGTTAATGACACAGGAATATCCCACCCGCTGTCCTAGGGTCAAAACAGGGCCTGTCCCTCCCGACCATAGAAAAAACATATAGTTATGAGAGAGACGCAACCAGCCTCGGATAACGGAACTCCTCAAATGGCAACCAGACCCGGAATGTCAATGGACTACGAAATTAGATTATGCACCTGGAATATAAGAACACTCTACACCCCAGGTGCCACTCAAAAACTTGAGTCTGTCCTCATGCGGTACAAGGCAGACATTACCGCGATCGAGGAGATACGATTGATAGGATCAGGCATGATGAAAAGAAAAGATTGCGACATGTATTATAGCTGCAACAAAAGACTGCATGTATTCGGATTCGTCGTGGGAAATCGGCTTAGGACAAAAGTTATTGACTTCAAGCCGATAAGTGATCGCCTTTCTGTGATCCGCATCAAAGCTACTTTCCAAAACATAAGCCTACTAGGTTTCCAAGGCTAAGGATCCACACAGCAACCTTGCGCTCTCCAGACGGTCGAACCGCCAACCAAATCGACCATGTGCTAATCGATGCGAGGCACGCATCCAACATTCTCGACGTGCACACATTCCGAGGGGCAAACGTCGACTCTGACCATTTTCTTGTCGCAGCTAAATTCAGAGCTCGACTGTCCAACGAGAAGAAGCTGCGAAACGCCCAGAAGAAAAAATTTGACGTTGGACGCCTTAGCACACCTGGAGTAGCCAGAGCCTACAGGGAGCGCCTGACTACGAAACTCTCATCTGTGCACTCACCTACCACAAACGTCAACAACCAGTGGTGCCAGTATCGCGACATCATCAAGAAGGTTGTCGAAACCACTGTAGGGTACCAGCAACCCCAGAGAAAGAGCCCGTGGTATGATGATGAATGCGTGTACAGGAAAAAGGTGACAGAAGATGCACACAAGAAAGTGCTGCAGCGCAAAATAAGGGCAGCAAGAGAAGAATATCGAGCCAGGAGAAGTGAGGAAAAGAAGATCCTGCGTAGAAAGAAGAGGGCTTACGCAGCTTCCCAGCTCAAGGAGATCGAAGAGTCGCGTGATCGTAATAACATCCGGAGGTTTTATAAAAAAGCTAAGCAACTGGCTGCTGGCTACAAAACTGGAACGCAGGCTCTTCGAGATAGCGAAGGAAACTTAAGGATCCTTCACATGGAAGCGAACGAACGAATTGATGAAGTGCGAACAAACCACTTTTTATGGATTTAGATACATAAAATTGCACATTTTATTATTCAAAGATATCCTCCTCTTGGAATAAGGTTAATTTCGAACGAATTTTTTATTCGCGACTTTGTGAAACGCGATTTAAATGATGTGGATTGTAAATAGACTGAAATTCGCGCCAGGGTGTTTTCGTTCGCGGCAAAAAGTTGGGAATTTGAAATTTTGTTATTTTAACTGTTTATAAACTGGTTTTCTTAATACATTTTGATGGGATAAATAATTATTCTACTCTTGAAATAGTAAAATGTGGAATTTTTAGTTCATAAATGCTTAAAAAGCTGTTTGTTCACATTTCATCAATTCGTTCGTTCGCTCTCATGTGAATGGTCCTTTAGTCACCGAAGCGCAGGGAATAGTAGACGTGATTAAGCAGTATTTCCAGCAGCTGCTTAATGGGCATCATGTAGAGAGAGTGATAGGGCAAGAAGAGAACCCACGTCCAGTCAATGAAGAACTAGTTCCACCACCTAGTATAGAAGAAGTTGGCTTAGCTATAAAAAAGCTTAAGAACAACAAGGCCGCAGGCTCTGAGGGACTACCTGCGGAGCTCTTTAAATACGGTGGTGATGTTTTGGTAGGGAGCATGCACCGAATCATCAACCAAGTATGGGTGGAAGAAAACATGCCCGATGACTGGACTATCAGCTCCATATGCCCCATCTACAAAAAAGGCGATCCTATGTCTTGCAAGAACTATCGAGGCATATCCTTGCTAAATGTCGCATACAAGATCCTATCCAACGTACTGTGTGAACGTCTAAAACCGTTCTGCAATACACTAATCGGCACGTACCAGTGTGGCTTCCGGCCCGGCAGATCGATTATAGACCAAATTTTCACACTGAGGCAAATCTTGGAAAAGACCAACGAATTTCAAGTCGAAACTCACCACCTAATCATCGACTTCAAAGCCGCGTATGATAGCATACATCGTCAGGAGCTCTATATGGCGATGGCCGAATTTGGAATCCCGGCAAAACTGATTCAGCTGTGTCGCGTGACGCTGGAAAACACGCGCTGCAACGTGCAGTTTGGAAGCAGCACCGGATTTTGGCAAGGTGACGCTCTATCATGCGGCTTCTTCAATCTCGTACTGGAGCAGATAGTGCGCAGGGCAGGTGTCAACACGGAAGGCACTATCTTCAACAGGTCCGTCCAGCTGCTTGGCTATGCGGACGATATTGACATCATCGGTCGCTCCAAGCGTGCCGTGATAGAAGCGTTCACGGCGATTGAAGAACAGGCGAAATCCGTTGGGCTTGAAGTAAATGAGGACAAGACTAAGTACATGCTATCAACAAACAAACAAGCATCTGTCCACCGCCTAGGACAAAACGTCACTATTGATAGCAATAATTTCGAGGTAGTTAAGGAGTTCACCTACCTCGGAATAAACGTAAACTCCACGAATGACACCCTAGTGGAGATCCGGCGAAGAATTAGCCTAGCAAACCGTTGCTACTTCGGTTTGGCAAAACAACTGGGTTCAAAACTCCTAACTCGAAGGACGAAATGTGTGCTCTACAAACCCCTTATCCTGCCAGTTCTGCTTTATGGCGCCGAGTGCTGGACGATAAGCAAGAAGGGAGAGCTGATACTGGGCTCCTTCGAAAGAAAAATACTTCGGCGGATTTTTGGTCCTGTGTGCGAGGAGGGCGAATGGAGGAGAAGATACAACCGCGAACTCTATGAGCTGTACCAAGATGTGGATGTAGTCCAAAAAGCCAATACACGTCGACTACATTGGCTCGGCCACATCAAGCGAATGGACAATAATGCTCCAGCCAAGAGGGTCTTCGAATCCCAGCCCCCAGGTTCGAGAAGACAAGGAAGACCGAACCTCCGTTTCAAAGACCAAGCCATCGCGGATGCCAGAGCGCTTGGTCTGAACAATTGGAAGCAGCGTGCCCGGGATCGTAGAGGATAAAAGGCTGCAGTGTCTCAGGCAGAGACTCTTCACGGGTCGGGAGCCCGATAAGTAAGTAAGTAAGTAAGTATCCCCGAGGTAGGACGTTCCACTCACGAAGAACATACCGAGAAGTATCGAAACGCGACAATCGATGCTCTATACAGACTGCTCGAGGCTGAAACAGCTGCACAGACAGTTTACTGATAGGAACGACCCCGAGATGAGGACACTGAAGTCGATGATCAAAAACCTGAAACAGTTGATAGTCGAGAATTACAGAAAATCTGTAAGTTTGTATTGGGGCAATAACGAACATGTTCCCACAAATAAATAAACTGTTCAGGCGGAAGGATCATAACGACTTTTCATGTGTCCGAATCCCTCGGACGAACGAGAACAGACAGACACTACTACCTGATGGCATAAATCCGGAAAGTGCCGACTCTAACGATGGTTTTTACGTGGTCGAAGACCGGCAGGAGAGAGTGGATTTGATGGGCGCATTCTTCGAGACCGTGTATACTGTGAACAACCCAGTTCGCCGTAATCACGATCTGGAGGAGGGCCTTTCTGAACCACTTTTATCTGCGAACCGAACTTCAGAATTGGCGATCTGAGAACAACGGTTTTACCGTGTTCAATGACGACAACCTTGCAAACGGCATAATCGCCGATGAAAGGACAAATTCCCAGTTGTCCAACAACTGTTGTTCGTGAGCAAAGATGAACTCTTGTGTATCTTTGAGTCACTTAAAAATAAAAAGTCGGCGGGAGTTTACGGTGTCCCAAACGTCGTATTAAGACACCTGCCTCTAGAAGCGATTGAGATCTTCGCCACGCTATTTAACAATGCGCTGAATAATGCATATTATCCAGTGCAGTGGAAAATGGCGGTGGTACATCCTATCCCCAAAAGAGTAGAGATAGGACTAACCCGGCTAATCTTCGGTCAATTAGTTTGCTCCCGAATGTTAGCAAGGTATTCGAAAAGGTCGTTGATAGAGCTCTTTTGAAGTGGGCTGAAGAAAATAAGATTATTCCGGACAATCAGTTTGGCTTTAGAGCGGGGCATGAAACGATTCATGCCTCGTCGAAATTGGTGTCCGACATTCAGTGGCATAAATGCAAGAACCAATGCACGGGTGCCTGCCTGGTCGACTTTGAGAAGGCCTTCAACACCGTATGGTTGGTGTTGTCTAGTTTATAAGCTGACTAGGTTGGGTATGCAAAAACCATTGCATATATATTATTTATGACATGCTTATGGGAAAGAAGTTCGTAGTCAAATCTGGAAACGTGACTTCGAGCAAAGTCTTTGAAATTAAAAACGGATTACAACAGGGAGCGGTGAATTCTCCGATCCTGTTTAATATTTACACGAGTGATCTGGTGGGTTCCCTCAGACATACTATAGCGTACGCAGACGATTTTCTGGCGTACTGATCAGGTCCAAAAGTCGAGGTCATCAACATCCTTTTGCAGCGTGACTTCGATCAAATTAAGAGGTATTGCGATGATTGGAAATTGAAAATCAAATCAATTTCCAAAAATCGGAAACAATCCTGTTCAGAACTACATTGGCTGGGGCCTCTAGGGATACTAGAAAAAACTGGCAAAAATTAGCCATTATTGGACAAAATGGACAACCATTGGCGGTGCGAAGCGTGCCGATATCGGTACAACTCAAGTCGGTACGATCGTTGCATCATGTATTCCCTGCTTAAGACCTTAAACAACTTAGCATGCGAAACTGGAAACATCTGGCCAAAGATCGTGCTGGCTAGAGACGCTTGTTGGATGAGGCCCCACTCCGGACTGTAGCGCCACCTTAAGTAAGTAAGTAAATTTCGGAGACGGATGAAAACATTTATCTTCTCTCTCATTGCAGGGCCGACTGCTCTATGCCAAGTCTTCGTATATATCTACTATATGGCATCACAGCAGCAAATGACTAACTTTTTGCAAATCTCGAACAATTTTCTCCTCCTTTCCCTTGGCATTCGAATAAATCTCTTTTTATGAAATCGATGGCAATGAACTCTTGCCGTAAAACACACATATTTATTTTTTACTTATTTTGATGGGATAATTAAATAATATGTGCAGTTTTCTGTTATAAATGCATAAAAAGTGATTTGTTCGCATTTCATCAATTCGTACATTCGCTCCCATATGAATGGTCTTTTACTACGCATTCATCGTTCGCGGTGGTAGCTGCATTTTTGCAGCGCAGACCGCACACAATTTGAAAGTAAAGCAAATGCAGATGTCTAGCGCGAACATAATCCGACCGAGGAGGGGTTAGGCAATTTGGAAATTACGCCCAAAAAAAATGCATAGTTCCCAAAAATAAACAACAAGGTGTAAATAAAACCCAAAAATAATTTGTAGTCTAATACATATGGGGGCATAATGCTAGCCCCCTGCTACTCCCCTGCTTGGGGTTATGTCAGATTTGGAGTATGTGCGAAATTGGATATATTGAAGGTTTTTTTTTTCAGTACAAACTCCCACTCCCACCTACTCCGTAATCCAACAGAAAACCCAAGCATGGTGGTTGCAGGTGCCAGCATGCCTCCCCCCCCCCCCCCCCCCCCCATATTCATTCCACTGTTTGGTGAATGCACTTAGGGGTATCGTGAATAAATTCCGACGAAAATATTTCTCTTGTCAGCAATGTAAATCAAATTGCTGAAATGGAAATACTCCGGGGGAAATATTATTCGCGATAATGACTATTTTGGGCTTTACTGCTTGTCAAAAAAAACGAACCCTGGAAAGAAAATAACATCCAAAATAACGAAACATTTTGCAACAACAAAATGTACGAGTTTTTTTAGGGCGTTATTTCCAAATTATTGATTTGGGCGTTATTGGTTTATTGGTTTGGACGGTTTAAAAATCGCGGCTCATCAGTTATCGGCTATCCCCATTCCAACTCCTTTACAAATAAATTCACAACACGTACGTGCTTTGTCGTAGCTTATAATCGCGTCATTCAGGTTCTGTCTGAACAGATGGAAAATTGAGAGCACAAGAGAGATGATTTATTTTCAGAATTATTATCAGAGGTTGTAGGTTAACAGAAGCTGGGTATCTAATTGCTACAATCCGTGATATTTCGTTTGTAGCTTTTTATTTTATCATTCGCATAAAAAGTGATACTGAAATTTTGTTCGGAAGAGTCGAGGGTCGTTTGAGCAATGCAATATTACTCATTCTGGGACAAAAAAACGATATAATTCTACTTTAATAAAGCCGAAGTCGTTTTAAGCAAGAAGAAAAGATATTCAGCAACCGATGGGTAGCATATCTAAGGCGTATATTTCCGGATTTCTGTGCAGACTTTGCTCCGAGATTCATCAAGTAGTTGTTCATATATACAGTAACAACGGAAAAAGATTGTCGATAGATGAAAAAATCAATGGATATTTACCAATTACGGTAAGCGAATATGTACTAAAAGTAATGTTTATACTGTGCATTAATTTAAATGCCTAGATTTCCCCAACAGATCCGCTTCCAAAAACAATATGTCAATCCTGTTTGCGACGAGTTGAAGAACATTATGATCTCCTTTTACGTCTTTCGGGAATACGACAAAAACAAATTATTAATGCCGATGCTTTAAGCTGTTGATAAAAACAATACTTTAGAAAATAAATTGTAAATTTAATATGATCTCAATTACGGATCGTTCGCGAATTACTAGCCAACTTTTTTGTTTTCATTGGCCAGATCAAAATCTTTGCGGTAAACAGTATCAGGAACATGCTGGGTCTGAAATATGAGAACAGATGTTTATAACAACAGAAGAACGTTTTCCATGGAATTGCTAGATTTTAAAGCTGTCACGGTAGATACCTACTCGATAAAATGTTTTGTTTTAATTCGACTGTGTACCTCTGCGTTTTTCACAGGTATATCCAATTTTTTTTACAGATCCATAACGCTATATGTTCAGGCGATTGCCAATAGCGAATAGGCCTGTTTTATGGCGCATCTATCTCGGTGAAGTAAAGTAGAATCGTCGGCACACAAACGCAATTACGACTCGAAAGTGTCATGAAGTGTGTGCTGTGTAGTGCAGTCCTTGTAGTTGAGACGTGTTAAGCTTATGTCGTTTTCGGTTGTTCGTCCAGAACTCTCCGCGATTCTGAGAATTCAAATCTAAAAGCAAATTTCTTTTCTTATCAGTAGTAGAAATGTCAGTTGAGTGCCAATCAAACGCTTTCAGAAGCGCAATCGAAAACGACATAACTACGCTGCTGTGTGGAACGAAAAATCCCATACAAAAGTGGCAGAGCGAAATCATGAACGACAAATTTCTCTCCTTTTCGTTTTCCAGTACGCTGCTGCAGTATAATGATGGCAAAAAGTGGGTAATTGTAGTAGACCGTTTGGTACAATTCTCCACTCTTTTTTTCGCTCTCCACTCTTTTGTCCGGGACCCCTATTCTCAAATTCCGCATAACACAACTCGTATGCGAGCAAACCCGCCTGAAATGTTCGCATACGAAAAAAATTGGTATTCTCAAAGTTTTTTCCACCTCTGCGAAAATTGTATTCACCTCTCGCATGATGCGAAATTTTACATAAAAATGTACCTATTTTTTGTGCAAAGAATGCCATGAAAAAAAAGTCAATTCAAATTGGCTAAGAAATATTGTGGATGTGGGCACAAGATGTGGGGTTTGATTTGCGAACAAAAAAAAAAAAAAAAAAAAAGTGGAAATAGCGAAAAATTGCTTCTAAATTAATTGACAAACAGCGTTTACCAATAAATAACAAAGAATTTGATTGACAAGTGGAAATAGCTGAATTGTCAAACAAAATGTCACTTTGTCTATATTTGACAGAGAAAATTAATTGGCATCAAGTTCATTAGTTGGTCAATCAACTGACAAACGATTTTTTGCCAATAATTGGCATTAAGTGGAAATGAACTCACGGTGGTTTCGTTTAATGACATAAACACGAGAGCTGTCAAACTTTGTCAATCAGCCGACATGTGGAAACCCACTTTAATAGTAGGAGTATTTTTTTTGAGAATCTATAGCTATCTCCTTTTACTTTTACGTGCAAAACTTGTATACTCACTTTTGGTTTTGTTATATTCACTTTTGGTTTTACATGCAAAATTGTTATACTCACTTTTGGTTTTGTTATACTCACTTCCCAAACAATACGCCAAGTAGTAATACTGCAACTGCATAAATTGTTCGTATGACGAAGACGGGTGAGTATTATCCGAAGAGGATGACGACGACGACGAATATGTGCCACACGATGAAGATGAAACTTTTTCGACCGACTTCATAAAACGTAAACAAACTAACGCCAGCTACCAAATGTCAAAACATAAGTAAGTGGATTGGTAAATCTCGAGCGACTCTGAGAAAAAATCTAGTTTCACAAAAGTGCTCTCGACTCTGAAAAAGATTGCTTATTTTGTACCAAACGAACGAAAAAAGTGATCTTGGGCAAGAAATAGTGTTTTTTTTTTTGGCGAATCGAAATCAGTATTATTTTGTTCGATTGGCCAGATATAAAATATTGCTCGTGGAGACGCGGTGTAAGGAAATCTGATAATCCCAATCGAAATTAGTATTAGATGATATGATACTTACCATCATGATACAACAAGACATGTATCATGATATGATACCATACAAGTACGATCCAAATACGATCGCTGTTATATTGCATTATAATTTGTATCAGATGGCCTCTTAGCTCTTACTTTAGATTATGTCTGTATGTAAATTGTTTCAGATCGACATTGTTTTTTTTTTGGGTTTTCGGGCTGGCCCGTGGATATTCTTTTGTAAAGCTTCAAAGCAAACCCAATTAGTCTTAGGCAAAGTGTTGTAATTGTTAATTTTGCTAAATTGTAAACAGCTAGCTAAGTGTAAATGTAAACGAAAAAGCTAATGGTTTTAGTTTACCTAAATAATTTAATAAAAAATGTGTGGAAGTGAACAATTAATTTTCCACAAATTTGGGGTGCAGTGAAAATAAAAATATCTTTGTTGGAGTGTTCGCACATATCATAAAATAATTGTCTCGAATAATAACTAAATGGCTATAGATATAAAGTGGCATACAGGTAGTGGGTTTAGGATGTAAACATTTCGTTATCATTTAAAACAACATTTTTATAATGCGGAAAGGCCCCTTAGGAACAAATGAATATTGCATTTTGCATACTAAATTTTCAACATAAGTCAGTGAACAGAGGAAGAAAACAATCGAAATTTAATAAAACTGGATCTTATTGGAAATTATACTGCGGTACGTTACCATCACAAGAAATTATTCATATATTTTTTCACATAATGTCTTGTCTAACATTAAAATTCATATAAAGTCTTGCACTCCATAAAATGTTTTAAACTTAAACTTATGAATGATCAATATTCAATATTGCGCGCTTTAGGTCAAATGTAATAAAATATTCTTTCAACAAAGTTTTGTCCAAATTTACCGGTTTTTAAACTAACAATGTAAAAAATAAATTTACGAAATTAACATAAATACAAACAAAATAGTATAGCTTCGACTTAAAGTGAAGCTTTCAACAAGCGTCTCCAGCCGATCTTTGGCCAGCTGTCTCTAGTTTCGCACGCTGAGATGGTTAAGGTTCCCTTCAACTTGCGTGCGCCCCCTGAGTCACGGTCTTCCTCTATAGTCGCCATGCCGCTTCACCATAGGGTCTTATAAAGGGTCACTTTAGTTGTTCGAGAGATGTCTTTGATACTCAGTTCCATTCTTGCTTCTTCGTTTAATCTCAGCGCTTGTGTCATTGTCTGAGTTCATAGCGGAGCCTAGGCAGACAAAATCATTAACCATCTAAAAGTTATATCTGTCTGAGATGTCGGTTTTGGGTCTCCTTTCTTTTTGACATCATGTACTTTGTTTTGCCCTCATTGACCGCCTACGTCTCAATACTCGCAAACGTGCCGGTGAGACCATGCTGCGTTCTGCCGATTATGTCGATGTCATCGGCGTAGGCGAGTAGATGGACGGACTTTTGAAAGATAGTGCCTCTGGTGTTAGCGTTTGAGTTTTGCACTATTCTTTGAAGAACGATATTGTAGAAGTCACATGGCAGCGCATCGCCTTGTCTAAATTAATCCTTTTTTGACATTAAAGGTCTCTTTACCGACCTTGATGGAGCAGCGTGCATTCTCCATTTTCATCCTGCACAAACGGACGAGTTTGGCAGGGATGCCAAAACTAAACAATGCTCTGTATAGCTCGTCTCTATAAATGCTGTCATAGGCCTGGGTGTGTGAATATTTGATCGATGGTGGACTTTCCTGGCCTGAAGCCACACTGATAGGGACCAAGCAGGTTGTTGCCGAAAGGCTTCAGGCGTTCACACAACATGGCGGGAATGATCTTGTTGGCGATGTTAAGGAGACAAATACATCTGCAGTTGGCGCAGTTCAGAGGTCGGGCATAATTTCTTCCGACCATATTTTAAAATGAGTTGGTGCATGCTTTGAATAGATCGGCAGTTAGGCCATCTGCTCCAGCAGCTTTGTTGAACTGCTTAGGTATGGCTATCTTATGAGCAGACAGTGGTGATAAATGAAAAGGTCGATAAATCATAACATTCTCATGAACAATATAATTATCATTAGGTAATGGAGACTTCCGTCGGTCGCCAACTGAATGGCGTGGGTGCAGCTGAAATTGCATTACAAAATAATTCTATTCAAGCGCTTAAAATAAAAAAAAAATGTAATTGTCTTTCATTCGCCGGTCACTCGCATTTGCCATTCAGAGCCCACATAACATGACAAAGCGAGTTCGTCATGAATTTTGGGACAAAATAGCGCCCACATGACGATAGGATTGGCATTTTTACATAACGATCTAATAAGCCAAATTTTTTGACGTCAGCATGTCAAAAATTGACCAGATTTTTGACACGTGTATTAGTATCTTAAGTGTTTGTAGTGAGGGCTGATGTTTTCAATGTCCCTTTATTTGGTCATTACAAATTAGTGGTACACGTTACAATTTTTGAATTTGCGTAAATTTATGCTTCACTGGCGTAAACTCTCCGTTGTTTTCGAAAAATGCCATTGCATCGTTTGTGCAGCAAAATTATCGTGCAAACTGACCTGCTGCGTATATAAATTTCAATCAAAGTTTTGACATTTCATTTAAGCAAACATATCTTATTTGAGTTTAAAGTCATTTAGGGCATTCAAGAATCTAGTTTAGTAAGTCTGACAGCTCTATATCTTCATGTTGTTAAGTTTTCATTGTGCTAGACTGGTCGCGACCGCGTCATCTAGATTCCTAACTGAGAGCGTGCTTTCTAATATGGGCATCGATTCCTCGGCTTCCTCGGCAACCTGAACCTTCTGCTCAACGGTGGAGACTGGTGTTATAACTTTTGGTGAAGCAGATTGCTCGTCCTGGGGTTGCGTGCTCTGCGAGTTCTGACTCGATACATTCTGCGCTTGCCCAGTCTCGTCAGACTTCTAAAGTCCGTACAGCGTCACCCTACCGAACCGATAGCTCAAGGTTGCGTGGAAGGAGAACGGTTATGGAATGTGTTCGTGGCTAGCCTTGCAGTGCTACTTCTTTCAGCCATTCTGCTGTTTGCTCTTTCCTCTTTCCCTCTTCCAACTTATGAGAAAGTCATAAGTTGGAGCCTAAATATCGAGGTCCGTATATCATCAAGGCACGAATCAAAAAGGATCATTACGTCATTGAAGATATTCCTGGCTGTTCTAACAACAGCAGACGATACTCATCCTCATCACTCAACTGACCATTTGAAACCGTGGTGGGCCCTCGCTCCAGATCTGGACACACTTTCGTTGTCTTCGTGTTCAGAGGGAGATGATAAGTTAATACTGCAATAGTGAACCGAGGCGGTTCAATGTCAGGAAGGGCCAAACTGTCACACACACCGACCATAACCGCTATAAAAGCCTGCGACCATTCTTACTTCCGGCATCGTGCAGTATTCATGGTGATCGGTCATCAGTACAGTTTAAGTTCCTTTTATTTTATATACCTTACCTATTTATGCTTAAATAAAGATATTTTCTTAGAAAGAAACTGTTCATCTAACATAGCTAAGCACATTTCTTTAATACTGGGTGGTCGAACTGGTTCTTCATTGACTGGACGTGGATCCTCTTTTTGTCCTATCACTCACTTTTCTACATGATGCACATAAAGCAGCTGCTGCAAAGGCTGCTTAAAACCATCTAGTATTCTCTGCGCTTCGGTGACTAGGTTTCCTTCGCTGTCTAGTAGAGCTTGCAATTCAATTGTTGTTACGATCGCGAGACTCTTCGATCTCCTCGAACTTGGATACTGTGTATGTGTAAGCATCTTCTGTCATCTTTTTTCTGTACACGCATTCATCATCATAACACGGGCTCTTTCTCTGGTGGTGTCTATCCGTATGCGTGGGTCAAATGGTATTTTCGATAGCTCCAGAGGTCTCTGAACGTTTTATTTTTTTCTAAATGTCCTTGAAATCCTTAAAAACGGCATATTTCCAAAAAGCCTTTCGAAATAACGTTAGTTTTTGGGATTCATGCACATAATTAAATGTATGTGCGTTCTTTAATAAATCAAACAAACGCGTCTCTTTTAATAAATGGAAGTTCAAATATTTATTTTAATAAATAGGAAAAAAAAAAACAGATCTCAATCGCACGACACACTGGTTCTTCACGTTTAACTCTATTCGCTTTTTAGTTTCAACTGCCTACTCTTGGAGAGGATGGATAACGAAAACCCTTGGGTGTACGTTGGTATTATCGCGTCTGTGAGAGTCTTATGTACTTGGCGTCGGTGTGTGCGTACATGAGAGGGTCTTATGTACGTGGCGATCACGTCATCGGACCTCCATATCCCACATTCGGCCCTACTGACTGGTCATTCGTCCCGATAGACCTACCCTTCGGCCTCTGTCCGTTATTATGCGTCTAGGGTCCCCCTGCTTCTGTAACCTGCTAACCTCCTCCTCGCTAGTTGTCTCTTTGTGGGTACAAACAGACAAATTTGGAAAAAGCATCCACAACAACCAATATGTGGTTGTACTTCTTCTTGGTGACCTCCATCCCAACGACGTGATCGATGTGGTAAGTCTGCAGTGGGCGATTCTCTTTGTCAATAGGTGATAAAAAATCTTCTTATTTCCTTGCCTTCCTCTCCGCCATGGTGCACTAACGCAGCTTGTCCACAATCTCAGCGGTTTTCTTGGCAGAGAAATTGCCTTCCTTGTGAGGAAGGGCGATAATCTCCTCTTCCATGGCAGTTGGTGTGACGACTAACTCCTAGTCGAGTTAACCCTGACGCACATGCTTTCTCCTCTCCGTCTACCCCCATAGCACCCTCACTAATGTTGGCGCTGCCAACTGCTCCCCCGGCCCCGACTCCCATTGCTTCTCCATCGACATCGTTGTAGCAATCGCGTTTTCAGTTCCTGCTTTTCAACTGACGTGGATAACCCTACTTCCCTCAACCTCTCACGCAAATCATCCCTACGCACACCCTCGAGTTCCTTCTCCATCTTCCCCTCACAATTTAAAACTTAAATAATTCAATTTAATAATTTAAGGTTAAAAGAAAGCAATTCCAATTGATAGCTAATTAATGGCGTAATTAAATCAAAAAGAAATCAAGAAAACAATTCTGCCTACTGACCGGTGTGTTCGTACTTACAAATTTATTTGCTGCTACTGTTGTTCTTCGTCTTCACTTTTACTGCTGCTGTTGGTTTTCTTTTCTTCTCCTTCGTCTTTGCTTCTTAACGCTCCGTCAAACAGAGCGCGTTTTAACGCTACGTTTCACCGCCGCGTTCCACCGCCGCGTTGTAATATACATATCCCCTGTCACACAGAGCGCGTTGAACTCACCGCAGCGTTTAAAAAAACGTAATCAAATATAGCCTACTGCACGCAAAGGTGCTTAAAGAATATTTCATTGAAGGTTTCATCAAAATCCGTTCAGTAGTTTCTGAGAAAACTGCGAACATAATTTTAGCAGTTACGTCTTTACATAGTATAGAAATATAGATTTATTCAAATCAAATTAATAATTTGTTTTTTATACCCGGTACCACACTGTGGTGAGGGTATATTCACTTTGGCATTCCATTTGTAACGCACATAAGGAGGCGTTGTAGGTATGACAAACTATATATATTATTGATCAGCATCACTTTCTTAGTCGATCTAGCGATGTCCGTCTGTCTGTCCGTCTGTCCGTCTGTCCGTCCGCACGATTACGGCCGTAATTTAAGAGCTATCGACTTGAAATTTGGTACGTACGTTTTTATCCACCAAACTGAGGCTAAGTTCGAAGATGAGCAAGATCGGATGAAAACTACTACTACCTCCCATACAAAAATATCGGATTTATATAGCTTTTTGATGTTAAAAATTAAATTTAAATAGCTACAATAAAGATAGCAAGTTTAAACTTTGCACATATTGTTTTAATAATATTTAAAATTTTTTGACAAAAAATGAGCTTGGTCGAATTAAAACTACCCATACCTCCCATACAAATATATAATTTTTTTAATACTTAAATATTTTTTTTTATTTTTACAATAATATAGTACCGGGTATTTGAGCTTCGGCATAGTCGAAGATAATTGTCTTACTGGTTTTCATTATCTTTTCTTTATATTTTTCTTATTTTTCATACAATTTAAATTCTTTATTTTTTCGGAATTTTTTTTGTAGTTTTTCTAATATATCTAATACAAATTTTTACAAAGTTTTTTGAAAATTTACTAAAAAATGTTTTTTGTTTACTACTATCTTCTTCTGATGAATTAATGCAATAATTAGCTATAAAAAACAACAAAATTATTTTGGCCGTATTTTTTGGAAAATCCGCCTGTATGCAGCGGTGCAAGAAAAAACGAAGGAGACGAGAAAACTTCATCGAAGCAGCGGTGTACCTATTAAAGATTTCGTTAAACAGAACGCGTTATTAACGCCGCGGTAAGATTACTCTACACGGCGTTAAGATTACTCTACGCGGCGTTAAGATTATTTTAACGCGACGTTCTCAACGCCGCGGTAGACGACGTCAAACAGATACCTAGCAATTATCAAAATCTCTCAAAATGTCAACTAGCTTGGATGACGAATTATTAAATTTATTTGCCGTGCTACGAAATTTAAAAAATAAAACTTCGGTACACGACATAAAAATAATAATAAAAAGAGAGAAATGTCGGAGAATACAGTTCTCATTTAATTCTTTTGCAATTATCTCCCATATCTCACCCTTTTAAAACAGTTTTTATACATTTCATTACCCATATCGCCATTAATTATGTAGAAAAAAAAAAAACAAAAAAACATATAGGCGACTTTTTATTTTTGGAGATTTCAAAAAATTTACTTCACGATATTTTGCAACATCGCAAAATCTCGCAACTTGAAAACCGGTTTTATAGCGTTCGCTTCAGGTCCGTCCTATCGGCGCTTTCTTGGCAACCTCTGGTGTTCCGCAAGGCAGTCATTTGGATCCCCATCTCTTCATCCTTACTAAAAACGATCTTGAAAATTACATTAAACACTCCTCCCTCTTTCTATACGCGCGCCGACGATACCAAACTCCTTTCTTCACCTCAAGACTCCTCTCTCCTTCAACAAGACCTTGATCGGTTTTCAACCTGCTGCTTTAAAAACTGCTTAGAGCTAAACATTCCAAAATGCCAAACTATTACCCTTTCGCGCAAGCGCAACAAATCCCCTTCCCCGCTCTACATTCTCCACGGTCAACCAATCTCTCCCGTTCAATCTCTAAGGGAGATCTCTCAAATTTCACAATTTTACTACGGTGTATCAGCCGAATCGTGAATACCCCTAATAATAAAGGCTCCGCCATCTAACGTTTTTTTTTTTCAACTAGTGCTTATTTTGCGAATGGTAACACTTAGCTTATGTCTGATTTGACAGATAATTAGTTTTATCCTTCCGCTGAACGTATATGGTTGTGTATACGCTTGAACAACGCTGGGAAATATTGCGACATTACTTTGAAAATCATGGTAATGTTGCAGAATGTGTGCGAAAATTGCGTACGGATTTTGGAAGAAGAGAAGCACCGTCAGCTCCGTATGTTCGTTATCTTGTGAAAAAAGTGAAAGAAACTGGCATCCTCATCGATAAACCAAAGCGTGAAAAGCCAAAAACAGTGCGTACACCCGAGAAAATTGCTGCTGTGGCAGAAAGTGTGCGTGAAGCGCCATCAAAATCAATTCACCGTCGTTCTCAACAATTGAACATTTCGGAGACATCATTGAGACGAATTTTGCATAAAGACCTTGGTATAACGCCATACAAAGTCCAATTAGTTCAGGAGTTGAAGCCAACTGACCATCCAATGCGTTTTCGCTTCGCTAAGTGGGCCTGCGATCGACTTAGAGAAGATGCCGATTTTGCCAAAAAAATCATCTTTTCAGATGAAGCTCATTTTAATCTTAGCGGGTATGTAAACAAGCAAAATTGTCGCATTTGGGGCACAGAAAACCCGCACGCATACATTGAAATGCCGATATACCCAAAACGAGTCACTGTTTGGTGCGGATTTTGGTCCAGAGGCATAATTGTGCCATTTTTCTTAGAAAATGAGCAAGGAGTGGCCGTTACAGTCAATGGCGATCGTTATCGGGCCATGTTGAACGAATTTTTGTTCACAAAAATTGAAGAGGAGGATATTGGCAACATTTGGTTTCAACAGGACGGCGCTACGTGCCACCATTGTATATTGACGCTATAGTACTATCATTGTATATACACACTATAGTACTCTCATCCCATCGCATTGAATTACGCGTTTTCGACGATCCAGGTGGCGCTTCAGTTGATTTAGTTTGTACACTGCCAGCCAACTCCGAGCATTGGGGAAATGTGTATAGAGAAAACCAAAATAAACAAAACAAAGTCAAACTGGTATGCCTCTTCTCTTTCTTCATTCATATCGCCATTTCCATCCATCAGTAGGTATAAAATTATTTCTGATGTGATGTAACAACAGGGTAGGGTATAGAGAACTGCAACTGGTTTGGTTTTTCTTAGTGAATGGAGAGGAAAATAGAGGAAAGGAGGTGCAAGTGCAACAGCATGGTTGTGTAGGATAGGATGTTGGTGGTGGAGGATTTGTGTGTTTGGAGAGGGGTGCACGATGCAAGGGGTGATCAGTTGGGAAAGACAAATTGAATAAAAACTGAATTTGGCTTCCTTTCTGTCGTTGCAGAAGATTTGAGGATTGGGCATAAAATAATGTACATATGTTAGACTCTCACTATTTTGCCTATATTTTTGTCAAATATGCATCGATTTAAGTGATTCTTTTTTTAATTGATTCTAAAATATTATAGGCATGTGTCTACTTTATGAGGTTTATAATGTAGAAGCATTTTATGTCGGTAAAACGAGCAGCTAACTATTATAGGTATCTACATTCTACATCTCTCTCTATATATAAAAATCAATAATTGTTGTGCATTAGTCTCGAAATTCGCAAAACTCGAGAAAGGCTAGATGCTAGACCGATTTGGATGATTCTTTTTTTTTGTTTTGTTCGTCTTGAATCAGGGTTTGGCAAAAAAAAACTCGGAAACCCCCAAATGAAAAGCCGAAAAATTGCAAAAAACCTGAATTTCCATTTTTTATGGGAAAAGGTATAAGTACACCACTAATGATCGCAAAACTCAAAAACCACCGAACCAAACCCAAACCGGTTATCTTTATATGGAATTTAGTGCAATTATTGTTCCCTTCCCATAACCACTTATACATAATCATTTCGATAAAACTAATAGTATAGGAAATTAAATCTAAAGAGTAGAACTATTTAAATAAAAATATGTTTTTCTAACAATGTAGGCACTACTACATATGTATTTAGAAGAAGTTCTAAGTTTGATTATCATTATAGTAGGTTCTAGCGAGCTTCGCAATGCAAAATAGAAAAATAAAAATATCAGTTTCAAATTCATTTAAATAAGTGATAAACAGCTTTTATTGTAATGCTCCATGGTACACATTTTTGGGGTTTTCAGGAATGGTATTGCATAGATAGTAGGTATTCTTGTCTATCAGGACAATGCATACCAATGTTACAAATTTTACAAACTTTGGCTCCCGTGATTGTCGAAGAATAGCGCAAAGATTTTATCATTTTATCAAAATGTGAGTTCATATAAAAAGGAGTTTACTAGCAGTGCCGTGATGGTCTTGCTTGTGTTATTTGGGGTTACCCGCCTGATGCTGTCATTTCTGGTCTGGAGACAATCGTGAGCTATTCGCTCGTTACCAACTCATTGGTTTAGTGCGTCTATATGTTAAAGTCGTTAACGAATTCTCCTACATATTTTTATTCCTTTTTGATTTTCATTTTCCCTCACTTTCATGTGATCGTTGATCAATGGTTAGAAAACGGGCTTAGATTATCCGTTTTGGGCTGTGCGTTGATGACTTAGTTATTTAAACCAAACAATAGCTTACTTAATTGCATAGCAAGAATCTTCTAATCTGAACTGCAAGTTTCTAAATATGTACATATTCATCAATTTCCTACATACTACAATAATCCATATTTTAAATTTATATAGGGATGATTTGGATGATTGCTGCAATAGCATTCAGCGTAGCACTGCGACCTGCGTATAGCTGCTCCTAAAATCCAACCTATGATCCAACCAAACTTCCCCACTAGTCCACCTCACATGCTCACCCACCCCATAATAATTTTCAAATCATCATAACATACCCTTGACACCTAAGTTCAATTGCCACGATCATGACACCAATGCTACCCATAAATCCAAGAAATACAAAATACGTATTAAAAATCCGATCTATGATTTCATATTTCTCCTTTCCACATTGTTATCCTCTTAAATATCAATTCCAATCGTCATCACTCAACAGCACGACACTCATCATCATGCTAAAAGTACTCTCCCCACACTCTCTCCACCGCCACTATATGCGAAAAGTATAAATCGATCCGATCTTTCATTTCATATTGCTTCTTCCCCTAACCTACACACCACCACCACTAACTATCTACGAGTATAGGTATATTATCGTATATGCGAAAAGTACCTGATCACTCATTTCATTCCACTTCCACATTCCACTCCTTGCAATGCAATCGGTGGAGAATAAAAGACAACAAAAATACTAATTGTTCTTTCTCTTTCATCTGCATGTTGTAAATGAGACGAATAAGAAAAGAAAAAGGCATCATTTAATTTCGTTTCAAATAATCCAATACAACTACCATGTTCGATGTGAGTAGTTGGTCTCAGAGGTGGTTGGTGGCGCTAGTGCATAAATGCGAAGTGATAGTACTATAGTGTCTATATACAATGGTACTATTATTTCGCATTTATGCACTAGCGCCACCAACCACCTCTGAGACCAACTACTCACATCGAACATGGTAGTTGTATTGGATTATTTGAAACGAAATTAAATGATGCCTTCTTCTTTTCTTATTCGTCTCATTGACAACATGCAGATGAAAGAGAAAGAACAATTATTATTTTTGTTGTCTTTTATTCTCCAGCGATTGCATAGTAAGGAGTGGAATGTGGAAGAGGGTACTTTTCGCATATACGATATACCTATACTCGTAGGTAGTTAGTAGTGGTGGTGTGCAGGTTAGGCGAAGTGTACTTTTAGCATTTATGAGAATAACAATATGAAAAGAATGAAATGAAAGATGGATCGATTTGTACTTTTCGCATATAGTGGTGGTGTGTGGGGAGAGTACTTTTAGCATGATGATGGGTGTGATGCTGATGACGATTGGAATTGAAATTTAAGAGGATAACAATGCGGAAAGGAGGAATATGAAATCATAGATCGGATCACAAACCAGTAAGAATAGACCGCCGACTTCCCGTACACCTACCCGATTCCCCCCGGAAAGAATTTCCCTGTCTGTGAATACGTGTAAATGTCAAAATTAATGGCGGCAATGTTTTTCTATGCAATACCATGCGACCAGGATTTTTCAAGTATGCGTGCGTTAATGGCGCCCCTTTGATTTTGTACAGCACCAATACATGAAAAATCCTGGTCTCGCCGGCAGCTTGTAGGCAAAGTCCGTTATGTGGGAGGAGTCGATGGTCTATTCTTACTGGTTTGTGGATCGGATTTTTAACAATATGTACATATTTTGTGTATTTCTTGGATTTATGGGCAGCAGTGGTGCGTCATGATCGTGGCTTTTGGACTTAGGTGTCAAGGGTAGGTTATGATATGATGATTTGAAAATTATGGGGTGGGTGAGCCTGAGCATGTGAGGTGCACTAGTGTCTGAAGTTTGTTTTGGATCTTAGTAAATAAAATCACGTACCCAGATCGATCCAAATTTTCAATTTTCTCATATTGTAGGTAGTGTGAGAAAGATATTTTTTTAAGTCCAAATTTTTAGATTAATTAATTATTATATTAAGATGATAGTAGGTACAGCTCAAAAACTGAGTCTCGCAATTCTGTCTGTCTGTTTGTCTGCGTGGTGGTAGGTTTGTAGGTACCTCTAGTAGTTTGTTTCAAACTGTTTATAAGTAGGTATGCGATTTGTAGGCTGACAGTTTGAGTTCATTTCTTTATTTTAATTTTAAACCCAAAATTAACCTTTTGTATTTAGATAAAATTATTTTAGGAGCAGCTATACGCAGGTCGCAGTGGTACGCTGAATGCTATTGCAGCAATCATTCAACTCATCCCTAATACATTTAAAATATGGATTATTGTAGTATGTAGGAAATTGATGAATATGTATTTAGAAAGTTGCAGTTCAGATTAAATTCTTGCTATGAAATTAAGTAAGCTATTGTTTGTTTTAAATAACTAAGTCATCAACGCACAGCCCAAAACGGATAATCTAAGCCCGTTTTCTAACCATTGATCAACGATCACATGAAAGTGAGGGAAAATGAAAATCAAAAAGGAATAAAAATATGTAGGGGAATTTGTTAATTGTAAGGATCGAATAGCTCACAATTATCTCCAGACCAGAAATGACAGCATCAGGCGGGTAACCCCAAATGCTAGTAATCTATTTTTTATATTCCGTTTATAACTCGAGTTTGGCTACACCGAATTTGATGATTTTTTTTTCTATACAGGTATATTCTTCTGTAGCAGGTTTGTATGTAAAAAAAATTGACAAAGGGGCGTGGCACCGTCCATTTAAAAATCGTGGTATATGAACTCACATTTTGATAAAATGATAAAATCTTTGTACGAAGGCTATTCTGTGAAGTTTGGTCAAAATTGGACAAAGGGATGTGGCGCTATTCTTCGACAATCACGGGAGCCAAAGTTTGTAAAATTTGTAACATTGATATGCATTGTCCTGGTAGACAAGAATACTATCTATGCAATACGATTCCTGGAAAACCCAAAAATGTGTACCATGGAGCATTACAATAAAAGCTGTTTATCACTTATTTAAATGAATTTGAAACTGATATTTTTATTTTTCTATTTTGCACTACGAAGTTCATGATAATCAAACTTAGAACTTCTTCTAAACACATAGTAGTGCCTACATTGTTAGAAAAACATACTTTTATTTAAATAGTTCCGCATAAATCCTCTGAATATGTAGGTACCTATGTACATATGTATCTACTCTTTAGATTTAAATCCCTGTACATATTTGTTTTATCGAAATGATTATTTAATATGTATTAGTGGTTATGGGAAAGGAACAATAATTGCACTACATTACATATAAAGATAACCGGCTTTGCACGTGCCTAGGAATTGTATCTATACTATTGCAGAGAGATATTTTTGTCCATCAGCACAATGCATATTAATGTTCCAAATTTTAAAAACTGTTAAAGAATAGCGTTTGACATTTTTTGTTTGTATTGTCTAATTTTCACACTTCACACTTCACAGAAATACCTACCGTTGGGTTTGGTTCGGTGGTTTTCGAGTTTTACGATCATTAGTTGTGTAGGTACTTATATTCTCATACAAAATGGAAATTTAGATTTTTTGCAATTTTTCGGCTTTTCATTTGGGGGTTTCCGAATTTTCTTTTTTTGCCAAACCCTGATTCAAGACGAACAAAACAAAAAAAAAGAATCATCCAAATCGGTCTAGCATCCATCCTTTCTCGAGTCTTGCAAACAATTGATTTTTATATAGAGAGAGATGTAGACTCCTATAATAGTTAGCTGCTCGTTTTACCAACATAAAATGCTTCTACATTATAAACCTTATAAAGTATACACATGCCTATAATATTTTAGAATCAATTAAAAAAGAATACCTTAAATCGATGCATATTTGACAAAAATATAGGCAAAATAGTGAGAGTCTAGCATACATTATTTTATGCCCAATCCTCAAATCTTCTGCAACGACAGAAAGGAAGCCAAATTCAGTTTTTATTCAATTTGTCTTTCCCAACTGATCACCCCTTGCATCGTGCACCCCTCTCCAAACACACAAATCCTCCACCACCACCATCCTATCCTACACCACGATGCTGTTGAATTATATTTGCTCTTGCTCATAATATTGCACTTGCACCTCCTTTCCTCTATTCTCCTCTCCTCTCGCTAAGAAAAACCAAACCAGTTGCAGTTCTCTACCGACCCTACCCTGTTACATCACATCAGAAATAATTTTATACCTACTGTACTGATGATGATGGATGGAAATGGAGATATGAATGAAGAAAGAGAAGAGGCACTGAAGCGCCACCTGGATCGTCGAAGACGCGTAATTCAATGCGATGGGATGACAGTACTATAGTGTGTATATACAATGGTGCCACACAGCCGAAGCTACACTCGATGTTTTGCGCCCTGTTTTTGAAGATCGCATTATCAGCCGCAGAGCTGATGTCGTTTGGCCACCGCGGAGCTGCGATTTGACACCTTTGGACTATTATTTGTGGGTTGCCGTAAAAGTGCTTAAAAATTGGACCGATCGTGTAGGCTACTGCATGGCCAGCCGAGGCAGCCATTTGAATGAAACTATTTTCAATTATAAACCGGAAGGATTGTACTTTCAAATAAAAAATTTGAGAAAATATTCAGTAGTTTTTTTTTATAGCATTTATTTGGCGGCCCCTTTATATGTAGTACCGGGTATTTGAGCTTCGGCATAGCCGAAAAAAATTGTCTTACTGGTTTTTGAATGTGCGTGTTACTGCTTTAGAACACACGATTTTTCGTCACTGCTTACTACTCAGAAATCAATATGCACCGCTTCTTCAGTGAACCGCTGCTGTTTTTTTTTTTTTTTGTTTAGCTGCGTGCTACATTGCTCGAGTACTTTTTTTTCTTTGTTGCCAATATGCACCGCTGTAGTCTTTTAATTTTCGGACGAGCCCCCAATTTGTGGTGTGCGTTGGTGTGTGCATACATGAGAGGGTCTTATGTACGTGGCGATCGCGTCATCGGACCTCCATATCCCACATATATGTCAATGCTCATTTTAGGTTTCTTTTTAGGGTCTTGAACCAGGTTTAAAAACCAACCAAAGAACGCACATTTTCTCACATGATAAACTCCATCTTTCAGTTTGTGTTTACACGATCATTTCCAATCCGATCACAAAAAATGTTGGACTCAATACGAATTGAATCCGGATGGAATCGCTCATATGAACATAGCACCCCATGTACAACATTTAACATAGCATATCTATTTTTTTTTCCAACTACATCGTAATACTATAATGGGATTATTTTAATTTAGTAAACTAAGTTAATTTAATATTTTGTGTATAATTATATATACCTCCTTATATTATATATATTAATAATATTATGTTATAGCTACTTAATTACATTAAATAAATTTACAGAATTTTTAAGCAGCAAAAATGGGAAAAATCAAAATTGTGTTCTTAATTACGGCTTTCAAAACTTGGATAACAAGGTCTTAAAAACTCTTACGGCGAAGAATGCAGCAAGAAAAATTACATTGTACAACATCAACGCCAGTAGAAAAACAAAGCTGCAAACTCTGTAAAGAGCCTGACATACCTAATATCGTAGAGTGTGACCTATGCGAAAATTGGTTTCACATTCAATGCGTCAACTTTGGCTCTGCAGTTAGCGATAGTAGTTACCAACCACTAACTCCACGTTTTACGAAGCCCATCGACCAGGCTAAGTCCACGGTTGTATTATTCAAGTCCCGAAATCAGAAGGAACTACTTATGAAGCAGTTAAAGGAGGAAGAGCAGTTAAGTCACGCGAGCAACCAGTTGTACCTAATACATAAGTACAAAATTCTTGCGGTGCTTAGCGCTTCAGACGAGAAGGAATATACTATTGAAGGTAAGTTGGTAGATTATAGTGCCGCTTTACACCAACATTTAAAATAGCATTTAACCTGCTGTCCCGTGCACAAGCACTTTTTTTTTGCTTATTCACACGTATTCACAGATAGAAGAAAGGGAGGGGATTTTTATTTCAGAACTGAACCTATGGAACTATCTTTTTTGCTCTCAGTTGGCGGTCTATTATATGTAGTTTGTGGTGTCGCAGTTGTGGGCATTACAATTCACAAGCACTGTGCAATTCGATGTTAAGCATAGTATCCTGCTCCACAAACCAGGAAGTCTAGCACGTAACTTGATACAATCTAGTTCAGTCGATACAATCGAGCTCTGGCAGCACCTAATTTGTCTCAATCGATTATTCTCGATTGATTATCCTCGATTGAGGCAAATTAGGTGCTGCCAGAGCTCGATTGTATCGACTGAACTCGATTGTATCAAGTTACCGCTGACTTTTCGTGCACCTACCCGATTCTCCCCGGAAAAAATTACCCTGTCTGTGAATACGTGTAAATGTCAAAATGAATGGCGGCAATGATTTTCAATGCTATACCATGGGCCTAGGATTTTTCAAGTATGCGTGCGTTAATGGCGCTCCTTTGATTTTGTACAGCACCAATACATGAAAAATCCTGGGCCCGCCGGCAGCTTGTAGGCAAAGTCCGTTATGTGGGAGCAGTCGACGCTCTATTCTTACTGGTTTGTGTCCTGCTCGCTAATTTTAGCGACCGCGTTTCTCTCCACAGCACAAATAAAGAATAGACCACCAGCTTCGGCCAAAAATGAGAGTTTCATAGAGCCAGTTTTGAAATAAGTAGCTCCGCCTCTTTTTCTATCTGTGAAAGTGAGAATACGTGTGAATAAGCAAAAAAAAAAAATTCTATAATAAATTTAAAAAGAGGTGAAAAAAGACAGTTGAATCTGGATGGCTTTGAAATAATTCAAATAATTGGCTGCTATTGGGACGTGTTAAGCAAATGGTGTGTATGATGTGGTGAATTAATTACCAACTTATATTTTATTAAAAAGCATAATAATAATATTTGGGTAATAACTGTACCTATCTAATGATATAAATTCCTATGCCATTATCAAAATATTATTTTAAGCTGTAAAACTAAATTGCAAGCATGATGAAATCAGCTAAACTCTTTGAGCTCTTTCTTATATTTTCAAGAAAATTAATTTGTTTTCGATGATTGCGTCTGTTATTAAAGTGTAATTAACATTTTGGAATAAATAAATGTTAAACGAAAACTATTTTGGTCATCTATTTATTGTTTTATTATATCTATGAGGAGAATATGGTGAATGGATTTTGAATTAGGTTTTATAAAGAATTGGCTGTTCAAAAATTAAATATCAACATTTGTCACTTAAAACATGGACTGCTTGTCATTTTTATAAAAAAAACCTGCTAGAAAACGTGTTTTAAAACAGCATAGGCGCTACGGAATGCGTAGCGTAGCGTTTACACGCCGCCGTCAAAGTTGAATAAAAAAGTGGCATTTTTGTTTAAAAAAAAAAGTTAGTTTTCATAGTAAAGCCTGAGCTACATCGAAACAAAAGTGGAAAAAAGTACAAAAAAGTAAATAAAATCATTCGTCCTACTTCATCATATAGTAATAGAATTTTCACAAAAAATCACGCTCAAGTCACATTATTCCTACGAGTTTCACAAGTAAAAGCTCTTAGATTTATTAGTTCAGATTTTACTCATAGATGTTTTGTCAATAGTCATGTGTTTTCGATGAAATAAACAAAAAAAAGCTCAGAGCTTTAGTAGTTCAGATTTTACTCAGAGATGTCACGTAAATATGCGTGTGTTTTCTATGAGTTTCGATGTTTTCACTTTTTTGTACTTTTTTTCACTTTTGTTTTGATCATTTTCCTTGTAGATGAAATAAAATAATAGTGCCCAGTTGCACAGTGCCCACTAAAGTTCGATTTCTGTTTCATAGCGTCATATTTGATTATAAAATATCGGACACTTAAGTTTCACACGGGACAGATGGCAAGCTATTCAGCTGTCAACGATTTGACAAGTTCCTTTGTTTTTTTTTTGCTTTACGAGTTGAAATAAACAAAATAATTATTTTACTTGCTAAAGTTAGGGGTTTTTTGCCATTAACAAACCATTAGGAAAATCGAATAAATTATTAAATATTGCAAAACAATTTTTCTAAGTCTCTGAATTATTGTTTGAGAGAATTACATTAACAACAACTCGTAGATACAGTCACTTTGGTAGGAATGATAGCTATTTCTAAGTGCTGCCAAGTTTTTTGTACCATTTGAGGTGAGTATTGTGAATCGATTGTGAAACGCAAAATATGCATGAGTGACACTTAGCTGTTCGTCTCTACTCAAACTTAAGTTACACTGAACTCTGCACTGTGCAATTGGGCAAAAGCATATTCACACCAATCATGGAATCCGCCGGAGGGAATTGTTCGCGGAAAAGAATATTTTGGTATCGTCGAATCCGAAAAGTGAACAGAAATCTGGAAAAAAAAACCACACCCTACCAATAGTATGTGTTAATATTATGTATATACCTACCTATATGACATAATAACCGTTCAATTTGCGGATTCGACGATACCAAAATATTCTTTTCCGCGAACAATTCCCTCCGGCGGATTCCATGATTGGGGTGATTAAGTCTGACAAAATAAATTTGCTCCCTCCTTTTTTTATTTAAATTATTTATTCCAAAACTCAGTACACTTTAATGAAATAAACAATCAAAGAAAATAAATAAATTTTCGTTTAAATACAATTATAGAAAAAGGTCGAAATTTATATCAACAAAACTAAAAAGTCATGTTTGATAATTTTTTGGCACGAGTACGATAACTTAGGCGCCGAAAATTGATAACGCTATTTTGTAGATGGGTTAAATACAAGCCTTTTTTTTACAGTTGGTCTATCTCGCTTCATTTAGGCGGGAGGGGTAATTTAGACTGGTTTTGTTCCTGTAACTAAGTGTTTGGAGGGAATCGAAGCAGTGTAGTACTGATTTGGAGTCAATAATGTGTGAGCCAAGGGCTTTTATAGCTGCTTGACTATCCGTGAATATATGGATGTTGGCGCCTTTAATGCCTGAATTGTATATAAGGTTTGCGCATTCTTTAATGGCATGGAGCTCTGCTTGAAATACGCTGGGGCTTTTTCCCATAGGTATTGAGATGTTCCGATTTGGTCCATGGATACTAGCTCCTACCCCCGAGTCCATTTTAGAACCATCCGTATACCACTTTAGGCCGTTTTGGCAGTTTGGTGGGTTATTGCTAAATGCTAACCCATGCTTCTCTGTTTGTAATCTCCGTGGAGAATATTTGACAAGGCATAGTGTCTTTGGTAAGCGGTCTGTAACGGCACAGATCATGTCAAGTTCTGGAATTTCAGAAAGTTGTTCAATTAGTTCTGGATGTTCGCCAATATTAAACTCTTCCGCTTGAGTCAAACTTGCTGATCTGCGTATTGCCACTTTTTTATATAGATGTGGAGGGGTGTTAGTCCTATTAAGGCTTCTATATCCGCAGTAGGACAGGTACGCATGGCTCCGGAAGTGCCTAGACAGGCAAGCCGTTGTACCTTATTTAATTTGTTTATTGTCGTTTTTTGGGTGACTTTGTTCCACCATACTATTGAGGCGTATGTTATAATGGGCCTGACCATGATCGTGTAGATCTTTGGAGAGATCCCCCAGGTTCTACCATATATGCTGCGGCAAGCCCAGAAAGCTTTGGTTCCTTTTTGGATTTTACTATTTATGTGGGAGTTCCAGCTTAGTTTTTTGTCGAGGATTACTCCGAGATATTTTACTTCGTTGGAATACTCAATGTCTGTGTCATTTATTGAAATTCGATTTAGACTTAAATTTCTCCTTTTCGTAAAAGGGACGATGACAGCCTTGCTGGGGTTTATGAAAAGACTTTCTTTTCTGCACCAGTCAATGACTATCTTAAGGGCGTTTTGCATTCGCGTTGTAACCTCGTTTGGTTCTTTGTCCCTAATAATAAATGATGACTAGGTCATCGGCGTATCCAATTATGTTGAAGCCTGAATTACTTAGGTCTTGAAGTAGGTTATCAATAACCAGAGACCATAGTAGGGGTGACAGTACTCCTGCCTGAGGGCAGCCTTTTACGGCTGTTACTGATACTGAGGTCAGTGCTGACGAAGCAGTTATTTTCCGACTTTCAAGCATCGCCTTGATCCAGTTGATGGTTGGTTGATCTATACCTCTGCGGGTCATAGCATTTGATATGGAGTCATATCCAGTGTTGTCAAAAGCACCCTCAATGTCGAGGAAGGCGCATAGTGCAACTTCTTTGTTTTGGTATGCACTTTTTATTTGTGCTGTTAAACTTAGAAGTGCTCCTTCTGTAGACTTGCCTTTTTGGTAGGCGAATTGGCAGGAGTGCAGAGGTGTGCTTTCATTTAAGCATTCTCTAATGTGCACGTCTAGAATTCTTTCCATTGTTTCCAGGAAAAACGATGTCCAGCTTATTCGACGGTATGGTTTAGGCAGTTCTATTGGATTGCCTTGTTTGGGGATAAATACCACGTCTACCTCCCTCCAGGTCTGTGGTATATAGCCCCAATTGAAACTAAACCTAAATAAGGCAACCATAGTGGGTAAGAAAAATTCCAAGCCCTTTTGTATGAGGGCAGGCAAAATTCCGTCTGTCCTTGTATGGTTTAAATGAGTCGATTGCCCATTTAACCTTATCCGGCGAGAAAAGTCTGCCGGATAAACTGTTAATCCTTTTTAGGTTTTTGGGGGGTGAGTCTACGGTCATGTGTTCGTGAAACTCACTTGTGATAGTGGATCCGGGGAAGTGAACCTGAAGAAGGGAAATCAACGTTTCCTCTCGGTCGCATGTGATTGTACAATCAGATTAGACTAGCAATCCCATGCAGTTTGTTTTATCTTTTGATAGTGCCCTGTGAAGGCGTGCCACCGCAGGGAGCTCTTCGAGTTCCTCACAGTAGTTTCGCTAGGATGCTCTTTTAGATTTTCGCAGCTCGTTGTATTGGGTAAGCAGTGATTTGTATTGGTCCCACTTACCGGTGCTTATAACGGCCAATTACTTATTTAAATTATTTGAATTATTTCAAAGTCACCACAGAAATAACTGTTAATGTTACCAAGTACCAGTGTATGCGTAACCAAATTCTTCCTCATTTACTTTAACATGACATGGCACATATATTTAAAACCACGCAGTAACTTTTCAAAACGCAATAGCTGGAAGCTGGCGGTAGTATAGGTTGTTTGTGATGCGTAAGCGTAGTTCAGTTTTCTGCCACGCACCATCGTCCAAACTTTCCAGGTTATCCTCAAAAAGAGAGTCCATATTTTAATGGGTGAGATACGCCGGAACCACTTAGGAGCCACCTGGTGGTATCACCGTCGTTATGTTTCGATCGCTGTAATTTGGGAGGAAAGTTAATTTTAGGTTACTTTTCACCAGTATGCACGAGCTGGGCCACATACCAAGTTGTTAACAACCCAATGCTCTTGGACCAATACGATATACCCCTGTCCTTTCAGAAACGGAGAAGAAGGTCGGCAGATGCCGTGATGGAGTGGTGGATATTAATATGAACTAACTGCAGCGTTGATGCTACAATCAGGCAGAGATACCTCCCTCACTGTGGAGGTTTCCGAGCTGTGATGTGCTTTTTAACTCAGGCCGGGGTATACTCGTCGGGTCCAGGGTTGCCCCCAAATAAACACTAACTTTGGAGCTTAATACACCTTTATTGATCGTCCTTCACAAGATGGTTGGTTCAACGAAAAATATTGGTTTCCCATAAAACCTGTGGCCTTTTCGGTTGAAATGCTGGCTGATTGTTTTCGAATGTAACAAAAACAATGAACATGTACACAAAAGTATTAAAATATTACATTGTACAGTAAAAAATGCAGTAATTCAATTATTTATTTAGCTGATTTAATGGCATAGCTATCGTCCATGTCTTGCAATTGGTTCAATTGATCACCGTTAACTTCTGAATATTTTGTTTCTGGATATTTGAATTGTTTAGTAAGAGAAAGAAAAAGCATTTACAAAAATAAATGTAAAATTATAAATTTAACAACTCCTAGTTTTTATTTCCCTAGGGTTGTTATAGATATTGAATTCTGGCTGACATATGATTTTAACCGCTCCGAAAAATCTACTGAATACTGCTGTTTGGATTCAGCATAAAGTTGTGAGTCCCTTCCATTCATTCGAAAATAAGAACGAATAGATGTGAGAAGCTAGGCCTAGTTAGAGTAAGAGCTATTAACGTTTTTTTCTCAGTCATTTTAGCAAGGCTGTAACTTTGTGAGCTTAGTTCGTGGTGACTACTGAACACGAAAATACATTTCTGGCAGCGTTGCGTTGGTTTATATTGGAATGACATAACCCCAAAAGTGAAAGAAATTTACCTCATTTTAGCAAACTTAAGATTTTGGTATATGATGAAACCGGAGTTTTGGTTTAGCTTTGAGGAATTAGTAGAGTGATAATATCTCTAACATAACATCAAAAATTTGACTTTGCTATTATGACTTCAATTTTGCCTTTTTTGCGCTTTAAAACCGGCAAACTGATATGGAATTGCATTTTCTGTCTACATCGGTCGTAAATTAATACATACCAAAATCTTGAGTTTGCTTAAATGAGGTGCCTACATTTTTTGCCCTTTAGAGGTTATGGCATTAATATATCAACCAACGCAGCGCTGCCAGAAATATATTTTTATGTTCAGTAGTCACCCCCAACTATTTTTTTATACCCTCCACAGGAAGGTATATTCACTTTGCCATTACGTTTGTAACGCCAAGAAGGATTCACCGGAGACCCTATAAAGTATATATATTCTGAATCAGGACCACATTCTGAATCGATATAGCCATGTCCGTCTGTCTGTCTGTCTGTCTGTCTGTCTGTCTGTCTGTCTGTCCGTCTGTCTGTCTGTCTGTCTGTCTGTCTGTTGAAAGCACGATAGCGTCCAAAGGATTTGACCTAGGCGAATGAAATTTTGTAAGACGACTTCTTTTTACCGTCACCAGGTTGGTATTGAAAATGGACTATGTCGGTCAAGTAGTTCTGGTACCTCCCATACAAAACCACTATTAGACCCACGTCTCTCTCTGTCTGTTGAAATCACTATAGCGTCCGAACGTATCGACTTAGGCAACTGAAATTTTATAAGAGGTCTTATATTTATGGCCTTCAAGTTTGTATTAAAAATGGTCCATGTCGGTCAAGTAGTTCTGTTACCTCCCATACAAAGCCAATATTTGACCCATATATCTATGTCTGTTGAAAGCACGATAGTGTCCAAACGAATCGACTTAGGTGAATGAAATTTTGTGAGAGGACTTTTTTTAACCGTCGTCAGGTTGGTATTGAAAATTGTCTATGTCGGTAAAGTAGTTCTGCTACCTACCATACAAAACTAATATTAGACACATACTAACTCGCATGGCAAACATTTTGCATGACTTTTATGCAGTGGAGGGTATCAAAGCATAACATGATGATGATAACACTTTTACTTGTTTTTTTTTTTTTTTGTATAAATTCCCTGCCCATTTGGCTGACACTGCGACCTTAAAGATCTATTGTATCGGAAGTAGGCTTTCCACCTTCTAGAAAATCTCGTGGAGGACTTAAAACATAAAACTTTTTTAAAACATAAAAACGGAAGATATGAGGTAGTTAAAAAAGCACCATTTTAACCACTGAATTTTTGGTTTTTTGTACTGACATTTCACTTACTTTCAAGGGCAGGGGCTAATATTTTCTACAAAATCGCAGAAACTGTAAGATACGTAGGTATCGGGGCATGCAAAATAAGTTAATTTTTGAAAAATTTACCGGTAATATAGCGGCAATTTTTTTTTTGCACATTTGAGCTCAGCGCATTAAATTCAATCGGATTAAAAAAAGTATTTTTTTTTTCGAATTTACAGTAAAGTAAAATCTAGCCGAGTCTACTACAATTACCCACTTTTCGTCATCATTTTGCAGCAACAGCGTACTGTAAAATTGAAAGTAGGTAGAGCGAAATTTTTCGTTCATGATTCCGTCATTTTTGTATGCGATTTTTCGTTCCGCAGCGGCTTTAACTTTCAATGAAGATGCACAAGTCAATAGTACCTGAAGGAGGTCCCTGAAGAGATGAAAAACATTAAACTCTCTTGCTCTTCTGCAGGTGCTGCAATTTATATTAAAACTTGACTCTAATGTATCTGTTGCCACATTTGTAAAATAGAATCGTACTCTTTGAGAAGTGAAAGGAATTTGAATTTTTTTTTGTTATAAGCCGTATTTTTTTGGGAAGTGAGTATAACAAAACCAAAAGTGAGTATAACAATTTTGCATGTAAAACCAAAAGTGAGTATAACAAAACCAAAAGTGAGTATAAAAGTTTTGCATGTAAAAGTAAAAGTGAGCTAGCTATAGATTCTCAAAAAAATACGCCTATAGTAAGAAATTATATTTGTGGAGGACATTTTTCTTTTTGTGGAGGACGGAGGACATCACCTTACAAAGGAGGACTGTCCTTCTTAAAGGAGGACGGATGGCAAGCCTAATTGGAAGGGATAAGGTTATTCTAAGAGACGTGTGACTTCCCTAGTGAAGGCCACTATGTCCTTAGTAGCGGAGTTCCTGAGCTCTGCTGGTAAAATTATCTCCTTGTTGAAGACACGTTTTCTTAACCAATGAAGTGCCGGGCAATCACAGAGGATTCGGAGGATTCTACATCCTCAAGATACAACCTACATTATATCTCCGGGTATAAATTCATTTTGTTAAGATGATATCTCAAGCCCCAAAATGGCCTGTGAGAAAGCCCAGCAGCCTTCTGATATTATCCTTATTTTAGTTGAGGATTTCCTTGTAGGAGTAAGGTTTAATTAAACTTTTGGAATGTCTTAAACCCGGAACATTTTCCCAGTGGTTTAGACGAAGTTGATGTTCCCAATTGTTAATTAGACCTAGGTTAGGTTAGGTTAAAAAGGGATATGAGATGTCTCATACAGCACTAGGCACCATAAGGGCCCATCGCGATCCCTAGGGGGAACCAATTGCAGTGACCTACAATGGAAAAACACCTAAACACTTGCCCTTGAGAAAGCCCCAATTTCCCTGCAAAAACCAAGTAGTCCCTTGAAGTTAGTATTGTCTATCTCCCCTAAATGTTGGAAGAAGTACCTGCCCAAAAATTTCCTTCTACTGCGACATATTGCCTCACATTCGCACAGTATATGTGTTATGTCCTCTTCGGCTTGCAGGTCACCGCAGAATCTGCAAGTGTCCGAGTCTGCTAGCCCTAGTCTTTTGGCATGTTTTATAAGAAGAAAGTGCCCTGATAATATGCCGATCAGTGTCCTGAGCTGTTCCGTGCCTAGTTTGAGGATTTCCCTACATCTTTTACGGTCGTATAGCGGCCAAAGTGCCTTAGATACTGCGTGACCGGCTTCCTTATTTATTTTATTCCTAATATCGCTTTTTATGGTGCAAGGAGGTGGTTTAATATCCACATCTCCTCCGTCTTGCAATTCCCCGCCTATCCTCGCAAGCTCATCCGCTTGCTCATTTCCAGCTATACCGCAGTGTCCTGGTACCCAGCACAGTCTCACTCGGTTCTGACTGCATAATGCCTTAAGCATTGTGCGACAGGTCCTGACTAATTCAGAATTGATGTTCGTAGATTCCAGTGCCTTGAGTGCAGCCTGGCTATCGATGTAGATGGCTATATCCTTTCCAGATATAGATCTCATCCGCATTAGCTCTGCCGCTTTCAGAACAGCCAGAACTTCTGATTGGAAGACACTGCTTTTATCCGGTAGTCGTATAGACACTTTTAGATCTGGATATACACAGAACGCAGATTCAAAACCAGCCCTAGCTAGATGGTCCGCCGATTCGTTGCCCTCAATACCTTGATGACCATGTACCCAACCAAGTTTAACCTTGTTGTGTTTGGATAGGACTTGCAAGGCATCGTAAAGCCGCTTGATTGAAAAGATTTCCCTTACTGGAATTTAAAACGGCGCAGACCTCAATGGCATGGACTTCAGCCTGAAAAACCGTGGGACACATTCCCATAGGTATTGAGACTTTGGTATTGGGTCCAGAGACACTAGCACCAACTCCAGATTCCATTTTCGATCCGTCCGTGTACCAGACCAAACTTTTTGGGTTTAGTGTCGGAACACCATTGTCCCTGTAGCATCTTGCTAAAAATCGTAATTCAACTGACTGTAAGTATACACCAGAAGTAGAGTGTGGGTGTGATCGAAGACACCAAGCATCCATAACCCTATTATCTATTTGGTTGTCTCGTGTGCATGAACGATCAAGAACGAGAGTTAGTCTAAGTCCGACTACCGACCGTCGTGCATTGCCGAGCCGACTTTACATTTGGCGACGAGAAAAAGTGAAAAAGTGAAAAAATAAGTGAAAAGTGTTTATCCAAAGTAAAATACGGTAGTTTGACAACGAGAAACGAGAGTTTAAGAAAGCAAATAGAAAAGTAGGTAAGTGAAACTGAAAAAAAAGAAACATTTCCAAAGTTTAAAGATATTTTGGTTGATATTCCCATCGACGAATCAGTCAAACCAATTTCTCAACCTTGCAGGAGAATACCGATTCCACTGGAAACCAAAGTAGCACAAAAAATCCAAGAACTTTTTGACAGCGATATAATCGAAGAAGCAACAAGGCCATCGAAATGGGTATCGCCCATAGTCCCTATTTTAAAAGGAAATAACGAAATAAGACTTTGTGTAGACATGAGGCGGGCAAATGCTGCGATTATGCGCGAAAATCATCCACTGCCCACGATGGACCAATTCTTGCCAAAGTTTTGCAAATCAAACTATTTTTCGAAGCTGGACATAAAAAACGCGTTCCACCAGGTAGAAATTCATCCTGATTCGAGATACATAACGACATTTATTTCGCCAAGGGGATTATACCAATATAAAAGATTAATGTTCGGCATAACATGTGCCCCGGAAATTTTCCAAAAAATTTTAGAGAAAATGCTCATTCGATGTGAAGGCACCATCAACTTCATTGATGACATATTAGTGTTTGCAAGCACAGAAGAAGAGCACGATAGACGATTAAAACAAGTGATCATGACTTTAAAGGAAAACAATGTCTTACTAAATAATGAAAAATGTATCTACAAAGCTCAACAGATTGAATTTTTGGGACACCAGCTAAAACCGCAGGGCGTAAAACCTTTACAGAAATATATAGAAAGCATAACTAAGTTCAGAGCCCCAGCAACAATAGAAGAGCTACAGAGTTTCTTGGGATTGGTTAATTTTATTGGTAAATGGATCCCCAATCTAGCTACAACAACAGAGCCATTTAAAAAGTTGTTAAGAAAAGGACTTGGAAAAAATGCAAAGTTGAAAGAGTTCTGGTTAAAAGAACAAAACTTGGCGTTCGAAAACCTTAAAATATGTCTAACAAAAACGATCTCATTGGGGTACTATGATGTGAATGACAAGACACAAGTTATTGCTGATGCGAGTCCAGTGGGGCTAGGGGCAGTATTGATACAAATCAACACAAAGGGCCCGAGAATAATAGCCTTTGGAAACAGAACGTTAACCCAATGCGAGCGTAAATACAGCCAAACGGAAAAGGAAGCCCTAGCGTTAGTCTGGGCAGTCGAACACTTCAATATATATCTTTTTGGGAAAACATTTGACTTGGTAACCGATCATAAGCCTTTAGAAATAATTTTTGGTCCGAAATCAAAACCATGTGCCCGAATTGAAAGATGGGTCTTAAGGCTACAGTCTTACAAATATCGAATTATTTATAAGCCAGGCAAACAAAATATAGCGGATCCTTTATCGCGATTGTGCGAATATTCCAACACACTCCCCACATGTGATGATATATATGTACGTGAAGTGGTAGAGCAGTCACGACCTGTTTCTACATCCATACAAGACATTTGTAGATATTCAGAAACTGACCCAGAAATAACTAAGGTAAAGAAAGGTATTTATAATAGCGACTGGGACGATTCTGTGAAAAGGTATAAAATTTTTGAAAACGAGCTGTGTTTTTATGAAAGTATACTTTTAAGGGGAAATAAGATTGTCATACCCGAGAAAATGAGAAAAAGTGTCCTAGATGCGGCACATGAAGGTCACCCAGGGATTGTTGCTATGAAAGGTCGGCTTAGAACGAAGGTGTGGTGGCCGGAAATAGACAAAGATGTCGAAAATCTAATTAAAACATTCAAAGGGTGTACAATGATTGCCATGCCACATCCTCCAGTGCCTTTGAAAAGGCGCGAGCTTCCGGTCGCACCATGGGTTGATATCGCTATTGATTTAATGGGTCCACTTTCTAATAGCGAATTCCTTTTCGTTGTAGTAGACTACTACAGCCGTTATAAGGAAATAAAAGTTTGTTCAAGCACTACTAGCTCTAACATTATAAATATGTTACGAGAAATTTTTAGTAGGCTTGGTTTCCCTGTATCAATTACAGCCGATAACGGGAAACAATTTATAAGTGAAGAATTTAAGCAGTTTTGTGAACGGTGCAACATCATACTTTTCAATACTATTCCATATTGGCCTCAACAAAATGGGGAAGTGGAGAGGCAAAACCGTGATATTTTGAAGCGTTTGAAAATAGGACAAATCGAACGCAAAGGACTGAAAGACGGTTTGTGGGAGTACCTAATGATGTACAATAGTACTCCCCATTCTGTGACTGGAAAAACACCTTCGGAATTATTTTTCAATAGACTTAACAGAGACAGAATTCCTGCAATCGAATCAATAGAGAAAAAGGTAAATGATTCGGAAGTACGAGATAGGGACAAGCATATGAAAGAAAAGGGGAAAGAATACGCTGACAAGAAACGAAGGGCTAATAGTTCTGATATTAATGTAGGGGACAAAGTTTATATAAAAAACATGGATAGGCATAATAAACTAAGTCCAAATTTTAGCGAAACCCCGCATACCGTAGAAAGCTCTAGGGAAGGAGATATTGAGGTAAGGAACGACCTAACAGGCAAGACTTTTAGGAGAAATTTTGTTCACCTCAAAAAAGTAGAAGGAGAATGGAAACATATAAAGGATTAAAAGAAAAATAATAGTTATAAAAAATGTTTACCTGAAAAAAAAAAGTTTAAAATTTTGTAAAAAAATAAAATAAAATTAAAAAAAAAAGTTTAAATATATAGAAGTTGGAATTGTATCTCAAATTATATGTTGAATTAAAACTTTTTGTGTTCAGTTATTATAAAAAATATGTAACCCCTAATGAAGTCACTATGTTAAAATTGTATAAGAAAAGAAAAGGAAAATAAAATGAAATTGTAAAACAAGGAAGAGATGTAGCATCTTGCTAAAAATCGTAATTCAACTGACTGTAAGTATACACCAGAAGTAGAGTGTGGGTGTGATCGAAGACACCAAGCATCCATAACCCTATTATCTATTTGGTTGTCTCGTGTGCATGAACGATCAAGAACGAGAGTTAGTCTAAGTCCGACTACCGACCGTCGTGCATTGCCGAGCCGACTTTACAGTCCCATTTCGCGCGGTCCAGTATTTCTACCTAAAATAATTTCCCAAAACTATATTCCCTAACCATAATGTCGGGGGTGGAACAGAACATGTCCATATTTGGGATTGAGTTAAGTATTTCCAGGTGTCCCACATGGTCAGCTGTTTTAAACTTGCATTCTATCTGCAGCTTAATAGCACATCTAGCTGCCACTTTCCTAATAAATATAGGGGTGAAAGCCCTATAATAGCTTCTAATGCTGTAGTAGGGCAAGTGCGCATCGCACTCGTGATGCCGAGTCAGGCAATACGCTGTAATTTTTGTAGTCTGTTTGCCGTTGTCCGTTGAAGAACTTTCGGCCACCAGACAATTGCCGCGTATGCGATAATGGGCCTTACCATCATGATATACAGCCAGTGTATCATTCTGGGGTTTAGACCCCAAGTTCTGCCATAAAGTTGCCTACTGGCCCACATGGCTCTAGTGGCACGTTCTGTGGCGAACTTGATTTGTGAGCTTCTTATCAAGGACAATTCCGAGATATTTGACTTCATTGGAGTAGCTCAAAGTAGTGCCGTTTACGTTAATATTGGAATTTTCTTGGGTCTGAAAGTTTCTTCTACCTTTCTGACAAGGCAATGAAGAGCACCCTCAGTGGATTTACCCTTTCTGTACGCAAATTGACTTGATTGGGAATATGCCGTCACCCCCATGGGCCTTGAAAGGTTTGAAAGAGCCAATTGCCCCGAACTAAGCTCACAAAGTTACAGCCTTGCTAAAATAACTGGAGAAAATACGTTGCTGGCTCTTAGTCTATAGCGTCGCATACGGGCCTTTTGCGCCAAACAATTTATTTTTGTTTATACGGATAGGCATTTAAGGAAAATGTTGTGGCCGATCGTCCAGGATGATATCCGAAAATGATTTAAAGGCTTTTGCAGTGAGCGAAGACACCCTATGAGATTAATGCCCATAGATGTGCTATGCGATGGGGTCCTATCCTCGACCGCAATAAAGTGTTAGATAAATTAGTTGGTTTTAAGTTTAGTTGTCTCATAGAATGAGTTGTGTTAGTTTGAGATAGCCTTAGATGAGTATTACAAAGTTGATCTATTCGATACCCGATACCAACATCCCAACGCGATTAATCAAACTGGTCTTCCCCCCCCCCACCCCTCTTTACTAATTTTACTTGAACAAGATTGCATTTACCATCTAATTGTGACGCAAGGTTAGGTTAGGTTAGGTTGAATAGGGTGTGAGTTCATCACATTGGACTAGGCACCATATTGGACCCATCGCCATCCCTGGGGAACCTTAACGGTCAAATAACCTAAACCACTTCGCACAAGCAATTAATTTCCCTACAGAACCTGAAAATTGTTTCAGTTTTGTTTGCGGCGCAAACCTCCTCCAAATTATCGAAGAAGTACCTACCGAGGAATTTCCTCCTGTACCGAGCAATAGCTTGACATTCACAGAAGAGATGAGTTATGTCCTCTGTGACATGCAAGTCTTCGCAATACCTGCATATGTCTGTATCTGTTAGACCTAATCTCATAGCGTGCCTCCTTAGAAGTGCCCGGAGAGTATCTCTATTACCATTCGTACCCCTGATCTGCTGAGCCTTAGTAATTCTACAGATTTTTTCCGATCTACTTTAGGCCACAGAGCCTTTGAGACCCTGTGCCCTACTATATTTAACCATCTCTGATCTGCCCTGTTTTTAATATTCTCGAGAATAATTCTCTTGGCCACGGCTATTGGTGGTCTAATGCCCTCAATTGTTTCATTAGGTGGAAGCTCTGCTCCGGTTTTGGCCAGAACATCAGCCCTTTCGTTACCCTCAATATTACAGTGCCCGGGTACCCAACACAATCTGACTTGGTTCTGCGCGCATAATGCTCTGCGTTAGTTAGCCGAAGCGCACTATTACCTGCTTGCAATTTTATTTGTAGGTCCACGGCTAAATATACACAAACGCCTCAAGTGCAGCTGTGATTTATATTGATTTATAACCAATGCATCATTGTTGGATTCAATCCCCATTTTTTCCTGCTGTTCTCTTACAGACGAAGAGAGCATTATGAGCCTTTCGGACTCTTTCCTGAACGTTTAGTTTCCAATTCAATTTTTTATCTAGGACCATACCAAGATATCTTGCGCTATCCGAAAGGGAAAGCTCCACTCCACCAATCCTGGGTAGTTTGAAGGGTGGTATCTTGTATTTTGTACTAAAAAGTACTAGTTCTGTCTTTTCCGGGTTGACACGAAGTCCACACCCTTCCGCCCATTTTCTGAGCTTGTTGGGGGCTGATTCCATGGTTTCACTCAAAGTGTTCAGGAATTTACCCCGAACTAGAATTGCCACATCATCCGCATAAGCGGTTACGCTAAACCCTGCGTTATTGAGTTCTTTAAGTATATCGTCTATGACATGGACCCAGAGAAGAGGAGATATAACCCCTCCCTGGGGAGTGCCTCTAGTAACCGATTTTCTTATTGAACTGTGTCCGAGAATTGATATTTCTGGTGACAAGCATCGTGCAAAGCCAATTGGTGATGCTATGATCTATATTTATCTTTCCCAGAGCGCGTTTGATTGCCTCTGCCCTAACGTTATTGAAAGCCCCTTCGATGTCTAAGAAGGCAGCTAAAGCAAATTCCTTGTGGTGTAAGCTGTGTTCTATTTTACATACCACTTCATGTAGAGCTGTTTCTACCGATTTACCTTTTAAGTATGCGTGCTGAGCATTGCATAGATTTCCATTGCAACACTTGCTTCTTATATGGATATCAAGAAACCTTTCGAGTGTCTTGAGGAGAAATGACGAAAGACTGATGGGTCTATAGTCCTTCGCAGAGGTATGGCTTGGTTTACCTGCTTTGGGTATGAAAACCACTCGCACCTCTCTCCATGCCGTGGGTATGTAGCCAAATTTAAGGGAATGTATAAAAATTTCCCTGATTCTATCTGTAATCATAGCCGGGGCCTTTTGCAGCATAGCTGGCAGAATGGCATCAGGGCGCGGTGCTTTATATTGAGAGAAGGACATTATAGCCCAACGCACTTTTTTCCAAGTGAAATGGTGTTCTATTTGGGCTTCGGTTGACACATCAGCACACATTGACACATTGACACACATCCTGGAAAGTGAGCTTCAACTAAAGCTTCTAGAACTTCCTCACTGCTTTCAGCCCACTCACCATTAGATTTCCTAATAAAGCTGGGTACTACCGCATCTTTAGCAATAATCTTGCGAAGTCTGGAGGCTTATTATTTAGGAAGCTTATTTGAAAGCGAATCCATTTGTGATCCGATAGGGATGCCTCATCTAAGACCCTCCATTTACAAATTTTAAGAGAATCAGTACAGGATGCTAGAGTGATGTCTAACACTTCCTGTCTGTTTCGCACCACAAAAGTTGGTGTGTTGCCCATATTATATATAGTAAGCCTTGTTGATAAAATAAAATCAAAAAGTAACTCACCTCTAGTGTTTATGTCAGTTCTACTCCACTGAGAGTGATGCGCATTAGCATCGCAGCCAACGACAAAAAGCCAATCGTCCCTGACCATCAGCTGCCTCATCTTGTTAGACGGGACTTCCGTAGCCTCGTACGGGAGATAGGCCGAATTGCCTTCTGGGTCCTGTCTTCAACACTTTCCATGTGTTGCCCTGCAACTCCCTATTCTGCATGTGGAGGAGACCGAGAAGTTTCTCGGGGTAAGTATAGGGAAGCGGAACCCAGACCCCAGGCGACCGCTCGTTTACGATGGCAACAAGAAGCTCGTCCTTTGGGTCGAAGACCGGATGCGCCGCAGGCGAAGTACCAGCCTTCACCTTTTTTGCTGTGCTCGGTTCGACGACGTCATCAGATCTGCTCCTTTTGCTCTGGAACTTCTCCTTGACTCCCGCAGTAACAGCCTCCTCCTTACTCGTTCCCTGACTATTGTCTGGTCTAAGTCCACTGGTGGACGCCTGACTAGTTGCCCTAGCTACTTTGCCCGCTTCCCTTGGCCCGCTCTAGTTGGGTTCTACCCCAGGATGTGCGCTCAACTCCTTCCCTGATTGGCCGACTTTGGAGTGCCAATGGCAACAACATTGGAGTGCCAATGACAACAGAGTACCTGCCACCTGCGTCTCCCGTTTCCTTGGTCGGTTTTCTGACCTTAGCGGTGATAGCGAGAGTACCAGCCACCTCGCTACTACCCCTAGCTTTCTGAGTGAGTGTACCAGCCATCTCACATTTACCCTGCGCTATGTTGGTGGGAGTACCTGCCTGCCCACCGTTGCCCTTGTCTACAGTAGTGAGAGTACCAGCCACCTCACTAAAGGCCATACTACTGTCAGTGAGTGTGCAATCCGCATCCTCACTGTCACTAGCTAGCAGCACCTCCTCCAATTCCTTTTCCAAGCCGGAGATGGATGACTGAGGTTCCGACTCGTTAGAGTCATCACCTAGTTCCATCACTGGCTGGCTAGAGTCTTCCCTGTTGGTTTTTGGGATATCCAATCCTCTTTTGTCTTTTTTTTGGTTTTTAAAGTTAGTTGTGTCCATTTAGTTCCCACGAGTAAAGCCGGAAAAAACAAGGTCAGCCCAGACAGCGCCGCTATACCTGGGTAAGGCTAATTACAACAGACTTGCGCCAAGGCGTCGGAGGGAGCTCGTTAGTAGCCGGTTTTACCTCCGGCCGATTGCAACCAGAAGCACGGTTTGCTATACGCTCTCTCCACTTCTGGTATCAGGTACGATTTTAGGGTTTTCTCCCACCTCAACTAATGGATCACGACATACGATTAAGGCGTAAGCATAAATCCTTGGCTGACACCAACCAGACAAGCTGATTGGCCATTTTCAGACGGGCGCCCGCGGGAAGGAACAACAAGCTGAGGATTTTGCCCAGTCCAATTGTGACGCAAACAATATTATTTTATATTCAGACATACATTGATTTAAACACGCGTTATATTTCACATCTAAAAGCCCACCGAAAATGGTGGCAGCAACAACAGTAGCACCTCGTACTTTTGCTGTAAACCATTAAAAATCATAAGGGTAAAATCAAAAACGTCTTTCGAAGCAATATGGCTCTAGACTGAAAAATAACATGCCCATATTTTTTTAGTGAGATTAGTATACGCACGCACCATACATACACATCCCTAATGTGTTTTCCACTTTTCCAGCATTCAGTTCATGTACCGTTGCTGTCTGTTAAGTACATACGCGCGATTTAAATTTAGAAAGTTTATTTATGTTTTCCAAAACACCAATGAGTTGAATGAGCTATAAATGCGCATTTCAGTTTGAAGTGATTCGCACCCACAATTGTTGCAATTGTTGTTTTATTAAAATGGTTTTCCCTTTACAGTGATTTTAAGCGATTGCTTTTAAAAGTGTTGTCTTCTGTTTAGATAAACGAACAAAAAGTTCGCATTTATTATTGCAGGAAAAGTATTTTGCTAAGAGTGTACGTTTCTTAATATACTAATTTTAAAATTGCTGGATATTATTAATTTTTAATAAGCAAAATTGATCTGTTGTCTAAAATATTAAAAATGTGCCTTTCCAATAATTAGTTATACCTAGGCCCACAACACAAAGTCATTTTGAAAACTTGAATACAAATTATTAAAAAAGTATATATAATTTTCGACAACTATAGGTCGTAAGTTCTTTCAAACATATATTGCTTGATATTAGCAAAACGTGTACCCAGTTCAACTGGCAAGATCTGGCAAAAACAAATTTTCAAATCACATCCAAATAAATGAAAAGGAATTTATTTTAACATTGGTGACGACCTTGAGGTTAGCTGCGAATCTTTCCTAAAATTCACTGTAACAATCTGTATTTCGAGCATTTGTGTGAAAAATATACACATAAAAACACATAGTTTGGCAAAAATTTAAATCGATAGACATAATCTAATATATGTATTCTTTTTAATGTCCTGCTGTTCGCCCATGTTCACGATGATATATTTTTTGATTTAATACTAAATTAGTAAATGTTTATTTATGCGTAGATTTCAACTAATTTGCAGCTTAATCGCTACACTATTTATCGGCTACTTTTATAGCTATCGATTGCTTTTGATTCCTCCCGTGCGTCTGTATGATTTTATACCTACTATATTAATTAGTGTCCACTTAGATCGTTATCGAAATGGAAATAAATAACAACTCTTCGGAGCACCTTGCGGTACTTACAGGTAAAACTTTATCGCAAAAAATTTGTGAAATAGTTGTTTCTGCACTACAGTTATACAAAAACGTCTGAATGTGTAAACATAAACTAAAATATGTACTGTTCAATATGCACACATTTTATACAATATTTTCTGGAAATTGGCAGTGCGAAGCTAAACGACCAAACACTGTGGTTATAGGGGATGCGTGCTCTGTTAACCACACGTTTTGACGCCCAAATCAGAATAAACAAACCTGATAGGTCTAATAGAACCAGTTACAGTGCACATGTTTTATTCTTCAGAAGCCGCACGAAATCGCCTAAGTAAAGTCACCGATCAAATCATTTATTATGAACTAAAAATAGGCACTGGGAAAGGAATACATTTTACACTTTAAAAAAATCGTTTCTATCAAAATGAAAATTCGAACATTTTGCTGCTTAGTTATTCTTTTACTAGTAAACAAATTTTATTAAATCGAGTGTTTTATTAATAAAAAAAATAAATAAAACAAAAACAAAAAAAAATTGCTGTTCCTGATTTAATTAATTTTGTTTTGTGTTCTGTTTCTCACCAACAGCTCTTTCACGTTTCACGTTTTCTTTAGAGTCCTAACAAGTTCTTAAAAACCAGAAATCTGTAAAAAGTTTGGTAACGAAATAACAATACCAAAACGAACTTTATTTTCAAGCACACTCGGAAACACAAATATCGTGGGATTTATCCCTTTTTGTGCGATTTTCGATGTCCGAAAAGCTTTCCGTGGGATAAAGGGAAAAAGCACAAAAATCGTGGGAATTTCAGGAAACTGACAAAACAAGTGTTAAAATTATTTTTTTGTGAATTTTCATCAAAATTATTCCAATTCACAATAATTATCAGTTGGGATTGGAATAGAACCAGTTTGAATTATTATTACTTCATCTTCATGAGCATCAAAAATGTATTTTGTGTCATAATTTATGATGTGAGAAGCTAGACCTAGGGTGATACGGACTTATTATTTTAGTTCTCTAAATAATGATCTGGACAAAATCTTGAAGTGGGGAATAGACAACTTGGTTGTATTTAATGCAAACAAGACAGCTCACTACTTTTTCTAGGAAAAATGCATCAATAGTTCCTCAGATCCAAATGGATGACCTTCCAATCCATCCCTATGACTCAATGCACCTTCTAGGAGTCACAGTCAATTCAGGAATCACATGGCAGGACCACATCCTATATCGCCCACTAGTTTAAGCTACCTTTTTAGAGCAAAGAGGTACTTTAACCCCAAGCAACTTCTCCTTCTCTACAAAGCACAGGTTGAACCAGGACTGGAATATTGTTATTATATATGGAGCTCGGCCCCAAAGCATTCACTTAATCTACTTGACAGCATACAGAGACGAGCAGTTGGACTTATTGGAGGCCCTACTCTCACATCGAATCTACAACCGTTGGTGCACAGAAGACAAGTCGCTGACCTCTGCTTGTTCTATAGGTACTTCCATGGTAGACGTTCCGAGGAACTCAAAGACATTATTAATCCATAATGGCCTTATGACCCACTTCGGTGGGACATAATTCCATATTTTGATTATGTACTTATGTCTCACCGAAGTGGGTTATAAGTCCATAGAAATCGTCTATGGAATTATGTCCCATCTAACATGTTCTCGTGAAATTCCACTTATATTTATTTATTCTCAGACGCAAAATTGTATTTTACTTTGTTTTTCTTTGAATATGTAAAAAAGGAAATTAGGCTTTATCAACTTTTTATATTGCATATCACCAAAGACATCACAAATAAACCGTCATTACGGTGGGTTTCCTTTTTTACCCTAAGGAACTTTCAATTAGCTTTAAATGCACTTCTTGCCCAGTTTTGAATACGCAAACGCCTGGCTAAAAATATCCCAAAGATACAAACGGTGCTCCTTAACTTCATTCACATGCTCTGTGCTACCACTGTTTTCTATCGCGGTTCTTTCAAAATCCGACTCTAAATCAATATCTTTCCAAGCTTTAAAGTTGTCTTCATTCGTTACTAATTTTAATATTTCGTCACAGTCATCACAGATGTAAGTTTTGAGTAAAAATTATAAGAAAAAGGAAAAATATGAGGATTTTGGTTAAAAAAATTTAAATCAATATCGCCTTTTTTTGGGTGCGTCGCCAAACCCATTTTCGTGTCGCCAAATTAAATTTCAAATCGCCTGTTTGGCGATAAATCGCCACATCTGACAACCCTGTCCCTAATATAGTGTCAGGAATTACCACCTACAATAGTCTGCTTGCCTTGCAAATATTTAAAACTTTGCAAGAAGTGTATTACTGCATTTATGGCTAATTGACAGAGTTGGGAAATAATTATTACTTTTGGCAATTGATTACAAGCCAAATTACAATTACAAGTAATTAGTAATTGATGTTGTAACAATTAAAATTTCATGTAATTGTAATTGCAAAAAATGCAATTACAATTACTGTTAATTGTTAATTGAGAAATCACAATTAACAATTACATGTAATTGCAGAAAAGTAATTGAAATCTGGAAGTAATTGAAGAAAACACAGTGTTAATGACTTTTTGAGTAATTGATTACTTAAATAGTAATTCATTTCATGAATTTTTGTAATGTCAAATAATAAAAATACAAATAAGCAAAAAAAAAAATAAAGTGAATTATGAAAATAAATGATTCGCCTTCAACATAACTAACATTTCAAAGTTAGTATCGTTGAGGTTTTGCCTTCGAGGAGTGGATACAATTCCCGCAAATGAGAAAAAATACAAATAGGATAGGATAAATAATTATGCTAGTTTATGGAATATATACACTTAGTATAGAACAGAGATGACTGTCTTACAACTGGAAATAACACTGTTGATAATTTGAAAGTTGTGTTAATATGATTTATCTTAAGCCAAAGGAAGATAAACTAGCCATCGTATGTATGTAGTGTACGGGAAAAAATTGTTCAGTTTAATTCATCTAACTCGTCTCGTTTAAATTCATTTTAAAATCAATCTCTATGACTGGAGGAAAAATATGGATATAAAATGAATAATTACATGTAATTGTAATTGAATTATTTTGTAATCATTATTTCCCAACTCTGCTAATTGAAGATAGATACGTTAGGAAAAAAAGGAATAATATAATAATACTATAATAACGTTTTATTTGTGATGTCTTGATATGCATTATCTTAAATGATTTAGAAAAATGAAAAAGTGTCCCCAACCTGTTAATATTGCAATCAGTGACCGATTATTAATTCAAACGGTATAAACAAGTTTTTCTTATGGAAAAATAGCATTTGGTCTAATTTGGCTTTATCTTGCTTTGCAGAATGTAACAATTTGGTCTTATGTCACTTTCCAAAGCGTCTGAAAGCCAAATTTAAAAATTTGGCCTTATGTCACGGCACCTATTTGTGCTACCAATAAAATTGTGCTCTTATGTCCCATAATGGACTATGACCCACTTCGGTGGGACATAATTCCATATTTTGATTATGGACTTATGTCTCATGGACTTATGTCCCTGCGCCGATTAATCTTTCGTTGACGTTCGTGGTGATAACTTTAAACTACATATATTTAATCATATTGAGGCAGGAGAAAATACCTCAAACGTTTTTGTTGTGAAAATAGTTATTTTACCTAATTTATGAAATCCTAGAAAAAATCCATGCAAATGTAAACAAACTTCTTTGTATTTCGTCTAAAAAAAGTAATTTATTATCTTCGATACTCGATGGTCATCTGCCAGCGCTTGCCTCGTTTTTAAAATTTTTTTTGGATCCGATTTGGATTCAATTTTCGCTGAGTTCGGCGAGCTCGCTCTCTCATTCTCTCACCAACACATACAAAAGTAGGTCCGCTGTGATTCTAATTTCCATACTAATTTGAGCCGACAAACGCAGTTTCGCGGATCCGTATGCGGAGTCTTCCATATGTCATTGACTCCGTTTATGAGCCACATACACAGTCATGTGAAAAATAATAGGGACACTGATCAAAACACAACTCTGTTTCATTGCCATAAATTGGTTAGAAACGGCACATTAAATTATTTTTTTAGGATGTGGATAAAGGAAATACCGCTATCATAACATAACATAAGCCTATTTAAATATAAAAACAATACTCCAAACTTAATGAAAATATTCTTGTTCTTTGTATTCTCACGAAATACAGGAATGTGTCCCTATTATTTTCCAGCTCCTCTAATATACAGGGTGTCCCAGTTAAACGGTATAATCGTTTAAGGGAATATTCCCGAAGTTCCGCCGAACAAAAAGTTGTAGGGCAAGGAGGGGGGTCCATTCTCACCATATTTCCCGTTATATCCCATCAAAGTAAAAGACCTCTAATTTGGAGGTGTTACCACTTAGAATGACAATTTAGTAGCGCATACTAGTCTTAAGCACTTTGGGTACATCTGAGTAGCTTAAAAAAAAAGTTATGGCTCCTCAAAACTAAAATTTTGAAAATTTTTTGATAAATTTTTTTTACTTAAAATGCTTTTTTCTCAAAATGTTTACTTTATAAATTTTAATTACTAACGTACCTATAAGCAATGGTTAACAGTTAATTGTCAAATAGGAAAAAGAAAGCTTAACATAGACTTCCTCATTCTTGGTAAGACCTTCCAGCACTTGTTCTCTGTTCTTGTTTTTGTTATATAAAAGTAATGCAACTGCATAACAAAGGTAATGCCTAGTAATGCAGAAGAAAATCGAGTATATAATGGACCAGCTCGTAGGGTCACTATATTTCAATCGTTAAAGAACTTAAAAATGTGTGAGGGGCCATCAATGTCTGACCATCTAAACAAATTCCTCATCTTTTTTTGAGAATCTATAGCTAGCTCACTTTTACTTTTACATGCAAAACTTGAATACTTACTTTAGGTTTTACATGCAAAATTGTTATACTCATTTTTGGTTTTGTTATACTCACTTCCCAAAAAAAAATACGCCGTATGTCGTTATAGCCACGTGCTTTGGAACACTTTTTAGCCAAAATGTATTTTTTGCCAAAATGTATTTTTTGAAGTGAAATTATATACATATAAGATACATTATATACCTTGCTACAAATGGATGTTTATATTTTTTGTGATCGTGCAACACAAACATGAGAAACAAAAACAAAACCACACCATCATACGTGTACGGGAGCGGGTCATAATTCTGTATTTCAAAATTCTGTATCGACAAAATTCTGTATATTTATTTTTTGAAAATACTGTATGAACGAAATTCTGTATTTCAAGATGCTGTATATCCAAAATGCTGTATTTCCAAAGTGCTGTACTTCCAAAATGCTGTAAATGCAAAATTCTGCTTTCCGAAATGGTGTTTATGTTCCAATTTTATATTTTGAAAAAGAGTTTGCATTAAAAAAAGGAAGCTTTGATATAATTTTTAAAAATTATTAAGAACAAGAAAAAATATGTAAAATAAATTGAAATTCACTTAGGTGCCAACTGCCAACATAATTTAACAAAAACATTAGACAGAAGAGAGTGGCAGTGGTGTAGCGGTGCGGTGGCGCGGTGACCAAGTGGCAGGTGGCATAGGAGTGGTGTGGCGATGGCGGCGAATTGGAAGTGGTTTATTTTAGACTAGTCATATCATATTGTAAGGGCTGGTGACGACGCCTATTTTTGCATTACAACTGTGTATTTTTGTTTACCCGGAAACTTAAAACATGCGGAATGACCAGGAATTAACAAGTACGACATTTTAAGCGCTGGTGGCACTATACGTCGTTTGCCACACCACTCCTATGCCACCGCTGCTCCACTGCCTTACCACTTGGGTGCGCGCCTTGTCTAAGAGTAAACTTAATACTTCAAAGAAATTATATGAACATACAGTGGCCGCCATAAGTATTTTGACAAAACTAAAGTTAATTCTGCTCATAATTTGAAACTTACTTCATGTAAATTTTGGCATCAGTGGAAAGGTCATTTAAATTCCGTTTGAATGATACAAAACTTTCCTTAACCCATTAAGTACCCATTTAAAAATTTTAGAATTTAGAATTTTTGTGAAGGTCTACTTTTTTGACTTTTTCCTTGGTTTCAAAAAAAAATGTTTTGATGAAAAATTTTCTCCAAACAATTTTTAAAAATCTCTTCGCTAATATTTTTTATGATTTTTTGAAAATTGCTAAAAATGACTATTTTAGTCACTTTTGCTCCTTTTCATACAAAATTTTTCTGAGATCATCCCATTCAAAAAATCATAAAAAATATTAGCGAAGAGATTTTTAAAAAGTTTTTTTGCAGTCACTATTAGAATTGTTTGGATAAACTTTTTTCATCAAAATATTTTTTTTTTGGACCGAGGAATAAAGTCAAAAAAGTAGACTTTTACAAAAGTTCAAAATTTTCAATGGGTACTTAATGGATTAAGGAAAGTTTTGTATCATTCAAACGGAATTTGAATGACCTTTCCATTGATGCCAAAATTTACATGAAGTAAGTTCAAATTATGAGTAGAATTAACTTAAGTTTTGTCAAAATACTTATGCCGGCCACTGTAAAATAAAAAAATATATTGATTCGGAGCGAAGTAGTACAATTCTGTTTTTTAAGACAACCGCTAAAGGTAAAGCTTTGATTGCAGTAGCAAAATTCAAACGGTATTCGTCTCAATTTGTTTTCATAAACCTATGCTGACATTCAGGGAGACAGTAAAATATAAAAAAAATATATTATACAAGAATTCTGTATTTTAAAAAAATGGTTTTGATAATGTAAAAAAGTGTATTTTGAAATACAGTATTTTGAAAACAGAATTTTGACTATACAGTATTTCAACCCCAACCCATTTCAAAAATTTCATTAAAATCGGCAAGTTGGTTACAGAGATATTGTTATTTTACTTTTTAAATAATGTTGAACCTATTCAGATGAGCGGGAGTGTATACATAGGCATACAACTGACCAGACCAGACCATAGCACTCACTGAGAAAACAAATCAACCCTTTTCAAATGAGGTACACGTAGGGTTGGTTGCCGATTTTAATGAAATTTTTGAAATTAAATTTTCTTTTATAGAATAATCAATTGTTAATGAAACAGGAAAGTTTGCGATCTCTAACACACGTATTTATATTTTTATGATCATTCTTCCAAAAACGTATCGAAAAATGACCATTTATTTTGGTTCAACTGAATAGGTTCAAAAATTGAAAATTAAAAAAAAAATAATATTAAGTACTAATTCACAGCTTTGGTTGTTTTTAACATTTAGCTACATATTTAAGTATAATTTAGTATGTAGTACTCCTTTGTTCAATATAACTGCATAGATACGATTTGGAAAATACTTATAATATTTTTCAATAATTCCAAGTGAAATTGTTGACCCGGCTTTTTTAATGGCGCCAATTAGGCTTGTAGGATTATCAAATTGTCTCCTGTCCTCATATACTTTTATGGACAATAGACCTCAAACGTTTTCAATAATATTTATGTCAGGGGAGTATGGCAACAACTAGAGCAATTTCACATTTTGATAATTTATCCAGTGTTTAGGTATGAATGGGGCCGTTGTACATGGAATCCGTTCAAAAATATTCGAAAAATTTGGAAAAGCATTTTCTAGTATAGTTTTGTATACATTCGCGTTAATTTTCGATGCAACAAATTGCAGCTCACAAAGTCAGAAGTCCCATATATGTAATATGATTTATGCGGAACATCGTAATGCCCCTGATGCACAGGTGTGGTGACTACCTAAAACACATTCATCCTTTCGCAGGTCGTGAATGTAATAGACAATCTGCCACTCCTTGTTCCACGTCATATGCTCTCGAGCAAACTGAAGTCGTGCAGCTTTGCACACATCATTGAGATGTGTTCTTTTTTTACGTTCAGTCTCTTCAAATTCTTGGCACTCCGAATAATGCGTTTTTCAAATGACAGACTTGCATTAGCACCGCAGTCTTCCTTGATTCTAGCAGCAGAACGTTGGGAATTTGAAGCAGTTTAGATGATAAGTCTTCTAGCTGTTGATGTTGTCGCATATTGAGCCCCTCCTTTCATATTGATATCATAGGTTAATTCATTCTGAATAAAATTACCAACTACATTTTGACTTCGGCAAATCTTCTAAGCGATTTGGCCCGGCTTTAAATCAAATTTGAAGTATCCCTTTAATTAACCTTTTTCAAAGTCGTTTAATTGCTTTCCTCGACCAATTTTAGAAAAAAACGGCTGTAATTACATTCAATTTAAAAAAGAGATAACAAACTAGAGTCATTGCCCTTGAACCTATTCTGATGAGCCAAAATAAATGGAATTTTTTGACATGTTTTTCCAAAAATAAAAATAAAAATATACTATATACATGTTAGAGACCATAATTGATTATTCTATACAAAAAAATTGATTTCATTAAAATCGGCAATTTGGTTAACGAGATATTGTATTTTTACTTTTTTTTACAAATCTTGCACCTATTCAGTTGAGCGGGAGTGTATACATAAATCTATATGTTATATCAGACCACCAACAACCCCTACAAGAGATAACAACCAAACACACAGATAACCATGCAGCAATCTATATTGTGTCGATCGCTCATTGGTTATATTCTATTCTAATCTGTTCTGCGAAACAGTATAAATAGAGAAGGCAACAAGCCTCAGTAGGTTTTACTATCACGGAAGCGACAGCACGAATTGCTGTAAATAAATTAGATCATTTTAAATTAAAATTAAAATCGGTGTTTTTATTTTCCTTTCGTTACCTCAATCAAAATTGGCGCAGTCGGTAGGATAGCTATAAAAAAGATTAGCTATCCGTGAAACGAATCGCAGTACACGATTTAAACAGTATAAATTTGAACTGAAATCAAAATAAATTTAAAATCAGTGAAAGTGAATAAATAAAACAATTCATATCTGAACGCATATCAGAGAATTCATAGACACTTTACATTGTAAAAAAAAAAATTACTTAGTGATCACAATAAACGTAAATTATTAATATCACGAAATCTCGTAGAGAGAAAGTAATTTAAAACAAAATAAAGAAGAACAAGTTAGATGAACAACTTTACGGGGCAATAACAACCCATGTCGGCAGTTCTAATGTGCTGATGATTAAATTAATAAATAAATTTAAAAAGCAGTAGTTGCAGCTTTTATAAACAACAAACTCCAGTGGAAGATACATCAAGTGACACAGAAGCAGAAACAGCAAAAATCACGAACATGGCTCCACCACTTACACTCGAACAACAGCTTCAACAACAACAGCTTCAACAACAACAGTTTCAACAACAACAGCTACAACAACATCAAAATAATACAATACCGCAGGTAAAAAAAGAATTAAATTTAGATCCATTAAAATATATAGAAAAACTTAATACTTTCGATGGTAAAACAGAAGATTTACCTATATTTTTAAGTAACGTAGATGATATTATACCTACCCTTAACGAATATTCTGAACAGTCACAAAGAATGTGCATAAATATATTAAAAAGTAAATTTACTGGTGAAGCTAGAAGGGCTATGGAAATTCATACCCATCTTAGCATCTGGTCAGATATAAAACAAATGCTTATTCTTAATTTTGGCGGTTTTAAAAACAGTTTTCAGTTGTATGACGATCTCAGAAATTCGCAATACAAAGGGGATGTATACCAATTTTATAATTATATTCAGAAAACATTGAGTCTCCTAAATCAAAAATCTGTACAAGAAAACAGAACATACGAAATCGTTAGAAATAACGACACAGCTTTGACTGTCTTCAAAGAAAAATTACCTCCCAATATGAGAACAATCTTATATTCATTAAAACCACATTCACTACAACAAGCTCTTTACGAACTTGTACAAGCTGGTTTTACAACTAACCAATGCAGTGATCAAATACAACCTAGTTCCAATTACAGAAAACACAAAACCCAAAATAAAGGTAATCAACAAAACAAAGATCACAAGAATTTAAAATTCTATCCAGGCAATAATAACGAGCACCATAATAACTACAATAATTATAATAATAACAGAAACCATAACAGTTGTTACAGACAATATCCTCAAAGGTTTGAACCTATGGATATCGATCCTTCATCATCTCAAATGAGACGAGTAGCTAACGCTAATTATGTAGAAATAAAAAACGAACAAATTTCAGAGGATGCTAATTTTTCGGCATTTAGCCTCGGAACCTCAAAACAACGAGTACTGCCCTATATTAAACTAACAAAAAATAATAATACATTAAGACTTTTAGTAGATACCGGTGCCACAAATAGTCTTTTAAGAGAAAAGGATGCACCTAAAGAATATATAAAAATTAGAGAACAACCATTAAAAATCAATACTGTTGGAAATCCAATTGAAATAACCAAAGATTTACTAATTCCAAAAGAAAGATTTATATTTCCAGTAGTAGAAGATTGTTAATTTCAAATACATGATTTCCATATAAACTACAATGGAATACTTGGGAATAACATTCTAATTCCAAATAATAGTGAAATACGGTATAAGGAGAAAATATTAAAAATGAATGATCAGATTATACCCATATTCTTCAGCGCAGATGAGGAACGGGAATATACTGAAACCATTAATCATTTAAATACAATCCCAATAACCGAAACATTTGTAAATTCAATTCAGGAAAAACTTCGATTAGATCACTTAAACAATGAAGAGAAACAAGCTCTTTTAAAACTTACAAGTAAACATAAAAGTACCTTTTACAACAAAGGAGACGATCTATCTTTTACTAGCCACATTAAACATGTGATCCCCACTACCGATGACTCACCCATATTCACACGAATTTACAGATACGAACAAATTCATAATGACGAAGTTAAAAGACAAATTCAAGACATGCTCGACCAAGGAATTATCCAAAATTCTACATCACCATATAATGCTCCTCTTTGGGTAGTCCCTAAGAAAGAGGACAGTACGGGAAATAAAGAATGGAGAATAGTCATTGACTATAGAAAACTGAATGAAAAAACTAAGGAAGATAAATACCCCATTCCAAACATAGATAGCATATTAGATAAACTAGGACATTGTAATTACTTTACAACATTAGATCTCACAAAAGGGTTTCACCAAATAGAAGTCGATAAAAAGGACAGGGAAAAAACTGCATTTTCAACACAATCAGGCCATTACGAATTTGTGCGCATGCCTTTCGGTTTAAAAAACGCGCCAGCAACATTCCAAAGACTCATGAACGAAGTCTTGCAAGAATTCATAGGGAAAATTTGTTACGTGTACCTTGATGATATAATAATCTTTTCCACTAGCCTCCAAGAACATATAGATTCAGTAAACAAAGTTTTAAATACTCTCAAGAAAGCAAATCTTAAGGTATCTTTAAGCAAATCAGAATTTTTAAAGAAGGAGACAGAATTCCTAGGCCACATTATAACACCAGATGGTATTAAACCTAACCCAAATAAAATAAAAACAATAGAAAATTTTCCCATACCAAATACGGTAAAAGAAATACAAAGTTTCTTAGGTCTAACAGGGTATTACAGGAAATTCATTCCAGATTACGCAGGTATAATAAAACCATTTACCATATGTCTAAAGAAAAATGCAAATATCGACAAAAATAACCCAGAATACCAAGAAGCATTTATTAAAATAAAAACAATCATGTCAGACGATCTACTCAATCGTCACCCAGACTATAACAAAGAGTTTACATTAACCACAGACGCAAGCAACTTTGCTATAGGAGCCGTCTTATCACAGTCACATGGTCCTTTGTCGTTTGCTTCTCGAACATTAAACAAACACGAATGTAACTACAGTACAATAGAGAAAGAATTGCTCGCGATTGTATGGGCAACAGCTCAATATCGCCAGTACTTGTATGGACGAAGATTTACAATTAAAACAGACCATCGACCGCTGGTTTGGCTTTCAACTTTAAAAGAACCCAACACGAAATTACAAAGGTGGAAAATTAAATTAGAAGAATACGATTTTAAAATAGAATATATTAAGGGTAAAGAAAACTATGTCGCAGATGCCTTATCAAGAATAAAAATAGAAAACAACATAAATATGTTAAATAACGAAGACGAAGATGATGATAAAACTCAACATAGCGCTGAGTCAGACAACTCACACTTAATTCCAATCAGTGAAAAAGCAATCAACTTATTTAATCGCCAAATAGTCCTAGTAGTCAACGAAAATGATGAAGAAACTAAGATTATATTTCCACACACTGGAAAAAGAAGAATTGTATTCTGCAAAAACAATTATACAAAAGTAGATTTAATAAATATTATTTCAGAAGTTGATATAAAAACCCTAAATGGAATATACACTGAAGACGATGCCATATTTCAAAGAGTCCAAGAAATATGGAAAGAACAAAACAAATCATCAAAAGACATACTTCAAAGAAGTATGAAGTTATTAATAGACGTCAACAAGGACGAAGTAACAGAAATCATTCTGAAACAACACAAAGAACTCAATCACGTAGGCATCGAGAAATTATATATTGACCTCTCAAAAAAATATTATATACCCAACCTTAAAATAATCATAAACAAACTTATAAACAACTGCATGACCTGCAACCAAAAAATCGAAAGAAACCCCATAAAACTGCCGTATGAAAAAACTGACACACCCATAGGTCCTCATAAACACTATCATATAGACATCTGGTTTATTAACAACAACCTAAAGTACATTTCCTGTATAGATAAATTCAGTAAATACACAGCGGTAGAAATGATAAAAACCAAAACACACATTGATGCGATAAATGCTTTAACGAAAATATTTTCATACATGAACATTCCCGAAGAAATCACACTTGATAACGAGAATGCCTTTGTCTCAGAAACCCTGAAAAACCATTTAGAGAATTTAGGTATACAACTACATTACTGCACAGCTAATAGACATACAGGGAACTCAGATATAGAAAGAGTCCACAGTATCCTGAACGAACATTTAAGATTGCTCGCTGATACAAAACATCCAGTCGATCTAGTGATCAAAGCAATAGAGGTTTACAACAAAACCGTACACCTAACAACAAAAGAAAGACCAATCGATATCCACTTAGGGAAAGTTGATAATCAAGTGATTTTTAAACGTATAGAAGATACAAAGTTAAAAATTTTAGAAAAGATAAACAAAAATAGAAAAGACGAAAGCATAGACCAAAAATTCGCGAAAATCACCGCTCCGGAGAAAATAAAGAACAAAATGACTCCAAGACACACTGAAGTAAGGGTAATTAATAACATTAATAAAAAATATATACTCCAAGAAGGAAATAGGTATAGAAAAATTCCAAACAGAATTCTACATAAGGACCAATTTAGGAAAAAGAAAAAATTTATAATTACAGACAACTAAATCCCTGACAATGACAACTATAATAATAATATTAATGATCACATATTTGTCGTAGAAATACCAAATTATTTTATTTAAGAATTTACTAGATACTATTTGCAAGCTTTTCCAAACACATTGAAACAATCCGTACAATTTGTAAGTAATAATGTATTAATTCTTACTAAAATAACAGATAAATGTATTCAAAATAATGTTAAGGATAAAATGATTTGTAATTATGAAAACGATACAAACGAAAGCAAAATAATTGAAATTGGAAACAATTATTTAGCTCTTTTAAACACAAATAGAATAACATTAAATCAAACTTGTAACAAGTTGAACTTAACAATCGAGGGTAATTACTTATTAAAAATCGAGAATTGTAAAATGTATTTAAATAACAAAATATTCAATACAAAAGAATATTCAACTGAATTAATTATCCCAATTATAAGTAAGAACCTAACTCTAGAAGAAACTAAAGACATAACATTAAAAAGATTATATTATGAACATATAAAAAATACTGAAAAAATTATAGAAATACACTCAAAACACAAGCAATTACATCTGAACCATACTTAAATAATATACTTTTCAACAAATATAATAATTGTAATAGTCATTGTATATTTCAAATGGCAGACCAATAATAAATCTTCAAACGGTTTCATTTCAACCCTTAGAAGACTCTATGGGGGGAGGTGTTATATCAGACCACCAACAACCCCTACAAGAGATAACAACCAAACACACAGATAACCATGCAGCAATCTATATTGTGTCGATCGCTCATTGGTTATATTCTATTCTAATCTGTTCTGCGAAACAGTATAAATAGAGAAGGCAACAAGCCTCAGTAGGTTTTACTATCACGGAAGCGACAGCACGAATTGCTGTAAATAAATTAGATCATTTTAAATTAAAATTAAAATCGGTGTTTTTATTTTCCTTTCGTTACCTCAATCAAAATTTATATATATAAAAATGTTGGCTAAAATGTATAGTAATTCATCAATTGAGAACAGCTGGGCCGATTTGCCTAAATTTTTTTTTCAGTTGTTCGTAAAACCCTCCGGAATAGTCGGGAAATTGGAAAAATCGAAAATAGAATTTTTGTATGGAAAATTTTGTGTGCAACTGTTCCGCAATGGCTTTTCGAATGATAAAATAGAAAACTCGGAAAATTCCGGAAAACCCCCAAAAATAAATTTTTTTTTTCGACGAAATTTTGCATTTTATTGCATGACTTGATTTTGGACCATGTAAATGTGAAAAATTCGTTGTGAAGCTTTTGGAAAATTTCGGATAATTGTGAAATTCATTGTGATAAAATACAATTTGCGTGCATTTTGGGTGGATAAATAATAAATAATAAATGGCGCTGTGCTGCGATCAATGCTACAACCCGATAGATGGCGTTATACGTTGACTTAGGCTGTTCGAAATTTGACAGGTGTCCTTTTCGCATTGGCATTTTCTATTGAGCTACAACTCGATAGCACATTTGTGCTATTTTTATACCCGGTACCACACTGTGGTGAGGGTATATTCACTTTGATATTCCATTTGTAACGCACATAAGGAGGCGTTGTAGGTATGACAAACTATATATATTATTGATCAGCATCACTTTCTTAGTTGATCTAGCGATGTCCGTCTGTCTGTCCGTCTGTCCGTCTGTCCGTCCGCACGATTACGGCCGTAATTTAAGAGCTATCGACTTGAAATTTGGTACGTAAGCTTTTATCCACCAAACTGAGGCTAAGTTCGAAGATGAGCAAGATCGGATGAAAACTACTACTACCTCCCATACAAAAATATCGGATTTATATAGCTTTTTGATGTAAAAAATTAAATTTAAATAGCTACAAAAAAGATAGCAAGTTTAAACTTTGCACATATTGTTTTAATAATATTTAAAAATTTTTGACAAAAAATGAGCTTGGTCGAATTAAAATTACCCATACCTCCCATACAAATATATAATTTTTTAATACATACATTTTTTTTTTATTTTTACAATAATATAGTACCGGGTATTTGAGCTTTGGCATAGTCGAAGATAATTGTCTTACTGGTTCTTGCTGCAATTGATTCGAATTTTGCATATTATTACACTGATTCCGGATAGTCGTATATCGCGCATCACATACACAACCGGTACAAGCATTACGATCAATTGAAATTTAATGCGATAATTATCAATTCGATCATTTTTTCAGAAAATAAGCGTGCATGTGCAAAGTGAGGTTATCCAATTGGGTTGCGGGCACTCAAACTCAAAACGTCCGTCAAGAAACTGATGAACAATGTGATTGAAGCAACGATCATCAAGGGCAAATTCAAGGAGAGAAAGTCCTTATCCCACGAATTCCGATTATTACAACTGATCTTCCATTCCAATTCAAGCGGATTCAGTTCCACGTTCGATTGGCTTTTGCGATGACAATCAATAAATCGCAAGACCAATCGTTGGAAGTCTGTGGGATTAATCTCGAATTTCCCTGTTTTTTTCGCACGGTCAACTGTACGTTGACTGTTCGCGTGTTGGCAAACCGTCTACTGATTTCGATTCCATTCAATTCGTTTGAATTGGGGCGAGATGAAGTTCCCCGGGTCCGCTAGTGTATTATGTTTATGATCGTATGCCCGATAATGGATGGGGTGCGTGATAGAGTATGGCATGGGGTTACCGTTGGGGTTGTGGTCCATTAATAATCTTCATAAGAGGTGTACAAAACGGTTTCGTTTTCGATACGTTTTGTTGTTGTTGCAAAAACATTTGAGTGAGTAACTAAATTACTTCGGTCTTGGATGAAATTGGTTGACTCATTTCAAAAGGGCTGATTTGATTTTCTTACTTATTGAGAATGGCTCTCGCCTCGTTCTCGCTTTGACATCGTCCGGCAATTCACAATGAAATGAGGTACGTCGTCGAGTTTTTCTGACAACGAATAGAGGGACCACTGAAACTACAAACCATATTGCCACTTCGATTTTTTTAACAAAATATTCTAATATTCTAAAAGCAACCAATCTAACTTCTTAGTCAATTCCACGACAGGTTCCACTGAAATCCTATGAAATGCTTACTGTCTTACGCCCGTACTACACTACACCTAGCGGCAATTTATATAAGTAACATTTTCTAGTTAGTACCTAAGTTTACGATTAAAATATACCTAGGTTTACGTAAATGCATATATAACCATGTATCCTGATAAAATTTGGTGAAAAATGTGACCCAATAATCAAGAAATTAAAAAGAAACACACTAGTAAAAACATATCTATTTTCGGGGCAATGTTTGTTTCAAGAAATACGAAGTTTCCGTTTTAAACTTGTCGTGAACGTAGTAAACTTGGTAAGTTTACGACGTGGTAAATAAACTGTCATATTTTGTATGGAAAATCATTTACCACAAGATGGTAAACTTACTACGCGAATTTGTGTGGAAAACCGACATGGTAAACTTACGACGAGGTCAATGTGAAATTTCACACTTGAAATAAAGGCGAGAAATCAGGAAAAAATTACTTTGCATGCATTTAGAATACTTTTAATGCATTTATAAATAGAAATTGCATATTTTACTATTCCAAATGTTTACCCTACATTTAAACCCTTTTATAAACTTGTTTTCTTAATACAATTTGATAGACTAACTAATTTAATTAGTAATTATTCACTGGGAATAGTAAAATGTACTATTTCTCTTTATACATAATTGCATTATTATTATTATATTATTATATTATTAGATTGGAAACAGAATTTCCAAAGGCAAATTGAGTTTTGAATTTATATAAGTAAAATCGAATGATTTACTGAGTGAAATACCTCTGAGAAATCCAGCAAACCATAAACGACATATGTACAATCTTCATCAAAACCTTCACGAATATCATCACTTACTCCGCCCGGAGATATGTCGTTCTTCGGCGGAGATATGTCGTTTTAAATGCGACAAATGAGATATGTCGCTATACCAAAAAATCATTCGGCCCTAGCGAGGTATCCGTCGGAACGGAAAATTCTCCGATTTCATACGAATCGGAGGATTTTTGCTTCGAAGTATACTTCGGAAGAACTTTTCGGAACTTTTTTCCGACAAATATGCAACGCACATGGCGTTTTGCGTTTCAGTGCGATCAAGGGCGTTTTTACTGATATTTTTTGACAGCTTCATACGAATTTACTTCCGATATGCTTCGACAGGAATTTGATGTGGAATTTGTTTACGATTTGCAGTGAAGTGTTGATAAATGAAAATAATAAAGAAAAAAAAATTTAACAAAGTAATTGGCTGTATTTGTTGCTTGCATTTGTGTTTCTAGGGCAAAAACAAACGAAAAAAACAAGAATTAAATAGGAAAACCCCGATGTACCACGAAACAACATCATATCAAATCAATGCGTTGTCGCATTTTAATTATTCTTTCCGAAACGGATACCTCGAATGTAATTTGAGTCTCCGACGGAGTATGCGTTGCGGAGAATTCTCCGTTCCGACGGATACCTCGCTAGGGCCGATTATCTTCGAAATCGATTTACGCAGTGACGCAACGACAATAGGCAAATTGCTGAAAGAATTGACGTTGACGATATCAAAATATTTTGTGTTATATATCGTTTCACACTTGTGGGTGATGGTTTTCCTTTATTAGGATTACATTATGTACAAAGATTTTGGAGTATTTTTCCACGTTGTTCTGGTTACTTAATTGGTTTCTTGATGTTTTGATTCTTGTCTTCGTGTTTAGGAGTATAGATAACTCGTAACAATATCATTAAGGATTAATAGCTTTTTTTTGTCTGTTGTGAAACTTGAATTCCTTATTATTTTTATTTAAACTTTGTTTAACTATTTTATCTTCTTATCCTAAATAACCTATTATCAAAGTGGTGAGTAGTGTTTCTGATTCGTCAGGGTGCACACTCACTCTAAAGAGGACATTAGAGGACACGGCCAATGCTTTGCGAACATTTATATTATGTTGTTTTATTTAAAATGTACTAGTTTGAAACCTTTTCCAGCTCAATTTATACATTAAATAATATTATGCATTTTTTCAGATTTTTTCAATCCACAATTTTATCAAAATTGCAGTTCCAACGGAAGCCTATGATATTTGAGAATCAATTACTGAAAAATATGTCCACCCATTGGAAACAAAGCAAAGGGATAATCCTTTGGCTGGCGTTTTTATTATTCACACTTGGATTAATAATATTTGTATATATTCAAACAATGTCTGAAAAAAGTCAAAATGCTGAAAGCATTGGAGTATATAACACATTAAATTGTACTGATTGGAAAAATCGAGGTGAATGGATATTTATTTCATACGTATCGAATGATTACTTGAAAAAAATCGGGACTCTTTTATTTAAGTGTTAAGCTAAGTACACACGATTGTCAGATCTTACAATATTGTCAGATCTGTCAATGCTCTGACAATGACTGACAATCAGCTTACAATAGCCAACTACCTTACAATACAAAATTGCGCGTTCAAACGGTTGTAAGAATTTGTCTCAAAGTCTTACAATTTCATGGTCAGATGCATGTCTTGCAATGGTCTGACAATGACTTTTCTGACAACGTTGTAAGGTTGAAAATTGTGTGTTCACACGGTCGGCAGATATTTGAATTTGAAAAATTGGTCGATCTGTTGTCATACATTGTCAGATAAATTCAAAGACTTGTGGGTTGTTTTTTGTAGTTCGGATAATGAATCAAAATATTGCACTTGCGACTATTTTAACTGCCTACAGCGAGGATGATGAATTGTCTCAAAAGCGACGTCGTGCTTGGACAAAGGATTGGGTGGCCCGTCGTCAGCAGGAAGGAGTCTACTCCAAGTTACTCGTCGAATTGCGAGCTGAGGAGCCAGAGCTTTATCGCAATTTTTTGCGGATGGACTCGAAACAATTCGATGATTATTCTAGGAACAACATTTGTTTAAAATACTTCCAGGAAATCGAGACGGTTTCGTTGGCAGCTTGACCAGACTTCCTTTTCCTGTACTTTTCCAGGTTGATGTTGAATGTGGTGCGCAGATTTCTCTCTTACATTCGTTAAGAGGAAATTGAATCGCGTCGGCGACATCTTGCCACAGGGCTTACTTGGGCATTTTATACTCTGTGCAGTCAACATCCCACCAACTTCCTGGATCAATTGAAGTATGCTATCGTGCCATCACGACCATTCACTCTTGACTGGATTTTTTAAGTTTTTTTGATGTTGGCGACTTTTCCAATGCACAGTAGTTGTTTGTATCGATTAAATTATTATCCATCGTGTATAAAACTAAACTTCGATTTCGCGTCTAAAACAGTGGTTATATTATCTGGCAATGAAGAAATTTTAAGCAATTGTCAGCTCCCATAAACAACAACATCTTAAAAGTTTGCTTTTAAATGATGGAAAATATGTAGTTTAGAAGATATTGATACGAACAACTGTGGCAATTGGAATTCCAATTGGAATTGGAAAAGCCGCCAACATAAAAGTCCTACAGGAAGAAAGTAAAGAATTAATGGGGGATATTGGCTGCAGAGTATAAACTGCGCAAAGAATCCTTGTGGCAAGATGTCACTGACGCGATTAACATGACACTTCACCACCAATGTGCGCACCACATCCAAAAGCCACCTCGACAAATACAGAAAAAAAGAGTCGGGTAAAACTGCCAATGAAACCTTTTCGAATTCCTGGAAATATTATAAACAAATGTTGTTTTTAGAATCCAACACCAGAAGATCGTCAAATTGTTTTGAGTCCATTCGCAAAAAATTGCGATACAGTTCCTGCTCCTCAGCTCGCAATTCGATGAGCAAATTTGAGTAGAATCCTTCCTGCTGACGACGGGCCACCTAATCCATCGTCCAAAAACTACGTGGTTTTTGTGACAATTCATCATCCTCGCTGCAACTGCAATATTTTGTTCCATTATCCGCACCTACTGCGAAACACAATGATCAGAACTTTTAATTAGTCTGACAATGTCTGACAACGGATAGACCATTTTTATACCCGGTACCACACTGTGGTGAGGGTATATTCACTTTGGCATTCCATTTGTAACGCACATAAGGAGGCGTTGTAGGTATGACAAACTATATATATTATTGATCAGCATCACTTTCTTAGTCGATCTAGCGATGTCCGTCTGTCTGTCCGTCTGTCCGTCTGTCCGTCCGCACGATTACGGCCGTAATTTAAGAGCTATCGACTTGAAATTTGGTACGTAAGCTTTTATCCACCAAACTGAGGCTAAGTTCGAAGATGAGCAAGATCGGATGAAAACTACTACTACCTCCCATACAAAAATATCGGATTTATATAGCTTTTTGATGTTAAAAATTAAATTTAAATAGCTACAATAAAGATAGCAAGTTTAAACTTTGCACATATTGTTTTAATAATAATTTTAATAATTTGACAAAAAATGAGCTTGATCGAATAAAAACTACCCATACCTCCCATACAAATATATATTTTTTTAGTACTAAAATATTTTTTTTTATTTTTACAATAATACAGTACCGGGTATTTGAGCTTCGGCATAGTCGAAGATAATTGTCTTACTGGTTTCATATTCCAATATCTGCCACACGTGTGAATACACAATTTTCAACCTGACAACGTTGTCCAAAAAGTTATTGTCAGACCATTGTGACACCTCCCTCTGACAATGAAATTGACAGACTTTTTAAACAGAACCGATTGACAGTGTGTACTTAGCTTAATACGTTTTTAAATTTTTGTTATTTCACAATTTTCAAAACGTATAGTTCAAGCACTCATACCCAAATATCAACGTGAATTGAAGCCCTATTTTTTTATTTTTTATTAAAATTTTATTTATTTTAGAATACATAACAACAAATACAATGGATATTAATAGTGACTTAAAAAATGTGTCTAGTGATTATGTGAAGCCAATGAAAGTTTACAACTTCTCATTAAATTCGGACGACTTACTTTACGAATCGAAACGGAATAATGAAAAATCAGGTACAGTAATTAGGAGAATATCAATTATTGTATAAGAATTTTATTGCTACAATTAAGTTCAGGTTTTTTTTCAGCGTACAGCGTAACAGGAAATTTCCGCAGCAAATACGATCAAATATGGGATCCACATCCAGAATACATGCTGACTGTGTTCGGACACCGTCTGCATATAATATTACGTCAGGATAATTCTTTTATCCCACCCAACACATTTCGGGTAAGAAAATCACGAAGAGGAATGGTAACTTCAAAAGTAAATGCACAATCCACACATCAGTTTCATATACACTCCGTGTCACTTGATTACGAGCAGGCAGTTTTTTTTCTTAATTTTACGATATTTTTCAAACCCTTCGCTGATCTGGGAAAAACCAATTGCACAAGGAATGAAGGATATAAAGGGTCCGCCAAATAACTTTTTTTTTTGAAAACGCTATAAAAAAAAACTCCTGAATATTTTCTCAAATTTCTTTTTTTATTTGAAAGTACAATCCTTCCGGTTAATAGTGGAGAATAATTTCATTCAAATGGCTGCCTCGGCTGGCCATGCAGTAGCCTACACGATCGGTCCAATTTTTAAGCACATTATCGATTGTGTGCAGCTGTATTTCACCAATGGCTTCACGAACATTGTCCTTTAAAGCGTCAATTGTCTCTGGCATGTCGGCGTAACACTTATATTTTACGGCACCCCACAAATAATAGTCCAACGGTGTCAAATCGCAGCTCCGCGGTAGCCAATCGACATCAGCTCTGCGGCTGATAATGCGATCTTCAAAAACAGGGCGCAAAACATCGAGTGTAGCTTCGGCTGTGTGGCACGTAGCGCCGTCCTGTTGAAACCAAATGTTCCAATATCCTCCTCTTCAATTTTTGTGAACAAAAATTCGTTCAACATGGCCCGATAACGATCGCCATTGACTGTAACGGCCACTCCTTGCTCATTTTCGAAGAAAAATGGCCCAATTATGCCTCTGGACCAAAATCCGCACCAAACAGTGACTCGTTTTGGGTATATCGGCTTTTCAATGTATGCGTGCGTGTTTTCTGTGCCCCAAATGCGACAATTTTGACCTTTGTTTTTTGTGTCACTTGATTACGAGCAGTGGCTAAATCTACCTGTTACCATGTTTTAAATCAAATAAAAGGATACTTTGAGTATTAGGGAGCTTGTTTAAGTAATAACTTCATACAATCAACAACTATGGGTAAAGGAAAGACATTAACCAAGGAGGAAATTGGCCAAATTCGAACTTACCAGGATCAAGGACAATCCATCCGTTTTATAGCCAGCAAGATTGGAAGAGGCGCCACTGTTGTTAACAGCTTTATTAAGGACCCTGAGAACTATGGAAAAAACCGCAAAGGAAGAGTCAGCAAAGCAATAACATGTCAGGAAAAGCGGGTAATACTGAGAGCTGCTTCAAGTTCAAGGCTAAAATTAAGGCAGAAACTGGAGTAACAGCTAGCAGATCGACTGTTCATCGCGTGATACAGAAGGCCAGTCATATTGGCCATGAAAAAATTAAGAGGAGACCACCATTAAAACCACGCCTTGAGTTTGCAACAAGTGTGACAGGTGGAATTGAGAGTCATGCGACAGCTGTTAGGGAGCCTGCCTGCTCGTAATCAAGTGACACGGAGTGTACATACATAGGCAGTGTACCAATTGCCCTTAATAAAAATCTTCGGCTAATTTACTTATAACTGGAAAAAATTGCCAACAAGATAATTCAATATCTTGCTTTACCAGCAGTATAATAATTTGACAGCTGAAATTCTAGTTTTTCACCATGATGTGTAAGAAAACTATCCGATGATAATATTGTTTAGCGCAGTTGATACCATAGATACATAATAATCACTACCCAAAATAATTTTTTTTTTATTTTGTAGGGGTATAGGTAGAGCTCGAAAATAATGCTCAATCCCAACCCATTTCAATTATTCTTCACGGTAGACCTGGGCCTCAAGCAACACGCCTCTCCAGTTAGGCCGTTTCTTGGCTAACCGCCTTCAGTTGCGTACTCCAAGTTGGTCGACCAGACGTGACCAAAAATCATTCGAAGACCAAGGAGATCTTCATGGGGCCTTTGCTAAGGTCCAATCTTCTGCGCCCCAGAGCAGGACTGGGATGGTGAGGATTTTTATGTAGTCTCCATAGTGTTTCTTGACAAGGCCTTACTAGTCAGTTGCCTTCTTAGGCCAAAGAAACAGCGGTTTGGCAAGTTTAACTCTTCGTTTGATTTCTGCTGTGATGTCATTATCAGAGAAAAAAAAATTCTAATTAAGTTGTGTGTTAACCGTGTCAGCGGGTTTTACCACAGTATTAATAAAGTTACTCAAGAATCTGGTTTTCATTAATAAATACATATTTGAGAAGTGTGTGGGCGCAGTAGCGCAGTGGTTAGAGTGCTGGACTACTGTGCGAAGTATCCCAGGTTCGATCCCCAGGTAATCCGTCGCAAAGCCTGCTTGGTACAGCTAGTTGTTGCGTTATTATAAACACATGCATAATTACTATAGTATTTTATTGTATTCTGTATGTAGGTAGAAAACAAAAAATAATTGTGTGCGTATGATTTTACATTGGAAAAATTGGTAGTAAGGATATATTTTTAAATCCTTATATTTCAGGTGATACGAGTTTCAACCAATCGAACAGAAGTTCAAGAGGATGAAAATCACTATTTGGGATGTTACTACAAGGGATATGTTCAAGGTGATAATGAGTCATCTGTAGCAGTGTCATTATGTAACGGGATGGTATAAATATTTTTATCTGTATTCAAACCGCAGTAACTATTTACTTATATTCTTAGACTGGTCACATCAAAACAAGTTTTGGGTCACTCTTAATACAACCTGAAAATATTTCAAGTAATACTGAAAATAGTATTTTACATAAGGTATGGATACATTCGAAGAGGCATGCTAGGTCACTTGTACTCGGTAAGTAAAACTACAACTATGTAAGGTAAACTAATTAAAGCAATGCTTGCAGACAATTTTAAAATGAACATCATGGAAGAACATCTTACTAAGCTAGTAAGGAAAAAGAGGAATTATGTAGACAATCACTTATTTACTATGGAAGTATTAGTTGCAGTAGACAAAACGATGAGTGAATTTCATAACGGCGACTTGAAATCCTACATCCTTACTCTAATATCAATTGTAGGTCTAAACTACAAACAGTGAGATATAAAGCTTGGTACAATATATTATTTGCGCCTATTCTGCCAAATTTGTTATTCCGTTATAAATCATAATCATAAATTATATTTACCTGAATAATGGTTCTGACGCAACGTTTTGTTTTAGAAAAAGACAAAAAAAAAAAAAAAAAAATACTACATCTCTTTTAAATAAAAACCATACTACTTCAGGCAAAGAAGTTCATACTTTTTTTATTACTTAAGAGACTGTCTTTTATTCTGTTTTGCTTTTTTTTACTCGGAATACTTATAATGAAAGTTTATAACTGAATAAAATATTTCGCAGAATAGACAAAATATTAAATGCTTAACTTATGATAAATGATCCTTACTAACACAATGTCAAATCAGGCAGAATATTTTTTATAGATTCTATGTTTCCGGTCTCCTACTCATTTTGCAACAAATTCGATAAATTGGTTGGCTTCCCACACCAGAACTACATAATATTATTTAATCCAAAAGCGCAGTTTAATTGTAATCCAATTTTCAGTACACTTTTTATCCCGAAATGTCAAAATGACTTTCTCACATTATGGCGTCACTGACCAATCCAAAACTAAAAGTTTCGTAAACCTTTTCATCGACGATTATTAGCGCACATTTATTAGTGATCAAAATATTCAAAATATATGAGTAAGTAAAGAGCGATCGTATTTTAAGTTATTGAAGCGAGTGCTATCTTATTTTACTTAAACAAATATGATAGCTTTTTGAGATTTTTTTTTAATTCTTTTTTCTCTTTAGTTTATTTGTTTTATCAATAATGATTTTACAAATTTAAGGCAACATTAGAGAACCGTTTGGTTTGTTTCGGAAAAGTATTTAATAGTAAATTAGTGTCCGACCGAAGGCCAGAGGCCGAAATTCGGCCTTTTTGATTACCTTTGGCCGAAGTCGATATGCCCATATGCTTACTGTACATAATTTAATATCCGGAACGGAAAAATACAAACGATACCGTAATTCAGTTTTTACTGAAAACATGAAATTCAATATTTGGCTTCGGGAAAACCTTCGTTCTCATTTGGCCGAAGCCGAATATCTTGCCTAAGGTGATATTTTTAGCCGATAATAATAAACTATGTTATGGTTTTTTTTTTATTGTTGTCGCAAAGACACTAGGTAAAAAATGTTTTTTTTTTTAAATTTTAACTGCCGACAACAACAAATTGGTTTATTTATGCTGGGAGTTTTATTTGTCCGCTTTGTATTTTTTGTACTTCCGTACGTAAACTTGCCTCCAGCTGTCCTTAACTATTTTCCTGGTCATTGACTTGATGTTGCGGATCTGCCCGACTGTTATTCGTTTTTTTGCCAATAATTGTCCACAACTTATCTGCACCGCTAAACTGCTCCTACTCGCCAGCTGATCAGCAAGTTTAGCCGTTACCCATACATACGTCCATGTCTTGCTGGCCCGAGTTGCTCAGTGGGTGGAGCCAATTAATGAAAATGCATTTTTTGTGCATGCAGTTTGTATGATACCTCCTAAATAACACCACTGCTTGGGTTTCACTTCCGCATCGGCTTGCTGCTGCTATTCTAAGCGCCCAAATATGCCTTTGGGAAATTACTCGCTCGATGTATTAGCGTTTAAACGAGTTTTTGCCGACGGCAAATCAGATCATCGACTATGTGCTGATGCCGATGGTGCGAATTATGCATATTTCATTTTCAGCTATCGGGTTTGTTGCGTTGCAACATTTATAAAATTTCAGCGCTGAAATATCGTCTATTGCTATTCTATGAGAATGAAAATGTATGTATGTATGTATGTAATAGAGACATTAACAGGCCTCGGTCCTCATTGAAGCTAAGCTCTGGGCCTCCGGGTATCGTAGAATAGCGCCAATGCAAATGGACAAACTAAACCCGCAAATAAGCTAATTGAATAATTACAGAGACGTAAATATTCAAGGTTCTTACATATTACCGTTTGAACTGAGTTTTTGAACTTTCTCCTGAGGGATCTTATCAAAGTAGAGCTGGACCTTTGACGATGTCATTATACCTGGTGGCACCCAGGACCCAGGTCTAACCCAATTGTCGTGGATCTGATTCCCAGTGTGTTGGTGAAATACTCTTAAAGCCGAGGCGTTCGCGAACCGATGTGACCTGTTCCTGGTAAATGGCATGCGCTTTGCGCGAGCACTTGCATAGCTAATTTCTATTTTTAGAACGAAAATAAAACTACCCTTCCTAAGCACAACTGAAATCGAGATAGCAATTTTTTTCGCATTTGGCCGAATAAGATATATATTCAATTTATTATATCTTGCCCTCTGGATGGACTAGAAAGATGAATGTTAGCTCAAAATATTCGGTGAAGTATTGCCTAACAATTAAAAAGATTTTTTGTCGGTATAAAGTATTAATTAGGTATGTAATAGTTTTGACTTATCTATTGACATATAAAGTTTCAAGTTAATACGGCTAATGGATCATGTGTTATGAAAAAGCCTCACTTAAAGGGGCAGGGGAAGTCAAAATCTAAAATTTATTTCTAAATATTGCATTGTCTTCACAACCCAACCAGCATGGAAAATTTCAAAGTTTAGAGAATGTGGTTCAAATTTGACTTGCAAGATTTTGACACAACAAATTTTTAGATGGCGCTACAGTCCGGGGTGGACCTGGGCCTCAATCAACACGCCTCTCCAGTTAGCCCGATCTTTGACCAACCGCCTCCAGTTGCGCACTCCAAGTTGGTTGAGGTCCCTTTCCACTTGTGCGCGCCACCTAAGGCGAGGTCTTCCTCTACTGCGTTGTCCCTCCGGGTTGGAATCGAAGACTCTACGGGCCGGAGTGCTGGTGTCCATTCGCTCTATATGTCCTAGCCATCTTAGTCAAGTGATACGTACTTTTCTGACTAGGTCGATATCGCTGTACAGCTCGTAGAGTTCGCTGTTAAATCTTCTCCTCCAAAGCCCGTCAACGCAAACGGGACCGAAAATCACTCGAAGAATTTTGCGTTCGAAACGACTAAAAAGATCTTCATCCGCCTTTGTTAACGTCCATGCTTCTGCGCCATAGAGTAGGACTGGGATGATGACGGTCTTATATAGAGTCTCCTTAGTGTTTCTTGACAAGGCCTTACTAGTCAGTTGCCATCTTAGGCCAAAGAAACAGTGGTTGGCAAGGGTAACTCTTTGTTTGATTTCTGCTGTGGTGTCATTATCAGAGTTTACAGCGGAGCCGAGGTAGATAAAGTCCTTAACCACCTCAAAGTTATAGCTGTCTATCGTGACGTTCTGTCCGATTCGTCGATGTTGTGTGTCCCTTCTTGTTGACAGCATATATTTCGTTTTGCCCTCATTCACCACTAAACCCATTTTTGCCGCCTCTGTACTGATACTTGCAAACACACCAGTGACAGCTCGCTGGTCGATGTCGTCAGCGTATGCAAGTAGTTGCACAGACTTTTGGAAAATTGTGTCCCTGGTGTTGGCTTGCGAGTTTCGCACAATTTTCTCAAGAATGATGTTGAAAAAGTCACATGACAGCGCATCACCTTGTCTAAATCCTTTTTTGACATCAAAGGTCTCGGTGAGATTGTTTCCGACCTTTACGGAACAGCGAGCGTTCTCCATCGTCATTCTGCACAACCTGACAAGTTTGGCAGGGATGCCAAAACTAGACATGGCTCTGTATAGCTCGTCTCTATAAATGCTGTCATATGCGGCTTTAAAATCGATAAATAGGTGATGAGTATCGATTTGGACTTAGTGTGAATATTTGGTGGGTTGTGGACTTACCGGGCCTTAAACTGCACTGATAGGGTCCAATCAGTTCGTTGACAAATGGTTTTAGGCGTTCGCACAGTACGCCAGACAGAATTTTGTAAGCGATGTTAAGGAGACTGATGCCTCTATAGTTGGTGCAGTTTAGAGGGTCTCCTTTCTTATGGATCGAGCAAACAATGCTGAGGCTTCATTCATCAGGCATACTTTCCTCTAACCAGATTTTAGAAACGAGTTGGTGTATGCTCTCTACCAAGTCATCCCTTGCTGCCTTAAAAAGCTCGGCCGATAAACCGTCCGGTCCTGCAGCTTTGTTGGACTTCAACTTGGATATTGCTCTCCTTACCTCATTTTGGTCAGGTGGACGGAAGTCTTGGCTTTCATCGCCCAGGTTGAATGGTTCATTCTGACTGACAGCGGAATTTGTGTCGTCTTCGCCATTTAGCAGTCTGCAGAAATGGTTTTTCCATATCCTCAGCACCGATTGTGACTCCACTACAAGGTTTCCTTGTTCGTCTCTACAGGTCTCTGTTCGGGCCTTGTTCCCGTGACACGTTCTTTTTACCTTTTGGTAAAACTTCCGAACATTGTTCCTGGAGTAACACCTCTCTATTTCCTCGATCGCGCGCTGGTGTTCTTCCCTCCTTTTTTGCTCGTAGAGCTCACGAGCTGCTCTCGTCCTTCTCTGCAGTGCCGCTTTGTAGGCCAATTGTTTTGCTGCATGTGCTTGCCGGCACTCTTCATCAAACCAGGGGTTTCGTGGTGATGGTCGGGTGAAACCTAGCACATCAATTGCGGCTTTTCTGATGGCTTCTTGGCATCGATGTCACTGGTCTTCAGCACTTGATGCTGGTTGTACAGGACTTCTCGAGAGGTTGAGGGAGACGCGATCGGCAAAAGTTCTGGCGGTTTGTTGCACTTGTAGCCATTCAACGTTGAATCTCCTCACAGTATTTCCTCGTTGTTGTGGTGTCTGGGATATCCGCATCCGTACCTTGGCTACAACAAGGTAGTGGTCCGAGTCTATGTTGGCCGCTCGGAAAGTTCGGACATTTAGAATATTGGAGGAGTGCCTTGCGTCGATCGCAACATGGTCAATTTGATTGACCGTTTGATGGTCTGGTGACCGCCATGTTCCTTTGTGAATATTGAGGTGAGGAAACCGTTTGCTAGCTATAGTAACATTATGTCCCCCAGCAAAGTCCATTAGCCTAAGTCCGTTTCCAGACGTGTTGTCGTGTAGGCTGTACTTCCCGATTGTATTACCAAAGATTTAACGCCTTTCCTATTTTGGCGTTAAAATCACTCAAGACGATTTTAACATCATACTTAGGACATTGCTCATATGTTTTGTCGAGGAGCTCGTAGAAACATTCTTTGGTACCATCGTCTTTATCTTCCGTAGGAGCGTGAGCGCATATCAGGCTGATATTGGCGAATTTAGCCTTAATGCGGATAGTCATAAGGCGTTCACTAACGTGCCGAAAGCTCAAGGCTTCTTGCATAAGTCTGGCGCTTATAACAAATCCGCATCCAAATAGACGCTGCTTTTGTTCCCTGTAGCAATCACCGTAGCAGATGTCACAGTTGTTCATCCTTCTTTTGCCCGGCCCATCCCACCGCACATCCTGGATGGCGGTGATAAAAAAAAATTAAATATCTGCTTTGTAGCAGCTTAGGGCCTCCGCTAGTTGTTCGGCTGCACAAATTATAGTCTTATTGTCAATGAAACACTTTAACAAACAAATGTAGTCTTTTTAGCTTATTTTTATATAAAACTTTATTATTCTTGTCATTTATACAACTATGAATTCTTCACTGGTATCCACCTTTTTGTTCCATGACTAATTCCAGACTAACTACTGCTGTCCGAAAGACCTCCGCAGTGCACTCGCAATCAGCATACCCAAGCCAAAACCAATGCAGCAGGTAGTTGTACGATTTTTGTGACAAACAACAACCTAGCGGTTGATAATGGGTTGGCTGCTGTAACATCTCCGATAGTACATAGATGACCTTTGGTGACTAGTATTCTGTTGGCATACCCAAGCCAAACCAATGCAGCAGGTATGTTTTAGATCTTGGTGGCAAACAACAACCTAGCGGTTGATAATGTGTTGGCTGCTGTATCATCTCCGATAGTAGATAAGTTCGGGGGAATTTGGTTGATTCGTGTTGCTAGCTGTAGTTGTCAAGCACAATCTTTCTCCAGGGAATCTTCTTATGCTCCAAATTGTGTTGGTGTCCATATCAATGAGGGGTTTATAGGGTTACCATGTAACTCACGCGGTCTATTCAGGGTTCAAACATTCCACTTGCAGATTCGAACGTCATTGTCCATATTTCGTTTTGCAGGGTCGTCAACAGTGAATCCGTCCTTATCCGAGGCTCTTGGTTGCTTCGTAACAATATTGTTTTTCCGTGGTTGGGTAGTTAACCCCACGCACAACCTCCAACCTTTCTGTGACCCCTTGGACAATAGGGGCCGGATATTCCGGAGTCAGTAACCCCATTCGGGGATTTGAGTGCTGCCCTTTGACCCATTAAGGGCTCTTCCGCAACCATCTCTATTTCAACACCCTGACTAGTATTGAAAAATCCTTAATGGCCTCAATTTCAATTACGTCGAAGTAGCCCATTAAGGTCTTTCCGACAGAGCATTATAGTGTTGCTATTTGATGGGCAGACCAGTACCCGGTGGTTACCGCTAGGAGGTAAAATAAGCACAATTAATATCTATGTATGAAAAGTTACAACAGCTGGGCACAGCCGGGTTGATGCCAATCAGCGCCTGCCCGATTTATACATATCCAGTAAATACATATATTTTAATGCACCCAGTATTTTTGGACACAAAACAGAGAAAAGAAACAGTAAAAATTTCCCTATTTTTTCGATATTTATAGAGATAGAGAGTTGAAGTATTAGTTCTAGTGAATCCTAGGTATTCTCTATATGTATTCAGTATTCTCTATAATACACCTCCGAGAAATTTCCAAGATTTTTCAATTTAAAGACGTAGGTTAAATTTTTATTACATATTTTTCTAGATATAATTACAATAAATTTAAGTTCTCCTCAAATTAACAAACATTTTCGTGATTTTGAGCTTAAATGGCTACGAATATTTTGCTTGGCGGTGCACTTTAACAGTTCAGAAACTATTGTGTTTTGAGTAGTTACACCTCAAAATTGGAGAGTCCCATCTATTAATGGGACACCCTGTATAATAGGTGCATAGGTATACCTAAATAACCGTAATTTCGATTAATTTTCAATAACTTTTCTTTAGGTGTCCAATATATTCTCAGATGCTAGCATTGGTAACTCCATTTATATTTCGGTTCCTAATATTCTAATACTTAAAGATGATATAATTAAATCACGAACTACAAAGAGTAAGCTAAATATATAATTTTATTATTATCAATGTCTGTAAATCAAATTCTTTCACAGGTATTTCTGCGTCTCAGCTTTTGAAACATTTCTGCTCATTTTTAAAGGAAAAGGGCATTCGCTACGATACCGCTATTATGCTTACAAGGTTAGCAAAATACAGAAATCAATGTAACGCATGTTCATGTAAAATATACAGATTTTGTTAATTTTCCATAGAGACCAAATTTGTCGAAATGAACATGAAACGAAATGTGATACTCTTGGCCTAGCAGAACTTGGAACAGTTTGCAAAAATTATTCATGCTCCATAGTACAAGACAATGGATTACCAGCTGCATTTACCATTGCACATGAACTTGGACACATGTAAGTATATTTTGTAATCATAATTTCTTAACCTAAAGTAATTAAGACGGCCACCCAAATTAAAATGAAGCGATAAGGTGATAATGATAAATAATTTATCGTTTCCGTTCTCACAGCTTTTTTTATCACTTCAGGAGCGTGCATTATACGATTTAACTCATCAGGCTAAACTCCTGTTAAAGTACTATAAAGTAATAACCCCTATCATGGAATCCGCCGGGGGAATCGTTCACGGAAAAGAATATTTTGGTATCGTCGCATCCGCAGAGTGAACAGTTCCCCGTTCGGGAAAAATTCGATTTGAACGTTTTTAACGATACAGTGAAACTTATTCACAGTACCCACTCGGGGAATTGTTTGCCGTAGTGTAAAAAGCTCGTCGAATGTGGACTTATACCGGCCTAAACAGTTTGTTGATATAAATATCGTTTTAATCGGTCACACAGTTTATGATCTTGTACGCAACGAAGACTCATGCCTATATAGTTGGCGTAGTTTACTTTAGGGTATTCTTTGCTGTGTTCTTAGATTTAGGCTTAGATATTGCTATATTCACTTTATTTAGCTTGTGTGGATGGAAATTTGGGTTTTCATTATCCAGATTGAATGGTTCGTTCTCTCTGACAGCTGAATTTAGGTCGCCTTAGCCTTCTAACAGTCAGCAGAAGTGGTTTCTCCATATTCTCAACACCAATTGTGACTACTACAAGGTTTCGTTGCTCATCTCTAAAGACCTCTGTTCGGGTTTTGTTACATTGACACTTTCTTTTTACGAACATTTCTCTTGAATTAGCACCTCTCTAGTACCTCGATTGCGCGCTTCTCCCGGTGTTTTTTATTTTCTTCTGAGAAGCCGTTGGTTTTCCCTCCTCTTTTTTGTTCGCAGACCTTACGACGAGCAGCTCTCGTCCTTCTCTTCAGCGCTATTTTGTAGGCGAGCTGCTTTGCTCCATGCTTGCCGGCACTCTTCATCATACCAAAAGGTTTCAGATCGTATCACGCTGATATTTATTTAGATATTTATTGAATCGTAATACCTATTATATTTCATTTTATAAATATTTTATTGATGAAGCTATGAGTACACGACATACGCATGCCACTCTGTGGTCACGATAATTACTCGACATATTGTAGAATACCTATGTCACGTTTTATTATATTGTGGCATGTGCGAAAGTATGCCGAGTACACGGCATGCACGTTTTGTCTCAAAGTTGGCATATTCGTATGTCGACGGTGACTGGCAAAAAAATCTACTCAATTGAAGATTTCTTGGGCGTTTTTTAATCCATTGACATCGTAGTCATCCTTTGATGGAATTTGTTACTTTAAGGCTTGATAGAAAGAAGACGAACCATATTTTGGGATATATACTATATTTATTTCGAAATGTCACCAGAAAGCCCAAAAATATTTAAAATTTGAGTGATTTTTTTCGCTGGGAAAAATTAAGATTTTCGGGCTCCCTGGTGACATTTCGAAATAAATGCAGTATATATCCCATAATATGGTTCGTCTTCTTTCTATCAAGCCATAAAGTAACAAATTCCATCAAAGGATGGCTACGATATCAATGCGTTAAAAAATATATGCCGAGTACACGACATGCACCCTTTTGTGTCATATTCTGACGTCAAATTCACGTCAGACTGACATGCGTATGTCGTATTTGGCATGTCGTGTACTCATAGCTTGAGTAACACAACGTTAGTTTTGAAAATTTGTTGTATTAGACCAGTATAATTATGCTCGTCGTATTACAGTTCATCTAAAAAATTTGGCTGAGATAATACTTTATTGGTAATAACTCGACCACAGTGCCACCTATCGGGTTCAGATTTTGTGATTTACCTTTTTTACACTAAACCAAGATACCAAAAATGTTTTAAGTCAAGAATAAATTCAAGAAATGAATATAGTTTGTGGAGTAAGCATTAAATATTATTAAACATTTAAGTGGCCTCAACTCCAAATGCGTTTCGCCCCGATGTGGTGGGTGGGCTCATCAGTAGGTTATTAGGTTCTGGTTCACAGTCACTTCGTGTTTGTGATTCCATATAGTCTCGGTAAACATCGAGACAGATGTGGTGGTTCGTCTACTGATGAGCCCACCCACCACATCATGGCGAAACGCATTTGGAGTTGAGGCCACTTTAATGTTTACTAAACCAAGATATATTGTAAATATGAATCATTTTGGACTTTAACCTTATCTATAGACCATCGGCTTGACAGAACAAGTATATTCTGTAAATATAATATCAATCGGTCAAGTCGTTTAGGAGTTACACGATCGCTAAGAAACGCCCCAACATTTCTATATATGAAGATTTAAAATAGCTGTCAAATCTCACACATGCGCAATCTAAAGTGCCCCAATATCTTAAAATCATTTTCATATAACGTGTCCATCATGGTAAAAATTTCATGCTTTCTTCACAAAGTACACCATTTTTTTTACTATGCCACCCCACTACGTCATCAGTGAAAATGAAAAAAACTTATTATTATTATTATTATTTCTTTATTATTATGTAAGTAAATTACAAATAATAATAAAAAAAATATAGCACTATCTACAAGGGCTATCGGCTAATTTTTTAAAATATTTTATATAAATTTACAGATTTTTAGATTTTCTAATATATTGTATACATTTCTAAGATTAGCTTCTGTTGGTGTTTTTAGTAGTTCAGTAAGAGGAGCAGTAGAGAAGTTTTTTACTATGTCGTTGATTTTTTGGCATTCAAACAGAGGACGGTATTGCTTTCGCAAATGTGGCAAATTGGTGGATCACTTCTGGAAAGTAAATGATTGTGTGTGAGGCTTGTATGGCCCATGCGAAGTCGTAAAAAGCATTTTATAATTATTTTTGAGCAGTTTGTAGGGTATAATGCCATTTGAGCCTGGGGATTAATTATTGAGTAATGGTGGTGGGGTGTTCATTCCAATAGTCCTGTATTTTGTTGCTCCACAATAATTTCAATTTCTTTTGGAGGTCCTTTTTGTTGTGCGTGACGAAGGTAATAAGTGGTTCTGTAGTTGCATATTTTGCAGCCATGTCGGCTTGCTCATTGCCTATTATTCCAGCGTGGCCACCCACATAATTTTTAGTCTTTACTTTGTCCCGGATCTCTTCTATTATTGGTGTCATGTTGTTAATGTTTTGGATGGCAGATATTGTGGATAGACTGTCACTGCAAATGAGTATTTTTTTGTTTGGAAATAGTTTTGTAGCTTGAAATATTACAAGGGCTTCGGCAGTGAAAATGGAAGAAAATTGAGGCACTAGGCCCTTTATGAGGACGTTGTAGTTTTCATCTACTACCGCAAAAGCGGTGCAGTCATCTGTCTTTGACGCATCGGTGAAAAGTAGAGTCCAGTTAGTATCTACGAACTTTTGTGTTAGGTCTTTAAATATCATTTTGTATATCCGGTTGTTTGTAGTTGTTTTATGATAGTTGTGAAGGTCGGTTATGGTAGAGGATTCATCGAATAGCCATTGAGGACGACTTGGTGTTTTGTGTGTGTGAATATTGATTGGCATATCGGACCATGACGGGGAATGGCTGCAGGAAATAAGGCCCCAAAAGAGAAAATGATATAAGGACCCAAATTTGGGGTGTTATTTCATAATGAAATAATACCCCAATTTCAAATATGAAATAAGGCCCCAAAAAAAAAATGAAATAAGACCCCAAATCTGACAGTAAACCCAAGCAGGGGGGGTTGCAGGGGGGCAGCATACCCCCCATACGTTTTCGTTTTTCGTTTGGGGTCTTTTTTCATTCCTTCTTATTTCATAATGAAATAAAACCCCAATTTTCATAAGGAAATTAGGAAATTAGAAATTTTATTAAAAATCGTTGTTGTTGTTTCCTGTATAATTTTTTGGGGCCTTATTTCATTGGGGCCTTATTTCGCAGAGCCACGGGGAATGAAGTGCATTATAAATTGCGGATGATCGTCGGGGTAGCTTTTTCCAGGATAGTACTTTTTTGGCATTCAGTATAATGGGTGATTCACGTGATGAAATGATTTTCGGGATGAGGAGATCTCTGAGGTAATCACGTCTTTCCTCCACTGCTTCTGTTAGCATAGATTTTATGCTAATTATCCAACAAAAAACCTTTTTAATATACACAAATAGGACACTGCATGAGCACTTTTGTGGTGAAATGTGAAGAAATAAAAAAAAAAATATTCATTCCACTCATATTAATGTTAAACGGCAGTTCAAACAATAGTTGTGTTTTCCTAGGAGGGTGCAATCATTGAATTGCATTCACAGATCCTCTTCTTCTTCTTTTTCTTCTTTTCCAAACCTTGTCAATATAATTTCTTGGGCACCAATGCTTATTTTTAAACGTATCCATACATTTCCACATAAAAAGGAACAAAACAAACAAAATAATATACCCATTTTATTAGTTTTCAGTTGTCACAGTTTGTTTACAGTCCTGCTCAAACTGTTCAAAATGAAAACGATGAACGATTCGATTGAACGACGAGACTGTGATGTTATATGAAGCAAACTAAAAACGAGGTCGTTTTATTCAATCGTCTCAACGACGATAGCCTGGGGTCTAATCGCGTAAGCCAAAAACGATCGAACGACGTCGTCTCGACAATACTTTTACTTCGTGTAACAACCAAAAAACGATGATCGCCGAAACGGTTGGACGATCATCGCTTTTTATTGCTTCATGTAAACAAATTAAATGTCAAATGTTGTCGTCGAAACGATTCGATTGAACGATATCTATTTTGCAATCGTTTCGTCGTTTTTGAAAAATATTTTTTCTGTTTAGGTTTTTTAAAAGCAAAATAAATATTTAAGGAACAATTTTCTAATAAAAAGCCTTTTTAATATTTACAAATAGGACACTGCATTAGCATTTTTGTGGTGGAATGTGAATATATCAAAAAAATATCCATTCCTTTCATATTTGACGGCAGTTCAAACACTAGTTGTGTTCTCCTTGGAGGATTCAATCATAGAATTGCATTCACAGATCCTCTTCTTCTTTTTTGTCTTCTTTTACAAACCTTTTCAAAATAATTTCTTGGGCACCAATGCTTAATTTCCAACGTATACACATAAAAAGGAACAAAACAAACAAAATAATACCCATTTTATTAGTTTTCAGTTGTCACAGTTTGTTTACAGTCCTGCTCAAACTGAAAACGATGAACGATTCGATTGAACGACGAGACTGTGTTGTTATATGAAGCAAACTAAAAACAAGGGCTCTAATCGCGTAATTTATCAGACTATCGTCGTTGAGACGATTGAATAAAACGACCTCGTTTTTAGTTTGCTTCATATAACATCGCAGTCTCGTCGTTCAATCGAATCGTTCATCGTTTTCATTTTGAACAGTTTGAGTAGGACTGTAAACAAACTGTGACAACTGAAAACTAATAAAATTCGTATATTATTTTGTTTGTTTTGTTCCTTTTTATGTGGAAAAGTATATATGCGTTTGAAAATAAGCATTGGTGACCAAGAAATTATATTGATAAGGTTTGTAAAAGAAGAAGAAGAAGAGTATCTGTGAATGCTGTGAATGCAATTCTATGATACAGCCTCCAAGAAGAACACAACTAGGATGTGAACTGTCATGCCGTTTAACAAATATGAAGGGAATAGATACATAAAAATGCTAATGCAGTGTCCTATTTGTGAAAATTAAAAAGGCTTTGTATTGGAAAATTATTCCTTAAATATTTAGTTTGCTTTTAAAAAACCTAAACAGAAACAAAATACACCAAAAGCGATGAAACGATTGCAAAATAGCTATCGTTTAATCGAATCGTTTCGACGACGCTATTTGACAGTTGATTTGTTTACATGAAGCAGTAAAAAGCGATGGTTGTCCAATCGTTTTGACGATCATCGCTTTTTAGTTGTTACACGAAGTAGAAGTATCGTCGAGATAAGGGCTCTAATCGCGTAATTTATCAGACTATCATCGTTGAGACGATTGTATAAAACGACCTCGTTTTAAGTTTGCTTCATATAACATCACAATCACGTCGATCAATCGAATCGTTCATCGTTTTCATTTTGAACAGTTTGAGCAGGACTGTAAACAAACTGTGACAACTGAAAACTAATAAAATTGGTATATTATTTTGTTTGTTTTGTTCTCGTTTATGTGAAAATGCATGTATACGTTGGAAAATAAGCATAGGCGCACGAGAAATTATATCGATAAGGTTTGTAAAGGAAGAAAAAGAAGAGGAAGAAGAGGATTTGTGCATGCATTTTGCTTAAAGCATTTACTAACTTTGCTTTTGGGGGCGCTTACAATCCGGGGTGGACAACGGCCTCAACCAACAAGCCTCTAGATAGCTGCATCCAGTTACGCTCACCAAGTTCGTTGAGGTCGCCGTCCAATTAAGCGCTTCACCTAAGGTTGGGTCTTCCTCTGCTACGTCGACCCTCACCCTCAGGGGTAGACTCAAAGACTCGTCTGGCTGATGCGTTGCTGTCCATACACGCTCCACGTGCCCCAGCCATATCAGCCGTTGTATCTTCAGCTTTTTGATACAAACTGGACCGAATATCGTCCGAAGATTCTTTCTCTTAAAACATCCAAGGAGGTATTCTTCCGATTTTGACAGAGTCCATGCTTCTGCACCATACAGCAGGACCGGGATGATTAGTGTCTTATATACCTAATATCTCGATGCTGAGACTCCTTTCTCGTTGACAGTATATTTTGTTTTGTCATCATTTACAGCCAAGCATTTAGTGAATGCAATTCTATGATTGCATCCTCAAAAGAGAACACAGCTAGGGTTCGAACTGTCTTTTAACAAGTATGAAGAAAATGGATTTTTGTCCTATATTTTCACATTTCATCACACTAATGCTAATGCAGTGTCCTTTGTGAACATTATGTATGCTTTTGATTGGAAAATGTTTCCTTTAATATTTATTTTACTTTTAAAAAACCTAAACATAAACAAAATACACCAAAAACGATGAAACGATTGCAAAATAGCCATCGTTCAATCGAATCGTTTCGACGACGCCATTTGACAGTATAATTGTTTACGTGAAGCAATAAAAAGCGATGATCGTCCTATCGATTCGACGATTATCGTTGTTTGTTTGTTATATGAAGTAGAAGTATCGTCGAGACGACGTCGTTCGATCGTTTTAGCCTTACGCGATTAGACCCAAGGCTAAAACGATCGAACGACGTCGTCTCGACGATACTTCTACTTCATATAACAAACAAACAACGATAATCGTCGAATCGATAGGACGATTTGACGATACTGTCAAATGGCGTCGTCGAAACGATTCGATTGAACGATGGCTATTTTGCGATCGTTTCATCGTTTTTGGTGTATTTTGTTTATGTTTAGGTTTTTTAAAAGTAAAATAAATATTAAAGGAAATATTTTCCAATCAAAAGCATACATAATGTTCACAAAGGACACTGGAACACCAAAAGTAAACTATGCGAAAGTTGTATCTCCCCCCATGATCCTAGCCAGGTGTACACGTTTGATGTGCGCTAACTGCCTAGATAACCACCCATTCTCATCAAATTGTGCCCTAAATACATTCAGAACAAAGAAGTATTAAGATTCAAAACCACCAACAAGTGCAGCATGGCCGAAGCCAGAAAGCTCTATAATCAACAAAACCCTCTACCCGCAAAACATATCACAGCCCCTTTCTCGGAAGTAGCTAGACAAGCAATCTCCCAACCAAAATCCAACCCCCGCGATATTTCTAAACCTAATCAATCCAATTTACCCAATTCTGCCATAACCACAAATACTAAACATACCAGCGAACCCGCCAAAAATACAGCAATTAATCAACATAACCCGCAAACATTGTCGACTACATTCAATGTAGACATGCACCCCACCTCTTCATCGCAAGAAACAATTTTGCACAATTCAAACCAACACAATCCTCATAAAATTCCGACTCAAAAATCTGAATCAACACTGATTAACTCAAATCCAACAGACACTAAAACTATCTTAAATAACTCACATTTTCCTCAAAACAATAAGTCTTTAAACAATAATAACAAACCCTCAAACAAGCTAACCCCAACAAGCTATACCCAACACATTACGCCTTCGAACTCGCGCATATCCGTCTTCACCCAATCGCTCATCAAAGATAACGAATACTACAATCCTACCTTGGATCCCGATAGTGATGACTTCCAATAAAACATTTCTTACCCAAAACCCTGACTCCGCAGTCCGGGTATTGAGCCGACCGAGCTTCGACCACGAGATTGGGCGATTCAACATCTGGATTGCGGAGTCAAAGCTTAACAACATCTAACTTGACCTCACCTGATTTTTCACAATATACCTCAGATTATATTGTTCAAAAGTCTCTGGTATCAAAAAATACAGAATGAAAAATCCTACAATGGAATTCGGGTGGTTATTTCAATAACTATCATGAACTCCAGTTACTTATAAATGATCTCAATCCCTCTATTATTTTGGCTTCAAAAAACACACTTACCCGCAGATATCACAAAACCTAACTCTCCGAAGCAATACGCTCCCTTCCTTTATAACCTTCCAACTAACACTACAGACAAACAGGGGGTAGGACTCCTAGGCCATAAATTTCTCCCCCACAGATGTATTGAAATCAACTCTTCAATATCAGCTGTTGCCGTTATTATCGAACTAAAACAGAAAATCACTGTGATATCCCTTTATATTCCACCTGACCAAACTTTTTCTGTTTCTGAAATAGAGAATATTGTTAATGGCTTCCAAACCCCCCTACTGGTAACAGGTGACTTTAATTCCTGGAGCCACAAGTAAACAACTCTGGGATAACATAAGCTCACTCACGGAGGAATACATTCCCCGCTCTATAAATTTCATAAGTTCTGGAACAAACACACTATCCTCGCCTTTTGAGATTGCGGAACATTTTGCCAATACCTGGGGTCTAATCGCGTAAGGCTAAAACGATCGAACGACGTCGTCTCGACGATACTTCTACTTCATATAACAAACAAACAACGATAATCGTCGAATCGATAGGACGATCATCGCTTTTTATTGCTTCACGTAAACAATTATACTGTCAAATGGCGTCGTCGAAACGATTCGATTGAACGATGGCTATTTTGCAATCGTTTCATCGTTTTTGGTGTATTTTGTTTATGTTTAGGTTTTTTAAAAGTAAAATAAATATTAAAGGAAACATTTTCCAATCAAAAGCATACATAATGTTCACAAAGGACACTGCATTAGCATTAGTGTGATGAAATGTGAAAATATAGGACAAAAATCCATTTTCTTCATACTTGTTAAAAGACAGTTCGAACCCTAGCTGTGTTCTCTTTTGAGGATGCAATCATAGAATTGCATTCACTAAATGCTTGGCTGTAAATGATGACAAAACAAAATATACTGTCAACGAGAAAGGAATCTCAGCATCGAGATATTAGGTATATAAGACACTAATCATCCCGGTCCTGCTGTATGGTGCAGAAGCATGGACTCTGTCAAAATCGGAAGAATACCTCCTTGGATGTTTTAAGAGAAAGAATCTTCGGACGATATTCGGTCCAGTTTGTATCAAAAAGCTGAAGATACAACGGCTGATATGGCTGGGGCACGTGGAGCGTGTATGGACAGCAACGCATCAGCCCGACGAGTCTTTGAGTCCACCCCTGAGGGTGAGGGTCGACGTAGCAGAGGAAGACCCAACCTTAGGTGGAGCGCTTAATTGGACGGCGACCTCAACGAACTTGGTGAGCGTAACTGGATGCAGCTAGCTAGAGGCTTGTTGGTTGAGGCCGTTGTCCACCCCGGATTGTAAGCGCCCCCAAAAGCAAAGTTAGTAAATGCTTTAAGCAAAATGCATGCACAAATCCTCTTCTTCCTCTTCTTTTTCTTCCTTTACAAACCTTATCGATATAATTTCTCGTGCGCCTATGCTTATTTTCCAACGTATACATGCATTTTCACATAAACGAGAACAAAACAAACAAAATAATATACCAATTTTATTAGTTTTCAGTTGTCACAGTTTGTTTACAGTCCTGCTCAAACTGTTCAAAATGAAAACGATGAACGATTCGATTGATCGACGTGATTGTGATGTTATATGAAGCAAACTTAAAACGAGGTCGTTTTATACAATCGTCTCAACGATGATAGTCTGATAAATTACGCGATTAGAGCCCTGGTCTAACCAAGCCGAAGACTCAAATTTCTCCTCTGTCTTTCATCAAGCCAAATATTCTGCAGTTAATATAAGCCCCCCTCACCACCACCATCCATCCACAGCTGGCATGATTGAACTTCCTATTAAGCTGATAGAACTTCAAAATTGTCTTCGCATGTAATTTATCAGGGCTCTAATCGCGTAATTTATCAGGGGTCTAATCGCGTAAGGCTAAAACGATCGAACGACGTCGTCTCGACGATACTTCTACTTCATATAACAAACAAACAACGATAATCGTCGAATCGATAGGACGATCATCGCTTTTTATTGCTTCACGTAAACAATTATACTGTCAAATGGCGTCGTCGAAACGATTCGATTGAACGATGGCTATTTTGCAATCGTTTCATCGTTTTTGGTGTATTTTGTTTATGTTTAGGTTTTTTAAAAGTAAAATAAATATTAAACGACCTCGTTTTAAGTTTGCTTCATATAACATCACAATCACGTCGATCAATCGAATCGTTCATCGTTTTCATTTTGAACAGTTTGAGCAGGACTGTAAACAAACTGTGACAACTGAAAACTAATAAAATTGGTATATTATTTTGTTTGTTTTGTTCTCGTTTATGTGAAAATGCATGTATACGTTGGAAAATAAGCATAGGCGCACGAGAAATTATATCGATAAGGTTTGTAAAGGAAGAAAAAGAAGAGGAAGAAGAGGTTTTGTGCATGCATTTTGCTTAAAGCATTTACTAACTTTGCTTTTGGGGGCGCTTACAATCCGGGGTGGACAACGGCCTCAACCAACAAGCCTCTAGCTAGCTGCATCCAGTTACGCTCACCAAGTTCGTTGAGGTCGCCGTCCAATTAAGCGCTCCACCTAAGGTTGGGTCTTCCTCTGCTACGTCGACCCTCACCCTCAGGGGTGGACTCAAAGACTCGTCGGGCTGATGCGTTGCTGTCCATACACGCTCCACGTGCCCCAGCCATATCAGCCGTTGTATCTTCAGCTTTTTGATACAAACTGGACCGAATATCGTCCGAAGATTCTTTCTCTTAAAACATCCAAGGAGGTATTCTTCCGATTTTGACAGAGTCCATGCTTCTGCACCATACAGCAGGACCGGGATGATTAGTGTCTTATATACCTAATATCTCGATGCTGAGACTCCTTTCTCGTTGACAGTATATTTTGTTTTGTCATCATTTACAGCCAAGCATTTAGTGAATGCAATTCTATGATTGCATCCTCAAAAGAGAACACAGCTAGGGTTCGAACTGTCTTTTAACAAGTATGAAGAAAATGGATTTTTGTCCTATATTTTCACATTTCATCACACTAATGCTAATGCAGTGTCCTTTGTGAACATTATGTATGCTTTTGATTGGAAAATATTTCCTTTAATATTTATTTTACTTTTAAAAAACCTAAACATAAACAAAATACACCAAAAACGATGAAACGATCGCAAAATAGCCATCGTTCAATCGAATCGTTTCGACGACGCCATTTGACAGTATCGTCAAATCGTCCTATCGATTCGACGATTATCGTTGTTTGTTTGTTATATGAAGTAGAAGTATCGTCGAGACGACGTCGTTCGATCGTTTTAGCCTTACGCGATTAGACCCAAGGCTAAAACGATCGAACGACGTCGTCTCGACGATACTTCTACTTCATATAACAAACAAACAACGATAATCGTCGAATCGATAGGACGATTTGACGATACTGTCAAATGGCGTCGTCGAAACGATTCGATTGAACGATGGCTATTTTGCGATCGTTTCATCGTTTTTGGTGTATTTTGTTTATGTTTAGGTTTTTTAAAAGTAAAATAAATATTAAAGGAAATATTTTCCAATCAAAAGCATACATAATGTTCACAAAGGACACTGCATTAGCATTAGTGTGATGAAATGTGAAAATATAGGACAAAAATCCATTTTCTTCATACTTGTTAAAAGACAGTTCGAACCCTAGCTGTGTTCTCTTTTGAGGATGCAATCATAGAATTGCATTCACTAAATGCTTGGCTGTAAATGATGACAAAACAAAATATACTGTCAACGAGAAAGGAGTCTCAGCATCGAGATATTAGGTATATAAGACACTAATCATCCCGGTCCTGCTGTATGGTGCAGAAGCATGGACTCTGTCAAAATCGGAAGAATACCTCCTTGGATGTTTTAAGAGAAAGAATCTTCGGACGATATTCGGTCCAGTTTGTATCAAAAAGCTGAAGATACAACGGCTGATATGGCTGGGGCACGTGGAGCGTGTATGGACAGCAACGCATCAGCCCGACGAGTCTTTGAGTCCACCCCTGAGGGTGAGGGTCGACGTAGCAGAGGAAGACCCAACCTTAGGTGGAGCGCTTAATTGGACGGCGACCTCAACGAACTTGGTGAGCGTAACTGGATGCAGCTAGCTAGAGGCTTGTTGGTTGAGGCCGTTGTCCACCCCGGATTGTAAGCGCCCTCAAAAGCAAAGTTAGTAAATGCTTTAAGCAAAATGCATGCACAAAACCTCTTCTTCCTCTTCTTTTTCTTCCTTTACAAACCTTATCGATATAATTTCTCGTGCGCCTATGCTTATTTTCCAACGTATACATGCATTTTCACATAAACGAGAACAAAACAAACAAAATAATATACCAATTTTATTAGTTTTCAGTTGTCACAGTTTGTTTACAGTCCTGCTCAAACTGTTCAAAATGAAAACGATGAACGATTCGATTGATCGACGTGATTGTGATGTTATATGAAGCAAACTTAAAACGAGGTCGTTTAATATTTATTTTACTTTTAAAAAACCTAAACATAAACAAAATACACCAAAAACGATGAAACGATTGCAAAATAGCCATCGTTCAATCGAATCGTTTCGACGACGCCATTTGACAGTATAATTGTTTACGTGAAGCAATAAAAAGCGATGATCGTCCTATCGATTCGACGATTATCGTTGTTTGTTTGTTATATGAAGTAGAAGTATCGTCGAGACGACGTCGTTCGATCGTTTTAGCCTTACGCGATTAGACCCCTGATAAATTACGCGATTAGAGCCCTGATAAATTACATGCGAAGACAATTTTGAAGTTCTATCAGCTTAATAGGAAGTTCAATCATGCCAGCTGTGGATGGATGGTGGTGGTGAGGGGGGCTTATATTAACTGCAGAATATTTGGCTTGATGAAAGACAGAGGAGAAATTTGAGTCTTCGGCTTGGTTAGACCAGGGCTCTAATCGCGTAATTTATCAGACTATCATCGTTGAGACGATTGTATAAAACGACCTCGTTTTAAGTTTGCTTCATATAACATCACAATCACGTCGATCAATCGAATCGTTCATCGTTTTCATTTTGAACAGTTTGAGCAGGACTGTAAACAAACTGTGACAACTGAAAACTAATAAAATTGGTATATTATTTTGTTTGTTTTGTTCTCGTTTATGTGAAAATGCATGTATACGTTGGAAAATAAGCATAGGCGCACGAGAAATTATATCGATAAGGTTTGTAAAGGAAGAAAAAGAAGAGGAAGAAGAGGATTTGTGCATGCATTTTGCTTAAAGCATTTACTAACTTTGCTTTTGGGGGCGCTTACAATCCGGGGTGGACAACGGCCTCAACCAACAAGCCTCTAGCTAGCTGCATCCAGTTACGCTCACCAAGTTCGTTGAGGTCGCCGTCCAATTAAGCGCTCCACCTAAGGTTGGGTCTTCCTCTGCTACGTCGACCCTCACCCTCAGGGGTGGACTCAAAGACTCGTCGGGCTGATGCGTTGCTGTCCATACACGCTCCACGTGCCCCAGCCATATCAGCCGTTGTATCTTCAGCTTTTTGATACAAACTGGACCGAATATCGTCCGAAGATTCTTTCTCTTAAAACATCCAAGGAGGTATTCTTCCGATTTTGACAGAGTCCATGCTTCTGCACCATACAGCAGGACCGGGATGATTAGTGTCTTATATACCTAATATCTCGATGCTGAGATTCCTTTCTCGTTGACAGTATATTTTGTTTTGTCATCATTTACAGCCAAGCATTTAGTGAATGCAATTCTATGATTGCATCCTCAAAAGAGAACACAGCTAGGGTTCGAACTGTCTTTTAACAAGTATGAAGAAAATGGATTTTTGTCCTATATTTTCACATTTCATCACACTAATGCTAATGCAGTGTCCTTTGTGAACATTATGTATGCTTTTGATTGGAAAATGTTTCCTTTAATATTTATTTTACTTTTAAAAAACCTAAACATAAACAAAATACACCAAAAACGATGAAACGATTGCAAAATAGCCATCGTTCAATCGAATCGTTTCGACGACGCCATTTGACAGTATAATTGTTTACGTGAAGCAATAAAAAGCGATGATCGTCCTATCGATTCGACGATTATCGTTGTTTGTTTGTTATATGAAGTAGAAGTATCGTCGAGACGACGTCGTTCGATCGTTTTAGCCTTACGCGATTAGACCCCAGGTATTGGCAAAATGTTCCGCAATCTCAAAAGGCGAGGATAGTGTGTTTGTTCCAGAACTTATGAAATTTATAGAGCGGGGAATGTATTCCTCCGTGAGTGAGCTTATGTTATCCCAGAGTTGTTTACTTGTGGCTCCAGGAATTAAAGTCACCTGTTACCAGTAGGGGGGTTTGGAAGCCATTAACAATATTCTCTATTTCAGAAACAGAAAAAGTTTGGTCAGGTGGAATATAAAGGGATATCACAGTGATTTTCTGTTTTAGTTCGATAATAATATATAACAGCTGATATTGAAGAGTTGATTTCAATACATCTGTGGGGGAGAAATTTATGGCCTAGGAGTCCTACCCCCTGTTTGTCTGTAGTGTTAGTTGGAAGGTTATAAAGGAAGGGAGCGTATTGCTTCGGAGAGTTAGGTTTTGTGATATCTGCGGGTAAGTGTGTTTTTTGAAGCCAAAATAATAGAGGGATTGAGATCATTTATAAGTAACTGGAGTTCATGATAGTTATTGAAATAACCACCCGAATTCCATTGTAGGATTTTTCATTCTGTATTTTTTGATACCAGAGACTTTTGAACAATATAATCTGAGGTATATTGTGAAAAATCAGGTGAGGTCAAGTTAGATGTTGTTAAGCTTTGACTCCGCAATCCAGATGTTGAATCGCCCAATCTCGTGGTCGAAGCTCGGTCGGCTCAATACCCGGACTGCGGAGTCAGGGTTTTGGGTAAGAAATGTTTTATTGGAAGTCATCACTATCGGGATCCAAGGTAGGATTGTAGTATTCGTTATCTTTGATGAGCGATTGGGTGAAGACGGATATGCGCGAGTTCGAAGGCGTAATGTGTTGGGTATAGCTTGTTGGGGTTAGCTTGTTTGAGGGTTTGTTATTATTGTTTAAAGACTTATTGTTTTGAGGAAAATGTGAGTTATTTAAGATAGTTTTAGTGTCTGTTGGATTTGAGTTAATCAGTGTTGATTCAGATTTTTGAGTCGGAATTTTATGAGGATTGTGTTGGTTTGAATTGTGCAAAATTGTTTCTTGCGATGAAGAGGTGGGGTGCATGTCTACATTGAATGTAGTCGACAATGTTTGCGGGTTATGTTGATTAATTGCTGTATTTTTGGCGGGTTCGCTGGTATGTTTAGTATTTGTGGTTATGGCAGAATTGGGTAAATTGGATTGATTAGGTTTAGAAATATCGCGGGGGTTGGATTTTGGTTGGGAGATTGCTTGTCTAGCTACTTCCGAGAAAGGGGCTGTGATATGTTTTGCGGGTAGAGGGTTTTGTTGATTATAGAGCTTTCTGGCTTCGGCCATGCTGCACTTGTTGGTGGTTTTGAATCTTAATACTTCTTTGTTCTGAATGTATTTAGGGCACAATTTTGATGAGAATGGGTGGTTATCTAGGCAGTTAGCGCACATCAAACGTGTACACTGGCTAGGATCATGGGGGGAGATTACAACTTTCGCATAGTTTACTTTTGGTGCACCGTTTGGTGGTATGTCCAAGTAGCTGGCAGTTTCAGCATCTCATAGGTGACGGGATGTATTCTTTGACCTTCGCAATGTAGAAGCCAACTACAATTGATTGAGGCAAGAAATATAAGTCGAAGGTGAAAAGCATTAAGCCTGTATGCTTCTGAATTCCGTCTATTCTCTTTGTGAGTTTGTAGACTTCGCTGACACCTTGCGATTTCATATTTGATATAATTTCGGCTTCAGTGAAGTTAATAAGCCATGGAGCGTATAGTATTCCCAGCGCCGGATTTACATTTTTTGGGCCCTAGGAATTTACAACAAATGGTGCCCTTTTTTATATTTCCTTTTATTGTGCAAGCGTTTTTATTAGGATTTAAAAAATGTGTAGGTCAGCGGTTGATTTAAAAATTTGTTGGTAGATTATAAATTTGTCTGCATTGCCCACTTTGAATATACAGGGTGTTTCGAAGTTAAGTCTCAATACTTTGGGAAATGATTCATGGGTACAATGTAAGAAAAACAGTTCAATGTGAATATAATTTGCTTAGAATTTAAGAAAAGGCCTACTTTGGTGTAGGCACCTTGACCCAAGGTAACACAAAGATTTCAGCAGTGTGTTAACTAGTGACGAATATCTCACATATTCTTCTTTACCGCCAATGGATCCCCGTAAATTTGCAAACCGTTTTCGAATTCACATAAACTTTTTATAGATGTTCGCATTTTCTTCTTATTTTATTCCCTGACAATTCCTAGATTGACATTCGCACCTAAGCCAAGGATTCGAAGCGAACGAAATGCGAACTGTAGCATTTGTGGGGTATAGTGATAGATATTAAAAAATATATTCAGAAATCGCGGTAGATCCAGCACATTGCGGCAGAAGTTACACTCATAGGCGCATAGTCGCATAGTTTATGTCTATTTATAAAAAAACCAAACCAAACGAAAACTGCAAACTATGTAAAAATGTATAGGTATTATATTATTATGTATAGGTGACATATTCTACAATATGTCGAGTAATTATCGTGACGTCAGAGTGGCATGCGTATGTCGCGTTTGGCAGTCGTGTACTCATAGCTTAAGACAATAATCTGTCTTTAAATATTTAGAAGAATTTGGTGAAGTTTTGTTTTAACCCTTCTGTCAATTATAGCTTTTTATACCTTCCCGTCAACCATAAGGTCTGGGCAGACCTGCACGCATTTTGCATAAAAATAAAAGTGACAAAACAGAAAATATAAAGAAACTTATTTCCTTTTTAAAACCTTCGATTTTTATAACCCACGGATTCTTCATTCGCTCTCCTATCTGCAGTGTTACCAACCACATGACTTACGGATTACCAAACCACAGAACATTCGTGTTGCCTATTATGGAATTTCAAGAAGCTGTGGCCATTGTTTCTTAGAAAAAACTCGGTGCAAAAGTCAGCAAGGTCTGGTTAGCCAACGAGTACATTAACAAAAATGATCAAATCACAGAAAATATTTTCGTTCACCCTATCTTGAACTTTCAAAAAGCTATTGACATTATGTTTTAAAGAAAACTCCCATTAAAAGTCGGAAAGGTCTGGCTAAACCTCATAGTTGACGGAAGGTAAGAATTGGAAGGATCGTCATGTAAATTCAATTTCAATTGTTGCGTTTGTTTTGCAGTTTTCGTGGTCGTGGCCCCATCTGTCGTGATGCCCTAGGCCTGAGCCTAGTTGGCCTAAGGGTAAATCCAAGGCTGACTATGCCTTTAGATGAGTTAAGTTGTTTGTGTAGGGCAACAGAAACTGGGCATTGATTAGCTATATTTGTTAGTTTAAGGAATTTTTCTGCGACTTTTTCGGATCTAGCAAGAATCAATAGGCTACCGTCACGAAGTGAGGAGACGTTGTCTATTATAATGATATCGTTTTTAATGTCCTCGTTCAACATTTTTATAAAATTACAAAATACAAATTCTTGCTGTTGAATAATGGCAATGGCACTTCTGTATCAGCTGATGCTTCTCTCCACACATTTTTTCCGCTGTCTTTTCGCAGATATTTTGCTGTGCAATTGGAGACCACAGGAAAATTTCGTTTCACAACAGAAGCGTACTAGGCTTAATAGGGGTTATATTTATTTAACTAATTAGTTGCTTGGGTGAAATACTCTTATGTGGAGCCTCAATAACCCTTGATCTTCCAGCACGGACTGGAAAGCCTAAAGTGCAATCCTCATACTATGGAAAGTACGATAACCTAGACGCAAAAAATTGATAACGGTTTTTTGTAGAGTGGTTAAATACAAGTTGGAGGGTCTATCTCGCTCCGTTTAGGCGGGGGTAATTAAATAAAATAATTAATAATGCTTAACATGAAAATACAATAAAGTACTTTAGCAGTTTTTAAAGCCAGAAATCTGTTCTAAATAATGCAAATCAGCAACATTTTTTCTATAATGTGAAATTTTAGGCTAGAGGCTGTTGCTGAAGAATGTTGATGACATTGGCTAAACTAATATAATTTAAAGAAAGTTTGCATTTAAGCAGCCTTGCACCCATCCCATAATCCAACAGTGACCCCAAGCAGGGGGTCAACACCCTTGTACATTTCAATTATACATTTCAATGTACAAGGGTGTTGGCGCCATTTGAGTCCATAGTCCTCGCATATATTTACAACGGCAGCGTACGCAGCTTCCAAAGCGTCAGAGAATGGATGCCACTGAAGTCCCAATGTTTTTACGCTTTCGAAATGATATATCCATTAGGTCGAATGTTGTCTTTACTTAAAGCTGCTCAGCTGGTATCGAATTAACGACGGCAGTGGAATTCGATGACCAATTCCTTAAATGGAAACCACCCCGATTAAGCATGGTAGCCAATCCGCTCCGTAGCTGTTGCAGTTCCACTTCGCTGCCAGACCCAGTGAGAAGGTCGTCCATTCAGCTGCTGCGGAAAAATCATGGCTTTTTTTTTTTTTAAATACTTCTCCCGGGAAAGGCAAACCTATAACGCTTCATCAGCGCCCCGAGATGTTTGCAGATGTATGTTAGTTCTGCACTTAAATTGCTGCAAATTGTAGTCTTCTGGAAATATATTCCCAGGAAGCGAGTTCCAACGTTTGCTTGTCCTGTAACAGAAGGAGCTTTGGAAAGATGATGTCCTCGCGGTTGTCAAGTGTACTGTATGGTCATGAGCATTAGCAGCCAAAAGTTGCATTTCGAGGGATAATGTCCTTGAGTTCCTCGGAACATCTACCATGGAAGTACCTATAGAACAAGCAAAGGTCAGCGACTTGTCTTCTGTGCACCAACTGCTCGTCTCTGTATGCTGTCAAGTAGGTTAAGTGAATGTTTTGGGGCCGAGCACCATATATGGGAGCAATATTCCAGGCCTGGTCTAACCTGTGCTTTGTAGAGAAGGAAAAGTTGCTTGGGGCTAAAGTACCTCTTTGCTCTAAATAGGTAGCTCAACTTAGCGGACGCCGATCTTGCGATAAAGGATATGGGGTCCTGCCATGTGATTCCTGAATTGACTGTGACTCCTAGAAGGTGCATTGAGTCCTTGGGATGGATTGGATGGTCATCCATTTGGATCTGAGGAACTGTTGATGCATTTTTCCTGGAAAATTTTGTGAAATATTGTGGCTTTCATCGATGGCTGAAAATCTAACGTTTTACTTCAAATTTCTTTATTAAAGTGGTATTTATTCGTCGACTACGCCAATTAGAATGGCCGATTACAAGAAAGCGGGTATAATAAAACGTATACCAAATGATGAGGGCAAAAGTGTTCAGCGAATTGTAGTCAGCAGTTTATAGTTCAGTGCATTCAGCACGAGTAGTCGTTTATTATATTATTGGTTTGGTTTCATCGGTGCTGTGCATCAAACTCAAATTGTCGCTTGAACAATGGCTGTTTGCTGCAATGCTTTGACTGCTTGCTCACAGTAAGATGCACAAACCAGCTATCACAGTTGGTAACTGGTCTACCCAGCGACTTCAACGATATTTAATCTCCCCGGGTGTTGTCAAGTAAATATCTGATACCTGTAGATGACTCCGAACAAAGCTTTGGTAGTGAAGAAAGAGTTTTGAAATGATCATCAACTATGATGCGCTCTACATAGTACCTTTTAGACAGCAATTCCTATGCTTCATTGTAGTTGCTGTTATCTGTTATCTTGAAGGATTTGATGACATTTAGCGCATTCCCTTGCAGAGGGGTAGCGACACAAACCAGTAAGAATAGACCGCCGACTTCCCGTACACCTACCCGATTCCCCCCGGAAAAAATTTCCCTGTCTGTGAATACGTGTAAATGTCAAAATTATTAGCGGCAATGATTTTCCAAGCTATACCATGGGCCTAGGATTTTTCAAGTATGCGTACGTTAATGGCGCTCCTTTGATTTTGTACAGCACCAATACATGAAAAATCCTGGGCCCGCCGGCAGCTTGTAGGCAAAGTCCGTTATGTGGGAGGAGTCGACGGTCTATTCTTACTGGTTTGTGGGTAGCGACATAAGTCCGCGCGACATATGTCGCGCTTACATTGCTCTTTGTTAAATTTATTTTAAGCAAAAGTGCATGGGTGGTCTAATGGAGTTGAATGCTTTCTCCTCCTACCTTTCATTCAAAACTCTCCTGAGTTTGTGCATCTTTAAAGTGAACTTTAGAATCTTCTACTGGATTTCGTACTACATTATTAATTCTAATTTTAATTTTTTTCATTTTACAATACAAAATGCTTAAAATAATAGATATTATTAAAATTAAAGCGAACAAGGTTGGAGTTATAAAGTATCCATTCATTTTATGATATTCAAGTTCATCAGTAATCGGTTTAATATTTTCCGTGATCTCCAGATTAATATTTTCAAAACTTATTTTATTATTAATTAATATTTCTTGTTGTGAGTTATAGCTAAATTTATAAACAAATTCTACATGCTTTGCATTTTTTTGTTGATCTTTAATTTCGATAGAACAGTTTTGCATTTGCACTACATAATGGTTAGTTATATTGATATTCAGACCCTGCGGCTGCGGCCTTGTTGTTCTATCATTCTCTCTACATGATGCCCATTAAGCACTGCTGGAAATGCTGCTTAAACACATTTACTATTCCCTGCGCTTCGGTGACTAAGTTTCCTTCGCTGTCTCGAAGAGCCTGCGTTCCGGTTTTGTAGCCAGCAGCCAGTTGCTTGGCTTTTTTTTAAAAAAACCTCCGGATTTTATTACGATTGCGCGACTCTTCGATCTCCTTGAGCTGGGAAGCTGCGTAAGCCCTCTTCTTTCAGAGTCGACGTTTGCCCCTCGGAATGTGTACACGTCGAGGATGTTGTATGCGTGCCTCCCATCGATTAGCGCATGTTCGATTTGATTGGCGGTTCGACCGTCTGGAGAGCGCCAGGTTGCTGTGTGGATCCTTAGCCTTGGAAACCTAGTGCTACTTATCACCGTATTACGAGCTGCTGCAAAATCGATTAGTCGGTAGCCGTTTTCTGTTTTCGTTTCATGGATTCTGTGCGTGCCAACTAATCCGCCAAAGATGTTTTCCTTTCCGACTTTAGCATTGAAATCCCCGAGTACAACTTTTACATCCTACTCCGCAGTGCCGGCTTTAGGGGTGGGCGACCGGAGGCACCGGCATCTGGAGGGCGCTGAAGCATACGCGCGCCAGCTTATACCCTATTCACACCAAGCCTGAAACCGAGTTTTCGTCAAAAAAAAGTTTAGAAAACTCGTAGATGCATTCACACCGAACGCCAACTCGTTTTCGTTTGACGTTTCAATTAGCTGTGAAACTAGCTGTGAAATGTTTGTGGTGACTAGACTTTTATTTTAGTTACTAAACTTCGCTCGTATTGACATAATATAAAAACAAAATTATTTAAGCTACTTGATAATCGTTAACTTATGGTTAAATGCATAAAATAATTAACATAAGCAACAACCAAAATCAAAGCATCTGAAAATACCATTTAGTTGTGGCAGTGGCAGGTACCTAGTTTGCTCTTTATGGTGCAATGCAAAGATAACAAAAAAACTCTCACTCTCACTCAGTCTTTCACATCCTGTCAGCAGTTTTGCTGAGCTTGCTGAATGTTGCAAAAGGTGTGTCTGCTTCAACAACCCAACGATTGTAGTCGTTTTCGTGGCGTTTTCATGGAAAACGACCTCAAACAGCTCGTTTTGAAAACTGCAATATGTATGGGAAAACTTCTGTTTTCGATGAAGTTTTCGGCTTGGTGTGAATAGGGTATAAGGCTATACAATTTTATTTTGGAGAATGGCATTTACCCACAAGAATGGAAAAAAGCTTATTTAATTCAAATTCCTAAACCCAATGCGAATCAATACTCTTTAGACAGCTACCGTCCAATATCCCTACTTTTAGTACTGACCAAATTATTCGAGAAAATAATAGGGAACAGGCTTAAATGGATCCAAGAAAAGCATCTCAACAGTGGTCAACACGGCTTTAGACCAGGAAGAGGTACCCACACTTTGCTTTACATGTTAGATCATGCAGTGCATGCAGAGTTAGCCCTACGTCATCATTCTGTTCTTTTGTCCATGGATTTGGAGAAAGCGTTCGAAAGAGTAATTATGGATTTATTAAACAATTAAAAGTTTGGGGAGTCAACAAGCAGATACTTCGAGTAATACTTTCTTTTATGTCTAATAGATCAGTCGTTGTCAAGATAAATGGTCACCTATCAAAAGTCGCAGTCATTCAGAATGGAATACCACAAGGATCACCAATATCTACCATGTTGTACAACGCATATATTAATCCGCTTCTTGAAATACTTCAATCAGAATTGGTACAGACAAAAACTTTACTAACCTATGTAGACAATATATTTGTTTTGGCGTCGCGCAAACCAGAAGATGTGAAAAATATTTTAAATTCAAAAGTATCAAAAGCACTCAAGTAGTGCCAAGAATCTGGAGAAAAATACCAACTAGCAAAATAGACGCTTTACATATTTGCAGAAAACATAATTGCGTAAATACAACTATAAACATTGGTTCTACAAGTATACCTCTTCTAAACAACGCTAGAGTTTTAGGACTTGTATGTACCAAAACATGGAAATGGCATTCTCATGAAAAAATGTTGTCGCAAAAGCTGGGCAGAGTAAATAATTTACTTAAAATAATTTGCCGCAAACAAAAAAAGGGACCTCATATGAACACCTCAATCGATATAGCAAAAACTCTTTTAAGAGGGGCTATTCAACACGGCTTGACTATTCTCATTGCACTAAAAAAAAAAGACCAAAATGTGCAAATTAAAATGAATGCTATACTAAGAACTGCATTGGGTGCATTACCATCAACGCCTATGATTTACTAGCAGAAGCTAACATTCTAAGCTTTAAAGATTTAAAAGTTATACGTGAGAATAAGCTTTTTTCTAAAAGTACATATTACAAATGTAGAGCATTCTCTTCATGATATTTACAAATCGGGTTGGATCAATCCGAAACCTCAAAAAACAAAAGTTCTATTTTCCAAACGAAGTATTTAGAAAAAAGTTTGCTGAAATCTTTGAAACTGGCAATTTCGGCTGTGTTCTTTACACGGACGCTTCTTGCAAAGATGGAGTTACCGGTTACTGCGTCCATAGACTTGACTGTACAAACGATAAAGTAATACTACAACAACTTACCACCCCTGACCAAAATGTATACAGTGGAGAAGTAATGGCACTTAAATTATGCTATGTCTTCAGCCGTCAAAACAGCAATATGCAGTGACTCTTTAAGCGCAGTTCTTGCTATCAAGAAAAATGTAAAGCAATTTATCAATCATTAAAGCCCTAAGAGCAAATCTCTGCTCAGAATGTCCACGTATTCATTTAATATGGTCACCGGGACATGTTGGCTAACCAGGGAATGAAAGAGCAGACGCTGATGCTATTAATATACCTTTGGAGTACAAAACACCCCCGTTTGCAAAATGTGTTTGGACTCAATCTTTAAGACTTCTTCAAGATGAATCAAAAAATCGCTGGAATCAATCAACATCATATTTAAGTACTCGCAAACTGGACTTATCACCTGTTATTTATAACGAAGAGTTAAGTCGAGTCCCCTCATGTAGCTGACCTCCCCGTGGTGTGGGGCGGGCAGGCTGACGAAGCACACACCCAACGATGACAAGAAGAACTAAAAGAGCCTCGGATATTGCCAAGCCTGTCATAATAGGGCGCCCTTTGGAGCCAGGCCTGGAGGGTGGCAGTTTGCGAGCGTCTGGTGGTCGGCTTGTCACGCTCGGCAGTCGGCCGGGTTTAACCCGAAACGGCTATCAATGGTCTCGCAAACCATTATGGGGGTCAGAGGGTGGATGCGCTATGCACCAATAGGGGCATAAGTGGACTTTCGACAACTCGACAACGGCATCGACTTAGGATAGGCACGTGGAACATCTCTTCGCTCACGGGAAAAGACCTGGAGCTTGTTGGGGAGGCTGTTAAATATCGACTAGATATAGTTGGTGTTTCCTCAGATGGGTGCAAACTCTTCATGTCGGGAGTAGCACCTTCAATGCCTGCTCAGGCGGGAGTGGGGATACTCACAAGTCCCAGGCTGGCAGGCAGAGTATTGGAGTGGATACCATTAGGAGGGAGAGTTGAGATCTTAAAGCTTAAGCTTGAAAGATCAACTCTGGCTCTAGTGCAGATGTATACACCGAATCTGGAGTCAAGGTACGCAGCTTTCTTAGATGAAGTTGATGCAGCCCTTGAAAAGGTTGCAGATATGGATTCTTATATCCTGATGGGTGATTTCAATGCTCACGTGGGTGCGGATTTCTCGACATGGGGCAGCGCGATTGGGAAACACGGTGACCCCGATCAGAACGCGAACGGAGAGAAGTTGTTGGACTTTTGTTGTTCAAATGGAATGTCCATTATGAACACTTTCTTTCCACACAAAGATATCCATAAATACACATGGTACCGTCGAAGTCTGCAGCAGAAATCGCTGATAGATTTCTTTGTGGTACCGTCGTGTATTAAAAGGATGGTTTGTGATGTTCGTGTGTTGAGAGGGGCTGAACTGTCAACTGATCACCACCTGGGGCTGTGCAAATTGTATCTCAATGATCAAATACCTATCCTGCCAAAGCGTAAACCAAGGATGGTTACGCGCATACGGTGGGAGGGGCTGCAGAACGATGAGATACGGGAGGAATTTGCACGGCAGGTATCTGCAAGGTTTGAACAAATTCCAAATGTTCCATTGAATGTAGAGGAAGAATGGCAGTTGTTTTCAACAGCAGTTATTGCCTCTGCAGGACATGTTTGCGGAGTGAAGCGGCTCGGTGTGGCGGCTGGTGGTGAGAAAAGAACTGCGTGGCTTAAAACCCCCGGAGTTCAAGAAGCTATCAGAGAGAAGAAGAAGGCTTTCAAGGTGTGGATTCACTTGGGGGACTCTCGAAACCGGTACATTGAGGCGCGAAGAACTTGCAAATTGTCTGTTAAAGCAGCCAAAGAACAGTCTTGGATGGAGTTCGGCGAAAAATTGGACCGCGATCACGGATCTGCAAGCAAGGTGTTCTGGCAGACCATCCGCCGTCTTAGAGGAAGAAAGTGGAACATTATCGAAGGAGTCAAATCCAAAGATGGTACACTTCTTTCTAATGAGGAGGACATCTTGCGCAGATGGAGCGATCACTTTTCCGAATTGCTCAATCCAATCCAGGGCATTGAGGATGACACATCCATCGCCTTAAGCAGGGCGGAAAATAGTCCCACGGTAGAGGAAGTTACTTTTGCGATCAAATCGGTAAAAGCTGGCAAATCTGCCGGAGTGGATGAAATCCGGCCAGAAATGCTAAAGGCCTTAGGTGAAGATGGAGTCAAATGGCTCTCTCGTGTCATTAAAGTGGCCTGGGAATGCGGCGAAACTCCCAGTGATTGGCAGATTGGGGTGATTGTGCCCCTTTTCAAGAAAGGGGATAAAAGGGATTGCTCCAATTACAGGGGTATATCACTTTTAAGTCTCCCCGAAAAAGTCTTTGCCAAGGTGCTGGAAACGCGTTGCAGAGCTGTGGTCGAGGCACGATTAGGAGATGAGCAGTGCGGCTTTCGTCCCGGCAGAAGCACAACCGACCAGTTATTCACTCTCAGAATGGTACTTGAGAAGGTATGGGAGTATGCTACACCTGTTTACGCTTGCTTCGTAGATTTGGAGAAAGCATACGACCGAGTCCCTCGAGGGAAACTCTGGAGTGTATTACAGTAGTATGGAATTGATGGTTCTCTTTTGAGAGCCATTCAATCTCTTTACACAAACTGTAAAAGCTGTGTTCGGGTAAACGGCGTTAAATCAATACCTTTCATCGTGGGCGTTGGACTTCGCCAGGGGTGCGTCTTGTCGCCTCTCCTTTTCATTACTTATATGGACTGGATGTTACAGCGCAGTCTTGGCGAAGAACGTTTCGAATTGGGAGATCTGAGGATAAGTCATTTGCTCTTCGCTGATGACTTGGTCATCCTTGGGTCCTCTCAGACTGAACTTCAGCGCGCACTCGATCGGTTTGTAGCCGTTTGTGTTGAAGCTGAGATGAAGGTAAATGTGAACAAATCTGAAGTGATGGTCGTCTCTAGAACGCCTGTTCAATGCACTCTGCATGTTAGTGGAGTCCCATTGAAACAGGTGGAGAAGTTTAAGTATCTTGGGGTCTTATTCACGAGTGATGGAAGGAGCAATGCCGAGTTTTCTTGTAGGATTGGTCAGGCTGGATCGATTTTGAGACAGCTTGGTCATTCTGGAGGACTGAACTTGGTGTCAAAGCTATGTTGTCAGTCTTTAATTCGGTGTTTGTTCCAACTCTTAACTATGGTCGTGAGGTTTGGGTAATGACTGAAAGAATAAGATCGCGGATACAAGCTGCCGAAATGAGATTTCTCCGTGGTATTGCTGGTGTGACTCGTAGAGATCGCATTAGAAATACCAGAATACGTGAGGAACTCAATGTCGAGCAGCTACTTCTCCGGACGGAGCGGTCCATGCTTCGGTGGTTTGGTCATGTTAAACGTATGTCCCCGACCAGGATCGCACGACGCGCTATGGAATCCGTACCATCGGGCAGGCGTCCCCTAGGTAGACCCAGGATGAGATGGTTAGATCAAATTGATAATCTCTCCTCTACCCGTGTGGGGATTGCCCTTGATGATATGGAGTCGATGGCGGAGGATCGAGAGCTATGGAGGGTCCACTTAGGTAACCTACACCCGCGACCCACTTAATGGATAAGCGGGCCATTGAAAATGTATGTATGTATGTATGTCTTGAGTTAAGTCGATTGCAATCAGTACAGATCTCACGAATTAGATTAGGGCATACGATGTTTAACAATTCGCATCTTTTCAACAGAGTAGAACCACAATCATGTAGCTTGTGCAGAGAGTTACTTTCAGTTAACCATCTCTTGCAATACTGTAAAATAACGAAAGAACACTTTGAGGGTAAGGTTCCTAGCCTGCAGACATTTCTAGATCCATCAATCGCTCGCAATAAATGAAAATTATTCCCTCTATTAGCAAAACATAAAGTTAACATTTGAAATAACATACTATTAAATTTAAATGAAATATAGCACCTAAGAATTTTTTTATGTTAAATATACCAACTGTTTAAAATATCTATATATTTGTACATACATTATAATAATATAACATTAAGAACTATATTTAAGATACCTAGTATAAGTACACAACCAATAATTAATTAAATATTTGTAAGAGCCGTATGGGCATAGTTCCCCGTACATATGTACAAATTACATCTTAAGGTTTTTTCTACTGCACCACCTCTCGCGAACGTCTGACAGACATCCGAGAGTATAACTGTCCTGAAAAAGCTTTTCAATTCAGCAAGCGGCTTCCCGCTTTCTTCGAGAGGGGTCTTCTTACCTTTTTTCCCCGTTTGTCGTTTTCAGCACATCTTCTATCGCTTGACATAGTAGGTAACTATGAGTTTTCCCAAAGAGAGAAGCAGAGGCTTGTCTCTTTTGGATTACTCGTAGCTACCTACCACTGTCTTCCTTATGTCCACTCTCACTCAACTGCGGGACTGCCCCTTGTTCTGCTGAAGTCTCCACGTTAGCTGGTGCGGCCACCGTTGGTCCTGACTGGCGAAGACTTGTCGCGGATTTAGGTGGTCCCATCAGTGTTTCCATGCTCTGGCTACCTACGGGTGTACACAATGTCGGGGTGCATTCCATTGGAGTACTCTCCGATAAGGACTGCTCCTGAAGGTAGGCCCGTGCGTTGAGGAGCCTTTTCTTATCGTTTTCGGACAGTTCCTCACACTTTTTCGTCAAATGCTCCAACGCTCTCTCCTTCTCGAACGGAGTAGAAGCGCATCTTTCACTCTTTCTTCCGGTTGCCGATCAGTTTTTATTCAGCTAGGAGCCCCTGGTCGGTCCGCACTCTTTGCGTTGAATTGTTTAATTTTGAATTTGCAGCGTACATATGATATTCCTAGAGACCAGTACGTATAAATGCTTCCCAAGGTCCAATTGAATGCTGGTAGGAGGTTTCATATATGAAATATGATAACTCCTTCGGCGGACGCAATTTTTAGGATCAGTTTTCAAGAGAATGATTGTGATTAAAAATTAGCTTATCCAGATTTTATATGTATACTAGCGTAGCCCGTGCACACTTTGTAGTGCAAAATAGTTAAATAGAAAAAACTGTTTTTATTGTAAAGCCTAGTATCCTGCTCGCGCTTAATTTTAGCGAGCGCTTTTCTCTCCACAGCACAGATAAATGCTCGCTAAATTCGTTGTACAGGATATAGTGAGGACACACACCCATATTTTATTGCCACATGTATTTTGATTTTTGTTATTTTTTCACTTTTTTCCTACTCACTTACATCGATTATCAAGTATTCCATGAAATATTCAATTAAAAAATAGTTTTGTTTCGAAAATGTCAAAATTTATCGCCGATTTAATGTACCAGGCAATTCTTTCGCGAGCTAAATCAGTGGAGACATTTTCTTGGCCGAGTATAACAAAATTGTGCGTAGTACGTATAACACAAAATATTGTTATACTCGACTGACAATTAGTGTGTCCCATCTATATGAAAGTAAGAATTTAGCGTGCGGAACAGGATACTGCTTTGCTAAACTGCCTCGCTAAATTTTATCTCTGTAGACATTTTTGTATGGGAGATAAAATTTAGCGCGAGCAGGATACTGGGCTTAATGCTCTATGGTTCTTACACAACATTTTTTGTTTTTTTTTTTCAGAAATTGTATTGCCTAGACAATATTATTGACTTTCATTATTTATATCAATGTTACAAATTTTAAAAACTTTGGCTTCCAATTCCAAGACTATCGAAAAGCTGTATGTACCCGCCCGGCTTTGCCTGTGCACAGGAATTGTATTGCTTAGGTCTTAGGTAATAATGTTTATTTTGTAAAATGCGAGAAATGATAATAAATCGACTTGGTGGAATTTTCTTTCTGCCTAAAGCCCTAAACCTGAAACACAGCAATACGAACAAACCAAAAAAAAAAGAATAATGAAAATCGGCCCAGCGGTTATGAAGATATATCGTCATCGAGTTTCACTCCATAGAAGATGTTTTTTGAGGAGGTATAAGATTTTGAATATTTTTTTGTATGTGAAGTGCCGCTCCCCTTTGACTAAATTTGACCAATCGTTTTCGAGATATACGATTGTGAAAGTTTTTTTGTATGGGCGGTGCCACGCCCCTTTGCCCAATTTTGACCAATCTTCACAGGACCATTCCAGAGACAATAGCTAAGATCTTCCGTAAGTTTGAGCTCAATCGATTTGGTGGTTTTCTAGATATACGATTTTGAATGTTTTTTTTTTGTATGGGCGGTGCCACGCCCCTTTGTTCAATTTTGACCAAACTTCACAAAACCACTTCGGGGACAATAACTAAGATCTTCTGTAAGTTTGAGCTCAATCGATTTGGTGGTTTTCGAGATATACGATTTTGAATGTTTTTTTTGTATGATATACGATTTTGAATGTTTTTTTTGTATGGGCGGTGCCACGACCCTTTGTCCAATTTTGACCAAACTTCACAGGACCACTTCCGGGACTATAACTAAGATCTTCTGTAAGTTTGAGCTGAATAGATTTGGTAGTTTTCTAGATATACGATTTTGAATGTTTTTTTTGTATGGGCGGTGCCACGCCCCTTTGTCCAATTTTGACCAAACTTCACAGGACCATTCCAGGGACAATAACTAAGATCTTCCGTAAGTTTGAGCTCAATCGATTTGGTTGTTATCGAGATATACGATTTTGAATGTTTTTTTTTGTATGGGCGGTGCCACGCCTCTTTGTCCAATTTTGACCAAACTTCACAGAAGTATACGCACCAATTGCAAAGATGTGTGAAAATTTGGTTAAAATCGGTAAATGAGTTTAGGCGTGAATCGACGACAAACATTTTAGGGCTCAATTTTTATATTAATAGATTGTATAAGTCTAAAAGATTTAATAACAAGGGGTTCTTTTCAGATTAAATATGCCACACGATGATGATAACAGATGCACTAACTTCAAACCGCATGCGTATGGTAAAAGTACATTACACATCATGTCTAGTAGAATGAGTGACGATATTCACCCATGGTCCTGGTCAGATTGTTCGAGGCATTATGTATCAGAATTTTTGGAGTAAGTAACACAATGCCCAAGCAATTATTGCATTAATTATGAATTATATACATTTTATACATTTACATTTTAAAGAAAAGAAGATACTACATGCTTAGAGGATACTCCTGAAATGACTGTTCCAAATTTTAATACAAAACTACCTGGAGAGTTGTATTCTCTAGATAAGCAGTGCAAACTTATACATGGAGATTATTCAAAATACTGTTTTATGGAAGGCGTACGTAGGACTTAATTTTATAATATTAATTATTGCTAATTTGGTACTGAAATATTTTAAGGAATGCACTCGTTTATGGTGTAGGGCAGAAAAAAATGTCTCGGATTGTATGTCGAGTAATTTACCATGGGCTGATGGTACACCATGTAAAAATACAAAGCATTGGTGCCAAAAAGGAAAGTGCATTTCACGTAGTGGTACAAAGCGGCAAGTTATTAATGGGGGATGGGGTCCCTGGAGTTCATTTGCGCCTTGCAGCATGACTTGTGGTGGGGGAGTGCAAGAATCTCAACGAGAATGTAATAACCCATTTCCGCAAAATGGGGGAAAGTACTGTGGTGGAAGTAGAAAAAAATATAGATCATGCAATACCTTCAACTGTCCACCTGGCTCACTGGAGTCCAGAGAACAGCAATGCTATGACATGAACGGAAACAACTTCGGGCTAAAAGACATAAATTCTTCAGTGATATGGATACCAAAATACGGATGTAAACCCTTTTGTACACAATTTGCTTGCAAACGAAATAACTAATAAATTATTGATCATTACAGTAACTGGAAAAGATAGATGTAAGCTATATTGTCGGTGGGAGTCAACAAGTTCATACTTTCAATTAAGTGACAAGGTTAAAGATGGTACGGCCTGCTCTTTCGATAGTTTTGACAAATGTGTAAATGGAATATGCAGACCTGCCGGATGTGATAATGAATTAAATTCAATAGCGGCACTGGGTATATTTAGATATTTCTTCATTTTTTTTTAAACAAATGTTAATATACATATATATTTTTTAAAGATAAATGCGGAGTTTGCGAGGGTAGGAACAATACTTGTGAAGAATATTCAGGAAACTTTTACAGATCAGATTTATCAAATAGAAATCAATCTCTATATTTTTATGTGACAACAATACCAAAAGGTAAGAACAACTACAGTAATCATCCTTAACCTATTTTGAAGACGGTCCTTTATTTCCCCCCATCTCCTGGTAAAACAAATCAGTTCTGAGTTTTTAAAAATTGTGATTGATGAGACCATGCAATAAAGATGAACAACAGTGCGATTTGTCTTCTGAGTAGTGATTGTGTTTCATTACAAAAACTTGAATTACATAAATGTAAATAAGAAATATGACATGAAATATCATTTAATTTATGTTTGTGTAAAATATAACCACATTATCGTATCTTTCAAAATTCATTTCGTTTTTTAGGATATAAAAAAAAACCTTTAAAAGACTGTTTTTCTCTCTTTGTACCCCTTTCAATGGTGAAGTAACATACCAAACAGTCACTATAATAGGGCCCTTAATGCAAGCCAATTCGCAAAATAATTGAATGCCAAATAGAAAATAACGAAACAACAAAATGCGAAATAAAGAATTGCCAATCAAACTAAAATGAAAATTGGGAAGCGATGGATCGTGCCTCATACGTATGAGTTCCTTATGTGAGTGGCACAAAGATGGCTAGTACACGGTATTTAGCCATTGGCTACGCTGACGTCAAAATTACGTCAGAGCCACATATATATGTGGCGTGCTACATATCGTGTACTAGCACCTTAAGTTTATAAGTGTCAGAAAATAATTCATTCATTCAATCATTTTCAATGGTCCGCTTATCCATTAAGTGGGTCGCTGTAGGTTGCTCAAATGGACGCTTCATAGCTCTCGATTCTCCGCCATCGACTCCAAATCACCATGGGAAATCCCCGTACGGGTAGAGGAGAAATTATTAACTTGTTTTAACCATCTTATTCTTGATCTACCTAGAGGACGCCTACCTGATGGTAAGGATTCCATAGCACGTCTGGTATTTCTAATGCGATCTCAACGGGTCTCACCAGCAATACAGCGGAGGAATCTCATTTCGGCAGCTTGTGTTTGCGATCTTATTCTTTCGGTCTGTACCCAAACCTCATGACCATAGGTAAGAGTTCGAACAAACAATTAAAGACTGACAATTTAGCTTTGACACCAAGTTCAGTCCTCCTAATGACAGAATGACCAAGCTGTCTCAAAATTGACCCAGTCTGACCAATATTACAGGAAAACTCGGCATTGCTCGTTCCATCACTCGTGAATAAGGCCACTTAAGATACTTAAACTTCTCCACCTTTCACGTTTATATTCATTTCAACTTCAACACAAACGGCTACAAACCGATCGAGTGCGCGCTGAAGTTCAGTCTGAGAGGATCCAAGGATGGCCAAGTCATCAGCGAAAAGCAAATGACTTATCCTCAGATCTCCCAATTCGAAACGTTCCTCGCCAAGTCTGCGCTGTAACATCTAGTCCATATAAGTAACGAAAAGGAGAGGAAACAAGACAAGCGAAGTCCAACGCCCATGGTGAAAGGTATTGATTTAACAACGTTTACCCGAACACAGCTTTTACAGTTTGTGTGAAGAGATTGAATTGCTCTCAAGAGAGAACCATCAATTCCATACTCCTGTAATACACTCCAGAGTTTACCTTGAGGGGCTCGGCCATATGCTTTCTCCAAATCTACGAAGCTTGCGTAAACAGGTGTAGCATACACCCAAGCCTTCTCAAGCACCATTCTGAGAGTGAATAACTGGTCGGTTGTGCTTCTGCCGGGACGAAAACCGCACTGCTCATCTTCTAATCGTGCCTCGATCACAGCTCTGCAACGCGTTTCCAGCACCTTGGCAAATACTTTTCCGGGGGGACTTAAAAGTGATATACCCCTGTAATTGAAGCAATCCCTTTTATACAATCCCAATCTGCCAATTGCTGGGGGTTTCGCCGCATTCCCAGGCCACTTTATTGACACGAGAAAGCCATTTGACTCCCTCTTCACCTAAGGCATTGAGCATTTCTGGCCGGATTTCATCCACTCCGGCAGATTTGCCAGCTTTTACCGATTTGATCGCAAAAGTCACTTTCTCTACCGTGGGACTATTTTTCGCCCTTCTTAAGGCGATGGATGTGTCATCCTCAATGCCCTGGATTGGATTGAGCAATTCGGAAAAGTGCTCGCTCCATCTGCGCAAGATGTCCTCCTTATTAGAAAGAAGTGTACCATCTTTGGATTTGACTCCTTCAATAATGTTCCACTTCCTTCCTCTAAGACGGCGGATCTGCAAGCAAGGTGTTCTGGGAGACTCACCTTGCTTGCAGATCTGTGGTCACGGTCTAATTTCTCGCCGAACTCCTTCCAAGATTGTTCTTTGGCTGCTTTAACAGCCAATTTGCAAGTTTTTCGCGCTTCAATGTACCGGTTTCGAGAAGGTGGGTCCCCCAAGTAAATCCACACCTTGAAAGCCTTCTTTTTTTCTCTGATGGCATCATTTTTTAGCGCAATTGACGTACGGCCTTAGTCTTAAAGCTAATAACCAAATTCTACCTTTAAGCCCAGTATACTGCTCGCTTAATTTTAGCGACCGAACAGCACAGATAAATGCTCGCTAAATTCGTGGTACAGTATATAGATGGGACACGTACCCATATGCTATTGCCACATGCATTTTCTTTTTTGTTATTTTATCATATGAAACTAAGAATTTAGTGTGAGGAACAGGATACTGCTTTGCTAAACTCCCTCGCTAAATTTTATCTTTGTAGACATTTATATGGGAGATAAAATCTATCGCAGGATACTGAGCTTTATAGAAAACCAGTTTCTTGAAAGGCATTCGATGGAAGTCTTTTGTTAGGATTGAAATGACACAAATAAAAATCAAACTGCCTTCTTGTCAACACAATTCGTATATTAATAATGATTACATAAACACGTTTTTCTTACAGGTTCTTCAAACATTGTTATAACACAACCTGGTTATCATACTCAGAATTACATAGGTATGTAGAGTACTAATAGAACGGACAATTTTTCACCCTACCTGCCAACAGTTTACTACAAAGTAGTTACAAATTTGCAAAGCATGCGTAAAACACTGTTCGTGTAGTTCCGTAATTCTAGCTTTTAACTGACAGTTTATTTTCGCAGTACTTCGAAACGCAAACGGAAATAATCTTCTAAATGGAGATCGGATAATTCAGACACAGGGCAACGTATTCTTCTATGCTGGCCTATCATTTGAATATAATGGATCAACTAGTCAGATTGAGAGGGTTAATACCACCTATTCTAGAAAGTTGCAGAGGGATTTAATTGTTGAAGTTAATAAAATCAATTATTCGCTCTATTATCATAATTTAAAATTTTTAACTTTTCAGATTATTTCACTTAACTTAGAAACTATCAAAAATGACTCAATACTGTTGTCATATTCATACACGGCGGATAAACCTAGTTATGTGAGCGATGTGGAGTTATTCCAATGGGAACTAAAAGATTGGAGTCCATGTGATGCTCTTTGCCAGGGAAATTCTTTTCAGGTAGCAGAGTGCATCAAAGCAGACTCTGGGCTTAAGGTCCCACCACCGTTCTGTGATTCTACTACAAAACCAAGGACTCAATATAGACCTTGTAATACTGATTGTCATATAAGGTATGTAAGTTAACAACATTATCTACATGCACTTATGAATACATTTTATTGGATCTGATTCACCATCAGACATCAGCTCGGTCGCTCTGTTTACCTATTGTTTAGGAATAAGGAACTAAATAAATAGATAATGACAAATATTATATTCTCGTTCAAAAATTATGGCGTTCAAAGATAAATGCAGTATCATTAGATTTATATATGTGCACAACATTTATACTTAAAAAAATTTGCTGTTCCTTTGTTAAAGAAAAAAATTCTTTAAAGACACTCTTGGGTTTAATGAAACACTCTTGCGATTTTTTTTATTTATTGACTTAATTATAAACTTTCATATTTAGGCTGGTGACCCCACACCAGTCAGTGGTTGGAGAGGTCTAGAAAAAATTTGAACATTTGGAAAATGAATATGGTAGCAATGTTTACCGAAAAATGCATGATCGATCCTCTTTCCTTTTTTTATATACAGTGGCCGGCATAAGTATTTTGACAAAACTAAAGTTAGTTCTGCTCATAATTTGAACTTACTTTATGTAAATTTTGGCATCAATGGAAAGGTCATTTAAATTCCGTTTGAATGATACAAAACTTTCCTTAACCGATTAAGTACCCATTGAAAATTTGGAACTTTTGTAAAAGTCTACTTTTTTGACTTTTTTCCTCGGTCCAAAAAAAAAACTATTTTGAAGCAAAAAGTTTCTTCAAACAATTCTAATAGTGACTGCAAAAATTTTTTTTCAAAAATCTCTTCGCTAATATTTTTTATGATTTTTTGAATGGGATGATCTCAGAAAAATTTTGTATGAAAAGAAGGAAAAAGTGACTAAAATAGTCATTTTTAGCAATTTTCAAAAAATCATAAAAAATATTAGCGAAGAGATTTTTAAAAATTGTTTGGAGAAACTTTTTCATCAAAACATTTTTTTTTTGAAACCAAGGAAAAAGTAAAAAAAGTAGACCTTCACAAAAATTCTGAATTCTAAAATTTTTAAATGGGTACTTAATGGGTTAAGGAAAGTTTTGTATCATTCAAACGGAATTTAAATGACCTTTTCATTGATGCCAAAATTTACATGAAGTAAGTTTTAAATTATGAGCAGAATTAACTTTAGTTTTGTCAAAATACTTATGCCGGCCACTGTATATAGTAAAATTGTAAATTTTAAAATGTTTATTTCACGTTAAAACTACTAACCTAATTTGTATGTATTTTTCTGGAAAAGATAGGCCTTAACGAGGAACACCATATAGATTTTATATTAATGCAATCTGCTTACTTATTATTGAGATATACTCGTTAATACGAAAAATAACGGAAACACTGTTGGATTTTACTATAATTGTTAGTTTTATATAATTATAATTAGCTAACTCGTGCTCGCCTTGCTTCGCTCGAAAAAAATATACTAAAATTAAGTCTATTTAAGATTACATTCATCTCTATCGGGAATAATATTTCCCTCGAAATGTTTTCCTTTTTCTCAAAATAGGTATCGTAAATAATTTTCGAAAGGGAAAATAAAAATTCAGTCGGAAAAAATAGGTATCGGGAATGATTTCGAAATCAAACAAAAAATTCCGTCGGAAAAATAGCTATCGGGAATAAATTTCCGATGGAAATATTATCGTAATTTTCCCCGAAATATTCCGCCGGCATTTCGTCTGGGAACTTTAGCTAAAGAGCAGCAATGTAAGTGTTTTTCTTCAAAATATTTAGAAAAAATAATGCATATTATTGTCAGTTTAAAAGAAGGTCAAACACAACAAGTACAAACAGCTACAGATTATTCTAAATAATATGGAAAAATATTCGGATATAGCAAATGAATTTATACAAAGAAAAAAAGCAAAGCATTTTGGAAATAGATGATTGGCCTAATCCAACTTCGTGGTCGTTTTCCTCTCCAACCTGGTAGCCGCCTTCAGCAAAAAGCGCAATCATGCGCTTAGCTTAAGTAATGGAGAAACTCCGAATGATTTTTTGGTTTGCGGCAAAGACGGGTAAAGGTGCTAGTACACGGCATGTAGCAAACCACATATGTATGCAGCACTGGCGTCAGTGTATGGTCTCAGTGGCTACATGCCGTGTACAAGCTCTCTTTGTGCATTTAGACTTCAGTCTAGTATTCAGTTGAGCTTCCAATTTTTAGCCGAAGGTTAGAAGATTATTTCTACTAAAACTGACAACTGAACTGAAAACTTATGGGAATTCCATCAGTTTTAGTTAGACTGATAGCTCAACTGAAACTGAAATTGAAATGATCGTCTAAATGGGGCTTATGTGGATTTGTGATTAAGACTTAAGGTGCTAGTACACGACATGTAGCAAGCCACGTACGTATGTAGCTCTGACGTCAACTGAGAGTGCACAAAGAGAGCTTGTACACGTCATGTAGCCATTAGGACCATACACTGACGTCAGTGCTACATACGTATGTGGCTTGCTACATCCAGTGTACTATCACCTTTATCCGTAGATTCTTTGCCGCAAACCAAAAAATCATTCAAAGTTTCCCCATTAGTTAAGCTAAGCACATGCCTGCGCTTTTTGCAAAAGCTGACTACCAGGTTGGAGAGGGAAACGACCACGAAGTTGGATTAGGCCAATCATCTATTTCCAAAATGCTTTGCTTTGTTTCTTTGTATAAATTCATTTGCTATATCCGGATATTTTTCCATATGATTTAGAATAATCTGTAGCTGTTTTTGTACTTGTTGTGTTTGACCTTCATTAAAACTGACAATATGCATTATTTTTTCTAAATACATTTTTTTGCAGAAAAACACTTACATTGCTGCTCTTTAGCTAAAGTTCCCAGACGAAATGCCAGCGGAATATTTCGGGGAAAATTACGATAATATTTCCATCGGATATTTATTCCCGATAGCTATTTTTCCGACGGATTTTTTGTTTGCTTTCGAAATCATTCACGATACCTATTTTTTCCGACGGATTTTTTTTTCTTTCGAAAATTATTTGCGATACCTATTTTCTGAAAAAGGGAAACATTCATTCATTCATTCATTTCAATTCATTTTCAATGGTCCGCTTGTCCATTAAGTGGGTCGCGGGTGTAGGTTGCTCAAGTGGACCCTCCATAGCTCTCGATCCTCCGCCATCGACTCTAAATCATCAAGGGCAATCCCCATACGGGTAGAGGAGAGATTATGAATTTGATCTAACCATCTCATCCTGGGTCTACCTAGGGGACGCCTGCCCGATGGTATCTACGGATTCCATAGCACGTCGTGGAATCCTGGTCGGGGACATGCGTTTAACATGACCAAACCACCGAAGCATGGATCGCTCCGTCCGGAGAAGTAGCTGCTCGACATTGAGTTCCTCACGTATTCTGGTATTTCTGATGCGATCTCTACGGGTCACACCAGCAATACTACGAAGAAATCTCATTTCGGCAGCTTGTATTCGCGATCTTATTCTTTCGGTCATCGGAAACATTTCGGGGGAAATATTAATCCCGATAGGGGTGATTTTCGAAAGTACTTTTCTGATTCCCGGGGGAAAAAATTCCGATGGAAATTCACTATGGGTAGATTTAATTACCGGGAACAACAAATATTCGGGGGAAACATTTTTCCCTCGGAATTGTCGATAGGGGTGTACATCACGCGTTTGGATGATTTTGTTTTTCACTTCACTTAGATTATGTGCTAAATGAACATTAAATATACAATATTGCCTTGAAAGTTTCAACACAATAATTAACTGTTGTAAAAAATATGGCACGATTAACGAGCGCAATCGGCCCTAGCGAGGTTTCCGTCGGAACGTAGAATTCTCCGCAACGCATACTTCGACGAAGGTTTAGATTACATTCGAAGTATCCGTCTTCGGAAAGAATAATTAAAATCCGACGACGCATCGATTTGACATGATGTTGTTTCGTGCCACATCGGGGTTTTTCCATTTGCTGCATGTTTTTTTTGTTTGTTTTTGCCCTAGAAATACAAATTTAAACGGCGCAGTGTCATAAGTCCACAGGCCGGAAGTCCACAATGGACTTTTGACCCGCCTCTATAAATCAATTGTGAACTTATTACCCACCCAAGTTGACCAAAAGTCCACCCGAAATTCTTGTGGACTTTTGACTCATCTGTTGTGGTGTTATGGCTTACTATAGCGGGCCATAAATTAAGTGCACATCAAGGGTTTTCGTTAATTCTCTCTTGTATAATTTATGTGTAGACCGGTGTTCGACACTAAATAGATGTGTTCAGCTCCACATCTCAGAATCGACTGACTGAAGAAATGCGGAACAGGCTCTTATATAGAGAGACAACAGATGTTACTCTCTGGCACATAATTGACTTGTGTTGTGTGGTCATGTTCTAAGGATAGGTCACCACAATTTGTCTCTTGAAAAAAATTCAGGAGCGGATTCCCATAAAATATACAAATTTTATATAAGCATGGGATTGTGCATTTTTTAGTACCTTTCAGGCGCGTATTGTTCATTATTAGCTACTTTATAAGCTTCTGAAACACTAACGCTATAATGCTTCTTCTGTTCTAAACAACTGTATAGTTAGGCAATGTATAAGTATTTATTTTTCAGCTTGTGCTGCCTCTGCCGCCGTACAACTTTAGAATTATTATAAAGAGTGTATTAAGTTTATAAATAAGGCTGTAAGTATATCCCTCTTCCCAAATTTATAAAGTACTAGCTAAGAGAATTTAATTTTTAAAAAGATTTATCATTCATTCATTTTCAATGGCCCGCTTGTCCATTAAGTGGGTCGCGGTGAACTACATATCTTTCTTATATTTCTACATATCTTTCTTATTTGTTTAGAATATTTTTTTTTTCGGACTTATACTTTCAAAGTTAAAGAGCCGACAACAAAAATTAAGTCTATTTTTGCCAATTTTGCAAAACTTTGAGAGGTAGAGGGCTAACAAAAGTGAAATTATTTGTTTTTTACGGTTCGCGCTATTCGAAAATGAAAATAAAAAAAAAAATTTACGCTCCACCCTATTGTACAGTCCGTAACATTTGAATAGCCTCACGCATTGTCTTTTTTGAAATTAAGTGCTTCCGTTACTTCTTTTATGCTTACATGACGAATTATATATTGAGTGACAAGGTAAAAGACTGCTCTCTGAGAGATTGACGAAAAGTTTTATTTTTAGATGAAAAAAAGTTCAACCTACATGGACCGGACGGATATGATTATCTAGGTTGAGCTTTTCATCTAAAAATAAGACTTTTCGTCAATCGTTTGAATTGCTGCTGTCATCAGTATTCCATGCCATGTGGTATATTGCAAAAGTAAGCCCCTGAGGTTGACGCGCATTGTTTAGTCGTGTTTTTTTTCAGCTTCAGTCGCTTTAGGTGTCCAACACTTTTGTTAATCCGACTTATGGTCATTCAGCTTCATGTCTTATTTTATTCAAAGAGTGTGTGGAATTGAATAATTTAATGATTCTCCGCTTGTCTTGGTTAGAAAGAAAGAAAAAGAGGTTGTGCGGAAAATCTTATAAAAAGAGGTTATACGGGCCTGGGGCCCAGGACTGAATCTTGGGGGACCCCGCTGTCAGAGGGGCAAAGACCAGAGTGAGAGTCTTGTATTTGAATGTAGAACTGTCTATCAGAGAGGAAGCTACTTAGAATTGAAAAAATGTGAGGCGGATATTCCAACTGCGAGATTTTGAATAGGAGTCCTTTCCTCCAAACGCTGTCAAAGGCTTTTTTGATATCAAGAGAGCAGGCTGCCGTACAGTTTTTTCCCTAAGATTGAGGGAAACATCGTTGTGGATGTGGAAAAAAGGGTATCTGAAAATCCGACGGAACGTAAGTGAGAAGAAAAGCCAAGGCAAGGTTAAATATAAATGTTTATTAGGTACTTCGTTCTACCGACGAAAAGTTGTGACTGACTTCAGATTATGTATAAGTAAGTTACTCTACGTTCAATTACAATTAGGTGATAGAAAATTCGAAAAAAAATTATATAGAGAGAGATTATAAAGATGTACATAGTAGTATTATTATATAATTTTTAATACTAGCCTAAAGCCCTGGTAGCTTCAAAAAGCATTTTATAAAAAGTTACAAACACAGACAACAAAACCGATATGAAATATTAGGCGTTTACGACAAACACCAACGGGAATAGGGGTGAATAATAATAATTTTTAATAATCGTTATGTACCTAGAGATGTGCGTGCGAGTAGTGGAATGCTCTTTCCGGAATCCGAATTCGTAGTTCTGTATGAAGTCTATATTGCTGTCGACATTCAAGACCATTGATGATTCTTTCCAATACCTTAAGAAGGGAAATTGGGCAAAGATTACTAAGTTAGAAATTGTTGGATTTTATATGTACAGTTAGAAGACGAGCAATCTTCCAATCATTAGGGAAGTACCCGTTGTTGATACAATATTATTGAAGATTATTGTGAGGTATTCTATGGCAAGAGGAGGAAACTTTTTGGTGATAAAGTTGGAAATGTTATCGCAGCCAGACGATTTTTTTCCGTAGAGAGTGAATAATGGAAGAGACACTATCTTGCAAAATGAAAAACATTGAGGTAGATGGACGACCAGCCAAATTGTCTTCATTAAAATTGAAGATTCTCCGACAGATTAAGTGAGTTATTAACCTCGTATTTTAAACATTCGTTGATGCAACTTAAATCTTCTTTATATACATCCTTGAAATAATCTTTTAAAACGTGAACTTTTTCTGAGTCATTATTGAGCCATTTATAAGGATTTTTTCGCAGGAGAACACTTTCTTCCTACCCATTAAATTAAATTGATTTTGGAAAGCCTAGCTCCAAATCGCTGGTTAATCCAAATGTTGATTTTTTAATTAATTTAAGTTGAGAGAAGTTTTAAAGCGTTTTATATTCTGTCGAAAATCAGTTAAAGTTGCGATGGTATATTCTTTTTTAATGATTTTTTTTAATCGAAGTCAGCTGTAAGACTTCGATTAAAAAAATATAGATAGGAAATGTTTCCGTCAGAGGACATAGTTGCTTGATCTACCTATACAGATCCGGAACGACCCATCTCTCTAAATACTAGTAAATACTAAATTCTGGATTTATTCAAGTAAATACTACCATTGAGTTTATACACATAGAGGAATCAACATTGCGAAATCCAAGTTTTCTAATTTTGCCGTAATGTATCGCTTTAATCGTAGTTTGGCTGGTGGGTGAGTACATTCTTTGAGTTGAGTTATTTTCTCAAAAGAACCGAAATAGAAAGAAAATGGCGAATGCCAGCCAATGGAGCATTGTTATTCTACGAAAAAGTGTGTTGTGTGATCATTATTTTAGTTTATTCAGCTTCCCAGCAAACATTTTCCTTCATTTAAATGAATCATTTATGATATGAATTCATTTATGATTCAATTTAAATCCATTTTCCTGAGAAATGGGCCTTCATTTATGAATCTTTTAAATGATTCATAAATGAATGGAGAAACATTCACTAAAATGAATTTAAGCATGTTTACTTATGGAAAGTGTCATGTAAAATGTCACGATACATCTTCACTTAAGTGAATATTGACTGAATCATTTTTAAATCATCATAAATGATCAATTATGAATTTTTTAATTGATTCATAAATGATTGGAGAAACATTCACTAAAATGAATGCTTATGAATTCATTTTAGTGAATGTGGAGAAAAGATTCATAAAAGATTAAAAGATTCATAAATGAAGGCATTTTCTGAGATCTCTGAAACAAAGAATTTAATTATGTCATAAACTCAATTCTTTAAAAAACATAATAATACTAGTGAGTACTCAGTTTCGCATATCAAAATTAGCTTCAAGACAACAAAAATCATTTGCATAGTCTCAAAATAAATATTTATTACCATACTTGTTTTATTACCATACAACACATTTTAGCTTCTTCGTTTATAAATATTTTATGTTTTTTTTTTTTTGGCTTGAGCCGCTCGTTGGCGTATTGAAAGTGTCTCATCGCTGTTTGCTCGAAAAAATCCTCCAGAAGGTTGTAGTTGGCGTGGAATGCATCTTATAAAACAAAAATAAATTAAGTTAATGAGCTTATAATTTTTGTTTTTGCTTACTTCGTAGGGCAACTACGGTTGTTAGAGCCCGTCCAGATTTTTTGGTTTGAGTACCCCTCCAATAAAATGCTTTTGCTCGCAGATGTTTTTATTGCTGGTGTTCCTATCTTTTTTATCCTTTTCAATCGTTTTATTTTCGCGAGCGGGTACCATCGTTCGTTGCAAACAATAAATCGAACTGACGCATCGACTTATTATATTTTCTTTGTTTCATTTTCAGGTCCCGTTATCACTATCCATTTGCACTAAAACAAGTTTTCTCTTGCACAGAAATAACCTTCGATCTTTTTCTTTACGATTGCTTGTGCACTGTCACTTTTATTCATTTAAGTGAAGGAAATTTAAGGGCCAGTTTCAAATGTTCCGGATAAAGTTTCGGATAGTTAGCCGACACATAACGCTTTCCACCAGATAAAAGTAGCTGATATTTTTTTTCTGTTTCATCGTCAAAGTCTCTGATAAACTATCCGGTAGAAAAATTTATCAGGCACTAATTGTTTGACAGGAATGGAAACGATGTTTTTTATCGTTTATCACATTTTTAAGTGAATTGTGTTGTTCTAGTTTGTTTAATTTAGCATGGATAAATTCATTCATTCACTCATTTTCTATACCCCGCTTATCCCTTAAGTGAGTCGCGGGTGTAGGTTGCGCAAGTCCAAGTGCACCGTCCATAGTCTCGATTCTAGGCCATCGACTGTAAATCATAAAGGGCAATCCCCATACGGGTAGGGGAGATATTATGGACTTGGTCTAACCATCTCATCCTGGGTAGGACGGCTGCCCGATTGTACGGATTCCATAGCACGTCGCGTCGTAAGATCAGGGTTGGGGACATGCGTTTTAAAATGACTAATCCACCGCTGCGTCCGGAGCAGTAGCTGCTCGACATTGAGTCCCTCACGTATTCTGGTGTTTCCACCATCTCTACGGGTCACACCAGTAATACAACTGAGAAATCTCATTTCGGCAGCTTGTATCCGGGATCTTATTCTTTCGGTCATTACCCAAATAGGTAAGAGTTGGAACAAACTCCGAATTAACGACTGACAACTTGACAATTTAGCTTTGACACCAAGTTCAGTCCTCTTATGATAACAGAATAACCGAGCTGTTTCAAAATTGACCAACCTGACCAATCCTACAGATAAACTTAGCATTGCTCTTGGTCCTTCCATCACTCGTGAGTATACATTAAACCGGCGTTCTGGAGACGACCATCACTTGAGATTTGTTTACATTTACTTTCATCTCAGCTTCCACATAAGCGACTACAAACGGATAGAGTGCGCATTGAAGTTCCGTCTAAGAGGACCAAAGGATGACCAAGTCATCAGCGAAGAGCAAGCGACTTATCCTCGGATGTTCCAACTCGAAACGTTCTTCGCCAAGACTGCGCTATAACATCCAGTCCATAAGTAATGAAAAGGAGAGGAGACAAAATGCACCCCTAGCAAAGTCCAACGCCCACGGTGAAAGGTATTGACTGGGCATGGATATAGTTAAACAAAATAGTGAAAATTCAGAAATCTTCATCGTCGAGGGTTTCTAAAAATAATTTGAAATACTCTGTTCCTACGGGGCCCTGTAATATGGTTGTAATATTCATCTAATTCGACATTTAAGAATTCAAATAAATGCATGATATAACACTTCTGACTGCTGTCTACAGCCGTCAACGAAAGAATGCTCTGAAACTATATTTTTTCCAGCCACATCAAATAAATATTTTGTTTAAATCTTCCGGCTGATAAACTATCCGATACTTTATCTGTCAGCTATTACTATCCGAAACCTTTGAAACCGAAATATTACGTTTATCTGACATATAAATTCCGGATAGGCTATCCGAGACTTTATCAGCTAGTCTTGAAAGTGGCCCTAAATGTCGTTATAAATTTGAATTCTGAAAATGTTGTGCGAGATATTTTTTTTTGAGATAGCTTGCTCATAATCACTTTTGTTCGCTTATGTGAATGAAAATCCAATGTCAATATTCGTTTTAATCTGAAACCAGATTTGGTTCACATAAATGAATGTTAAATGAAGGCATGTTTTTCATTTTTCGTGAATGTAAAGTGATTCTTCTGGGTATTTTCTACGTTTTACTGGTGGTGGTTGTGCTGCTCTGGCTGATATAATCCACGCAGCGCATCCACTATGCATTTGGATTGTTCTTTATGATATGGTAATAGGCTTATGCATTCCGAGTCCGACCGAGTGTGGATGGGTTGGGGTTTGTAAATATGGTCAGGTAGGTACATTTTTTAAGTTATTTTCTCCAAGAACTTGCGGTTTGGTGAGGAAGATAAGATTTGGGGATGATGATGAGTTGCTTTGTTACTTGATAGTAAATTGTGTTTTCTGGAGTGGGTACTGTCCATACGCGATTAATTGCTCTTGCAGCGTGGACGTGAACGTGTAGAAAAAATTAAAGGAAAATATGAGTTGGGGTATATAATATGCCCTTACAAAAATTGTTTCAGTACCTATGCCTTTCGAATCACCCTATCTTCTTATAACCTACAGAGAAAGGTATATCCCGTCTGTCTATCTGCTTAAAACACGACAAACCCAAACGAATCGACCGATGCGAATGGAATTTCGTGAGAGGACTTCTTTTTACCTTTGTCAGGTTGGTATACAAAATGGGTTATGTCGATCAAGTAGTTCTGGTGCCTTCAATACAAAACCAATATTAGACCCAATGAGTGTACATTAAGGGCCGAAACACACATTCGATTTCAATCGCGCGTCTGTTTAGTCGCAAAAAATGAAGCACACACATTTTAATATGAATGCGCGCACATAGAATCCAAAATTATGTGCGCACTTGCACATTGAAATGTTTGTGAAATTGAAATCGCGTGTGTGTAATTTTTGGGTGTGATTGATAACACCAAATACCTTACTCAAATAATTAGGTAGTTCTTAAGTGGTTGTTCCTAAATGTTACCGTCTTGCATGCTGTAGTAGGGGCAATTGTAAGTAATACCATGTCAAAAATGCATTTTTGTTCTGAATTACAAATAATTGGTATAACAACTTTAATATCATTTCAAAATGTAGAATTAAGTGCCCTGATTACCAAGATGGTGCAAGACGTTTTGCAGGTGGCCTTCTGCCTGCAAGACGCTCTTAAAGTAACCTAAAAATCGATTTTTTAAATAATTGTAATAATAATAACACCTTTTAACTTTTTCGTATACGTAGTAAAAGAAAGATATTGTTTTCGTACAAAATTTCGAACTCGAGATTTTGATCAATTCTGATATTACGATGATAGGGGAACTCAAAAAAGTGGGTCTCGCAATTCTGTCCGTCCGTATGTCTGTCTGTCCCACCCCTGGGGAATCTAAATGCTTGGACGGATTTGCTTCAAACTTCCTATTTAGAGTTTGTGGGCTTCCCGCTAGGGACGTTTTTTTTTATGCTAGCCCTAATATTAACGGTACCTCCCACATAAAAATTTTACGAAATATTACGAAATATGCCTAAATTTAGATTTTTTCGAAAACGGCTCTAACGATTTGAACCAAAATAGTTGAGTTAATGTAAGCATGCTTAACATGACTTCATACCCAGTTTTTTCGTAAAAAGTCCAGCAACGGCAGTTTTGAAAATTGGCTTTTTCACGAAAACGGTAAAAACGATTTAAAAAAAATATATTTTTAAGCTACTAGATATTGTCATTCTTAACTTGGTAGTAAACTCAGTTTTTCTCTAAAAAGACTGCGTCCTTTGATATCCACCCAAATCCCTAATAATAGTACTTTAAGAAACTGTTCATATATCTAAAACGCCATTTTCGATTATGATAAAAATGTTACTGTCAGTTAATGCTTAAATCCATAGTAATACCATTTGCTCAGTTTTCAGCTAAACAGTTTAGTAACAGTGCTTTTCGAATCCAAATTGTAACATTTGTCACCATAATTTTACAAAAAACCGCTCTAACGATTTTGATCAAAATACATATTTAAGACAACATAAGCATTCTAAACATGATCACGTACTTAGTTTTTCTCAGAAAACTCGAATATTGCCGTTTTATAAATATTTCTCAAAAATGACTACCCAAATCCCGATCTTTATTCACACACGGTATATTTTTGCAAAGCCCAAAACTTCAGTGGCAATATAATTCGAAATTCATCGAAATTCAAGTGTCAGTTCGGGGTGAAATTTAAAAGTAAATGTTGAAGTTAATACGTATGTTTATGTAGTATGTATTACGTTGTTAATTATTAACAAGTGCTCAGTTATCTGAGTACATCTTGAGTGCGTATGATTTTAAACGTAAAATTTGCTGAAATGACTGAGATTCTGCGAGATTCTCAATAAACGAGAAAGTTACGTGCACCCAGTCGTGCACATTTTTTTCTTCTCCAAGACGTTTTGCAGGCGGTCTTCTGCCTGCAAGACGCTCTTAAAGTAGCCTAAGAATCGGCAAAACGCATTGGACCACCATATTGGTAACCAGGGCACTTAACTCTACATATGGTCCAAGACGTTTTTCAGGTCTTGGACCACCATATTTGTTATCAGGATGGCTAGTTCTATATATAGGAGATAAAAAAGTGTTATTACAATTATTTAAAAAATCGATTTTTAGGTTACTTTAAGAGCGTCTTGCAGGCAGAAGGCCACCTGCAAAACGTCTTGGACCACCATATTGGTAATCAGGGCACTTAACTCTAAATTCAGAACAAAAATGCATTTTTAACATGGTATTACTCACAATTGCTCCCACTACAGCATGCAAGACGGTAAGATTTAGAAACTACTACTTAAAAAATACCTAATTATGTCAGCTATTTGGTGTTATCAATCACACCCAACTGTGGGGTCTTAGTCTATTTTACTTGTTTAAGTTACAATTATATAATTTGTAATTTAATTAATAATTAATATTTAATTTTAAAATGACACATGTGAAATGCATTCATCTGAAACAAGTTTCAAGTGGTTTTTCCTAATTATTATTGTTGATTCTGTGTTAGTTGAGGCCTCGGATCACTTCGAATTGTGAAGCTTCCTAATTCTAATTTAGCTTTCGATTTCAAGTTTACTTTTAATCAGAATGAATTCTTTAAACATGTTTTATTATTATGCAGTACTACAGAATTTGGCACGAGTACGATAACTTAGGTGCCAAAAATTGTGTACGGTTTTTTGTAGAGGCGTTAAATACAAGGATTTTGGATTTTTACTATGGCGTTAAGGCGGGAGTGGTAATTTAAAAAATATTCTTCCCGAAAATATGTAGGAGGAATATAAACAATCAATATATGTAGCCGCAAACCGCGCAACTTTATAAAGATGTACATAAATGTATTCATCTCATATTCCTTTTTGTTTATCTATATATATAAAAATCATGGTCAATTGTGTTTGTCGATAATGTTCTCTGTAATGCGTGAACCGATTTTGATTCTGGAAATTTCCCATGAAAGGTGACGTTGATACCATGGTTTATAAGTTCATACGGTCTTTGTAGATGTATTGGTTCATGTGTTATAGGGGCGTGGCAGCTCCCATACAAAAAATGCATTCAAAATCGTATTCCTCGAAAACCACTGAATCGATTGAATTCAAATTTACATACAATCTTAGGTATCGGCCCAGGAGTATTCCTGTGAAGATTGGTCAACATTGGACAAAGGGGCGTGGCACCTCCCATACAAAAAAAACATTCAAAATCGTATATCTAGAAAACCACTGAATCGATTGAGTTCAAATTTACATACAATCTTAGGTATCGGCCCAGGAGTATTCCCGTGAAGATTGGTCAAAATTGGACAAAGGGGCGTGGCACCTCCCATACAAAAAAAAGCATTCTAAATCTTATATCTCGAAAACCAGCAAATCGATTGAGTTTAAATTTACATACAATCTTAGATATTGGCCCAGGAGTATTCCTGTGAAGATTGGTCAAAATTGGACAAAGGGGTGTGGCACCTCCCATACAAAAAGTACATTTAAAATCGCATATTTCGAAAACCACAGAAGCGATTGAGATCAAACTTACAGATAATCAAAGGTATTGGTCGTGAAGTGTTCCTGTGAAGATAGGTCAAAATCGGACAAAGGGGCGTGGCACCGCCCATACAAAAAAAACCATCAAAATTGTGTATCTCGAAAACCACAGAATCTATTGAGCTCAAACTTACAGATAATCTTAGGTATTGTCCGTAGAGTGCTCCTGTGAAGATTGGTCAAAATCGAACAAAGGAGCGTGGCACCTCCAATACAAAAAAAAATTAAAACGCTGTCGCCCGTAAATAAATAAAACAAAAAAATAAAAAAAGGCCTAGCGAAGCTGGCGGGGGTTGAGCTAGTATAAATATAAAAATAAGTTGTATTGTGTTTGTCGCCATTATTCTCTGTAATGCGTGAACCGATTTTTATGCTGCAAATTTCCCATGAAAGGTGACGTTAATATCATAGTTTATAAGTGTATACGCTCTTTGCTCTATTGGTTCCATGTGTTATAGGGGTGTGGCACCGCCCATACAAAAAAAACATTAACATAAGAAAACCACCGAATTGATTAAGTTACAATTTTTGAACAATCTTAGGTGTTGGCCTGGGAGTGTTCACTTTTCTTTGACAGTCATGGGATCCAACGTTTTTAAAATTTGCTACATTGATATGCATTGTCCTGATAGACAAGATAAACACTTTTTGTCACTGATTTAAATGAATTTGAAATGGATTTTTTTAATTTTCTATTTTGCACTACGAAGTGTACATAAAAAAATAAAAATAATAATTAGCTATCACGTGAACTGCCATAATTTCAGTATACTAATGGTATTTATTACTTTTTAATTTTCAGTCTTAATATGACAAACATATCGGAATGCTCGGCTACATGCGGAATGCCTGGGAAGAGAAAAAAAGAATTTTACTGCATACAAACCTACTTTAAATCGAATCGATCAAATATTGTAAACTTGTCATACTGCGAGCCGAAATTTGAGATAAATTTTACCGAAGATTGCCGAGAAGGATGTTGGAACTATACTGCTTGGTCTTCGGTAAGAAAATAAATGTATATAAGGCAGATTCAAAATATGTTGCATTGCATTTCGATCATATTGCTTATTCCGCACACATTGCTTTGTAAGAACTAACCAAATCGTTTCGTCTTCGTTGGTTGAGTGCAAGGCCTTGCCAGAAATATTCATAATTCCAAACTACAACTGGCATGTACCATCAGTTGAAGTTTAAAATGCAATGCCGCCAAGTCGAATTAATTTTGATTCACTGCATTCTGTGGAGTGTATTTAGAAAAAGATAGACGTTGCAGTGCTTAGTTGGGTGCATAATGCCCATACAAGTGGCGCGATACGCATTGAAGCAAGTGTAGGTATTCTAATATTAGGTGTGTTTTTTTGAAACCTCGATAGCTAGTTGCTAGTAGTTGAAAGTAGTTGCCAGTTGAGGCACATTACACATGCTAATTAAAACAACAACCTGCTGGCCACTGATGGAATAAACTCTTGATTTTCTCTCCAGTCGGAGAGCCGCTGGCTGGTAGCTGGCTAAATTCAATTCACAAACAGGTGGCGCTGAAAGCAACAAGTGGCTTAGAAAGCAGTTGATGGCACTGCGAAATTTCACTGACACTTGCACAATGGATAACAACGCATAATGTCCATGGAACCACGGTCTTTGGCATAACTTTCATTACCATGAACGGCTTGGAAAACAAACGAAATTTTATATTTCGGGGGATAGGTTTTATCCATTTTATTGGTGAAAAGTTTATAAGAAAGTGAGAAATACCGATTGAAAACATTGCAGAATTGAAATTTAGTGTTTGTTAAAAGTGTTAGCAAAACTTAAATACATGATTAAATTTGTAAAGATTGTGTGCAAAAAAATTTAAAATAAACTCTTAGTACCTCCAGTTTTTTCTTTGTCTCTTTTCTTAAGCAAAGTTCCTCTTGACGTTTTGAAATAAATTGAAAATAAATGAAAATGTGTCATTATTTTTGGCTTTGTTGTTTGTACAGTTCTTAATGCAGCAATTTGTCTGCAGTTTCTCTTATATTAGGTATATTTGTTAGTTATTGAATGTGATAAATAGTAAAATTTGCCGCCACATCGCGTGCGATAATAAGAGTTTATTTTGCATTTTTTTTTACACAATTTCTTCAAATTTCCCTTTTTTTATTTTGCAAACACATATGGTAATGAAAGTCATGTGCATTATCGTGTGTCCATGAACAAAGGAAATCATGTGTACCAACTTGGCGATATAAAAGTTCGGCTGGCTTCATCTTGCTGGCAAATGTTAAAATGAACGGCGATGTTTCAAAAAAACACCCCTATTTCTACGCTGTGAGTTCTGCACTTGTACCGTGTGTGGTTTCTACATGCCGTGTACTACCACCTTAACCATACATACAAATCTACCAAGGCGAACGACATTTTGTGAGAAGACTACATTTTACGCTCGTCAGGTTGGTATTGAAAATGGGCTATATCGGTCGAGTAGTTCATTCATTCATTCATTTTCGTTGAACATCGTTCGATCGTTTCCATTTTACGTGATCTGGCCACTGGACTACAAACCACATAGAACTAGACCGCCGACTTCCGTGCACATACCCGATTCTCCCCGGAATTAATTCCCCTATTTGTGAATACATGTGAAATGTCAAAATCAATGGCGGTAATGATTTTCCATGCTATACCACAGGCCTAGGATTTTTCAAGTATGCGTGCGTTAATGGCGTTCCTTTGTTTTTGTACCGCACCAATACATGAAAAATCCTGGGCCCACAGGCAGCTTGTAGGCAAAGTTCGTTATGTGGGAGGAGTCAACGGTCTAGTTCTATGTGGTTTGTGCACTGGACACTAAAAATCCGCGGATGGACTATACCTATACGTATACCTATGCATAATTATATACTTTAACTAAAACAGATGGAAACAGTTTCGAGAACCGCTACTTAAATTTATGGTAATAAAACAGTATTTTACGAATAAATTAAATAATTATGAGACATTATGTACTGCCATTTCAATCCACCACTTTTTATAATGTGGGTGCATTCCAAGTTGTGTTCGTAGTTAACTGAATGAACAAACATTATTTCACATTAATTAGGAGCTGACTGATAATTTAGTAAATGTCGTTGTTAACACATAACCGTATCGATATCTGACTGCCATAATAAATGGAAGCCCCAGTCCACATAAAGACTTCAAAAGTAACTAAATGAATAATTAGGTTCTACCACGATATCTCGAAAAAAAGAAAAATCTCGAAAACAAAAATCTCGAATGTAAAAATCTAAAAAAAAAAAAATTTGCGCGCGACAGAATTAATAACACCAAATCTAAAAATGGTGTTAAAAAGTGAGATACGTATGAGATGCAACCCCCCTTCTTGGGTTTACTGATTGGATATGGGGTGGGTGCGATATTGGGTATATGCAAAGTTTATATTATGGAATCCCAAAAGAAAAATATCGAATTTACTTTTTATTTTCGAGATTTCTTTCGAGATTTTTGTACATTCGAAATTTTTGCATTCGAGATAAAAAAAAAACTTTTCGAGATTTTTAGCCTTCGAGATTTTTGTCATTCGATATAACGTCATGATTCCGAATAATTATTGCTTTTTTGTTTGTTAACAATAATCAACTTGAAATGCACCCGTATGGTTTACAATATAAGTTTTAATAGGTGTTTTTTTCAGTGCAATCATGTTTTTCGGGGTATTGTGAAATAACTTGTCTCGTTCATCCAATTGTTTCACGATTCCTTTGTTCAAATCATGATTGTCATATATTCCCGAATTATTAGGTCTGTTTAATGAAGAAAATAAGGGATAGAACAGCACAAATAAAATGGATGCTGTCAGAATAGAAAATCACAGCTTCGTATTGCTTGAGACAACAGATGTTCTACCCATTCAGCTGCTGGAATGAAATAACACTGAAATGTTTGAAATGTTATTCAATACGAAAATAGCACATATAAGGTTTGCATTAGCAGAAACTTTGTTTAAAGTTGATTACATGCATTTTATCAGGATTCTATACATATGTAACCTATATTGCAGGCAAAAATGAGCTCAATCTTAACTAACATCGAGAAGCAAGCCGAATTTTCTTCAGCGAATATGAACTATACGGTTCAAAAACAAGAAGTAGAACAATTTCGACACCATTTCTACTAAAAAACCTGTGCCTTTTTGTTCTTATTTCTGTGCAGATCACAGTTATTAATTAGACCTTTTATAATTTGTAAAGGATCAGCAATACACTGTTCTATGCCTTCAAATATATTAAACGTATGTATTTTGTACGCCAGTATAACGTTTTCGAACTAACAAAAATTAACTGATCAACATCAAGGAAAAAATTGATACATATTAAAAATTCTGCAATTTAATAATTTTATTCGTAGTGTTCTCAAACTTGTGGAACTGGACAGCAAGTAAGGAGCGTAGCATGTTATCTTAATAGCACACAAGTGGACGATTCCTTATGCAATTCAAAGAATTTGTTCAATTACACCGCCAGAATACGCCCTTGCATTCTAAGGTCTTGTAAAGATTGGTCCAACTATGATGATTATGAGGTACGTTATATATAATGTTCTTCTCTTTGCATATAAATATTTATTACATTCATTTGATAGAATAAAGGGCATCATCAGTGGGTCATAGAAGAATGGGGAGCCTGTGATGACAATTGTGAAAAGAAAAGAAAAGTCCACTGTTATCCCGGTGATGTATGCGCAATGGATAAAAAGCCGATTGAAAAAAAGAAGTGTTGTTCTATTAAATACATTGCTACTTGGTCACCAGTAAGTTTCCAATAATTTTTCGAAATTACACAATATGCCAAAATCCAATTGTAGGGTTTTGAAAAGTGCTTGTGCGCTAATGTTACTAAATCCCAAAAAGGTGCACCTTTGTTTAACACTCACCTACTGGTGTTTCCTTAACCTTCCGTCCTCCAGCCTATTTTTTCTTACACGTTCCTCTTACTGGGGTGTGACGTACCCCAATCATAAATATATAAAAAAATATTTTTTTTATTTTTTTTTGTTCTTTATTATTTTTTTATGTTTTTAGTACATTAATACAGTGTACAATATATCACCCATAATAATAAAAAAAGCGGAGTGCATAAATAAATGAAATGCACGTAACGGAATGCAATTTTTATCTATTCCATTTTACATAATTCAGCGAGCGATGATCTTCGCGCATAGGCTGCTGACATGTCACACACACTAATTGGGTGATTAAATTTCGCATCGGATGCCTACCGCGTCCATTGTAGCCCGATTTCCCTTGCAGTACCTTAAAAGTGACGTTTTTGTGAAAGAGGCAATAACTTCCTTGAAAATACTTTTTTTTGATGACTAAATCAATTTATTTGTATCCTGCGTAACTATTTTTATTCAAATGCTGAATCAATGACTAGAACGCAAAATTATAACATTTAAAACCTTTATTCACAAGCTGAAAAAAATACTAACACGAACTTCTCACTGGGGTGTATGATACCCCATAAAAAATTATGTATGTGTACAAAATTAAAATAGCTCAAAACAGCTTCCAACTATTACAAAAAATGTTAAACTGAGTTTACATAGCCATGGCATGGCGAACAAAAAATTGTAACGGTAATGGCACGGTTTTACATTTTTCGTGGGGTATCTCACACGCCAGTGGGAGGACACAATGTTAAATATCAATTTATTAAGTTTATTTATCCAATTAAATGTATAAATATTATGTATAGTAAAATGTGTTGGTTCATCAATAGGCCATCACATAACCACATAAACTCTAGACTAGCTGTTTACTCAATGGTTGCTGAGATTACAATACAAAATTGACTGTGAATCATAAACATAATGCTGCTCGTCCACTTAGTGCCCAACACATCAACCAATTTTATTCAACAGTTTATTCAACTCTTCAGTTGAAGAAACTATTTTTTTTAGGCTCGTACACTAGTGCACAAACTCACGTTGTTCATGTTGAGCAACGTAATTCCAATTAAAGTTGAACATTTCTATGTTGAACGAGTTGCCCCGTAGGGGATGTGTGGTCTAGCACTAATTACTTCTGCGCGCAGATGTTTTATTACTGGTGTTTCCGCAAAGATCTGCGCTGGGTAGATTTAGACTAGGGCTGGGCAAACCGTCGACCGCCAGCCAATTTTAGGGGACCGCGCAAGGGCTTCAATTAAATATTTTTAAATAAAATAAAAAACTAAAAGAAAACGCATGGAAAAGATGTTAAGAATTCGGCCTAACCATCCATCAACACACTCATTTACAATGAAACTCCAGCTGTCAGCTCTTTAGACAAAGCTAATGCTGGGCTTCCACGTGTGGATTTGAAATTGACAATTGACGTATTTTTATGCCAGTTAAAAAATTGGTAAGTGGAAATAGCGAAAAATTGCTTGTCAATGAATTGACTAACAGCGTTTGTCAATAACTGACAAAGAAACCACTGGACAAGTGGAAATAGCTGAATTGTCAAACAAAATGTCACTTTGTCTATAATTGACAGAGAAAATTTAATTGGCATCGAGTTCATAAGTTGGTCAATCAATCAATGACAAACGATTTTTTGCAAATAATTGGCATAAGTGGAAATGAACTGACGTTGGTGTCGTTCAATGACATAAACGCGAGGGCTGTCAAACTTTGTCAATCAACCGACATGTGGAAACCCACCTTAATCTGTGTGCTGCACATTTTGCAGCCAGCTCGATGCTCCCGGTTTTCGTGGCAATAGGCCCAGCCCTGCTGTGGAGGAAATATATAAGCAAACGTACATATATGATAACTCAAATAAATTGTTATTTTATTTAAAAAAAAAAAGAAATGGCTAGTCTTTATATAAATAATTCTTCTGCAAGTGTATTGTCATCGAACTCCTCCTAAACGGCTGGACTGATATTGATGACATTTTTTGTGTGTGTTTGGGGATGGTCCCTGGATGATTTGAGTTTTATCAAGGACTTAAGTGTCCACTTAAAGAATTATACCTTTTAACCTGTATAATAGTAATAACAAATGATTAAATCAAAGGGAGTATTAATAAGGCAGTGTTTAAACTGCTCTAGATAATTGTCTTATGTATACTTGAGTGTTGTAAAGAGAAGTTGATCAAGCAGCAATCTTAAACAGAAATTTCTTTAATTTTGAGCTTTTAATACATTAAAATTCAAAGTTTTAGTTCCTCCTAAACGCCCAAGCAAATCCCAGCAAAGAAAACAAATTAGCCAACAGGAGGATTTATTCCCTCGCTCCCGCAGCATGATCATTTTTTTAATTTAATTTCAGAAAAATAAAAGATATAATATTAATTTCCGCAATTGACACACAGCCTAAAAGTATCATTAGATTATGGTTGGATTCTGTTTGATTAGTATTATTAATTTTTTTGATTATTAATTTAAAATCGAACTTTTTTTTTTCTCTTTGTTAGTGTTCTGTAGAGTGTGGAGTTGGAACCCGAAAAAAGGAGTTTTATTGTGCAATGGTATACAAATCTGAACAGAAAGGTTCTCGGCGGAAACGATTACAGGTCGACTCTAATTATTGTAATAAACTAAAAGTACCAACACCAAAACGATCTAAAAAAACATGTAAAGTAAGCTGCAAATGGGTAGCAGAAAATTGGTCGACCTGTGCTCGCGATTGCAGGAACGAATTTCAAACTAGATCTGTTAATTGTGAGACTATTCACGGCCGACAGATATCCAGCAAGTACTGTGAATTCAGTAGAAAGCCGCTTATAAAAAAAATGTGTTCACATTGCTTTCGCCGGGAATACAAAGTAACAAAGGTGGGTGCATTTATTTACGAGGCACGCGTACGATAACTTAGGCCTTCCGCACATCGTCATAGTAGCGTATGCGGTGCGATGTACGAGAGGCAGACGATTTGTTGCCGCACACTTGTATTTAAATAGAAAACGGCACATTCTTACACCTTGTATTTTTGCGTCGTGTGCGGTTTAATACGCCTATCGTTATCGTAGCTGCACGGCAAATTCATGATGTGACGATGACGATACAAGTCGTATGCGGAAGGCCTTAGACGCCGAAAAATGACGCATGTCGGTATTTTTTGAGGGGTCAATACAAGCATTTTTAGTATGGGAGGTTGTTTTATCTTACTCCGTTTAGGAGGGAGGGATTATTAAAAATATACTTCAAATGAAAAAAAATTATTAAAAACAATGGCAACACTTACAATAAGGCACTATATCATGTTTGAAAGCCAGGAATCTGTTCTTTCATATTATTTTTAAATCAAGATATTTCTGTTAATAGTGTTTGAATAAAATACTTTGAAACTTGAAATTTAACGAAGAAAATTAAATGAAAAGTTGTATTCTAAAATCAGATACTTAATTTATTTGTACTTTTTACTACCCAAGTCAATTCTTAATCGAACACTGAAAACCAGATTGATTTATGTCTTCTAGTTTTTGAAAAATAGGAAAATTATTTTAATATATGTTCCTACTAATAGAGTACAAATTTCCTAGACAACAGCACCTACCGCGTGAATTATTACCCTTGTACCATTATATACGTATGAGGGGGCATCCTGCCCTTCAGAAATAACTTGATTTAAAAGTACATAATATGAAAGAACAAAAAGAAAGAAGAAAAATAAGATGAAGTGCTGCCATTGTTTTTTAATGTATATATATAGTCATGTGAAATATAATAGGAACACATTGCAGTCACCCCTATTGCCGTTGGCGTTTGTCGTAAACGACTCGTATTTCGCTTCGTGTTTTAGTCGCTGTTTTTAACTTTTTTGAGACAAATGAATTGAAATGATGGTGAACATATACACCCCTATCGGCAATTTCGAGGGAAAAATGTTTCCCCCGAATATTTTTTGTTCCCGGGAATTAAATCTACCCATCGTGAATTTCCATCGGAATTTTTTTCCCCGGGAATCAGAAAAGTACTTTCGAAAATATGTTCGAATGTTTTGACAAGAGAGAGAGTAGAGTTTTTAAAAAATTAAAATAATATTTTTGATATACATATTTAGAAGTGCGCATTTTTTATTAGCGATGGAAGAGCATGTGGAAATAAAGAGGAAGACATAGAATCTTCGGACATTAAACAGACCAGCACCAGATATCTCATAGGTTAAGAAATAGTGGAGTCCTTTGATATATATATAGAAAGTCGTCAATTTAAAGCCCTATTTAGATGGTCATTTTAGTTTCAGTTTCAGTTGAGCTATCAATTAAACTTTCAGTTGAACAGTTCAGTTAGAGTGCTTTTAGACATCAGTTTAGTATTCAGTTGAGCTTTCAATTTACTCGTGATTAGCCGAAGGTTAGAAGATTATTTCTACTAAAACTGACAACTGAACTAAAAACTTACGTGAATTTCAGTCTCAGTTTCAGTTTCAGTTAGAAGCTTCAATTTTTGCATTTGGACATCAGTTTAACTGAAAGCATAACTGATAGTTCAACTGAAACTGAAACTGAAATGATCGTCTAAATGGGGCTAAATGTGGATTTGTGATTAAGACTTAAGGTGCTAGTACACGACATGTAGCAAGCCACATACGTTTGTAGCTCTGACGTCAACAGAAAGCGCACAAAGAGTGCTTGTACACGGCATGTAGCCATTGGGACCTTACACTGACGTCAGTGCTACATATATACATGGCTTGCTACATGCCGTGTACTAGCACCTTTACCCGTCTTTGCCGCAAACCAAAAAATCATTCGGAGTTTTACCATTACTTAAGCTAAGCGCATGACCACGAAGTTGGATTAGGCCAATCATATATTTACAAAATGCTTTGCTTTTTTTCTTTGTATAAATTCATTTGCTATATCCGGATATTTTTCCATATGATTTAGAATAATCTGCAGCTGTTTTTTACTTGTTGTTTTGACCTTCATTAAAACTGACAATATGCATTATTTTTTCTAAATATTTTGCAGAAAAACACTTACATTGCTGCTCTTTAGCTAAAGTTCCCTGACGAAATGCCAGCGGAATATTTCGGGGAAAATTACGATAATATTTCCATCGGATATTTATTCCCGATAGCTATTTTTCCGACGGAATTTTTTGTTTGATTTCGAAATCATTCATGATACCTATTTTTTCCGACGGAATTTTTATTTTCCGTTTCGAAAATTATTTACGATACTTATTTTGTGAAAAAGGGAAACATTTCGGGGGAAAAAATATTCCCGATAGGGGTGATAGAAAAGGAAATAAAATTGTTAACAAAAGTTAAATACAAAATCTGAACATTGTTGTACAACGACACGAAACATAAGTCGTATACGACAAACGCCAACGGCAATAGGGGTGATATGAGTATATATGATATATGAGTATTTCGTGAGAATACAAAGAAGAAGAATATTTTCATTAAGTTTGGACTTGGAGTACTGTTTTGTTTTATTTATTTTTTAATAGGCTTATGTTATGTTATGATAGCAGTATTTACTTTATCAACATCCCAAAAAATAATTTAATGTGCCGTTTCTAACCAATTTATGGCAATTGAAACAGAGTTGTCTTTTGAACAATTTTTATGCAAGTGTCCCTATTATTTTTCACATGACTGTATAATGTATATGTATGTAATAAAAAGAGCTTGTATTTAACCCCTCTTAATAAATCCGTCATTAAATTGTGTCGCCTATGTATCGTACTCTCCCCATTAACGAGGTCTTAAAACATAACTTTATTAAATTAATTCCAAAAAAAAAAATAGTGTAACTGCGAAGGTTTTAGAAGACGACGTCTAGTCTGCAGCGATTCGTATCAAAGACGAATTCCATGTCCGAATAAACTAAAAATACTTAAAGAAAAATGTCGGATTCCTGGAGATTGCCTACCAAAGTCATGTTCGGATATTAAACGATCTAACAAACGCTACTATGACCAAGAATATACAATTTTTGTTCAAGAAATTCGATTAAAAGTATACTGTCACAATATGAAAGGAAATCCGACTGAATATATCACATTAGATCCAACAGAAAACTATTCAGTATATTATGGCAACAAAACAAAATACCCAGATATGTGTCCACCCAAATCAAGAGCTATGGAGTTCAACGACTTTAGTATAAAATATGGTCGGACAAATTTCCGAAAAGTTGGAATTAACATAACAAGTCTACAAGTTATCGAAAATGACTTCACATTCGCTGAAATCGTGGGTAATCCACAGCCGTTTGGGTCTGCTGGTGATTGCTACAATCGAAACGGAGACTGTCCACAAGGAGATTTTTCAATTAATTTCAATATGACTGGGCTTATAATAAGATCTGGAACAAGATGGGATATGCTCGGTAATAACGTTGTTATGAAAGTTTCATATGAGGTAAGCAAAGAAAATAACTAGTTAATAATGCCCCTATTATGTAAGACAACTAAAACTACAGTTGAGTTGTCTCTTGGTTTTATGTCATTCAAAATTCGGTATTGTCTGTATCGTTATACACAACCTTGATAGAAAAGTTGTCTGTCAATACACAACAAATATGGCGGCGGTTGTCTACAAGTTGTTAGTTCGTTTGGATTGTGTGAAAGTTGGGTTGAATTGAAGACAACTCAACTCAACTAAGTTGAGTTGTGTTCCATAATAGGGGCATAAGTAATTCGAATTAAATAAATGATTAACTTCTTTATAAATGTTACTTTGCTAAAAATGTGTTATTATAAGAGCGGCGTCCTCTGCACTACAGTTTTAGCTGTACCGTTCTAACCGATTAATTAATGTTGAGTGTCCCAACTTGTTCACGGCATATACATGGTTTTACCCACGTGAACTCCTTATCCCATTTCTGCCGCTTCTGTCCCAATATTTTCAAACGCGCCAATAACAGATCACTGAGTTCTCCCTGTGGAAAACCCATTAATCCAATCACGCCATCTATTATCCAGCATATTTACGAACGATGAGTTGGCACTACCTTTCAGCCGCGGTTGACATTTCTCTCCTTGGTCAGCCATTTTGTTTAAGCATTCACTTTTATTCTCGAAGCCAAGGGAAGAGGTGCAAACCGCGGTAAGTATAGTTAAGCAAACAATATTCTTAATCTGTAAAAAATTTTCCTAGAAATAAACCATCCATATATTTGGCATTTGAGTTTGAGCGTGCGCTTTATTTCTCTAAATGAGAACAACTTTATTTCGCGTGATTTGTGTTATTCACGCAACAAATGCTAAGTCGAACACCACCTCGTTGCAGTCCACGCAACCACGGAATGGAAATGGAATCCAATGTGCTAACTAGCCCTGCCCCAGCCGCTGCAGCCACAAGATTTCCTGCTCTGATTCCTCCAGCCGCCGTTTCTGAGACTCCCGGGTACACTGCGTCGAATTCGTCTGCCACCACTGAGACTCTCCTGTACACAGTGCCTATACAAATGCAAAATAGTGCATTCGCAGCAAAGATCTCTTCAGCCTTGAGTGGGACTTCTGTGAACGCTTCAATTTCTGCCGTAGCCACCGCTGTCTCTGATGTTACAGATAGTCCTACAGCCGCCGCTGCACACGCGGATAAAATGAACATTCGTTCTTTACAGGAACAGATTGCTGCGCTTGAAGGTCAGCTAAAGGCAGCGCAAGTCCATTTGAAGAGTAGTGAATTACAGTGTAATACGCTTAAGTTGACAATTCAGTCGCAGCCATTGCCCCTAATACAAGCATCATTGCCAATCGCATATAGTCAGTCGCCAGCCACGCATGCATCGTTGCTTCGAGAGCTAGTTCGCAAGTTGCCTATGACAAAACGAATGGAGTGGGCGAGATACGCAGGAACGTTGGTTGAGTGTCAAGCAACATGGTCTTTGTTTTACGTGCCTGAAGAAAGGGCATACTACTCGTAGCTGCCGCGTGAAGAGTATTTGTACCTCAAATGGATGCCAGAGAAGACATCACAAGCTCCTCCATAAAGACGTGCCTAAGCCTACTTCATTGAATGATGTTAGTCAACAAACTCCTCAATGCTCATCCGCTGGTAGTGTACTCGCTACTAAAGGGATTGTCAACATCGAGCAGAATATCTTGTTTCGTGTTTTGCCAGTGACATTGTACGGCCCAAACAAAGCCATTGACACCTATGCACTCTTTGATGAGGGATCTTCGATTTCGATCCTGGATGTGGCCCTAATCAAGGAAATGGGCCTCAAAGGTAATCCACGGCAGCTCAATATACAGGGTTGCTGGAAAACAAGCACAGGAGCCATCGTTGGTCGTTGACCTGCAGGTGAGTGGAGCTGGTATGAGCAAAAAAATATCAACTTCGTCACGTGTATGGTGTTTCGGATCTCAGGCTGCCAACTCGAAGTCTCAAGGATTCAGATCTTGGCAGCATCTCAAACCGTCTGAGGGAACTTCCTATGTTATTCAAATGCTGTTCCGAAACTTATGATCGGGCTCGATCATTGCCATTTGGGCCTGCCGATGGAACTACGGAATTTTGCTGAAAACGGACCGTATGCAACGCATACGAAACTTGGTTGGGCTATGTTTGGTCCGACGACGACGACTAGTCCCACTAGCACATCTGCGTGCCTCATGACCTTCAACGCTGATGCCGCCCTGCATGACCTGGTTGGGGAATATTTTCAAACGGAAAGTTTTGGTGGGAAAGCATTGCCCCCAGCAGAATCCAAGGAAAGCATCCGTGCCAGGAACATTCTCGACTTAACTACAAAGAGAACCAATGGTCGATTCGAAGTTGGCTTGTTGTGGAAAGCTGATGATATCGTCTTGCCAGCCAGTTTTTCAATGGCACAGAAGCGCGTGTTGGGAGTTGAACAAAAGATGAAGAAAAACAAAGTCTTCGCCGCCGCCTACAGATCGATCATGCGAGATTATGTGGACAAATGCTACGCCCGTAAATTGCAGCCAGCAGAAGCCGCCGTTATATGCCCAAGGACGTGGTATTTGCCGCATTTTGGGGTAGTTAATCCCAACAAGCCTCAGAAACTGCGCCTAGTTTTTAATGCTGCCGCCGAGGTTAATGGAGTGTCACTCAACTCATACTTGCTGAAGGGTCCTCGGAGTACCAGCCACTGCCGTCTGTTCTTTTTAACTTCAGGGAAGGAGCCGTCGCCGTGTGTGGGGACATAAAGGAGATGTTCCACCAGATTGGGCTTCGCCAGGAGGACAGAGGCAAGCAGCCTGATGTTTACGAGATGCTCGTGATGACGTTTGGAGCTGCCTACTCGCCCTGTGCCGCTCAACATGTTACGATCAAAAACGCAATGGAGCACAATCGTCGTGCCGTCAAAGCCATCACCGATTTTCATTATGTTGACGACTTTGTCGACAACTTCGGATCCGTCGAGCAAGCCATCGAGATTTCAGCTCAAGTCCGAGAGATAGATAGGGCAGCAGGGTTTGAGTTGCGGAACTTCAGTTCGAACTCGGAAGCTGTCCTCAGAGCCATGGAGTGTGCTTCAGCGAAGAGACGCTTTTGCAAGGGGAAAAGGTCTTGGGCATGTTTTGGTAACCAGGTAAGGACGAATTTCAATACAAATTGCAGTTTCATCGAGTGAGCAAGGACGTCATTGATGGAACCAGACGTCCCACAAAACGAGAGCTGCTCAGCATCGTAATGACGGTGTTCGATCCGTTGGGATTCTTGAGCCCTTTCGTGGTAGCTGCGAAGCTGGTGATGCGTGAAGTTTGGCGACGGGATGTACGGTGGGATGAAGAACTACCGGATGCTATATGCACCTTTTGGCACAAATGGCGTCTGCAGTTGCCCAGCGTTATGGATATGGGAGTTCCACGTTTTTACTTTCATGGTGGTGTACCCAGGGACATACAGCTGCACGTTTTTGTCGACGGAAGCGAGGATGCTATGGCAGCCGTTGCATATTGGAGGACTACGTACCAGAACGACGTGGTCGAGATCGCGTTCGTATGTGCAGAGACAAAGTGTACTCCATTGAAGCCTATCACCGTGCCTCGTATTGAGCTTCAAGCCGCAGTTTTGGGTTCACGACTCATGAAGACAGTACTTGAAGAACATTCCGTCATCGTCACACGAAAGATCCTTTGGAGCGACTCTTCGCCGGTAATCAAACACGGAACAGACTAGCTGGAGGTGGGTGCCGACAACCGAGAATGCAGCCGATGATGCCACGAGGGCTAAGAGTCACATTGACTTTAGTCTATCATCCAGGTGGTTGAAAGGCCCTCTTTTCTTACGACAACCAGAAAAGGACTGGGCGATAAATGTTAACGTCCACGTCACCACGACGTCGAGGAAGAACTTCGTCCAAAATACACCCTCGTCGTGGTAAGTAACAGCTTAATAGACTGGAACCGTTTTTCGTCTTTCAGAAGAACGGTCAGGACTATGGCCTGGGTCCTGCGTGTCTTCCATCGTAACGAAAATTATGCCTAACAGTTGATGAGTTGGATGTCGCTGAAAATCAACTTATCCGCCAAGCCCAACGCCAAGCCTTTGGTGCTGAAATAAGTCTCATTCAGCGCGGCTTATCACTTCCAAAAGAGAACGAGCTGTTTAACCTTATGCCGTACCTTTATGAAGAAGACATCCTTCGCGTCTATGGACGCACTGACGCTGCCTCATGGTTGTCATATGCTGCAAGAAGACCCATCCTGCCATCCGCTCACCGATTTACAACGCTCGTGGTTGCGTACTATCACGACAAGATGATGCATCAGAATACGGAAGCTGTTATTTGCGTATTGTCAGAAGTATTGGGTGCCCCCACTGCGCCAGGTTATGCGCAGAGTCATCGCAAATTGCAGAGTCTGCCGACTTCGCAGAGCCATGCCGATCCCACCACTTATGGGATCCTTGTCCGAGGACCGTGTCATGCCGTACTTGAGACCATTTTCGTACACGGGTCTGGACTATTTTGGACCACTCACTGTCTTCATGGGTCGCCGCGTCGAGAAGCGGTGGATTGCGCTTTTTACTTGCTTGACAGTGAGAGCCATCATGGTCATACGCAATTTCGTCAATCGCCGTGGAGTGCCACTTAGGATACGCAGTGATAACGGAAAAAACTTCACAGGTGCTGACCAAGAAGCCAAGCGTTTTTTTGAAGTTTTCGACTGCCATCGGATTCAAGACGAGCTGTCAGCGAAGGGCATTGACTGGCGTTTTAATTGTCCAAAAAACCCGTCCGAAGGAGGTGCCTGGGAGCGCATGGTGCAGAGGGTCAAGCGTGTTCTGCGACACACGCTCAAGGAGGTTTCACTGCGACAGGATACTCTGTGTTGTTTGATGATTGAGGCTGAGAATGTGGTCAACTCGCGGCCCCTAACCCACCTACCAGTGACAGTCGAGCAGGAGGAGCCGCTAACGCCCAACCATTTTTTGCTGGGTTCATCTAACACAGCTCACACTCCTAGAACGCTGGAACCAGACGAGAAGCTATGCCGCTAAAGGAAGCAATGGAGAGTCGCCCGTCAATTGAGGGACAGGTTTTGGAAGCGTTTGGTACTTGAGTACCTTCCAACTCTAACACGACGAGTGAAGTGGTGTCGAAGAACGAAGCCGATTGAGGTCGGAGATCTGGTCTTTATCTGCGACCCCCACATTTCAAGACGAGAGTGGAAGCGAGCCAAAGTTTAACGCGTTTACCAGCGAGCAGATGGTGTCATCAGGCGAGCCGACGTTCAGACAAACACAGAAGTTTTATCTCGTCCAGTTTCAAGATTGGCAGTGTTGGATGTCGAAGCTGGTGTGGAAAACCCATTAATCCAATCACGCCATCTATTAGCCAGCATATTTACGAACGATGAGTTGGCACTACCTTTCAGCCGCGGTTGACATTTCTCTCCTTGGTCAGCCATTATGTTTTAGCATTCACTTTTATTCTCGAAGCCAAGGGAAGAGGTGCAAACCGCGGTAAGTATAGTTAAGCAAATAATATCCTTAATCTGTAAAAAATCTTCCTAGAAATAAACCATCCATGTATTTGACATTTGAGTTTGAGCATGCGCTTTATTTCCCTAAACGAGAACACTCCCAATGGTGTCAATTTCATCTATGCAAGCAAGTAAGTGTACAGACTTACTTATAGGACGCAAGCTTATTTACGAAGGGTTTAAAGCGTTCACACAATATGGTAGATAGGATGTTGTATGCGATGTTAAAGGGACTCACCCCTATTCTACGTGGCGTTTTTATTAAACGACAGCTGGCGTTTTTTAAGTCGAGTCGCTTTAGTGTCGTTTTAGTATCGGTATTCTATTCCTTGAACGCCTCCTCTCTCATTTATTTTACATTCCACATGAGTTCCACACCAACAACTGATAATTGACAAGTAGGTATTTATGGCGGCAAAAGGGAGAGATTTTTCTTTTGGTAAATTGTTTAACACACGGAATTTAAATCCAAACAAAACCAAACGAAAAAAGTGTTGAACAGTACTAATGTTCGCGATATTACATTTACAACAGTTTAAATCAAGAAGACGAGGTCAATACGGTGTTCGTCTTCTAAACTGTTGTAGGTATTTGTTTTGTATTTTAAAGTGCCAGTCATTTTTAAACTGGCTTCGACATTGCGTTTTCTTGCGATGGAGGGAAGGATTTTAATTTGGGTCTTGGCCAACCGAACCTTAGTAAAATCCTAACACACATTATTACCGTCATCGAAGAAAATATATACACACACTGGATAAACATGCATTACAAGGAAGAAGAAAGGAATTGACCAAGGCTGGAAATTCATTTGATTTGATGTTTTACCAAAGGGCTGGAAATTCATTTGATTTCACTTTACTCTTAATCATAAGAGAATTATGAAATCACTGCATAAATATAAACAATTGCCAAAACTCATATGTTTTTTCTTAAATTTGCCTCCTTGTCGTTTAAGAATTTGTAATCGACAATAATCGGCGTTTTTTGAGTCGTTTTGTTTAACTAAAACGACAGTCAGAATGCGAAAAACTGTGTAGAACTTGTGTTCCACACTACTTAAACGCCACATGTCGTTAAACGACATAAAACGCCTAGAAACACGCCACATGTAATACCGATTTCAAAAAACGCCATTTGTGGTTTAATATAAACGCCACGTAGAATAAGGGTGACTGATACCTCTGTAGTTGGCGCAGTTGAAGGGGTCTCCTTTCTTATTGACCGGCCAAACGACGCTGAATTTTCATGCATCAGGCATGCATTCATCTGACCAAATTTTAGAAATGAGTTCGTGTAATTTTTCCACATTTTCAGCACCGATTGTGATTATACTACAAGGTTTCCCTTATCGTTTTCATTTTACGTGATCTGACCCCTGGTGCTGGCTATAACTATATTTCCCCCGCGGCAAAGTCAATTAGCCTAAGTTCCTTGCCAGACATGTTGTCATAAGGCTGTGTTTGCCAACTGTCCTACCAAAGATATTCTTCCTGCCTATTCTAGCGTTAAAGTCGCCTAGTGCGATTTTAACGTCTTGCTTCGAGGAATTCGTAGAAACTAGTAGCGTCGTGTTTTTCTTCTGTGGGACTGGGGGCATGAGCGCATATGAGGCTGATGTTCGAGAATTTATCCTTGATGCGGGTAGTTGTAAGGCGCTCACTAACGTGCCGATAATTCAAGACATTTTGCCTAAGTCTGCGGCGTATGAGGTCTGTTCATTGTCCTTGTTGTTGTTTCTTAACAAATATTTTACTTTGACATATTCCCGAATTTTCCTTTGCTAACAACTTTTCCATAATACAACAAAACGAATGAGAAAACAACGAACAAACGAAATGCATACAAAAAGTTACAGTTCATACATCTTTCCTTTGCAATTGTCTTATTTTTCGCAGGACCACAACGAACAAAGGATAAAATTAATTGTTGCGAGTTTATAAAAAAATCCCGTAGAAAAAATCACTTTCAACGATTTTAAATTTTTCGTACAAAATTTTGAACTCGATATTTTAATCAATTCTGACATAAGGTACGATAATAGGTGAACCCAAAAAGTGAGTCTGGCGATTTTGACCGTTTGTCTGCTTGTCCCATAGGCTTGCAGCCTTAACGGCTGGACGGATTTGGTTCAAACTTCGTACTTGCAGTTTCTGGGCTTATAGTTAGAAACACCTTTTATTCTGTATGTTAGCCCAAACATAGTACTTCCCATATACAAATTTTAAACAATTATACATTTTTCGAAAACGGCTTAAACGATTTGAACAAAAAAATGATATTTGAGTTAATGTAGACATAGTTAACATGACTGCATACCCAGTTTTATTCGTTTATAATAACGGTACTTTTGAAAATTGACTTTTTCTCGAAAACAATACATACATTTGATATATGTAGAGGTATACTATTTGAACAAAAATTAATTTTTGTGGTACAATCGTTATTCTTAACTTGATCCGTGCTACCCAGCAGGCGCGTGGTGGCCCTACGGGAAACCGGGAATTTTCCCGGGGCATTTCGTTTTAGGGGCGTTTTTTTCAGGAAAAGTTGAAAATATAATTGACACAAATTTTAATGTTGATTTTTTCTTATTTAAAAATTAGTTCTTCTCATATTTGTTCTGGGCATATTACACATTGAAGTTCATGGGATTTTCAAAATAATTGACTGAAATTCAAATATAACCGACAAATTCGCGGTGGATAAACCAACTGCGATTTTCCCATTTTTTCTGTGGTGGATTGATAAAAACTTTCTATGTGTATATGCAAAAAACGCAGTCGCTAAACGTTTGATTGCGATCAAGAGAGTCATTTCAAGCCAAGGTAAACATCTTTTTGATTTATTGCAAGGGGCTTTAAAGAAACCAATGCGGCCTTGACTTGAAACATTGTGTGGCAGACTGCTTCGATGAGGCCGCAAACATGAGTGGCCAATACAAAGATGTTTCCGCACATTTGAAAGAGTACAATCCGAATCATATTCACACCTGGTGCCATGCTCATGTACTTAATTTAGTTATTTCTGATTGCACGGTCCCTACTGTATCCTTATTCGATTTGCTGCAATCATCAGCAGTGTTTTTTAGTAGTTCTTATAAAAGACTGCTGGAATATGAAAAAACGAATCCACAGTTGAAGCTGTGCCTTATTGGCAATACGCGCCGGTCTTCCAAAAGTAATGCATTAAAAAAAATCTTTGGACATTTTGAAACATGGAAAAATGTAGACCCTTTACTAACATTAAATGATCTGCATTCTAAAGCGGTTTTCCTACACGTAGTTGCTGGCTTGAAATTGATATCGAAAGAAAAATCTTTCGATGGTAAAATAAGACATGAAGCGGTTTGTTCACTCATTCTGCTCTTAAAGTTCGAATCTGTTTTGACAGCTACGATTTTTTCAATGATTTTTGATATAACTACTCCAGTTTCAAAATATTTACAAACCACTAATTTGGATTATGTCCAAGCTTGGTTTTAAGTTAATGTGATGCTTAAGAATCATTGAAAGCGTATTGCTAAAAAATTCGTTAAGGCAATGAATAAGTATTTAGTAGACTACGATGTTCTCATAGAAGAAGCACTGTCTGAGCAACGAAGGTCGACGAGTCAAAGATGTTCTAAACAAATTTCAGATTACCAACTTTAATGTTATTTTCGACAAAATAATTATGTCAATTGAAAATCGCTTTGCACAACATAAAAATGTTTATGGAAACGTTGAATGTTTTGACCCACGCACAAAAAATTACCGAAAATGGTTTGCCAAACAACGCCTTGTATTTATGTATATTTTGCAATAAAATTAGAGTTTATAAAATATTTTGGTATAATTGTTTTTAAAATTTAAATTTTGTTTAAAGGGAAGGAAGGGGCGTTTTCAATTTAAAATCCCGATAGCAAATTTGTTACCACCACGCGCCTGCTACCCAGTTGCACTTTATTTAGTATTAGTTAAAGTTTTACGTTATATTAAAACAGTACATAGTTAGGTAGGTTTTTCGGGCTCGTACATAGTTAGATTTCTCTGGAGGAATCCGCATATAATAGAATCGGACGGAACGTTATTCATAACACCGCGTTTTCACGCGTCTGAATTGTGTGAAACTCTTCAGTCAGTCTTGTCGGTCTTATTTTTACATCTTTTGTTGGGCAAATATGTGTTATGACATTTTATATTACAACATGTTGTCAAAGAAGAAACAAGTCAAGGCGATTCTCGCTTTGAAAGCATTAAATTACCTAGAAAATTTTGAAAATTCGCAATTACCTAAATGCAGCACAATCCAACTATCGTATATCTATATACGTATTTATATAATATGAAGTTTACGACTCACGAACATCAACGCGCAGCCCAAACCCTTCTAGAGAGCTGAAATTTTGCACAAAGGTTCTCTTTATGACATATACAAGTAATAAGGAAGGATATTTTGATATTTCAAGGCTATTTTCAAATTCAACTAAAGGGGCAAAAAGGGGGGTCAAAGTTTGTATGGGACCATTTTTATTTTTCATCCAATTCACTTCAAACTCGGTTTGTGTACTCTCTATGAAAAATAAAGAAAATTAAATCTTCCGGTTTTGGAAAGCCAAGAAATATGTTTTGTCCCGTAGGGAGTGGCTCAATCTACTATAGCAGGGGTTCCCAATCTTTTTCATACTGCGACTCCCTAGAGAGGTTGAAATATTTTTCGACGCCCTTATAAAAGCAGAGATATGTGAAGATGATCTTACTAAAGATTCGCTAAAGGGTTTTTCAATAAGGACTGGTAAACGTTGAAATATCGTCATCCCATATTTATGGCAATATTGCTTGTTCACACACCCGCATTCATCTAAAAATGCGATTCGTCGGTAAAGATGATTTTTCGGCCAAAATTGAGGTTCTCTTCCAAACGCCCTGAAGCCAAGTCAGCGAACTGGATTAGTTGGATCCTGTACTGGCGTAAGCCCAAGTCCCAATGCAAAATTCGCCAAGTTGGAATCTGCGAAAGGCCGATTTCTTATGCACATCGAATTGATTGCCTCGAGTACTTCTGTACACTCTCATGGACCACGGCAATACTCCCGACGAATCTGGCTGTCAACGACCCATACCAATTGAAAAACCTTTATTTAATTTTAAGTGCCAGGCAAATACAAGTGACTGCCACAAAGCTAGTCCGACTGGAAATGCGGGAAACACAAACGAGCTTTATATTCGACTATTGGATTTCGCTTCGACCTTGCTCTTAGTAATCGTAAAGAGAAACGTTATGCTTTTCCTTTGTTCGGAGTCTTACAGTAATGAAAAAATAAAACTTGCGACGCCCTTAGAATAGCGCCACAGGGCGTCGCCCTGGCAAACTATTGCATACAAAGTATGACCAAGTAGAAATACGAAAAATTCCACCCTATCACGAATTTCATCGTAATCGAAAATACGCTACGAATCCCGAAAATACATCATGTACATACTATGTTTACATGAGCGATTCAATCCGGATTCAATTCGAATTCAGTCTCATGTAAACGCTGATCGGATCGTAATTTTCAACCGATTTTGTTGATTTTTTTTTTTTAAATGTCGGTAATTACGGTGATTGGGTGATAGGCTAAACAAATTTAAAATCGGACAAAGGGGCGTGGCACCGCCCATACAAAACAAAAACATTCAAAATCTTATATCTCGAAAACCACAGAATCGATTGAGATCCAACTTACAGATAATCTTAGGTATTGGTCGTGGAGTGTTCCTGTAAAGATAAGTCAAAATCGGACAAAGGGGAGTGGCACCGCCCAAACAAAAAGAAACACTCAAAATCGTATATCTCGAAAAGCACAGAATCGATTGATTTCAAACTTACAGATAATCTTAGGTATTGGCCGTGGAGTGCTCGTATGAATATTGGTCATAATTGGACAAAGGGGCGTGGCACCTCCCATACAAAGAAAATATTCAAAATCGTATATTACAAAAACGAAAAAATCGATTGAGATCAAACTTACAGATAATCAAAGGTATTGGTCGTGGAGTGTGGCACCTCCCATACAAAAAAAACATTCAAAATCGTATATTTCGAAAACCACAGAAGCGATTGAGATCAAACTTACAGATAATCTTAGGTATTGGCCCTAGAGTGCTTCTGTGAAGATTTGTCAAAAATTAAAAAAGCAACAAAAGGCCTGGCGAAGCTGGCTAGTTGAATTATAAATTATCATGTAAACGCAAATTGAAAGATTGAGTTTATCATGTGACCAAACAACAGCGCCGCTAACTACTAACACAACTATACAATACACGTATTCCAAATAACTCAATCCTATTTCAATTAAATTGTTCAATTCGGTGAGAGCGAAAACAGTGATCAAGTTTCGATTCACTTTGAATTCGATCTTTCAATTCGTTTATGTAAACGTAGTAATAGAATCCATTGGTAGTAGATTCTTAGTGGAAAATCTGCTAATCTATGCTAATTTCGATTGGCAATCTCAGATTTCTTTAGATTTCGTCTGGCCAATCGAACAAAATAAAGTATACTGAGCTGTTCTTTGTTGGTGTTGGTGGTGTACCTGCCAAAAGTTGTTTACCTTTTTTGTTATGAAGATTTTTTTTTTCGAAGAGTGGTTGCAACTTCTAAGATTTCCATACATTTTCAAATAACTATAAGAGAAATCTCATAATAAATATTCCGAGTATATGTTCACCATGCTCCACGTCCTGCACAAAATTGCAAATTCGATGCTTTTTCTTCCTTGCAAAGAACAAATACTGCAACTGCATAAATTGCTCGTATGACGAAGACGAGCCAGTATTATCCGAAGAGGACGACGACTCTTGTGTTGACATAATTTGTGTATCCGAAACTTGGTTTTTTCCTGATTTTCCGAATACGGTCTATGATATGGATGGCTATAAGCTTTTTAGAGGTGATCGAATTGGTCGATTGGGTGGGGGTGTGGCTGTTTATGTGCGCAATGGGCTACGAACCAATGAGGTCTGCAAATCAACCGTTGATTGTACATCTGATTACTTGTTTGTTAATGTTGTATGTGGTGTCGAGCGTTTGCTAGTTGGATCTATTCGATCTACAGACCAAATAAAAATATAGATATCTCGCCTATTTTTAGTGTGCTGGAAGGAATTTCTTGCTCTTATCCTAATATAATTATTACCGGTGATCTAAATTGCAATTTACTCAACGTTCGTGGTTCGGCGCAGTTAATTGAACGATTTAAAACTATTGACTTGAAACCTGTTAATGTATCGACTGCTACACACTTTGCATACGACCCTGCTACCCTTCTCGATGTGTTTTTTGTTAATGATAGTAGAAAGGCCCTGCTCTATAGTCAACTCACGGCGCCGGGCTTCTCCAAACATGATCTTATATTCCTCACTTACGATATACCGTCAGACGCAGCTAATCATGTTATTGCATATAGAGATTTAAAAAATATTGATTACCAGAGTTTACGGTCTGACGTTATGCAAATTCGGTGGGATGATATTTATTCCATGACATCCGTAAATCAGCAAGTATCATTTCTGGAGCAAAATATAAAAGCACTATTTGATCAGTATGTTCCATTGCGACATAGGGCCCCTATTTCCAGATCCCCCCCTTGGTTTAATCGATATTTATTAGAGCTGATCCATAATCGTGATACCGCGTACGCTCGTTGGAAACGATACAAACTCCCTGTACTCTACGACACATATCGGTCACTTCGCAACTTAGTTGTCCTTCGTTTAAGGGCTGCAAAGCGACGCCACTACGAACATTTCCTTAACCCTGAAATTCAATCCGGGAAAGTTCTCTGGCAAAAACTGCGTAAACTAGGCAATGGGAAGCAGCGTTCAGGTGCAAATGATGACATAGACTGTAATGTTCTCAATTCGGAGTTCGTGTCGGTCTCTGTGCCGTCAATCCCATATCAAGACTCCACCCAGTTTACAAATCCGTCTAACGATGATGACAATACAGAAAGCTTCAGCTTTAATCGCCTAACGGATGAAAATGTAGTCGAGGCCGTGCTATCGGTTAAATCTGACGCGACAGGTTTGGGTGAAATAAATCCTAAATTTTTAAAACTTCTGCTTCCTTTCATTCTCAAATACATAACACATATTTTCAATCACATATTTACCACCTGTGAATACCCCCTTTCGTGGAAAAAAGCTAAGATATTACCGATACCTAAGTCGCAAAGCCGGACTAACTCTGAGTATAGACCAATCGCAATCTTACCATTTTTATCCAAAGTATTCGAGAAAACCACGCTAAAGCATATCCAAGCGCACTTAAGCGCCAACAACCTTTTGACTTCCGCTCAATCCGGATTTCGCGCGAAGAGGAGTTGCAAAACTGCACTCTTACTTGTTGTCGACGACATCCGCATTGGCCTGGATACTAACTGTCCTACGTTCCTGACGTTGTTGGACTTCTCGAAAGCGTTTGACACAGTGGACCACTCTCTCCTTTGTAAGAAGTTGCGGTCTGAATTTGGATTTTCGTCTCTGGCAGTCAAACTCTTGCACTCATACCTTTCGGGCCGGCAGCAATGTGTGGCAGTGGGAAACCAAATGTCTTCGTTTCTTAGAGTTCCCGCGGGAGTTCCGCAGGGTTCGATTCTAGGGCCCATATTATTTTCACTTTATGTGAACGAACTTCCTCGGCTTGTTAAACATTGTACTGCCCATATGTTTGCTGACGACGTCCAATTATACTTGTGCTGCCCGCTGGATATGATTAGTAATGCGATCGAACTGATGAACGAAGATCTAGAGATCATACAACAGTGGGCCCTCAAACACAACCTATCACTGAATCCAGCGAAGTCTAAGACGCTCTGTATTTACAAGCAGTCTCTAGATACTACCACATTTCCCCCGATTAAATTAGGACAGTCATCCATTGAATACGTCACGAAGTCTCGAAATCTTGGTATAGTTTTCAATGATACTCTTACCTGGACAGATCATGCTGCAACTACCATCGGGAAAGTATATAATGGTATCCGATCGCTACGCGCAACGCAAAACTCTTTGCCGGTCAAAACTAAGATGCTACTTGTTAAGTCCCTTTTACTACCTATATTGCTAAATAGTTGCGAAGTTTTTTGCTATGTTGACTATAACACTAGGCATAAACTAAATGTCATCTACAACAATTTAGCAAGATATGTTTTTAACAAACGGCATTTCGACCACATATCAAGTTACTCTCTGCAGATAATGGGCCTCAGCCTCGATAACCTCATTAAGTTCAGAACGCTAATCCTCTTTCATGGTGTTATACAGACCCAACAGCCTGAGTATTTGTACAGCAGATTAAATTTTCCCAGTTCACAAAGAACAGCCATCATGATTCGGCCCAGATTCTATTGCTTGCAATCTGAGCGGTCATTCTTCGTCCATGCCACTCTTCTATGGAACTCATTACCCATTACACTAAGGAGAATCACAAACACAAGCACATTTAAAACTTACCTTTTCAAACACTTGGCCAGTGATACATAAGTATAAATCTTAGAGGTTTGTCAAATATTATTGTTTTTGTTATTAATTCTCTTATGTAAGTTTCCAATTAAATTACATGTAGTCTGTCCTCATCTATTTAATGTTAAATTTACTTTTGAACTCTAAATCTCTTAAAGCCTTCACAAACTATAAGATGTAATCTGTGAAACTATTCTTTGAACCTATTCTTTGAAATAATAAATCTTGTAAATCTTGTAAATAACATTAGTAGCCCTATTGCGAAGATCAACTATCAATCGGTTGACGGTTGACACAATTTATCAATTGAAATTGATATTGGTATTGCGAAATATAATTGATAAAAATATAAGCTATTGTGAACATAACGCAAAAAATAAAGTTATTGTGAATGAAAACTCAATTTTGACAGTTCTAAAATATATTTGATTTGAAGAGTGATTGTTACGACTTTCAAACAAATTATTTAAACAATATACATAATTACGAGTGTTACAAATCTGCGATTGTGCAATTTATTGAAAAACTTGTCATTAGTGGATTTATTTTTTGATGATGACGAAGGCGAGACAAATTATGCGGAATTGGCTGCTATACGGAGGAGTTTGTGAGACGCATCTAATCCTTTGGAACTGGAAAACCGAAGGTAACTAATTTAATTTCCAAGGAATGAAATTGGGCTAATTCTGAGCTCCTTTTTTTAGAAAAGTGTAATTCCAAATCTAATAGGATGCTTGGATGGGAAACACATTAAAATCGTTGGTCCCAAAAAAGAGGTTTGCCACCTTTATTATAATAGAAAAGGCTTTTATAGTCTTAATGCACGCATGTATTCAATTGAAGGATACGAATCACAGCCTCTTTCCCATATCATTAAACTGGTGACATCGGTTTGGGCCACCACCAGTCGCAGATATTTCGACTTTATTTTCAACCTTTTTTTTTTTTGTCTTGCAGTTTAGGTCGATCCACACATATACAAATGCAGAAATTTAAATTGATCATGAAGTTATTGGAAATATTGTACAATGTACCCTTTGCTATTGCTGTCAATCTTGTTCAGGTGGTCCTAAGATATTTAGCTCTATTGCAAATTGTTCCCACTTCGCCTGCGCACCAGTTTTGGAAATAAATCTTCACCCAATCTATTAAGTTGCCTTTTATTGCAAACTATTTTACCCCTTAAAAAATAACAATTAAAAATGTTGATCTTCAACAATTTTAAAAATTCTTCCATTTGTCTTAAGCATTCGTCCTTATCAACACCGAAATTCCGATTGATTAAAAAATTGACAGCTACCAATAAAATTGTTCGCAATTGACTTTCACAATACCGTTTTGTCAACCGACTATCGCTATTTGATGCACGTTCACAATCGGTCAACACTTCATTGACAATTGATCGTCGCAATACCATTTCGAAAAATTGATTGATAAGTATCAACTATCAATTGATAGTTGATCTTCGCAATAGGGCTGTAGGTATTATTGTGACTGAATCCGAATGAAACGGAAAATTCGCCTCTTTTTCTATAAGAAGTAATTTGTGTCGGGAACGTTGGGAAAAATAGCAACAGATTGTGTTTTGTAAGTATTTATTTACCAAACTCATGTTCTAGCTCCCCTAATACAAATGTATTTAAATGCGGGTTTATAGAGTCGAAAATTTCCCTGAAATGTAAGTGTATAATATTTTTTAAAACATGAAGCGAATTGAATTCACTATACTCGTACGGTGGCTCATCGAAGTCAAAATCATCACAAGCGTCTCGAAGTATTTTTCTCTGAATTTTCGAATTTCGCTTTCGCCTGGAAGTCTCTGTTAGACCAGCAATTATTGAGAAGGCAACTGATTCAATTTTTAACAATCTATATTGAATTTATTTTTAAAAAAAGAAGAATAATTTTATTATTTAAAAGTTTACTCACAATTCATTTCAATAATTTTCACGAATGTTTGACACAAAACAGCTGATTTCGAAAATGAGTATGAAAGCGATTAATGAGGCAATGTTTCTGTGGATATATTTGCGATGCACTTTTCTCCCACCCATTCTTTCCGTGGAGGTGAAAGTTAAGATATATTAAAGATGCCATTCTGTTATTTTGACATGTGTATTTGAACCGAAGAAAGACCAGGCGTTTTGGTTGGGGGGAAAAGTAGTGACAAGCAACATCCAAGTGGGCCGATTTTCATGATTCTTTTTATGTTTTGTTGGTACATATTGCTGTAGATATTTCAGGTTTGGGCAGAAAGTTAAACGATGTTTGGCAATGAAATAATAACACAACAATTGATATGGTTCATTGAACAATTTAATTCAGTGTTAATTTGCACAATTTACAGAGATATTGTAAAACTACCTTACTACTGAAAAACTATATATTTCTTATTACAGAAATATCACAGAATATAAATAAGAGGGAAGGAAAGCTACTAGTAAAAACCTTCATAAACAGAAAAAAAAATCCAATGGGGTTTCCTAGGTCTGTAGTTGCTACCAAAATATTTATTACCTTTTTTTCGTTAGCAGTGAAGAAGTAAAGATACAACCGGAAAAATGGAGAACCAGTTTCAAATTAAACCTAGGACAATGAGCTGACCTACCTGCAGCCATAACCCATTTCGGGATTTAAGCGCTGCTGTTGGTCAATTAAGGGTTGATCCGGCATCAACTCTTTTCCGATGCCCATGTTTAGTATTGCAGATGGTTTGTATATGCCAAAGCAGCTCTCATAGGGATAACTTTAAATTTCAGCCTGATAATAATAACGGTTACGTCGGGGCGGTGTTAATTTCATCTAGGAAAATTCTTTACAAGACGGCTTCTTTGTTTGCCAAATATCACAAAAGCTTATGACCCTTATTGTGATTGTCGATCAGCGATCGTCACGACAATAATTGTCGATTGCGTAGATTGATTTAAGCTATTTGTACGCACAAAATGTTTTCACTTCCAAGAGAAAGCATCAACCAGACATTTGTGATCGACTACAAGCGCAAGGTGAACAGTTCCCCGTGTGGGTAATGTGAATGAGTTTCACTGTATCGTTGAAAACGTTCAAATTTTTCCCGAACAAAATGACATTTCCTACCCGCATCAAAATCATTGCGGATTTCATATGTAGGTTTTATTACTTGCTGCCCGTTCTGAGAATTTTTGTTAAAAAAATGTACATACAAAACAGCTGCTTTGTAATAGATCTATTGTGTAGTATCGGCACTGTGCAATGCCAACCTTTGACTATATATAAAATGTAAAACAATGAAAATAAAGTCGCACTATATAAAATGAAAATACGGATAGAAAACTGTAGATCAATCGGTTATTGAATATTGGGTCTCTACAATTGGCGACGAGGAAAAACTTATATAAAAAAAAAGAAAACGAATGAAAAAAATGGAAAACTCAGGCGAAATACAAGATAAGAAAGAAAATAACAACCAAATATTATAAATTTTAAAGTGAACAAAAAGAAATAGTGAAGTGCATTATAATAAAAAAAATAAAAAATAAAATTGAATGTTTTAAATGCTGGGTATAAAAAAAACGAAAAAGTTTAAAAAAAGGACTTGAAGTGAATGTTCCGTTTTTGCTTAAATGAAGTAGAAAACAAGTAAAAGTGCTATCATCGGCCTGGCCGATGCTTTAATACCCTCCACTATATTATATACTGTACTTACAGGTACACGCATGTGTCTAATATTGGTTTTGTATGGCAAGTACTAGGACTACTTTACCGACATAGACAATTTTTAATACCAACTTGACAACGGTAAAAATAAGTCCTCTCACAAAATTGCATTCACCTAAGTCGATTCGTTTGGACGCTATCGTGATTTCAACAGACAGAGTGGCACATCGGTCTAATAGTGGTTTTGTATGGGAGGTACCAGAACTACTTGACCGACATAGCCCATTTTCAATACCAACCTGACGACGGTAGAAAGAAGTCCTCTCACAAAATGTCATTCACCTAGGTCAATTCGTTTGGACGCTATCGTGCTTTCAACAGACAGACAGACAGACGGACATGGCTAAATCGATTCAGAATGTGATCCTGATTCAGAATATATATACTTTATATGGTCTCCGGTGAATCCTTCTTGGCGTTACAAACGTAATGACAAAGTGATTATACCTTCCTGTGAAGGGTATAAAAAAGAAAAGAAGAGGAAGAAATAGATTAAATTCGAATGATCTCGAATTTAATGTTTGCTTATATGCAGTAGAAAAAAAAGAGAAGAAGAGGAAGAAATATTTATATGATTAAATCGAATGATTTAATGTTTTGCTTAAATTCTGTATAAGAAATTTATAGATTAAATTCGAATGATCTCGAATTTAATGTTTTGCTTAAATGATGTATAAGAATTTAGGATTGAAATAATATGGAATTGTTAAAACTGTTTTACAGTTAAAAAAAAATTAAAAATTTAGATAGTAAATGTAGTATCGGCACTGTGCGATGCCAACACTTGACTATATAAAATGTAAAACAATGAAAATAAAGTCGCACTATATAAAATGAAAATACGGAAAATAAAAGTCTATTGATAGAAAACTGTAGATCAATCGGTTATTGAATATTGGGTCTCTACATATTGCACCGATTGAACTTTATTAAAATCCAAAAATACATTCTAAAAACACATTTCATCTAGAAGTTCCGTAAAATCACTCATTGTTTCTCTTAACCTGTCTCGTATTCTTCTCTGAGAACACCGCTCATTTCGTTCTTCCTCTTATGCTTCCAAGAATAGAGCTATCGTATCGATTAAACACTTGAGTTTTTAAAACAAACTTTTCATATGCCTCCGACGAATGCAGCTACATAGATCTGTATTGACAAATGAAAGACAGCCGTTGGACAGTGAAGTAAAACTCAATTCCAACGGATTCCACGATAGGGGTGATAATCATGGGTTAAACTAAATGATAACCTAACCGCGGATTTAACCAGCTCTGAACAAACCGGCCCTGAGTCTGATTTACTTGTCTATTTGTCTCAATTGTCCAGCGAAATTAAACTTTTTTTTTCATGCCAAATAAACTTGGAATACTTTCATTTACATTCACCGGCACAATTAACCGCCCACCTATCTTAATGAATGGTTTTTGTCAAGTGGACATTTTAACCGTTACCTAAGCGGTTCTTGCACTTTTTCTGTCTCTTATTTGTGTATTTGTTTTGGGAGTAGTTCTGGGGCACGAGCTGGGCAAAATGGTTTTAGATTTCTCTCTGCCAGTCTTCTGCTTACTGTTCGATCACTAACTGCAACAATAAGGAAATCGCTAAAAACCTCAAATTAGGAATGAATTACAAAAATGCATTTAATAAACAAATAAGAGACAGGAAAAGTGCAAGAACCGCTTAGGTAACGGTTAAGATGTCCACTTGACAAAAACCATTCATTAAGATAACAGTTACTTCACGTTAACAAAGCTGGTGGCACAAAAGATAGGTGGGCGGTTAATTGTGCCGGTGAGTGTAGCACGCTTTGCTAAGATAAGGGTTCAATAAATCAAATCCAATATTTTACAAATCTTTTGACAATAAAAAACAAAGACATTTTAATTCAATATTAAATATTTTCTACTAAACAATATTTCGTTACCAATATTTTACAATTCAATAACTTTATTTTTTCTTTCTCTATTTTAAACAGTCTGCTACAAGTCGGAAAGCATTTTGCGGTGGATATTGTGGACGGTGCATCATTTCAACAAACACTGGTTTAATTTTGACAGTGCAGAAATGATCTTCATAGTATTGCTTATTTACTAGACAAAATTGCAAGAATATTACCTTTTTGAGTAATAAAAAGTATTTATTTTATTAGTAGTACTTCATATTGCATATGCAAAATATTATACTTTTTAAGTTATTTATGTAGATAAGATTTCAACTCATTGTGCTTACTGCCTTGGACTTCAAAAGTGCTGCTATATTATACGAAACATTTATATTAATATTAATATGTATATTTAACACTGTTTTTATATAAATTGTCTAAAAATGAATTATATGAATTATAAAAAATGATGAAGTAGACATTAATAAACTCAAACTGTCATTCTGAGTCTGGCCTTTATCTGGTTGGTGCACAGTTTAACGTTTTCATTTTTGTTATCACCCATTATTATCTGCGTGAGAAATAAATATTTAACCAAATATAATTAATAATTATTTTAATTAATAAAGTCTGAACTACATCCAAACAAAAGTGAAAACATCGAAACTCATTAAAAACACACGCATATTTACGTGACATCTATGAGTAAAATCTGAACTAATAAAGCTCGGAGCTTTTAATGTTTTTTTTTTTCATCGAAAACACATACATGACTATTTACAAAACATAGATGAGTATATGTTATGAGTCGAGGTAGGCCACATGCGCATCTTCGAAGTAGTGTCGCTGCACAAAAAGATGCCGTCGAAGAGTTTAAGAATGTTCTAGAAGTAAAATTCGACACGATTGATAACAAACTAAACCAGCATGAGACACAATTTGAGAAGATAGAAACAAAGTTTGACGAGATCAATCAAACATTACAAAAGCATGTGATCTTAGCAAGGGAGCATGAGGCAAACTTCAAGAACTTAGCCAGAGAACTGGACAGAGTAAAGAAACAGAAAGCCCGAGAATATTCTGCTGATTGCCCTAGAAGGAAGGAGATGCAACCGCATGTTTTCGATGGTCAAACATCATGGCCAATTTATAAGAGGCAGTTTGAAGCAGCTGCAATGACCAACAGCTGTTACGATGAGGAAAAGTCCATTGCACTGACGCTAGCAATACGAGGGACAGCTGCAGAGTTGCTTCAAACTATTTCCGAAGAATAGAAACGCAACTACGACGCATTGGTTAAGGCTATCGAAATGCGCTTTGGTGATGACCACATGCTGCAAGTATACAGGGTAGAACTGCGCAGTAGATTCCAGAAGCGGGGAAAAACGCTCCAGCAGTTGCAAGCAGATATCGAACGGCTGGCGCATTTGTCGTATCCCAATGCAGGCGAGGATGTCATCAATGAAATGGCTGTAGTGGCGTTTATCCAAGCCATAGAGGACTGACAACTGCAAATGACTGTACGAATGGCTGGAAAGAAAACTATCCCTCAGGCACTGGCATTTGCCCTAACAATGAAAGCTGCCGACCAAGCATCACAGGGGTTTCATTGCGTGCCCCTAAAGGGCAGACGTCGTAGAACGAAACAGTGCTCGCAGGGGACCGATCCGATGCTGGAACTGCAACAAGATACGACACCTACAGCGACAGTGCAGGGCTCCACCCAGACAGGCTTGTTGTCCGTACTGCTGTGCTTGGACTCGTAATGATAGGGCATCTGAGCATCAGTCGGGAAACGTGTTGTAATAAATACCAAGATGTTTCTTCTGGTGCTGTTCAATTCAGACTCACCTGTCCAACAACGAGAGGAAGACAATGCAGTGCCGATTTTCCATAAACCAGCAGTCGCATCATGTTATCTATTTTCATATGATGTTGATTCTGCTGATTGTGTATATTCACACAAATATTCATGCTTGCGTATCGCATGCAGACAGTTATGGGATATCCGAGGGAATATCAGAATGATGATATCCAATATTTGGGAACCCGGACGCGCATGTTAGTGGCACAAATATCAGATGGGAATGCAGTCGCGCATGTTAGTGGCACAACAAACGCGTAAGAACCAATTTCGCGGGGCAGAAGTTGGTCTCTGGAATTGACGCCCCCAGGACCACAATTCAAGTTCCCCAGACCAAACGAGGTGTAACGAATTAAAGAGTACCTACATATAAATAAAATTAACATCCCTGCCTGAATGGATCTTGCCTTACCTATAGAGGGCGCGCATGAAGATGGAGAAAAGATAGCTTACCGAGAAGGAGATGAAAGATGACAGAAGAATATTTACGTGAATAAGAACGCTTAAATTTTTTGAGTACTAAAACAAAAAGTATTTGATACGAATTAATAAATAAATAAAAAGTAAAAGTACTTCAAATTAGAGTGTTTGATTTAATTTACAATATTCTCAAAAAATTTAATACAACGTATAATGTCGTCGTCGTCAAAAGCACAAGGAAAATGCCCAGTGTGCAAAAATGACTATACGGAGACAAAGATGGCGGAATGCACTCTTTGTAAAAAGTGGATTCATTATGATTGTGCAAATATTGGGGACGAAGTCGCAAATGACCCTGAATGGAAATGTTCAATTTGCGAACATAATGCAACGTTAATACAAATCGTGGAGCGTCATGCTAAAAATCCATCAAAGGCAGCCTCGTCAGTTGGTTCTGCAAAATCCATAGGTCGATCTGAAAGAATTCGCATTCGAATGAACATCTTGGATGCTGAGGAAGAAATTCTACGAAAACAACAACAAATAATTGCACAACGTAAAGCACTAATAAATGAAATGTCGGACGAAGAGCTGGAGATCCATTCCCTTCACAATGTTGCTGGGGTCGGATATGCCCAACAGGTTAATGTCTACGAAAAAGTTAAAGAACACCCTGTGGACCCACCTTGTGGTAAGTCAATGCTTAACAAACCTAACGATATCGTCAAACATTATTTACAAAGCATTCCATCGCCAAATAATAAACATTTAGGTGAAACAAATCCTATTCCAAAATACGAGTCACTAGCAATTGCAGATACATTTGAATTATCATCACAACAATTGGCCACCAGACATGTAGTGGCAAAAGATCTTCCCATTTTTTCTGGCAATCCAGGCGAATGGCCCGTATTTATAAGCAGTTTTCACCAAACCACAACAGCGTGTGGGTTTTCAAAAAGCGAAAATCTTATACGTCTACAACGTTGTCTGAAGGGCAAAGCCAGGGAAGTGGTAGAAGCACAACTAACTTTACCATCGTGTGTTCCCCAAATAGTGGAGACTTTGAGGCTGTTCTATGGTAGACCGGAGCTCATAATGGACCACTACATTACAAAAATTCGTAAGATGACGTCGCCAAAAATGGAACGAATGGAAACCGTAGTAGAGTATGCAGTGGCTGTGAAAAATCTTTGCGCAACCTTTGAACAATCTGAATTGCAGAACCACATGCGTAACCCAATGCTAATGAAAGAGCTCGTCGACAAGTTACCACCAGTACTTAAGTTAAATTGGGCAGCACATAAACGGGCAGAAGTAGATTCGGAAAGTATCTGCGTATTTGGGGATTGGCTGAATGATATCATAACAGATATTTGCAGTGTTATGCCATCAACTTCCTGGTTTCGTCCAAATGAAATACAATCTAAGACAAAAGAAAAAAGAGAGGTTTCAAATGTTCATGACGGGTCGCAAAAAGAGCCAGATCAGTCAGTTTATCACCAAAAGAAGTGTCAGGTTTGCCAGGAGGATTGTAAATCTGTTTCAAATTGCAAAAGTTTTAGAGAGATGTCGGTAAATGATCGTTGGGATTTCGTTAAGAAACTAAACCTCTGTAAACAGTGTCTTAAAAGACATTATTATAAATGTCATTCACCAGTGCCGTGCTCAGAAACGGATTGCAACAAAAAACATCACCCTTTATTGCACAACATCCAAGATGATTCAAATAGTATCAGTAATGAAACAATTATGAGTCATCAATCGTTTACTTCAGTCCGATTTAGAATTCTTCCAGTTTTGCTATCTCACAATGGAAAAGAGGCAAAAACTTATGCCTTTTTGGATGAAGGATCATCTAGTACATTGTTAAATGAGGATATAGCTAATCAATTGGAACTTCAAGGAGAAGATGAACCCTTGTGTTTAAAGTGGAGTGGAACTATATCTAGGCAGGAAAAAAAGTCAAAAAGGGTTGAAGCCAATATTTCTGGGGTGTATCAAAACGCGCCTAAATTCCGAATTGCTAACATCAGAACTGTGCAGAATCTCAACTTGCCAATTCAATCGCTGGATTACGGGTACTTCGCGAAAAAGTATCCTCATCTTAAAAACCTACCAGTGCAGTCTTATGAAAATGCCAGGGCAGGGATTTTGATAGGTCTTCGAAATTGGCATGTAGCTGTTCCACTGAAAATTAAAGAAGCAGCTGAAGAGGCGCCTATAGCAGCAAAATGTCGCCTTGGCTGGACCATTTTTTCTACCATCGAAACAGGAGAAAGCATCGATTCTAAGTTCGTCGAAAACTTACATCTCTGTGATTGCCAGCCAGCAGCAGACGCTGAGACTCATCAGATGGTCAAGGATTTTTTTTCAGTGGACAGTTTGGGAATAGCCGGGCCAAAGGATTCAAAGCAAATACAAGAAGAAGATCGAGCAAAGGGTATCCTAACAGAGACAACAAAGCAATTGGAAAATCGGTATGAGACTGGGCTCTTATGGCGATACGAAAAGTTTAAGTTGCCAGACAGCAGGCCTATGGCGGTTCGTAGAATGAAGTGCCTCGAGAACCGTCTTAAATCAGATAAGGAATTAAAAGAAAATATGAAACAACAAATCAAAGATTACGAACAGAAGGGTTACATCCGCCAGCTAAACAGCAACGAGTTGAAGGAGTCACACGAAAGGATTTGGTACTTGCCAATTTTTCCAGTCCAGAATCCTAATAAGCCCAACAAGGTGAGAATCGTCTGGGATGCTGCTGCTATGGTCGATGGTATTTCTTTAAATACCTTGTTGATGAAAGGCATTGACTGGAACTCTTCATTACTAGGTGTACTTTTACGCAGCAGAGAAAGAAAAATCTGCATTTCGGCCGCCATCAAAGAAATGTATCATCAGGTGAAGATTTCCGAAAAAGACCAGCACGACCTGAGGTTTCTTTGGAGAAATAATGAAGATTTGGAACCAACGACCTACGTGATGCAAGTAATGACCTTCGGGGCTACCTGCTCCCCAAGCTGCGCTCAGTTCGTGAAGAACCACAATGCTATAAAATTCAACGATGAGAATCCACGAGCAGTAAGAAGTATAATTAAAAGCCACTACGTAGACGATTTGCTAGATAGCGTCGACACCGAATCCGAGGCTATAAAATTAGCTAACGAAGTGACTTTAATACATGCCAAGGCTGGGTTTGAGATCCGGAATTGGAAATCAAATTCTTCAAATGTAATGAGTGCACTAAATCCAGAATCATCCGACGCCAGTGTGAATTTGAGCCTCAACCCGGAGCACTCAACAGAGAAGATATTGGGATTGTGGTGGTGTTTAAAGAGTGATGAGTACACATTCTCTTTATGTTACAATAAAGGTAGCAAAAAAGTATTGAATGGAGAATGTCGTCCGACTAAAAAGGATGTTCTTCGCATTTTAATGTCGATATACGACCCACTAGGACTAATTGCTAATTTCTTAGTTTATCTTAAAATCTTACTTCAGGACATTTGGCGGTCTCGAATTGAATGGGATGACATAATTGAAGATGATCAGTTCGAAGCATGGAAAAAGTGGTTACAAATTCTTCCCCAAGTGGAGAAACTTCGAATTCCAAGATGTATCTTAAAGCTGCTACCAGACTGGACAGGAACAGTGGTTCAGTTACATGTATTCGTGGACGCAGGGGAACAAGCGTGTGCCACTGTAGCTTACCTTCGACTGAGCAATGGAGATTAAGTTGATTGCTCGTTAATAGGTGCAAAAACCAAGGTGGCCCCTATTAAACTGCGCTCCATACCACGCCTGGAATCCAGCTCCAGCTCCAGCTGCTGTAATGGGATGCAGATTTGCAAAGCAAATCTTGAATGAATTTACAGCAAACATAACGGATATATTTTTTTGGAGCGATTCCAAGACATCCTTGGGATGGATAGGAAGTAATCCACATCGGTATAACAAATTTGTTGCGTTTCGAGTAGCTGAATTACAGGACAATACCGGCACAGGAATTTGGCGATATGTTCCATCCAAAGAAAACGTTGCCGATGACGCGACCAAATGGGTCCGACCTCCGAAATTGGATATTAATGACCGATGGTTTCAGGGACCTGATTTCTTACGTTTGGATCAAGAAAACTGGCCGAAAGACATAAAGACCAAATCTGAAACAACGGATGAGTTATTGGGCGCACACATAGTCGTTGAGCCTCTAGTCGATGTAACCAGATTTTCGAAATGGACAAAGCTTCTCAGAACCATAGCCTATGTAATCAGATTCTTGAACATTACAGTGAAGATAAAACCACAATTACCCACGAAGGGAATTCTCAGCAGTGATGAACTAAAGTTAGCAGAGACTGTGTTATTTAGAATAGCCCAGAGAGATGTTTACTACAAGGATGTCAGTCACCTTAAGAAACAGTATGAACAAAAAACCGATGGCCTTCAACCAACCGTTCATCCTTCAAGTTCGATAAAATGCCTTTCACCTTATTTGGATGAACAACAGGTACTACGTGTACGAGGAAGGCTTGATGCTGCCACCTTTATTGATATAGATGTTAAGCGACCAGTCATTCTTCCAAGAAGTCATCCAATAACTCATCTCATTGTTCAAAAATATCATGAAAACTTTCTACACGCCAATCAAGAAAGTGTAGTAAACCAGCTGCGACAGAGGTATGTAATAAAATTAAGACCTGTAGTTAAATCCGTATGCCAAAAGTGTCAATGGTGCAAAATTCAAAAGGCCAAGCCAAAACAGCCGGAGATGTCACCTCTTCCTGCGCGATTATCGCCGTATTGTGAACCCTTCACCTTTACCGGAGTTGACTACTTTGGCCCATTGATGGTTGTGGTAGGGCGACGTCAAGAGAAGAGATGGGGAGTACTGTTTACGTGCCTTACTATCAGGGCCGTGCATGTCGAAATAGCCCACAAGTTAGACGCCGATTCATTCATATTGTGCCTCCAAGATTTTATACAAAGACGAGGACAACCTAAGGGAATATATTGTGATCGAGGAACTAACTTCATTGGAGCAGAGAGGCTCTTACGTCAAGAGTTAGAAGCTGTGGATCCAGTTCTTATAGCAAAACAATTTGTCAGTCCATCGCTAAAATGGTGTTTCAATCCGCCTGCGTCACCACATATGGGTGGAGCATGCCCTGCAAACGTAGAAGTACTAATATAACTACTGAAATATGTACGGAAAAGAAGTACTTTCTTTCCACTGAAAAAGGATAGGCGCTCGGGAAAAAACTCAGTTATATACCTTCTGTATATAAGAATACGTGAAGCACCCATCTCCTTCTAACTTATTGAAAAAAGTACTGCCTTGAACCTGTGTTTCTATGTAAAAGGAAGTACTAAAGAAGTACTTCGTTCCAACGTAAAAGGAAGTACTTCAGAAGTACTTTGTTCATATGAAAAAGGAAGTACTAAAGAAGTACTTCGTTCCTACCTAAAAGGAAGTACTATAGAAGTACTTTGTTCATATGTAAAATACAGTACTAATGAAGTACTTCGTTCATACGTAAAAGAAAGTATGTACTTCGTTCCTATGTAAGGAAGTACTCCAGAAGTACTTTGCTCCTATGAAAAGAGAAGTACTAAAGAAGTACTTCGTTCCTACGTAAAAGGAAGTACTTCTGAAGTACGTTGTTCATATGAAAAAGGCAGTACTAAAGAAGTACTTCGTTCCTACCTAAAAGGAAGTACTATAGAAGTACTTTGTTCATATGTAAAATACAGTACTAAAGAAGTACTTCGTTCCTAAGTAAATGGAAGTACTTAAGAAAAAAAACTGGCTAAACATAAAAGTTTGCAGAGTACATAAAGCCGAATACTAATACTCTAACGCCTTGTCCAGCGTAGACACGATAAATGCGGTGCGTGCGTTGAAGTGCGGGTAATGCGGCCAGATTACAAAATCAAACCTATGTTGGGAAATAAAGATGTCCAACGTAGGCACGATTTTGCGGTAAATCCGTGCATTGCGATGTCCCCGCATCGCACACATTGTTTGAAAATCAAACTGGTTTGATTTTGCCCGCATTATCGTGCGGAAATGATGATTGACTTTTTTTTTCATAAAAGACAAGGAGTGCGGAAAAGGAATGGAGCAAAGTTTTCTGAAATGTAGTCAAATGTTTTTATCTGTATATAATATTGCACTAGTTATGTCGCGTTTCTTTTTTAGATTTTTTAATATTCTTATTTTTAATAAGCTTATTTCTATTAAAAAATCGTTCTTGCTGAAATAAGAGCCATTTTACACAGAATGACAGCAGTTTATTAAAGCCATCCGCATGAACGCATTATCGTGTTCTAATTGGACACTTTCCGCATTCCCCGCAAATAAATGCGGTGCGTTCAAGCAACGCAATACTCGCAAAATCGTGCCCGGGTGTCTACGCTGGACACGGCGTAAGAGAGCGCAAACACATTCACAGAAACATGTGTCTCTGTAGTAGTGTTTTCGAGAAACTACTGACTTTTGGTTTGCAGGGTGGGAACGATTGGTACGTTCATTTAAGATAGCAATGTACAGTTCATTGCCCACAAGAATGCCGACAGATCCACTCTTACGAAGCTGCTTAGTAGCCGCTGAAAACATTATAAATTCCCGGCCGCTCACATATGTTCCAATAAATGATGATTTGGCAGAGGCCTTGACACCAAATCATTTTCTGCGGTTAAGTTCTGGAGGAGGAAAATCTATTGGACAACTTGATGACAATCAAAAGGTACTAAAATTCACGTATCAGTGTAGAGAGCGGTTTTCAAACAAATGCTGGGAACGTTTTATAAGCGAATATACACCGGAATTAACATTACGCACATAATGGTATGATCCTGTGGCACCATTGAAAGTTGGCGACATCGTACTAATCGTTGATAAAGACCTGCCAAGAAACACATACCCTAAGGGACGAATAATTGCTGTTAAGACGTCATCGGATGGACAAGTGAGAAGCTCTATGGTCCAGACTTCCAATGGTATTTTGCAACGGCCGTCCGTCAAGTTAGCGCTGTTGCAGGTAACAAGTCAAAATAATAGTACAACAACATCCAGTTCCGGAATTGTTGTACCAGGGGGAACTGTAAAGAATTAAAAAGTACCTACATATAAATAAAATTAACATCCCTGCCTGAATGGATCTTGCCTTACCTATAGAGGGCGCGCATGAAGATGGAGAAAAGATAGCTTAGCGAGAAGGAGATGAAAGATGACAGAAGAATATCTACGTGAATAAGAACGCTTAAATTTTTTGAGTACTAAAACAAAAAGTATTTGATACGAATTAATAAATAAATAAAAAGTAAAAGTACTTCAAATTAGAGTGTTTGATTTAATTTACAATACGAGGTAACAAGAGTTTGACAATCGGCCAGAAAAAATATGTGGCAACCACCGAGACCGGTGCCAACGCTTCCATTATAAGGAGGAACATCGTTCGCCAATAATGGCTGCACAACACCAGCAGCTACTGTCTGAAAACAGCAACTGGAGCAATGGCAAAGGTGCATGGAGTAGTACTGCTAACAATAAATCTTGCGGGATTAGTCTTCTCCCATACATTCCTAGCAGCCGATATATGTTACGAATGCATCATCGGAATCGACTTTTTGAAGGCGCATGATGTAGTACTTGACATCGGCCTGCAAGTACTAAAGTACAGGAACGTCGAGATTCCCATGATCTACGGGGACGAATATGTCACAGCTCTAAGGACAGTCATCAGTGAAGACGAGATATTATCAGTATCACCTTCTTCAGAGACTCTTATTTGGACAAGGCTGGAAGGTGATCCTGGGAGCCACCGAGTCTACCTAGTTGAGCCAGATCCAGAAAGTCATTATCAAAACTAAGTCGTTGAAAAGATGCTTGTAGAACCTAAAAACAGCATGGTTCCTGTACGAGTCCTAAATGTCGAAAATAGCAGCCAGAAACTGAAGCGAGGGGAAGTGATCGGCAAGTGCGTACCAATCACTGCGGTTACAAAATTGTCAAATGAGGGTGCTACGAAACCTCTTACATCCAATGAAATGACGGAGATAAAAAGGGGTATTTATTTGATATATTTGCTTCGCAGAGCGGGGAGTATTGCCGGACACATCTCGTACAACACCGAATCGACACAGGAGACGCAAGACCTATTCGTCAGCCTCCCAGACGACTACCATTGGCTAAGGGCCGTTTTATTCACTATTGTTCAACTTGCCGAACAACCCAAAGTTGACCAACTTCGAAGTTGATCTTAAATCAAGAGTTGAATGGCAAGTTCAAAATTGCTTTTATTCACTACATTAATTTGCAACTCCGAGGTTGAAATCCTAAAGTTGTCCTACCTGCAGTTTGTAAAATATCCATGGGATATTTGTGGCAGATGACACATAATACGTCAGTTCCACCTTAGATTTGCATTTTGCGCGTAATTTCATCAACTGATGAAGGAAACCACCACAGCGTGCGATGCAGCAATGCCTAGAAGATCAACTAGTAAAAGGGGTGGACCTTGTTACTGGTGGAACGGCGAAATCAGAACGCTTAGAGCAACGTGTCTTAAGGCCCGACGCAGATCCCAGCGATCCAAGGGAAGGCCAGAATTCCAGGAACGATAAGCTACCTTCAGGCTAGCAAGACGGGATCTCGAAAAGGCCATTAAGGACAGCAAGGTGAGATGTTTTAAGGAACTATGCGACGGAGCAGACCTAATCCCCTGGGGGATGGCTTACAGGATTGTGACAAAAAAGCTGAAGGGTAGTAAGTCCCAACAAATATCCTGCCCGACAATGCTGAGGAAAATAGTAGAGCACCTATTCCCATATAGGCCGTCTACTTCAATGACCATCATAAGGGAGATTAACCAAGAACGCATCCCTGCAATCACCACGAAGGAACTAAGCGATGCATGCAGGAATGTAGGCGACAACAAAGCGCCCAGACCCAATGGCATCACTACTATGGTACTCAAAGCAGCTGTCCGAAAAAGACCAGACCTTTTTATTGCAACGATGCAAAAGTTCCTTGAGGAGGGGGTTTTCCCTAAACCATGGAAAGGTTTGGTTTTGTTAGCAAAAGGAAAGAAGCCACCAGAAGAACCATCTTCGTATTGACCAATATGTTTGCTGGATACAACGGGAAAAATCTTAGAACGTGTCATATACGGCATAGATAGAAAGTCAAGGTATCAGACTGACAATGGAGTTAAGTACTACAACGTTACCGCGGGTGCGGTAGCCGAAAGTCTGTGGAATTTGCAAATTTCCGGGTTGGAAATCAAACCATCAAGTCTAAGGAGTCTCTTACGTACCTAGGAGTAATGCTCGACAACAGGCTAAACTTTAAAACGCACATCCAGTACGCCGGCAGGAAGGCCTCACAAATGCAATACGAACAATAAGGGGATTTCGAACAATCTCGGATGAAGCAGCCTGCGTTATATCGGGAATTATCCCCATCGACATTCTTGTCAGCGAGATGCAAAGGATTTACCTTAGGCAAGCAGCCAACCGGCAAGAGGTCCCTAATGGAAGGGTAAAAGTAGAAGAGAGGGAAACATCGATGGCACTATGGTAAGCCAGGTGGGATAACACGGCAAAAGGCAGATGGATCCACAAACTGATCCCCACCATCGAGGTCTGGACAAAAAGAACACTCAGTAATAGCTGCATATGCTAACGGATTTAAATTGAGAGCAAAAATTATTGTTATTGTTACATAATATACGTAATACAGATCAATCATATAAGATAATAACACACAGTTGATTCTGCGTATGTCACGACAAATTTGTCAACGGAAATGATAAATTTGTCGCGACAATTACGACAATGACAAAAAAAAAGTCATGACAAATTTGCCGTGGTATTTAACTGACAATTATGTCACCTGTCTATATTTTATGAAATGAAAATTTGTCAGACAAGTGCGACAAATTTGTATAATTGTCACCTGTTAATGTTTATGAAATAGGGCCCTGGTGGTGGTTGCGAATCATCACTCCAATAAAATCGGCAACCGCCAATTGAATTGATCCGAGGGCATAGTAGGTACCTACCGCAATACGAAAAAAAGCACATCACTCAATCCTATTTTTATAATTCGGACTAATTCGTAAAATACCTTCTCTCATCACACGGCAACGAATTTAAAGTTGAAATCATGAAATCATTTTTACAGTCCAAACGTGGTAGCATCTTGTATTGCCGCTTCTCACGTACCAAATTATCTATCTCATCATCAACTTCGCTGCTCGAAGACGATGGCTAATTCTCCCAGAAATAGTTTTCGCGATACATTATTATGAATGAAATGAATTATTTATTATTCTCGTTACTTAAGAACTGAACTGCCAAACACAGAAATAAAAAAATGTTGACGTTTGACGTAAAACCCCAAGTTTGCTTCATAACTTCTACTTTTTCGGGGAGTTGAGCGGATCCAATGTTAATCAACTCTTGGTTTTCTCAACTTCAAAATATCCAAAGTTGAGTGAGTAAACTTCGAGTGAATAAAAGCAATTTCTCAAGTTGAGAATAAAAATCCCCAAGTTGTGTTCAACTTGAAGTGAATAAAATGGCCCTAAGCAGACGGAGGTTTCACAAATGGTGTCGACGATGGAAAAGGAAGGGCTGATTAAAAGTTAGCTAAAAGTTAATTAAAAGGTATGCTACCCTCTGTCAAGGATTGACGATACCCTGGATACACTATCCGGCGCCAAATAGTTTTTCACCATCGATTTGGAGAGTGGCTACTGGCAAGTGCAGATCCATCCCGAAAACCGCGCGAAAACAGCTTTTACAGCAGTAAACGGGCTCTGGCAATTTACAGTAATGCCATTTGGGCTGTGCAATGCTCCGGCCACCTTTGAACGGATAGTGGAGCGGTCTTTGATGGGCCTAACGTGGAAAACCTGTTTGGTGTATGTAGATGATGTCATCGTGGTGGGCAAAACGTTCGAAGGACATGGAGATAACTTGAAGGAAGTGTTCCAAAGACTGCGAATCGCGCAATTGAAGCTGAACCCGAAAAAGTGCGCTCATTTTAGACCAGAAGTAAAATGTCTCGGGCACATCATCTCTTCCGAGGGAGTCAGGACTGATCCAGAGAAAGTCGACGAAGTGAAAAACTGGGCGGTTCCCAAAGACAAACATCAACTGAGGAGCTTCCTGGGACTTGCGACCTATTACAGACGGTTTGTGAAGGACTTTGCCGGGATTGCCAAGAGCTTGCATCAACTGACAGAAAAGGGAAAACATTTCAAATGGTCGGGTGAGTGCGAAAGGAGCTTTGAAAAACTTAAGCAGCAACTGTCTGACGCCCCCATACTAGCGTACCCCACTCCTGGAAAAACATTTATTGTGGACGGAGACGCTAGTAAGGTGGGAGTTGGAGCCGTCCTTTCCCAGCTGCATGATGGTCAAGAGAAAGTAGTTTCCTACTTCAGCAAAGTTCTGTCCAAGCCAGAAAGGAACTACTGTGTAACCCGACGGGAACTTCTCGCGTTAGTCCTGGCGACAAAGCACTTCCACAAGTACCTTTATGGGAGCAGATTTATTCTTCGCACCGTCTGGTTCGATATCCAATAGGAGCCCTGAGCTGAAGGCATACTGGGCGCAATGGGACTCTCTTCATGTGCAGGACGGCATTTTGAGGAGAAGATGGGAAAGCTCGGATAGGAAGTCATTTGTGATGCAGCTTGTTGTTCCCAGGTCGAAAGTAAGTGCTAAGAGAACTGCATGATGGATCATCCGGAGGCCACTTGGGAATAAATAAGACGCTCGAAAAGGTGCGAGAGCGCTCTTACTGAAAACTCAAGGGAAAATACACCAATACAATGCTGGAGCCGCTTTCGAAAGAATTGCAGTTGATATTGGCGGTTTCTACTAGCCTATCGCAATGCTGTGCATAATACTACGAGGCATACACCATCTGAAATCCTGTTTGGTCGAACAGTCCGGCTACCTAGTGAGTTGATGTTTGGATCTCCAACTGAGGAACCAAAGAATTTGGACGATTATCACCCCTATCGTGGAATCCGCAGGCGGGAATAATTCACGAAAAAAAATGTTTTGGTATCGTCAAATCCGCAAGGTGAACAGTTCCCCGTGTGGGTAATGTGAATGAGTTTCACTGTATCGTTGAAAACGTTCAATGACATTTCTTGCCCGCATCAAATTCATTGCGGATTTCATAGGTTTTCTTGCTTGCTGCACGTCGAGAGAATTTTCTTTAAAAAATGTACATACAAAACAGCTGCTTTATTAAGCCGAACATTTGTAATAAATCTATGCAATATTAAACTTTATTAAAATCAAAAAATAATCATTCTAAAAACACATTTCATCCGGAAGTTCTATGAAATTATGTATTCACTGCACACTGCTCCTCTTAACCTGTCTCATATTCTTCTCTGAGAACACCGCTCATTTCGTTCTTCCTCTTATGCTTACAGAAATAGTGACATTGAAACTACCTTTCCCAAAAACGTGTCGATAAGGAAACTTAGTCGTGAAACTCAATTCCGACGGATTCCACGATAGGGGTGTATGTTACCGACCTCAGAGAAATCATCAGGGACGTGCATCGAAGAACTAGGGATAAGATCAAGATAGCCAGCGACCGCATGAAGACGAGGTACGATGCCAAAGCAACAATTTAGGATTCGAGGAAGGAAATCTGGTATGGCTGTACAATCCACATAGAAGAAAAGGTATGTCACCTAAGTTGCAACAGGATTGGGAGGGACCCTAGAGTAGTCAAGCGAATCAACGACGTTGTCTATCGAATACAACGAGGAAGAGGCAAACTCAAAGTTGTCCATGTGGATCGTCTTCATCGTTATATTGGGGAAAATGTTGACGCATTTGTTCGGGACGGACAAGTTTAAGAGGGGGATATTGTAGTGTGTATTGATCGCAGCGCCATATTATGGAGAGTGGATGAACTTATTCAACGGAAGTTCGAAAACTTCGAAGTTTATGGTGAATAGAACGAAGCAGAACCTTCTCGAATGTTCAGGTTGCAGTAGATACTACAATCGGCCCTAGCGAGGTATCCGTCGGAACGGAGAATTCTCCGCAACGCATACTCGGAGACTAAAATTACATTCGAGGTATCCGCCTTCGGAAAGAATAAATAAAATGATACGACGCATTGACATGATGTTGTTTCGTGGTGCATCGGGATTTCCTTATTTAGTGCTTGTTTTTCCGTTTGTGTTTGTCCTGGAACCACAAATTTAAGCAACAAATACAACCAATTACTTTGCTAAAATGTTTTTTTCTTTATTGCTTTAATTTATCAACACTTCACTGCAAATCGTAAACAAATTCCGCAACCAATTCCTGTCGGAGCATATCGGAAGAAAATTCGTATGAAGCTGTCAAAAATATCAGTAAAAACGCATTTGATCGCACTGAAACGTAAAACGCCAGTGTACTGAAGAATTCTATCGAATCTAAGTTGGCAGAACGGAAGAATTGTATTGAATCTAAATTCGCAGAACAGAAGAATTCCATTGTCACTGCACAGAAAGATGGCGTGGTAGAGTTAAAAAATGTTCTAGAAGTAAAATTCGATGCGATTGATAGCAAACTAAATCAGCATATGAGACACAACTTGAGAAGGTAGAAACAAAGTTTTACGGGATCGATCAAACGTTGCAAGAGCATGAGACAAACTTCGAGAATCTAGCTAGAATACTGTACAAAGTCAAAAAACAGAAAGCCCGAGAATATTCTGCGGATGGCCCAAGAAAGAAGGAGATACAACCGCCTGTTTTTGATGGTCAAACATCATGGCGAATTTATAAGAAGCAGTTCGAAGCAGCTGCAATGACCAACAGCTGGGACGACAAGGAAAAGTGGATTGCACTAACGCTAGCACTTCGAGGTACAGCTGCAGAGTGCTTCAAACTATTTCCGAAGAAAATCAATGGAACTACGACGCATTGATTAAGGCTATCGAAATGCGCTTTGGTGATGACCATATGCAGCAAGTATATAGGGTACTACTGCGCAGTAGAATCCAGAAGAGGGGAGAAACCCTCCAACAGTTGCAAGCGGATATCGAACGTCTGGCGCATTTGTCGTATCCCAATGCCGGCGAGGATGTCATCAACAAAATGGCTGTAGTGGCGTTTATTCAAGCCATAGAGGACAGGCAGCTGCAAATAGCTCTGCGAATCGCTGGAAAGAAAATTCTCCCTGAGGCACTGGCATTTGCTTTATTAATGAAAGCCACTGACCAAGCATCACAAGGCTTTCATTGCGTGGGAGAAATTACAACCGTCGAATGCTCGTGCCAAAGGGCAGACGTCGTAGAACGAAACAGTGCACGAAGAGGACTGATACGCTGCTGGAACTGCAATAAGATAGGACATCTACAGCGACAGTGCAGAGCTCCACCCAGACAGGCTAGTTATTCGCACTGCAGTATTTGGCGTTGTAATGAGGAGGCATCCGAGTCAAGCGAATCAACGACGTGGTCTATCGAATCCAACGATGAAGAGGCAAACTCAAAGTTGTCCATGTGGATCGTCTTCATCGTTACATTGGGAAAAATGTTGGCGCATTTGTTCGGGACGAACAAGTTTAAGAGGGGGATAATGTAGCGTGGATTGAAAAGTACTACTTATTGATCGCAGTGCCATCTAATGGAAGGTGGATGAATGGGAGGAGACGGCATTTTGTTTTTAAACCGTGTGAAGTAAAGTTCGAAAGAGAATCGGTAGTGATAATAAGTGGAAAGATTATCACCCTTATTCTACGTGGCGTTTATATTAAACGACAAATGGCGTTTTTTGAAATCGGTATTACATGTGGCGTGTTTCTAGGCGTTTTATGTCGTTTAACGACATGTGGCGTTTAAGTAGTGTGGAACACAAGTTCTACGCAGTTTTTCGCATTCCGACTGTCGTTTTAGTTGCACAAAACGTCTCATAAAACGCCGATTATTGTCGATTACAAATTCTTAAACGACTAGGATGCAAATTTAAGAAAAAACATTTGAGTTTTGGTAATTGTTTATATTTATGCAGTGATTTCATTATTCTCATTATTAAGGGTGAAAATAACAAACCCCGATCAAATGAAAGCCTTTTGGTATAAAACATCATTTTTGCACAATTACATTTTTCTGCCGTGTAATGCATGTTTATCCATTTTGGGCATATTCTTCGATAATGGTAGACATTTCTGTTAGGATTTTACTAAGGGTTGGTTGGGAAAAACCCAAATTAAAATCATTCCCCACACCGCAAGAAAACGCAATATCGCCAGTTTTAAAATGACTGGGACTTTAAAATACAAAACATAAATACCTACAACAGTTTAGAAGACGAAAAGCTTATTAACCTCGTCTTCTTGATTTAAACTGTTTTAATATCGCGACCATTAGAACTGTTCAACAGTTTTTTCGTTTGGTTTTGTTTGGATTTTAAATTCCGTGTGTTAAACAATTTACCAAAAAAAAAAAACGGAAAGGAAAGGCGCTCTTGCTTGGTGATGGGTGGAACTGATGATGGTGGAACTAGTGATGGAGTTTTGATGCGCACTTGCGGTGGCGAGGATGCTTTAGCGCCGATGTTAAACTTTTTCTTTTCCGCAGTTGTGCTGACGAAGATGCTGTTGTAACGTCGAATCTCCTTTTCACTTCCAAATATCCTTCAGCACCAGGCAAATTTTCAAGAATCTTCCCTCTAGCGTTTTGTCCGCCAGGGACCGGAGCTCTTGGGACGAAATAAAAGGTAACTATTGCCAAGAACTTGAAAATCTGGAAATTTTATTCATTAGTAGGTATAATTTTTTACTTACTTTTCCTTTTGCTTATCGAATTTTGTTGAATTTTTTTAATTTGTATTTAATGTTGGTTTTAATTTGGTTTTTATAAATTGCTTGTCTTTGCGCGCTTGTCAGAATAAAAAAAAGGAAATTTTCTGTTTATAAATGCATAAAAAGTGGTTTGTTCGCATTTCATCAATTCGTTCGTTCGCTCCCATGTGAATGCTCTTTAACACTTTATCACATTATGGGGTATTTTTTTGGGAAGTGAGTATGTATAACAAAACCAAAAGTGAGTATAACAATTTTGAATGTAAAATCAAAAGGGAGTACACAAGTTTTGCATGTAAAAGTAAAAGTGAGCTAGCTATAGATTCTCAAAAAATACGTTGATAGTCGTATGTATCATTTCAACGACAAACGGCGTCACAAAACGCTTCACGCAATACCGACGATCGTCGTCAAAAAATACAATCCACATTCTTTGACAAATCAGATGACATTATTTGCCAGTCGCGTCGTTTTATTTTTTCGAATCGACAACGACAATAAGGGTGTACATACTAAATTTCTAAAAATTTGAGCTCTATCGGTTAGATGGTTTTTTCGAGTTTTGCGATCATTAATGGTGGTTGTGTATATTCCCATACAAAATAAAAATGTCTTTTTTTGCGCTATTCATTTTGGATTTTTGCGAGTTTTCTTTTTTGCTAAGCCATCCCTGATTCAAGGCATAGAAAACAAATAAAGAATCATCCAAATCGCTCTAACCGTTCTCGAGTTTTTGCGAAACTAACGCACACCAATTGATTTTTATATATGTACTAGCTGAACCCCCGCCAGCTTCGCCAGGCCTTTTTTTTGCTTTTTTAATTAGTTTTTTTTTGTATTGGAGGTGCCACTCCCCTTTGACCAATCTTCACAGGAGCACTCTACGGCCAATACCTAAGATTATCTGTAAGTTTGATCTTAATCGATTCGGTGGTTTTCGAAATATACGATTTTTAATATTTTTTTTGTATGGCAGGTGCCACGCCCCTTTGTTTAATTTTGACCTATCTTTACAGGACTACTCCACGGCCAATACCTAAGACACACCCCTATCATGGAATCCGCCGGGGGGAATTGTTCACGGAAAAGAATATTTTGGTATCGTCGAATCCGCAAATTGAACAGTTATTCACCCTTATTCCCGTTGGCGTTTGTCATATACGACTCATGTGTCGTGTCGTTCTAAAAACGTTATTCACTTTTTTTTTAACTTTTGTTAACAATTTTGCTTCTTTTTCTATGTATTCACTGTAATCTCAAATCGTTTGTCTCAAAAAAGTAACGGACACTGACTTAAAACCGAAATGAAGTATTAGGCGTTTACGACAAACGCCATCGGGAATAGGGGTGATTATATAGGTAGGTATATACATAATATTAACACATACTATTGGTAGGGTGTGGTTTTTTTCCCGATTTATGTTCTTTTCGGATTCGACGATACCAAAATATTCTTTTCCGTGAACAATTCCCCCCGGCGGATTCCATTATAGGGGTGACAATCTGTAAGTTTGAACTCAATCGATTGTGTGGTTTTCGAAATATACGATTTTGAATGTTTTTTTTGTATGGGCGGTGCCATGCCCCTTTGTTCGATTTTAAACTTGATTAGACTATCACCCGATCACCGTAATTACCGACATTAAAAAAAAATCAACAAAATTGGATGAAAATTACGGGCGACAGAGGGAAACAGTTTTTTCCACTTTGTTTTATATAGAGGAGATGTATATTAAGGTGCTAATACACGATATGTAGCACGCCACATATAAATGTGGCTCTGACGTCACCAGATAGTCTACACTCTACACATATTTCGTTTTTCGTATGTAGCGCAGTGGCTACATAAAATTGTGCTAGTACACAGAATGTAGCACAGCGCGCACATATCGGTTGACTGTTGGTTATTCGTTTATGATGACAGTTAACTACAGAATAAGTTTAATAGGCGTAACATGAATCCTTGATGTGAATAATAATTATTATTATTGCAGAAATAAAAAAATAAAATATCCACTGTACCTTTAACTTTATTTTAATCATTAAGTATTGTATCATATATAATGTATGCATATTATTTGATTTTCAAGAGAATATTAGAGATTAGTCGTAATTTTAGAAAACAAAATAGTCTATATATGTATATGGTAGTTTAAAGTTATTTTTTGACTAAATAAAATATTATTAATACTTAAATTCTTTAACTTTACTTTAGGTAATACGTATTAAAAACGAAAGAAAAATTAAATATACAAGTACATATGTATATGAATGATATAGCAAATAAGGGTTGAGACATTTTCTTATAATCAAAAGACTACATTTAATATTTCAATTGAATATCTAATTGATAACAAATTAACACTGTGTTTCTTTATTGCGGTTACGTTGAAATATGCATGTCAACAAAATATAGAAAAGATTCCATTAAACACCTATTCAATTAAAAATAGTGTGTTTAAGAATACAACTCAAACTGATGCGCTAAGAGCGAGACCATTGGCAAGGTGGATCAATACCATTGGCGGTAACCGAGAAAAAAATCAAAGCACTCAAAATTGTAGGTGGTAAACCTAACCTAATCCAAACTTGATCAGACATCAACGCTAGCATCTATATCTGTGTTAAACTTGTGGTGCGTATTACGTTTTTATACACAGTATTTCTGTTCTTTTTATTTAATATAACTGCTGATTACTAATTTTAATAGTTGGTCTTGTATTTTAACAGTAAATTCAAGACAAGTGGAAGGACATACTTCCCTCGTTAGCAGCAATCTTCAATTTATTTCTCATTACTTCGCGATTAGAATATTCAGGCAATTTCAGGTAATTCACACAAGTCATCACAGAAGGAAGATAGTCATTTGGATTTTGGTTAGTATCGAGTGTTTTGCGTACAATTGTAAGTTGTGGAGTCAATGACTTAAATCCACCTGTAGGTAAGCGTGGGCTACCAGTAACAAACTGCAAAAACAGGCGCTGTTCATCGTAATTGTACGACGATAATATTTCGAATAAAAACTGTATAGCTTGAGAGTCTTGTGTGAAGCCGTGATCTGTCCGACAACATTCTTGTAGCATTTTGATATCCCAATGGTGAAAATTCGAAGCATTTGATCCGCAGAAAACGTTTTCTAATTCTTCAGGATAAAACATTTGAAGACGATGACTGGGGAAAACCATGTCAAATCCTGTAAACATAAAACAAGTGTTAATGAAATATTGTCATTGTTAAAATATAATATTTAATGTATGTTGCACTCTAATCTTTATAATAAAGGGGTGGTTAAAAAAATACAAGTTTTATTTTTAATCATGTTATTTTGTAACTGACAGCTCTTTCCCTTCCTCTTTTTGTCTTTCAGTCAGTTGAGTTTGATACCTACACACCATTATTTGTTATGAAGTGAAAAGACCATGAATGTAACTTTACAAAAATTTTAAAATTTTCCGATAGATAGCTCTAATTACTCCAGCACATTAGGGGCAGCTAACAACTTGAAAAATATTGACTTATATTGCCTGCTGGAAAGATTTAACAAATCGTGGGCGTGACTGAAATACAATAATAGTTTAATAAACTAATAAAACGATTTTATAAGTACTGCACTAAAAAAACAAAAAATAACCAATCTATTTTTAAGGTTTATCCTGGAAGCCTTGTTTGGGTAGTTTATACTCAAATCATACATAACTACAAACCTAGCTGCAGTCTGCAGATCTCAAATATATATACACTACCGCTCAACTGAATAGGTTCAACATATTCAAATTGTCGATTTTAATGAAATCTATTTTTTATATAAAATAATCAACTGTTGATGAAACACGAAAGTCTGCGGTCTCTAACACACGTATATATATTTAACTATTTTTGGGAAAACATATCAAAAAATGACCATTTATTTTGGCTCATCAGAATAGGTTCAAGGGCAATGACTTTAGTTTGTGATCTACAGTGATTATGTAACGACGTCAATTCTTTTTGTCTTTGATTTGAGATTTCTCTTGAACAGCATTGCCAACACCTCCCAATTTCCTCTTTCAAGGCGTGGTGGTCTTGTTTGCATAGACGTTTGACTTCAAAAAAACCCAAAGAAAAAAGACCAATGGCGTTAAATCGCAAGATCTGGATGGCCAATTCTGAACGCCGATTATGCGATTAGGCAGTAATTAAATTGTTTCTCTGGCTGTATGGCATGTGGCACCGTCTTGTTGAAACCACATCTTGGTCACATCCATATCTTGTAATTTAGGCACTAAAAACTGGGTTATCATGTCACGATAACGAACACCATTAATTGTTACTGCCTGACCAGCCGCATTGTCGAAGAAGAATGGTCCGATAATGCCTCCAGCCGAAAATCCGCACCATATCAATCACTAATTGATCCAGTCTCCCTGAATTTTTCAATTATTCTCTTCACAGTTGATGGTTTCAAATCACTATGACGGCCATATTTTGTTCGAAAATTACGAACTGTGGCTGACAAACCTTCATTATTTTTAAAATAGTATTGCTAAACAATGAAAATACGTTGTTCTTTCGTATAGCGTTCCATTTTTACTAACCCGAAACTGTCAGCTGTCACATTGTTATCTTCATCTTTATTATAACTGTACTATTAAATTCAAATTTTGCGTGAATTATGGGACACCCTTTACATGTTGTCTACTTCCCATTTGCGTAAAATTGATGCAAGCACATAAACTGTATATATCAAGGAGGCGAATGAGTGTAACTTACCTTCTCTTAATGCCTCGAACTGTTTTTGAACTCCTTCGTTTAGAAACCAATGTGTAACAAGCGAAATATATTGGTGTAAGTTATGAATTGTAACCGGTATATCTCGACCGCCGCGGCGTAATTCTATATTGGGATGTCCTGGTAAAACAAAATCCAGTCCTAAATCAGCAATTGGACAGCCATCCAAATCCAAAAGTTCGATCTAAAAAAAAAATTAATTTTACTATGTACATATTATGTATGTATTTATAAACTCATGCAGCACGTCTGAATTCCTATAGGGCGACAGTTTGAATCTAGGTGGATATGTTGAACAACCAGCACAGTAGAGGAAAAAAGAATTCCGCATGGATTTACAAATTGCGTTGGATCAGAGATTACATAGATAACAGTCAGATTTGGACAGATCTCTCTCTAAATATGTTAGAGACGTGTTAGCGACGTGTTATTACTGACAAATATTGCTAATACGAAGCAATATTTGTTGCTTTTTAACATGAGCTGTGTATCGCCAGCAGTAAAATTGACGGATTCAGCAACAATTTTCGTTCGACCGATATTGATTTGCTTTGATGTGAGGCCTCTAATTTAATTCAATGTAAAATAACTGTGAGCGATAATATTGCGTGTTTCCTATTGCCAACTTATTGATTATTGCCTAAGTGTGACAGCCGGCTAAAAGTAAATTAAAATAATATGTGCAAATAACCGAATCCTCCAAATATTTCGAATTCCGGAAGCAAACCGACCTACTTATTTGTTTTCTTTTATAATTTAAAATATCTGCGGACAGTAAAGAAAAAATACAAAGTAAAAGAACCCACCTTCAAATTTCCATGATTGAAATAAGGGTTATATTGCAACCCCTTAGGGGTCAAATTTTGAAAAATGCTGAGTTACATAGGTGTTTCAGCATTAACTAATGTGGAGAATAAATATAATTAAGTTCCAAGTAAATCCGACTAAAAGAACATTCGTGTTATCGAAAGGGCTTACTGCCCTAGAACGGGCTATTGGTCTGGGCTTATTTGAAACAAAAATGCTTCGGCAGATTTTTGGTCCTGTGGGGTTGTTCCTAAATGCGCCGCTGATCGTATTGAAAGCTATACTTCGATTTCGACCGTCTGCGATTTTGCTTATTTTAAATGCGAACAGTGCTTTCCAGTTTTCTTTCAATTAGACTTCCAATTTTCCAATTTATTTTCTCAAAGGTTTGACATCTTTTTCCCTTCCCAAGAATTTAGTTTATTTTGTATCCGCAATAAATCCGCCAGCAATCCGTCACCTAAATATCTATCGCTTTTGAATGGATCGAATCGCTTTTGTAAATCACCCTTATTCTACGTGGCGTTTATATTAAACGACAGCTGGCGTTTTTTTCTATTCTATTCCTTGAACGCCTCCTCTCTCATTTATTTTACATTCTACATGAGTTCCACACCAACAACTAATGGTTGAAAAGTAGGTAGGTATTTATGGCAGCAAAAGGGGGATTTTTTTTTGGTAAATTGTTTAACACACGCAATTTAAATCCAAACAAAACCAAACGAAAAAAATGTTGAACAGTCCTTATGGTCGCGATATTACAACAATTTAAATCAAGAAGACGAGGTTAATAAGGTGTTCGTCCTCTATATTGTTGTAGGTATGTAAGGCGTCGGTTAATAGAACAAAACTCAAACCTTTAACCTTAGCATACCCTAGGAATTCAATGGAAAATGTTGTGGAATTGACTGAGAAGTTAAACAGAAAAAGTTTTACGTAGGAAATAATTAATAAATTCGTTTTCTAAAAAATTTAGAGACTAACTTCTTTTTAAGGTTTCGCTTCCATATGGAGGAACCTTATTGCTTTCGCTACGATGTCTGTCCGAATAAACTAAGCCAATTTTGTACCTAGGTCTATCTCAAGAACTGATAGACGTAGAAGTCTGAAATTTGCACACAACATCGGGTATAACCTCTAGTTAAACGACAAATACCAATGCTAGCGACATATTGATTAGTTTTGGAGTAATAAGTAATTTAGCGAAAAAAATATTTTCATTTGCACAAAAAACTGTTTTTTTTTTTTTTTTTGATTTACAACAAAAAAAATTACTATTTTGTGATCATATTCGTAGCTAATACAGTGAGCGTCAAAAGTGAGTAAACCCCAATGATGTTTTGATGCTTGAAAACTATTTTTTTTAGATATGTATCTATAAAGTATTTTATGTTGTCGAAACGATTAACGTTTTGTAATTTTTATTTCGTTATCAAACTTTTTACAAATTTTTGTTATTTAAGAACTTTTTCGAGACCCTAAAGAAAACTTAAAAGCGCATTAGTGTTTACCCACTTTTGACGCTCACTTAAACGTTTCCTTTCAAATTGGAATTGGAAGTCCAAGAAATACTAATTTTCAAACATACACATACATAATATTGTTTCTTCTTTCGCTCTCGCGTCTCGGCCTTGGCTCACTCGGTGTCAGTGCTGCCAGTGTTTTGTAATAAGAATTCCCACGCAAGTGCCAAAAAATCCCTTTTTTCCCTCGCCTGGCTCGAAAAAGTACCTCAGATTTTTCCACACATATTTTACGAAGGGAAAACAATAACATCAATATATCAATAACTATGGGGAAAAACCTTAGTGTATTACTGGCAAAGCTAAACGCTATACTCATGAATGAGCCAGGCAGATGAAAAAAATCATTAGCTATGTATGGAATAAGACGAAACAACATTATATGCGAATTTGGAAGGAAGATCTTCTCCAGGGACCAACTGGACTCGAAAGATTTGAAAAAATCATCTGCAGCAGTATCATAAACTTTACAAAAAAAGTGGAGAACCTCCTAGCCTAAACCCTCTTTCTAATGTATGGTTCAATGTGTAGATCTTAATCAGGTCGACGTGCCGCTTTTATTGGCTAGGATAAAAGGGGAGGATAGGATAGTCAGTCTTTATTAGTTATTGCAAAAAACAGGGGTTGCATTCTGTAAAATACGATACGAAAACCGGTTTTTGTTTTTACTAAACAGTAAACAAATATGGCTTTATCATATCTATGTATGGCAATAGACATAGTCGCAGACGATATCGTTCGGTCGTTTGCATTTTGCGTTATTTGGCCCCAGGTCTTCTTTCTTTTTGTGTCCATACAAGCGCTTGTTCATGAAAGCAGCAGTGTATAAAATAAATTGTCTTCCTGAAGTTGAACAATAAAATAAAAGAAATGTTTCAAAGAACAAAAATTCTCTTTTGTTTGTTCTGGAAAACAGAAAGTTTCCCTTCTAGCTCATTTCGAGTACAAAAATTCCCTTAAAATGGGAAGTTTCCCACAATCTGGGAGATCTGCTAGGTGTGTGTCGGTCGGGGGCGGGGCGTCCGCATGGCATCGGCACTTCGGCTGTTCTCTTAAACTTAATCCTTTCCAATTGGAATTGGAACTTCGATAGATACTCATTTTCTTGTACACATAACATACACACTTTTGTTTCTTCTCTCGCTCTTGGCCATCTCCAATAATTTAATAATTTATGTAGATCATGTTCGTAGTTTTTTCTCATTCATGGGTGCTCTTTGTATTTGTATTATTGTTATTGCTAGTTGGGTGGAGCCGAGGCGGTGGATTTAACTGACGAGTGACGATGACGATGACGGTGTTCTTAACTATGCATGTACATACAGGTATACTGTACAGTGCCTATATATATGAACTAAAAGATTATGTAAATGTAATTCACTAGTACTATAGAGTGACTCGCACTTGGCCGGTTTTTTTTTTTTTTTTTTTGATCTACTAACTTTATAATTCAAGAGCAACATTTTAATACCAGGGCTGAGTTCAACGATTAAGTCCTCCAAAAAAGCTAAACAATTTTTTTTTTCGGTTGCTTTTTACTGCTAGCTATAACTGGGGCCTAAGTAAAAGTATTGTTTATAAACCGTTTTTATTGTTAATTTTGTTCATTTCTTTCATCGTGTTCTTAATTATGTATTTTTTGTTAAAATGTTATTTATTTGCTTAAATGTTTAATTTACCAAATGTAGTATTGCATACCCTATGGTTCGTTGGTTCGATTAAGATTTCTATGTTTTCTCTTTTTCGTAATTTTCTAATTCGGTTAATTTTGGTTGCTCGCATATCCATATGCAAGTGCCGTTGCCATAAACAGACTTGGTGAGAGCATTACTGTTCGATTTTTAGTCCCAATTCCAATTGGTAACTTGCGCTTGCATTTGCATATGCGATGTAATTTTCTTCACTTATGTTCTAGCAACCATCCGGTCAACATCTCGTTTTTTGCTCCAGCGAACCATTTTTTGATTAAACTTGATTTGTTGCAATTAAATAAAGTTTATAACGTTGTAACGTCTTGCCTTTTTTTGCGCTTTTTTAATTGCTTAACAAAATTGGTCCTTCTTGCGCGGATTTTTCGTTTGTTGGTGGTTGCTAGCAACATCCCTAAGGTAACATCCAGGTAATACCTATAATTAGGATTAATATTTTTTTTGCCGCCTGTTGCTGTTAATTGATTGACCTTTGGGATTGCTGATACGTTTGTTACTTGTGGTTGATTTGCTGATAGATTGATTTCGCTGACTACGGTCGACTCTAAAATCTGCTATTACGCGGTCGGTATTTGTAGGAAAAATGGAATTGCTGAAACAAACTCGTGGGCATATAAAAGGTGCTATCACACGTGTTCACAATTTTGCACTAAGCATTCCCGCCGATACACACAATACGGTTTTGGAAGTCCGGTTAGAACGTTTGGAAAATGCATGGCAAGACCTTTGTAAAAACCAAACGGAACTTTTTGCATTTCATGATGAAGATGGATACGGTGATCCAGAAGCTGATTTCGAGACAGTCGAAATGAAATATATTGCCGCAAAAAGCGAGCTCTTGAAAGCGATTCGAAAGATGCTTCCAGTTCGTGATGAAGCTTCCGTTAATTCGATGAACTTATTAGTCAATTCGCAAACTGCCTTAATTGCACAGTTAGAGAAAACGGCTTCTGCCAGTTCCGCTACAAAACCAATATCCAATGCCGATGTCGAGTTACCCCAAATGAAATTGGAGCCCTTTGCGGGCGATTATCGCGAGTGGCCTGGTTTTCGGGATATGTTTTTACAAACCATTGACTGTCGCAAAAATTTGTCGGGTTCGCAAAAGTTTCGGTATTTAAAATCTTTCCTGCGTGATGAGGCAGCGAAACTGCTAAATCATTTGACGATTTCGGACAGTAATTATGAACAAGCGTGGGAAAAATTAGAAAAACGGTACGATAAACCTCTATATATAATTAATGCCTATATTGAAAGTTTTTTTAAACTGCCAAATGTCGTTTCGGCCGATGGTTTGCATTTAAGAAAGTTAGTTGACAATGCAGATGAAGTTATTCGCGGTTTAGCTGCACTAGAATCTGATGGCAGGGATCCGTGGCTAATTTATTTGTTAATCGGTAAGACAGATATCGAAACGCGTAAGGCTTGGGCTTTAGAAAGCCAAAACTCAGAGACTTCTACAATTCAAGACCTAATAGACTTTTTAGAGGTTCGGTGTAACGCTTTAGAAGCATGTGATTCGAAAAATCGCAATAATAAGAACTCTCGTGTGAACTCGAATATTAAAAGCTTAGCCGTCGTGAAACCATCGTGCTCAAAATGCAAAGGTGAACACTTTCTTTCCCAGTGTGCTGAATTCCTAACCATGCCCATTAATTCTCGACGTAGTTTTGTTAGGGATCAGAGGTTGTGCTATAATTGTCTCGGTACTAAACATTCATCGGCTCGGTGTAGAGTCAAGGCTCGTTGCTCATATTGTAACACTCGACACCACAGTTTAGTACATCTCGATAACTCTAGTCGTTCTACAAACCCCCCAAATGCTGAAGCTGCGTCTGATGTTTCCGGACCCACTTCTTCGTCGCCGATCCTGCAAGAAATTGTAAGCAATCATATTCGGAATGAAGTTCGCCCATCTGGCATTCTGCCTACTGCTGTTGTGAAAGTGTTGGATGTTTTGGGAAATGCTCAGCTCGTTCGTGTTCTCCTTGACACCGGGTCACAAGTTTCCTTTGTGACAGAATCATTGGTAAAACGGTTAGGCCTTCGTCGTTCCCATGCCCGTTTGCCCATCTCAGGAATCTCATCCGTTGAAGCAGGTGTAACACATGGTGTCGTAAGTTTGTCGTTGAGTTCCCGGTTCGATTCATGTAAAATTCTTGAAGTGGAGGCTTATGTTTTAAGCAAAATAACTTCGCAGACCCCATCGTTTTCATTCAATACTGGCCATATTTCTTTCCTTCAAAACATCCAATTGGCTGACACTAATTTCAATACCCCCGGACCAATTGACATATTGTTGGGATCTGACAAGGCTTGGAGCATCCTTAAAAATGGCCATCGTTCAGATAAAAGGGGCAATATAATAGCCCATGAAACCATATTTGGATGGATTGTTACTGGTTCCATGCCAGACCTATCAATCGTTTCGCTGCGCGTAGGGGTTGATCTAGATGTGATCTTGAAATCGTTTTGGGAGATTGAAGAAGTTTCCCACAAATCTTCCAATTTGTGCGATGAGGACATAGTTGATGCTCACTTCTCTAAAACGTTAACTCGTGCACCAGATAATAAGTATATGGTGGAATTGCCATTTCGGCAAGATAAGGTGGAGTTCGGAAATACTATTGCTGGTGCGCTATCTAGATTATTCGCTATGGAGCGTCGGTTTTCTCGCAACCAGGGTCTACAGTCGGAATACAGGAAGTTCATGAAAACTTATAGTGACTTAGGACACATGGAGCGCGTTCCTGAAGACGAAATAGAACCTACTTCGGGTGGCGTTTTCTATTTACCACACCATGCTGTTATTACTAATAAGATTCGCGTTGTATTCGACGGCTCGCATAGGGATTCAAAGGGGAATAGTCTGAATGAAATGCTACACATAGGAACGCCCCTTCAACGTAACCTTATTAATGTATGCCTGCGATTTCGTTTGCACAAATATGTATTTTGCGCCGACATCGTAAAAATGTTTCGGCAGATATGGATTCATCCAAAGCACAGGGATTATCAGCGCATCGTTTGGAGGGAATCTCCTGATGAACCAATTGCACATTATCGATTGTGCACAGTTACGTACGGTACATCTCCCGCTCCGTTTTTGTCCATGAGAGTGCTCCAGCAATTGGCTTTGGACTACAAACCAAAGTTCCCCCTTGCTTCGCACGCGATTCTCCATGATATGTATGTAGATGACATAATGACTGGATCAGATACAGTGTCGGAGACTGTGGAGATTAAGAAACAGTTAGTAGATATGTTGTCCTGTGGTGGGCTGGAGTTGAGCAAGTGGAGCTCGAACTGCTGGTCGATTTTGAGTGAGACGGACTGCATGGAGACTGTCTCTTTGGATTTGGATAATACAACCCAGTGGACCAAGGTTCTCGGTCTTGTTTGGAATCCCCAGAGCGACATTTTCACCTATAAAATAACGTTATCTAATGAAATACTACCCACCAAACGGAAACTACTGTCAGAAGTTGCAAAGATATTTGATCCCTTAGGTTTTTTGGCTCCTTCCACTATTCTATTTAAAATACTGTTTCAGGAGCTGTGGGTTGCTAAGATAGGTTGGGATGATCCCTTACCAGTTGACGTAGCCAACAAGTGGAAGACCTATCGGGGAGAACTATCCTGTTTTGAGAACTTTAGGATTTCCAGAAGGTGTACCTTAAATTCTAATTGCTTTGAGCTAATAGGGTTCTCCGATGCATCAGAAAAGGCATATTCTGCGGTAGTGTATGCTCGAAGTTTTTTGGATGGTGAAGTTGAGGTTCGATTGGTAGCGGCTAAAACCCGTGTGGCTCCTCTCAAGCAAATATCTATTCCTCGACTGGAATTATGTGGAGCTGTGCTCTTGTGTCGTTTAATGGAGCTAATTCGATCATCGCTAGATACTAAACCTATTCGAATGTTGGCGTTTACGGATTCGCAAATTGTTCTGTCTTGGTTCTCTTCTTCCCCTCGACGCTGGAACACCTTCGTAGCGAATCGCACATCGGAGGTACTAGCTACTTTGCCGCGGTCTGCTTGGAACTACGTCTGTTCGGCAGAAAACCCTGCTGATTGTGCTTCTAGAGGAATTCCGCCTGATAAACTTCTGGAATTAGAACTTTGGTGGAAAGGCCCAAATTGGTTATACCAAGATTTAAGCCATCGTCTCATGACACCGCAACCATTGCTGCAAGATCTACCGGAGGAAAGGAAACAAACTATAGTTGTAAACGTTTCGTCTTCGATTCAACATTTTCTCGAACCTTTATCCAATAATGTATCATCGTGGAGAAGATTGCTGCGGATTGTTTGTTTCGTTTTCCGTTTTATTCACAATTGCAGAAGGGCATCCAGAGATCGTTCTCGAGGTCATATTTCTTTCTCCGAATTTAGTCGTGCTGAGGAATTTTGTTTGCTGTGGTCCCAATTGGAATTTAGTGCTGAAATACATGCTCTAAAGAGATCTCATTCTGTTTCTAAGGGCTCCAAATTGAGCTCATTGTCTCCCTTTATTGATGAAAAAGGTCTGCTGCGAGTAGGTGGAAGAATTGCCAATGCTAAAGATGTACCTTTCGCTGTTAAACATCCCATCATATTGTCAAAACACCATCGATTTACTCAACTTATTTTACGGGATGCGCACAGATTACATCTTCATATTGGTGTTTCCGGACTTTTCGCAGTAATTCGACAGAAATTCTGGGTTCTAGGGAGCAGAAATTTGATCAGGAAAATTGTTCATGACTGTATAACATGCTTTCGTTTACGTCAATCTACGTCATCTCAGATTATGGGAAACTTGCCCACTTCTCGTGTGGACCCATCCTTTGCTTTCGCACATACAGGATGCGACTACGCGGGGCCAATAATACTACGTTTGTCAAAGGGAAGGAAGCCAAGGCTGGTAAAAGGGTACATCGCGCTATTTGTGTGTATGACCACTAAGGCCATTCACCTCGAGATGGTAACGGACTTAACAACAGATGCATTCTTGGCTGCTCTTAAAAGATTTATTGCGAGACGTGGGAAGTGCACCGTAATGTACTCAGATCATGGAACCAATTTTCAGGGAGCCGCGCGAGTTTTGTGTGAAATGTTGCGGTTCATTCGATCAAGAGATCACCAGGAAAGGGTGGCGGAGACATTGGCTACAGAAGGAATCAAATGGGAATTCATTCCTCCTCGTAGCCCCCATTTTGGTGGACTCTGGGAGGCCGGAGTCAAGTTAGTAAAGCAGCATCTTCGTCGGGTTGTCGGAACCAACATTCTCACATTTGAGGAGATGTCTACGTTGTTAGCCCAAATTGAAGCCCTTTTGAATTCTAGGCCCCTTTGTGCTATTTCAGATTCTGACCTAAACCCACTAACGCCTTCTCATTTTCTCATAGGTAGGCCTTACACGGCTGTTTCGGAACCTAGCTATTTGGACATTCCCGCTAACCGTTTGGGCCGATGGGAAGCTATACAAAACATGATGCAGGGATTCTGGCGACGGTGGCAAACCGACTATTTGACGTCTCTGCAACAACGTCCAAAATGGAGAGAAACCAAGCGTGATTTTCAAATTGGGGATTTAGTCGTCATTAAAGAGCCTAACCAACAACCCTCACATTGGGCTTTAGGAAGAGTTGAAGAGGTTCATCCAGGCGAGGATGGTCATGTTAGAGTCGTTACCCTGCGCACTACCAATGGAAGTTTCAAGCGCCCTATCGCCAAACTAGCTCTTTTGCCGATTGCCTGAATTCCTTCAGGGGGGCCGGAATGTTTATAAACCGTTTTTATTGTTAATTTTGTTCATTTCTTTCATCGTGTTCTTAATTATGTATTTTTTGTTAAAATGTTATTTATTTGCTTAAATGTTTAATTTACCAAATGTAGTATTGCATACCCTATGGTTCGTTGGTTCGATTAAGATTTCTATGTTTTCTCTTTTTCGTAATTTTCTAATTCGGTTAATTTTGGTTGCTCGCATATCCATATGCAAGTGCCGTTGCCATAAACAGACTTGGTGAGAGCATTACTGTTCGATTTTTAGTCCCAATTCCAATTGGTAACTTGCGCTTGCATTTGCATATGCGATGTAATTTTCTTCACTTATGTTCTAGCAACCATCCGGTCAACATCTCGTTTTTTGCTCCAGCGAACCATTTTTTGATTAAACTTGATTTGTTGCAATTAAATAAAGTTTATAACGTTGTAACGTCTTGCCTTTTTTTGCGCTTTTTTATTTGCTTAACAAGTATGTTTCATTATTAAGAAGAGACGTGTAACGCAGTTCTTTAAATAACGAAGATTTCTGCAAAAGGAACACGTGTAATATGTTCGAACCGTATTATCTAAAACAAAAACTTTACCACCGACTATGTTTACAACTTACTTTTTCAGTTTTCTCCATGACATCCAAATTAGAGTCCAATTGAATAATTTCGCGCTGTTTTACAACAGTTTGCAAACGAACTAAAGTGCTTTGCACTTCGGGCGCAACCCGTGCTAAGTCAGCCAGGCCAATTGAGCTCTCTTCACTTAAAAGCCAACGGTAAAATGGCCTCGAAAATGGCAAGTCAAGCTTTAAGAAAACAATTTATTTAGTATAGATAATTACACACAATTAATTACTAATAATATACATACCATTCTGCTGTCCATAACTGCTTTGGCCATAAATTTGCCCAAAAATTTAAATTTTGATTTAATTTTGGACACTTGTCCTAATTTAGTGGATTTTCCTAATGGCAATGGAAATAGGCCATTCGCTGGATTTACATAACTAGGAATATCGACCGCAACTAAGGGCATTGGTGGACTAATTTCTAATAATACATTCTGCTCTGCTTCGCTCTCTGTTTGTGCAGAAATTATGTCATTCGAGTTTTGTTCTTGCTCGATTACCATGTTGAGCGCACTTGACTCATTCGTATTAATATTTGCTTGGTTGTTGATCGAATTATTTGCGTCAACAATGCCACGTGTCCCACCTTCACTGCTAATTCTTGCATTTAAAATGCTGTCACGGTTCCTACTTTCTCGTTGACTTTGTGTTGACGTGGGCTTAACAACATCAACAATTATGGACGAATTTTGGTTATAACTATCACTTCCATTCCATAAACCTAATTCACAACGTTGCAATTCAGCTGACACAAGTGCATAAAATTCCAAGGTTGGACCCAATCCAGTACCAACTTCATTTTCATATTGAATTTCTAATAAAGCCTTTGAATGACCAAAATCTTGAATTATGTGTTCTGCTTGCCTCAAAATGTCTTCCCGAGATATTGCACGTTTTCGTCTATCTAATCGAGGTGCTACTCTCTCAGACGTATCGGCTGAATTAAGTTCTGGAGTAGTGTCTAAGAGGCGCTGTAGGGCTCTATCGCGATCAAATGAGACAGCGTAAAATAAAAGATGTCTCGTTTCAAATGGGAAAAGAAATGGACAAGCGATCGGAATTTGTTGCAACCATTGTGGTAAATTTCCAGTCATTATTACTAGGGGGTCCTGCAGCTGGCGATTGGCTTTAGCTGATATTTTTGAATGTATAAATTCAGATTGATTTATTATATTTCGTCGAACAACGAAGCCATAAAGACTTTCCCAATAACGATTTAGTGCATTAGTTATACGTAACATACAAAGTGCATCGAGTGATGCGTCCTGCACATCTACAATGTCGGTGGGCAATACTTTCATAAGAAATGGTTTTAATGGGGATGCTGCATCTTTTACAATTCCTTCATGCCAAAATTCGCTTCTTTTTCGCAAAAGCTTAGATGAACTTTTACTAATACTCTTTTTCGACGATGGAATAGTTAAAGCGTTGGTTTTGTTTGCGGAGACAGTACTGCTGCACCCTATATTTCCAGACGTTTCCTCTTCTAGTGGCCGATAGTATATAGTGTGCTGTTGAACCCATATGCTGGCGTTTCCTAAAATAAAATAATAATACTTAATTATTACTGAGTCCATTTTTCAAAATGTAAAGCTATATGCAAAGAACAGATAAATTCAGACCAAGATTAGATTTGTGGCCATATATTATTAAACGAAAATAAAATGCACAAATAGGGCGCCAATAGAATTTGTTGCTCAGTTACCTTAATTTAACCAATGTAGTCTGTCAATTTGTGTTAAAGTTAGCAGAATGAAAATTTAAACTAACCGAGGAGGAACTGTGATCCATTATAATATAATGTACAAACAATAATCCATCTGGATGGTAAACTGATGGACATTCCTAGCAAGGCGAGCATTGCGATTGAATTTCTGAAGGGGGCGAAGCGCATTTTGTATCGATTTGGAATTTTGGTACTGTTCAGTTCGCCGGCGAAAATTATCGCAATTTGCTTTATTACATTCGCGCAGCTATGCAAATGAGAACGCCATTTTATCGACGTGAAATGCGAATTAAGTTTTCAGCGGTATATTTGCATGGTGAAAAAAAAATTAAACGACGGCAAAAAATTGTGTGATTTTCTTGGAAAGTCGACATTCCAAGCATTCGTTTTGCATTGTTGATGTTCGCAAATTATGCGATTCGCGGCGAAGTGCATAGTTAGCCCCCTGTTTGTTAAAAAACCGATAAAACAGTGGGAGATGTAACGTTTCTGCGATGTTCAAGCGAATGAATAGAATTCACGATATTCTCCGATTAGTTTCAACTCACGATTTTGAATCCAATACAGTAGGTGCAATATGGTTTTCGGCGGACCAAACCATTTATGGGAGTTGTACTCAAGTTTGGGGCGAATGAGCCTTATATATTGTAGGCAGATCAGAGGGGTAAAATATTTCTTGCACCGTTTGAGAAACATTTCGCTGCATTTTTGGCGCACATACCGATATTGGAAAGTCATTTCATTTCATTTTCATCATGTGGCACATCTTCATCGTCGTCATCGTAATATTCGGATAATACTGACTCGTCTTCGTCATACCCGTCATAGCTACGAGCAATTTATGCATTTGCAGTAGTACTTGTTATTTGCAAAGGAGAAAAAGCAAAAAGTTGCTGGGTTTTTGCTGTTCTAATGGAATGTCCATTATGAACACTTTCTTCCTACACAAAGATATCCGTAAAATCATGGTACCGTCGAAGTCTTCAGCAGACATCGCTGATAGATTTCTTTGTGGTACCGCCGTGTATTAAAGGATGGTTTGTGATGTTTGTGAGAAAAGAACCGCGTGGTTTAAACCCCTGGAGTTCAAGAAGCCATCAAAGAAAAGAAGAAGGTTTTAAGGTGTGGATTCACTTGGGGACTCACCTTTTCGAAACTGGTATATTGATACGCAATAATACCTTAAACCTTTACAACAGCAGATCAATCTGCTTTCATGTTCCATGTGCTACAATAAATCTCAGATCTGAAACAAAAATCTGATGTGCCCAATGTTTATCTTCATGGTCGGTGACAGACTTTTGACGTTCCCCGCCGAAGCTCAAACCTACTCCGCTCGGATCAACAGCATTCACTGTTACCCCCTACAACCTTTCTTCGCCACTGTTAGTGCAATTTATTTCTAATACATAATAACAAAATGTACTTTTAAATATTTATGTCTTACCTAAAGGTATTTCGGTATCTGTTTCTGTTTCCGAGTGATCATTTATAAGTGGAGAATATTGTTTTACAGCCTGATATACAGTCATGGCATAGGGTAGGACGTTATCACCGATTAAAAACTGTAGTTTGTGTTTAAACGTGCTCTGTGACATTACTACCGCTGCAACATTATCGTCCATATCCTCTTCCGAATCATCATCAGAATCTCCTCGTATACCCCCATATCCTCTTACTACCAAATACCGTTCAATAGCTTGGACCATTGCTAAGGGATCAATTTTAACGGTGCCGCCCTTCCACTGTCTTAGGTTGGTGCAATCAGGATGACGTTGCAAGTTACACTAAAATCAATGTAGGTTGTATATTTTAAATTTAATTTGATATTTTATACGTACCTTAAGCTGATGAGTATTAAAAAATTTAAGGGCACTTGTGTTGGAACGCCCAGACGTTCCGGTCGGAAAGTCATGTACCTTTACTGGAAACTGCTCCAATTGTGTTACACATCCATTTAATTTAGCAACAAAAGCACTGAATGCTGAGGATTCAATGCTGGGCAAAATACCAATGTTGACAGAATTCTCCAGAGGGAGTCCAGCAAATACATGCAAAAACGCACGTAAACGATCATCGCGACAGACTACACCATTATCGATAGTCATAAAGTTCAACATAGACTTGATAAGACCCGAGTGGTTAACTTCAAATGGAGAAATGTCGCTTTCCATAAGTATTGTTTTCAGTTCTTCAAGCGCTTGAAGGCATTCGGTGTAAGTACCTTCTAATTTTGAAATAACTCCTGATAATCGATATAATACGGACGAAGCAGATGATATCGATTTGGAGATTTCTCGTTCGGTATAGCGCTTTACGAACGAGATTGCTTGGTTACGCACCCATAAACGTGCCTTTTCACGGTTACTAGCAGCAACCAAATTAGTATTCGAAACACTTTTCGATAAACTACTGCTGACACAATTTGCATTTGTAACATCTTTGGTGAAAGAACTGTGAGATCCTTGGCGCCCCCAACGCGCTGGGTTGAGCGATGCCAAAAATGAAGTTTTGGTGCTGCTGCTATTAGTGGTGCTGCCACCAAAACGAGATCGTATATTAGTTGGAGCATTCGAATTAGGGGTGTTACGACCAGTCGCGTTACTGCTGCTACCCATTCCTAAAAAAAAAATATGTATTTATTTTTATATGTACATTTAATTTATTATGCTAGGTTAATAGAAAAGAAAAGTACATAGATACTAGTTAATTAACCCTTATACGGCTACAATCGGAACAAACCGCCAGAACCTTTATCGATCGCGTCTTCCTCAACCTCTCGAAAAATCCTATGCAGCCAGCCAGCACCAACTGCTGAACTGAAAACCAGTGGCATCGATGCCGTCAAAATGCCAACCCCACAAGGCATGCAGCAAAACAATCTGCCTACAAACAAACACAAACCAACGTTGCAGAGAAGGACGAGAGCAGCTCGTGAGGTTTACGAGCAAAAAGAAAGGAAAAACACGGGCTTCTACGGAGGAAAAAGAAAACGCATGAGAATGAGAGGCGAGCGAACGAGGAAATAGAGAGGTGCTACTTCAGAAGCAATGTTTGGAAGTTTTACCAAAAGGTAGAAAGAACGTCTCACGGGAACAAGACACGACACGAACAAACTGCTAAACGGCGAAGACGATGCAAATTCCGCTCAGGCAGACTGAACCAATAACCCTACGCCAAGACTTACGTTCACCTAACAAAAATGAAGTAAGGATGGCAATATCCTAGTCAAACAAAGCTTCTGAACCGGACGGTTTAACGGCCGAGCTTTTTAAGGCAGCGGGAGATGACTTTGTGGAGAGCATACGCCAACTCGTGTCTAAGATTTAATCAAAGGAAAATATGCCTGATGAATGGAACTTCTTAATTAATTTTTAATTAACTAAAGGACAATTATTATAGTTATTTTTCAGAATGAAGATAGCAAATAAAAGAATGTAGACAATATCTACATTTAGTGAACGAAATGGAGAAAAATATTCCTTTGGAAAAATCATTTACGAGGGTCTAACAAAAGTGATGTTAATCGGCAATGAGACGACATAGTCTTGTCTCTGAATTGTCTTGGGCCAATTGTGTATTGTGGATCAATTGCGTATTGATCACACAGTCGTACGCAAAAATGTATCATTTCCACGACAAAGTTCGTATTCCAAGACGATAACGCACCAGGCTCAAAATGCTCGAGCTCTATTCAGATCTCACCCCTGAACTAAAAAAGAAAACCGTTTTTTAAGGCCTGACCAGACCTTCCCGACTTTTGTTGGGAGTTTTCTCTAAGAATGTTTTCTGTGATTTGGTAATACATATGTATTTTAATTTGTTTATATGTACCTGTTAAATAGATCATGCACCTTCAACAAGTCATTCAAATAATGAAGAATCCGTAGACTATAAAAATCGAGGGTTATAAAAAGACAATAAGTTCTTCCATAGTTTCAGTTTCGTCCCGTTTATTTTTATGCAAAATGTGTGCGGTCTGACCAGACCTTGTGGTTGGGAAGGTATAATAGACAGAAGGGTTAAAATCCTGTTGTTCATAATCGAATTTCCTCTACTGTATATGATAACTAAATTAAATTAGTTTTTATATCGAGTGGGTACATAACCTTCAGACTTCATACTCTTTAAAACATATATTTGAGTCTGTGTTACTTAACGGGCCTTACCAATAATCATTTTTAATCTTCAGCTTAAATATTTTGACGGTCACAGTGGATAATTTTATATGGAAATTTTTGCCATTGTGACTTCGTAAAAGTTAGCCTGCACACTAAAAATGATTATTAGTACCGCGGAACGAGTTTTGGGTTGATGTTAGAAGTGAATGCTGTGCAGTTGCCAGAAATGATATATTAACTTTGTGGCAAAACAATGTATCGCTGCAAGCTGGTTCAAAACTTTTGACAAAATTTAAAAGAACATTGGCGTTAATTTACTTTTGACGCTGACTGTACTTCAGCCGAAGCAACCCCCTATACCTATACTATACACTACACACATCAGACCAGGGCTCAAATATTGCTCTCATAATGTGGAGCTCGGCCCCAAAACATTCACTTAACTTTCAAACACAGGAACAGTCAGTTCCTAGCTAACATCCAATGTACAACCGCTGGCACACAGAAAACTTGTCGCTGACTCGAAATGCGGTATATGAGCTTTGTACAAGACGACCAAGGCACATCATCTATAAGTACACTTAACAAACGCTAGCAAAAAAAAATTCCCTACAGGATAAGCAAACTTTGAAATACAACTCATAACGATTTAAGTGCAGAAGTAACACCTATCTTCTCCGGAGAGAAGTAATAAACAATATGTTTGTATAACTTTATAATATTAGTCACATTTATTTACTTACCAGTGGCTCGATTTATAAGTTCTTGGACGACAGACTCGTCCTGTCTTGATTTAGATCTGCTATTTGGCTGCGACTTTCTTTTCGGTGGAACTTTGCGTTTAAGAATGTCTGACATTTTACTTTGTAATGTTGTAGCTGTTGAGCTACCACTAGCTGATATAGAATCGGAATGAGGTTCATTAACTGAAGTAAATGTAGTTGAAGAAACTGGTGACGAAGGTAATTCAACATGATGATGATGTGGTTGAAAATGTGCTGGCTGTTGATGGCGGTAATGACGTGCATCCAATGTAGAAGTAGATGTAGACGCAGAATACACAAACAAATTTCCATTATTTGATGAGTTAGCCATAGCAACTTGCTGATGATTAACATGATTTGGATTGGTATAGTGATGATTATAAGGATGATCTGATTCAATACTGCCTGATAGTGGTGCTGCACCTGCATAACTCAAGCTCATTGCTGGCGAGAGCGATAAATTAGCAGATGGTTGCATTTGCTGTAATGAAGTTGAACTGGGCGAAGGTTGTAATATTAAGCCCATCTTTGTTGGCGATGAGTTGAAAGTATTTATACCAAGTGCAAAACTTTTATGAGATCCATGTGGTTTCGATGTGCTTGGTGTTGAATTGTTACTGTCGTTAAAAAAATGATTTACTTGTTCTCCGGATGTTGATGGGGGTGCACTTCGTGATTCACTCGCTCCAGTCAAAGGTAATAGTTTTGCCGATGTATTGGTACAGACTAAGTAATTGGGATCAGCTAGTTGGTTTATTTGATGAAGAACACCTTCTCGTCTAAAATGTGTGCCAAATATATCAGGCAATTTCTGCATTAGAATTTCGGCCATTTGAAGAGCACCAACTACAATACGTAAATCATTGGATGCCATCATTCCGGCTATATGACTGGAAACTATTTGATTTTTAAGTACATCTTTAAGCAGTTCTGGGCTGGCATAATAAACCATTCTGAGTAATGCGCGCAGACATTTATAACGCACGTTTGGCCCAGCCGATGAGCTATAGACTTCATATAGCACGTTAAAGAGATTTCTAATAAACTCCGATGCCAACCCACGCTCTTCTTCTAAACAGGCGATACGCCCATCGACAGAAGCTCTGCGCTCTCGCAAAGTCGATGCTTCTGAACCCAATAAGTCACTTCTAGTGGAATATTGATTGGCGCTTGTGTTATTTGACGATGGAGCACTTGCTGATAAATCCTGTCCAATTAATGGTAAAGTAGGATTAGCTGATGTTTCAACATAGTTGGGGTTAACTTTTCTTTGAACAGGACGAGTGGTACCAGTATCTTCGTTGATTTGCTGCATTGAATGAAAATCCACAGTGTATGTCCGACCAAGAGTACTCAAACTGATTTCATCATCTGAGTTTAAATGAGCTGCATCAATCATTCGGGAATCGATTAGGGAATATGAATGCCATGTACCGCGGTCATCTCTCCATTGCCATTGGACTTGATCTTGTGTGTTTAGGGTTGGGCGGTCCACAAGAGTATCAACAGCGAATATATCATTTGTCGGTAGTTTTGGCATAAGTTCTCCAATTAAGCATGTGATTTCAAATAGTTCCGATGGGCTACGTGAAATAAGTTCAACGTCAATGGAAGAAACTGGTTCTGCGGAACCAGTAAGCAAATAAAGAAGCGTAGATGCGATATCATTTTTAAGCAATACTATAGCTAAATCAGAGCAGTTGTTACACATCAAACTTAACATTCGAACCACACTTGTAAATGTACCCGTATTTAGAACAGTGGGTGTCAGAACAAGTAACTGCTGGCAATTGTTTAAAAGCTCCTTACTGGCGATTTCCTTTAGGCGTGTCGGATCATGTTGAAAACTTTCAACTAGGCGACAAAATGCAGTACATACGCTCTCAATACATTTTTTGTCTTGTTGTGATAATAATCGCGCTAAGAAGGGCATACTTCCGGATATAAAATGAAATTCCTCGGCGTGCAAATTTAAACAACAGTTAGCTGTAATTGAAAGGGCTGCACGTTGCGCGTTAATAGAAAAAAAGTCCAAGTACGTTAAACAAGCAGATACACCATTTGCCTGAAGTATTGCTTTGTTATGTCGGCGTGATAAGATTTCTAATGCTGTAAGACTTTGTTCCGCCACATCCATGCATTGGATAACTTGTAACTTCTCCAAGAAAACTGGGACAGCTTCTACCACCGTTCCCGATGAACGCGGCAATGCCTCTAACATATAAGCAAGTGCTCTGCATGCGTTATTCATCATATCAAAGTTGTGTTCCATGCGCAGCAATGTTACCAAAGCAGGAACAACTTGTTTGATTGGGAAACCAGCTAGAGTATCCTCGTTTCCCATAACTAGCATTTGGCACATCTCTATTGCTGCTTGCAATTGCTGGCTTTCATCATGAGACTGAAGGGCTTGCAATAGTTGTTGAGCTTTTGATGAACTGTTATTACCTATTGTTCTGTGTAAAATGTGAGTCATTCGAGGCCCCAACGCTCCAAACAAATGAGGCGGCAAGCCCCTGGCTTCTAAAAGTGCCTGCAAGCGACCAACTTCACTGTCGTCACTTTCCGAATCAGCATGAGTAGCACCAGAAGTATTTGCCGTTGCCGATGTGGTAGTTGCAGATTCTGAATTTGATCCACCTAGAATTATAATTTATATAAATTAAATATTACGAATTTCGAGTAGGCAAATAGTGGTTGTCATGATCGTCAAATAATTGTATTATACGGACGGACTTTCTATTTTATGTAATAAGAAAAACATATATAAGAGCGTATTTTGAAAGATGGAAAAGATGGTGGTAGTTATAGATGTTTTTGATAAGCCATATATGCATCTAGGAAATGCCAAGTACTATACTTTTTGTAAACATTTCCATATGCTTCAAATAGGTCAAAATCTGACAAAATTAAGCGTTTCATTGTAGATACACTGGGTCCCAGTCGTTAAAATCTTCTTTTATTTTCAATGCGCGCTACTTATAATTAATTTGAATGTCTAGTTTTACGAGCTCACTGTAGCTATTTTTTCTATATAAAATGATCTATTGTGATTTATACAATAAAATTAAGGTGAAAGTTGAAAATGATTATTGGTACGGCTCAACGATTTCTCTGTAACTTTAAATAGTTCGGACGAACCTATTATTGAAACTTATTAAGCGGAACTATGGACAAAAAGTTACACAAAGTATTTTAAATCTTGCTACAACATCTTTATTTTAATAGCACTTTGGAGAGGGGAAACTCCTCAGAAAATACTGGGCGCATTTAAATCAAAGCCCCAGCCAAATTCTCTAAAGGCTCACATCCTTTTTACTGGAACAGACTTCGAAACCAATTAAGATAAAAATTTTAAATTTAAAGCACCTACGTCAACTTCACTAAATTCCACCTCTGTAGTTAGTAGTAGTAGTAGTCAGCATACAGGAAAATCACAAAAACCGTAATTGATATAATTGATTATTATTAACGAATTGCAAAGGGTTCGTTAATAATGTGAAATAAGAATGTTTCTAGATACAAATTCCTAAATTTCTGCTATGAAACTAAGACCAGTGGCCGGATTAACAAGAGATTCAAAAAACATATCCAAGTCTACTCAAAAATAAAACAGAAAGAAGAGTGGTCGGTGCACATACGCCCACAAATCTTTTAACCCGGACGGAACAGCAGCTCTTTACCCGCATAACGTACAGAGTAATATGAGAAAAGCTTTTACTCGGCTTAGGTTGGGCCACACTCTGCCAACCCATGGACACTTATTCACCAAGGACATCCGACCACAATGCCACCTCTGCAACTCCGCCCAAACACTTACCATTCAACACATAGTTTACGATTGGCCCACCGTTCAAGCTAAATTAAGTAGACAATCTCCCAACTTCCAACTATCCCAACTCCTCTCTTTTCCTTCCCTACATAATATGAAGTTAGTTTATTCCCTATTTTCTACGTTAGAATTAATTAATAAATTATAAATCTATTTAAAATATATAGCCCTGGTAGCCAGAGCTGTAAAAATATTTGTACTGCACATAATTTAATTATTTGTTAATAAAGCTTAAATAAAATAAATAAATAAGAATAGGCAGAATTGCCGAAAAACGACAAGGCTGTTTCAAATAATCATTTATTTCGTACAGAAGATACATTAATGCTTCCTTAGCAAGCCTGAAATAACTGAAAATCTGAAACCCGAAGAACAACTTCATGTTTAGTATGCTTACTTTGTGGGAGTTCTAATGGATCGGAGTGATCGCAAATATTTTTTCTCATTCGTAAAACATTGACCAAACTCTCATCGTCCTCCTCCAAATCACCAAAAAACAATTAAACATTTATTTCCATTGTTTTTTAACTTTTTTAATTGCAAATAGTTTAATTCGTTCAATTTGAATTTCACAAATAATAAACTCACAAATTTTACGTTTAATAGCTAATTTCGACTTTCAAAAAAGATGGCAATATATTTTCTAAAGACAACTGAACAGAGTTGTATTGTATAATACGAACAATTTGATTGGTTTGGTTTGGTTTAAAGAAAAACTGAGTTTGCTATCAAGTTGAGAATGGCGATAATAAATAAATAAATAGCGCAACAGGCGGTAGACACCCTAGGCCTAGCTTCTGGCAACCATTCGTTTGTGTGAGTTTTTATTTTTGGGACGAATGGAAGGGACCTATAATTTTATCCGGGGGCTTATTCGTTGCGGATTTGAAAATATAAAAATACCAATCCGCCATGAAAAGCGATCCGCCGCGCATTTGGAATAATCCCCCCGAGTCCGAGCGGCTGAATTGAGAAGCTTTTTCAGGACAGTCATACTCTCGTATATTTGTCAGACGTTCGCGAGAGATAGAAAAAACCTTAAGATGTAATTTGTGTTTTTCCGGGGATCGAACCTGGGATCCCTCGCACAGTAGTCCATCACACTAACCACTGCGCTACTGCGCCCACGTAATAATTATTGTTTATGTAAAATTGAATTATATAGAACGCACCCTACCCTTACGTAAAGCGTTTAATGTTGACTAAAGGCTTAAAAATCGGCGCTTAGATAGTTTCCGCTCGCGATTCTCTAGTCAATTACATTCTGATTGTGTTGCTATTTACAAAACGTAATGCCCCACTCTGTAGGATCGGAAATGCATGCAAATAGAGTCGTCAAACGCATATTTAATATTATTTTCTTTAATAATAGGCATTACCTGGTGTGGATTGTCCTGCGCCAGCATTTGAAGTCCCGGGAAGTTGTTGTGCCATTAAATGATGATTTGTCGCATCCGAGGCAACTAAAATAAACGAGTATTAGAGTGTTTGCAAACCGCACAGTTTGTTTTGAAGAATATCTATGTTATACTAGGTGTAATGAAAATAAATTCAATTATCTTCTTAAAAATGGATCCTGATTTGTGTTCGGCTACTTATAAATTTAAAACCACTTACTCGATTGAGCTCAAATTTACAGATAATCTTAGGTATTGGCCCAGAAGTGCACCGAAGAAGATTGTTCAAAACTGTACAAAGGGGCGTGGCATCGCTCATGCAAAATAAGCATTCAAAATCTTTTATCTCGAAAACCGACGAAGCAATTGTGTTAAAATTTACAGACAATCTTAGGTATTGCTCCGGGAGCGTTCCCCTGAAGATTGGTCAAAATTGGACAAAGGGGCTTGGCACCTCCCATACAAAAAACATCTTCTATAATCTATGGAATGAAAATCCAAACGTTTTTTTTTTTTATTTTCAATGTTTAGCTACTGGGTGATGGAGACAGTGCTAAACTGAAGGTCAGACTCGACCATGATTTTATCAACATTTTCGACAATTGGCCGGAGCGTGTTGCATCACTGCATCGAAATTACCGGAACGGAATTGACGAAACCAAAACTGCTCCTGATTAGCTGTTACAGTATCAGGACGATAAATACTTCCACGTGTTTTCACCTTTACCGAAGGAAAACTGTAAAATATAGCGTATTTTCTACTTGCTGGTGTCCATTTTTGGCGCGGGCTCAAACAAAACTAGGTCAAACAAAAAAGAAATCTATCGGAGAAGAAAACTCATCTTTCCAACGCCATTTTGTTTACGGTCGATAGCACGTATACAACCTGAGATACAGATTACTAAAGCTTTCTGTTGGAAAATAATGCATTTTTTTATTGTATATAATATACATATGTAATTATATCGTGTAAGTACATATACATAATTAAAATTAGCGATTTGAACACGTCCCGAAAATAAATGCATACTGGTGAGTGAAGAGACGTACTATTGAAAAAAAATTAAAGAAACATAAATATATACATACCGGTTTTCGGGTTTGTTGATAGTGAAACTGTTGCAGTGACAGCAGTGTTAGTTCTGTAAGTATGTTGGTAAAGGTGATATCTACCGGATGTATTTCCGACTACTGCTTCTGGTTCAGTTGTTGCGGCTGCAAATGCAGATCTTCCTGTCGAGTTGTTATGAGTACAAACCACAGCACAGACGGGTACTGTTGTATTTGAAGTGGTGAGTAATGGTGATGTTGCTGCCGGAATTAAACCTGCAGCGCCTTCGCTGCCGCTACTGCTTTCTGTCGTTGTTGTTGTAGAACTACTTATACAAGAACCCGTTTTGCTTCGTGAGCTTCGTCTTAATAAATGTGATGTTTGCGGTGGCACCGATGGCAACTGATGTTTACTTGTGCAATAGATAGCTACGGAACGAGATGTGATTACATTTTAAAGCTTATAAAGGATGTATCGAATAATAAGAGCTTTGTGTTCGAAGCTCCATATAAAATAAGGATCTATACATTTCCCAACTCTATTTTTTCTTTTGACCTGCTTGGGTTGACAAATAACATTCGGCCCTATCATGGTATCCGTTCCGAAAGAAAAATTCTCCGATTTTGTACGAATCGGAGAATTTTGCTTCATGGTAATCGTTCCGATAAGCTGTTCGGAACATTTCTCCGACAATACGTAACGCACACCGGCAGTTTACGTTTCAGTGCGATGGGTTGCGTTTTTTGCACCTGGTTTTGACAGCCACACGTCAATTTTTCTCCGATTGTCTCCGACATCTGTTCATCGCGGAAATATTTTAGTGAATAAAATGCGTTGATGCATGATCGGAAAACGGATACTTTGAACGCAAATTTAGTATCCGACTGATAGGGCCGATTATGTAAAGTTTGGCCGATGACAACAAAGTCCTTCTCGAACTGTGTGCCTGTGAAAGTATTTATATCACATAGTAGAAGATGTGAAGATTGATGGAAATGAATTGGGTCAGAAACAGGCATCTTCGGATTTTGATAGTCCGAATACCCCCTTGCAATAATTGATTCGGATTAGAGAGACACATACACATCAATTGAGTTTATTTTACCCCCCTGTGGCACACATAATTCTATATAGATATACTTTTTGCGATCGTGCGACAGGACAAAAAAAAACAAAACTACACGATCATATGAGTACCTCATTCGAAAAGTGTTGATTTGTTTTCTCAGTGAGTGCTATGAACAATGGTCAGCAGCTGTATGTACATTGCATGGGGTTGGGGTACTATATTAATAATCTTCATAAGAGAAGAGACATACAGCTACCAGGGGGGGTTGGGTTTGGCCGTTGGGGTAGTTTTTTTTTTTGATTTCATAGGAAGAGGGAAACAAAGGAAAGGAGGTGCACTTCAGTATAGAGTGCTTATGTAAGTAGTTGAGGCACATACTGATTTTTTGAATGTTGAGTTTCTTTGTGTTTATGTATGGTGGGCGAATTTCGACCACTTGGCGAGACTAGTAAATGTAAAATCATAAAACACAAATTACTTTCCTATTGCAGCAAGAAAACAACTAACCGAGATCAATTCCGTGAACTGATTAGTTCAATGAAAGTCAATCCGTACATTGCAAAAAAGTATTGCAAGCGACCGATAAATTGCCAAAATTATCAAATACATATATTTAAATATAAGCCTAAACTATACATTTATTTTTAATTAAATTTCTGTAACCTAAATTAATTAATGCAAAACAGCTAATTTACCGAACAACTTGGAATTAAAAATACCTGTCAATAAGGGAATTTACGATGTATATGGAAAGTGAAGGTATTCTACGATAGGGGTGATTGTCTCCCATGACAAATAACGGAAGAGGCCCTTGTAGAGTTCAGAAACGCAACGTCAGAGCTCAAGAAGGCCATTAATCCGAACAAACGACAAAAGTGGGATGAGCTCCGCCAAGTTGTAAACAGCGACCACTGGGGATATGGCTATAAGGTAGTGATGCGCAAATTGGGCGCCCGATCGACCGCACCACCTATGAGTGCAGAGACGATGCAGACGATAGTAGACACACTCTTCCCAACCCATCCTGCAAGGCGAATTTTCCGAAAGACAACACAGCTAGGCTACCGCAGTGTCTAATACGTATAATCCAAGATTAACTCAGCGAACGAAAACTAATTTCAAATGTACGCAACGAAAGTATGGCCACGTGTTAAACAAATTACACCTGGAAGAGCGCAGGGCTCAATCCTTGAACTTCTTCTACGATGGGATCCTTCCCATCAAAATGCCTAATGACACATACGCAGACGACATTGGCTCGGTAATAACTACAAGTGATATTGAGGAAGCAAGAAGGAAGTTAAACCAAGTTTGAGACATGTCTAATTCTCGATGGAAAAACATGGTCTTAGTTTTCCATCGGAAAAGATTCTTCTTCTGATTAGGAAACATATTCCCACGCAAGATGCATTCCCAGGCCCAGAGGTAATCACCACCAAAACTAGAGCACATCCTGTGCTCTAACCTAACTTAATTTTACCATGCGGATATATTTAGGTTTAAATGTATATACATATATATAGCACACGTCCATTTCTCTGTAAATATATAAAAAATACATATATATAACATCACACTACCTTCACTGTTACGGGCAGCTTCCTCTTCGCTACTTCCAATAACGACAGCAGTAGAACGCTGATTTTTGTCTGTACTTAAAGGTATTGTACTAGTTTTTCGGGTGAATTTTCGGTTCTTATCCACTTTTGCTGATGTAGGTGCTACTGTTTTATGTTGATTGGTTTTGTTGGGCTGTCCAAATTTTAAACCTTTTTTGGCTGGGTGTTTAACGGTAGAGCTGCTGCTTCTGGCTGGTGAATTTCTATCCAACCCAAAAGGAGTAGATTTGTTATCTTTATTTTGTTTAGTTTGTTTTGATTTTGGCGTGACTATTAAAGACGGCAAAGTTTCAGTGACGTTATCCGCAATCTTATTTAAAGAATTCCGACTTATATTACGTGTTTTACGATAATAATTTAACAAATTATTCTTGTTACGATTTGAAGTATGAGAAATGTTACTGTCAATGTAATTTATATTGTGACTTCTGTCAGAACTTCTAACGTTTCGAAAATTGTCGGCAGTGTTTGAAGATTCCTGCGGTGAAAGAGTCTTTGAACGTGTTCTCTGTGCAACGCAATCACCAATTAAGTGTATGGCTTTTAATGTTTGTGGCGGAGTTGTTGCCGAATCACAGTTGAAGCTATTTAAACGCCTTTTTTTTATTGGTGAATTTGGCTCAGTTGTTGCTAAAAGAAAAAGGAACAAAAATGTATAATGTATTAGTTTGAGTTACAAAATGGTTTGTTGACTTACAAGACTTTTCCAATTGTATGAAGTGCCGTTTAACGTCACCTTTGGAAGTAGATGGTGCCGAGTCGCCGCTGCGTAGGCTGTGTTTTAGGCTACCTCTTGTTTCGAACTTATGTTTAGTTTTTACTGATGTTAAGATTCGTGAATCATTTAATGATAATTCGGGTATTCCTGAAGAATTCGTGTCTCCAATAAGTTGATGTTTTACGGGCTCCTTGTTACGGCGTTGTAATTTTGATGTATATCGATCCTGCCCCTCCGTCAATACAGAGAGCGAATGACTGTTAACGGATTCGGCCATAGACGACACTTAACCGCCTTATTAACCTCTTTAAACATGCCACTTCAACAAATGTTTACCTCTTTTCTTTTATGACTTATTGCTTTCGTACCTAAGAGAAAAATGTGAAGCAGAATTTTAAAATTTAAATAATATATATGATTGTAGGTGCATATGTATATGGGAAAAATGAAACAGAAAAAGGACCGATGAATTTTTATATTGCACGTTAGTTTATATTCGAAAACTATTTATTGTTTGAAAGTGTTTTTTTTTAAGCTTTACGTAACCTAACGAGTACTACAACTACCTTCTCACAATATTATTCGTTTGTGATTGACTTTTAATTGAGGCAAACAGAAGGAAACATTTTTTTTTTGTTTTTTTTTTTTTTTTGGGAAGTTTATCAGTCGCGCGAGGTGGGGCAGTAGTAAAGTTGTAATTTATGTTTTTACGGGAACTGAACCAGACCACTTTCTCAGCCAGCCACTACACTGCGTTATATAGAATGTTGGTCAAAACTTAAGACCGAATTGGTCTCGCTTTGGAGAAAACTAAACAATTATTTTTTACCGTTGTGATAATTTCCGGGCAGATTTGAATTCGTACGACTTTTGGATTTTCTTTGTGCATTTGAGTTGCTTAAGTATGAATTCACTGCCGTTGTTTGATTCTGAGCATTTTTTTTTAATTAATCCAAAACAAATTAATACAGTAGTCGATGACTGTCTCTCGAGCCGATAACATCGTTACTCGGTCAGTGTTCTTGCTCAGTGTTCTCGCTCATTTATTATTGGTGTCTTTTCCGCTATCTCAATAGCATTCTCTCTCGCTTACACGCGTTCAGTTCTTCCATAAAGTAAAAAAAAACTTACGCTTATAGTGGTGAAAAGTAATACAAGCTAAGGGCCTAAGGGCCACGTGAAGGTAATCCATTCAGCATTCTTTCTGAAGGATGCTGTTGGAATCTAAAAATAATAGACGTAAAAGACCGATTTTTGAAAAGCTTACTCCCCTGACCCCTGATTCTAACCCAAAATGCATAGTTATCCCTCCTCCGTTCCAACAAAACCCCTCTCCAACTTCATCGTTTTTCTTCCAAAAAAGGCAATAGGCAGCCTAAGCTGTCAATGTCCCTGAGAAAGAAATTGTTTATGAAATGAGTTCACAAGGCGTAAGGGAAATATATAAATTTAATAAAACTGTTGACGGTAGGCAAAGCCCATTTGGCCTAGTTCTCTTGACATACAACAAATTAAACGCCAAATTCCGGAGACAGCTTAAAGTCGCTAAAGCAAAAAGCTTTAAAGATTTCACCTCCAGTATTAACCCCGACACCTCATCACAAATTTGGAACAAAATAAAAAGCTTAACGGGTAACCCAATCTCGAATACCATAAATTACATTGACACATTCGCTCCCAAGCCAATTTTGGCAATATTTATTTCTGAAGGTGAAAACGGAATATTGTTGAATGTGTTTTAACCGTTTAACTAAAAAAATTGATATATTTTCGTACAGGCCATATCATTCAAATATGAATGACAAACAATGTTTCCACAATGGCCGTGTCATTCATATGTGAATGACGGGACATTGGCAAGAAAAGGCCGTGACATTCAATAACGCCACGACAATATGAACAAACTGAATAGGGATTAATGAGCCTGGCCTCTGGCGATCATAACTGTGTACTTAGTTTAAGAAAATCTCTAAAAATATGCCAGATATAAACAAATAAAAACCAGTAAGACAATTATCTTCGACTATGCCGAAGCTCAAATACCCGGTACTGTATTATTGTAAAAATAAAAAATAATATTTTAGTACTAAAAATATATATATTTGTATGGGAGGTATGGGTAGTTTTTATTCAACCAAGCTCATTTTTTGTCAAAAATTTTTAAATATTATTAAAACAATATGTGCAAAGTTTAAGGTGGCTCTCAGACTGAGGCAACAAGCAATAAGCAACTATAGTTGCTATAGCAACTGCCAATAAGCAAATCAGCAACATTTTTCGTTCGAGCGATATTTAGTTGCTTTGATGTGAGACCTCTAATTTGATTCAATGTAAAATAATTGTGAGCGATAATTTCGCATGTTTCCTATTGCCAGTTGCTTATTGATTGTTGCCTCAATGTGAGAGCCGACTAAACTTGCTTTCTTTATTGTAGCTATTTAAATTTAATTTTTAACATCAAAAAGCTATATAAATCCGATATTTTTGTATGGGAGGTAGTAGTAGTTTTCATCCGATCTTACTCATCTTCGAACTTAGCCTCAGTTTGGTGGATAAAAGCTTACGTACCAAATTTCAAGTCGATAGCTCTTAAATTACGGCCGTAATCGTGCGGACGGACAGACGGACAGACAGACGGACATCGCTAGATCGACTAAGAAAGTGATGCTGATCAATAATATATATAGTTTGTCATACCTACAACGCCTCCTTATGTGCGTTACAAATGGAATGCCAAAGTGAATATACCCTCGCCACAATGTGGTACCGGGTATAACAAATTTGGCAAAAAAAACTAAACAAAAAATCAACTTTTTTTCACTTCCGATATTTTTCGAAAAATTCAAATGGAACATTTCATGTCATTCATTTTTGAATGTCATGGCATTATAGAGACAGACATGTAACTGTCATACAAATATAAATGACGTGGCACTCTCTGACCCAATTCAAATTGGACTCAGACGACTAAAATTTTACAATCGCCTTCATTACACAAAAATATGAAGCCATTAATTCCTCCGTCGAGTCCGCGAGCAATTCACATGCTGAACTCATCTTAATCTTCTATAATATAAAAATGAAGATTTCGACTGACAGATGATCAACGCCCAGCCTAAACCATTTGGTCTAGAAAGCTGACATTTTGCACAGAGGTTTTTTTTTATGATGTATACAACCACTAAGGAAGGATTTTTTGAAATTCGACCCCTAAAGGGATAAAAGGGGGGTCAAAGTTTGTATGGGAAGATTTTTATTTTTCATCCGATTTAAACTTTAAACTCGGTTTATGTACACTCTATGAGAAATAAAGAAAACTGATTTCTCAGATTTTGGAAATTCAACGGGTAAAAGGGGGGTCAAAGTTTGTATGGGAACATTTTTATTTTTCATCCGATTGACTTCAAACTAGGGACCGAACCCAATTGACCTATTTTTTTAAAAAGGCTGATGGAACAGGTATTTGTGGCCCAATTTAATTAGAGGTGCATATTGCTTTTTATTCTGCACAATCTATTTTTTTGGTCCAAAGTAAATGGGTTCATTCGACCCAATTTTTTTTTTGGGCCAATGAAACCTGGTACATAAATTATAATGTAAATTTTTGCGGGAAAAATGGGTTTGTATGACCCAATAATTTTTTGGGTCTAAGATATTGGGTCCAATCAACACAAAATTTTGGGTTAAGCCTCGAGTTTATTCTATTGGAATTTCATAGGTTTAATAGACTGAACTATTAGTTTTATCCACATATGTAAAATTATACATACATTCTTACGATCATAGCTTAAAATATGATATAGATACATATAATAAGAGACCTAATATTTCACCCAAAAAATTAAGTCTTCTTTACCCATTTTCTATGGCCCAAAATAATATTGGGTTTAATAAATCGATTTATTTTCACTAGAAATAATATTGGGTCAAATAAATTTTTTGTTTCGCCTGGAAAAAATAAATGGTTGAAATAACTGGTTCATTTGGCCACTTATATATGTGGCCAATCTATCTATTATCTATTTGGCCCATTTTCAAAATGGGTTAAGTTCATAAAGGCATAACAGGAATCGACATGTAGCTTCATCAGCATCAAACAGATGTACTTCTTTTCAGTTTACAACCTTTACTACTACTGGCCTTTTTTGCATAAAAATATCAAAATACCCGGTATTTTCGATCCCTGCTTCAAACTCGGGATCGAGTTTCTTTATTTTATGAAAAATAAAGAAAACTTATTTCTCCGATTTTGCAAAATTCTAATTTGAAGAAATTCTATTAGAAGAAAAGTAGATAATTAATTTTTCGGATTTGAATATTTTGCTTGGGACCCAAGTTATTGGCGATGACCTCTTTTAAGGAGGCCCTTTTCTTAAGTCACGAACCGTTCGTCGTATCAATTTTAAACTTTGTAATGCGTCCCAAAATCTTTCGCCGTTGAATATGCTTATCGCTTCATCTAACTCTAGCGTACGTACTCCAAAGATATTCAAGCGGAATTCTGTATGAATGGGGTCATACTGCTAGAGTGTAATAAGATCTGGGAGGTGTGGAATATAATGAAGGGGTAAAAGCTCCCCCTATTCTAAAGATGGTGCTTATTATATCGCTGTATTTGCCAGCAAAGAAATATGTTTTGTCCCAAAGATTGTGACTCAGTCTGCTATAGTATTATCTGTGTTGAGATGCCAGCGCTTCACTAACAAAAATATTGATCATATAATCTTTGACCTGTTTTCTCCAATAGGGCATTAAACACATTTTCCAGAGATACTAACTTCTCCTTAGGTACTTTCTTAGGTAGATTTTCTGCGCGATATATAAATATAAAAGAGGGAACTAACTGACTGTGAAGGAATATCTGTGTACCAAATCCTGTGGACTGCGCGAGCGAAGCCGCGGGCAAAAGCTAGTCGAAAATAATATTTCCTTTATCGAACTTGAATCATGTAAAACTGAAAGGTTCATCCCCTGGTAGATATCGTACTCCATGATTGAGAACCTTCCAAAAGAAGCTAAACAGAGGCTTCTTAACCTTTATAACATCTTTAACACAGCTCTCATCTCACAAAGCTGGAAAACAACCTCTATAATTCCCTTTCCTAAGCCCAAAAAAGACAAATTATCAGTAGAGGGTTACCGATGAATCTCTCTTCTTCCATGCTCCGCTAATGTACTGGAAAAAATAATTGCTAAGCGAATAACTTGGTACGCAGAAAAAAATCACTCCTTCAGTCGAAATCAAGTCACATTCAAGGCAAATCGAGGCTGCACAGACGCCCTCCTATATATTGACAACTACATCTCAAAAGCACCGAGCTCCAAAAACCATGCGTCAATACTTACCCTTGACTTCGAAAATGCGTTCTACAGGGGCGTAGGTCCCAAAATGTTTACTTACGTAAAAGCATTTCTTAGACATAGACAATTCTGTGTTAAAGAAACAATTGCTACTCTGCCACCCTTCCTCTACATAACGGAATCCCCTAAGAATCACCCCTGTCCGTTGTCCTTTTTGCTGTTGCATTTGAAGATATAGCTGGTATACTATCAAAGGACAAGTACCTAAGTCACTATCTTTACGCTGATGATACATACTAAGTAAATGCCAAAATATAAACGAAACAAAAATACACCTGACTAACGCACTTACAGACATCCTCAAATGGGCAAACTCTTCTGGGGCCAAACTCTTGTTGTCAAAATGCAAAGTCCTACATGTTTTTCGCAAACAACCCCGTACACCTTTAGATATAAAAATAAATAACGTAGAAATTGAATATGTTAAAAATTTAAGAATCCTAGGGCTTTTATTTAATCAAAAATACAACTGGATTAGCCATTGATTTTAATCAACTGTCCCGATTTTTTTTAAAGAAATACGGGACGTATAAATGTCCCGTATTTAATTTTTAGTCCAGTATTTCCATTATAAACTTTTTAAATTATTATTTAAATATCTTATGCCCAGTTGCACAGTCAGAGTTTAAACTGAAGTTTAACTAAACCTGACCGAGAGTTTAAACTTTTGGTTTAACTCGTTCAGTTTCACAGTACAAAATAATCTGCCAGTTAACTAAACGCAGTTGTGGAAGCGCAGAAGAATTTCCCTTAAGGGGATATTTTTCTACCAGCGCACTTTTGACCAAGTAAATGGTTATTGCTTTTCTCTACTTTATCCATTTTACCATTTGTAAATAAAAGAAAATGTGTGCAATATTATTACATTGCGTATTTTGGTATTAACGAAGTGAATTGATTTATTTTCGACACATGTTTGAACTGTAATTATTATTATTATTATTTTTTTTTTTTCCATAATAATATATAGTTGTTGAAATGTATGTGGCATTCAGACGGATGCGATCGCAGGTACTGCTTCTTGCGACTCGCTGGGTTTTTACCACATCCAATCACCCGTCGCCAGTAAAATATTGAAAGGATTTTATGAGCCTCTAATTAGGGTCATTGTCTGGTAATAGGTAGGCTGGTGTTTCTACGAAAATCTGCGCTATCTTTTTCTGGTTTTACTTTTTTTTAAACAAAAATGTAGGTAATCTATATATGTATACAAAAATTGTATGAACTCCGAAACCTTTGAACTGAACAGGCATTGTCCCGAGAAGTGTGTTCAAAATCGGGCAAACAAATTGCATTGTAAAAAGAATAGAGTGGGTAGTGTCTTGTTTCAGCCAAAACAAAATGTGAAAGATTTGAGTATGTATACTGTATAGATATATTTTGTTCGCGAAGAATTTAAAGAAATCACTAGTAGCATTACAAAAAAATATTCGTCATTTCCACACACGAAAATAATTAATTTGTATTGAAAAAACCTCAATACAATTTACGCTTGTCTACATTATGTATGGGCTAAAATCTACCTGATGTTCACTTGAAAAAAGGCGTTTTCCTTGAAAAGTACATTATATTGGTTGAGAATCTATTGAAATTTTCTGATGACATTTTTTAACAGTGGGTTTACCGCAGTAATGCTGAAACTAATCATAGCTCTACTTTTCACTCATATAAATTCAAGAAGTGCAGCACCCAAACAATTTATCATTTCTATTCTCTCTCTATCTCTCTGTATGAAAGAGCAGCTGTCAAAATAAACCTCAAAATGCGAAACGAAATTTTAAACGGCAGAATGCAGGCGTTTAACTTAAACCGAGAGTTGAAAAAAACTCCACTTTGGGTTTAAACGAACACAGTGAAACCGAAAATTTGTTGAACGAAGGTTTAAACCAAAACAAGTAAAAGTGTTATCATCGGCCTGGCCGATGCTTTGATACCCTCCACTGCATAAAAGTCATACAAAATGTTTGCCATGCGAGTTAGTATGTGTCTAATATTAGTTTCGTATGGTAGGTAGCAGAACTACTTTACCGACATAGACAATTTTCAATACCAACCTGACGACTGTTAAAAAAAGTCCTTTCACAAAATTTCATTCACCTAAGTCGATTCGTTTGGACGCTATCGTGTTTTCAACAGACAGAGATATATGGGTCAAATATTGGCTTTGTATGGGAGGTAAAAGAACTACTTGACCGACATGGACCATTTTTAATAAAAACTTGAAGGTCATAAATATAAGACCTCTCATAAAATTTCAGTTGCCTAAGTCGATTCGTTCGGACGCTATCGTGATTTCAACAGACAGAGAGAGACGTGGGTCTAATAGTGGTTTTGTATGGGAGGTACCAGAACTACTTGACCGACATAGCCCATTTTCAATACCAACCTGGCGACGGTAAAAAGAAGTCGTCTCACAAAATTTCATTCACCTAGGTCAATTCCTTTGGACGCTATCGTGCTTTCAACAGACAGACAGACAGACAGACGGACAGACAGACAGACAGACAGACAGACAGACAGACAGACGGACATGGCTAAATCGATTCAGAATGTGATCCTGATTCAGAATATATATACTTTATAGGGTCTCCGGTGAATACTTCTTGGCGTTACAAACGTAATGGCAAAGTGAATATACCTTCCTGTGGAGGGTATAACGAGAGTTTAAACTCTGACTGTGCAACTGGGCATTAATGATTTTTATACCCTCCACAGGAAGGTATATTCACTTTGCCATTACGTTTGTAACGCCAAGAAGGATTCACCGGAGACCCTATAAAGTATATATATTCTGAATCAGGATCACATTCTGAATCGATTTAGCCATGTCCGTCTGTCTGTCTGTCTGTCTGTCTGTCCGTCTGTCTGTCTGTCTGTTGAAAGCACGATAGCGTCCAAAGGAATTGACCTAGGCGAATGAAATTTTGTGAGACGACTTCTTTTTACCGTCGTCAGGTTGGTATTGAAAATGAGCTATGTCGGTCAAGTAGTTCTGGTACCTCCCATACAAAACCACTATTAGACCCATGTGTCTCTCTGTCTGTTGAAACCACGATAGCGTCCAAACGATTCGACATAGGCGAATGAAATTTTGTGAGAGGACTTCCTTTTACCGTCGTCAGGTTAGTATTGAAAATGGGCTATGTCGGTCAAGTAGTTCTGGTATCTCCAATACAAAACCACTATTAGACCCACGTCTCTCTCTGTCTGTTGAAATCACGATAGCGTCCGAACGAATCGACTTAGGGAACTGAAATTTTATGAGAGGTCTTATATTTATGGCCTTCAAGTTTGTATTAAAAATGGTCCATGTCGGTCAAGTAGTTCTGTTACCTCCCATACAAAACCACTATTGGACACACGTCTCTCTCTGTCTGTTAAAGCACGATAGCATCGAAACGACTCGACGGTAGTTTTGCTACCTACCATATACAAAACTTTTATGCAGTGGAGGGTATCAAAGCATCGGCCAGGCCGATGATAACACTTTTACTTGTTTTTCTACCCATTTTAACAGTTAATACAAAGAAAAGATAAAAAAAAACCATTTTATCACATCCCGATAGCTTTTCGACACTCACGCTTCCTAATTTCCGCTTAAAATGTGATTGAGGCTATTCTAATGTTACAAAAAAAATTCACATTTTAGTGACTGCAAACAAAATTGGTTTCGAAAGTTCCGTTAGATTTAAGAAATTTCTCAAATTTTGACAAAGTCTCAGAGAGCAGTCTTCTACCTTGTCCCTCAATATATAATTCCTTATGTAAGCATGAAAGAAGTAACGGAAACACCTAATTTTAAAAAAGACAATGCGTGAGGCTATTCAAGTGTTACGGACTGTATGTATTCAACGATTCTAGCCATTTCTTTGTAATGTTTTTTTTAATATTACGAGCAATATCCGCGTTACCACCAAACGCAATACCATAGCAGATACCTCTGCATTTTCTGCACAAAAAATAGCTTCCATTTTTTCATTTCCTTTTATTTTCACTTATTTTAGAACTCAAAAACAGGGGTCTCATCACGTAACTTTTCAGATGATCATCGTCTCGACGATAGCAATGAACGCTATCGTTTTAACGTTGCTTCATGTAAATCTACCACCATCGTGTCGTCTATCGTTTATTTTACACAAATTTGCGGTATCTTTCAAGGGCTGCTTCTGGTAAAAGTATGCAATTTTGCTATTTAAAGCGAGAATTGGTAAAAAAAATTGGATATTGTGTAATTTTTCTCTATACAAAAGGAACTGTTGGTTTGTGCATAAGATAAGCAAACCAATTAGTATGCGGCATCTGCAAAATGGTTTTCATATAGATATATAAATTCTAGCAGTCCCTCTTCAACATTTTTGTTTTTGTCTCCGTCTTCGTATGTTTGCAATTTTCGGTTTTTTTGTCATTTAATAGAAACAAAATTGGTTATTTATAATGTTGGATGAGTTTGTATATATTTTGAATATATACATATACTTTGAATCTGTAGTCAATTACTTTGCAGATAATTTTAACGTTTTTACATGTATTGTAAACATGTAAAAACGTTAAAATTATCTGCAAAATATACAAAACAATGCAAGACGATACCCATTTAGCTATCGTGCAAACGCTATCGTCTTGACGATAGTGCTCCTATCAATATTAAGCTACATGAAGCAAAACTATCGCCGAAACGATATCGTCAGGCGATAGTGCTCTTACGCGATGAGATCCCAGTCCCTATATTTATCACAATCAACTAAAGTCGTCTTACTAGTCACACAACATTTTGACATTTGAGGCGAACGACTTTTACTAAATTCGTGAACCGCAATATGGTGAGTTTACATTCACCAGCTTTTTGACAATTCAGGTGAATATTATTTTTCACATTTGCAAATCACAATACCAGTCACATTCTCCTGTTCTTTTATTCGACTCGCAAACTCGCAATGGGGCCCATAATCCGCCTTACCAATAATCAACTTTAGTCTGGCAAAGACTTTACACTTTCTAAAATGCCCATACAAAACAGCTGATAATTTGTTGGTTTCCTAATTTGTACATATTTGGTTTTTTTATTTTGCTTTTTGCGTTATAAAGCCTTTGGGAGAAATCTAATGGACTAATTTATATGCAGCGGGTATAAATTTGTTTAAAATAATGTATTCGGTATAAAAATGATAAGTGGCCTTGTTTTCAGCAAAACCAAGTTATTGAATTTGAAACCTGCAATGGGGTCAAAAGTAGTAGGATTTAACATCCTGGGTTGTCATATTGAGTATAGCGACTTATCACAAAAAAAAAAGCATCGATTAAATATTCAACAGAAATTATGAAACTAATATTAGAAAAGGGAAAAGCTCGCAGGAAATGGTAAATGACAATATATTCCGACGATAAAACTATAATTTATAGACGTAATGACAGACTTGAATAGAGTGTCGGTGAATTTGAAAACTCATTTATATCTACCTAAATATATTTGGACGGCTGGCCAACATCTAAAGAAACTTTAACTCTAGATCCTTTGTTAAAAATATTTAATGGAAAATTAATAAGCGACCAGAAAAAAGTACAAACTTTTTTCGGAGCACCTGACACAAGTTTTTAAACCATTTTTACCTATCGAGGCGCCTTGAATTTTCTGATAGAAGAGTTGAAGACAAAATCCTTTATCTTTCGCTGAAAGAGATTAGGACTTATCTAAGACATTTTTATAACTATATATATTAATAGAAAATCAGCAGGACATGGATTATTAATCGAATAACTGTCCAAATCTTAAAAGAAATACATACCCTTTATAGTAGTGTTAAAAATTAGGCTTATAACCTATAACCACAGATACTATAGTTCTATTATCTGTGCTATAACCGTAAACGCATTTGGAGCAAAGGCCACTTAAATGTTTAATACATATTAATTAATGCATACACTCTACAAACTGTATCCATTTCTTGAATTTATTCTTGACTTGAAAAATGTTTTGCTTAAGCTTAGTACGCCGCTCGATCTAGATTTTAGCTCCCAGACAAAATTCTCTCCAAAATTTAGCTGAGCTGCGCTGAGCTAAATCTAAGCGAAACCATTTAGCCGAGTGGTACGCTGCTTCAGCTAAAAAATGAAATTTTCATTTCAAACTGTCATAATAGTAATATTTACTAAATAAAAAATATATACATACACATATTTAGCGCGACCATTAATGGTTCGGCACATTTTTTCAAAATAAATTTTTATAGATGACTTTAGTTCTCAGATCTTTTCGCTAGCATGTTTTCAGAGAATTTCACCCTAGATTCTGCACAACTAGAGCCACCAAATATCCCGAGGGTTCAAACATCGAAGGGCCTCGAATAATTCAACGCATCCTTAAAGAACTAGATTGCAATAAGGCAAGAGGACCCGACGGAATCCCGGCTATAGTACTCCAGAGCTGTGCACCAGAACTTGCACCTGTACTATGTAAGTTGTTTAGCGTGTCGTACTCCCAGAAGACGTTTCCTTCTTTCTGGAAGACCGGGCATTTAACCTATTCCAAAAACAAGGGAGGAAATGTCGGCCACAAAACTATCGTCCAATAGCGTTACTTTCAATGCTCTCAAAAGTAATGGAAAAGGCAATTAATGTCGAAATTATCAAAATCAAATATATAGAGGGCCACTGATTAATAAGCGACAGGCAATACGGATTTCGGAGCCGTCGATCCAAGTTGTTGTAGATGGTGTATCACCTAATTCGTTTGCTATAAATGCAGGAGTGCCCCAAGGCTCTTTTTCCAACTCTATTTCTTCTCCACATCAACGATTTGCTTGAATCGACAAATAATAATATCAACAGCTTTGTTGATGACAGCACTCTTATATCCTCCATCTCGAACAGTGGGCCTGTGAATGCGGCTACATCACACAGTCAGAGATGTGAACAAATTAGTTCTCTAAATGATCTAGACAAAATCTTGAAGTGGGAAAAAGAAAAGACAACTTGGTTGTATTTAATGCAAACAAGACACAGCTGATAGATGTTCCGAGGAACTCAAAGACATTATCCCTCGAAATGCAACTTCTGGGCGCCCCAGGCAGCTTATGCTCATGACCATACAGTACACTTGACAACCGCGAGACCATAAATTTTCCAAAACTCCTTCTGTTACAGGACAAGCAAACTTCGGAACTCGCTTCCTGGGGATATATTTACAGAAGACTACAATCTGCAGCAAATTAAATGCAGAGCTAACATATATCGTTCATTTACTAGAAGACTGTCATGATGCAGAATTATTCGTTTTATGATGCTTCATAATTGCTTCATAAGAGCGACATATCTCAGTTTGCTACAGTCGTCATCCTGTGTTAGTTGGTTTGGCTTTCTAAAAAACTGGCATATTTTGTGTTGACATTATTCGTGAAAATGTAATGATATTTGTAATGTAGATAAATAATAATATATAAGGCGCATTATTTCGTGTTGTGACTGAGTTGTTAAAATATTTTCCTCAAATCAAACTCAGTATAGTGCAACATGTGACGTTCTTGATGAAAAAAAAAAACTTTCGTCAACTGAAGTATTTCTTCTTATGACGTTATTTTCGTATAAAAGACTGGCTGTTTAGAAATCAGGCGTTTATATTATAAGACAATGTGTGGTTGTTAAAGATAATTTTGTCGATGTAATCTCTTAATAGCTCTCAACAACTCAAAATAAGACGAAATTGTTGATAAAAATTATAAATGTTTAGAAATATGTAATACACAATGACCACCGCACACGGGATGATTTTTGCCGGCATAACAAATTGTGTATATGAACTCCTTTTCATTGGAATGTATTTTTTACTTCGAAATGTAAGAATAGAATAGTATCCATTAAGTGGGTCGCTGGTGTAGGTTGCTCAAGTGGACCCTCCATAGCTTTCGATTCTCCGCCATCGACTCTAAATCATAAAGTGCAATCCCCATACGGGTAGAGGAAGGATTATGGACTTAATCTAACCATCTCATCCTGGGTCTACCTAGAGGACACCTGCCTGATTTTAATATTTTAAATTTAATCAGAGTGTTCGTCAATTGTTTCGTTATCTAATTTATCTTCAGTTCAATCAATACCACACTGAGTTTGAACAGAATACTTCTTTTTCGAAGCACATCGTGTCCGGCTTCGTTTTTTATCCAATGATATCTATAATTCGATGTACGCATATTCAAGTTGATCTTAGTCTTGCAATTTATTGTATGTCCATCGAGCGAACACTCTATCAATACAATTTTTCAAGTTAATTCAAATGGGAATAAAACAGTATGATTAAAGGATAATCACAGGGTTTTTTTCAAAAACACAGTAGTCATTTTTCTACGGGGTTTTCATTGAGAATGTCATGGTTACCCATACAAAAAACAAAGGAGATTCAGCACATTGAGAGGTAAATAAAACGAATGCTTAAAATGCTTTTATTATGCTGAATCAGTTTCAGTAATCGGCGATCCAGTAACAGGAGATCCATTTATTGTAAAAAAAAACTTTGTTTTGAGAATTTTTTTTCTGATTTAAAAAGGCTGGTCGGTTACCAGCACCAAATCACCAAATTCAGTTTTTTCTGCATACACTCAAGAGCAATTCAAGGTGGGTACTGTTATCAAAAGAAGAAGCAAGCAATAAAGATTACTTTAAGCAACGCTTTTCATGCCAAACTTAGGTTTACCAAAAAATAAAAGAGATAACATCAGTAACTTAATTAAAAAAATCGTATTCCACGTTTTTACAAGCCATTTTACGTTTTGCCATTTTACGATGAATTGATTAACGCCAGAACAACTCGTGCAAATTGTGTAATCTTATTTTTAAAGCCATGGTTCGGTTCGCCCGAAATCATTTTTAAGCAGTAATGGCATTAAACTGTCTATTTAATAAATCTATCATATACATTAACATTAGCTGCAAGTACTTTATTCCATATCGAATTTGTATACCTCTAAAGAAAAAAACCCTTTAAAAGTTGAAATCATATTTTAAGCTCATAAGACTGTGAAAATAAAATGCCTAAGTACAAAACTATTGGTTTTTTTTTTCTAATAATAACGACACTTTTGAACATATGATGCCCAAACAACACGTGCAGAATTTACTGTGCAGCAGGATTAGAAAACACATGTTCTTATGTGGTAATACAAAGGTAAATTCTGCACCCAGCGTAGCACTGCAACATGTCTCTTTTTCTAAATCCACTGCACAGCAATGCAGTGAATTAAATTAAATAGACTTGGCAGCATCGAATTTTTAAATTCAGCTACTGATGCATACGAGGAAAAGAGAGACAGGAATTATTTGTCGCCTGTGTTGCGCTCTTGTATTTTTTCCTGCATTGTCAGCAACCGATGCAAATTGAATTCTGCACATCTGTTTCATCTGCAGTACTGATTGCAGTGAAGCGTTCAGAATTTCTGCACATGTGTTTTGGAAATAACATTCCTATGAATATAATTCTTGCAATAATTACGTCACAATTCAAAGAAGAGAATGTTTTCGTTCAGGTAAAAACCATAAATGACTAGTTGTTGTCGATTTACCTTTATGGATATATTAAATACACAAAAGTACACTAGTCAATTTCGAAATTATAAGATTTCTTAAATTTTCTGCAAGGCGGTAGTCAACTGAAAACTTTAAACACGTTTTCTGCAAAATGGAGTTTTTTGAGTTATGACAGTCTTCAAGTAAATGAGCAACATCTGCAAGCATCTCGGGACGTTGATGAAGCCTTATAGGTTGGCCTTTCCCGGGAGAAGTATTAAAAAAAAAATTAAAATGAATTAAAGCCATACGTGGATTATGGCGTTAATTCGAATAACGCCATAATGGTGTTAGTTTATATGGTATTCGTTCACGGCACCCAACAAAACACCAAATTTGTTTGCGATATTTTTATTTTTTGTTTATTAATTTTTATCAATTTTATGTTATTTTAATAAAGTGTAAGTGCAATATTTTAATATTTTTACTGGCAATCCATTCTTTAACATGGCGTGAATTGTGAATTGGCACATTATCCTTTTGGAATACCCATTGAATAAGTCCACAAAGGTCCGTTATTGCGGGGTAGCTACTTCCAAAAAGTTTTGCAAGAAATACTAGTAATTTTATTGGAAACGATTTCCAATTTAAAAGCACTGAAGAATGAAATTGCACCCTATACCATAACTCCCCGGAGATCGTGAAAGTAATAGTTTTAGTTGCAGGACCATCCAAGTTTAACTCCTTTTTGTTCGAAAAGCCGGCTTTGCTCCAATTTCTGGAGACCACTTTCATCTTTACATAAAATAAAAAAATAAATAAATAGGTGGCGCAACAGGCGGTAGACACCCTAGGCCTAGGCCTAGCTTCTCGCAACCATTCGTTTGGTGAGTTTCTATTTTTCGGACGAATGGAAGGGACCTACAATTTTATGCCGAGTCCGAACGGCTGAATTGAGAAGCTTTTTCAGGACAGTTATACTCTCGGATGTTTGTCAGACGTTCGCGAGAGGTGGCACAGTAGAAAAAATCTTAAGTGTAATTTGTGTTTTTCCGGGGATTGAACCGGGGATCCCTCGCACAGTAGTCCAGCACACTAACCACTGCGCTACTGCGCCCACCTTTTATCTTTACATCCCATGGTATATTCAAGGCGTAGGTTGCTTGCGTGCTTGATTAGACGACGTTTTTTTTTCATTTTTTGTAGTGGATTTGCTACAGAAAAACACAGAAAATTCCATAATTTTTTTTGTAAATCAAGCGCCTTAAGACACTAGTCTTTGAACTTTCTAGTTTTTTTGTAGTGTTCTGTGATGCTTGCTTTGTAGTTGTTTCCATAAGATACCGTATTTCTTACAAAGTTTCATATCAGTTGTTCACTTTGAGCAATTTTATGAGCCATTTCACGATTTGAAAAGCTTTCCGAGGGGTAAGCTTTAACTTTTGCCCTTTCAAATTAACTTTTTACTACTCTTTGTCCGACCACTTGTTGTTAACTAACCACTTTTACCGGTGCGTCGATTCAAGTGAACAAAAAGAATGCATCCATTTTTGCTTGGTATTTTTTTTTTCAGACTCTTACTGACTAAACTCCCCTTCTCCTTTTGGCTTTATTCAACAGCCCCCTGGAACCAATATTCGTATTACTTCGAATTATATTGCTTCTACCTCATAAACTTTCCTGTTCTTCTATGAGGGTGTGCTCTGGCTTTCTTCTCTCTTCTTGGTTTTGAGCACGATTTCGATAAATACCAGGTTCCAGCTGCGTTCGCTTGCGATCATCTTCCCAATCATATTTTTCGGGGAAATATAACCTATCTCCGATTCAAAATCCTGTCTTTCCACGGTGCACCTGCTGAACGTAAAGAAGGCATAAAAAGCGTCGCCTACCAGTGAGTCGCCGTACTGGCATGGCGGATAGTACTTTTCGCATTTTGTGTAGGTACGAATTAAAATAGACATGTCCGGTTAGAAACTGCGTGGTATAATAATTTATTTTTCCGTGTTTTCACGTTGTCCATTCAGCGATGTCTCTGATCAGCCTGGCGGTCCATCTACCTCTTGTTTCAGAGTTCCACCTTAGTTGCCATAAATGTTTGGTGGCCTGTTTTGCTTCAGTGGTTACCGCTTCTGCTCCTACTTCCGCTCTCTTCTCATACATTACCCTTCTCTCTGCGACTAAGAGGTCAATGGGTACCACTCCGGTAATGACAAGAGAGGCTGGTTCTGATACAGTGCGGTAAGAACTTGCGATGCGGAGGGCTCCGCGTCTCTGTACTGCTGCCATCTGTTTTCTGTACTTCTCCTTTTTGAGCGCATCTGCCCATATTTCGCATCCATATAGAAGTATCGCGTGTGTAATTGTCATAAGGAGCCTTCGTTTGCTTTCTCTTGGTCCTCCAACGCTTGCCATGAAGTCTGCTAAGGAATGTGATCACTTTAGCAGCTCGTTCGGAAGCGGATTTAATATGAAACCAGAATGTAAGTTTTGAGTCGATAGTTATCCCAAGATACTTTACTGCGTTTTTGCTGGTGATTACATCTGGGCCTATAATTTAATTTAATAGATGGCGCTACAGTCCGGGGTGGACCTGGGCCTCAACCAACACGCCTCTCCAGTTAGCACGATCTTTGGCTAACTGCCTCCAGTTGCGCACTCCAAGTTGGTTGAGGTCCCCTTCCACTTGTGCGCGCCACCTAAGGCGAGGTCTTCCTCTACTGCGTTGTCCCTCCGGGTTGGAATCGAAGACTCTTCGGGCCGGAGCGTTGGTGTTCATTCGCTCTACATGTCCTAGCCATCTTAGTCGACTGATACGTACTTTTCTGACAAGGTCGATGTCGCTGTACAGCTCGTAGAGTTCGCTGTTGAATCTCCTCCTCCAAATCCCGTCAACGCAAACGGGACCGAAAATTACTCGAAGAATTTTGCGTTGACGACGACCCTGCAAAACGAAAAAAGGACAATGACGTTCGGGTCTGCACGTGGAATGTTCGAACCCTGAACAGACCGCGTGCAGCCGAACAATTAGCGGAGGCCCTAGACTGTTACAAGGCAGATATCACCGCCATTCAGGAGGTGCGGTGGGATGGGCCAGGCAAAAGAAGGATGAAAACCTGTGACATCTACTACGGTGACTGCTACAGAGAGCAGAACTGCTATTTGGATGCGGATTCGTTGTAAGCGGCAGACTTAGGCAAGAAGTCTTGAGCTTTCGACATGTAAGTGAGCGCCTTGCAACTATCCGCATCAAGGCTAAATTCGCCAACATCAGCCTGATATGCGCTCACGCCCCCACAGAAGATAAAGACGACGCTACCAAAGAATGTTTCTATGAGCTCCTCGACAAAACATATGAGCAATGTCCTAAATACGACGTTAAAATTGTCTTAGGTGATTTTAACGCCAAAATAGGAAAGGAGGACATCTTTGGTAGCACAATCGGAAAGCACAGCCTACACGACACCACGTCTGGAAACGGACTTAGGCTAATTGACTTTGCTGCGGGACGTAATGCTACTATAGCAAGCACACGGTTTCCACACCTCAACATTCACAAAGGAACATGGCGGTCACCAGACCATCCAACGGTCAATCAAATTGACCATGTTGCGATCGACGCAAGGCACTCCTCGAGTATTCTAGATGTCCGAACTTTCCGAGCGGCCAACATAAGACTCGGATCACTACCTTGTTGTAGCCAAGGTACGTATGCGGATATCCCAGACACCACAACAACGAGGAAATACTGTGAGAAGATTCAACGTTGAACGGCTACAAACGCAACAAACCACCAGAACTTTTTCCGATCGCGTCTCCCTCAACCTCTCGAGAAGTCCTGTGCAGCCAGCATCAAGTGCTGAAGACCAGTGGCATCGATGCCAAGAAGCCATCAGAAAAGCCGCAACTGATGTGCTAGGTTTCACCCGAACACCACCGCGAAACCCCTGGTTTGATGAAGAGTGCCGGCAAGCACATGCAGCAAAGCAACTGGCCTACAAAGCGGCGCTGCAGAGAAGGACGAGAGCAGCTCGTGAGCTCTACGAGCAAAAACAGAGGGAAGAACACCGGCTTCTCCGGAGGAAAAAGAAAGAGCATGAGAAGCCCGCGATCGAGGAAATAGAGAGGTGTTACTCCAGGAACAATGTTTGGAAGTTTTACCAAAAGGTAAAAAGAACGTGTCACGGGAACAAGGCCCGAACAGAGACCTGTAGAGACGAACAAGGAAAACTTGTAGTAGAGTCACAGTCGGTGCTGAGGACATGGAAAAACCATTTCTGCAGACTGCTAAACGGCGAAGACGACACAAATTCCGCTGTCAGGCAGAATGAACCATTCAACCTGGGCGATGAAAGCCAAGACTTCCGTCCACCTGACCAAAATGAGGTAAGGATAGCAATATCCAAGCTGAAGTCCAACAAAGCTGCAGGACCGGACGGTTTATCGGCCGAGCTTTTTAAGGCAGCAGGGGATGACTTGGTAGAGAGCATACACCAACTCGTTTCTAAAATTTGGTCAGAGGAAAGTATGCCTGATGAATGGAGCCTCAGCATTGTTTGCCCGATCCATAAGAAAGGAGACCCTCTAAACTGCGCCAACTATAGAGGCATCAGTCTCCTTAACACCGCTTACAAGATTCTGTCTACTGTACTGTGTGAACGCCTGAAACCATTTGTCAACGAACTGATTGGACCCTATCAGTGCGGTTTTAGGCCCGGTAAGTCCACAACCGACCAAATATTCACACTACGGCAGATCCTGGAGAAAACCCAAGAAGTCCAAATCGATACTCATCACCTATTTATCGATTTTAAAGCCGCATATGACAGCATTGATAGAGACGAGCTATACAGAGCCATGTCTAGTTTTGGCATCCCTGCCAAACTTGTCAGATTGTGCAGAATGACGATGGAGAACGCTCGCTGCTCCGTAAAGGTCGGAAACAGTCTCACCGAGACCTTTGATGTCAAAAAAGGATTTAGACAAGGTGATGCGCTGTCATGTGACTTTTTCAACATCATTCTTGAGAAAATTGTGCGAAACTCGCAAGCCAACACCAGGGGCACAATTTTCCAAAAGTCTGTGCAACTACTTGCATACGCTGACGACATCGACATCATTGGCAGAACACAGCGAGCTGTCACTGGTGCGTTTGCAAGTATCAGTACAGAGGCGGCAAAAATGGGTTTAGTGGTGAATGAGGGCAAAACAAAATATATGCTGTCAACGAGAAGGGACACACAACATCGACGAATCGGACAGAACGTCACGATAGACAGCTATAACTTTGAGGTAGTTCGGGACTTTGTCTACCTCGGCTCCGCTATTAATTCTGAAAATGACATCACATCAGAAATCAAGCGAAGAATTACACTTGCCAACCGCTGTGACTTTGGCCTAAGAAGGCAATTGATTAGTAAGGCCTTGTCGAGAAACACCAAGGAGACTCTATATAAGACCCTCATCATCCTAGTCCTGCTTTATGGCGCAGAATCATGGACGTTGTCAAAAGCGGATGAAGATCTCCTTGGTCGCTTCGAACGCATCTGGGCCTATATGAAATTCAATTTGCGTCGGGATATGTTTTCGTCAGTAGGACAATCTCCGTCTTTTCAGATGCAAGACTAAGACCATGGGTTTCTACCCAGAAATAGACACGTCTCATAATTTGATTCAACTTTCTTCGTGCTTCCTCAGTGTCCCTCGCAGTTATCACCGCGCCTATATCGTCGGCGTACCCTATCAAATAGGTGTCGTTAGGCATTTCGATACGGAGGATTTCGTCATAAAATATGTTCCAGAGGTCGGGTCCAAGGATTGACCCCTGCGCTGCTCCTGTTGTGATTTGTTTAACACGAGGCCCTTCTTTTGTGGCGTAAATGAGTTTTTGTTCGCTTAGGTAGTTTTGGATTATACGAAGTAGGTACTGCGGTATCCTATAGACCTCCTCGAGCGATTTCAACATGAGTGATTTTGCATGGTATAGGAAAAAATTAGTATGTAAAACTACCGTTATGGGTCCATTATCAAGTTTGAAATTATGTTTGTTTTAAGCGGCTCATAGACACTACGTGTGCTGACACCAAAAATCAAAATACAACTGGCACGAACATATGCAGTAGGCTTGCGCCTACAGGAATTTGCAAGGCATTCGTTATATAGTATTATAGAGCAGAAGTTCCCAAACTTTTCCATACTGCGTCTCCCTATACAGGTTATAACGGAACAAAGGGGTTTTCAATGAGTATTGGCCGACATTGAAATGGAATAAAACAAGCTGTGTGCAAGGTATTAACGAATCCCATGTATGCCATTATTGTATCGAACATAACACCATGCCCAAATGTCCGCCGCAGCTTCTCACGTTGTCACGGATCCGAGTGGTTCAATCTGCCGCATGGATCCGGCTTAATTTGGGCGATGGCATTGGTTATGTTGGGTTTAAGGACATCGGTTGATTGCGGTTTATTCGCATTGAGCTGCGACTTCAGGCAACGAAACAGAAAAAATTTTGCGAGGTCAAATCGCACGATGGTGGCCAATTCACGTCACCTCTGATAGAGATCAGATAACCATACCCTGCAGCTGAGTGACACATAGCCACCTCTTGCTGGAACCACATGTTAGCAGCATCATTTTGTAGTAAGTACTCGCCGTTGATGGTATTGGCCTTACCAACGTTATGAAAAAGTACGGAGCAATAACGCCACCGCTGCCGGTCTGAAATGCGGACCAAACAGCTTTTTATGGATGCATTGCCACCTCGTGTTGGTTGGCGTCACACCTTGTATGGCAATTTGGGTATTCATCCAAAAATGCGGCACGTCGCTAAAGATGATTTTTCTATGGTCATTCCTTACATTAGATATCATTAACTTTGAGCTCGTGGTTCAGTTGGAACTTGTATAGGCCCAAGTCTCGACGCAAAATTCGCCAAGTTGAAGTCTGCAAAATTCTTATACTTCTTGTGCACGGCAAAACACAATGGCCAACATCGAACGAACCCGACCCGACATTTTTTTTTCAAATCGAGCTCAAGCTGATGGAACGTCGTGTGCGGGCGACCTGTTCGTATCGTCTTGCGACGCCCCATGGCATCGCGACGCACAGTTAGGGAACTCCTGGTATAGAGCATACAATTTTTAAACTACTCGTTATATAGAACCATTAATGAAAAAAAAATGTTGATTCGTTATATTGGAAATTCGTTTCATTGAGCATTCGTTATACTGGACGTCCACTGTATGATCTTCTTTTTCTAGCATTTGAGTTCGTCATAAAATGCTTTGTCTATAACAATCAATACTGAGATTTTAACAACATTAACTATTCTCAGCTGGAAGTAGAGGCAAGTCTTATTGAATGGGATTGTAATCCCCTTTTGATCAAATCAAGTTCCTTTATTATCATAATTCCAGCATTTATCTCTCTACGTTATTTAATACACATGTTCCGGTAAAAGTGAAACCAATAAAGAACGGCCAGTGACATTTGTCTACTATCAAAATTAGGAATCTTACGAAATCAGGGTTATAACAGATTAGACTTTCATCTTTGCGTCTATCGTACCCGAGGCAAATATAAATTTTACACGATCATATTGAATCCTTCTTTCAAAGATCAACAGCTTTGGAAAAAACTGTGTGCAGTAGAAATGGCAAGCATTGCTCTAGTTTGGATAATTTAAAATTAGAATTAAACCTTTAAAAACTTCCATTCCATTAGTAGAAAATTTAGATTTTTTTTTTTGTGGTAGAAGTCCAGATTTTGTTGCTAGCTGTTGTTAGTGAAGTCAAAAGCAATTGGTTTAGAGGAGGTAATCTTAGAATTGCATTTATTAAATGGTTTTGAAGAATGCATTCACCAATATTGTTTTATTCTACAACCCTAATCAATATACATTATACATAGTTGCTCGTGCACCAAATGCTTAGGTTCATGCATACATACATCAAAGACAACGCACAGACAAATCATATACATACCCTTTTTATTAATTTTAAGTACATAGTTACAGTTTGCAACAGTCCTGTCCTGCTTAGTGTTCAAAATGTAATTAATTCGATTAAACGACAAGATTGCGATGAAGCAAACTTAAAACGACATCGTTTTATTCATTCGTCTCGACGATGATCGTTTGATAAATTACGCGATTAGCCCTGTTCTAAAAAAGAACATGCAAAATTATTACATATATGTATCAGTAAATTGTAAAGTCATGAGCAACAATAGCGTATCCCCAATCAAAAAAAAAAAAATAAACAAAACAATATTGTTCTCGGAGAATCATTTACATACTCTGAAATTCTATCCAATGGAACTAGAAAACTATTTTCCTTCTAGTAGGCTCCACTCCAATGCATGAAATGTCAATAATTATTAATGTACGGCTGCTGCCAGCTGATTTGTATAAAATACGCAAATTGCACTTGTTTCTGACTTAGATAAAGAAAAAGAAATCGTTTAATCAAAAGTAGATTTTGATTCCGAACCCATGGGTGTCAATATCGTAAAATGGGTGCGTAGTGGTTGGGCGCTATAGGGGTGTCACAGAGTATTTGATATTTAATAGACCTAATTTAATTTTTACATTTTACATTTTTCAATTAGCAATAAAATTTATTTATCAGAAATGTAAAACAAATATTTAATTTTGGGTACGAAAAGAAGGAGAAATCTTGCCTAATTCCCAAAGAACACGGGTCATAACACCCCAGCTGAGTCGACCCTAGACTATAGCAAGATAAGAAACAAAACCTACGAAATCCTACTTCTTTCTAACTAGTCACAAAATTAGATTAAAAATTAAGAGAATTATTATATAAAAAAATACAAACAAAACGTCCTACAACTAACTTCAATTATTTTAATATCACAACAAGACCAATTTTGACTGAAAATTGGAGAAGACATTTTGTTTTTCAGCCATGATGAAATAATAAGAAATACAATATTGGTTCCAGCAGCTGAGATAAATCTTACCTACGTTTTAATTTAAAAACAAGTTGAATTTTTTTCGCACTGTAAATGTAATCAATGAATTTTTATTCCTTATATTCGTCAATGACAAAAAGTAATTAAAACTTCACCATATCCCGACGAATATCAAATTCACATTCAATACAACATCTAGACTACTAGCCAAAGATTAAAAAAGAACTGAATATCCAGCACCCACAAGATTTTCCTCGCAGATAAAAAAAATAAATAATATCATGCGCTCTCGATTATTGGCCTGTGGTGAATTTACGCGAAAATGCAAAATAAAAATGGCCGATGTGTAAATTGAGAAGATGTTAACATCCGGATGTGGTGACAAATATAATTTTAAAGCCAATGTTTCAATTGAGCTAAATAATAATTATCTTCGGCTGATATATTTTAAGGCCGTGTGTCAAATGTTCTAAATAATTATCCTCGGACAATTTTCTGACACTTATGAAAATGTTGAAAATTTAAGTTCACCAAACTCCAATCTTAAAACATAGATTTATCGAATTTCACGTTTAATTAATTAGAATTAAGGGTTTTCTTTTCTCTTCAACAATTTAACTAAACTCAAGTCAAAAAAACGTCAAAAATTAGCCTAGAGGAAAATTCTTATCTTGCCCCGAAGCAGGATCATTTTCGGACAGCTGAAAATTCGTTTTCCACCACGATCACGATGGTGTCAGAAAATTATCCAAGGATATTTAGTGAAATTGATACACGGTCTTAAGTACTCATATGACTCTTATGTCGTTTTCGGTTGGTTATCCACAACCGCCCGGAAGCAATCTGAAAGCGTTTGATTGGCACTCAACTGACATTTATTCTACTGAAAAGAAGAGAAATTTGCTTCTGGATTTGAATTCAGAATCGCGGAGAGTTCTTCCGGACGGTTCTGGACGATCAACCGAAAACGATATTAACAAACATTAGTGTCGTATGTCAACACACAATATACAAAGCTTGGTCATTTCATTTAAAGAGGTCTTTCAGTACCCGTTGTGTTATTATTACCTATAACGTCTAAATCTCAAAACTGCTAGCATTAAATTTTTTGTTGAAGCAAACATAAGCACTAGCCCTTTTGGTTCACGGCGGAGAGAAATGTCATCGATCAATTCGTGCGATTTTGTTTTAGTGCTGAGTGTGCCATATGTTATAGAACGTTCGAAATAATTTGAATAAGTCGATATTTTGCGCAGTTTCAATGTTTCTACAATGAATTGCACTGTGGTCAATGTAAAAAAAAAATAGCAATGGCGCACAAAGGTTTCATACTTTCGCCGCACTGAACCAAAAGGGCTGGCGTTTATTTTTGCTTCATTTTTCCTCGCAGGTTTGTATGAAACTGACATTTCACTAGCAGTCCATGTATATCATGTCAATGACCTATACACATGTCAAAAATAGTGTCATTTTTTGAAATACTGACGTTATTATGACCTCAGATTTTGTACTAAAGTTGTCAACGCGTGTGATCGCCTGTCAAATGGTGTCTCTGGCATCGTACCACGCCGCGTGAGACGACTGACACGAGTTGTATGTCACGACCAAATGACTGATAGTCTGATATGGGCCACAGTATGATCGAATGTTAATGCTGTTAGGACTGAATGACGACTCATTGTGACATGATGTCGGACCCACATTGCAGCACGAATGGCATTAGGGGTATTCATGCAACGTCGTAAACTCGTCGTAAACGTCGTAAGTTTACGGCGTGGTAAATTAACTGTCAAAATTTGTATGGAAAATCATTTACGACGAGATGGTAAACTTACTACGCGAATTGGTGTGGAAAACCGAGATGGTAAACTTACGACGAGGCCAATGTGACATTACACACTTGAAATAAAGGCGCGAAATCAGAAACAAATTACTTTGCATGCATTTATAATACTTTTGATGCATTTATAAATAGAAATTGCACATTGTACTATTCCAAGTGTAGGATAATTAATTAATACATCAAATTGTATTGAAAGCAAGTTTTAAAATAGTTTCAATAACGAAATTTTCAATTCCAAACAAAGGATGTTGTTTTCGCTGAAATGGAAATTATTGAAAATAAAACGCTTCGACTGTAATGAACAAATTTATTTAAGACTAAAGAAAGCGCGGTACCGTCACCGTAGACATCCAGAGAAAGACTAGCTTAGTAAATGAGAGTTTTGGCCGCAACATTCTGCCGAATAGCAAAATGCGATCAAAAATATGAAATGCTTCACTTATACTTCAACCACGCGCTCTATAGGTTCCTCTGATGGTGAGAAAAGACGAGCTATCTTGACTATGGGACGCGTAAGTAGTCCATCTGCCGTCTTCAACGTGACAACTCGAACGCTTCCATCTGCACCAGGATGAACGTCAGCGATTCTAGCCAGCTTACTCTTAGTCGGGGGTAACCTCTCATCTCGAATGACGACTAAATCTTGTTGAAGATCAGGAAACTTTGTTTACAAAAATCTAAGCGATCTTGACTATTAATGTTTTTATAATATTTTATTTTTCAAATAAAACTTTTATTCTTCTCTAAAACTTCAATCCGATTAGACCTATTTCATTAGGTTATGGGCCATCATTAGGCTTTTCGGAATTATTAATTAACAGAGAAGGGAATTATACGATTGTACAGAGGTATACATGGCGTCGTATCAGAATACTTTTGAGAAGCTGCAAGGTCGTGCGAATTATCACGATTGGGCGTATTCGGTGAAAAATCTATTCATCATCGAAGGATTATGGGACTCCGTTCTTGGAACGGAAACAGTAGCTAAGACCAACGAAAAGGCTAAAGCTAAATTAGGATTGTTAGTCGAATCAATCAACTTCGTCCACATTGAAGAGGCAACTACCACGAAAGAGGCTTGGGGAAATCTGAAAACCCTTTATGAAGATTCTGGATTATACAGGAAAGTCAGTCTCTTGAAAACATTGTTGACCGCATCGTTGGAGAACTCGAATTCTGTGGAGCAATACGTCAATACAGTGATCTCAACCGCACACAAGTTATCGTCAGCAGGAATGAAGGTATCCGAAGAATGGATAGGTGTAATTTTATTAGCTGGGCTGCCTGATGACTACCGTCCTATGATAATGGGAATTGAGAGTTCAGGACAGCAAATAACAGGCGATTTTGTCAAGATTAAATTGCTGCAGGAGGTCAAGCATCAGGATCTTCAAAAGCCAACGGCGTTCCAAGCAAACAGGAATGAAAACAGTGATGACAGAAAGAGTACCATTTGTTATGAATGTGGAAAGTCTGGACATATCGCGAAGAATTGTTACAAGAAGAAAAAATCACGATCGAACAACGGCAAGAAAAATGAAAAGGCTGTTAAGAAGGGTTTATATATATCCTTCACCGCACAGGAAAATTCATCTGAGAATGATTGGTTTGTCGATTCAGGCGCTTCTGGTCATTTTACAAAGAATAAAGAATGGATGATAAATATGAAAGAGTTTCGTGAATCCATCATTGTAGCTGATAACTCCAAGTTGACAGCAGAAGCTAAGGGAGATGTGCTAATCAAAATTTTGGTTAACGGAAAAGAAGAGGATCTCATTATTAGGAACGTTCTCTATGTTCCTCGAATTTGTGCTAATCTTCTATCTGTAGTGCAGATTACAAGCAATGGGAACAAAGTCAACTTCAGTGAGAAAGGATGTAAGATTTCAGACATGGCAACGGGTGAGTTGATTGCAACTGCTACTAAAGAAAAAGGACTTTACAAGTTAGATGTGAAGAAATATGAAGCTTATGTTTGTGGACAGGATGTTTGGCACCGTCGCGCTGGACATTGCAATGACAACATTTTGTTTAAAATGAAAAATGGAGCTGTCACAGGTGTACATTTTTTAAAGAACAAATCAAATGAGTTTTGTGAAATTTGCATTCAAGGTAAGCACGCAAAGCTGCCATTCAAACCATCTAAATCATCGACCGCTGGGATTCTTGAGCTGATACATTCGGATCTTTGTGGACCTATCGAGAAAAAATCACTTGGAGGTTCGAAATATTTTCTAACTTTTCTGGATGATTTTTCTGGGCGATTATTCATATACTTTCTGAAGACAAAGGACGAGTGCTTTAGAAAATTTGTTGAGTTCCAGAAGATGATCGAGAGAAAGAGAAAGAGAAAGAAATCTATTAAGAGATTCAGGACGGACAACGGTACTGAATATTGTAATGTAGAGTTCCAGAGCTACCTTAAGAATTGTGGTATTATACATGAAACAACCGCTCCTTATTCACCACAACAAAATGGAAAGGCGGAAAGAATAAATCGCACAATTGTTGAAAAAGCTCGTTGTTTGCTTTTTGACGCTGGTATGCCAAAGGAATTCTGGGCAGAGGCGGTATCAACTGCAGTCCATATTTACAATAGAACTTCAAGTCGTATTCTGGATGATTTCAAGAGTCCTGAGGAAATGTTTTGGAAAAAGAAACCTAACCTAAAGTACATGCGCATTTTTGGATCTACTGCAATGGTACATGTACCCAAGGAGAAGCGGAAGAAGTTTGATCAGAAATCCGTGAAACATGTCTTTGTCGGATATTGTGAAAACTCAAAGGCGTACAGGCTTTACAACGTGAAGAAGAGATGTTTTTCCATAAGTCGAGATGTTGTTTTTAACGAAATGGAATCGTATTTTAGAGTTGAAGATCTGGCTATATCAGACATCAAAGAATACTGTTTTTTCCCGCTGTTTGATGAATTCCCTGAAGTTCAAGAACCAGTTATTGAAGAGAATGTTTCTGTTAATGAGATTCCTGGTAACATTGAGGAGGATTCAGAGTCATTCTTTTCCGGTGAAGAAGGTGAAGACCAACCTGTTGATATTCCAGTAACATCACCGCCGCAGCTAAGAAGGTCAGAGAGAATAGCGAGTCGTAACCCATGTTTACTTGCTAAGGGGAATGAAGATCCTTTGACTTATGATGAAGCCATTCAAAGCGAAGATGCTGAATACTGGAAAGAAGCTATTCAAAAGGAGTATGACTCTATGTTAAAAAACGGCACTTGGGAAACTTCTGATCTACCTACTGGTCGTAAGCCGTTAAACTTGAAATGGGTTTTCAAGAAGAAGTACTTGCAATCTGGAGAGCTGGATAAGTATAAAGCAAGACTAGTTGCTAAAGGATATCGTCAGAAACCTGGAATCGATTATGATAAAACATTTTATCCAGTTGTCAGGTATGAAACTATTCGTTTTTTAATTGCTATGGCTGTTAAATATGATCTGGAGATCTTCCAAATGGATGCAGTCACTGCTTTTCTTCAAGGAGAACTTACGGATGAAATTTACATCAACCAACCGGAAGGATTTCATCAGATTAAGGGGAAAGTATTGAAACTAAAGAAATCAATTTACGGTTTGAAGCAATCGTCGAGAGTCTGGAATAAGAAACTGGAAAATGCTTTAAAGAAAATGGGGCTAAATCAATCTAAATCTGATTCCTGCTTGTATTACAATGTAATAGAAAATAAGATGTTTTTACTGACGATTTATGTGGATGATCTTATCATATTCACAAATGATATGAATTTCATGGAATCATTCAAGATTAATTTAATGTCAATCTTTGATATGAATGATCTTGGAAACGCATCGACTTTTCTTGGTATCCGACTGACAAGAGATTAAAAGAAAGGGACAATTGCAATTGATCAGGAAAAATTATATCAAGGATATGCTGGAAAGATTTAAAATGGAGGACTGTAATTCAGTGTCGACCCCGATGGAAATGAAGTGTAAACTTCCTAAGCCTGACACCAAGGATGCAATTGAAGTTCAATTCCAAGAACTTATTGGAACTCTTCTATTTCTGGCAAGAGTGACAAGACCAGATATTCTGTATGCTGTCAATTACTTGAGCAAATTCAACAACTGCCATGGACAAGAGCACTGGATAGCAGCTAAGAGGATTCTGCGGTATCTCAAGGGCACAATAAACAAAAGGATAGTTTATTCTAGAGGGAGTCCAATTGATAAGAAAATCACTGGGTTTTGTGATGCGGACTTCGCTGGTGATCCTGAAGATAGACGATCTACCACTGGTTTCGTTTTCTTGTTGAGTGGAGGTGCGGTTACATGGAATACCAAGAAGCAGCCAACAATAGCTTTATCTACCACAGAAGCCGAATATATGGCCTTAGCCACCGCTGTGCAAGAGACTATGTGGTTGCACAATTTGCAGAACGAAATAGAACCTGGTGCAGAAAAGATTACTTTACATTTGGATAATCAGAGTGCGTTGCAGTTGGCAAATGTTGTAGACGGCGGCGACTGCGTGACGGCAGCAAATGGCGGCTGAATTTGGGTGCCTCTCACTCACTTCCAGAATAAAAACACTTCTTCTTCTTCTTTCCAAAGTTTATTACCTTGGTTGGGTTTTGAGAGAGTTTTATATCTAAATATACAAATATAATACGATAAAATAAATACCTACTGAATAATTAATAAAATAAATTTCTCACTTTTTGGTCGCGTCTGCACCTTTCCAAATTCATTACCAAATAAAATGACAGAGATACGCAGATACAATTCTGCCAACTATGAAATATATAAGTGCTACCAAACCGGTGCCATTGCATTTGTAGACGATGGGCGCGTTCACTCTAAATGCAGTTCAGCCGGTTGGTGACATTCCCCCACCCGTGAATCCCTCTGATTCACACCAACATCCAAAACGGCGAGTTTCTTTGCCGGGCGTCTCAGCTGACCGCTTGCGGTTTGAATATCTGCAGACCTCACTTGACCATCTTTTCCAGCGAACACCTTGACTATCTTACCTCTCTGCCATCTGCTTCTCGGCAAATCGGAATCGCATACGATCACAAGATCATCCTTCTTCAAAGGCGGCACTTTCTCAAACCATTTGCATCTTCGAGTCAGTACTGGTAGATACTCTGCTATCCACCGTCGATAAAAATGGTTTTTCAGCTGCTGCGCAATTCTCCACTGCTTCCTAAGGCACATGAGCCTTTCATTTACTGGACCTGGCGTCTGTGTAGAGTTCATTTCACCCAACAGGAAGTGATTTGGCGTCAAAGGGTCTGGCTCGTTGGGATCCACAGGAACATGTGTCAATGGGCGGCTATTTACGATGTTGGCTGCTTCCAGTAGTAAGCTTCGTAAGGTATCTTCCCTGGGAACCCTCTCTCGTAAAGTGGAACTTAGACATCGCTTCACGCTCTGGACTTGCCTTTCCCAGACTCCACCAGCGCTGGGATCAGCCGGACTGTTGACAACCCAGTCTATTCCAAAACCGGATAGCTGTCTTTGAATTTCGTTCACGTCGAAGAAATCGGTGACATTAAGTAGCTCTTTCTTGATACCAACAAAATTGGTACCATTGTCACTTCGAATTCGTTTAGGCACTCCTCGTAGGTTCACAAAATTCCTTATGCATATAATGCATGCATCCGTGGATAGATCTGTGGCCAGTTCCAGATGCACAGCTCTTACGGTGAGACAAGTGAACAAAGCAACCCATCTCTTTTCACGACGTCTTCCGATTGCTACCGTAAGTGGTCCAAAATAGTCCAAGCCGGTAAATGTAAATGGGCGAACAAAGGCAGTGAGCCTTTCCATAGGCAATTGACCCATCATCGGCTGACTTGGCTTGGCTAATTTGACTTTACACCATTGACAGCTTGATCTTGCTGCTGCTAGTTGGGACCTTAGGCATGGAATGTAATATTTTTGACGAATGGCTGCAATAACTGTTTCATGATTTTGATGGAGCATTTTCTCATGATAGAAAAGAATCAATAGACGCGTAAGACGATGGTCCTTTGGCAAAATAATCGGACGGCGAGTTTCAAATGGGATTATCGAAGCGGCATCAATTCTTCCCTCAATTCGGATCAAGTTATCTTCTCCCATGTACGGACTTAACTTATAGATACTACTATCTGATGTAATTAGCTTACCCTTCATCAATGAAAAATACTCATCACGGAATACTTGGCGTTGGACGTTTCTGCATAACAATTTCTCTGCAAATTCCTCTTCTTCTGCGGACAACTCGCCAACCTTTAATGGCTTTCTGCAAACTCTCAATACCCAGGCAACGGTGCGTCTTAATTTTCTGAACTTCGAAAAGCGTTCGAGATCTGGCATAATTTCGTTTGATGTTTTTCGAATCGTCAGCACAGCATTGGTCCTCTTCAATTCTGTGGCTTCTTCATATTGTTGAAGATCATCTGGCTGCTGTGGCCATTCTGTGAAGTTCTTCTGCAGGAACTCGGGACCATTCATCCAACGGCTGTTGGGTTCAAAGTTTACAGGAAACTTGGCTCTGGTCGCGTCATCTGCAACATTGAGATCGGTAGGAATCCAGTTCCACTCAAACTCCTTCGTATATTCTAGTATCTCGGCGATACGATGGCCAACGAATGGTTTGTAGTTTCGTCTTTCGGACTTGACCCAAAATATAAATGTCTTGGAGTCACTCCAAAAGAATCGCTTCGACGGTTTAATAGAATGACTTGATAGAATGGACTCACTCAAACGTACACCCAGTACCCCGGCTTGCAGCTCAAGTCGTGGTATTGATAGTTGTTTCCTAGGTGCTACTCTTGTCTTCCCTTGAACGAATGCGATCTGTATACCTCCTGGCGTTATGATCCTCCAATACGACACTGCGGCATAAGCAACCTCGCTGGCATCCACGAATGTGTGTAGTTCTATGTCGTCGGCTCTGGAGAAGTATTCGGAGTAGCAACGTGGAATCCTTAGTAACTTGACCTTTTCTAGTTGACTTTGCCATTGATACCATTTACGGCTGACGTTCTCTGGCATAGGCTGATCCCATTCGTAATTATCTTTCCATGTGTCTTGCAAAAGCACCTTGGCACATATGTGATAATTGGCTAAGAATCCGAATGGATCAAATAGAGACATCGACAGACTCAGCATTTCACGTTTGGTCGGCGGTCGAACTTGGTGTAGAACTTCTTTTGGCACTTTATGAAACATAAATTCGAATTCAAATTCATCGAATTCACTGTGCCAGAACAATCCCAAAACTTTCTCAGCAGTCTGTCCGGTATCAACATTCATGTCAATACAAATATTTGAAATTTGCTTATTTTCATCGGCAAATTCTTCGGCTACAGCAATGGAGTTCGAGGAAAAATTTCGTAGATTGAATCCAGCTGCTTGATGGATGGCTTTCACTCGCTTAGAGACTTTGATGGCGGTATTCTCGTCGATGAAACTTTTGACGTAATCATCTACGTAATGATTTTTGATAATGGAATCTACGGCTTCGGGATACTGGCTGATGAAACGTTGGGCATTCATATTTTTCACATATTGGGCCGCGGCAGGCGAACATGTTGCTCCAAATATCATCGACTCCATTTCAAAAACATCGACCTCCGAACGACCTGGCTGACGCCATAAAAAGCGCTGCGATTCTCTGTCCTTCTTAACTATCTTGACTTGACAGAACATCTCCTGTATATCCGCACAAACTGCTATAGGATTCTCACGAAATTGGCTTAACACGGACATCAGTGGCTGATTTAGATCCGGTCCCTTTAGCAGTTGTGAATTCAAGGAAGTTCCATTTACCATAGCGGCGGCATCAAAGACGAGACGAATCTTGGCTGGCTTACTCGGGTTTTGTACACCAAAATGTGGTAAGTACCAGGTTTTTGGTGACACAAGGCTGGCTTCTTCTGGTGATAATTTGCGGGCATATCCTTTGGCGACGAAATCTTTCAGGCTGGACTCATAGGCAGATGCATACGCTGGATCGCGCTTCATTTTCTTGTCAAGATTTCGCAGTCGATGGATTGCCATTGGATAGCTGTCTGGCATGCGAATTTGATCGGTTTTCCACAACAAACCTGTTTCGCAATGGCCTTTGACTAAGGAGGTAGTCTCCTTTAAAATTTTACGAGCTCGTTTTACTTCATTTGATTCCAGTGCTTCTACGGGTTTCTTTACGCCGAAGTTGTCCATATCATAATATTCATGAACCAGACGATTTAATTTTTCATACTTCTCATTCAGTTCTTCCTGGTGTGTGCTTCGTACAAGCTTGACGTGACCACTGAATGAACGATGTCCAGATGAAGTACACTGTTGACCTGGTCCATAAACAATCCATCCCAATTCTGTGTCAACTGCTATTGGACCTGACGGCGGACAATCAATGTAGGCCCTGGCATATCCTAGCCTGGCGTTGTCGATTCCAATCAGCAGTCGTGGCTTGGCATCAAAATAACTTCGTATTGGGACTCCTCTTAGTTGTGGATAGTCGTTCACAAGACAATCAAAGTTCATAGATTGACATGGCAAATTAAGGCTATGAATGGCACGTACATTTCTAAGAGTCAGTTGACGAGCTCCATTTTGTATGCCCTGAATGTCACAGTTAACAACGGTCGATGATTCTACGGCGATGCTATTATCCAACCACTGCATAGTGACTTCATCCTTTTTTCCTACGAGTTCCAATTCTCTTGCCAGACTATCTTCCATAACTGTTATGGCAGAACCTTCATCAAGCATGGCAAATGTATTCAACCTTCTTCTAGGCCCGAACAATGTGACGGCTACAATTCTAAAGAACACGCTTCCATCGGACTTCACGACACTCATCATCGATGTTGAAGGCGAGCCATTAGGTTGATTATTGTTTTCGTTCCTATGAAGAAGTTGATGGTGTCTGAGCTTGCAGTTGTTGATTCCACACTGCCTTTGCTTACGGCAATTTGTCACTCGATGTCCCTTCCTCAGGCAGCAGAAGCATACACTTTCCTTTTTAACCCAATCCCACTTTTGTTCATTTGACATATCGGCAAACTTGGAACATGTTGCAATTAAATGCTCTCCTGCGCAGTAACGACATGTGGATTCGGGTTTAATAACGTTGGCCGTGTGAAGTGTAAGCTTCTTTACGTTACTAGATCTGCTGGAAGTCTGACCTGATGTCGTCGGATAGCTGGTGAATTCAATCATACTCGCAACGTTGGCGACTTTTCTCAACCAAATAGAGAAATCGGCGATAGATGGTGAATCTATTTTGATGAGATATCCGGCCCAATCCATTCGCCTTGACATTGGCAATTTTGTCACAAGCTCTTCAAGTAACATAGGATTCGATAGATGTTGATCGGCGCTAGCGCTTCGGAGAAATGCCACCAGGTTACGGACTTGCGTCGAAAACGCGATTAGTTGCGTAAGATCCTCTTCTTTAATCGGTGACGTTTTCCTTAGCTTCGATATTTGGGCTTTCACTAGTAACTCGGATCTTCCATAACGAAATTCCAGTTCCTCTATTACCTCTGGAACATTCTCGGAATGTATCAACAATGCCTCAACTAACTGACGGGCATTTCCTTGCAGGCACTTTTGTAGTCTTGTCAGGTTTTCCAGATTACTATAGCCATATTCTTTGGTCGTCTCTCTGTATGAAGTGACAAACATCGGCCACTCTTCGGCCTTACCAGAGAATATTGGCAGATCTTGTAGTTTGTGTCGATTTCCATAAACAAAATTGGACGCAGTATGATTGCATGTTTGCACTCGTTCTGTTTCGACTTCGTCTTTTGGAGAAGGCTTGGCGAATTCTTCGGGTTCCTCGAGTAGTTTTTCTTTTACGAGTACATCCTTCTCTGCACTTTGGTTCATGGCTTTGTCATCCTCTATCTTCGCAATTCTGTCCTGCACGGACTTTAGCTGGTCCAATACGTCAACTCTCATGACAGTCATCTGTCCAACGAGAGTCTGCATCATAGTCGTAATACTTGAAGTATCTACCATGTTGAATGTATCGCGAGTTTCCTCCATTTCAACGCCCGATAGACTATGCCCAAATTGCACGGCGGCTTTGGCGGATTTCGGCATTGGCGTTGAGGCTGCAATCGCTGGCGTATCGTTCAACTGGTATTCATCCAAGTAGGGCGGTGGCTGTGCTTTATTCTTCCTCTCACTTCTGCGAGGCGGCAGTGGATCGGCTTCGTCGATTGACTGGCGTTTTGACTTCTTCGGCATTCTGCTTAGGACGTCAGTCTGTTTTTGAAGAATAAGCGTGGCGATATTCTTGGCAAAGTTTGTTGCACAAAGAATATAAAAAAAATGTTGTAGACGGCGGCGACTGCGTGACGGCAGCAAATGGCGGCTGAATTTGGGTGCCTCTCACTCACTTCCAGAATAAAAACACATCTTCTCCTTTCCAAAGTTTATTATCTTGGTTGGGTTTTGAGAGAGTTTTAGGGCCCTATTACAGTTAGCGAGTCGAATAATTCGCCCAAGTCGACTTGCTTGGCGAACAAATCGCCTATTAGTATTATGGTTAGCGAATTTGAATGTTCGCCTCGAAACCAGTTCAGGCACAACGAAAAACTCGAATGACAAACGTCAAAGTTCACAAAATATGGAAAAAATTTCATCAAAAATTCCGATACATTGGTGGAAATGTAAGGAAAACAATGTTTAGATGTGTTGAAATGTTTTATTTTGCAACGACAATAATAGCCAGGGATATAATGGCTTTACGTACACACTACGGAAAACCAAGAAGATATTTTTAGAGCTCCACGGTGGCCGAACGGATGAAAAAACATTTAAGAAGCTATCAGAAATCTACTTTTTCACTTTTGCACAATTATATTTCGGATAAAACATTGCATTTGTGTTAAATTCTATTAACCCGCACATAAATGATTCTTGCCCTTCCAACAAAAAGGAAAAGCATTCGTTTCCAATCGACGCAAAAATTTTACTACCGATTTTCGTTTAAAATAAAATGATAAAAATATGAAAAACAATGCTTTTATATTTTCTAATATTTTACACCACCCTTTTTCATTATTTCCTCTTATTTTCACTAATTCTAGAACTCAAAAACAGACAATTTATCACAATCAACTAAAGTCGTCTTACAAGTCACACAACATTTTTGTTCGCCAGATTTTGATGTTTGAGGCGAACGACTTTCACTAAATTCGCTAACCGCAATACGGTGAGTTTACATTCGCCAACTTTTTGACAATTCAGGCGAATATTATTTTTCACATTCGCAAATCACAATACCAAACAGTCACATTCGCCTGTTTTTTTATTCGACTCGCGAACGATAATAGGGCCCTTATATCTAAATATACAAATATAATACGATAAAATAAATACCTACTGAATAATTAATAAAATAAATTTCTCACTTTTTGGTCGCGTCTGCACCTTTCCAAATTCATTACCAAATAAAATGACAGAGATACGCAGATACAATTCTGCCAACTATGAAATATATAAGTGCTACCAAACCGGTGCCATTGCATTTGTAGACGATGGGCGCGTTCACTCTAAATGCAGTTCAGCCGGTTGGTGACAGCAAAGAATGCAGTTTTCAACCGAACCAAACACATTGATATTAAGCATCATTTTGTAAGGGAAGCACTAGAAGCCGACTTATTGGATTTGAAATATATCTCGACAAAGGACATGACTGCAGACATATTCACAAAGCCTTTGCCCAGACCGACAATCGAACACCATTCAAGATCAATGGGAGTTTTGGCCGACAAAGTTTCAGAGGGAGTGTTGAAGATCAGGAAACTTTGTTTACAAAAATCTAAGCGATCTTGACTATTAATGTTTTTATAATATTTTAGTTTTCAAATAAAACTTTTATTCTTCTCTAAAACTTCAATCCGATTAGACCTATTTCATTAAATCTCCTACCTTGTAATTAGAAGTGCTTTGAGTCCACTTGGCGCGCTGTTGAAGTTGTACCAAGTACTCAGTACTCCATCGTCTCCAAAAATGTTGTCTCAAACTCGATATCAGCTGCCATCTGTTGAGTAGGTTAACTTTGAGGTGAGTGATGCTGGGCTCCGGTATAGTTTTGAGCAACTCGCCAATTAAGAAGTGTCCTGGTGTCAAGGCGGAATAATCGTTAACATCTGAGGAGATGGCGGAGAGAGGCCTTGAGTTAACACATGCTTCGATTTCTGTTAACAACGTCGTAAACTCCTCAAACGTTAACAGATTATCTCCCAACGTGCGGCGCAGGGGAAACTTGACGCGCTTTACCGCTGCCTCCCAGTAACCACCCATATGCGGAGCAGCTGGGGGATTAAAATGCCAGATAGTGCCGTCGTTTGAAAGGTGTTTGGCTAAGTGTTCATCCTTGCTGGCATCCGTTAGTAAGCTCCTCAGTTCCCTCTCGGCACCAACAAAGTTTCTTTCTCTAGTTTGTGAGAAAGACTAGCTTAGTAAATGAGAGTTTTGACCGCAACAGATGTTCTCGTTCGCGGCATAAAGTTTGGAATTGGAAATTTTGTTATTTAAACCCTTTTAAAACTTGTTTTCTTGATACAATTTGTTAGACTAATTAATTATTCTACACTAGGAATAGTAAAATGTGCAATTTTATCTTTATAATTGTATCAGAAGTGGTTTGTTCGTATTTTATCAATTCATTCGTTCCCTCTCATGTGAAAAAGCTGACTGGTTTACCATCATTTACGAAGGCAGCTGTTTGGGGCCTTCATGAAACGTGCGTCGTAAACTTACCATTTTACGCGAATGGTAAACTTATGACGTTGCATGAATACCCTTATTGTGTGTTAGTGTGTCGATCGGGGTTGACACGCTCACGAATGACATTTAAGTGATGATTCTAATATTCTAATAGGCCAAATTTTGTGACGTTAACACGTCAAACAAACATTTTTCAATTAATTTTTTTTTAATAAATTAAAATTGAATTGAATATACACCAAACGCATCCCACTTCCTTCCAGGGAGAAGAATAGCACGAATGAGAGGATTATATCTCAAATTTACTGGGTGTGTGTGGGTGTAGGTTGGCTAATTGTGCTGAACCTGGCAATCTACTTGCTAAGTAATCCTTAATCATAAGTCAGATTCTGTTCATCCTGTTCTTATAACTACGTAAAATTCAGTTACAAACAACTAATAGTGAAGCGGTCTATATTCGCAGTTTTATTTTAATTTGAACGCATTCTACGATTCAGAATTTTATTTAATAACATAAATATTATAATTTAAAATGTCATTCAAAGTGGGTATTAAGAAACAATGTATATATGTATATTGTGAGGACAGCTTCCTTATTGTAGCCCATCGAGCCCAAGCGGGATGAGTTCCGGAAATACCTTGAGCACTGTGGGATTATAGAAGCATTAACAAAAGTGTTTTCCAAACTTATTGCTGAAGAAGAACGACCCGAAAATCCTTTGGAATATATCAGAGAGCATCTTGGCGATACCGTACTGCAAAGCGACAACATTGCCCACCTAAATGCGGAATTGGAGGCAGCCAGACTTGAAATACAAACATTAAAAAGCTTGATAGATAATAAGGAGAATGGAAACATTGCTGAAACAAGTAATATTGATTCAAACACTCAAAACATCGAGGTGCCATCCGTCACATCAGGTGTAGATCCTTGTGAAAAAAGCTAGGTTTAAATAAAACGCCTTTCAAATGCGTAAAATAGTTCGTCCCCAGTCAGCTTTACAACATCCTACCATTCCACTTACAAATGCCTTTGGTATTAAAGTTTATACTATAAAACCAAATAAAAGCTGAGCTTTATTTCCACCGAATATACACAATAAAGTGAGGTAAACATTTTGGTTTGTGATTTTCCTCTTGGTATATACATATTTCGTTTTACCTCTAACTGGCGGGCGTTATTTTCGGTTTCACTTCCATAGCAGAAAGCATCGACTAAAAATTACTAAAATTTACAATCGAAGATCGATAGGTGTGGCTCATCGACCAATTTATCGACACTCACAATAGGGGCCAATACGTAATTTTCGGTACCTATCTCCAGAAATTTGCAATCGACTATAAGCGACTGTCAAATGAACAAATATCAATCGGGCGTGCTACACAGATTTGTGAAACTACCTTTCCCAAAAACGTGTCGATAAGGAAACTTTTCCGGCGGATTCCACGATAGCCGTAGAAGGTAAAATGAATCGATTAGGTGAAGTGAAACGACATACTCCACGATACGGGTGATTACACGGACCAGTAGGAACAGAGTACTTTGCCCAAGCCCACATTAATTTAAAACACAACGTTGTGAATGGAGGTATCTTCTTTTCGGAAGAAGAGCTGTCAGTTGAGTGCCAATCGAACGCTTTCCCAACTAAAGCTTTTCGAATATTCTATACTCCAATCGGAACATTCGAGAATGTACTGCTTTGTTAAAGAGCGTTCACCATTCGTTCAGTTTAGTTGAATAAGTAGGTTAGGTTAGGTTTTTTTTTTTTTTTTTTTTTTTTTTTAGGGAGGGCGAAGAATGCTGCATGCACCGTCAAGAAATTTTAATTTTCTTGGTGTGTCAGACTCTTACTGACTAAACTCCCCCTCTCCCTTTGGGTTTCTTCAACAGCCCCCTGGAACCACTATTCGTATTACTTCGGGGGGCCATTTTTTCCTTCTACCTCATAAACTTTCCTGTTCTTCTATGAGGGTGTGCTCTGGATTTCTTCTCTCTTCTTGGTTTTGAGCACGGTTTCGACAAACGCTGATACCCGTTTCCAGCTACGTTCGCTTGCGATCATCTTCCCAATGATATTTTCAGGGGAAATATAACCTATCTCCGATTCCAGATTCTGTCTTTCCACGGTCCACCTGTTGCACATGAAGAAGGTATGAAAAGCGTCATCTACCAGTGAGTCGCCGTACTGGCATGTCGGATGGTCTACTTTCCGCATCCTGTGTAGGTATGAATTAAAATATCCATGCCCGGTTAGAAACTGCGTGGTATAATAATTTATTTCCCCGTGTTTTCGCGTTGTCCATTCAGCGACGTCTCTGATCAACCTGGCGGTCCATCTGCCTCTTGTTTCAGAGTTCCACCTTAGTTGCCATAAATTTTTGGTGGCCTGTTTTGCTTCGGCGGTTGCCGCTTCTGATCCTAATTCCGCTCTCTTCTCATATATTTGCCTTCTCTCTGCGGCTAAGAGGTCAATGGGTGCCACTCCTGCAACGACAAGAGCGGCTGGTTCTGATACAGTGCGGTAAGAACTTGCGATGCGGAGGGCTCCGCGTCTCTGTACTGCTGCCATCTGTTTCCTGTACTTCTCTTGTTTGAGCGCATCTGCCCATATTTCGCAACCATATAGAAGTATCGCGTGTGTAATTGACATCAGGAGCCTTCGTTTGCTTTCTCTTGGTCCTCCAACGTTTGCCATGAGTCTGCTAAGGAATGTGGTCACTTTAGCAGCTCGTTCGGAAGCGGATTTAATATGACTCCAAAAAGTAAGTTTTGAGTCGATAGTTATCCCAAGATACTTTACTGCATTTTTGCTGGTGATTACTTCTGGGCCTATATGGAATTCAATATGCGTCGGGATATGTTTTCTGGTCAGTAGAACAATCTCGGTCTTTTCAGATGCAAGACTAAGACCATGGGTTTCTAACCAGAAATATACACGTCTCATAATTTGATTTAACTTTCTTCGTGCTTCCTCCGTGTCCCTCGCAGTTATCACCGCGCCAATGTCGTCTGCGTACCCTATCAAATAGGTGTCGTTAGGCATTTCGATACGGAGAATTTCATCATAAAAGATGTTCCAGAGGTCGGGTCCAAGGATTGACCCCTGCGCTGCTCCTGCTGTGATTTCTTTAACACGAGGCCCTTCTTTTGTGGCGTAAATGAGTTTTCGTTCGCTGAGGTAGTTTTGGATTATACGAAGTAGGTACTGCGGTATCCTATAGACCTCCTCGAGCGGTTTCAACATGTCTATCCATCTCGCTGTGTTAAATGCGTTCCTCACGTCGAGGGTAACCAGGACGGCGAGCCTTTTCGAGCTATGTCTTCCTCGATGAGCGGCTTTTGCTGTTCTTATCACCTCCTGAACTGCTCCAATCGTTGAGTATCCTTTTCTGAATCCGTGTTGTCTTTCGGATAGGTCTCCTGCACTCTGGATTGCAGTGGTGAGCCGGGGTTTCAGCAGCTTTTCTAGTAATTTCCCTGCCGTATCCAACATGCAAAGCGGTCTATAGGCTGCAGGGGAATTTGGGTCCCCTTTTCCTTTGCTGATTAAGGCTAGGCGTTGTATTTTCCATTTCTTAAAGAAAATCCCTTCTTCCAAGCAGCTGTTGTACATATTCAGAAGAATTTGGGGGCAGGTTTGAGCGATGGCTTTTAGCACTTCTGCTGGAATGCCGTCAGGTCCTGGGGCTTTCTTATTTTGTAGTGTACTCGCTGCTAGTTTCAACTCCTCTTCCGTGAACATCGGGATGTCTTGGGATACAGGAGAAGTATCTTGCCGCCTATTAGGATGGGTTGGGAAAAGTGTTTCCACTATCGTCTGCATTGTCTCTGCACTCATGGGTGGGGTGGTCGATCTTGCGCCCAACTTGCGCATCACAACCTTATAGCCCAGTCCCCAAGGGTCGCTGTTTACATCTTGGCGGAGTTCCTCCCATTTGCGTCGTTTACTCAAATATATGGCCCTCTTGAGCTCTGATTTTGCGTTTCTAAACTCTGCAAGTGCTTCTTCCGTTGTTTCAGCATGTCTCCTTCTTCCTCTGGTGACCTTGCGTCTACAGTGTAGACAGTTTCTTCTTAGCGCAGCAATCTCGGTGGTCCACCAGTATACTGGTTTCCTGCGCTCGCTCCTATGGGTAAACCGCGGCATTGAGTCGTTACATGCCCTGTAGATAAGCTGCATTGTGGCTTCCGTCTTTGATTCGGCACTTCCCGTCATTTCCAGTATTTCTTCTTTCCCATCTTCGATTGTGCGTGTAAGGAGATCTATATTAAGCCTATCTACTTTCCAGCGAGGTTCTCGGTTCCGATTTGCCCGGTACGAGCGTTGCTCTATTTGTAATTCGTAGGCGATATATTGGTGGTCGCTGCCCGTGTAATCCTCGATAACCCTCCAGTTAAGGATGTTTGAGGATATTTGTTCTGATGCGAGAGTTATATCTGGAATTGTCTCACCATATCCAGGGCGTCTGAATGTGGATGTGTTGCCGTTGTTTATCACATTGAGTCCTAGCCTAGCGGCCATCTCCAGGATTTGTCGTCCTCTCGAGTCCGTTGTTGGCATACCCCACTCTACTGCCTTTGCGTTAAAGTCCCCGGCTACAATTACTTTGCCTTCAATTTCACGTACGGTGTCCTCTAGCGCGTTTAAGGTTAGGTTAGGTTAGGTTGAATAGGGTGTGAGTTCATCACATAGGACCAGGCACCATATTGGACCCATCGCCATCCCTGGGGAACCTTAACGGTCAAATAACCTAAACCACTTCGCCCAAGCAATTAATTTCCCTACAGAACCTGAAAATTGTTTCAGTTTTGTTTGCGAGGCCAACCTCCTCCAAATTGTCGAAGAAGTACCTACCGAGGAATTTCCTCCTATACCGAGCAATAGCTTGACATTCACAGAGGAGATGATTTATGTCCTCTGTGACATGCAAGTCTTCGCAATATCTGCATATGTCCGTATCTGTTAGACCTAATCTCATAGCGTGTCTCCTTAAAAGACAGTGCCCGGAGAGTATCCCTATTACCATTGGTAGCCTTGATCTACTGAGCCTTAGTAATTCTACAGATTTTTTCCGATCTAGCTTAGGCCACAGAGCCTTAGAGACCCTGTGCCCTACTATATTCAACCATCTCTGATCTGCCCTGTTTTTAATATACTCGAGAATAATTCTCTTGGCCACGGCTATTGGTGGTCTAATGCCCCCAATTGTTTCATTAGGTGGAAGCTCTGCTCCGGTTTTGGCCAGAACATCAGCCCTTTCGTTACCCTCAATATCACAGTGTCCGGGTACCCAACACAATCTGACTTGGTTCTGCGCGCATAATGCTCTGAGCATTGTGCGGCAGCTCCTGACTAGGTCAGATTTGATGATAAAGGACTCTAGCGCTTTTAGCGCAGCCTGACTATCAATGTAGATAGCGATATTCTTGTTGGATATTGATCCCATATCAAGTAGATCCGCGGCTTTGAGCACGGCCAGAACCTCTGCCTGGAACACACTGCATGTATCCGGAAGTCTTAATGACACTTGTAGGTCTATATCCCTGGAATATATACCTGACCCTGTACCCTCCTTAGTTTTAGAACCATCCGTATAAATCGAAATTTCATTTTCATTCGAAACCTCATTCTTTTGCCAGTCCTCCCTATCTGGATATTGTACTTCGTACGGTATGTCGAAGTCAATTTCCCCCAAACTTTCATCCGTTTTATCGGGGATGTTGGAGAAGGATTCCATTAGTATGGAGCTATGTCCTACCTGTCTGGTTTTGAAGAACGCTGCGTTAGTTAGCCGAAGCGCACTATTACCTGCTTGCAATTTTATTTGTAGGTCCAGGGGTAAAAGATACATAAATGCCTCAAGTGCAGCTGTGGGTGTGGTGCGTAAAGCACCAGTGATGGCAGTGCAGGCTGTTCTTTGTACCCTGGTCAACAAATCCCGTATATATAACTTATTTGTGGCTTTCCACCAAACAAGAGCTTCATAGGTAAGGATGGGTCTAACCACCATGATGTATAACCAATGCATCATTGTTGGACTCAATCCCCATTTTTTTCCTGCTGTTCTCTTACAGAGGAAGAGAGCATTATGAGCCTTTCGGACTCTTTCCTGAACGTTAAGTTTCCAATTCAATTTTTTATCTAGGACCATACCAAGATATCTTGCGCTATCCGAAAGGGAAAGCTCCACTCCACCAATCCTGGGTAGTTTGAAGGGTGGTATCTTGTATTTTGTACTAAAAAGTACTAGTTCTGTCTTTTCCGGGTTGACACGAAGTCCACACCCTTCCGCCCATTTTCTGAGCTTGTTGAGGGCTGATTCCATGGTTTCACTCAAAGTGTTCAAGAATTTACCCCGAACTAGAATTGCCACATCATCCGCATAAGCGGTTACGCTAAACCCTGCGTTATTGAGTTCTTTAAGTATATCGTCTATGACAAGAACCCAGAGAAGAGGAGATATAACCCCTCCCTGAGGAGTGCCTCTAGTAACCGATTTTCTTATTGAACTGTGTCCGAAAGAGGAATTGATATTCCTGGTGACAAGCATCGTGCAAAGCCAATTGGTGATTCTATGATCTACCTTTATCTTTTCCAGAGCGCGTTTGATTGCCTCTGCCCTAACGTTATTGAAAGCCCCTTCGATGTCTAAGAAGGCGGCTAAAGCAAATTCCTTGTGGTGTAAGCTTTGTTCTATTTTAGCTACCACTTCATGTAGAGCTGTTTCTACCGATTTACCTTTTAAGTATGCGTGCTGAGCATTGCATAGATTTCCATTGCAACACTTGCTTCTAATATGGATATCAAGAAGCCTTTCGAGTGTCTTGAGGAGAAATGACGAAAGACTGATGGGTCTATAGTCCTTCGCAGAGGTATGGCTTGGTTTACCTGCTTTGGGTATGAAAACCACTCGTACCTCTCTCCATGCCGTGGGTATGTAGCCAAATTTAAGGCAATGTATAAAAATTTCCCTGATTCTACCTGTAACCATAGCCGGGGCCTTTTGCAGCATAGCTGGCAGAATGCCATCAGGGCCCGGTGCTTTATATTGAGAGAAGGACATTATAGCCCAACGCACTTTTTTCCAAGTGAAAAGGTGTTCTATTTCGGCTTCGGTTGACACCTCAGCGTACTCATAATACCCATTCGGGTTCGAAGCCGTTGGAGTGCTACTTCCTGGAAAGTGAGCTTCAACTAAAGCTTCTAGAACTTCCTCACTGCTTTCAGCCCATGCACCATTAGATTTCCTAATAAAGCTGGGTACTACCGCATCTTTAGCAATAATCTTGCGAAGTCTGGAGGCTTCGCTGGTATCTGCAATCGATTCACAGAAAAGCCTCCAGGATTTCCTTTTCGATCGCCTAATCAAGTATTTAAACTCTCTCTTGCTCTCTGCATATTCATCCCATGTAATATCATCCCCTACTACTTTCGCTCTGTTGTAAAAGTGTCTGACCTGTTTTCTTTTGGAGCTTAGCTCCTTGTTCCACCACTGAGGTTGAGACCTCTTAGTCGTTTTCCTGAGTGGACAAATTTTTTCATATGCTTCATTCAAAGTTGTGCATAGTTTGTCCACCGCCCTGTCTATGTCCGGAGGATTGGTCATATGAGTTGGCCCCTCCCCCAGGTGTTGCCCTACTATTACCTTGTACCTATCCCAGTCAGCTCTTCTTGGGTTTCTATAGGTACTGTTTTCCTTATTTAGGAAGCTTATTTGAAAGCGAATCCATTTGTGATCCGATAGGGATGCCTCATCTAAGACCCTCCATTTACAAATTGTGAGAGAATCAGTACAGGATGCTAGAGTGATGTCTAGCACTTCCTGTCTGTTTCGCACCACAAAAGTTGGTGTGTTGCCCTTATTACATATAGTAAGCCTTGTTGATAAAATAAAATCAAAAAGTAACTCACCTCTAGCGTTTATGTCAGTGCTACCCCACTGAGAGTGATGCGCATTAGCATCGCAGCCCACGACAAAGAGCCAATCGTCCCTGGCCATCAGCTGCCTCATCTTGTTTGACGGGACTTCCGTAGCCTCGTACGGGAGATAGGCCGATACCATACAAATCGGTTTCTTCCCTTCTCGTTCACAGGAAACAGCTGTGAGGTCTCCATCACTGAAATTATTCAAAAGAAAAGCCCTTATATTGTTCTTTATAAGAATGCAAGCCCTGATTTTACCTTCGTTTGCCTTGAAATAAGGCGTGTATTCCCTGATGCTGAGCCCTTGGATGCGGTTTTTACTGCTGATCCAGGGCTCTTGTATTAGTATGACTGAAACGTCGTGCTTGGTTATGTACTCAACCAAGCACGCCGTCGCAGTCCTACTGTGATGCAAGTTTATCTGCATCACTTCCAACCACATTTGGTTCATCAGCCTCTGCCCCCTTGGTCATGAGTTTAACCATGACCTTCCCCATGCTGTGCCTTACCATCCCCTTCGTTTTCTCGAGGAGTGGGAGCGATTCCCTATTGAGGCTCAGCAAAAAGTGCTGGCCAAATTGCCTTCTGGGCCCTGTCTTCAACACTTTCCATGTGTTGGCATGCAACTCCCTATTTTGCATGTGGAGGAGACCTAGAAGTTTCTCGGGGTAAGTATAGGGAAGCGGAACCCAGACCCAAGCTTTGGGCGGATTGTACCTAGCCAAATCCGCCACAGACACGCACTTAAGTTGAGCCCCACTCCACACTTCACCTATGCCCGACACAAACTCCCTGAGGAAGCCAACGGAGGCGTTGTTCCCACAAGCAACAACCTTGCGACCGCCTTCCCACCCAGCGCCATCGAATTGAAGATCACAATCCTCTGTGGAGGACATCTTCTTCCACAGAGCATCCTGAAACTTCTCCTCGATGGTTATCCACTGTTCCATGGTCAGGCGACCGCTCGGTTCCTGCTCGTTTACGATGGCAACAAGAAGTTCGTCCTTTGGGTCGAAGACCGGATGCGCCGCAGGCGAAGTACCAGCCTTCACCTTTTTTGCTGCGCTCGGTTCTACGACGTCATCAGATCTGCTCCTTTTGCTCTGGAACTTCTCCTTGACTCCCGCAGTAACAGCCTCCTCCTTACTCGTTCCCTGACTATTGTCTGGTCTAAGTCCACTGGTGGACGCCTGACTAGTTTCCCTAGCTGCTTTGCCCGCTTCGGCTGCCGATTTTCTGGCAGCCTCCGCGGTCAACGTTCCCTTGGCCCGCTCTAGTTGGGTTCTATCCCAGGCGCTTAGTGATTTGGCATCACACCCGCTGAACTGGTCAACCTTCCGCTTCGCCGTCTCGACTTTGCGTCGTGCGTTGCGTGTCGCTATCCTGCTCAGCTGATGTGCGCTCAACTCCTTCCCTGATTGGCCGACTTTGGAGTGCCCGGAGACAACAGAGTACCTGCCACCTGCGTCTCCGGTTTCCTTGGTCGGTTTTCTGCCCTTAGCGGTGATAGCGAGAGTACCAGTCACCTCGCTACCACCCCTAGCTTTCTGAGTGAGTGTACCAGCCATCTCACAATTGCCCTGCGCTATGTTGGTGGGAGTACCTGCCTGCCCACCGTTGCCCTTGTCTACAGTAGTGAGAGTACCAGCCACCTCACTAAAGGCCATACTAGTGTCAGTGAGTGTGCAATCCGCATCCTCACCTCACTGTCACTAGCTAGCAGCACCTCCTCTAATTCCTTTTCCAAACCGGAGATGGATGACTGAGGTTCCGACTCGTTAGAGTCCTCACCTAGTTCCATCACTGGCTGGCTGGAGTCTTCCCTGTTGGTTTTTGGGATATCCAATCCTCTTTTGTCTTTTTTTTTGTTTTTAAAGTTATTTGTGTCCATTTAGTTCCCACGAGTAAAGCCGGAAAAAACAAGGTCAGCCCAGGCAGCGCCGCTATACCTGGGTAAGGCTAATTACAACAGACCCGCGCCAAGGCGTCTGAGGGAGCTCGTTAGTAGCCGGTTTTACCTCCGGCCGATTGCAACCAGAAGCACGGTTTGCTATACGCTCTCTCCACTTCTGGTATCAGGTACGATTTTAGGGTTTTCTCCCACCTCAACTAATGGATCACGACATACGATTAAGGCGTAAGCATAAATCCTTGGCTGACACCAACCAGACAAGCTGATTGGCCATTTTCAGACGGGCGCCCGCGGGAAGGAACAACAAGCTGAGGATTTTGCCCAGTCCAGTTGAATAAGTAAGTTCATCTACTTTTCATCAGATAGCACTAGGGTCAATAAGTATCACTTTATTTACTACTTGAACATCCTTGGAGTTTTTGCTTCCAACTTGGGCTTTGGGATTCTGGTACCGTGAAATAACGCCGATCGAATATTAAATAATGTAGGTGAACTTATTCAACGAAACTTAGCGAATGGCGAATGGTCTTCAACGAAGTAGTACATAATTGCAGTATAGAATTGTTACATTCGGCTGGGATTCGAAAAGATAAAACACTATTCTGTTTACGTTTTCTTTAACAAATCACTTTTATTTACAAGACCACTATCACTTAAAATCAACTTTTCCACTTATTAGAATCTTTCCACTTATTCAGGCCTATTCGGCAAAATCTTTTATCCATTTTTCCTGTTATTTTGTTATGAATTTCCACACAAAAGTTCAAACTGTCAAAAAATCTTTTATGATCTCCAAAATTGTTATTCTGCGTGCAAAAATCTTTTATGAAATCTGTTATAAATCATAACAGAATAAAAGACAGAATTTTGTGACTTTTATCATAAAAGATTTTTATTTTGGATTGAAATGTTTTGGGTTGAAATGGATATCTATACAATTTTTCGTCAACGAAATGTTTGTAAAAGAAGACAAATGCAATAAATGTGTATAAACAAGTGGGTATGTAATTGAAAATAATTTAGTAATTTATATTTTTGGTTTAGACGAAGACACCAACCACTTTTGCTGGAACTAAGATTAAATAGTGATCCATTTGATCTTCCTGATGTGCGTTTTATCCAGCTCTTTAGATTGGATACGGTGAATGCTAGAGTTCTAATGAACAAATTGGAACAATTTACGCAAGACACGAATACAAACACTTAATTTCAAATGCAGGTCAAGTGTATTTCTAATGATGTAATAACGATGTAAAGTTGGATATTTATTTCAAGTTTCTAGCGACATTTTTATGGATACGGTTCAAATCAGGCATTAATAGGAAGCAAACAAAGAACCTACTAAACAGAACCCGCCCAGATATCGCTAAAATCACGGCAATAACCACGGGGCATTTGCCAATTGGAGACCATGCGGCCAAACTAAGTATCCCATACAAATACAACCCTCAATGCCGCAGTTGCGGAAATACAAATGAGAAAGAAACTCTCTCTCATTTCCTCTGGAAATGTCCAGCATCAGCTCTAGCAAGAGCCAGACTGCGCGCACTGACCCAACTATTCTTTGACGACTTTAGCGACGTTTGGGGCAAAGGGATACTGCATTATCCGCTTATCCGCTTTGTCAATTCTACAGGCTGGCTATAGGTACCGACCGGATCACATGCTTAACAATCATCACATCACAAAGTAGCTGTTTTCTAAATGGTTTTAGCTCCATGTAAGAGCAATATATTTGCTTTAGCTCGGTCGTGGTTTTTTGTTGTCTTTCTCCTAAAAAGATATTCCAGTGTTTATTACACAATTATTTAGTTTGTAGTAATTCATAACTTATTCATTTCAGCCTGCATTTTAAGATGTTTTTTGCACATATTTGACCAGGTGCCTACCGACTATGAATAAAAAAAAACTCTGCGGTTTGTTTTGACAGCTTCGTAACAGGTTTTCATTTTTCGAAGTTCCATAACAGAATTTCATAAAAGTTCGAAAGCCCGAATACGATTTATAAAAGATCTTTAATGGTCGAAATCTTTTATAATTCATAACAGAAAATTCATAACAGAATAAAAGATTTTGCCGAATAGGCCTAATTACCACTACCGATACTCTTTCGAACTTTACTTCACACGGTTTAAAAATAAACTGCTCTCTTGTCCGATTTCGCAACCCTATTTATACTCCAAACTAAAGCTCGAATATTCTATACTCCAACCGGAACAATCGAGAAGGTTCTATTCACCATTCGTTGCGTTTCGAAGTTTTCGAACTTCCGTTGAATAAGTTCATTCACTCTCCATTAGATGGCGCTGCGGTCAATAAACAGTACTTTTCAATCCACGCTACAGAATATTCGAGAAGCTTTAGTTCGGAAAATAAATAGGGTTCCGAAATCGGACGAGCACGAGAGTGCAGTTTATTTTTAAGTAAACAGAATAGTGTTTCATCTTTTCGAATCCCTGTCGAGTGTAACAATATGTTGAATGTATTTCAGGTTTTTGTGAATACGCGCTGTACATTTTTTAGTTTGAAATAGGCAAACAGGCGCCTCTCTCTCTAAATGTCTGTATAAATCTCTTTTCTTCGGCTTTCGTAATGGGAAATAAAGACGAATTTAGAAATTCGGCGTTATTTCACGGCACCGTGTCGGCTAACTATCCACAATTTTTGAAACTGGCCCTTAGTGTTCATAACGCGTGATTTATTTTTCCGGTAAAGGCACCAAGTGACAAAGAACAGAAACACCCTTCAAGCAAAATCACTGACTCAACTTTTCCCGTCATTCTTGAATCCGCAAAATATGAGGCGTTCTACGCACACATTTGTAAATTCGCTGTATCTACACAACGAGTAGAGCGAGAGTCGCGAACATTTTTGTTTTGTCTTTTTTTATGCAATGGATTGAGAATAATGAGAGAGTGAACGTCAGTCGGTGATTAATCTTTCGTTGACGTTCGTGGTGATAACTTTAAACTACATTATATTTATCTATCTTGAGGCAGGAGAAAATACCTCAAACGTTTTTGCTGTGAAATAGCGTAATGACTACAATACTTATTGGCACCACATCATTCAACAGTGATTTTGTCAATAACCCTTTATTCGAATAAGTCAATTTATTTTTTATTTTGAATTGGCACATTTTTCTCATATTTCTTTCGGCCTTACTAATAATCAAACCCTAATTCCGACTATTAGTTGGCTGCCAGATTTAAATAAAATGTATAGCTTTATTGAAATGGTACCAATAAACAATTTGATCTCCACATTTACTAGTGCAACAACTTTATTGGGAACTTTTACATTTGCTGTCATTGCAGGACTCAAATTCCATAATTTGGTTTCGCGTAAACAAGACCACTGATCATGTTTATGGCGAATAAATTATTCTAAACGAATTTATACCCAAATTACAATTAAATTCGTCAGATTTCCCCCAAAGGCTTTAAAACACTTATTAAAAGCAAACACCGACCGAAACACGAATTAGGAAATCTACAAAATGTCAGCTGTTTTGACACATTCATACGAAAATTAGTAATGCCGTATCATACAAATAGGGTATATTTCCAGTACTATTAACAATACGTTTTCCTATGCATTTCGGTACTTTTGTATTAATTTCGAAAATTGAGAGCTGTTCTAATAAAATTCATTTCAGATTATTGAATAAGGCACGAGTACGATAACTTAGGCGCCAAAAATTGATAACGGTATTTTGTAGAGGGGTTAAATACAAGCATTTTTTACTATGGAAGGGTAAATTACCCCTCCCGATTCGTTTAGGCGTGAGGGGTAATTTAAGAAAAATAATACTTAAAATGAAAAAATTATATAAAAAAAATAATGGCAACACTTTCAACAAAGAATGTTGGCATTTTTGAAAGCCAGGAATCTGTTCTTTCATATTATTTTTAAATCAAGTTATTACTGTTAATAGTTTTTGAAAAAAATTCTTACAAACTTAAAATTTAAGGAAAAAAATTAAAAAAAAAAGTTGTATGCTGATTTTTTTCAGTATTAAGAAATTAGATAGGTACTTAATTTGTTAGTAGTTTTTATAGTCGAAATCAATTCTTATTATTATTATTATTATTATTATTATTATTTATTAAACAGTAAAAATAAATTACAATTTAACTTGGTAATTTTACAGCACTAGCTACATAGGCCTTCGGCTAATTTACAAACTATATACTACTAGTTGGTTGTACCCGCTTCGCTGGGCATGCAAAGTAATATTGATAAACAAATTATTTTGTTTAAAAAACTTCTTTGAAAACTACATTGCGTGTGAATTGTCTCTGGTTAATAAATAATCTTTCATGCTGTGGATTAGAATCAATATACATCTTCATTTGACTTGCAACTCTTGATCGTGATAAAGCCACATACAGTTGACCGTGTGAAAATACTTCGGTCTTCAAATGCATGCCAACGTGATCAAATGACTGGTCTTGAGCCTTGCTTATTTTATTACGTACGCTAGAATTTATCGGAAATTAAATCATTGTGATTGCATGTCGAAATAATTCTTGCTCTTATCACATTTCGTCCAGGCTCTTCCACAATCAATCGAGTTCCATTGAAGTCCTTTTTTAGGGTTAAAGTTTCTCAGCAAAATGATGATGACACCTTGCTTAAGCTACAGGGCATGAGGTGGCTTGCTGGATGGAGTTTGCTAATTGAGGAACTCAACAGGGAAATTTGGTGCATCATTTGGATCTTTAGTCTTCACTGACAACAGAATCGGCGCTAAAATAGATTTAGGATTTATTACCAATTAAATCGATTATATTCCTATTCATTTCTAATGTCTGCGCATTTGTCAGCGCGGCAATGACTCATTTTGGAAGTTCCTGCATTGACATTTACCGCAAATCGCCAAAAATTGTCTTAATCAAGTCTCCAGTTGATATAATTTCCGTGGGAATTTCAACAACGTCTTCTTCATACATTTCTGCTACCTGGGCAAAGATTTATGAGTATAAATAATATTTTACTTCTTTATCAATATACAAAGTTTTAAATTGCCAATTTCCTTTTGAAAGCACTTGCCGAGCATTAGTTTTTTTGAGTTTGAACCATGAAGAAAATTTAAATATATGAAAAGTAGGCGGTAATTTTAAATAATGAGAAAACTAAAATTTCGAAAATGTATTCAAATACCCACCGCCTACTTTTATTTAAAATAAGAAAAATATGAAAAGTATGGAGCGTTACAGAATCAGTAAGGGTAAATATATATATGATTTTCTAGACTAGTTTCTGTAAGTATCTTAAATACTTGTTTAATATTTTTTTCTGAGGGCAAGGATAGAGCTTGCGTAAAAGAACAATTTGGAAACAGGTTTTTATACAAAATATTTACTTTTGGACAGTCGCATATTAAGTGTTTTATAGTTAGTTGAACGTTATTTTGGCAGATATTGCAGGTTGGTGGGTTGTTTTTGTTGATAAGATGTGCGTGTGTTACATTTGTATGTCCAAGGCGTAGCCGAATATAACATTTTATCATTTGGATTGATAAGTTTGGTGGAAACATAAAACGGTTGCCATCGGGGTTTATAGTGGAATAATGATGGTTGTACTGCCCCCATTCCTCTCTCCAAGTTGATTGCCATATGTTTCGTATTTTCCTCTCAATGTCGGTTTTGCAATTTACGATTGTGGTGATAAGAGGTTCGTTTGCAGAAAGTTTCGCAGCTGCATCTGCGAATTCGTTTCCCTGGATACCAACGTGGCCTGGGACCCAAGCAAGTTTTAACTTTGATTTTTGTTGCGTGAGTTTGTTGCGAATAATAGCAATGACCGGTGTATTGTTTTTGATATTTAGAATCGCTTGTATAGTAGACAAGCTATCTGTGAAGATTAGGGATTTTCTCTTTTTTGTGGTTTCCATAGCTCTCAGGATTGCTACCGCTTCGGCTGTGAATACAGATGAGAATTCTGGCAGAAGTCCATTGCAGATTGTTTTACCCTTATTGTCGACTACAGCAAAATCAGTACTGGCTTCTGTTTTTGAGCCGTCCGTAAACAAGATATTCCAGCTTCTGTGATTGTTTTCAATTTCTTTGAACAATTGCTTATAGACTTCCAAACTTGTTGAGGATTTTGGAAGATTGGCAAGGTCTGTAATGATAGAATCTCTTGACAGCAGTCAAGGTGGGAATTTTGGAGTTCGTATAGTTTGGTTGGGGAGTGTTATGTTGAAGTTTTTAGAGAAGGCAATTGCATTTTGTAGAGCGGAGGGGTATTTGTTGACTTTCTTTCGTGCCATTAAATTCTTGACATCTTGGGTTATTGGTGTGTTGTATGCAGATGAAATTTTAGAGACTAGGAGAGAAGTAAGGTATTCGAATCTTTGTTCGATCGTGGGGAGGCCGCATTCGGTCAAAATGTTTTTTATGGGTGTCGTTCGGAATGCTCTGAGACTAATTCGGGCTGCAGCATGATACGGTGCTTTGAAGTTCGCAAGTGATGTTTTGAAACATTTGCCATAAATGACTAATCCATAGTCGATTCTTAATAGGATTAGCGATCTTGTTACATTTATCATCGTGTTAACATGCGAGGAGCTGTTCTTGGATGCTAAAAACTTTATTATGCTTAACCTAGTAGCCAGGCTTTTCTTAAGAGCTAAACATTGGTCCTTAAAACTATATTTAACGTCAAATATTATGCCCAGTATTTTAAGGCAGTCAACGTTAGGAATACTAATATCATTAAAATTTAAATCTATATGCTTAGGGCAACTAGTTTTCCTACATATATGTAAAATGCTACTCTTTTCGGCTGAGATCTTAGAGCCTGAGCTTTCGCACCAGCCTTTAAGATCGTCCAAAATGTTTGCGAATAATCTTTTTACATTTGTTAACTCTTTACATTTTGTAAATATATAAAGATCATCAGCGTATATACAATGTTTTATTATTTTGTATTTTGACAGTATTTCGTTAATGCCATTAAAGGCTATCATAAATAAAATAACGGAAAGTGGGGAGCCTTGTGGTATCCCGTTTTTAAGATTTTTTACATTAGAGAATATGCCGTTCAATTTTATGCGGAATTTCCTGTTGCTCAAAAAACATTTAATCAATTTATATATTTTTAGACCAACCTTCCATTTGGCAAGATTTTTAAGAATAACATGCGTACCTATACGATCAAACGCTTTTTCAAAATCAATTGAAAGTATTGAGACATGGTTTCTAGTGGATATAGCAGTAGAAACAAAGTCATCAATGTGTAGGAGAGCATCGATTGTACCTCGGCCATGTTTGAAGGCAACTTGTCTAACGTCAATAAAATTATTTTTTTCCAAAAACCAAAACAGCCTATTTGAAATTATTTTTTCTAGAATTTTTCCAGGGCATGGTAATAGTGATATTGGGCGATACCCACTGACTTGAGTGGGCTGCTTATTCGGTTTTGGAATAGGAACCACAGTGGCAATTTTCCATACTTGTGGAATAATTCCGTCCGTAAGAATTTGATTAAATAGCGCCAGAAGACGAGTTTTCAGTAGTGGTGGACTATTTTTAAGCATATTATAGTCAATTCTATCGAAACCTGGGGTTTTACCCTTTGCTGAACTAATGCTTGCTTCAAGTTCGATCATTTTAATAGGAAGCTCGATAAAAGAAGCGGAGGGATTGATATTGTTGACTTGGTATTCCATAGCATTTATCGACTGTTTTGCTTTGCGAAAGCTATGGTGGAAATTCGAGTCGTTAGCGTACGAGCACCATGTTTGCGCGAAATGCTCTGCTATTTGATATGGGCAGGATATTATTTGTGGGCCAGTTATGATCGTTTTTATGGTATGGGGGGAATACTGACCAGTTAGTGTTTTGATATCACCCCAGATCTGTTTAGTAGATGAATTTGGGTTAATGTTGGCTGTGAAGCTTTCAAAACTTTTTTTCTTTTCAATTTTAACATTTCTTTTGAAAACTGCGTTCATTCTACGATACTGAATTAGGTTATAATCAGTGGGATTTTTCTTAAAACGTTTCCAGGCTACTTGCTTATCTTTTCGTTGTTGCTCAAGCGCTGAGTTCCACCAGGGAACAACTTTTTTAGGGGGTATACTCTTGGTTTGGGGTATGGAAATATTGGCAGCAGATCGGATCGATTTTGTTATAGAAGCCGCTTCCTTATTTATATTCGAGGACTGTGTTCTTAAGGCTAAGAAATCCGAAACCTTCGATTGAAAAAGGTCCCAGTTAGCTCTGTGAGTTTGAAATTTCGGAACTAGTTTATTTCAATTGTGTTTATAGACAATTGAAATAGACAAATAGTTACAACAATCGGGAAATGATCGCTACCATGTAGATATGGAAGGACTTCCCAGCTAGAGTTTGGAAAGATCTGAGGGGATATAAGAGACAGATCAATATGGGTGAATGTTCGATGCGTTGAAAAATGTGTAGGACTCCCGTCATTCAAGATGGTTAAGTTTGAGTTCGTAAGAAATTGTTCTAGGATTTTACCTCTGGCATTTGTGTTTGGAGAGCCCCAGAGTGGACTCCAGGAGTTGAAATCCCCGACCATTATTAACGGTGGGCTAAAATTGCGTAGCAAGTCATCCAATTCAGATAAATTATAAGGTTGTGACGGAGGAATGTAGACACAAACCACAGTTATTTTTGTTTTTAAGTAGATTTCTACTGCAACAGCAGATATTTGCGAATTTATTGGTATAGGGTTGTGGGGTATGGACTTGTGAGCTAAAAGTCCCGAGCCATTCTTAGCGTAATTATTTGAGTCGAAATTGTGAAAGTATGGTGCGTATTCCTTAAGTGTTTGTGGAGTTAAATTGTTTGCTATATGTGTTTCCTGCAGAGCAATAATAGAGGGTCCTATTTCTTTTATCAGCAGCTGCAATTCATGAAGGTTGTTAAAGAACCCGTTAAGGTTCCACTGCAGTATCGTTATAGACATTTTATTGTTGTTATACTTGTTTATTCTGGGTTGAGAATTTTGGTTAAGAATATTTAGGTTGCTAGAGTATTGATGGTGAGTGGTGTTTGGACTCCGCAGACCAGGAGCCGAGTCAAGCAGGAACCGAGATGTGCCTGCGTGACTCGGTCCCTGAACTGCGGAGTCTCTGTTTAAGGTATTTAGTTTATTACTATGTCTCATCATCCTCCAAAAATTGGGGGCTTTTACCTATCAGTGATTGGGATGTTGCTGAACTTGTTGCTTGGAATGGATATGTTTCGCTATTTGAATTGGAGATCGTAGAGCCAAGAGATGGTTTATTGTGATCAGAGTTATTGAGAGAAGTTTGAAGTGGTGAATTTGAATAGAGAGATTTTTCAAGAATGGGAGAGTGAGATAAGTTGGAGACGGTTTTGTTGGAAGTTGTTTTGTCGGATTTGGCGAGTTCGACCTTGGCCAAATGGGATTGTTGTTGGTAGGATTGAGTATTGTTTGTAGGCAACGATTGAGAGATTTGAGTGTTTGATTCTAATGTAGTTGGTATTGTTGTTACTTTATTTGTATCGTTCACTTTTTGAATGAGGGGACAGATGGGTTTAGGAGTGGCATTGGGAATATTAGGATTATTTTTGAGTTTTTCGGAGTAAAGAGAATTTGTGGAGGTGGACTGTGTTGGAAAGCGTTCTCTGTACACTCTCTTTGCTTCTGCAAGTGAGGTTTTGTTTTTTGTTTTAATTTCTAAGATCATTTTATTTTGTATATATCTTGGGCATAATCTATCAGAGGCCGGATGGGGGCCTTGACAGTTGGCACATAATGTGCGTGTGCAATCTGAGGGGTCATGTGGGGGGAGGTTGCAATTAACGCAGGTAGCTGTACGTTTGCACCATTTCATGGTATGCCCGAGAAGTTGACATTGGCGACAGCGCATGGGATTGGGTATATACTCTGTAACTTTTGTTTTATACCATCCAATTTCAATAAAATTGGGTAATTGAAACATATTAAAAGAGAACAACATAAGACCGGTTGGTTTTCTTACGCCTTCTTGAATTCTGGTGAATTTGTAGACATCGGAAACATTTTGCGCTTTCATTTCAGAAATTATTTCTGACTCTGGGACGGTTATTAAACAAGGAGCGTATGCAATTCCTTTTGTTAAATTGAGGTTGGGATGAAGTTTAATTGTCACAGGGCAGAGATTGTTTATTGCGTTTGAACGTATGAATTTGTCCGCAATTTGTTGGTCTTTAGCTAGGATGAGGATTGAACCGTCTCTCAGTTGAGTGATTTTTTCATATTCCGTGCTAATGGAATCGATTGTTTTTTTAAGAAGAAATACACTGACAGATGAAAGTGGTTTGTCCGCGTGGTTCGCCGAAATAAACACAAATCGTGGATTTTTATAGTTGGATTTTGTTGGTAGTTCTGGGAAGTCTAAAACTATATGAGATGAGGCTTTGGGTCTTTTCCTTGGTCGGTCAGGGGGATCGGGGGGATCAGAGAGCGGGCACTCCCCAAGTTCCCCAAACCTGTTCCCAGGTAGGGGACGTGGCTTTGGAGCCATGCCTGAGTGTAAAAAAAAAAAACTACTGTACTCACTCAGTTAAATAGAATTTTTTCTTTTTTTCCGGAAGGGAAAAGGAAAAAAGTAAGAAATAAGAGGTCGAAAACAAAAAATGCGCTTAGAAAGGCTGTTAAAGTGCTTGACCAATTTGATGTATGTGATAATGTTTGGAATATATTTCCGTCGGTTTTTTTGGTCATAAAGAATGTCCAACCATCGGTCGGACATCAAATCAAAAAACGGTGGAAAAACGGCACTCGCAAACCATACCATCCAAGCGATCCACAACCCGGACTTTGACAACGCAACTGTGCTTCAGACGGAGAGACATACCTCAAAACGGTATACGCTCGAGACGCTACACATCATCAACAACAGGAATAACATGAATAAAAAACAGGACATCCAAAATATATCTGCTATATATAGCTCGCTTGTTGGTCACCAAAAATAAGTTATAGACTAAACTTCTATTGAAGTGTTTCACATCTTACATTAATCAGTTTTGTTTCATATAATCATGTCATAGTCAAGGTTCCTTGTTATTGCTCGTTAATTAATTTTTGTAGGTTTAATGTTCTTTTTCCATATTTATATTGTCCTTAACCAATGTTTTCCAATAAAGAACCCCTGAAGAAGGCAGCAACCCCTGCCGAAACGTCGGGAAATCAAATGAAATAATCGAGTTTCATTCACCTACTTATGACCAAAAAAGCCGACGGAAATATATTCCAAACATTATTACATACATCAAATTGGTCAAGCACTTTAACAACTATAACAGCATTCTTCATTACATTAATTTAATCTGTTAATTATCAGTGTCTCAGCTAACTCGAAACTGGCATTTTAATTAAGAATTAAAAAAAAGTTTAAGCAAATTGTATTACGCAGTTGTCATGACGGAAATTTGTTATTTAAATTTGGATAACATTGTTTTTTGTTGTGCTAATGCACAAATCAATTACTATATTATAAGATATTCGGTAATGAACTAATAACATAATAATTATTATATGCCATGATTTGAATCAATGAACAATTTAATTCAGAGTTAATTTGCTCCTGAATGCCGATTTCGGCATTTAATTTTTTGACACTTGATTAAATGAAAATTAACTTTGAAAAAAAGTTTATGAATAACGTTTTCTGCAATTAAACCAACATAAACCTTAATTCAGATTTAACTAAGTGTTATGAATAAGGCTGTAAGTGTATAAGCCATTACATTCTATAAACTACTGCTTGTAGTTGAAAAAAAACTTAGCTTTGACAGGTAATTTAAAATGTTAACCAAATGTTCTTAATTAAAGTCATCGACAGAAAAGATCCTTTTTGTTTTTTACTGGGTTTATATTGTGAATATTCTATTATTTTGTGTGTAGGTATTTGAATGATTTTGCTCAATTTCAATTTCAGGCTCTGCAAACATTTGAATTGTTTTATCCCAACCAATAAATTAAGGATTCATGTTATAAAATTACCAAAGTTAATTAATAAATACAAATGATCTGTACAGGCAGAGCAGATGCAGGGGATTTAAATCTCTCCTATTACAATTGATAATTGTTACTCTAATTTTGATTGCATAGGCAACTCTCCTCTTGAAAATGACATAAGGGTAGATCTATTTAGCTAACGGCCGAGATAAACATGACTTTCTCAACATTAACATTTAACCCTACAGTTAACGATATTCTGGCAACTAAATTTGTTTATTGGTATGTATGAGCATTTCGGAAAGTGTGTAGTCTTTGTGTTAGCTGCCAGACTAAAGTTGATTATTGGTAAGGCGGGTCTTTAGTTTGGAGACATTTCTATCCATTTCTGTTTCATAAATAAAAGTAAAAACACGTGCGACAAAAAAAAAAAACAAATCTTCAAAATTTGCAATGTTTTGGTTAAGGATCTATAATTTTGGAAGTTTGTTTTTCCTACTTTTTTTTATACTTTTGAATGAAAACATTTATTTACTATAAGAATGCACTATATAAGTCGTTTGTAAATATATTTTGTTAAAAAAGTCATTTTTTTAATAATAAAAGGGGTGCCAATAATTGAGTCCAAAAAACTACATCCTATGTAGCTACAATTATTGACACTGCCATTAGTTGTATCATGCTACCGTTATTCATTGGTTTTTATTATTTAAGTGTTTTTCTGCACCAATTTCATTAAAAAAAACTTAGTTACCCTTATCTTCCACTCTTGTAAGGATCTAACATCTTAAATGATATTCATACACATTGCTTAACACTAAATTTAGGTTTCCTTTTTTAAAGAATACAATCTCTTTTACTTTCTTCAATTTTTTAAATTATGCAATGATTTAAATAATATTAAAAACAACTTTTTGTTTGCTTCCTTTAAAAAATATTAGATATTTATTTAATTATTTAAATTAATTGAATTTCCAACAAAGAAAATAATATTTATTGTTTATTTGCCTTTGAAATACGTTTTGATGTATATTTATCTTTTAATTTATAATTTTAAATAAAACATTTTGAAAACATTTGTAGATACAATAATATTTAAAACATGATGTTTTCTGTTTTAAAGAGTGCCAATAATTGCACTTTTTTGGGTGCCAATAATTATGTCAGGGTGCCAATAATTGTGGTTTTTTGTAAGCTTTTAGTAAATTGTCATTTTAAATACATTTTCAATAACTAAATAGTTATTTATAAAACCTAATCAAAGCAGAATTTAATAAACTATATACGTTGGTATACAACAGACTAAAATCACTCTATAAATAAAAATGTTATAGTTGATCAAAATTGAAGGGAACTATTCACTCTAATGCAGATGCACTCTCCCACCGGCCCTGCAAAGCCGATTGCAAACATTGCGTGCGTCAAGAGGAAAAATATGCCGTTTCCGTAAATAGGCTGAGATCTGAGCCCATCGGTAGCTGGACTACGAGGGAGATCCGGGAGGCTCAAAGTGAAGATCCGGATATCGAGCCGATTTTCGCCTGGAAGGAGCATGAGGGAAAACCAGACTGGCAGGAGATATCCAATCGGAGCCCCGAGGTAAAGACATACTGGGCGCAATGTGACTCTCTTCATGTACAGGACGGCATATTGAGGAGAAGATGGGAAACCTCGGATGGGAAGTCATTTGTGATGCAGCTTGTTGTTCGCTAGTCAAAAGTAAGCGAAGTGCTAAGAGAACTGCATGATGGAGTATCCAGGGCCACTTTGGAATAAATAAGACGCTTGAATAGGTGCCCGAGCGCTTTTACTGGATGCATTCAAGGAATGATGTAGAAAACTGATGCAGAAAATGCATAACTGTGCGGCCAGCAAAGACCCGAGAGTCAAAACTTAAGGAAAAATGCACCATAATACAATGCTGGAGCCCCTTTCGAAAGAATTGCAGTTGACATATTGCCGGACCGTTTCCTTAAACGATTACTGGAAATCACCCTTCTAAGGTTGTAGGCGAAGACCAGAGGGATTGGGATAAACAGATTCCAATTTTTCTACTAGACTATCGCAATGCTGTGCATAATACTACGGGGCATACACTATCTGAAATCCTGTTTGGTCGAACAGCCCGGCTACTTACTGAGTTGAAGTTTGGATCTCCAACTAAGGAACCTGTCAAAAATAACGTGTAATTTCCAAATGTAACAGTGACATAACCCTTTCTGCTTGTGAACTTGGACGAACAAACCTAGAAACTGACATTTGAATGACGTTTGCGAAAGGGTTGCGAAATCGGACGAGGCTGCAGTTCATTTTTAAACCGTGTGAAGAAAGTTCAAAATGGTATCGGTAGTGATATAAAATAAGTGGAAAGATTCTAATAAGTAGAAAAGTTGATTTTAAGTGATATTAGCCGCGTTTTATTATCCCACTACAAAAAATTTACGAGATCCTGTGTTCTATTGGGTTCAATTTTCATGATCCAGATATCCAATTCCAAAACCAAAAGAGTTAAGTAATTATTACTTCTGAATGTTTCCACTTCTGCTCTGTGCTATCAAGTACGGAGTTGCCGCAACTCCGAATTTAATGTGTTTAAAAGAAAATTGTCTAAATCTAAATATGCCATCTATACCTATACATTAGTGTAGTTTTTAGCAATGCAGTAGCAAAAGAAAAGTATATAATTTGAGTTTGATGTTGCTCGAAATTTCCAAATATTGAATAAAACAAGAAAAAATCCACGAATGGCAGCGCCACTAAAAAGTAAATACAGAGAAACAGCTGTGCACAAGATGTCATCAAATAAAACAGCAAGCAATGGATATAAATACAAATAAATAGCAAATGTAAAATGTCGTTTTAGGTATTAAAAATATTTTCAAGACAAACAAGAGTCTGAACGAGGGATGCAAGAATCGCTTTCCTCCATTCCTATTCAACGTACATCAATTACAGCTGGAGTTATGTTTACTATTTGCTTCGTAGGTATGCCGAAAATTAATCAGGGGTGCCAAACTTGCAAAGTAATATTTTTTCATGATCTGGATCGTTTAACGATCATATCCATATGGATCATTAGCGATAAAAAAACGCGGCTGTTGTGTACATAAATAGAAGTGATTTGTTAAAGAAAACGTAAACAGAATAGTGTTTTATCTTTTCGAATCCCAGCCGAATGTAACAGTATATTACTATGTTTACATGAGCGATTCAATCCGGATTGAATTCGAATTAAGTCCCATGTAAACACTGATCGGATCGAAACGGAATTCAGTCAATCCGAGCAAAACATTTTCTGTGATCGGATTGGAAATTATCATGTAAACGCAGATTGAAGGATCGAGTTTATCATGTGATAGAGTGTGCGTTCTTTTATTTCGATTTCTCTTCGCATGTGATTTTTATTCGGTTGATGGGTTTAGACTTTGTATGTAGTAGTGAAATAATACACGTATTCCGTATAAGGCCCTAGTTATAGCTATCATTGAAATGCATCATTGAAACTTTTGTTTTCCCATTTTAAGACGATTAATCAAACAATATTGGCTTTAGTTGGTATCAAAATAAAGGTAATCAATTGTGGAATTTTTTTACGAAAGAAATTACTTAATTCAGAAGGCTGCAGTTATAGCTATCAGAAAAGTCCATCCGTAAAAACACGCAACAGAACAAAACTGAAACATTCAACCATAGCATATCATAGGAATTCAGTGGAATACTTCGTGAAACTGGTTGAGAAGTTGAACGAAAAAGTTTTTCGTACGAAAAAATAAAGAAATTCTGTTTTCAGAAAATTTAAAGATCAATTGCTTAATTTTTTTTGTCGAATTAGTTTCATAATTCAAAAGCAACTATTTAAGACCAAGATTGAGTTCAACGATTAAGTTTAAGTGCTCCAAAAAAGTGAAACAATTTTTTTACGGATGCATTTTACTGATAGCTATAACTGCAGCCTAAGGCCCTAGTTATAGCTATCATTGAAATGCATCATTGAAAATTTTGTTTTCCGATTTTCAGACGATTAATCAAACAATATTGGCTTTAGTTAGTATCAAAATAAAGGTAATCAATTGTGGAATTTTTTTACGAAAGAAATTACTTAATTCTGACTAAAACTCTTCTTTAAATTCAATTCTATTATTTCACTGATCGAAATCGATTTCAATGAACAGCTGATTCTCGTTTCTCCAATTTGGAACCCAATCGTTTCACTGATGTGTTCTATTCTCTTCCTATTCTCAGCTGTCAGTTTTGCTTTCAATGATCAACTCTAACCTCAAAGCCTAGACTCGTTTGTTGAAAAGTCACTGACAGGTTCTTTCACTGACAGGAATTTTTCAATGATTGCTATAACCGACTTGTCAAAAAAATGAAACCACCATTCCACTGATTTGTTCCAATGATGCATTTCAATGATAGCTATAACTAGGGCCTAACTCAAATCTATTTCAATTCGGTGAGAATGAAAGCAGTGATGGAGTTTCTATTCAGTTTGAATTTTATCTTTCAATTTGTTGTTGTAAGGTGTTCTGGCAGACCATCCGCCGTCTTAGAGGAAGGAAGTGGAACATTATCGAAGGAGTCAAATCCAAAGATGGTACACTTCTTTCTAATGAGGAGGACATCTTGCGCAGATGGAGCGAGCACTTTTCCGAATTGCTCAATCCAATCCAGGGCATTGAGGATGACACATCCATCGCCTTAAGCAGGGCGGAAAATAGTCCCACGGTAGAGGAAGTCACTTTTGCTCTCTCGTGTCATTAAAGTGGCCTGGGAATGCGGCGAAACTCCCAGCGATTGGCAGATTAGGGTAATTGTGCCCCTTTTCAAGAAAGGGGATAAAAGGGATTGCTCCAATTACAGGGGTATATCACTTTTAAGTCTCCCCGGAAAAGTCTTTGCCAAGGTGCTGGAAACGCGTTGCAGAGCTGTGGTCGAGGCACGATTAGGAGATGAGCAGTGCGGCTTTCGTCCCGGCAGAAGCACAACCGACCAGTTATTCACTCTCAGAATGGTACTTGAGAAGGCATGGGAGTATGCTACACCTGTTTACGCTTGCTTCGTAGATTTGGAGAAAGCATACGACCGAGTCCCTCGAGGGACACTCTGGAGTGTATTACAGCAGTATGGAATTGATGGTTCTCTCTTGAGAGCCATTCAATCTCTTTACACAAACTGTAAAAGCTGTGTTCGGGTAAACGGCGTTAAATCAATACCTTTCACCGTGGGCGTTGGACTTCGCCAGGGGTGCGTCTTGTCGCCTCTCCTTTTCATTACTTATATGGACTGGATGTTACAGCGCAGTCTTGCTAAAATTCTTGGGAAAGCTCTTGAAAAGGCATGTCCGTTAAGAGCAGGGAGGAAGGGAAAGAAACTCCCACCATGGTGGACAAAAGAGCTAAGCAGCATAAGAAAAGAAACAAGAAAACTTCTCAACGCTGCTAAACGCACAAAAACAGACAGTGACTGGGAAACTTACAAATCCAGTCAAAGAAGTTTCAAGGCGGAGACACAACGAGCAAAACGATGTACCTGGAAAGCCTACTGTAACGAAGTAGAGACAACTACAGAATCAGCTAGGCTCAGGAAAATCCTTGCTAAAGAACCCATCGCCTTGGGCTCACTTAAAGACCCTAATGACCGATGGACAGAATCGTGTCAAGAAACACTCGAACTCCTTCTTCACACTCACTTCCCAGGATGTAACCCCAATGGGAATAATGACCTGGACTTAGAGTATTGTACGGATAGCGATGCTCCAATGGAAATTGTGACGGTGGAAAAGATAAGTTGGGCAATCAACTCTTTCTCACCATACAAATCTCCCGGAATCGATGGCATCTTTCCTATGATGCTACAAAAATGCGAGAAACATATAACCTCACATCTGAAAAACATATTCCTAAGCAGCCTAAAGCTGGGATACGTTCCAAAATCATGGCGAGAAGTTAAAGTGGTCTTTATACCCAAAGCTGGCAAACCCAGCCACACTACTGCCAAAGACTTTAGACCCATAAGCCTAAACTCATTTGTTCTAAAAACATTTGAAAGGCTCATAGATCTACATATCCGGACTAAAATGAACCCGGATGCTATATCCCCGGCTCAACACGCCTATACAAAGGGCAAAAGTGTTGAAACAGCACTCCATTGTGTAGTCAGCACGGTGGAAAAAACATTAAGAGTTAAAGAATACACTCTGGCAGCCTTTCTGGACATTGAAGGAGCATTCAACAATGTCGAAACAGACGCCGTACAAAGAGTTCTTATAAACCTTAAAGTGAATACCACTATCATCAAATGGATAATGTGTATGCTCAGAAACAGAATAATCATCTCAGAACTAGGAGGTGTACAAACGAAGGTATCTGCATCAAGAGGCACTCCTCAAGGTGGAGTACTATCACCCCTACTCTGGGTTCTTGTGGTAAACGAGATCCTGATTAAACTAGAATTTAGTGGAGTTAGAGCAGTTGCATATGCCGACGACCTAGCACTGCTCGCGACTGGAAAATTCCTATCCACTATCAGCGAACAATTAAACAAAGCTCTATCGATGGTCAACACATGGACAAAAAAATGTGGACTGGCAGTAAACCCACATAAAACGGAATTAGTTCTCTTTACCAACAAAAGAACAATTCCTGAATTTAGCCTGCCAACAATTGAAGGGATTCCGCTTAAAATTTCTGAAAGTGCCAAATACCTGGGAGTTATCCTCGATCGAAAATTAAACTGGAACCTTAACATTAAAGAAAGAACCAATAAGGCGATGATAGCATTCTATGCCTGTAATAGAATATTCGGAAGAACATGGGGTCCTAGCCCTAAAATAGTCATGTGGCTGTACACGGCGGTTGTAAGACCGATACTAACATATGGTAGTTTATTCTGGTGGCAAGCGCTGTTAAAGGCTAACAATCTTAAAACCATGACAAAGATTCAAAGAATGGCCTGCATCGGCACCACGGGGGCAATGAGAACCAGCCCTACTGCATGATTAGAGGCCATACTCAATCTTAAACCGCTAGACCTCTTTGTACAGGAATCAGCTGCAAATAATGCCCTCCGGTTAAGCCAGACCAAAAACTGGAAACACAGCCTGACGGGTCATGCACAAATTCTGAAGAAATACACGGACAATAATGTATGCACGGACTACACTACTCCCCGGCTAGATTTTACACGGCCATTTACCACGTGTTTTCCCAGCAGGGACGATTGGTATGAAGATCAACCAGCATCCATTGGATCAACCATACCTATATACACGGATGGATCAAAGATGGAAATTGGCGTTGGCGCGGGTTTCTACTCGGAACGTCTCGGACTATCCAGTTCAATAAGGCTTCCTGACTACGGCAGCGTATTCCAAGCTGAGGTACTGGCAGTGACAACAGCTGCTAAACAGGTTGCAATGATGGCAATACCTCATGCGGATATTACCTTTTTCATTGACAGTCAAGCGGCAATAAAAGCGATCTCTGCCGTTGAGTTAAAATCAAAGCTTGTAAGTCGCTGTCGCGAAGAGCTATGGGTTCTTGGCGCGCAGCACAAAGTAAGACTATGCTGGGTTCCCGGGCACAGAGGTGTACCTGGAAATGAAAAGGCAGATGAGCTGGCAAGAAAAGGGTCCTCCCTTGAACTAAACCAGGCTGACACCACAGTAATGATTCCCCCCTGTAATCTCAGACAGAAGATTGGGAACAAAATACTAATGGAAGCAAACGATAGATGGAACAGGCTCGACTCCTGCGGCATAACCAGGAAAATGTGGCCAACCTACAACAAACAGAAAACTGAAAATGTCTTACAACTGAACAAGAAATCATTGTCCTCGATTGTAGGTATTATCACCGGACACAACATGCTAAAATACCATACCAAGAAAATGGGAATTAGTACAGACGACCTGTGCAGAGGATGCGGAGACGAGGAGGTGCATGAGGATACCCCACACTTCCTTTGTCACTGCCCTGCGCTCTGTCACATACGAAACAAAGTCCTTGGCAGTTACTTCTTCGAGGATTTAGAAGAACTTTCAGACAGGTCCATTAACGACCTACTTAAATTTGTAAATAAAACTGGTTGGTTCACCAAGCCGTAGGTTTTTCATAGGTTTCCAGAGTATGGGGGTCATAAACCCCTAGGGCATCACAACGGATCTACATTGATCTAAGTGTGGCACGTACAGGTTTCTACTGTCCTGCCTACCCACTAACCTAACCTAACCTACAGCGCAGTCTTGGCGAAGAACGTTTCGAATTGGGAGATCTTGGTCATCCTTGGGTCCTCTCAGACTGAACTTCAGCGCGCACTCGATCGGTTTGTAGCCGTTTGTGTTGAAGTTGAGATGAAGGTAAATGTGAACAAATCTGAAGTGATGGTCGTCTCTAAAACGCCTGTTCAATGCACTCTGCATGTTAGTGGAGTCCCATTGAAACAGGTGGAGAAGTTTAAGTATCTCGGGGTCTTATTCACGAGTGATGGAAGGAGCAATGCCGAGTTTTCCTGTAGGATTGGTCAGGCCGGGTCAATTTTGAGACAGCTTGGTCATTCTGTTATTAGGAGGACTGAGCTTGGTGTCAAAGCTAAGTTGTCAGTCTTTAATTCGGTGTTTGTTCCAACTCTCACCTATGGTCATGAGGTTTGGGTAATGACCGAAAGAATAAGATCGCGGATACAAGCTGCCGAAATGAGATTTCTCCGTAGTATTGCTGGTGTGACCCGTAGAGATCGCATCAGAAATACCAGAATACGTGAGGAACTCAATGTCGAGCAGCTACTTCTCCGAACGGAGCGGCCCATGCTTCGGTGGTTTGGTCATGTTAAACGTATGTCCCCGACCAGGATCCCACGATGCGCTATGGAATCCGTACCATCGGGCAGGCGTCCCCTAGGTAGACCCAAGATGAGATGGTTAGATCAAATTCATAATCTCTCCTCTACCCGTATGGGGATTGCCCTTGATGATTTGGAGTCGATGGCGGAGGATCGAGAGCTATGGAGGGTCCACTTAGGTAACCTACACCCGCGACCCACTTAATGGATAAGCGGGCCATTGAAAATGTATGTATGTATGTATGTAATTTGTTGTTGTAAACGTAGTAGGTGATAGTGACCCGTTATAAACACACCGATTTTTGTCGTACGACAAAATTGCACAGTTAAGAAGAAAGTGGACATGAATTTCAACTTTGATCAAAAAAGGCAGAAAATCCAATCTTCATGATCTAAGAAGTGGTCTGACGTGTTGTTTCGGCAGGTTTAAGTCCGGCTGACTGATCGATTTAAAAAGAGGACGTTATTACCTTTCATTTGATACTAGATTTAGGTATGAACTCGATGACGTGTATTGTATGCATACAGAGATGGGTTTGTACTTCAAAGTATAATATTCATGATCTAAAAAGTGGTCGGACGTGTGGTTTCGGCAGGTTTAGGTCGGGCCGACTAATGAATTTTAAAAGAGGACGTTATAACCTTTCATTTGATACTAGTTTCATGTTTTCTCGATAGGGTTCGTTTTATAAACAATAAATTTTAATACATACATCTAGAGCAAGTTCTCCCAATAGTGGATTGCATACCTACTCATGAACTAGAAAGTGTTTGGGCGCATTTTTTCGGCAGGTTAAAGTTTAAATAATTCTAGGCTACAATTTGAGACCGGCATAACTCAAAAAACTAGATTTTTGAGTTAAGTATACCAATCGACTAAGAATAAAATTATATTTCTTTCGGCATAACTATAGTGCTTCAGAATACCGCCATATGGATAATGTGACAATTTTTAATTTACCTCATTTCGGTGTATGTTTATGTGGAAAAGCGGCATAATTTGTGTTGTGCGCAAAAGAGTAGACGATAGTTTCTTAAAAAACGGGCTATTTGTTGTTGTGCCAACTTTTATAATATAGTAAGTACTGTTCCACACCTTTTCCTACGTATTAAAACGAATTGTGCCACTTTTCTTAAAAACCCCTTTTTCGAAGTGACACTTTTATGATTTATGCCATTTTTCCTAAAAATACTTTCTCACAAATCTTTAAAAAAAATCGGCTTTAGCTATAGTAATTTTGAATAAATATAAGTAAAAGTCGAGGCACGATTAGGAGATGAGCAGTACGGCTTTCGTCCCGGCAGAACCACAACCGACCAGTTATTCACTCTCAGAATGGTACTTGAGAAGGCTTGGGAGTATGCTACACCTGTTTACGCTTGCTTCGTAGATTTGGAGAAAGCATATGACCGAGTTCCTCGAGGGAAACTCTGGAGTGTATTACAGGAGTATGGAATTGATGGTTCTCTCTTGAGAGCCATTCAATCTCTTTACACAAACTGTAAGAGCTGTGTTCGGGTAAACGGCGTTAAATCAATACCTTTCACCGTGGGCGTTGGACTTCGTCAGGGGTGCGTCTTGTCTCCTCTCCTTTTCATTACTTATATGGACTGGATGTTACAGCGCAGTCTTGGCGAGGAACGTTTCGAATTGGGAGATCTGAGGATAAGTCATTTGCTCTTCGCTGATGACTTGGTCATCCTTGGGTCCTCTCAGACTGAACTTCAGCGCGCACTCGATCGGTTTGTAGCCGTTTGTGTTGAAGCTGAGATGAAAGTAAATGTGAACAAATCTGAAGTGATGGTCGTCTCCAGAACGCCTGTTCAATGCACTCTGCATGTTAGTGGAGTCCCATTGAAACAGGTGGAGAAGTTTAAGTATCTCGGGGTCTTATTCACGAGTGATGGAAGGAGCAATGCCGAGTTTTCCTGTAGGATTGGTCAGGCTGGATCGATTTTGAGACAGCTTGGTCATTCTGTTATCAGGAGGACTGAACTTGGTGCCAAAGCTAAGTTGTCAGTCTTTAATTCGGTGTTTGTTCCAACTCTTACCTATGGTCATGAGGTTTGGGTAATGACCGAAAGAATAAGATCGCGAATACAAGCTGCCGAAATGAGATTTCTCCGTAGTATTGCTGGTGTGACCCGTAGAGATCGCATCAGAAATACCAGAATACGTGAGGAACTCAATGTCGAGCAGCTACTTCTCCGGACGGAGCGATCCATGCTTCGGTGGTTTGGTCATGTTAAACGCATGTCCCCGACCAGGATTCCACGACGTGCTATGGAATCCGTACCATCGGGCAGGCGTCCCCTAGGTAGACCCAGGATGAGGTGGTTAGATCAAATTCATAATCTCTCCTCTACCCGTATGGGGATTGCCCTTGATGATTTAGAGTCGATGGCGGAGGATCGAGAGCTATGGAGTGAATGAATGAATGAATGAATGGATGAAAAATATTTTTCTGAAATATTAAGCTTGCAATACCTTTTTTTAAAGAAAAGATTTTTAATCATTTTCATTTCCTAACAGCAATAATATTTTAACGTTATTATTTTTTAACCTCCATGATGAACTAACTTCAAAATGATAAAAAGGTTATCTTAATGTCATGAATTTTTTCGGGAAAAGTGACTTAACTTGGAAGTCGAAAGAAAGTACCTTAAATTTTTATTTCTAACATTACTTATTTTTTTATCCTTATTATTTTTGATTACATAAAATATGGAACTATGCAAATCAAATACACATTTCCGAAGAAAAAAATTTTAAACCTTTAAGCCTAGTATCCTGCTTGCGCTTAATTTTAGCGAGCGCTTTTCTCTCCACAGCACAGATAAATGCTCGCTAAATTCGTTGTACAGGATATAGAGAGGACACATACCCATATTTTATTGCCACATGTATTTTGATTTTTGTTATTTTTTCACTTTTTTCCACTCACTTACATCGATTATCAAGTATTCCATGAAATATTCAATTAAAAATTGTTTTGTTTCGAAAATGTCAAAATTTATCGCCGATTTAGTGTACCAGGCAATTCTTTCGCGAGCTAAATCAGTGGAGACATTTTCTTGGCCGAGTATAACAAAATTGTACGTAGTACGTATAACACACAATATTGTTATATCGGACTGACATTAAGTGTGTCCCATCTATATGAAAGTAAAAATTTAGCGTGCGGAACAGGATACTGCTTTGCTAAACTGCCTCGCTAAATTTTATCTCTGTAGACATCTTTGTATGGGGGATAAAATTTAGCGCGAGCAGGATACTGGGCTTTAAAAAAAATAGATTTGTGAAAATTTTCTGACTCGCTCTTCTGGAAAATCGTATTTTTTGAGTTGTGCCTGTTTTCTTAAATAGCGACGATTAGCGGATACAGTAGGACGTGATTGGCAGACCACAACATTTTTAAAGAAGTTGTTACAAGCTTTTATTTGACACGCGCAGGGCAGTGAAATGATCAGTGATGCCATTCTGACCGGATTCCGGTCATATCTGACCGAAATCTATTTACTCTGACCGGAAAAAATTTTGAAATCCGGTCTAACCGTTTTTTGACCGGAACGAAAAATGTTTTTAACCGGAAAATGCTTTTTGGGCTGGATAAATAAAATTGTTCTACTGACTATAAATAAAGATAGATTTCTATAGGTAATTTGAATAAAATGTTGCCATACATTATGAACACGCTCCCAATTTCAAACAGAAACCAATTTACTGCGAATATTGAGACATTTACAACATAACACATGAAATTCTGCTTCGGGAGCAGGATAATAAATTATCTTATAGGCTAATTTTTGGACGTTTTCTTTTGCTAGAATGTTGAAGAGGAAATTAAACAATGCATTTCAATTAAAAGTGTGAAATTCGATAAATCTCAGATTAGAGTTTGGTGAACTACTCTTTTCAAGTGTCAGAAAATTATCCGAGAATAATTATTTAGCCATACCTACACGTCTTCCCATGACTTTCATTTTCATTAACGACTTGGCTACACACAAAAACGAGGCGTCATTGCAATGAAATAAAATTTGATAGGTAAAAGAATATTGAAATCGGAAACACAAACAAATTTTATAGTAAAGCCGACGCCTGTTTTTGATGCCCTCACTCTATCAATGCAAACATCAAATGCAGATTTATATAGAAAGCACAATGGTACGAAAAAGAACCTTTATGCCCTGCCCAGGCCATGCCAGAATTATTTCTGAAAATGGATTTTCTGCGCATTTTCTATGATATCTACTTTTCTTACGTCATATAAATTCAAAAATTAGTTTCAGTAAATTTTAAACAAACGGAATAAAAAACAAGTTTACAAACTCAAGATTCACATATTATAAAAACGTTTTCTAAACATGGATAATGTTTATAATGTAAAAAAAATGGCTAATGATAGTTAACTTTTGTTTTATATTTTTTGTAATACATAACGGTACCATAATTTATTTTTGAAGGGGTTTCCGGTCAAAAACTCTGATTTTGACTTTTGACCGGATTTTTTAACCGGATTTAAAAAATAGTGGCAAACACTGGAAATGATATGCTGATGAAATAAAAGTGGTCGGACGCATTGTTTCGGCAGATTAAGGTTTGGCCGACCAGTGATTTCTTAAAGAGAACGATGTTATCTATAATTTGACACCAGTTTCATCTTTTAACTCGATGAGGTAGGTAAAATTAAAAGAAACAGGACTTTCGAGTGGTCGGACAGAGGGTTGCGGCAGGATATACTTTATCCAAGCTTTTTGTGCAACTCTAATTGACCCCTATCTAATAAAATTAATTTTGTGCTTTAACCTTATGACATAAGTAAACACAAAAAAACTGTAACGGAAGTGGGCCGTTATTTCGAAACCCGGCAGGATAATGACTGTCCGACCAGAGGGTTTCATCATCGTCCCTTTCTTAACTTTCAATTGAAATGCGAATTGTCCTTTAACTCGATGAGGTCGGTTAATCCTGCAGTCGGCTCCCCTACTAATTACTATACTTCCCATCAGCGCTGCCCCCCCAAGAGGTCGAAAATGTAGTACGGGGGCTTTTAAAATGTAGTACAACGTAGTACAATTTGAAAAAAAAAAATAAAATCACTTTTAATTACTTTATAATGATTTTTTTTAAGTAAATATAAATTTAAACATAACATATAATAACACAGCTCGAAAAATAATCACAGAAACTAAAATGAATATGAATAAATATTTTGCATGACTTTTATGCAGTGGAGGGTATCAAAGCATAGGCCAAGCCGATGATAACACTTTTACCTGTTTTTAATAAAATTTAAACTAGAAAAATAACACTCTGCAGTTGCACTGCTACGTGGGAGAACGCACAATGTTAACATATACATAGTTGCATATTTTTCCAAATGCAAGCTTATGTTCAAAATTTTTAGCGGTTTTTAAATTTCGTTGGAACAAAATTCTTCAAACGCAAATCCAAAATACATGGGTGTATTGTATATGGGAAATGATTAGTGTCGCATTTGTAGTCCAAGTCAATTGATATCAAATCATGTCGGCAAAAACATTTATAAATTTCTAATAAAATGTATTTTAAGGATATATGAATTAAATGGACTTTAATGGTTTCACTTTGAAATAATGTATTCAAATTATTGAGTTTTTTTTTTTAATAAATGAAAAAACCAAAGGTGCAGGGTTTTTCAATAGGGACGCTACAAAAGTAGAGCGACAGGGACAGCAAACGACGCCGAATTTCTTGCCGCTCTTTTGACATTTCTCTTTAGTAAGGTTTGCCATTTCATGACGGAAAGATATACGAGCCAACAACGAGTCGAAACTATTAAAATTTACTACCGAAATTCGGAGTCAGTGGCCTCAACGTTAAGAGCGCTACGTCCAATTTATGGTCGTCATAATCATCCTAGCAGATCAACAATTGAGCGTCTAGTGGAAAAATTTGAATCCACAGGCACAGTCGTGCGATTTGACGCCGTTAGACTATTTACTGTGGGGTTACGTCAAGTCTATGGTCTATGCCAACAAGCCAACGACGATTGATGAACTTCGTACGAATATCGAACGTGAAATTGCAGCAGTATCGGCCGATTTTTGCTTGAATTTGAAAACCGTCGAAAATTGGGTTCAGCGTCTGGACCTCTGCAAGCGTGCCCGTGGTGGTCATGCAAAAGAAATTGATTTCCATACATAATGGCATCGAACGTACTTTCACAGGAATAAAGACATTGATTTCCAAAACCGTTTTTGTTTTATTTAAAAAAACTTTTGTAGCGCTCTTATTGAAAAACCCGATATAATCGGTTTTCTACTGTTGTCAAGAACTCTAAAATTTGATTTGCATTGGATACATTTTTTTCAAACTTCCAATAGTTCCAGAGTTGGGTCTGTTGCGTTTAGTTTAATAATTTTTTTAATATTATGTATTTTTTAAGTGTGAGAAATTGTAGTACAAAGTACGCAATTAATAATTGTACGTACTCACTTTTTTGACCAACAAAATGTAGTACAAACGCTACAATTGTAGCAAGGGTGCAGCGCTGCTTCCCATCCGATTCTTGTGTTCTCTTTTCGCTCTCTTTTGTAATTTTCAGCGTTGCTTTGTTCTTAAACCGTACTCCACTCGATCGAGCTGAACGTTTGCATTTGCTCTATTTTCGAATTCTGTGCCACAAACCACTAAGAATAGACCGCCGACTTCCCGTACACCTACCCGATTCCCCCCGGAAAAAATTTTCCTGTCTGTGAATACGTGTAAATGTCAAAATTAATGGCGGCAATGATTTTCTATGCAATACCATGCGACCAGGATTTTTCAAGTATGCGTGGTTAATGGCGCCCCTTTGATTTTGTACAGCACCAATACATGAAAAATCCTGGTCTCGCCGGCAGCTTGTAGGCAAAGTCCGTTATGTGGGAGGAGTCGACGGTCTATTCTTACTGGTTTGTGTTCTGTGCGGTCTGCACTTCTTCGAAAATGGAGCTACCATCGCGATGCGCGAAAAACGAATGAGAAAAAAAGGAAACAAGGACAATTTGACAATCAAGGCTCTAAAGTGCAAAAACTGGACGTATATATGCACCATAATTGCCCAAAAGTGAATTAAGAAGTATCGTACGATAGAAATCGTTGTGTGTAAAACGGGTCTATGCAACCGCCCGATGGTAAAAAAGTTATTTCCATTTCCACTGGAAAGTTATTTCTCTTCCCTAAACAGTTGGTGTTGGTTTTCCCAATATGATGGCTGTCTCTTTTATGATCTTTGGCCCGTATTGTTTTTAAATATTTGAGTTGGTTTGGTCGTGACATGACAGAAACTATTATATTCGGAGTTGGTTGGTAGTACATAATCAAAAATAAAATACTCGTCTCACGGTACTATAGGGTGAACTTTCATTGGATTTTATTTTGCGTATCTTTTAAAATGAATGACAAACCCGAAACTAATGACGATTTCTTCATTTCAACATTCCGATCAATATTAGAAGGTATGTTTGTTCTAAAGAAAAATACATTAAATACGGATATTTATATTCCAGAAAATATATCGGATTCGTTGACTGAAAAAATTGAATCGAACTTAAAGAACTATGATAAGGATATCGAAAAAATATGTAACTTATTTTATGAAGGTTTCATAGATTCTATTAATGAGCTTTTACAAGTGAAGTCTAATATTAACTCTCTTAACAGTGAAGTGTTGCAGGTAGATAATGTTATGGGCGGAATATCAAACAAATGTATCACTGCTGGCGAACAAATAAATAAATTCCGGACTGTCGAGGGTAATATATTTAAAGCAATCGAATGTCTCCAGAAATGCCTACCTGTTTTTGAATGTTTTTTAAAATGTACTAGCTATATATCCCAAAAACAGTACTACGAGTCGCTTAAGATTTTAGATACCTTGGAGCAGGATTACTTGCCCACCGTCTTGAGTTATAGGTTCAGTACGCAAATGAGAGAAACTATACCCAAACTGAAAAACGATATTAAAATGTTTTCCGAAGGAGAATTTAGAGAATTTCTCGAAAACATAAGAAAGTTCTCTTCAAAAATTGGTGATGTATCAATGCGTTACACAAAACAAATGCAGAAAAAGGACATTCGAAATATTGTAACCGAATACAAGGGAATGAGAAACACTGCGCTTGTTGTTGAATCGGATATAAGCGCATATGATTTAATCGACTTTTCGCCTATCTTTAAGACTTACCGGATATATAGTGAATTGGGTTACAAGGAGTTTTTTGAAAAGGACTACCGCCAGCAAAGAAAAGATCAAATTAAGTTGGTTCTGCTCCCACCGCGTACAATGCATAATGATTTGGAAATCTACAGGCAATATATATCCGCTGTGATTGGATTTTTTGTTGTGGAAGACCATGTTAGGAATACAGCAGACGAAATTGCATCTAAACTTTATTTGGAGGAATTATGGGCCACTTCTTTAAGCACTTTCGCCACCAATCTCAATATAAATATTTGTATGTGCACTGATCCGAATGTACTGCTTAAATTAAAAACAATGACACTCTTAGCCATAAGTAATTTAAAATCATGTGGCTACGTCGCAAGTCAGCTTTGGGAATTATTGTATGCTATAAGAGATCATTATAATGAAGTATTATTGCAGAGATGGGTCCACATTTTTAGGAATATTTTGGAAAAAGAAACCTTTTTACGTCTAGAGGTAAATTCGGCAGATGAGATTGACCTCTTGGTTGAAAATTTTCCTTTTAATGTTGAAATGCTTGAAAAAGTAGAGTTTCCAAAAACATTACCTTTCTCTGAAATGGTTCCCAAGGTTTATCATGAAGCTAAAGAATTTATGTACGCCTCGATGAAATTCTGTGAAGACTTACCCCTAGTACCGCATGAAGTCGCGATCTTGGTGAGAAAAGCTGCAAATCTACTCTTTACAAGGAGTTTTAGTGGGTGTATATCTGCTTTATTTCGGAATTCTGGTTTAACTCTTTCACAAATTATTCAAGTAATTTTGGATACAAAGTATTTGGACAATGCCGCTCCTTACTTAAACAATTTTATATGTGAACTGACTGGTACACATGAAAATATAAATCAAATGTCTACAAAAATATTTCAAGCTAGCTTTGAAGCAGAAAGAGAAGTTGGAGGGCGAATATGTTCAAAAGTAGACGAATTTTTTGATATATCGGATTATAATTGGCTGTTAATAGAACCGAGTGGAAATGCTTCACCATATATTACAGATATGATATCATACCTAAAAAGTACTTTTCAAAGCTTCGCTAATATTCTACCCGAAATTGCCCAAACTGCTTGTAAGAGAGCTTGTAAGCATATATCAGAAAACATATTGAATCTTTTGTTAGATAACGATGTCAAATTAATAACTTCTGCAGCCTTACAACAATTAAACTTAGATTTTATGCAATGCGAATTTTTTGCAGCATCTGAACCAGTATATGGTTTGAAGGAAGGTGAGCTCACCAAACAATTTGTTCCAGTCAGACAACTGCTTGATTTGCTTATTATGGAGGAGTGGAGCTCTTACTTGCACGATTATGGAAAAGCCGAAAACCGGTATTGTGCGGTTGATCCAACTTCCGTTATTATTATATTAGATAAAATGAGAGAAGCTGATAAGAAAACCATGTTTTCAGTACTAAAAAAAACAGAAAGGGATAGAAAAAAACTTCGCGACACCGTTCATAAGCAGTTAAAAAATTTACTAGATCGTTGATAAAGATTGTCTAACAAATTGGGTATTTTGTTTTTCTTTTATGCTCTATGCATTAAGCAGTAAATATAAGTTACATTATTTTTCAATATACATCGAGAGGGTAATTCTCTAGAATTAAAATTGTTGTTTAATTTTTTTTTTTATCATGTAAAGCAGGGGTTCCCAAACTTTTCCATACTGCGACTACATATACAGGTTATAATATTTTTGCGACGCCCTTCTACACACAACGGAACAAAGCACAAATAATATGTATAAGCTGAGCATACTGAAGATTCACTAAAGGGGTTTTTAATAAGGATTGGTCGACATTGAAATGGAATAGAACAAGCTGTGTGCAAGGTATTAATGAATCCCATGTATGCCATTATTGTATGGAATATAACACCAGGCCCAAATGTCCGCCGCAGCTTCTCATATTGTCACGGATCCGAGTGGTCCAATCTGCCGCATAGATCCGGCTTAATTTGAGCGATGGCATTGGTTGTGTTGGGTTTAAGGACATCGGTCGATTGCGGTTTATTCGCATTGAGCTGCGACTTCAGGCAACGCCACAAGAAAAAATTAACAAGGTTCTTGCTAAGGCAAGGATCGCACGACCTTGGTGGCCAATTCACGTCACCTCTGATAGAGACCAGATAACCATACACTGTAGCTGAGTGACACATAGCCACCTCTTGCTGGAACCACATGTCAGCAGCATCGTTCTGTATTAATCGCCGTTGATGGTATTGACCTTACCAACGTCATGAAAAAGTACGGAGCAATGACGCCACCGGCAGTCTAAAGTGCGGACCAAACAGCTTTTTATGGATGCATTGCCACCTCGTGTTGGTTGGCGTCATCCCATTTATGGGAATTTGTCCATTCATCCAAAAATGCGACCCGTCGCTAAAGATGTTTTTTTTTTATGGTCATTACATTATCATTAACTTTGAGCTCCTGGGTCAGTTAGATCTTGAACGGGTATATAGGCCCAAGTCTCGACGCAAAATTCGCCAAGTTGAAGTCTGTAAAATTCGTATACTTCTTGTGCACGGCAAAACACAATGGCCAACATCGAACGAACCCGACCCGACATTTTTTTTCAAATCGAGCTTAAGCTAATGGAACGTCCTGTGCAGGCGTCCCGTGCGTATCGTCCTGCGACGCCCCTAGGATAGCCACACTACGCCCCAGGGTGTCGCGACGCACAGTTAGGGAACTCCTGAGTAAAGCGAAAATTGTAAAATAAAGGAAGACCTACTCATACCAACTGGCAAACCAGTTTTCTAGGCAGAGATCTATGTATTTAAGATGCGGCTTTGAAATGGACATATTTTTAGCTGACAGAGTAGTATTCCCAGCTTTCCACACAGCTAAGAGCATCATCGGTAATGTTACATTAAACTTTGCTAAAGAACGATTGAACAATACTTCCATAACTCCCAGCTTGCGCAGTTGACACTAAAAGGTCAAAAATCCTAACTTTTTTTTTAAATCGAAGTGCTCGTGGGGGTAATAACCGGACACTGCAATAATTTGAAACATTTCTAAAAGACTAGATATCTTTACAAATGACATCTGCAGAAGTTGCAAGGATGGAGAGGAAATATTGTTTTGTAAACAAACATCAAATTTTCGTGCTGAGATATTGAAATTGTGGTCGAGGTAGAACTTTTGTCAAAATGTCGGCCATTTGATCAGGAAAAGGAACGATACGTCGATATCATTATTTTCGTACCTCTCACGTATGAAATGTACTCTCACATCTATATGTTTAGTTCTCCTGTGGTACTCTAGATTCCGAACTAGACGAATTGAACTTTGGTTGTCGATCTGAATTGTGGTTGGTTTCTTGTCTTCGTAATTGATGCCCTTAAGTAGTTGTCCTAACCGAATGGCCTCTTTGGTGGCATCGGATGCAGCCATGTATTCGGCTTCCGTAGTTGACAGTGCGACTGATTGTTGGCATTTACTATACCATGTAACAGGCCCTCCATTGAGCATGAAGATGTATCCCGTGGTTGAGCGACGTGTACTCAGATCACTGGCATAGTCCGCGTCTGAATATGATAAGGTCCACGAGTTGTCTGTTGAGTTTGTCGCCGATTTTAGACGAGGAGGGTACTATGATGTTGAGTTCGAGAATGCAGAGAGCTAATCATCCCTATCATGGAATCCGCCGGGGGAATTGTTCACGGAAAAGAATATTTGGGTATCGTCCAATCCGAAAAGTGAACAGAGATCTGGAAATAAAACCACACCCTACCAATAGTATGTGTTAATATTTCACTTGGTGGTTGGCCAGGTTTTAAAACCATAATGACTTCAGCAATTTTCCATTAATTTGGAATGTATTGTAATCTCATCTTGTGGGCGCAGTAGCGCAGTGGTTAGTGTGATGGACTACTGTGCGAGGGATCCCAGGTTCGATCCCCGGAAAAACACAAATTACATCTTAAAGTTTTTTCTACTGCGCCACCTCTCCCGAACGTCTGACAAACATCCGAGAGTATGACTGTCATGAAAGAGCTTCTCAATTCAGCCGTTCGGACTCGGCATAAAATTGTAGGTCCCTTCCATTCGTCCCAAAAATAGAAACTCACACAAAACGAATGGTTGCGAGAAGCTAGGCCTTGGGTGTCACCCGCCTGTTGCGCCAACTATTTATTTATTTATTTTTTATTTATATTATAATCTCATCGCGGCATTTATAATGTGAAAAAGCTTAATTGATGCTTTCCGAGGTAACATTTTTAGGAGTTCACCCGTAATCAGGTCGTAACCGGAGCTTTTTTGGGCTTTACAGATGTTCTGTCCGACGGATTAATATTTCTATTAAGCGCTTGACCATCGAACGGCTTAAAAGTTTCTTCTAGATATGCGGCGAAAACGTCTGCCTTCTCTTTATCGCTTTTTGCCCAAACGTCATGGGTTATCTTGATAGGCGGCGCTGCGATCTTCGGCCTTTTACTTACTTACTTATCGGGCTCCCGACCCGTGAAGAGTCTCTGCCTGAGACACTGCAGCCTTCCATCCTCTACGTTTCCGGGCACGCTGCTTCAATTGTCCAGACCAAGCGCTCTGGCATCCGCGATGGCTTGGTCTTTGAAACGGAGGTTCGGTCTTCCTTGTCTTCTCGAACCTGGTGGCTGGGATTTGAAGATCCTCTTGGCTGGAGCATTATTGTCCATTCGCTCGATGCGGCCGAGCCAATGTAGTCGACGGGTTTTGGCTTCTTGAGCTTTTTTATAGCTAAGCCAACTTCTTCTATACTAGGTGGTGGAACTAGTTCTTCATTGACTGGACGTGGGTTCTCTTGTTGCCCTATCACTCTCTCTTCATGATGCCCATTAAGCAGCTGCTGGAAATGCTGCTTAAACACATCTACTATTCCCTGCGCTTCGGTGACTAAGTTTCCTTCGCTGTCTCGAAGAGCCTGCGTTCCGGTTTTGTAGCCAGCAGTTGCTTGGCTTTTTTATAAAACCTCTGGATGTTATTACGATCGCGCGACACTTCGATCTCCTTGAGCTGCGAAGCTGCGTAAGCCCTTTTCTTTCTACGCAGGATCTTCTTTTCTCTCTTCTCCTGGCTCGATACTCTTCTCTCGCTGCCCTTGTTTTGCGCTGCAGCGCTTTCTTCTGTGCATCTTCTGTCACCTTTTTCCTGTACACGCATTCATCATCATACCACGGGCTCTTTCTCTGGGGTGGCTGGTACCCTATGGTGGTTTCGGCTACCTCCTTGTTGATGTCGCGATACTGGCACCACTGATTGTTGGCGTTTGTGGTAGGTGTGTGCACAGAGGAGAGTTTCATACTCAGGCACTCGCTATAGGTTGATGTTTGGATCCTAAGCCTTGGTAACCTAGTGCTACTTATCACCGTCGGTAGCCGTTGTCTGTTGTTGTTTCGTGGATTCTGTGCTTGCCAACTAATCCGCCAAATATGTTTTCCTTTCCGACTTTAGCATTGAAATCCCCGAGTACAACTTTTATATAATACTCTGGACAGGCTCCGTAGGCTCCATCCAGGAGGTGATACTCCTATCCTCCTTGATAGGATCTTCAGTCTCGTCGGTAGGGGCGTGTGCACATATTAGGCTTATATTTAGGAAGGTAGCTTTGATAAGGATCACAGAAAGGCGATCACTTATCGGCTTGAAGTCAATGACTTTTGTCCTAAACCGATTTCCCACGACGAATCCGCATCCTAATACATGCAATCTTTTGTTGCAGCTGTAATAAATGTCGCAATCTTTTCTTTTCATCATACCTGATCCTATCCATCGTATCTCCTGGATCGCTGTTATATCTGCCTTGTACCGCGTGAGGACAGACTCAAGTTTTTGAGTAGCACCTGGGGTGTAGAGCGTTCGTACATTCCAGGTACATACTCTTAGATCGTAGTCCATTGACGTTCCGGGTCTGGTTGCCTTTTAGTGGCTTTAATAGTTTTCCAAAGCGAGTAATTGGATTCTTTTTCAGCTGTTAAGCTTTCGAGGTAATTTCTGACCTCAGAATCTTTAATCAACTTTGTTAGTTGCGCAGTCGATTTAAGTGCACTTTATCTTGCGGGGCTCGAGTTTGTTGCCATCTTTTACGCGCTTTTCGTTTTGTCTTGACCATATCTATTATTTCATTAGGGTATTTGACGCAGTTATAGTCTGGTGTTCTCTGCTGGTGAGGAGTAATATTCCAAGCAGCTTTTTGTACAATATCGACGAATTCATTCGGGTATTTGACGCAGTTATAGTCTGGTGTTCTCTGCTGGTGAGGAGAAATATTGCAAACAGCTTTTTGTACAATATCGACGAAGCGGTCGACAGCGACTTCTAATTCGTAAGGCGTCTTGAGTGATACACTCAGTTCAGTATTGTCTTGAACATCTTTTTTAAAGCCTTTCCTGTTTTGCCGTTTGTTAGCCTTGCGCTTTATCTTGCGTGGCTCGAGTTTGTTGCCATCTTTTACGCGCTTTTCGTTTTGTCTTGACCATATCTATTATTTCATTCGGGTATTTGACGCAGTTATAGTCTGGTGTTCTCTGCTGGTGAGGAGTAATATTGATGTACCGGACATTCGCATGCATGCGAATTTCTCCGTTATAGCTAGACATTCGCATGCATGCGAATGTCCTGTACATCAATATTACTCCTCACCAGCAGAGAACACCAGACTATAACTGCGTCAAATACCCTAATGAAATAATAGATATGGTCAAGACAAAACGAAAAGCGCGTAAAAGATGGCAACAAACTCGAGCCACGCAAGTTAAAGCGCAAGGCTAACAAACGGCAGTAATATTGATGTACCGGACATTCGCATGCATGCGAATTTCTTCTTTATAGCTAGACATTCGAATGCATGCGAATTTCTCCTTTATAGCGTTGATAGATAATTGGATATGTGGTTGGTTGGAGTTATATTTTAAGTTATATTTTAAAAATCACCGCGCGCGCGGATTCTTTTCAGAGGAATTTCCGGTTCCTTTGTAAGGTTCAGGAAACTCGCATGCATGCGAATCTACAATATTATATCGAAAAATCGCATGTGCATGCGAATGTCTAGTAAATCGTAATATTCCAAGCAGCTTTTTGTACAATATCGACGAAGCGGTCGACAGCGACTTCTAATTCGTAAGGCGTCTTGAGTGATACACTCAGTTCACTATTGTCTTGAACATCTTTTTTGAAGCCTTTCCATTCTGTTTTGCCCTTTGTTAACCTCAGCGGTTTTTAATTTTTTATAAGTGCCTCAATCAGATGAAAGATCAAAACTTTCTCCAACTTTAACACGATTGGTGGGTAGTCCTTTTGTAATAAAGAAATCGATCGAATCAGGTATTTTTGCGACATCAGTCGCAATTGTATTGCATAAACACTTCGTAAAGTATTATTCCCTTCCGTGATATGCATCTAGATCCCCAGAAACTATGTTTGGCATTAAAATCGCCGCCAATTATGAAATGTTGCCTTAGAATAAGAAGTACAGGAAGGGGCATATCGAGGAAACAGTGAGGCTTTTTTCAAAATAGTGTGAGTTACACTAACACAAATGCATTGACACAGGGCCGGCCTAAGGGGCCAGCGTAGAGTTAGGACGCCAAAATGCTGTGGCGCACAATGTAACTGTTACCCGTTTCTTTAAAAGTGATAAAGTAGGAAAATATGTAGCTGAGCTTTAAGGTAGCACTAGGTTATGGTTTTTATCTTCTCAGAAGTACTTAGGCACCTTCAAAGAATCACAGCTATTATTAATCCTTAATAAATAAAACGTACCTTTTACAGGAAACGTAGGTATAAATAAAATTCAGTTTTTAGTTTAAGGTTTAATTTTAATGCAAAAACATTATCACAGATATTTTCCTTAGTTAAATAAATTTTAGTTAGGTACATTTTATCTACATCCATCTGATAATAATTCTGTCATACATCTGGGGTCTTCGCGTAACTTTTCAGACGATCATCGCCTCGATCTCGACGATTGAACAAAACGACGTCGTTTTAAGTTTGCTTCATGTAACATCACAATAGCGTCGTTCAATCGAACCGTTCATTGTTTTCGATTTGAACAGTCTGAGCAGGGCTGTAAAGAAACTGTGACAATTGAAAACTAATAAAAAATGTATATTTATGCAATTTGTGTGTGTTGTTGTCTTTTATGTGGAAATAGGTAAAAAGGTAAACATTTTTTGGTGCAGGAACATTTGTATTGATAAGGGGTCGTTATATAAGACAAAATTAGTGTATGCATTCTTTAAAGCCAATTTAATAAATGCAATTGTATCATTGCCTACTCCAAAGAGAACATAACAAGAGTGTGATGTGAACTTTCTAGTGTACCTATTTCGTTTAACTAAAATGAAGTAAATGGATATTTTTCCTAGATTTTCACATTTCACAATGCATAATGGAGAGACTATTTGTCGAAATTATAAAAGATTTGATAGAAACAATATTCTTTTAACATTTGTTTTGCTTTTATGGAAAGAAAATATACCAAAAAGGATGAAACGATTGCCAAAGAGCCATCGTTCAATCGAATCGTTTCGACGACAGCATTTCCAAGTTAAATTGTTTACTCGCTTCGACGATCATCGTTTTTTGTTTGTTACACGAAGTAGCAGCATCGACGACGTCGTTCGATCGTTGCCTTACGCGATTAGACCTCTGTTTCTTAAAATTGTGTTTTTTTTTTGTCCATTAGTTTTGATTGGATTCTGAGCTGTTTCTCTGTTATAAGACATATGTCTTCAACATCTTGACGACGATAGCAAACGTCACGATAACAGGACAACAGAAGAAATACCTTTAAACATATTTTCTATTTATAACAAGAAAACTGCACTAGGGCGCTCAACCGATTTAAGCGCCTTGCCCTCACCAACAAAAAAAATAGTTCGTCCCTGAACGAGAGTTTTCGATTTGACAGATGAGTTTCAGTTAAATCAAATGCTATCAGATAAATAAAGTATATTTTTGTTTTCAACCAAATTCCATTTTTTACAACAAAATGTCATGAAATACTAATTTAAAAGTGTTCTACAATAATATAACTACCTAAAAAACACTTAACAACATTATTTTATGTGGAATATGAGATAAAATTTACCTGTGAAATGAAACATTGTTTCTCTCCTTATTATGCTCGTTTTTGCAGAATTTAACGCAGCACCGCATGTTGTTTTACATTTCTTTCGGTAAAGAATTGTATTTATTCACTGTATTCACTGTTTTTTCACTGTTTTATTAAGTTAAAAACGTAATTTCACTATTTTAATAATTTGAAATTTCAAACACGGCAAATTTCCCCAGCAAAATGACAGATGAGTTTCAAATTCTCTGGTTTTTTTTCATATCTTGCGGCCTCACTCACGTACACTGTATATGTGATATACACTCTTTCCTGTACTTCTTATTCTTAGAATGTTGCCCAAAGGAGTTGCTTAGGTTTGTATAATCATTTTTCTCTATTTTGCATCATGGTGGGCAGTAGATAGATGTTGGAAAATGGTTGTGTTCAGAAACACATCGGGGCAACGAACACCCTACTAAGCTGACCCACATTCAAGTCAGCTACCGATCGCCCATTCACCCAGCTGACCCACATCAAAGTCAACAATATCAACAACAGAGTCAGCATAACTGAGGACATCGACAGTTAGTGCAATACATAGCTGACTCACCGTAGTAGTTAAGCATTTTATGTATATAGATTAGTAATTGTAATTAATTATAAGTATAAAAGAGGCATTTGGCCCACGAATAAACGTCAATCTTTATTGATCCTTCATAAAGGGAATACTCGTTTTACTTTCCTTAGAGACGCATCGTTTATAGTGAACAAGTTCAAGTGCTTGGCTCACACTTCTACAAGAGAACAAGTTAATGCGCTTGGTATCTCTATCTTTATTATTCACAACAGGTTGATTAAAAAAAATCACTAATTTCTGTAGGGAATTTTCTTTATTTAAAAAATGAAATTATTTATTTAGTAAGAAAATAGGCTCAAAAATTTAAGTGACTTCTGGTTGCTTGTTTTTACGAATGAATAGAAAATTTAGAATTTTGTAGAAAAGTAGATTTGTTCTCTGAGTTTAAGTATAAAATTGTTGTCGATGCAAAGTGAAATTTCAGACAGTGGTTTCTTCTAAACATTTCTAAACACTTCCCCCCGGTACAGCGACGTCAGGATTAGATGTCGTTGTAGCCTCATTTTGTCTTACATCGATTACGGAAATTTTGACGGTTGGTCTTTCCAAGATTCCATCAGCAGTTTGAATAACAGCACTGCGGACTTGTCCATCTTTTGCTGTTCGAACTTCAATGATCCTTCCTTTTGGGTAATTATTCCTAGGTAGATCCTTATCAATGACTAAAACGATGCTTCCAACTTTCAATGGTAATATTTGCTTGTGCCATTTAGTTCTTAAGGTTAGTTCAGGTGTGTATTCAGTCAAGAATCTTTTCCAACAGGTATCTGCAAATCGGTCTTTGTATTGAAAAGTATGTTTCAAAACTTGTGCACTATGATTGATTACACCCATTTGCTTTGTTGCCCCAGATGTTAATCTTAGAAAATGATTCGGCGTTAAAGCTTCTTATAGATCGCTTTCAAGTGGTATGTAGGTAAGAGGCCTGGAGTTGATAATATTTTCAGCGGCAATAAGACAACTTCTAAGAAGAGGATCTGAAGGCGTTCTCGTTGGTAGTCACACCTATCGCGAATAATATTTCCCCCGGAATGTTTCCCATTCAGCAATTTGATTTACATTGCTGACAAGGGAAACATTTCCATCGGAATTTATTCACGATACCCCTAAGTGAGTCATACAAAGCTCTTTTGAATGATTTGAGAAGTCGTTCCCATGCTCCACCCATATGTGGCGATGCGGGTGGATTGAACTTCCAGTTCAGTGTCGGACTTACGAAATGTTGAGCTATCTTTTTATCATCTATGGCTAATAACGACTCCCTCAGCATCCTCTCTGCTCCGATGAAATTCGTTCCTCTGTCGCTGTATATTTCCTTTGGAAATCCGCGGCGATTTATAAAATCATGGAAACATAAAATAAATGCATCCGCATCTAATTTGTGCGCTACTTCTACATGTACGGCTCTTATTGTAAGACACGTGAAAAGCACACCATATCTTTTTTCGGTGCGACGGCCAATAGAAACATTGAATGGTCCAAAATAATCAACTCCAACAAAAGAGAATGGTTCCGCAAAAGCAGCTAATCTTGCAGGTGGTAACGGAGCCATTTCTGGTTCTTGTGGTTTTGCCTTTCGAATTTTGCACCATTGCCAAATTAGGTTTATTTTCTTTACAACGCACCTGAGCTTCGGAATCCAAAAACGTTGTCGCAATTGATTTACAACACTTTCATTGTTCCGGTGCAAGAATTCTTCATGTGCATTTTGTACAATTAGTTGGGTAATGTAATGACTTCTTGCAAGGATGATTGGTCTTTTTGCATCATGGCTAATACAAATTGCAGCATCTGTTCTTCCTCTGACCCTTAAGAGTCCTTCTTCATCAAGGTATAGGGACAAATGGTATATTGAGCTTGTGTGATCGACTGTAGCTTGAAGTCCTTGTTGTTTCGTTCCTGGGCTGCATTCCAGGTTTGACTATTTTAACTACAGCGTAGACAAGCTGTGACAGTTCGAAGGAGGGGAAGTTAACTAAATTAACCAGAGGCAAAAGTGTGGTTCATTTCGTTCATATTACAACATGTCAAGTAACAATAGCTGTCCCAGATTCCAAAAAGTAACTAAATAAACAATCGTTGTTAATTTAGTTAAAATAGTCGAATCTGGAATGCAGCCCTGTTTGTTTACGGATATGACAAATATCGTTGTTGTAGATGTCTTTTTGCGCTGATTTCAATAATATGGTCTCCGCTTGTTTAAGTTCTTCGCTGGTTAGAATGTTGCAGCTACCTGTGCGGAAAAATAAAAATGTTATTGACGAACGTCGCACGGGAAATAAAATGTAGGTAACTTATCCCTGGTTGGCGACGTTCATTGCCTGCTTTCAGGTACGGAAGTCCTGCGTCGTATTTTTGTCCACTTCCAGAAAGCGATGTGTATTTTTTTGACTGCGCACCAAAATATTTACTTACGCTGGTTGAGATTTGAGAACGGCTGCTATAAACACAAATAGACTAGGGGACGCCTTGTCCGTAAATGTTTTTGTTTGTTGTTGGTGGGGTAGGGATATATACGTACCCCTGCACACTATATGCGGCCGATAACCCGGCCGAAAAATGTGGCCCAGAAGGTGTTATCCCTTGATCGGCTTTTTTTTTTTTTTTTTTTTTCTCCGTGGGTAGGTGGAAACCTTGCATAGGCACCAATGGTCCGACGTCCATTGGTAGTGTCAGATTCTTACTGACTAAAACCACCTCCTGGATCTTTCCGTTTATTCTCTCGCGGAACTACCGCTTCGTCACACGTTGTTTAGCGAATTCGCGTTCCGCTGCCGTTCTAAACTCCTTAGATCGCACATTATTCGTACTGCTGCATCGTTCACAGCAGCCTAAAGATCTTCGGATTTCAACATATGTTGGACAATGTTTTCTGGTGCTGGCGGTTCACCAAATGCTTCACGCAATACAGCTCTTTCGTTTGCTTACCGAGCACATTCGAAGAAAACGTGTTCCACGTTCTCTATCGCGTTTACGCAGCGAGGACAGGATGGGCTCGAATCACGATTTCGCTTGAATAGGTATTCCCGGAAACCACCGTGACCAGTCAAGAACTGTGTAAGTTAATAGTTCAGTTCGCCGTGTTTTCGGTTTACCCAACTTTCAATCCTTGGGATTAGTCGGTACGTCCATCTCCCTTTTTGAGACTCGTTCCATTGTTGTTGCCACGTTTCTATGCTGCGGCTTCTTTCGAGTTTCTTCGTTTGATTTGCGCTTGGCCCGGTTTGGGCGCGATTGTCGTAAACTCGCCTAGCTTCTAAAGCTAGGATATCGATTGGTACCATAGAGGATAGTACCAATATCGCGTCGTGGGATACCGTGAATAGTATGGCTGCACGTAAGACGTCTGGGACCTATATTTTTGTGATCAGGGCGTTCCCACAAATTTTTTGGTGTAACCAAATTTTGGTTATACCAATTATTTCAAAATGTGATTTTTAACATACTATTAGTACGTCTGGCAAGGTTATGGCTGCACGTAAGACGTCTGGGACCTATATTTTTGTGATCAGGGCAGTCTGTTCTTTCATTTAATACTATATTCAAGTGGTTATATAAAAAATTCAGATTTTGGAAAACCAAACTACTATTACTAACCTCAGCTGCAACTAAGCGCTGCCAGACTTCGACATTTGAGTTTACTTTTTGGAGACCTTTCTGTTCATGTATCAGCTTTTTGGTTATACTTTCACGCCCAAAATTTGCTGTGGGCTCTTGGTCTATATGGAGAAACAAGTTGTTATCGAGTCGGGAGTCCGTCTATGATATCAAAAATTGCGCTGCTATGGATTTTGATATCCAGAGCGCAACAGAACAATTGAAGACAAAATTCGGGTCTGTGTTTTCTAGTAATAAATCTGTGATCAAAGGCTTTGAAGCTAATGTGGAATTAAAAGAGGACGTGGTACCCTTATTTAAGAAATTTTATCATATTCCATAAATGCTATTAAAGAAAAAGTGAAAAGAAATTTAGACGAAATGGTGCGCGAAAATGTTTTAAAACCTATAATGAGATGTGATTGGGCTTCACCCATTGTTGTTGTCCAAAAGAAGGACGGAAATCTCCGAATTTGTGCGGACTTCAAAGCAACCTTAAACAAAGTGATAAACATTGATAAGTACCCCTTGCCCCTTCTAGATGACATTTTTTCTAGTATAGCTGGTGGTGTTGTGTTCTCAGTGATTGATTTAAGAGGTGCGTACCAACAACTTAGAATTAGTGAACAATCAAAAAAATATTTCACGATTAACATTTGGTCTGTATCAATTTCAAACAATGACTTATGGCATCTCCAGTGCGCCTGCTATATTCCAAAAGATTATGGAGCAGATATTAAGCAATATAGTCAGAATGGTGGTGTATTTAGATGATATTTTGCTATCCGCGGCATCAAATGCTGATATGGCCAAACTTTTGAACTTAGTCTTTTCACGCTTAGAAAAATACAATGTAAAAGTTAACCCAATGAAATGTGAATTTTATAAGCAAAGCGTTGAGTATATAGGGTACCGCATAACATGTCAAGGTATACACCCAATCACACAAAGACTCGACACGATTTTTAAACGCGTACCACCTTCAAATGTAAAAGAATTGAGGGGATACTTGGGCCTTTTAAATTTCTATCACAGATTTTTACCTAATTTAGCCAAAATCGTTAGGCCATTATACAACCTTCTCCAGGCAAATGCACGGTTTTGCTGGGATAAAGTTTGTCAACAGTCTTTTGAAGAGTCCAAAAAGTTGCTGGAGAAAAGTAATTTACTTATGCCTTTTGATCCGGAACGCGAAATTGTTGTTGCAACCGATGCTTCACCCCAAGCATTAGGCGCTGTCCTGTTGCAGATCTATGATGACGAGGAAAGACCGGTACAGTTTGCATCGTGTACTCTGAACAAAGTTCAAATAAAATATAGTCAGCTTGAAAAAGAGGCGCTGGGAATTATCTTTGGGGTAAAAAATTTTCACAAATTCATTTATGGTAGAACATTCAAATTAGTGAGCGATCACCAACATTTTTGCTCCAGACGAACCTATTCCGTCGTTAGCTGCGGCACGCATACAACGTTGGGCTTTAACGCTTTCTTCATATATTTATTCTATTGAATACCGAAAAGGCAAGGATATGGTTGTTCCTGATTTTTTGTCACGGTTTTCCCTATCAACTGATCGTGTTCCTGAATATAGCCACATTCAGTTATTTAACGAATCAGATGAAGTTCCTCTCGATTATCAGCAAATTGCCCAGGAAACTGAAAACGACATTGTACTTTGCCGCATACTGGAATTTGTTGAAAGGGGTTGGAATCATAGCTGCGTGCTTAATCAATATAAGACTTTTTACGGCAAACGTTTTGAACTATCGATCGAGCAAGGTTGTTTGCTATGGGGACGCAGAGTGATTATTCCTACGAAGCTGAGAACCAACATTTTAGTCCTCCTCCATGAACAACACGTCGGTACAACCAGAATGAAAATGTTAGCCCGTTCAATTTGTTGGTGGCCTAACATGGACGAACATGTGGATTCGTTTGTAAAGAAATGTAAAGAATGCGTTTATGGCCAACCAAACATCAAGCAGTCCTTTTCGCAGTGGGAGTCGTCATCTAGACCTATGGAGAGATGTCATATTGATTTTTTCCATTTGTATAACAAAACATTTTTTATACTGATCGACAGTTTTAGCAAATGGATGGAGATATTTCTTATGAGTAAAACCGATGTAAGTGCGATAAAACTAAAGCTGATGCAGATCCAGTCGAGATTTGGGCTAATTTTGACCCTTGTTAGCGATAATGGTCCCCCCTTTAATGCCCATGAACTTCAAAAATCTTTGAAATCGGACGGAATACTTCTTCTTCATTCTCCACCTTATTCACCTGAATCCAATGGAATCGCGGAACGTGCAGTACAAACAGCGAAAAAGACGCTCAAGAAATCTATTTCACTAGGTATGGCGAATACGGAGATTAAGAAAGCTGTAGTTCCTTTTTAAATATAGGAACACACCACTAACAACAACTGGAAAATCACCCAGTGAGCTTATGTTTAATTATAAGCCTCAAACATTGCTGGAGAACCTCAAACCAACTATTAAAAGTTTTCCAAATAACAGCGACAGATGCGGTCCTTACGTTCCACCAAGGATCTTTACAGAAGGAGAAAAAGTTCTTGTTAAAATGAGAAGAGACGTCGATACAATTCTACCTGGACGAGTCGTAAGATGTATGGGTAAAAATACGTATTTAGTCAATACAAACAATTCGCATAAATTAATACATGTTAATCAACTCCGCAAATCCTTAATGGAATACAACGACAATGCCCGATTTCCCAAATTTGACAACAATCCAAACATTCCGTCGAATCTCAACACTAAGGAATCACGAACAACTTCCTTTGATGGTAAAAATCCTGACATGCATACTGGCACTTACGAGCAGTCACCAACGGCCAGTACATCAACCGCTAGTACACCCACCGCTAGTACACCCTCAGCACCTGTCCCCCTACCAGAAAGAAGATATCCCTTGAGAGAACGAAAACCAGTAGTTCCTTGGAATTATCCCAATAAAGGCAAATAAAATTATACTAACTATACTAACACTTACATGAATTTTTAATGAATTAATTTTCCCTGGTGGGAATTTCCACATATAAATGTACTTTCGCACCAGGTGCGAAATTACCATGTATCAGAGTAATTTCGCACCTGGTGCGAATTTACATGTATAGGTGGAATTTACCATTACCATCTCCCTTTTATTTCCTCTTCAACATTCTAGAGAGACTCGAGCAAAAGGAAACGTCTATATGATAGACGGGAGCTAGATAATTTGTTGACAGCTGAAAAATTCGTTTTTCACGGCGATAGTGTCAGAAAATTATACGAGGATAATTATTTGGCCCAATAGACATACGGCCTAAAAAACAAAGAAATATTTGAAACTACTAAGCTTGTAGAAAAAGCCTCAGCATTTCTGTTAGCAGTGCATAATATGGAAAGGGTTTTTTCTTTAATGTAGGCAGTTTGGAGAGACGACCGCAATAAAAGGCGAAGTACAATGTGTACTAAAATATGAATTGGTCTTGTACTAATATATATTTGTTTTGTTATTCATAAATAAGCACGTGTACAATAACTACGGCGCCAAAAATTGATAACGGTATTTTGTAGAGGGGTTAAATACAAGCAGTTTTTACTATGGGAGGGGGAGTCTATCTGGCTTCATTTAGGCGGGAGAGGCAATTTAAAAAAAATAATTCTTAAAATAAAAAAAATAATTTGAAAAACAATGGCAACACTTATGATAAATGACTTTAGGATTTTTGGAAGCCAGGAATCTGTTCTTTGATATTATTTTGAAATCAAGTTATTTCTATGAATAGTTTTGGAAAAAAATGCTTTCAAACTTGAAATTTAAGGAACAAAATTAAAAAATAAAAGTTGTCAAAATAGGGCGCCCTTTGGAGCCAGGCCTGGAGGGTGGCAGTTTGCGAGCGTCTGGTGGTCGGCTTGTCACGCTCGGCAGTCGGCCGGGTTTAACCCGAAACGGCTACGAGCTTCCTGTCAATGGTTTCGCAAACAATTATGGGGGTCAGAGGGTGGATGCGCTATGCATCAATAGAGGCATAAGTGGACTTTCGGTTACTCGACAACGGCATCGACTTAGGATAGGCACGTGGAACATCTCTTCGCTCACGGAAAAAGACCTGGAGCTTGTTGGGGAGGCTGTAAAATATCGACTAGATATAGTTGGTGTTTCCTCAAAGGGGTTCTGGAACTGCAGATGGGTGAAAACTCTTCATGTCGGGAGTAGCACCTTCAATGTCTGCTCAGGCTGGAGTGGGGATACTCACAAGTCCCGGGCTGTCAGGCAGAGTATTGGATTGTATTCCATTAGGAGGGAGAGTTGCGATTTTAAAGCTAAAACTTGAAAGATCAACCCTAGCTCTGGTGCAGGTGTATGCACCGAATCTGGAGTCGGGGTACGCAGCTTTCTTAGATGAAGTTGATGCAGCCCTTGAAAAGGTTGCAGATATGGATTCTTATATCCTGATGGGTGATTTCAATGCTCACGTGGGTGCGGATTTCTCGACATGGGGCAGCGCGATTGGGAAACACGGTGACCCCGATCAGAACGCGAACGGAGAGAAGTTGTTGGACTTTTGTTGTTCAAATGGAATGTCCATTATGAACACTTTCTTTCCACACAAAGATATCCATAAATACACGTGGTACCGTCGAAGTCTTCAGCAGAAATCGCTGATAGATTTCTTTGTGGTACCATCGTGTATTAAAAGGATGGTTTGTGATGTTCGTGTGTTGAGAGGGGCTGAACTGTCAACTGATCACCACCTAGTGCTGTGTAAATTGTATCTCAACGATCAAATACCTATCCTGCCAAAGCGTAAACCAAGCATGATTACGCGCATACGGTGGGAGGGGCTACAGAACGATGAGATACGGGAGGAATTTGCACGGCAGGTATCTGAAAGGTTTGAACAAATTCCAAATGTTTCATTGAATGTAGAGGAAGAATGGCAGTTGTTTTCAACAGCAGTTATTGCCTCTGCAGGACATGTTTGCGGAGTGAAGCGGCTCGGTGTGGCGGCTGGTGGTGAGAAAAGAACTGCGTGGCTTAAAACGCCCGGAGTTCAAGAAGCTATCAGAGAGAAAAAGAAGGCTTTCAAGGTGTGGATTCACTTGGGGGACTCTCCTTCTCGAAACCGGTACATTGAGGAACTTGCAAATTGGCTGTTAAAGCAGCCAAAGAACAGTCTTGGAAGGAGTTCGGCGAAAAATTGGACCGTGATCACAGATCTGCAAGCAAGGTGTTCTGGCAGACTATCCGTCGTCTTAGAGGAAGGTTAGGTTAGGTTAGGTTTGTGGGCTGGCGAGGATTTTCTCCGTGCCACACTCAGGTCAACACTGACCCATTGTGATTCCCATAGGGGGAAAGAGGTTATCCCTTACCCATTATAACCCTGTATTCAAATTACTTACTGTGCTGCTACATACAAACCATCTTGTTGATTTGACGAAGTTCATTATCTTTTCAATTGATGTGCTGGAAAGCTCGTCTAGGTCGTTGAAGAAGTGACTCCCTAGGAATTTATACCTGGTATGTTGGAGACTTGGGCAGTGACATAAGAAGTGGGTTGTATACTCAAGAGCTTCCTCATCACAGCAGCCTCTGCAAAGTTCTTCTTCCGTTAAGCCCATTTTCTTCATATGGTACCGCAAGGTGTTGTGCCCTGTTATGATACCTACGAGGGTGGACAGGGATTTCCTATCCTTCCGCATTATCTTCTCGGTTTTGGATTCATTGAAGGACGGCCATAGCATTCTTGTGGTATTACAAGTGTTTAGGGTGGCCCATCTTGCGTTCGCCTCACTTGTGGCTTTTTTCCCTGCTTCAAGCTTAAGTGTGCAAGGCGGGATGTCCACAGAGGGATCAGCTTGTTCTGAAACAGCTGTCGAACCTTGTCTTGCTAATTCGTCTGCTTTCTCATTGCCTGGAATGCCTTCATGTCCCGGAACCCAGCAGAGTGATACCTTGTGCTGTGTACCAAGAGCCTTGAGTTCTTCGCGACAAAACCTCACAAGCTTCGATTTTATTTCTGGTGCAGTTATGGCTTTTATTGCTGCCTGGCTGTCGATAAAGAAGGTAATACCTTCAGGTGGTATTGCCCTTACCACAGACTCACGGGCTGCTGTTGTCACTGCCAGGACCTCTGCTTGGAAAACGCTGTTATGGTCGGGGAGGCGAATCGATTTTGATATACCCAGCGATTCAGAGAAGACACCTGACCCTACCCCAGTGTCCATTTTTGATCCGTCTGTGAATACGGCTATGGTTGGTGTGTTAGGTACGAGTCCGTCTCTCCATTCTTCCCTGCTGGGATAGGCGCTAGAGAAGGGTCTTGTAAACTCTAGATAAGGCGTAATGTAGTCCGTGACAGGTACATGGCCGAAATATTTCTGTAGGATCGTAGAATGACCCGTTGTGTTCAAATTCCATTTTACCGATTGGCTGATTCTCATTGCACTAATTGCGGCCGATAGTTGTATATGAATGTCTAGCGGACACAGGTTGAGGATAGCCTCAAGTCCTGCGGTTGGAGTTGTCCTCATCGCACTGGTGGTGCCGATGCACGCTAGTCTTTGAACCTTCGTTAACGCTTTTAGGTAGGTGGCTTTATTGGTTGCCGGCGACCATACGAGACTGCCGTAGGTCAGTATGGGTCTTACTATAGCCGTGTACATCCAGAGCTTAATTTTGGGAGATGGTCCCCAGGTTTTCCCAAAGATTCTGCTGCAGGAATAAAAGGCTATTGTGGCTTTTTTGATTCTTTCATTGGTGTTCAATTTCCAGTTTAGTTTTTTTGTCTAGTATAAGTCCCAGGTACTTTGCGCTATCAGAGATTCTGAGGGGTGTGCCGCCAACAGAGGGTGTAGCAAACTGTGGTATTTTCCTTTTATTTGTGAAAAGTACCAGATCAGTTTTCTGGGGATTGACTGTTAGACCGCAGTTCCTGGTCCAGGTGTCGAGGGTTCTTAGGGCGCTTTCAATTTGTTCCGACAGTGTTGGAAGGAATTTTCCCGTTGCCAACAGTACGACGTCATCCGCATAAGCCGTTATTCTGATGCTATTGTTCTTAAGTTTTGTGAGCGCTTCATTAAGAACAATGACCCACAAAAGTGGGGAGATCACCCCGCCCTGAGGGGTTCCTCTGGAGGCATAAGCTTCTAGCTTAGAGCCCCCAAGTTCGGCTATAATGTGTCTTTCTTCAAGCATGCTGGTTATCCAGTTGACAATAATACTGCCAATGTTGAGCTTGCTTAGCGTTCTGCGTACGGCAGCAGTATTAACATTGTTAAACGCTCCTTCAATGTCTAAGAATGCCGCTAAAGTGTATTCTTTATCTTTCAGTGTTTCCTCTATTGTGCCGACAACACAATGTAGCGCGGTCTCCACACTTTTACCTTTGGTGTAGGCGTGTTGGGCCGGTGATTAATCTTCCGGGCGTAGTCTGCTACGAATGTATATATCGATCAGTCTTTCTAAAGTTTTCAGGATGAAAGAGGTGAGGCTTATTGGCCTGAAGTCTTTTGCACTGGTGTGACTTGGTTTGCCAGCCTTTGGTATAAAAATTACCTTCACTTCTCTCCATGTTCTTGGTATATACCCCAGTATGAGGCTACCCATGTATAGCTCTTTTAGTACCGGTATGATGGTGTTGGTGGTTCTCTGCAACATGAGAGGAAAGATTCCATCGAGCCCTGGGGATTTGAAGGGGGAGAATGATCGGATAGCCCATTCTATTCTGTCCTCTGTGACCAAATCTGCAGGGGGGTTCGTTTCCATCATGCTGTTGGTGTATATACCGGGGTGGGGCTGAGTGGTGCACCCTGGAAAGTGCGTGGTCAGTAACAGCTTTAAAGAATCTGAACAAGATTCAGTCCAGTTTCATTCGGGGTCCTTGAGAGATCCCAGAGTTATTGCTTCCCTGGTTAGGATTTTCCTTAGTCTCGCGGTTTCTGTAGTGCCCTTTATTTCATCACAGAATTTGTGCCAGGATTGGCGTTTGGATTTCTGTATTTCGTTTTTAAAATTTCTCTGACTGGCCTTGTATATTTCCCAATCAGAGTCTAATTTTGTCCGGTTTGCCGTGTTTAGAAGTTTCCTTGTTTTCTTTCTAATTGCGGCCAATTTCTTATTCCACCATGGAGGTGAAATTTTAGTTTTCGGTTTTGCCACTGGACAAGCCCTTGCGAATGCCTCTTTATAAATAATGTTTATTTTCTCGACTTTCTGGTCAATATCTGTGGGGCAATTTAGATTTCCTTCTTGTAGAAAGTTTTTCTTTTTCTCGATCTCTTTGCTAAAAAGGTCCCAGTCAGTCCTTCTAGGGTTTCTATGTGACTGGGAAGGGTTGCAGCAATTTCCTACGAGAAATTCGATCAATCTTTGATCTGAGTAGCACTGCTCGCTCAAGACGTTCCATTTATCGATAGTGAGGGTGCTGGAGCTGTTAAATAGCGTTATGTCTATAACCTCCTGCCTGTTCCTAACTACAAATATTGGTTCATCACCTCTATTAGCTACTAAGAGATTATTTTCTATAATGAATTCAAAAACTGACTCACCTCGTGGGTTAATATCTCCACTGCCCCATTGTGAATGATGGGAGTTTGCATCACATCCCAGTATCAGGTCCCATCCTTCCTGTTCCGCTTTGTGGACTAAGGTGTGGGTAATTGGAGCTAGTGGTCCTTCGTCTTCGTAGGGCATGTAGACGGCTGATATAATCAGTGGGGGAAGTCCCCTCCGTTCATGCCTTACCACGGTCTGGTCTAGATTACTGTAGGTAGATAGAAGTAATAAGTTAATATGTCTCCTAGCTACGATACAAGTTCTATTCTTACTCTCCGCATTTAGCGGCTTGATGCAGTATGTTATTAGATCTTTGTGGTTTAGACCACATATTTTGCCACGGGATACCCATGGCTCTTGCACCAAGGCGATGTCTATGTTTCTATCACCTAAGAGATAGATGAGGTTAGCGCTAGCTGCTATGCTGTGGTGCAGGTTTATTTGAACAATCTTCATATTGGTCTTACCTGATCATCCTCCACCCTCCTCTTTCTCTCTGTTCTTTCCGTAAAGGGTCGAACTTGTGGTCGGATTTGTGGCTGAGTAAAACCACAATTTCAGTGCCCGCCTCGGAATGTTCGCCAACCTCGAGTACCTCCCAGTTCTCGCTCTGGAGTTCCGGATTGAGATGTCGGAGGTTTCTTTCTATCCTTTCCTTCGGGATATGCGGGCCGGGAATTGAGATCCGACATTTTGGTCGAGTGAACTCCAACAGGTCCTTCTTAACGACAAGTCGCAAGTCGGCGTTTGCCCATGGAGCCTGTGTTTTCGCGACAAAGGTCTTCAACCAGTTCACCGTGAACTCATTGTCACACAGCAGGAGCTTAAAGCCTTTGTAGGTCGAGAGTTGCTCAAAGAAGGGGGTTTGTACCTCTTTGTTAACGATGCTGTCGTTAACGCCATCCAGTATGCGCAACTCTATGAGCCTCCATTGGTCTTTACTCAACCTGCGATCTGGCTTACTGAAGTCTACAATCGCCACCTGGACTGGATTTAGACTTAGTGCCCTTCTCCTGAACGGTTGGGAGTGGTTTTTGTCTGTTTGCAGCTGAGGTGGATGGCAAACAGCTTTCCTTCCTCGCTGCGTCCAGCTCTCCACCAATGCCTTTCGCCTGTCGGTCCCGTACGTCTGGGACGGCTGGCAAATCTGCCGGAGTGGATGAAATCCGGCCAGAAATGCTAAAGGCCTTAGGTGAAGAGGGAGTCAAATGGCTCTCTCGTGTCTTTAAAGTGGGAGTGCGGCGAAACTCCCAGCGATTGGCAGATTGGGGTGATTGTGCCTCTTTTCAAGAAAGGGGATAAAAGGGATTGCTCCAATTACAGGGGTATATCATTTTTAAGTCTCCCCGGAAAAGTCTTTGCCAAGGTGGTGGAAACGCGTTGCAGAGCTGTGGTCGAGGCACGATTAGGAGATGAGCAGTGCAGCTTTCGTCCCGGCAGAAGCACAACCGACCAGTTATTCACTCTCAGAATGGTACTTGAGAAGGCTTGGGAGTATGCTACACCGGTTTACGCATGCTTCGTAGATTCCCTCGAGGGAAACTCTGGAGTGTATTACAGGAGTATGGAGTTGACGGTTCTCTCTTGAGAGCAATTCAATACACAAACTGTAAAAGCTGTGTTCGGGTGAACGGCGTTAAATCAATACCTTTTACCGTGGGCGTTGGACTTCCTCAGAGGTGCGTCGTGTCTCCTCTACTTTTCATTACTTATATGGACTGGATGTTACAGCGCAGTCTTGGCGAGAAACGTTTCGAATTGAGAGATCTGAGGATAAGTCATTTGCTCTTTGTTGATGACTTGGTCATCCTTAGGAGGACTGAGCTTGGTGTCAAAGCTAAGTTGTCAGTCTTTAATTCGGTGTTTGTTATAACTCTTACCTATGGTCATGAGGTTTGGGTAATGACCGAAAGAATAAGATCGCGGATACAAGCTGCCGAAATGAGATTTCTCCGTAGTATTGCTGGTGTGACTCGTAGAGATCGCATCAGAAATACCAGAATACGTGAGGAACTCAATGTCGAGCAGCTACTTCTCCGGACGGAGCGATCCATGCTTCGGTGGTTTGGTCATATTAAACGTATGTCCCCGACCAGGATCCGTACCATCGGGCAGGCGGCCCCTTAGGTAGACCCAGGATGAAATGGTTAGATCAAATTCATAATCTCTCCTCTACCCGAATGGGGATTGCCCTTGATGATTTGGAGTCGATGGCGGAGGATCGAGAGCTATGGAGGGTCCATTTGAGCAACCTACACCCGCGACCCCCTTAATGGATAAGCGGGATATTGAAAATGAATGAATGAATGAATAATTTGCTTGTAGTTTTTAATGCCAAAATCAATTCTTCATCGAACACTGAAAACCGGATTGAGTAATTGAAAATTACTTTATAGATTAGATTAGTACAATAGTTTGTGTTTGAGACCATGAGCATGGCACAAGTAGCCGTCTGCCGGAAATGACATTTCATAGATATTAAAGAATTATTACAAAGAAGTTAAATTGAAAAAGGAAAATTGAATAAAGAAAGAAATACTTATTTACAACACAAGATTTTCGGTTAAGCATAAAAGATAAATTCGTTAAATCTTTAACAATTAGTCTACAAAAAAAGATGAACAAAAAAAGAAAAAAATATATTTATATAAAATAAAACAAAAAATAAATGCAATTTGTACAGCAGTATATAAGTATAAAACTAGAATAAAGGAATGGAATGGATCAGCGAGGGGTCTAAAACAATTTTGATGATTTGCAACATAAAGATTTATAATTTTGAAGTGATTTAAAACACAAAAAATTAGCAATTTTAAATACTTTTATATGTCGCTCCGCTTAGAGTACAAATATTTACCCTTGCGCATTGAAATGTGTATGGGAGGGGGGGCATGCTGCTCCCTTGCATCTCCCCTGCAACAGATTCCTGGCTTTAAAAAGTGCTAAAGTAATTTTTTGTGAGTGTTGCCATTGTTTTAATGTTTTATTGTCATTTTAAGTACTTTTTTTTTTAATTACCCCTCCCGCCTAAATGAAGCCAGATAGACCCCCCTCCCATAGTAAAAAATGCTTGTTTTAATCGCCAAAATTATTGTACTCACCCCAATTTTTGTCCTTAAATTGCAACTTTGAAATTGTTTGTTACGGCACCCTGTGTCTGGCAAAAATTAAAAACAAACATTTAGCTGTCATTCTTGCTGTCATCCATATTTAAATGTTGTTTTGACATTACTTAGACCAAATAGCTTGGGCAATTATGAAACATACAAACCACCGATGGTTTCACTCAATAGCGGAAAAGAAGCATCGCATAATGGAATCTAGAGGGATTTTGATAGGGTGATGTTGCGGTGCTCAAAGTCAAAGAACTACGAAACAGTAGTACCTAATTATTTGAAAACCAAACGCTATAGAGGCAACAAGTCTCCGTCGGGCAGTGCTAGTGAACGTTTTGCTATAAAGTCCTTAACAAGGCAGTTTTTTTATTTTATACAAAGATCATATAAGTGGTGAGTAAATATTTGTAGTATTTGATGGGTGTGTTTATAAGAATATGTGTTTTTGTTTTTACATGATGAATCTAAGCGGCCACTGACTTATGTACTTACAGTCGTGGTCGCCGCAATTTGAAGTAGTGAGAGCCATATATTGCGCGTAAACCTTCCTCTGGAGGTACAAGCTAAATTTTTAATGTGGACAAATAACTGAAGAGCCTTTACCAGCGGGTCCCATTAAATTAATGCCGTTGCCCTTTAGCCGCATATTTATCTATACAGAACAAACATAACGATAGATATACGTAGTCACCACTAACAAAGCACGATGAGAAAACATAAAATAGTTCGAAAGACATCTAAGTTTATGCAATCACTAGCACAAACCACTAAGAATAGACCGCCGACTTCCCGTACACCTACCCGATTCCCCCCGGAAAAAAATTCCCTGTCTGTGAATACGTGTAAATGTCAAAATTAATGGCGGCAATGATTTTCCATGCTATGCCATGCGACCAGGATTTTTCAAGTATGCGTGCGTTAATGGCGCCCCTTTGATTTTGTACAGCACCAATACATGAAAAATCCTGGTCTCGCCGGCAGCTTGTAGGCAAAGTCCGTTATGTGGGAGGAGTCGACGGTCTATTCTTACTGGTTTGTGATCACTAGCACCAGCAATTGCCCATGCGACTATGTGCAGAGAGTTCCATTTGGCTATTATAATTGTTGATTTACATAGTTTACTAAGTTTAATTTGTTAAAATTTTCCCTTACGTGACACTTCATTTATGTATTCTAGTTGTTACATTTTTATTAATTAAGAGTCTCTATTTGTTATTTATTTTGTGATAGGTTCAGTTTCCATCGGGTTGTGTTGTTGTCATTCGGTCAATTCCGTCGCGTTCCATCTAAAAGGAGCTCTAAAAAGTAGCTCTAAAAAGTAGCTTAACTTTACGTGACCAGAAAAAGTAGGTAAAGAACGAAAACTAGGCCTAATATATGAGTATCTGTTGTTTAATCTAGATGTTAGTACAATTTAGTCAGAGGTAACACTGTGGTTAATATTAAGTTAAAAATAAGAACAAAAATGAATAAAATATTAATCACGTCTGATGATGAAGTTTGAGTATTTTATCCAAACACATAAAGGTTTGATGGCGTATTAAGCATCATATTTCAGGGGGTGCAAAGGGTGTGCTGATCCAAATTCGGCGTTGAGATGGTTTCCGCATGTTAGAGAAATTCGAAAAATATGGCCACCGGATTTTCAGGTGGGGAGGGAAATGGCCAGCGCTGAATTCCAGCAACAGCGCCCCTCGATGTGGTTAAGTTCCGTCCGCTTTGGTGAAGGTAAGAAGTTGTCTTGTCTTGGCATGATATATGTTTTTGTGGTAGGTTAGGTCGAGTTGTGGGGACAAGAACCAACCCATTCCGGCGAGCAGAGCCGTGCTAGACAAGCATGCCGCGCTCCTCACACTCGGCACTCTTTCCCTCTCTTTTTCCGATCCAATCCTAAGGTCCCGTCCTCATCCTTGCCTCCTGTCATTTGTTACAGTCACCGGCGCTAAGCATTTATCCAAAATCTGTAATAAGTAAGAATACATTAGTCAAAACAAAAAAACAAACCGACGAAACTAAACCGACTTACCTTCATTTACACAGTGAACACACTGTTCTGTTGTCGCCTGTCCCTCTGTAGTCGGAAGTCTAATATGACAAATACAAATTTTTCGGTAATTCGAATTACAAAATCAAAATGTTTGTACTTACCCAGTCACATAGTATGGTAATGCAGAACTAGTGTTTATGTGCTTCTGTGGATGGAAAGCAAAACAAACAACACACTTCCACTCTATACTATATGTACCCGCGGTCATCTGGGACACTCAGTTACACCACCAGCTAATAGTTATATTCTTGTCCATGGTATAGGTATTTGCGAAAGTTCGTATTCTACCTGTAAGAAAAGAAAATTACTAGTAGCAGTCGATAGCCATAGATAATAATACATACATACATACATATACGATATACCTACCTACTTACCTCCTAATTATGCCGGCACACTGTACATACAAACGCATTGTCCGATGAAAATGCACAATAACTATTACGTTGCCGAAACTCCCAATGTCCACGAAGATAATATGAAAATATAATATTAAAACAAGAATTAGAATCCATTGAAAAGTTACAATAATAAAGAAATACTTACCCTGAGAAATTCATCGTCCATTAGTTTGTCTTCCTCGTGCAGTTTGTTTTGTTTTTCTGTCAAACGTCAAATAATCAAAACGTACCTACCTGAATGGTCGAATTTTGTTGAACCGGTCGAGTTCAGGCGGGTGCACTGCTGGGTAGGTTCGTGGATGCAATGTTGGGTAGGTTCACAGATGCAATGTTGGTTGAGTGCATCTGAAAATTTAAAGAGCAGGACGTTGAGATGGGATGAAGAAGGTAGCATGATCTCTGGCGGCTACTCCAGAAACGGTGGAAGGTTGGATAAGGAAAGATTCAGTGTTAGATCTATGGGGCATTATTGACTGTTGAAGCCAAGAGTCTGTTCCTTTGTTGAACCATTTGTGGTGCGAACAAAGAAGAGTTCGGTCCAATTTTTTGAAATTTAAATTTTATTTTTTTTTGCAAATTTTAATTTTAAGTGAGCGAAAAGTGCTCTTAAAGTTATAAGTCCTCAAAAGGCAAATTAATTTTAATTTAGTGTCCAGTTTTTGTGTGGTGAGTTTAGGCTATACATTTTATTAATATTAGGTAGTTTATTAGAATTTTGTGTTCCATAGGTGATATCACTGTGCAACAAAAAAATAAAAGGTCATCTGGCGGTCATAGACAAAGAGAGTCGTGACCGCCAACCTTTTTATTTGAAGATTTTATTTGAAGATTCTTTTCGAAGTTACTGAAACTTAAAACTTTTATGCGAGGATCTCAAACTTGTTTTTATTGATGCAAGAAAAAAATTGTGGATGACCAGCAAGCCTTTGGTTCCCGTCAAGTGCCAGATATATGAGGAAGGAAAGGAAAACTATAAGGTGCCGGCGAGATATTTCGGACCTCCCAAGAATATTCCTGCTTCCTACGAAGTAAAATCCCAGGTTTGACGAAACAGTGTTGTAAAATTGCGCCAAGAGTGTGTACATTTATGGGATAGTGGAGTCCAAATTAATGCCACTCCCAGTATTGCACCAGCAATTTGCAGTCATCCAAGGTCACACTCTTATACTTCAACCCAACGTGTCAAAATTGGATTCTTTTTGTGTGCGTAAATGTCCCATAAGTGGCGTGAGATAAGTTTTATGTTTTCAATTTCTTATGCTTCATTTAGTGTTTAAGTAAAATTTAAATTTTTTTTGGCAAACCAAAGTCAAATTTCCGTGGTCCGTTTTGTCCTTTTTTTTTGTTGTGTTCTTCTAAATTCTCCCCACCCTCCCCCCAAACTGAGCTCAATCTGGGTAGGAAATAGTTGGGACTTAGGTAGTTTGTTCAGACCATGACCTGCGGGAATTCGATTAAGAGATTTCAACGTTTTTAAGTAATAGTCAATGTCGATTCGTTTATTTCTAGTCTTTTATTTATATATAGTTTTGTAATTTACTTTTTTTATATATTTTTTAAATCGCGGTTGCCAATTAATTATAATTTCAATGATAATAATAATTAAAATCAAATCTCACTTAAATAAATGTGCTTATCCACGCTGAAAATGAATCCAAAGCGTTTGTATCATGTGCATAGACACGTGATGGGTCACTAAATTTAACTTTCAGGGGGTGCGGAAGGGTAAGTAACTGCTTTCATCAATGGCTTGAACGGTGGAGACGTCATCATGGTTGGGGAAGTTCAACTATGGCCACCGAACTTCCAGGTAGGGTGGGAAATAGGCCGCGCTGACATACATCTACAGCGCCCTCTCAATGTGGAAACGTCCGTCTGCGTCTAAAAGGAAAAAGAAGAAAGTTAATGTCGGCACGATAAATGTTTTTGTAGTAGGTAATGTTGTTGTGTGAGGACAAGAATCCTCACCATTCCGGCGAGCAGAGTCGAGCGAAGCAAGCGTGCCACGTTCCTCGCACACAACACTCTTTCCCCGTCTCAGTCCGTTCCTATCCAAAATCCCATCCATATCATTCTTCCTGTCACTATTCAGCTCCCAACGCCCTCTATATCTCCACTACGTACCTATTACAAATGGCGCCCAACGTGTTTTGTTTGTCCCAGTCTTATGTCCTTTATGTTGTCTTCGTCCACAATTGTTTCTGCTGCCAACAACAATGAACTCGTAAGTCTTCATTTGATGAGTTCTTCAACATATCACAATGAATTGTTGACAGCAAAAATAATTGGAACCTGTTAGTGTTTTGTCTTTTCTTATCTTCTAAATCTTTTCTTTATGTGAATTTTACTATCCTGTCTTATATTTCAATTTTCATTTTCTAGTGTTTTGTCTTACTTACATGGATTCAGTGGCCGTTGTTAGATGTCGAATCGTCTTTACATGTTGCATTGTTCCGTCTTTAGTTCTCTTAGTTTTGTGTGTTGTGACTCTCATCATCTCAAGTCTTCCAGCGAAGCCTTCCAGTTAGATTGGAATTGCGGAGATGAAGAGAAATACAACGATGTGTGTCCTTGGTTTACCCTCTCTTATTTGTGTCTTTATGTTCCACATTGAGAGAGAATTTACACATTTAGTCCGTCCGCAGTCTCTTTTCAATTCTTGACGTCAAAGCCGTTCAAGCTACAGTAAAAGCCACCAACGAAACCATCGAAAGCATAACCCTGAAGCACCCCCGATCTGAAAAATATTATAAATTAGCAAACTTTAAGCAACAAATATCAAAAATTTAACTGCTAAAAAAATAACCAACCATTCGTATTTATAGATATAGGTCCTTATAGCTTTATATAATTTATTTCCATTTCGTCCTTTTCTTAATTTATTTATTATTAGTTTTAATTTGTTTGTAGCTTGTTCATTTTTATAGATTTTTATAAGTACATAAGAAGCACAATTCAATTATAATTGTTGTGCAGTTGTTTTATTTACAAATACACTTACCCGTTCTATATATTTCTTCGTGTAGGTACCTTCGTTTTGTTTTAGCTCGTCGACATTGTTATCGTTTTATATTGGTTTCATGTCATGAGTTTACCTAAACAGGAGTACAAAAAGCAAAAAGTTAGTCAAAGTAACAGCTCAAGATATAATAGAGTTATTACCCGTTCGCAAACACAGTCAGTAGGAAATAGCTTCGCATCAATGTCGTTTGTACAGCATAGTCCACCACCTGTCAATAAGTCGGCGAAGTCAAAAACTACAATGTCCAACGAACCACCTGCCGATTTCGGGAGTAGGCAGGCCAATAGTGAGTCTGCTACTTCTTCAGAATCCATCTCAGCCCCGTCTTTCAGTTCACTCAGCCAATTTGGTGCCGCATCTATAGAGGCACAGAATGAGAGCACCCGAACCTTAGTTGATGTGCCTGTAAAACAAAATCCAATCAGTACTCAAATAAATAATAGTTCTACAACCGAAAATACGAACTTACCCAATTTGCAAGATTATGTTAATCAAGCTATGATTAACGCAATTTCGTCTCAACAAATTTCGCTTAGGGAAGAGATAACTGCAGATCTGCGCAAAGAGATGAAAGCTAATTTTCTTGAAATCTTGAAGGAGTTTCAATCCAATCGCCCTGTTGTTCAACCCGGACATGGTGTTCCGAATAATAGTTCCTGGAACACAGGCACCATCCCAAAACAGACTCTTCCTCCGCCCCCACAACCATTAGTACAAAATGAGCAATCTCAGATAAATCTATCTGCTCAATCATTTGTTCCCATCGGGAACCAACAACGAAACAGCAACAATAGTCGTTCAAATAGAGGCAGATCATCACAAAACAATTACCAGCAAAATCAAACACAATTTCAACCAATAGGGCGTAACTTTGACATACATCATCCGAGCCAACAAATTCGTTATCCCGAGACTAATCATCACTCAGGAGTTACAGGTCCTATAAAAATAGATAAGTGGGGAATTAGTTTTGATGGAAAGCCAGAGACTCTAGACGTTGAAGACTTCATCTTCCGTTTGGAGACACTCCAAAATAACTATCTCTGCTCGTGGTCGGAAATCTTAAGAGATTTCCACTTGCTACTCTCAGGTGCCGCCTACGAATGGTATTGGCAGTACCAGAGAACCAACTACCGTCCGGATTGGCCAACACTACGAGAGGCTCTCTTGCGTCAATTCCGTAACTCAAAGTCAGACTTCGATATCATGAGAGATATCATGGACCGTAGGCAAGGTGCCTGGGAGTCAAGTGACGATTTCTTTTCCGCAATTTATAAATTGAAATCGCAGCTCCGAATGGAGATACCAGATGGGGAATTAGTGCGCATATTAAAGCGTAATTTGAATGATAGGATAGGAAAGTTAGTGTTCCCCATGAGCATATTTACTGTAGATCATTTGAGGAGCTCCTGCAAGGAAGCAGAAAATGCTTTCCCTAACAGAGAAGCCCCCAGGTCTCATAGGTCTCAGCCAAAATATTCCGCGAATGAGCTGGAATATGATGATTGCTACCAGCCCGAAGAGTATGTAGCTGCAATGCAATATAGTGGCACACGTCCCAAGCCACAACGTAAATATGTGGATCCAAAGTCATGGATCTGCTGGAACTGCCGTGTTGAAGGTCATTCCTTTGTAGAATGTCCATCTCAAACGCGGAATATATTTTGCTATCGGTGCGGCCAGGAAGGAGTCATAACTCCCAAGTACAAGCGTTGCAATCCGGAAAACCGACCAATGAACGTGATGCAATCGGGGGAGTCGCGTTCAACACAGACCTCCGAGACAGTGGAGAACCAGTTCCCCCATTAGAAAAAGAAAATGATATACCTGAAATACAAAATAAAGAAATTAAAATATTAAAAAGAGATAGAGAAACCGAATTAAATGATAGTAAGAAGAGATTTGTCATTAAACCATTGCATGTTAGGATTAAGGAATATTATATAGCTAGAGGTAGAATATTTAATAATAATAAGGTTTATACATCTAAAAGTATTTTAAAAGCTAGAAACCGATACAAAATACGCAAAGAAATTAGAAAGAGCATAGCGTCTACCATAATAGATACTTCCACTGATCCAAGACCATACGCCAAAGTTGAATTGGCTGGCAACAGTGTTTTCGGTCTCCTGGATAGCGGTGCTAGTGTTAGTTTTTTAGGGAAAGATTGTTTAACTTTTGTGAAGTCATTGGACATACCCATCTTTCCATTCAAGTCAGATGTTAAAACGGCTGATGGCAAATGCCAATCAATTGTGGGTAAAATTCGAGCATCCGTGACTTACAAAGATGAAACGAAGATCATAACATTATATCTAGTCCCGAGTCTAGAACAAGAGCTATATTTAGGTGTAGACTTTTGGAGGGCTTTTGAAATAGCACCGAATATTGTTAGTTCGATGACGATTGCCGGAACTCCAGACGCCGATACGCATCAGCTGTCATTTAAACAGGAATCCGAATTGGAGGCAGTGAAGCAGAAATTCTTATGCTTTACCAAACATGGGCTCGGTAAAACATCGGTGGAGGAGCACGTTATCGATACCGGAGACGCGGTCCCAGTTAAGCAACGTCACTACCCCGTGTCCCCAGCGATACAAGCCCTCCTGTACGACGAGATCGACCGTATGATTAGCCTTGGCGTTATTGAGGAGAGTGAGAGCGCTTGGTGTTCACCGGTAGTCTTGATTCGGAAACCAGGCAAAAATCGTCTGTGTCTCGACTCCCGAAAGGTGAACGCCTTGACGAAAAAAGACGCCTATCCTCTCCCCCATATCGACGGGCTACTCAGTCGTCTACAGGATACGTATTTCATTAGCAGCGTCGATCTCAAAGACGCATTTTGGCAAATACCGCTGGAGGCACGGAGTAGGGAAAAAACTGCTTTCACGGTACCGGGGAGACCCTTATACCAATTCACGGTCATGCCCTTTGGGTTGTGTAATGCAGCCCAAAGGATGTGCCGTTTAATGGACAAGGTGATCCCCTCACGATTAAAGGACCGTGTCTTCGTTTATCTTGATGACTTGCTCATCATCGCTCCCGATTTTGAGACACATGTAGCCCTGCTGGACGAAGTTGCACAGTGCCTCCGAAAAGCAAATCTCACCATCAACTTGAGCAAATCCAAATTTTGCTTCAAAGAGTTGAAGTATTTGGGGTTCATAGTTGGTGGTGGGATGTTGAAAACGGATCCATCCAAAATCGAGGCGATTGTGGATTTTCCAGTCCCCAAAACTCCAAGGCAAGTGCGCAGGCTTCTTAGTCTAGCAGGGTGGTACAGGCGCTTCATCAAGGACTTTTCCACCTTAACTGCCCCAATTACGGATACACTGAAAAAGAAGCTGGGTAAATTTGATATGACCAGTGAAGCCATTGAGGCATTTAATAAACTTAAGACTGCACTAACAACTGCACCAGTGTTAACTCACCCGGATTTCTCCAGACGCTTTTTCATCCAATGTGATGCCTCGGAGTCCGGAATCGGAGCTGTCTTGTTCCAGCGTAACGACAGCAACGAAGAATCGCCGATATCCTACTTCTCTCAAAAGATGAACGCATGCCAGAAAAATTACAGCGTCACAGAGAAGGAGTGTTTGGCAGCTGTCACGGCTGTACATAAATTTAGACCGTACGTCGAGGGTATGGATTTTACCATAATCACCGACCACTCCAGCTTGCGATGGCTCATGAGTCTCAAAGACTTGAGTGGGAGACTTGCGCGTTGGAGCCTCAAGCTGCAAGCTTTTACTTTCGATGTGGAACATAGGAAAGGGTCGTTGAATGTGGTCCCCGATACGTTGTCCCGTGTTCATCTGGATGTTCTCGAAATTCAAGACATTGCTCCTTGGGTGGATCTTGATTCTGAAGAGTTTACCTCTGATGAATACAAGGATCTGATAACCACTATCACAGAACATCAAGATGAGCTGCCAGACCTGAAAGTAGAGGAGAATTTTGTTTATATGCGTTCTCTGCTACCCGCCGGGGACGAAACGGCAGAACATACCTGGAGGCTGTGGATCCCATCAGCGTTAACTGAGGATATTATTTCTCGGGCACATGATCCTCCTCAGGCGTCTCACGGTGGTATTGCGAGAACGCTGCAACGAATTCGCCAATACTTTTACTGGCCAAATATGACTGTCCAGATCAGACGTTATGTGTCTAACTGTTCTATATGTAAACAGTGCAAACCGTCTAACCAAGTGCTTCGTCCTCCGATTTCTAACAGTTATTGTACCGATCGTCCATTCCAGAAAATTTATATTGACTTCTTGGGTCCATATCCCAGATCCAAGTCTGGGAACTGTTACGTATTCGTCGTGCTTGACCACCTGTCTAAATTCGTTCTGTTGAAAGCGTTAAGAAGTGCCAGTACCATTAATGTTGTCGAGTATCTACGTAATGATGTGTTCAATATGTTTGGTGTACCACAAGTCGTACACTCCGACAATGGAAAACAATTTTTAGCAAAAGATTTTCAAGATCTTCTGAAAACGTATGGCATACGTCATTTCAAAACAGCAAATTATGCCCCCCAATCAAACGCGTCGGAGAGAGTTAATAGAACTCTCCTCTCAGCCATCCGTTCGTACCTCAAAGATGACCAACGCGACTGGGATGGTCATCTAAGTGACATTGCCTGTGCACTACGTAGTTCTGTTCATGCATCTACCGCGGTGTCGCCATATTTTGCCCTTTTCGGGACGAATATGATGACCCACGGCAGCAACTATGAACTGGCACAGAAACTCAATGCCGTAGAGGATGGAGAACTACTAACTCTCTCCCGACAAACGCGATTGCAGTGCATACGCGATAAAATTAAGCAAAATATAATGAAGGCAAACGAAAAGAGCGCTAAAACCTACAACACACGAACACGAAATATAAATTTTCTACCTGGACAAGAGGTATTTCGAAGAAACTTCGTCTTAAGTGACACTTCCAAATACCTCGCCGCGAAACTTTGTCCAAAATATGTTAAGTGTAGAGTAATTAGACCGATCGGCAATAACATGTACGAGTTAGAAAACTTAGCAGGCAAAAAAGTAGGAATATTCCACGGAAAGGATTTAAAACAATAAGCTGCTAAGTATGTCCTTATCAATTATGTATCATAAGTGTGAATAATAAGATATATATATATGTATTTGTAACTTTTCTTGTTATTAAATGTATTCACACACACATCTTTATTCATATTCTATGTTATTTATTAAAATTTTAATTATTTAGTGCAATAAATTAGTCAAATTAGGTCATAAGTTAGTATTTAAGTATAGATATATTTTATTTATTTATTTGTGCATGTATTATAATTTATATATTATTTATTAGTGTATGTTTCTATATATGTAGTCATTTATGTTATTTATTACTTATATCTAATGTCCTTTAACTTATTTTAACACGTTCATGTTCACTCTTACTTCGATATACATGTTATTTATTGATTTGCTGTCCTATTATTAACTATATAGCTATATTCTTTTAATTTATTTATTTATTTATTATGTTTGTCACTTACGTATTTAATTATTTATTAATCTATATAATTTATGTTAAATTATTTCTATGTTAATTTATTTTCATGTTAATTTATTCCTAGGTTAAGTATTACTGTATGTATCAAGCTTAAATGTTATCCTAATACTACTTTGCTACTGCACTATGCACTTACCTAAGATAATGCCCGGCTTACAGAGCGTGGGGTTCTTCACCACGTTTAACACACAAACAACCCTAGGTTGACTTCTTCTCTGTCCCTGTTGTCGTCAAATCTCCACCAAATCCAGAGATTTGTTACAGTCACCGGCGCTAAGCATTTATCCAAAATCTGTAATAAGTAAGAATACATTAGTCAAAACAAAAAAACAAACCGACGAAACTAAACCGACTTACCTTCATTTACACAGTGAACACACTGTTCTGTTGTCGCCTGTCCCTCTGTAGTCGGAAGTCTAATATGACAAATACAAATTTTTCGGTAATTCGAATTACAAAATCAAAATGTTTGTACTTACCCAGTCACATAGTATGGTAACGCAGAACTAGTGTTTATGTGCTTCTGTGGATGGAAAGCAAAACAAACAACACACTTCCACTCGCCTATATGTACCCGCGGTCATCTGGGACACTCAGTTACACCACCAGCTAATAGTTATATTCTTGTCCATGGTATAGGTATTTGCGAAAGTTCGTATTCTACCTGTAAGAAAAGAAAATTACTAGTAGCAGTCGATAGCCATAGATAATAATACATACATACATACATATACGATATACCTACCTACTTACCTCCTAATTATGCCGGCACACTGTACATACAAACGCATTGTCCGATGAAAATGCACAATAACTATTACGTTGCCGAAACTCCCAATGTCCACGAAGATAATATGAAAATATAATATTAAAACAAGAATTAGAATCCATTGAAAAGTTACAATAATAAAGAAATACTTACCCTGAGAAATTCATCGTCCATTAGTTTGTCTTCCTCGTGCAGTTTGTTTTGTTTTTCTGTCAAACGTCAAATAATCAAAACGTACCTACCTGAATGGTCGAATTTTGTTGAACCGGTCGAGTTCAGGCGGGTGCACTGCTGGGTAGGTTCGTGGATGCAATGTTGGGTAGGTTCACAGATGCAATGTTGGTTGAGTGCATCTGAAAATTTAAAGAGCAGGACGTTGAGATGGGATGAAGAAGGTAGCATGATCTCTGGCGGCTACTCCAGAAACGGTGGAAGGTTGGATAAGGAAAGATTCAGTGTTAGATCTATGGGGCATTATTGACTGTTGAAGCCAAGAGTCTGTTCCTTTGTTGAACCATTTGTGGTGCGAACAAAGAAGAGTTCGGTCCAATTTTTTGAAATTTAAATTTTATTTTTTTTTGCAAATTTTAATTTTAAGTGAGCGAAAAGTGCTCTTAAAGTTATAAGTCCTCAAAAGGCAAATTAATTTTAATTTAGTGTCCAGTTTTTGTGTGGTGAGTTTAGGCTATACATTTTATTAATATTAGGTAGTTTATTAGAATTTTGTGTTCCATAGGTGATATCACTGTGCAACAAAAAAATAAAAGGTCATCTGGCGGTCATAGACAAAGAGAGTCGTGACCGCCAACCTTTTTATTTGAAGATTTTATTTGAAGATTCTTTTCGAAGTTACTGAAACTTAAAACTTTTATGCGAGGATCTCAAACTTGTTTTTATTGATGCAAGAAAAAAATTGTGGATGACCAGCAAGCCTTTGGTTCCCGTCAAGTGCCAGATATATGAGGAAGGAAAGGAAAACTATAAGGTGCCGGCGAGATATTTCGGACCTCCCAAGAATATTCCTGCTTCCTACGAAGTAAAATCCCAGGTTTGACGAAACAGTGTTGTAAAATTGCGCCAAGAGTGTGTACATTTATGGGATAGTGGAGTCCAAATTAATGCCACTCCCAGTATTGCACCAGCAATTTGCAGTCATCCAAGGTCACACTCTTATACTTCAACCCAACGTGTCAAAATTGGATTCTTTTTGTGTGCGTAAATGTCCCATAAGTGGCGTGAGATAAGTTTTATGTTTTCAATTTCTTATGCTTCATTTAGTGTTTAAGTAAAATTTAAATTTTTTTTGGCAAACCAAAGTCAAATTTCCGTGGTCCGTTTTGTCCTTTTTTTTTGTTGTGTTCTTCTAAATTCTCCCCACCCTCCCCCCAAACTGAGCTCAATCTGGGTAGGAAATAGTTGGGACTTAGGTAGTTTGTTCAGACCATGACCTGCGGGAATTCGATTAAGAGATTTCAACGTTTTTAAGTAATAGTCAATGTCGATTCGTTTATTTCTAGTCTTTTATTTATATATAGTTTTGTAATTTACTTTTTTTATATATTTTTTAAATCGCGGTTGCCAATTAATTATAATTTCAATGATAATAATAATTAAAATCAAATCTCACTTAAATAAATGTGCTTATCCACGCTGAAAATGAATCCAAAGCGTTTGTATCATGTGCATAGACACGTGATGGGTCACTAAATTTAACTTTCAGGGGGTGCGGAAGGGTAAGTAACTGCTTTCATCAATGGCTTGAACGGTGGAGACGTCATCATGGTTGGGGAAGTTCAACTATGGCCACCGAACTTCCAGGTAGGGTGGGAAATAGGCCGCGCTGACATACATCTACAGCGCCCTCTCAATGTGGAAACGTCCGTCTGCGTCTAAAAGGAAAAAGAAGAAAGTTAATGTCGGCACGATAAATGTTTTTGTAGTAGGTAATGTTGTTGTGTGAGGACAAGAATCCTCACCATTCCGGCGAGCAGAGTCGAGCGAAGCAAGCGTGCCACGTTCCTCGCACACAACACTCTTTCCCCGTCTCAGTCCGTTCCTATCCAAAATCCCATCCATATCATTCTTCCTGTCACTATTCAGCTCCCAACGCCCTCTATATCTCCACTACGTACCTATTACACATTTTTCTACTCCTAGCTCCCTATATTCATCCCCTATTGAGAAATGGAGGGTGTACCCTAGTGGCGACAATTTGAACCCTACTAGACATACAAATTTGACAGATCAGCGAAAAAATATATGGAAAAGAAGCTAAGCGCCACTAAATAATTAAATATTGTGAATAATAAATACATTTTTCAAGTAAAAACATAAAAGTAAATGCCTAACTAGTTTACGCTAATGGAAACTAAAGAAAAAGTGTTGGATCGAGCGTCGCAATGTGGTACAACTCATATAGACAAAATGGTTTAACCATTAACAAGATTCTTAGTTTGATTTCGTTGGGTTTTAAAGTCATCGAGGATGCATTTATGACCAGACCAGTTACCTCACTCTTGTATCACACCTATAACATAGACCCAACCAGCCTTGACAGCTCTTCCCCTTCCCAAATGGAGCGTTTTATGCCGCTAAAATATTCTGCAATATCGCAGATGGTTATCGAGAAATTCGGAGATAAATCTCAGTTAGTTGGGTCCGCTATTGCTATTTGGGATAATGCTGCATAATAGATGGAATATTAACAATAATTTGAAGAACTTTAAGCAGTTAAAACAGAGTCTTATCCAAAAAACAAAATTGTTTACACGAAACCAAAACAAGTTTTTCATTCCACCTTTAAACGATTTAAACATAATTTTATGTTCCCGGAATTATTTTATTTTTCATAAACAATACTTGAATTTTAGACCGACAAGGCGTTTACCTCGATTAAAAAAGTTTTTCATTTATAAAATAAATAAATTATCTGTACAAAAATACACGTACCGCTTACCGATGGCAGATTTCTGTATGTCTGATAGGGTTCTTTTCTTCACTACCAGATATCGCAGGCCAACTTGTACATTTGTCAATAGGCCTATTACAAAATGGCGCCCATCGTTCGTTTGTCCTAGTCTCCTGTCCTTTATGTCGTATTCGTCCACAAATGTTCTCACTGTCAACATCGAAATCTCGTAAGTCTTCGAGTGGATAGCTCTTTAGAATGCCATCTCGAATTGCGACGAGAACGTTCGATGTTGACAGCGACAACAATTGGCACTTTGTCTGTCCTAATTTTCTCCTTCTATCCACCTTTTCAATGTTAACAATTTTACTTTCCTGTCTTAACATTTCAACTTTCCTTTTCACTTGTGTTGTCTTATCTTACCAGATGTAGTGGCCGTGTTTGATGAGTGTCGTCATAACATGTTGCATGAGTCTGTCCCCTATGTGGTGTTTAGTTTAGTTTAGTTTTAAGCTTCTACTTTGTGTTTGTGGCTCTAACCGTTCCAAGTCTTTCATTTCCAAAAGACGATGCTATAGGCAGTGAGCATGATTATCCGAACATACCGTCTGATGTTAAAGTTTACATCAATTTAGCAGTTGCAAATGCCCTTACGTCCTACGTCAGCTCTCTTAGGGAAAACATCTCGAAAGATAGAATATCGTAAGAGACAGTTTTCAGGAATTTGTGGAGGAAATTAATCTGGCATACCAAACAGCAACAGATTCCATTGTTTGCGCGAAAGATCTTAAAATTAAACAGGCAAAAGTTAGAGCCAACGAGAAAGCGTTAGATCAACATACTTACAATGACCATCTGTTGTCAAATCGCGATTCTGATTATGCTACGTTTCCACAGGAGATTAACTCCGAAATTAGGATTAATTTTCGTTAACCTCGTATAAATCTCGAGATTTATCATACAAGAATTAATCTCATAAAAAGGAGATTAAAAATTAATCTCCTAAACTGACTAGGTTTACATGTAGAGTTCGGTCTCTGAACACACTCTCCACAGGTCGAAAGGTCTAAAATTAAAAACAAACAGAGCTACATTTGACATTTATGTCATAGGTGAGCAAAAGAAAAAAATCGTTTTTTTGTTACCCACTCCTAATAGCGACTTCTTGCCAATGCTCACACATATTAGTTTTGAGGACAAAATGATGCGGTAATAATATTTTTAGATTACTGCCACTCCATTTGCCACACTTTTCGATTGGACAGCAGATGACAACATCTGGTGAAATGTCAAATTAATCTCTTTTTTTGGTGGAAACACTTCAGGATTGATTTTAAATCTCTTACACTTATGCCCAGTTGCACAGTCAGAGTTTAAACTGAAGTTTAACTAAACCTGACCGAGAGTTTAAACTTTTGGTTTAACTCGTTCAGTTTCACAGTTCAAAATAATCTGACAGTTAACTAACGCAGTTGTGGAAGCGCAGAACAATTTCCCTTAAGGGGATATTTTTCTACCAGCGCACTTTTGACCAAGTACATAAATGGTTATTGCTTTTCTCTACTTTATCCATTTTACCATTTGTAAATAAAAGAAAATGTGTGCAATATTATTACATTGTGTATTTTGGTTTTAACGAAGTGAATTGATTTATTTTCGACACATGTTTGAACTGTCAACTACTTTCACCAATGAATTATTGCAGTAATTATTATTTTTTATTTTTTTTTTTTTCAATAATAATATCTATTTGTTGAAATGCATGTGGCATTCAGACGGATGCGATCACAGGTACTGCTTCTTGCAACTCGCTGGGTTTTTACCCGTCGCCGTCGGTCGGTCGCCAGTAAAATTGAAAGGATTTTATGAGCCTCTAATTAGGATCATTGTCTGGTAATAGGTAGGCGTAAAGTTTTTTGCTGGTGTGCTATCTTGTTCCGGTTTTACTTTTTTTTTAAACAAAAATGTAGGTAATCTAGATCTGTATACAAAAATGGTATGAACTCCGAAACCTTTGAACTGAACAGGCATTGTCCCGAGAAGTGTGTTCAAAATCGGACAAACAAATTGCATTGTAAAAAGAATAGAGTGGGTGGTGTCTTGTTTCAGCCAAAACAAAATGTGAAAGATTTGAGTATGTGTAGATATATTTTGTTCTCCAAGAATCTAAAGAAATCACTAGTAGCATTACAAAATAATAATCGTCATTTCCACACACGAAAATAATTAATTTGTATTGAAAAAGCCTCAATACAATTTACTTACTTACTTACTTATCGGGCTCCCGACCCGTGAAGAGTCTCTGCCTGAGACACTGCAGCCTTCCATCCTCTACGATCCCGGGCACGCTGCTTCCAATTGTCCAGACCAAGCGCTCTGGCATCCGCGATGGCTTGGTCTTTGAAACGGAGGTTCGGTCTTCCTTGTCTTCTCGAACCTGGGGGCTGGGATTCGAAGACCCTCTTGGCTGGAGCATTATTGTCCATTCGCTCGATGTGGCCGAGCCAATGTAGTCGACGTGTTTTGGCTTTTTGGACTACATCCACATCTTGGTACAGCTCATAGAGTTCGCGGTTGTATTTTCTACTCCATTCGCCCTCCTCGCACACAGGACCAAAAATCCGCCGAAGTATTTTTCTTTCGAAGGAGCCCAGTATCAGCTCTCCCTTCTTGCTTATCGTCCAGCACTCGGCGCCATAAAGCAGAACTGGCAGGATAAGGGTTTTGTAGAGCACACATTTCGTCCTTCGAGTTAGGAGTTTTGAACCCAGTTGTTTTGCCAAACCGAAGGAGCAACGGTTTCCTAGGGTAATTCTTCGCCGGATCTCCACTAGGGTGTCATTCGTGGAGTTTACGTTTACTCCGAGGTAGGTGAACTCCTTAACTACCTCGAAATTGTTGCTATCAATAGTGACGTTTTGTCCTAGGCGGTGGACAGATGCTTGTTTGTTTGTTGATAGCATGTACTTAGTCTTGTCCTCATTTACTACAAGTCCAACGGATTTCGCCTGTTCTTCAATCGCCGTGAACGCTTCTATCACGGCACACTGGGAGCGACCGATGATGTCAATATCGTCCGCATAGCCAAGCAGCTGGACGGACCTGTTGAAGATAGTGCCTTCCGTGTTGACACCTGCCCTGCGCACTATCTGCTCCAGTACGAGATTGAAGACGTCGCATGATAGAGCGTCTCCTTGCCGAAATCCGGTGCATGTTTGAAAAAGTTCGGAAGAGCTGCTTCCAAACTGCACGTTGCAGCGCGTGTTTTCCAGCGTCACGCGACACAGCTGAATCAGTTTTGCCGGGATTCCAAATTCGACCATCGCCATATAGAGCTCCTGACGATGTATGCTATCATACGCGGCTTTGAAGTCGATGAATAGGTGGTGAGTTTCGACTTGAAATTCGTTGGTCTTTTCCAAGATTTGCCTCAGTGTGAAAATTTGGTCTATAGTCGATCTGCCGGGCCGGAAGCCACACTGGTACGTGCCGATTAGCGTGTTGCAGAACGGTTTTAGACGTTCACACAGTACGTTGGATAGGATCTTGTATGCGACATTTAGCAAGGATATGCCTCGATAGTTCTTGCAAGACATAGGATCGCCTTTTTTGTAGATGGGGCATATGGAGCTGATAGTAAAGTCATCGGGCAAGTTTTCTTCCACCCATACTTGGTTGATGATTGGGTGCATGCTCCCTACCAAAACATCACCACCGTATTTAAAGAGCTCCGCTGGTAGACCATCAGAGCCTACGGCCTTGTTGTTCTTAAGCTTTTTTATAGCTAAGCCAACTTCTTCTATACTAGGTGGTGGAACAAGTTCTTCATTGACTGGACGTGGGTTCTCTTCTTGCCCTATCACTCTCTCTACATGATGCTGGAAATGCTGCTTAAACACATCTACTATTCCCTGCGCTTCGGTGACTAGGTTCCCTTCGCTATCTCGAAGAGCCTGCGTTCCGGTTTTGTAGCCAGCAGCCAGTTGCTTAGCTTTTTTATAAAACCTCCGGATGTTATTACGATCGCGCGACTCTTCGATCTCCTTGAGCTGGGAAGCTGCGTAAGCCCTCTTCTTTCTACGCAGGATCTTCTTTTCCTCCCTTCTCCTGGCTCGATACTCTTCTCTCGCTGCCCTTGTTTTGCGCTGCAGCGCTTTCTTGTGTGCATCTTCTGTCACCTTTTTCCTGTACACGCATTCATCATCATACCACGGGCTCTTTCTCTGGGGTGGCTGGTACCCTACGGTGGTTTCGGCTACCTCTTTGATGATGTCGCGATACTGGCACCACTGATTGTTGGCGTTTGTGGTAGGTGAGTGCACAGAGGAGAGTTTAATACTCAGGCGCTCGCTGTAGGCTCTGGCTACTCCAGGTGTGCTAAGGCGTCCAACGTCGAATTTCTTCTTCTGGGCAGTTCGCAGCTTCTTTGCGTTGGACAGTCGAGCTCTGAATTTAGCCGCAACAAGAAAATGGTCAGAGTCGACGTTTGCCCCTCGGAATGTGTGCACGTCGAGGATGTTGGATGCGTGCCTCGCATCGATTAGCACATGGTCGATTTGGTTGGCGGTTCGACCGTCTGGAGAGCGCCAGGTTGCTGTGTGGATCCTTAGCCTTGGAAACCTAGTGCTACTTATCACAGTATTACGAGCTGCTGCAAAATCGATTAGTCGGTAGCCGTTGTCTGTTGTCGTTTCGTGGATTCTGTGCTTACCAACTAACCCGCCAAAGATGTTTTCCTTTCCGACTTTAGCATTGAAATCCCCGAGTACAACTTTTACATCATACTCCGGACAGGCTCCGTAGGCTTCATCCAGGAGGTCATAAAACTCCTCCTTGATGGGATCTTCAGCCTCGTCGGTAGGGGCGTGTGCACATATTAGGCTTATGTTTTGGAAAGTAGCTTTGATGCGGATCACAGAAAGGCGATCACTTATCGGCTTGAAGTCAATAACTTTTGTCCTAAGCCGATTTCCCACGACGAATCCGCATCCTAATATATGCAGCCTTTTGTTGCAGCTGTAATAAATGTCGCAATCTTTTCTTTTCATCATGCCTGATCCTATCCATCGTATCTCCTGGATCGCGGTAATGTCTGCCTTGTACCGCATGGGGACAGACTCAAGTTTTTGAGTGGCACCTGGGGTGTAGAGTGTTCTTACATTCCAGGTACATACTCTTAAATCATAGTCCATTGACGTTCCGGGTCTGGTTGCCATTTGAGGAGTTCCGTTATCCGAGGCTGGTTGCGTCTCTCTCATAACTATTTATTTTTTCCATGGTCGGGAAGTTACCCCGACGGCACAACCCCCAACCTGGAGGGCCAGGCCCTGTTTTGACCCTAGGACAGCGGGTCGGATATTCCGATGTCAGTAACCCAATTTTGGGATATGAGCGCTGCCGATGACCCGTTTATCGTCCGCCACCAACTCTTTTCCAACACCCTGGCTCAGTATTGGAGATCCCCATAGACCTGGTATCCAAATATGTCGAAGCAGCTCATACAGGGATTACACTTTAGTTCCACCTGACCGGAACTGTAGACGCCACCGTTGATTCCATCTAGGGAATTCATCCGCTGCCGCCTAAAACAAGAGGAAGTGTCTTAGTGCGTAGACACTCCTCCCCCCCTCTCTCGTTCGCTGCCACCAAAGACCTTCCACAGGGGTTGGTTACCCCATCTCCAGTCGAGGTACTAGGCACCCACCAGTCACCAACGTGGAGGTGAGAGTAGGAGTTGATAGTGAGAGGGTAGAGTGGGAACGCTTGTGTTCTCGTATAATCGCATCACTACCCTTAAACCGGCCAATACAATTTACACTTGTCTACATTATGTTTGGGCTAAAATCTACCTGATGTTCACTTGAAAAAAGGCGTTTTCCTTGAAAAGTACATTATATTGGTTGAAAATCTATTGAAATTTTCTGATGACGTTTTTTACTTGTCTACATTATGTTTGGGCTAAAATCTACCTGATGTTCACTTGAAAAAAGGCGTTTTCCTTGAAAAGTACATTATATTGGTTGAAAATCTATTGAAATTTTCTGATTTTCTGATGACAGTGGGTTTACCGCAGTAACAGTAATGCTGAAACTAATCATAGCTCTACTTTTCACTCATATAAATTCAAGAAGTGCAGCCCCCAAACAATTTATCTTTTTTATTCTCTCTCTCTATCTCTCGTGTATGAAATAGCAGCTGTCAAAATAAACCTCAAAATGCGAAACGAAAGTTTAAACGGCAGAATGCAGGCGTTTAACTTAAACCGAGAGTTGAACTCCACTTTGGGTTTAAACGAAAACAGTGAAACCGAAAATTTGTTGAACGAAGGTTTAAACCAAAACGAGTGTTTAAACTCTGACTGTGCAACTGGGCATTAATCTCGGGGTTAGCGTTCGGTGGAAACATAGCATTACGCACCAGACAGGGCGCAATTACCAACCTATCCTACTTTTAAATCCCAAGAAATTCCAAAAAGGTTTGGGTACAGTTTCTCTGAAGAAAAATTCAATTATTTTTGTAAAGCAAAGGTCACAATACGTACAAATACGTATAAGCGACAGCAAATTTGATTATCCACAGTGAAATAAAAAGCAAATAAGATATTTGATAAGCTCTTCCTCACTTGCTCGTGAACATCATACAATTCAAAAAAATAAACACAAGTTTGATACAGCTGCTTATTTGCAAATGTTATTATTATTCAACCACAGTCTATGGAGATATAAACTGTTCGATCTCAACGGAACCGTAGGAATTCCGAAATGGAAACGTTATAAAAATAATGCTGATGAACATAATCGAAAGGCATTATATAATTACTTATGTATATCAGTCATTCACTGTATATGTATGAAATTAAATTATGTAATACTTTTAGATCTTAAGTAGATGTATTTACTAGTTCAATTATTTAGGTATAGTTATTAATAGGTTATCATCGTTATTTAGGTACTGATACATAGTTATAAGCATTATGTTCATCTATGAAATGTTTCTCATCCATTTAATTAGCATTAATTTTTAGACACTTGGCTAATTTGTTTTTGTTTATATACAACTTTGTAGTGTGACCAGAGTGGTTATTTATTCGAACACTTATTGTAAGTAAGTGTAATGTATTATTGTGTCATACGTATTTATATATTTTGTTAATACCTTTATGTGCGAATCCAAGTCATTGGTAGTTTATATATTAACAGTATACCTATTTTCTTTTGTTATTTATTTATTTATTGATTTATTAATTTATTTATTTATCTATTTATTTAGTTATTTAGTTATTTATATATTTATTTATTTATTTATTTATGTATTTATTTGTTTATTTATTTATTTATATATTTATTTACATTTATATCTCTAGTTAATTAAATTATGAATTTATTTGTCCATCTATCTGTTTACTTATTTACCCAATTATGTATATAGATATGATATATATTTATGAATTTTGTGTTTAGCTAATAGTTTAACATCTTAATGGTCACCATCGGTCTAGTTCCAGTAAGGTATATATTTTGATTGATGGTATAGCCCGGCTAACTCTGTTGGTAGCGCATGAGGGCTAGGGCAATTATCAAAGATACAAACCACGTTTTGCTATAAAGTCCGTAACAAGGCAGTTTTTTTATTTTATACAAAAATCATATTGCTATCACTAGCAATTGCCCATGCGACTATGTGCAGAGAGTTCCGTTTGGCTATTATAATTGTTGATTTACATAGTTTACTAAGTTTTATTTGTTAAAATTTTCCCTTACGTGACACTTCTTTTATGTATTCTAGTTGTTACATTTTTATTAATTAAGAGTCTCTAATTGTTATTTATGTTGTGATAGGTTTAGTTTCCATCGGTTTGTGTTGTTATTCATTCATTTTCAAATGGTCCGCTTGTCCATTAAGTGGGTCGCGGGTGTGGTTGCTCATGTGGACCATCCATAGCTCTCGATCCTCCGCCATCGACTCCAAATCATCAAGGGCAATCCCCATACGGGTAGAGGAGAGATTATGAATTTGATCCAACCATCTCATCCTGGGTCTACCTAGGGGACGCCTGCCCGATGGTACGGATTCCGTAGCACGTCGTGGGATCCTGGTCGAAGACATACGTTTAATATGACCAAACCACTGAAGCATGGACCGCTCCGTCCGGAGAAGTAGCTGCTCGACATTGAGTTCCTCACGTATTCTAGTATTTCTACATTTCACACCAGCAATACAACGGAGAAATCTCATTTCGGCAGCTTGTATTCGCTATCTTATTCTTTCGGTCATTACCCAAACCTCGTGACCATAGGTAAGAGTTGGAACAAACACCGAATTAAAGACTGACAACTTAGCTTTGACACCAAGTTCAGTCCTCCTGATAACAGAATGACCAAGCTGTCTCAAAACCGATCCAGCCTGACCAATCCTACAGGAAAACTCGGCACTGCTCCTTCCATCACTCGTGAATAAGACCCCGAGATACTTAAACTTCTCCACCTGTTTCAATGGGACTCCACTAACATGCAGAGTGCATTGAACAGGCGTTGTAGAGACGACCATCACTTCAGATTTGTTCACGTTTATCTTCATCTCAGCTTCAACACAAACGGCCACAAACCGATCGAGTGCGCGCTGAAGTTCAGTCTGGGAGGATCCAAGGATGACCAAGTCATCAGCGAAGAGCAAATGACTTATTCTCAGATCTCCCAATTCGAAACGTTCTTCGCCAAGACTGCGCTGTAACATCCAGTCCATATAAGTAATGAAAAGGAGAGGGGACAAGACGCATCCCTGGCGAAGTCCAACGCCCACGGTGAAAGGTATTGATTTAACGCCGTTTACCCGAACACAGCTTTTACAGTTTGTGTAAAGAGATTGAATGGCTCTCAAGAGAGAACCGTCAACTCCATACTCCTGTATTACACTCCAGAGTTCACCTCGAGGGACTCGGTCATATGCCTTTTCCAAATCTACGAAGCATGCGTAAATAGGTGTGGCATACTCCCAAGCAACGCGTTTCCACCACCTTGGCAAAGACTTTTCCGGGGAGACTTAAAAGTGATATACCCCTGTAATTGGAGCAATCCCTTTTATCCCCTTTCTTGAAAAGGGGCACAATTACCCCAATCTGCCAATCGCTGGGAGTTTCGCCGCATTCCCAGGCCACTTTAATGACACGAGAGAGCTATTTGACTCCCTCTTCACCTAAGGCCTTTAGCATTTCTATCCGGATTTCATCCACTCCGGCATGCCAGCTTTTAGCGATCTAATCGCAAAAGTGACTTCCTCTACCGTGGGATTATTTTCCGCCCTGCTTAAGGCAAGTGCCTATCCTAAGTCGATGCCGTTGTCGAGTAACCGAAATTCCACTTATGCCCCTATTGGTGCATAGCTAAACATGCCATTAATTTTTCAAGTGCCTATCCTAAGTCGATGCCGTTGTCGAGTAACCGAAAGTCCACTTATGCCCCTATTGGTGCATAGCTAAGCATGCCATTTATTTTTCAAGGAAAAACAGGAAAATTTAAAGAAAATTTTACATTTCACAGGATTTATTTTTCCGAATAAAGTATAGATTACAGGAAAGTTTTTTCTTTGAAATCTAATATAAGAATAATATAGTAACTTAAAAAATAAAATTTGTAGTTGGCGCAGCAGTTCCGTATAGTCACCCGAGCTTCTCACAGCCATTCGTTTGTGTGAATTTTTGTTTTTGGGACGAATGGAAGGGACCTAGAAGACCAGAAGTTCGCGAGATGTGACTTAGTGGAAAAAACCTTAAATTCGTGGATCTAACCTGGTGCCCCTTGCACGGTAGTCCAGCACGAGTTATATTATGTCATTACATAATAACAACATGCCATCATATTGCAAAATCCAGCGGGACTTATATACTCAATAAAAGCTCAACAACAAAGGAAACACATCAACAAGAAGGCAACAAAATCAACTTTTGGAGTTTTGGATAGTGCTCTCCAGATAAGCGAGTTAGTGTTGATGTACTTTTTTAATAAAGCACATCGTGCGTTGTTTTGCTAAATTGTCTAATTGTTTCTTTGTTTTTTGTTTCCTTTTGTTCAAACGGTCGTCTCTGCTCGTAACTCACGCTAACCACTACATATAGTAAGAGTAACTATTACATTGTAAATATGAATGAATATTTTAAATTTAATCAGAGTCAATGGTTTCGTTGTCTAATTCGTCTTCAGACCACGCACTATTAAAAAATTAAGAAGAAATAAAATACGTTTTTTAAAAAACAAGGCGTAAGTGCCATCTGCAAGAGGTCATCGGTGACCAAGTTAGTTAGCGACTATACGTTGCTTTGTGCCCGCGTTAAGAAGATACAACAAGATTAGGATTAGGAACATTAGCCTTCTAGAATTAAACAGAATACAGAGAATACTCTCTCCATACGGACACCTCTCATAAACGGACTTTCGTATAACCGGACACCAATTTTCATAACGCCAAAAGAATTTCTTTCTCCTTTAAACGGACAAAATACAACTGCATACTTCTTTTTCGATTTGATGTTGCGCAGTGTGATCGGCTTTATTTTTATTGAACTTGATCTCAGGCTTAAGATTGGGCTTCAACGTTTTAACTTTCTATTGCGAACACTCGTTCAACTGAGTTTTCAAAGGTGTCAATGGGAATAAAACAGGTTAAATAGGTACAGGATAATTACAGGGTTTATCTGAAGAATACAGGAGTCATTTTTTTACAGGATTTTCGTTGAAAATACAGGGGTATCCTGTACAATACAGGATAAATGGCATGGTTATGCATAGCGCATCCACCTTCTGACCCCCATAATGGTTTGCGAGACCATTGATAGGAAGCTCGTAGCCGTTTCGGGTTAAACCCGGCCGACTGCCGAGCGTGACAAGCCGACCACCAGACGCTCGCAAACTGCCACCCTTCAGGCCTGGCTCCAAAGGGCGCCCTATTTTGACAGGCTTGGCAATATCCGAGGCTCGCTTTCGTCGCTTTGTCATCATTGGGTGTGTGCTTCGTTAGCCATGTCTATGTGAACCTAGACATGTTGCCCGCCCCCCACCACTGGGAGGTCAGCTACATGAGGGGGCTGTTTTGTTGTTATTCGGTCAATTTCGTCGCGTTCCACCTAAAAGGAGCTCTTTATAGGCAGGCACCGCTAAATAGTAGCTTAACTTTACGTGACCAAAAAAGTAGGTAAGGAACGAAAACTAGGGCTAATATATGAGTATCTGTTGTTTAATCTAGATGTTAGTACAATTTAGTCAGAGGTAACACTGTGGTTAATATTAAGTTAAAAATAAGAACAAAAATGAATAAAATATTAGTCACGTCTGATGCTGAAGTTTGAGTATTTTATCCAAACACATAAAGGTTGGATGGCGTATTAAGCATCATATTTCAGGGGGTGCAATGGGTGTGCTGATCCAAATTCGGCGTTGAGATGGTCTTGGTCTTGGTCTTGGCATGATATATGTTTTTGTGGTGGGTTAGGTCGAGTTGTGGGGACAAGAACCAACCCATTCCGGCGAGCAGAGCCGTGCTAAACAAGCATGCCGCGCTCCTCACACTCGGCACTCTTTCCGTCTCTTTTTCCGATCCCATCCTAAGGTCCCGTCCTCATCCTTGCTTCCTGTCATTTTTCTACTCCTAGCTCCCTCTATTCATCCCCTATAGGCCTATTACATGTTTTTTCAAAAAATATTAACAGAAATAACTTGAATTAAAAACAATATGAAAGAACAAATTCCGGGCTTTCAAAAATTATATAGTACATATTTTATTATAAGTGTTGCTATTGTTTTTTGATGTATTTTTTTCCAATTAAAGTATCATTTTCTTTAAATTACCCCTCCCGCCTAAACGGAGTAAGATAGACCCCCCTCCCATAGTAAAAAGTGCTTGTATTTAACCCCTCTACAAAATACCGCTATCAATTTTTGGCGCCGTAGTACTCTTCCCACGAATTTTAACCGATTAATGTAGATATATAAAACTTGTTATCTCAGCTGAAAAAAAAAAATCTTTGTCCCAATGGTGATTTCTCCGTCCCAGTCTTCCGATATATTTGTCCGAAGTTATATTTAAAGTTGGCAACCGTGACTTAGGTCTTCTATGACAGTATTTTGAATTATATAGATAAACATAACATACAGTAAACATCAACACCAGAATACGTTAGTAGCCAGACGAATTTGTGTGGTATCTAAATGTCACTTATATTCATGCCAAAAGCTTTTTATTTATGATTATGTAGATAACTAGGGGTATCGCGAATAAATTCTGATGAAATTTTTTCCTTTGTCAGCAATGTAAATCAAATTGCTGAATGGGAAACATTCCGGGGGAAATATTATTCGCGATAGTGGTGAATATGTAGATAATATGTAGATCTAGATTTGTAGCCACTTTACTTCGGTAAACATGATATGATGATATTATTCATTCTAATATTATGTAGTAGATGTCTTGCTTTATTTGAATTGCCTTCAATAATAAAAATACATTATTTTATAACTTTCTTATGCCATATACATATTTTTATATATTACCTATTATATATGACCTATTAGTTATTTCAGGTCAGTTTTATTTGTTGACGGTAAAATGCATCCCAGAGTGGCTGCAACTGAAATATAAATATGAGTATAACAAATTTGATTTATTTACATCTTACTATAAAACATACCCAACATTATAAGCCCCACCATAAAAAATGGGGGAAGACATCCTAGGGACATAAAATACGGAAATAAAATATTTCCTATCACTGCACCTAAGCGCCCGAACATCATCGCGATTGAAACAATCATTGTTCTGATAATAAATATAATAAGAAATATTAGCGTTATATCATTGCTATGTAACATAATATAAAAGACAATATAGGCATACATCATTCAAACCTACCTTAAGGATGTAGGAAATAGATTCACAACGACACCCAGCAAAGAAGTTGAACCAATACTTCCAACTGTTACATAAATAGATGAAAGGATAAGTGTTGTCAGAGAGTTTGTAGCCAAATACATTGACAATCCACATGCACCAGATACAACCAGGCCCAGAACTAATCGAAATACAAACAAGGAAGTTATAAATAACGAGTGTATATGACATGAGTACCTAGTAGCATTGAGTTTATATACATAGAGGAACCACCTCGACAAAATCAAAATAGTTGGTAAACTCCTCGCCAGATAGCGTCTCTATTTGCCCCTGAAAGTATGCTCATTTACCCTTAAGATATGCTTATTTTCAACTTTTCCAACCATGTGGATTCTGGATTGTGGATAATTTGGAATGTGACTTAACACAACCACACTGTGCGGTATTCTCATAAACATGAGCACAAAGGCAAACTACATGTATAAATATAGGTATAGGTTGTTTGAGAGTATGAGCTGAAGAGCTGGCTAGCAATATACGTAGCGTAAAAAAACCAGTTTGGATAAGGATATATGTATCGTTGGAAAAATATTTTTTGAGCACACGATCGAAGATAAATGATTACATAATTCGATTGGAGAAAGAAATTTATACTTCCTATGGAAATTTTAGATATGTAAAGGGTTTGTCAATAATGATGGGTCGATGTTGGAATGGAATAAAACAAGCAGTGTATTAACGAAATTCTTTTTTAATTAAAAGGCACATACCTACATGTAGGTATGCCATTATGTATGAAATACCTATAACATCGTTTAAACGTCCGGCGCGGGGCTTCTGAGGGGTGACACGGATGCGAGTGGTCCATAATTTTGGCCGAAAAATCATCTTTAGCGACGAGGCGCATCTTCGAATGAGGCTAAGCTTTTTTTTCATAAAACAAACAAAATTGACAAATATGGGACAAGGTTCACCAGGTGGCACAAAAAAGTTACTGTTTGGTGCGGATTTTGGGCCGGCCAGCCAGCGCGGCCAGCGGGGGCGGCGGCGCCAAATTTGTTTTCTGGGTTGCTTGTTTTAAGTGAGTTCCCCTTGCCACTCACTGGGGTGCTTGTTTTACGTGAGTTCCCCTTGCCTCTCACTGGGTTGCTTTTTTTACGTGAGTCCCCCGTGCCTCTCACTTGAGTGACACCTTCCCTTGGCACTCACAAACATTTTTTGGATGGCTTAAACAGTTTCCTGAATGCTTAACCCAAAGCACTTGCCTGTAATCATTAGGCAAACTGAAAAAAGATAAGCCCCCACTTGGATAAGGATATGTCACTGGAAAAATATTTTCTGAGGCACGCGATCGAAGATAAATGATTACATAATTCGATTTAGATAGGGTATGTAAAGGGTTTTTCAATCATGATGCGTCGATATTGAAATGGAATAAAACAAGCAGTGTGTAATGTGTATTAACGAAATTATTATTTTTTAATTTAAATAGGCACATACATGTAGGTATGCCATTATGTATGGAATATAACATCGTTGAAATGGCTTCTGACAGTGACACAAATCCGAGTAGTCCTAATTTTGGCTGACAATTCATCTTTAGCGACGAGGCACATTTTTTGAGCCAAATTGACAAATATGGGACGCGGTGCCCAATGCGATTTTGGGCCGGATTTTGTTTTAAGTGAGTTCCCTTCTTTCACTGGGGTGTGAGAAGTTGAAAGTTGCTGTGCTGATTGCCACATTTTTTTCAGCTTCTGTAAAGAAGTTATTGGCAACAACCGAGAAAATTGCCATTGCTGCTTTGCAACCAAATATTTCTGTTACCAATTTTACATAAAGCTTCTGAGCATTTGGTCGCAAGTGTTCTTTTGTAAGCTTGTACAAAAGTTTTACAGTGCAGAATTAAATAATTTTTCGAATATTTTCCAAGAAACTCGATCCGGAGTCAGAATGTCAGCATCTAAAGATCTGTCTCTTGAGCTCTTAATAAAGTGTGGTACATCATGGAGTAAGAAAATTTGTTTCCCAGATTAAATTAAGGCTGTTTAATTGTCCCTCATAAAATTCTGTACGCACTTCTGTTGTTGCTTCCTTGATCGGTGCTTACTGCATTAACTTCAAAGCATAAGGATGTTACCTTAGCTATGCCTATGCAGTCCTTAATAATATTGCTTAAGAGCACTCCATTTACGTTTCCTATAAAAATGACTACATATATGTATATGTAATTTGTTTCCAATTGCAATTTACATAACAAGAAGTGCATGTGTAGCGATGACATTTTTCCGACAAAAATTGCCATGATCTATAAAGCCATTATATGTATTATTATATTCCAATCCATTTCAACAGCACACATTTGTTGTCTATTGTTGAGAGGGAAGTGCTTTTTTTTTAAAACAAATCAAGAATGCCTTGATATATTCCTGGTAAAAACTTTATTTTTGAATGCCAGTGCCACCTTCGAATTGTTGATATAGAGGGTAAAAAAATCCAATCTCAATTAAATACATTACCGGAGATTTTTAAAAAAATTTTAAATATAAATCTTTTTCATCATAATTTTTTCCACTGACAATTTTTTTATGGATAATTGAGATAAAATAAATGCTTAACCCACAGCACTTGTAATCAAATAAGAACCACCAAACATCGACAAGTAAACACAATGCAAATACAATTCCCTTTTTTTACTTTGATAAAACCCCTCACCCGCCGCACAAGGTTAATGGTGCATTACATAACATAGAGATATTGGATATTCATTATGCATATGCTCTTTGTATGCTTTCGCACTGCAAGTCCTTTTGTGTTGTTGTCAATGGGTTCCACCATGTTCCACACACATTTTCGATCTCGATGTAGTGTACGTGGTGCCATCTACTGAGGTTGTTCCAAGCTCTCGTGGTTCCTCTATGTATATAAACTCAATGCTAGTAGAAAGGTTAATTTTAAAATTTATAACAGCCGCAATCGAAACAAATTTGCCTAATTTACAATGTTATGCATTGCGCCTCCCTAGTGCAAAAAATTCTGTCATTCGGAAGTGTGTAATAAAGTCAACAGTTAAAAGCATTTTCTTATTATGTAAATACTGCACTTAGTGACTAGGTATACCTACAGTAGGTACGTTTTTTATTAACTAACTTAATATTTTATGGGAGTATTTTGAGAATGACTCTAGCAAAGTATCTAAGTCCAATATGAATTTCAGAAATTACGTTAACAATGCGATTCTTGCCAATGGTTTAACAATTTTACTACCAAACTGACCAATCTTGATGAGAAAAATATTTACATAATGCTGAACCATCATTCAATGCATACAATTTGGTCTTTCTCCGAAATCAATTATACACTTAAATGCTAGGTAAGAGTACTTTGAAATGCTGCAGGAATTTGCTCTTATCAGCAAAAGTATGAGCAAAAATGTTATTTTGCCTGGAAAAAATAATAGATACAAACAAGCGGCACCAGTAATTTTGAAGTAATTTAAATAGTGGTAACTTAGTTTATCCTGTAATTTAGTGTTTTTTAGATGAAAATCTTAAAACAGTGAAATTAATATTTTGTTAAAGTGGGTCTGAAATTCCATTGCACCTGTTCTGAGCGTTGGGTGATAAAAAAGCTAAGAAAAGACGGCAAAACAATGAATGAAATAGCTAAGGTCATAAAGTGTTCTCAAAAAAAGCACTAAAAAGTATTCACAGCTATCCATTCAAGACTCAAAGTAGGAACCAGAGGCAGAAAACAACTCAACGATTTGACAAACTGTTAATACGACTATGCAAGAAATGCAACAGTTACAAGTCGTACAGTAAAAAGTAGATTAAAGGAAGCAGGTCTTCCTGGAAGAAGTCCCAGAAAAGTTTCATACTTGACCAACAAAAATATTAAACAGAGACTAAGTTTCGCCAACGGTGGTTGGGTGTGTATGAATCGGGTAGGCGCTGATTGGCATCAACTTGGCGGTGCCCAGCTGTTGCAACTTTTTCATACACATCAATTGTGCTTATTTTACCTCCGCGTGGTAACCAACGGGGATCTGGTCTCGCCCATCCAGGCTTGGCTTGCTAAACTTATAAGCGCGAGTATTGAATACGAAGAAAATAGCAACACTATAATGCTCTGTCGGAACTGACTGTCTGCTCGAGTCTCAGAAGTCTAACATGAGCCCCTCAGAAAGAGGACTACGGCAGATCTTGGAGAAAACCCAAGAAGTCCAAATCGATACTCATCACCTATTTATCGATTTTAAAGCCGCATTTATAGAGACGAGCTATACAGAGCCATGTCTAGTTTTGGCATCCCTGCCAAATTTGTCAGGTTGTGCAGAATGACGATGGAGAACGCTCGCTGCTCCGTAAAGGTCGGAAACAATCTCACCGAGACCTTTGATGTCAAAAAAGGATTTAGACAAGGTGATGTGCTGTCATGTGACTTTTTCAACATCACTCTTGAGAAAATTGTGCGAAACTCGCAAGCCAACACCAGGAGCACAATTTTCTAAAAGTCTGTGCAACTACTTGCATACGCTGACGACATCGAATCATTGGCAGAACACAGTGAGCTGTCACTGGTGCGTTTGTAAGTATCAGTACAGAGGCGGCAAAAATGGGTTTAGTGGTGAATGAGGGCAAAACAAAATATATGCTGTCAACAAGAAGGGACACACAACATCGACGAATCGGACAGAACGTCACGATAGACAGCTATAACTTTGAGGTAGTTCGGGACTTTGTCTACCTCGCCTCCGCTATTAATTATTCTGAAAATGACATCACATCAGAAATCAAGCGAAGAATTACACTTGCCAACCGCTGTTACTTTGGCATAAGAAAGCAATTGATTAGTAAGGCCTTGTCGAGAAACACCAAGGAGACTCTATATAAGACCCTCATCATCCCAGTCCTGCTTTATGGCGCAGAATCATGGACGTTGTCAAAAGCGGATGAAGATCTCCTTGGGCGCTTCGAACGCAAAATTCTTCGAGTGATTTTCGGTACCGTTTGCGTTGACGGACTTTGGAGGAGGAGATTTAACAGCGAACGAGCTGTACAGCGACATCGACCTGGTCAGAAAAGTACGTATCAGTCGACTTAGATGGCTAGGACATGTAGAGCGAATGGACACCAACGCTCCGGCCCGAAGAGTCTTCGATTCCAACCCGGAGGGACAACGCAGTAGAGGAAGACCTCGCCAACTTAATTATTACAACAACCAACTTGGAGTGCGCAACTGGAGGCAGTTAGCCAAATATCGTGCTAACTGGAAATGCGTGTTGGTAAGTAAGTAAGTTTCGCCAACAAACACCTCCACCGAGCTAAATGAAATAACGTCTTATGGTCGGATGAAACCATGGCCAATTATGTTGCTTCCGATGGGAAAATGTATGTCAGACGACCAAAGAATTCCGAAATTGATCTCAAATATACAAATAAGACATTTAAACATGGCGGAAGAAATTGAATGATTTGGGGGTGCCTTTCAGCATCCGGGGTTGGTCCACTTTTAATGGTAAAGGATAAAATGTGTGCCGTAGACTACATGGAAATCTTATGCTGCCATTTGCTGAAGATGGCATGCCTATTAATTGGTAGTTAATGCAGGATAATGTCCCCAAGCACTCCTCAAAGTTTCCCAAATAATGGTTTCGTAAGAACAAAATCAATGTTATGGAGTGGCCATCATAATCTCCTGATCTTAACCCGATAGGACATCTATGGGGGGTCTTTAGCGCAGTATCGGCGGCTGCAGAGCCAAAAACAAGGTCAATAATTCAAAATGCATGGCACTCTATAACTCCCGAAACTTGTGCCAAGTTGGTTCATTACATGGGCCGAAGATGTGAAGCAGTTATTAAAAATAAGGGCGCAACGACCAAGTATTAAAAGGATATGAAAGACCTTTAGGTACTGTAAATTAATTCCCCACAGAAAAAAAAATAATTTGTTTCTTTATTTTTTCCAGGCCAAAATTAGGGAAAACCAGAATCGACATTTATTCACTATTTCTCTTCTTTTTTACTAAAAAATTAAATGCTACATTTCTTCATTACATTGTATCAAAACTATTAGTATGGGTTTTGTTATGTTTCAGCAGCGTATTGAAATGAAAATCCACGAGTCAATAGAATACAAATCTTAAAAGGTTTATTTAACTTCAGGGAAATTATAATTCAAGGGATAAAAGTTTCAAGTAAGTTTTTAGGAAGTAAAGTGGGGCAAAAAGAATCTGATTAAAAAATAGGCGGGAGCTCTGAGGTGTGATTGCAATTGACAGCTCAAGTAGTTGACAGCTGCTGTCGTCGATCAATGAATCGTCTTATAGCGGACTTTGTTATTAATTAGAGTTGCCATATTGCATCAGGTTTAATTTATCTTTTATCTTTATTTTTCTTTTTTTTATCTTCTTTTTTATTTTTTCAATAAGTGACGAAGACACGCTTGTTTCTATTATTTTTTCCATCACTGTATGTACAACTGAATTAGGGTTGCCAATACATGTTTATTCTACGCTTAAAAAGGATAGCAAGACAGAAAGTCAAAGTATGGAAAAATCCAACAAAAACCAAAAGGTTGGTAAGAAAATGTAAAATGTCTTAGTTAAGCATTGTCGCATTTCTTCGAAATCAATCGAAACAATCGAAAACCCAAGAAAGCAATTTAGTGGACCAGCGAACTTAAAAGAAAAATTGTAAGACGAAGATTTGACCAGGTACAGATCCGAACTTCATCACTGTACACTAGCAAAATAAGAAGACCAAAATTTTAATCCTAGAAAACGTTTTGCGAATCTAATCCATATATAGGTATTAGGTATAGTAAAAGTGTCGTCGCCAGACCACGTAAAATACTATCCAAAGACCCTACGGTCCCCGGGTATATTAAATAAGCTGAACATTTTTGGACAGAGTGTAGCCATGAAACACTACAAATATTAACGAATACTAACTTTCCGGAGCCCAGAGAAATCACTTGTTGGGTCAATCATACTCTTGATCCGGCAGGTACTAAAGCGCATAGAGTGTCGAAAATATTGTAACGGAACAAAATTGGATGGGCAGTCAAAATGATCATATCTTCTAAAACTCAACGGGACCGGACAATGTCATGTCATCCAGGAATGACAAAACATGCTCTTAATATGTTTTTTTTTTGTGTGTAGAAGAAAACCGACCTCACCTGGCACACACAATTGGAGAGCGACTTTAAATTGGCGTCTTTAATTGGAGACAGCTAGATATGAGCCGAGTTGGCTGTAGTGGCTTATTTGGTTGAGGCTATGTATATTTTAAGATTTTATAAAAATGAACTAGCAGACCCGCATGGCTTCCTCGAGCATTTTCATAATAAAATAAAAAAACAAAAATATCATTCATAAAAAATCGAGTTCATTTAAATTATTTTATTAAATTAATTCTATGCTGTAATTCTCTACCCATAAAAAAACATTTGTACTAACAATTTACATAATACCTACAATGAGCCCAGCCATGTGCAGTGATAAACCTTATTCCCAAATTACAGTACAGGTACAGGTTGAATCTACCACTCTTCATTAGTGTCTTTTAAAAGTCTTTCCGCCTTGCAATTTCCTATTGAAAGAATCTCATCAACAGATTGATTCTGTAGCCAGCTTAAGGATGCAACCGCTGCGCGCACCCTGTCAGGCGTAGCCTCTATTCCCGCCTCTCGTAATACTGAGCGTATCCAACCACCGATTATCGTTCTTGATGCTGGTTTCACTGGTCCATTTACACTTATGAAAAGACTATCAAGATTATCTACTTGAGCTCTTCTTTCATGGGATAGCTTAACTAGACGTCTTATCCAAAATACAGGGTATACTCTTACCTGGATTTTCGATCAATTTCCAACTCGACTGTCTCTGCGTAGACGAGTCGGCCTTGAAACTAATACCCGCACATTTACAAAAACTATTTAATATAAATTAACTGCACTTCGCGAACTCGCCAGGCGCCCTTTTAGATCAGATACGAACTGCGAACTTAACTCAATACGTCTGTCTCACCTGACGAGCTGCATGTGCAGAAAATACACTAATGTATAATGAGTAGGAGGGATTTCCCTACCCAAGTAAGCTAAAGCAATAGTTGGTTCATGTATTGACTAACACAAGAATTATGTTTATATATTGGTTAACAGTTCGGCCATCCTGTTTAGCACTGTCCTCAGTGCTCCGATAAAAATAAATTGGAGAGGCAATACTAGTCTTCTATGCACCAATCCTTCTGCTTCTCGAGTTTGTACTTTAAAAGACACGTACACAGCCCTTTTCGCATTTTGCACTCAGCCTTACTTGCACACAGCGCACATAGCCTTCTAGCACACAGCATCCTGGCACACAGCCCTAGCACACAGCCCTGGCACACAGCCCTGGCACACAGCTCTGGCACACAGCTCTGGCACACAGCCTAGGCACACAGCCCTGGCACACAGCTCTGGCACACAGCTCTGGCACACAGCCTCCTGACACACAGTAACTTTGCACACAGCCATTGCGCACACAGCCGCCTTTATCACACAGCCACTTTGCACATAGCCTCTTTTGTCACATAGCCACATTGCACACAGCCAGTTTGCACACAGCCTCTTTTTTTTTTCTTTTTTCACATAGCCACTTTGCACACAGCCTTTCTTTCTTTTGGCACGCTGCCCTTCTCTTTGCATATAGCCTCCACACAGCCTCTTTTCTCTTTTATCACACAGCCACTTTTCTCTTTATGACCGAATATAGCAAACACCACTAACCCAACCATCGCTCTACTTTGCCTCTGACAACGATCGAATATTCCGCATATACAACACAAGTAAAATTAGCAATAGCAAAAACTCCGCTTAAAGTTAAAGCCTTAAACGATTCTATTATAATGGAAACCGTACTGGACAAAATTACAACAACTTTAATTAATGCCTATCATTAAGCAATCCGAACCTGCAACAAAACAGCAGAAATTGTGCCCCACCTCAGAACCTGACAGCATATAACAGCCCCATAAGACTTAAAGCAGACATCACTTCCAATCCCAAAATCCTTCACATTCCTCCCTCTATTCCACATCTCTGTGCAGCTTAACTAACAACCTATTAACTCAGATAAGAGTCCTACTGTGTCTGTGTACTCTCATAATTCCATTCATCAATAATCGCTTGAGAGAAAAGCTTCTCCCTCTGGTACCTTGGTATCTGGAATAAAACGCAAATCCTTCTCTCTTTTCTAAAAGCAAAGCTAATATTCCTTACATAACAGAACGAAGTCGAATACACTATTATTACAACACGTGACGCGACTCAAACACGAAATGCACAGTTTCATGTGCCTACGCCAATAATCGAAGCTGCTAACATTCTCCACTTTTTCAGCTTTATCCGAAATCTCAATTCCAAGAGCATTTAAAATGCCATTCTTCCTATACTTTCATAGACTACCTCTCATAGCTATCCTTAATCAAAAACTGTATGCACCCACAGCCTCGCTCGCGACGGAAAACCCAGACTCGGCCCAGACCAATCATGACACATAACAAAACCAACCAAACCGATCACAACATCAGGCAAGCCGCAAGCTTCAGCTACCTCTGCCCTTCATCAGGCACATATTTTTTTCAATTCTTTTCAATGCCTGCAACTCCAATTATGAGCATTACATTTGCACAACAACATCCCATGTAGGTATCCCCCACAGTGCTCTCCAAGAGACAGCAACAAACGTAAAGAAAACCATTACAGATTCAATACTATTTGAGTGACAATCCTTCCTCAAACACGACGAACGCAACCACCACTCACTAACCCCAAATCTAGCGTTTCTGTCTTTCCTTCTCTAAACCCTTCATAATATAAAATAAACCGATAACGAGTGATGCAAAATAACCGAATTCACGCCATGCATCTGACTATATTCAACGGCAACCACGACCATCCTCTCAAAACTGAACGACACTCTCGTATAAGTAATTAATGCCCCAGCTGCACTACCCGAAAAAGATCCTCTACTCTCACATACACGTGATAGTCCTACTCCGCATCGCATGCCGAACCAAAATCTACCGCTATAATATGCAACCGGCACGGCGCCGTCGCGCCATCCGACTCCGACACTAACCCGCGAGACCACCCTATATCCTCTGCCCCTTCCGGCATTCCGACATCTACTAAACGGATAATTTAATATTAAAGATCCTGACGAATATTCAACGCACAGTAAAATTCAAAAACTACTAAAATTGTATTACAATAATGACAAAATGACTACTTATCCGTTTAATCCTTCCATGTGATCGTGGTTCTAAAGAAAGCCGCAGTAGAGCGATATTCCAGAACCTCTCCGTGGCGTCAAAAACATTACTTGACAAGGCAACTAGTCCAACAACGAAAACACACACTTCAACATTTCTGTGGCACATGGGCATCAGTCCACTTTTCTAGTTGGACTGGTAGGATTCTCCTCCTTTCCATTTGACGCAGAATGCAATTGGAATTCACACTAATCAGAATTCCTACACTTGATCAGTACAACATCTACACCATTACCACCAAAACAATGAATACCATGAATACGGCACAGCACAACAACATCACGAGATACACATGCACATTGGACATATACGCCGACGCGCATCATTGGTGTTTTTTTTTTTTTTTCGAAACACCCCATGATGATGAGCGAACAAAACATCTTGCACTATTGTTTTTTCACGTGTAAGGATCTGTACTGTATATCTATTCCTTAACTTTAACATATCACCCAATTCAGCCCTGTTCATGATCACTTCACGTGCAAATTTCGATTTTATTTTTCACAAAACAGAATGCAGAAAAAAAATCTTTTATTTTTGCGGTTATCACAGTCACATTATTACACAATGTTTAAAAATTACAAGCACTACGTTTGGCAGAGGGAAATGGTAACAATCCCACTTCTGAAAATAATACCCGCACATTTACAAAAACTATTTAATATAAATTAACTGCACTTCGCGAACTCGCCAGGCGCCCTTTTAGATCAGATACGAACTGCGAACTTAACTCAATACGTCTGTCTCACCTGACGAGCTGCATGTGCAGAAAATACACTAATGTATAATGAGTAGGAGGGATTTCCCTACCCAAGTAAGCTAAAGCAATAGTTGGTTCATGTATTGACTAACACAAGAATTATGTTTATATATTGGTTAACAAAACCAAATGTTGAATGCAATATAATTTCTCCTTCACCTTCCGTTAAGTAGTCATTTGAAACTTTCAGCAATGTTAAATGGTGAACTCTTCGTTTAGATGCAAACAGCAAGATAATCCGGTGCCGTGAACGAAGGCCATATGAACTAACGCCATAATGATGTTAATTCACTTTCAAATGCGAATTAACGCCATAATCCACTTATGGCTTTAATTCACTTTCAAATGAGAACTAAAGCCATCACATAAATATGAACTAACGCCATATGGTGTTAATTCACATTCGAATGTGTACTAATGCCATAATATGTTTTTGAGCTTTGAAGCACAGTCAGTGCAGTGACAGTTTTGACAAAACGGTATCAGTCCGATGGCCACCAGTTTTTTGCCTGCAGAAATCATCTTGTGTGCAGTGGGCCCCATCCCCATGTCACACAACGATTTTTTTTTTATAATTATCACGCGCTAAAGAGGTTATGACTACTGTTAAGTGTAATGCAGGGCTGGGCAAACGTCGATCGCAATCCAATTTATTCTTCAACATTACATTTGTCCCTGTAGAATTTCTATATCTGAAACAAAAAATGCACTGCACGCATTCATTTACTCGTTTTGTGAGGTTTTAAAGCTTAAATTAGAAGTTATTTCAAATCAAGCCGATTTTAAGCTCTCAAATTTTTTAAAGCTTAAAATCGGCTTGATTTGAAATAGCTTTTAGTTTAAATAAATAAAATAACTTCTAATTCTAAAAAATTTAAGAAAAATAAAAGTTAAAAATTCGCGCGAATTTTTAACTTTTATTTTCTCAAATTTTTTAAAGCTTAAAATCGGCTTGATTTAAAATAACTTCTAATTTAAGCTTTAAAAAATTTGAAAAAATAAAAGTTAAAAATTCGCGCGAATTTTTAACTTTTATTTTCTCAAATTTTTTAGAATTAGAAGTTATTTTATTTATTTAAACTAAAAGCTATTTCAAATCAAGCCGATTTTCATAGACTACCTCTCATAGCTATCCTTAATCAAAAACTGTATGCACCCACAGCCTCGCTCGCGACGGAAAACCCAGACTCGGCCCAGACCAATCATGACACATAACAAAACCAACCAAACCGATCACAACATCAGGCAAGCCGCAAGCTTCAGCTACCTCTGCCCTTCATCAGGCACATATTTTTTTCAATTCTTTTCAATGCCTGCAACTCCAATTATGAGCATTACATTTGCACAACAACATCCCATGTAGGTATCCCCCACAGTGCTCTCCAAGAGACAGCAACAAACGTAAAGAAAACCATTACAGATTCAATACTATTTGAGTGACAATCCTTCGCGCGAATTTTTAACTTTTATTTTCTCAAATTTTTTAAAGCTTAAAATCGGCTTGATTTAAAATAACTTCTAATTTAAGCTTTAAAAAATTTGAAAAAATAAAAGTTAAAAATTCGCGCGAATTTTTAACTTTTATTTTCTCAAATTTTTTAAAGCTTAAAATCGGCTTGATTTAAAATAACTTCTAATTTAAGCTTTAAAAAATTTGAAAAAATAAAAGTTAAAAATTCCCGCGAATTTTTAACTTTTATTTTCTCAAATTTTTTAAAGCTTAAAATCGGCTTGATTTAAAATAACTTCTAATTTAAGCTTCAAAAAATTTGAGAAAATAAAAGTTAAAAATTCGCGCGATCTAGTTTACCTATGATTATAAAAATGTGAATATATAAATTATTTCGAAATATAATTTTGTTGTTTAAAAACATGGAGTTTTTTTTCTACAAGGTACATGTTTTAGGCGTGATGTAACAAATAAAAGTTAATGGAAATTTCCGACTATTGCTTTAAAACTTATTAAAAAGAAAAATTCGTAATATCCCATTTGTTTATCTTAGGACCATTATATATAATTTAAATATGCAGAATGCTGCGAGTGACTTTAATTCGCATTCAAATGAGAACTAAGGCCACTTTTAAAAATGAACTAACACCATATGACTTTAGTTCTCATTTGAAAATGAATTAAAGCCATACGTGGATTATGGCCTTAATTCGCATTTGAAAGTGAATTAACGCCATTATGGCGTTAGTTCATATGGCCTTCGTTCACGGCACCGATAATCCCTGTCCTTCTGGAAGCTTCAAAAAAGGTCTCCTTGCTATCTGCAATGGTCAGCCAATCTACTAATATTCGTGGGTCCCAAGTGCGTAGTTTTTTGGAACGGGGTTTTGTTAATACTACGATCTGTTGTGAAGGAAAGTTTTCGACCGCATTCGGTCCACAAAAAATTTAAATCGCTGACTTGTGGACAAGAATTGTGCTCGGTGAATAATTTTCTTTCAAAAGTAAGTGAGCCAAATACTTGGCTACGACTGAACCCGTTAGAGAATTACAACTAAAATTGTTTACTCTGAAACTTAGTATCCACTCATCGGTTTAGATGAGCTAACACTTTCGGTATAAGGTTTTGTGGCGGGAATACCCATCCCAGCTGATAATTCCAATCTCGACTGAATGCATCGAAGAACTCTGCCGCACGATCTCTGCAATCTATAGAAACATATCTATTTACAACAGCTGTTCTTCTTGAAGCAAATAGATCTATGTCGGGTATTGCCCACCTTTCGAAGATGAAAACCCTTGCTGCCGGTAGAATGTGCCATTCGGGTATTGGTCGTCCCCTTGAAAGTCGGTCTGCTATGCCATTGTACCTTCCCGGAAGGTAGAAGGCAGATATGGTTATATTGTACTGATCGACCAGGTGAAGAATCTGATAAGTCAGATCTAATAAGCCGATTGATCTGATTCCACCTTCCTTCCAAATGTAAGCCACAAGAGTACGGTTGTCTGTCTGAAGCAAGATATGCGATCCCCTTAGATGATCTGCTCGGCCACTTATTGCTCTGTATACCGCTTCATCTCCTTCATATTGGAGTGCCATTTTGACTGTTTCTTAGACCACTGACCTGATATCGCTAGCTCGATTAACTCCCCATCCTGAGGCTGCCGCATCTGTAACTAAGAAATCTGTTACTGCCGATTTGTGTATTGGTGTGACCATGTCTGTGGCTCTGAGCTACCAATTAATCTCCTTTAAAGTCCTCCTAGGGATTGGAAGTGTCTGTCTTGCGCTTCTGTTTAACTTTCGAAGAAATATCTGAAGGCAGCGACAGTTTAATCTTCCTCTTGGGATCACGAAACTTGCAAAATTCAACTGCCCTAGTACTTTCTGGCAAAATTGTTTTTCCGCCAGCGCGCTCAGAGAAATTCTGATCTTCTCCTTCTTCGGCTCTGAGATACTCATAATGTTGTCTTTTGAATCCCACTGAATGCCTAAAAACTATATTTCTATTGGCTGCTTCGGTGTTAAAAAAGAGTTTTTGAAATTTATCATCCAGCCAAGAGCCTGCAAAAGTTCTATGGTCTCCGCAACCTGAACTATAAGCTTCGAAAACTTCTGAGCCGCCAGCAGAAAATCGTCCAGATAAACTATGACTCTTATTACCCTGCTTCGAAGGATTTCCGCAATCCAACCTGTTACGGCTGAAAATAACCTGGGGTCTGAAGACAGGCCAAATGAACTGAGCTTTAAGAGTTCGCCTCTGTATACCACTCTCAGAAAAGGTCGGTGGCTTTCCAATATTGGCACATGAAAGTAAGCTTGTGATATATCTATTATCATCCAATCGTTGGCTTGTATAAAGTCTGAACCCGAGGCGTGAGAAATTTGAATTTGAATGAACTTTCTACTACATAGTCGTTTAATACTCTGAGGTCGAATATAGGGCGAACTCCTCCCTTGGGTTTGTTTATTAGAAATATTTTTGAAATGAAACTTGGACTGGGGCCAGATCACGTAAAATAAAAACGGTCGAACGATGTCGTTTTCACTAAGGCTGTCTCTATCATATCTGTGACAATAGACAGCGACCGCTAGTTTCGAAACGATATCGTACAATTGTTTTCAGTTTACGTAATCTGGGTGCTGAACTGTAGGGGGGCTCTAGAACCCCTACTTCTTTCATTTCCTTTGCTTGAATATCCATCTTTTGAGATGGGTTTCTTGTAAATGTTTTTAAAATATCTGCTGTGTGGTAAACTAAAGGTGACCTGCACCGAAAAGGTATCCTTGCTTCAGAAACGCTTTTTAAAATGAAGAGGCTGGCAGTTAGACTCTGCCACTTGTCTATGTATAACTTTAACTGCCCCCCTGGACAGTGGTGAGTCATTTGGTGTTCTCTTTCGAGCAAAAGGAAGACATGACTCGTTTTTCTTGCTTCCTATTTGCCCGTCTTTCTTTTTTATTGTCTCTGTGCGCAGATCTTTTTTTAATTATACCTGGACACACTTTTAGGCTTCCTTTTGTTGTTGTTGAAAGAGCGCCGATTCATCTCCCCTCGTTCGAAACAGAGGGAGTGCTAAGCCAGGCCTGAGCCCCACCAAGTGAATCCATTAATGCCTGAAGTGCCTGTTTATCGAAAAGATGTGTTGAACCTGGATGAATGTTTCGAAGGCTTTCTGAACGTTCTTATTGGAAATCTCAGAAATCAATCTCTCACGCCTCTCACGCTCTCTTGCCGCATATTACCTGCTATATGCTTGTTCTGTATTCTTATACGAATCAGAGGACGAGCCGAACAAAGTGGTAAATTTGTCGAACAGAGAATTAGGGTAATCCCATTTTAACAAAACAATTAGCCTGCCAAACCCTGCGCCGTGGAAACTTAGTAATGTCTTACTGAGCATGCAAAGTTCGTCATTTACCTGTAGCTCCACAAAACCTGGAGTTGCAGCCAGCAACTTCACTGCCTTTGAATATCTCACACTTCTCCAAGTTGGTAATCCATAATGTTGCAATCTGGAACGCTATTGCAGATGGTCCTTATTTGCTAGCTGGACGACCTTCGATCACTCTCAGTCTGCAACTGACCCAGATTAAGTGTTCTCCAGGAGAATTCTAGGCAATAGAGAAATCTCTCAGGTGATTACATCTGCATATCCTGGAGATGGAGTGCTTCATCGTCCTGTAGAATAAACATGCCCGTACACTAGGGTTTCCAAAACATCTCTTTTTCAGAGAACATGTCCTCTGTTTTGTCCGCGATCTATTTTACACTTTCTTTTTTCGCTTGGATCTTTTTTTGTCCTCTTTATTTGTTGTGTCCTCTTTTTGTTCTCTTTTTCAATATTTTTCAATTTCAATATGCATAGAAACAATGTAAAAAGTGAGAAATAGCAGACTTGAGCGAGGTTTTTTTAAACTTAAGTCCAGTACCTATCGGAAAAGCCTTAATTTGAATTTGTTGCCCAGTCCATATCATTTCAAACGCAGTCAAAAACGGATTTGATTCATTTTCAATTGATTCGATATCAATTATTGCAGGGGTTTCCAAACTTTTCCATACTCCGACTCCCTATACGGGTTATAATTTTTTTGCGACGCCCTTCTAAAAGTACACAATGAAACAAAGCACAGATACGTGTAATAGTCGAAGCGGCGACCGTCGGATTACTTAGCTCATCGAGTTAAAGATTCGTATGCCAGTTAGTGAATAGAGCTACCTGAGACTAAGAAAACGCACCCGGGTTGCCTAAAATATTTTGGTCGGATGACGTCTAAAATGGGTCACTTCCGGTGCGTTTTTTCGACCAGAACTTAGTCCATCGAGTTAACGGTTAAAACTTCTCCAAATTGTAGAGCTCAACGAGACTACGCGAAATATATCGAAATATATGGGGTTTGCTTAGTTTAAAATGGTCGGATGGGGTTGGCAACCCCTTTTTAAGGGACCTGTTTTTCGACTACAACTTAGCTCATCGAAAGATACGGCGATGCGTTTAACAAAAATATAGGGTTGCCATCTTTAAAACGGTCGGATGGCCTTGGCACTTACACACTTAGATGACGATCATCAAAATTATGACGCACTTCCTGTCATTCTAAAATCGTGAAATTTGGCAGAATGCTAGATCCTGTGGTACAATCACTAGCAATAGTCCAAAACTTGAGATTTTCCATTCAGGGGGCCTATTATACGTCGACATTTAAAAATTGGTTATTATTTATTGGGGCCACTTTCCATTGCCGTAGAATGTTATAACTTGGTAGTACGGTAAGACTTGCAGTGTACAGAAAGGAAAATATCAAACATTTCATATCCTCCATTCAGGAGGCGTGGTATACTCCCACTTTTAAAATCTATATATCTGGACAACTTCCCATTGCCGTTGAATGTTGAAATTTGGTATAGCGGTAGGACCTGCATTGTGCAAAAGAAGAAATATAAAATAATAAACCTGCTGAATATAATTTTAATGAATAGTTTATAAGAAAGAAAGCCAAAGTGATGGTAGTCAGTGTGTGTTGACAAATTAAAAATCGAAGACGTTTCAGCGTTGTTTGTGAAATCGAATCAAGAAAGCTTCTCAAAAAGTAGTAAAAGCACACCCAAAACATAAATGTAAAAATACAGCTAAGCTCTTTTATATAGAAAACAAAAATGTGTGTAACTAGTCAGCGACGAAAAGTAATGAGATCTAAATGTACGCCAAGTTCTTAGTTTAAGAAGGTTCAATATTAAAAAAAATTGGTATAGGTTCATTGGTCAATTAAATTGATTTAATGACCTTGGTTAATGATTTTTGAAATTTTTGGCTTCATTGGTTCCATATTTCTTAGCCAGTCAAAAAACATGTCCTTTAAAAAGGGGTTGCCAACCCCATCCTACCATTTTAATCTAGGCAGCCCTATATATTTCGCTTAGTCTCGTTGAGCTCTACAATTTGGAGAAGTTTCAACCGTTAACTCGATGAACTACCGTATTTTTATGATGTTTAAAAACAAAAATGTTATACTTTTTTATTTCTTTAAATGGGGTTGCCAAAGCCATCCGACCATTTGAAAGGTGGCAAACCTATATATTTCGGTTAGGCTCGTTGAGCTCTATAATTTGGCGAAGTTTCAACCGTTAACTCGATGAACTACCAGTATTTTTATGGTGTTTAAAAACAAAAATGTAAAATTTGTTTTTATTTCATTAAATGGGGTTTCCACGGCCATCCGACCATTTAATTCTAGGCAACCCTATATATTTCGGTTAGACTTGTCGAGCTCTATAATTTGGCGAAGTTTCAACCGTTAACTCGATGAACTACCAGTATTTTTATGATGTTTAAAAACAAAAATGTTATACTTTTTTATTTCTTTAAATGGGGTTGCCAAGGCCATCTGACCGTTTTAAAGGTGGCAACCCTATATTTTTGTTAAACGCATCCTTTACCTTTAACTCGATGAGCTAAGTTGTAGTCGAAAAACAGGTCCCTTAAAAAGGGGTTGCCAACCCCATCCGACCATTTTAAACTAGGCAACCCCATATATTTCGCGTAGTCTCGTTGAGCTCTACAATTTGGAGAAGTTTTAACCGTTAACTCGATGGACTAAGTTATGGTCGAAAAAACGCACCGGAAGTGACCCGTTTTAGACGTCATCCGACCAAAATATTTTAGGCAATACGGGTGCGTTTTCTTAGTCTTGAGTAGGTCTATCGACTAACTGGCATAAGAATCTTTAACTCGATGAGCTAAGTAATCCGACGGTCGCCTCTCCGCCTATAAGCTGAGCTTACTGAAGATTCACTAAAAGGGTTTTTAATGATGATTGGTTGACTTTGAAATGGAATAAAACAAGCTATGTGCAAGGTATTAACGAATCCCATGTATGCCATTTTTGTACCATGCCCAAATGTCCGCCGCAGCTTCTCACGTTGTCACGGATCCGAGTGGTCCAATCTGCCGCATAGATCCGGCTTAACTTGAGCGATGGCATTGGTTATGTTGGGTTTAAGGACATCGGTTGATTGCGGTTTATTCGCATTGAGCTGCGACTTCAGGCAACGAAACAAAAAAATGTTGCGAGGTCAAATCGCACGATCTTGGTGGCCAATTCACGTCACCTCTGATAGAGATCAGATAACCATACCCTGCAGCTGAGTGACACATAGCCACCTCTTGCTGGAACCACATGTTAGCAGCATCATTTTGTAGTAAGTACTCGCCGTTGATGGTATTGGCCTTACCAACGTTATGAAAAAGTACGGAGCAATAACGCCACCGCTGCCGGTCTGAAATGCGGACCAAAGAGCTTTTTATGGATGCATTGCCACCTCGTGTTGGTTGGCGTCACCCCTTGTATGGCAATTTGGCCATTCATCCAAAAATGTGGCACGTCGCTAAAGATGATTTTTCTATGGTCATTCATTACATTAGTTATCATTAACTTTGAGCTCGTGGTTCAGTTGGAACTTGTATAGGCCCAAGTCTCGACTCAAAATTCGCCAAGTTGAAGTCTGCAAAATAGCTACTTATAGGTACTTCTTATGCACGGCAAAACACAATGGCCAACATCGAACCCAACCAGAAATTTTTTTCAAATCGAGCTCAAACTGATGGAACGTCGTGTGCAGGCGACCCTTGCGACGCCCCTAGGATAGCCCCACGACGCCAAGTGTTTCCAGACTCTTAAACAATATTTTTATCTAACGAAAACTGTCCGGGAGTTTGCAAACATTTTTGAATTCAAATCTAAGCGAAGCTTTTTTATATTTCGAGCATGCATTAACATTACAGGTATTTAACAAAAAAAAAAACCGAAGACTCTTAGAAGTATTTGCTATCTTCGTACATCTATCACTTAGTGTAAACTCAATTGTGTTTTAAAAGTGAAGTGGGGACATTTAAACAGCCTGGTTTCAAATGCTATGAGAAATGTTATGAATACATTGAAAAATTAACATCGAGGGGGGGGGGGGGTTGTTGATTAGAAATTATGTCCTCTTTTTTCGTTTGAGGTATATGGACAGCCTACCGTATACTGGGAAAAATACTTAACCTACTCTGTCAGTTCACTGAGCGGCTGATCTATAGATGTCTGTTCCCCAGATCGGAACTCTGTCCTTCGCTTCTTAGTTGGTGGTGAAGCCATCTGCTCGTTCTCGGATGATGCAATGCTCGACGATGATAGACTCCTCTTTGAACTCATTGCATCTGTTTTATTCAGTGCACTCTCAGTGTATTCACTGTGTTAATAATAGATAATTATTGATCCTGTTTTATTGAATTCAAGCACCCATGCAAGGCAAAGAAAGAAAACAGTGAACTCATATTAGTATCAAGTAGTGATCTCTATTGTGGATTATTTGAGCTTTGCATTGCGGTACTCATTTTTGGGGTACTCTGGTTTGTAGAATTCCTGTGAATAGAGTACATTGAAACTGAACTACTGTACTACTGTACTAGTTTAAACAAAGCAAATGAATGTAGGTATTCATGCAGATATCCCGTATTAAAACACAAACGCGGTTGCGCGATGTGGTAGCACGGTCGCAGATCACAAACCAGAGAGAATAGACCACCAGCTTCGGCCAAAAATGAGAGTTTCATAGAGCCAGCGTTTCAAAAAGTTACTGCGTGGTTAAGTATGCGTGCAATGTTAAAGGATACGGAGGGTGAATTTGGTCACGCATACACTGGCACATAGTAACATTTACAGTTATTCGGTGGTAACTTTGAAAAAATTAAAATAATTCAAATAAATTGGCTGTTATGGGGACGTGTTAAGCAAATTGTGTGTTCGGTCTGGGGAATTTATTATTAACTTATATTTCTTTAAAAAGCATACAAATATAAATGGGTAGCGGGTAGGTAGTTACTAGTGCTCTTGATTTTACCCGGGTAATACCCATCTGAACAACTACCCGGGTACCCGGGTACCTGGTAAATGCGGGTATTACCCAAGTTCGCGGGTACCCGGTAGTTTCGGGTAATGGGTACCCGGTAATTCCGGGTAATGGATATCCTTAATTCAGAAGTACCTGGAATTGAATATCGAGGTGTTATGAATGTTTTTCGAGCTACATCCAGTGCCGGCTTTAGGTCTTTAGGCTAATTTTGGTCTTGAATTATTTGTGGAAGTCCAGAGAAGGTTTAAAAGGTGAGAAATTGGACAAAGGGGGGTGGCACCTCCCATAACATTCAAAATCTTATATCTCGAAAACCACTGAATCAATTGAGTTTAAATTTACATACAATCTTAGGTATGAGCCCAGGAGTATTCCTGTGAAGATTGGTCAAAATTAGACAAAGGGGCGTGGCACCTCCCATACAAAAAAAAAACATTCAAAATCGTATATCTCAAAAGCCGCCGAATCGATTGAGTTTAAATTTACAGACAATCTTAGGTATTAGCCCAGGAGTGTTGCTGTGAAGATTGGTCAAAATTGGACAAAAGGGCTCGGCACCGCCAATACAACAAAAACATTAAATATCCATTAGTTCGACCACCACCTAATCGATTGACTTACAATTTTTGGACAATCTTAGGTGTTGGCCTGGGAGTGTTCACTTTTTTTTCGACAGTCATGGCCATGGGAGCCAAAGTTTTTAAAATTTGTAACATTGATATGCATTGTCCTGATAGACAAGAATACTATCTAGGCAATACGATTCCTGGAAAAATAAAAAAATGGAGTGTACAGATAATAAAACAATAACAATAAAAACTTTTTGTCACTGATTTAAATGAATTTGAAATTGATTTTTTAATTTTCTATTTTGCACTACGAAGTGTGAAGGGGGCTCGCTAGTATATTATATTATGTAGGTAACGAAATTCATATAATTATGGCGGAAAACAACCCAATAAATTAGATTTACTTCAAAACTTTTTACTTTTGGTTAACACTACAGAATACAGAATCGTTGAAACCATTTTCCAAAAAATCTAAATTCTAAAATTAATTTGTTTCGTAAAATGTGTATATATGGTTTTGTTATGCTAGCGTTATTAACGGTAGTTAATATTAGGGCTTACTTACTTACTTATCGGGGTCCCGACCCGGGCTAGCATAACCAAAAAAAAAACCCTCCTAGCGGAGAGCCCAACAACTCTAAATATGAAGTTTGAAACAAATCCGATCAAGCATTTAGGCTGCAGGCCCATGGGACAGACAGACATACGGACGGACAGATTTGCGAGACCAACTTTTTTGAGTTCCCCCATCAGCGTAATATCAGAATTGATTAAAATCGCGAGTTCGAAATTTTGTACGAAAAGAATACATAGGTACATGTAGGTATCTATCGTTCTCTTAATACGTAAGTAGATATACGAGAAAGTTATAGAATTTACTAGCGTAGCCCGTCAGGCACGTAGCCAGGGGGGGGGCTTGAGGGGCTGAAGCCCCCCCCCCGAAAGTCTAGACATAAAACTAAAATTTTCTAAAGCCGAATTTAAGACTATCATTTCAGTTTCAGTTTTAGTTGAGTTATCAGTTAAGCTTGTTACAGCCGATTTCTTCACAAAGTACTAGCGCTAGTACCGGTATTAGACCAAAAGTTGATACTCAAATACCTAGGTATCAGGTCATTTCTTCACGAAGTACTAAGATGAATTTGGTACCGAGTATTAATTAGTACTCGGTATGAGCTTGACCCTCAAAATCGGCAGTCTAACGTCGTTAGTACCTGAATTAGATCGATTTCATTGCTTTCGCTCTTGCCTATTTTTGTCAAAAAGTAAATACATCGTAGGTTTAAGTCTAATGCAGTTGATTAGAAAATGGATTTCATTTTCGATAGGGATAATTGGTTCAATAATTTCGATGACGACATTGAGACTGAGAATGGTGAAGAAGGGGTGGCAACTCGTTGATCTGAGCGGCGCATCTACCATAATGGAATACAATGGAATACAGTAAATACTAAGAACGATGTGGATTTTTTTGGCAATTTCAGTTGTCCAGAGTAACGTTTTTTTACGTTCGAATGTGGACGAATTGCAGTACGGTTAACATATTTTATATACTTTCAGTTTTAGTCGATAATCGTTTTTATTCACGATTTTACCAGTAATCGTTAGATATTGCCTGAGCAGCAATTGCTGATCACTCTACGATTCATGACAAGTGGATCGATTCGATGTAAATAGTGGTTGCCGACGTCATTTGCGTACCAGCCGCTAGTGTATGTCGCACACTGCCAAAAGTATGATGTATGGCCTTGACACGCCATTTGGACAAATTTATTCAAATGTCAGCAACATTGGAAGAACAGGAGGTGGCCGCTGCTGCATTTTATCGCTTTGCATAGTCTCCACGAACAATCAGTGCAACCTACCGCACTCATGTTAAATTGCAAACACCGAATTGGTTAGTTCAGTTCCATAATGTGCAATAATAGAAAAAAAACAACCAATCATATACGCTATCAAATGCTATCCAATGCTGGATACCCCTAAACACACACTATTTTACAGCAGGAAAGCAACAAAAATATTTAAAAAAAATACTTGCTCTTGTGAATAAAAATCAGTCATCCTGCAAGATGTTTGACGCCCAATGAGCATAAAAATGTTACCGTTATGACATTTCAGTCAAAAATGGGTACTAGACCAGTTTTTAGACGTATTAGTCGTAGTGCGGTTGATAAATTTAGCTCCGGTACTAGCAATTTGAAGAAATACACAAGTACTAAGTTCTCGTTAGTACCGAGTATCAGAAGAAATCGGCCGTTAAACTGATGACTAAATGCAAAAATGAAAGCGTTTAACTAAAACTAAAACTGAGACTAAAACTGATGGAATTCCCATAAGTTTTCAGAAGTTTTAGTAGATAAATCTTCTAACCCTAGGCTAATCACGAGTAAATTGAAAGCTCAACTGAATACTAGACTGATGTCTAAATACACTGCAGTACATCAGTTTTACTGAAAGCTTAACTGAACTAAAACTGAAATGATTGTCAAAATAGGGCTTTAAGCCCTAAATTCAAATCTATAAAAATAAGACTATCCCGGTAGGTATACAGTATTCAAACACTAGGTATGTACACTGTGCAAGCCATATCTTTAACCTGGTTCTGCCAAGTCAACTCCTGCAATTCGCAATTGCCTCTGTGTAGTTTGGCGTATTTTTTGGGGAAGTGAGTATAACAAAACCAAAAGAGAGTAGAAAAGTTTTGCATGGAAAAGTAAAAGTGACCTAGCTTTAGATTCTAAAAAAAATACGCCTGTTAGTGAAATTTCTTCCGCAACTGTTCAAATGCATTACATATATTATAACTTTCAAAAATGTCATTACAAAGCACGCACCAGAGAGCTAAAAAACTCGACTTCTACGCCTTTGTAAAACAAGATTCATTGAAAATACATCTCAATAAGTCTTGAAGAAATAACGAGCAGAACGATGTCTTGGCAGCGCCAGCGGTCCAAAAAAGTAATTTCCTAGTAAGCCTCATTACATGCGAAAATCTGTTCAGTTTAACGCTGCCCTTATCAATTTTCCTTAGATTTCGTTTCTGCAATTGACCGCACAAAAAAAGTTCTGAATTCTCTTAAGAACATCAGAGAAAATACCGAAGATTTTTGCAGAGAGACTTTTCAATCCGCATCCCAACTTGCAGAGGACTTATTTTAAGTTAAATTAAGAGCTCCAAGAACTTCATTGGAATAAACAACGCGTTCCAATCCAGAAACCTTTCTACTGAAGCCTAGTTTAAAGTGTCTACAAATACGATATACTATTTCCTTGCATTACACAATCTCGTTAATACAAAATCTTACGGACAGATTCATGGTCAACGATGACGTTCTACCATCGTTTCAAGCTCTTCTCCCAGGTTTTGCTGCAGTTGAGCGAGTGAACGAAATGGAAAAGCTAACAGGCTAACCCGTTACTTTGATAATGCAATTTCACTGTCAGCTGTGAAAGCTGAGTACATTCTTTGGTGCGAAAAAAAAATTGTCGAGTGATACTTCTACCGAAGTTTTGAAATTGCTTGATATATGTGACAAGACTTACTTTAGAGGTATAAATTTCTTGCTTACGGTTTTAGCAACGCTTCCAGTGACCACAGCTAGTGTTGAAAGAACCCTTTCAGCTATGAAAAGGATTAAAACAATGTCCCGAAGCGTTATAGAGAATGCAAGGTTAAGGTAACTTGCTATGATATCTGTTCATTCGGAAATTATTGTGGATCTAAATAAGTTTATTGATCTCATGTTAAAAAAAAATCAAGAAGTCTTCTGCTTCAAAAAATGTGTGTAAAATTATTATTTAAGTACCTAGGTTCGTTTAAGTACATACGATTTAAAAACTAATACGACTCAATGAATTAGAATATTCTTAGTTTTTTGCTTCATAAAATTTGGATCAAGCCCCCCCCGAACCAAAATCCTGGCTACGGCCCTGTAGCCCGTGCACACTTCGTGGTGCACAATTATGGGCAGTGCCACGCCCCTTTGTCCAATTTAGATCAAACCATCATTACAACCATCTCGAGCCAATATCAAAGATTCTCTGAAAATTTGAGCTAAATCGGTGCAAAACTTTTCGAGTTTTTGAAGCATACACAAACCAACATAACATTTTTATATAAGTAGCTATGCATATTTGTTTTAAATTTAAGTATATATGCACGCATATTTGGACCAACATACGCAATTGCGGGACACACTTTTTTAGACTTCTGACTGCGGTATACGAAAATGCTAAAAATACGTACGAAAATGTTATTTGTAAACGTGCTTGGAGATAAAAAAAAAACTATGCGGGTACCCGAAAAATCGTGGGTACCCGAAAAGGAGCGGGTACCCGAAAAAACGGGTACCCGGAGTGATCGGGTACCCGAAATTTTGGTACCCGGGAAATACCCGCAAATCTCGGGTACCCGGGTACCTGGGTAGAACCCGGGTATGCGGGTATCAAGAGCTCTAGTAGTTACTGTAATAATGGAATTCCTTTGACATTATTACGAGAAAATAAAATTTGTTTAAACTGCAAAATTAAAATGGATGATAAAAAACAAAATCATCAAACATGACTTTTTAGTTTTGCTGATATAAATTTAGACCTTTTTCTTTATATTTTAACGAAAATTTATTTATTTTCTTTGATTGTTACCTACTATACCTACTGAGTTTTGGAATAAATAATTAAAAAAAGGAGAGAGGACATTTGTTTTGTCAGGCTTAGGGCCACTTGCACCAAATCATTGGATATCTAGATAAACTTCTGAATAGCTAACCAAAGATAAACCAATAAATAGTTACTTCCCGTCTTTGTGTTGCACCACTGTAAAATTATGCCTGGATAAGTAACCTTCGATTATTTTAAATTTGACAGTACTACCAATACTAAAAACGCAAAAAATACATTGAACTGTCGAATAAATGGCAAATAAAAGCTACAGACGTAGGTAAATAAACTCGTTCAGGGGATGAAATTAATGTCAGATAATTCCAATAGCGCTATAGAGCTCCAAATTTTAGAAATATAGGTAATAGTGCCACGCTATAGAAATGTGTTGAAACTTTATCTGTTGTTCTGCTGTTGTTCCTGAAATTGTCATATCAGATATCGGCTTATAACACAAGGAATCTGCATCAGGTGTAAATAAGAATTTATTAACATATACATATTATGCTTTCGCTAGGGCAAATATGTGAATTTCAGGAAATATTTTTTAATGGTTTTCGTATTAGTTAATTTGCTAATTTTCCACTATATTTAAATGTCAAAACTACATAGAATGAAAATAGTAAAAAACGCGAATGTTATTAAAAATTTATGGATTATTAAATTATGTTATAAATTCATTGTGAAAAACAAAAGAATACCTACACAAAAAAGCAAAATTATGATAAGACAAAACAAATAAGATAATTACGTGTTTGAAATTAAAATTCTACGTACCTACACTTTTCAGTACAGTTTACTTTTCGATTTAGTTTACGCGTTACTATGGAAACGAAAAATTTGGAAAAATCAAAAGTGCATTTTTTTTATTTAAATTTGACGTGTATACGCTACGCTGTGCATTCTGTAGTGCCTATGCAATTTTAAAACACATTTTCTAGCAGGTTTTGTATAAAAATTACAAGCAGTCCATGTTTTAAGTGACAAATGTTGATTTTTAATTTTAGAACAACCAATTCTTTATAAAACCTAATTCAAAATCCATTCATCATATTCTTCTCACAGATAAAATAAAACAATAAACATGCCTATTATATATGACCCAAATAGTTTTCGTTAACTTTTATAATTATTTATTCCAAAATATTAATTATACTTTATCTAATAACAGACGAAATCATCGAAACTAAATAAATTTTCTTGAAAGAGCTCAGAATGTATAAATTGCAAAGTTATAGTTTTACAGTTTAAAATAATATTTTTTTTTTGTAATAATGTCATAGGAATTTATATCATTAGAAAAAGTTATCACCCAAGTATATTATTATGCTTTTTAATAAAAAATATAAATTGGTAATTAATTCACCACACCATACACACAATTTGTTTAACACACCCCAATAGCGGTCAATTATTTGAATTATTTCAAAGCCATTTCAGATTCAATTTTCTAATTTCATCTTTTTTGCTTATTCACAGTTCACACGTATTCACAGATAGAAAAAGAGGCGGAGCTACTTATTTAATAACTGGCTCTATGAAACTCTCATTTTTGGCCGAAGCTGGTGGTCTATTTCTCTTTAGTTTATGTCGCAGATGTTTGATCGGTCAAGCTACATCACAAAAGCTTTTTATACCGACGCTATGCAAAGTAGTTTGATTTTTTGATTTTTGCTACATTTTTGATACTAGCAAACATTTTTAATCTTTTACTGTACCCGAAATCTATAGAAACATAAAAATACAACAGACACAGAGTAAAATGTACAAGTTCGCAAATGTCAGTTCTATAAAGATTAGAAAAAGTGTGTTCACGTTCACGACAAAAAAAAAACAATTTCACTAAGCCTGTTACACCCAATCGGGAAAAACCTATTATAGGTACATACTTATACATAATTATACATTTGTTAATATAATTATAATTACTAAATTCTGAATTCTCACCTCAATCCCTAAATAGCTGTTAAACCGTCAATGGATAATATCATTGTACAGTTTACGACGAATATAAGAAACCTCTAAACTAAAAGTCAACTCCTATAACAGCTGACGCCGTGTAGTTCCAGAGGTAGCCACAACCCCCGTTTCTCCTACCTCATCCTATCTGTTGTACCTAACCTATACTAATACGGATGATGTAGCCAGTACATTGCTGAAAGAATTTTTAAAATCGGTTAAATAGATCCAGATATAGCCTAGGCGCAGGGACATAACTTAACGGGACTTAAGTCCATTATGGCCACATGTCCCACTTTATTGGCACATAATCCCATATTTTAATTATGAACTTATGTATGTATCTATATATATGTAAAATAACCCCCTACTTGGCATATACTCAATTTTGCAGCATATCCCCGATAGATATTTCACTGTTTATAGGGTTTTTGTAAAAAAAATACATTTGTTAAAAAAGTTATAAAAAAACTACAAACATAAAACATTTTTTTCAGTTCCTCAAAAAAAAATTTTTTTTTTTTTGGAAACGCACTCCTCGCATTTGGCCAAATAAGATCTATTTTCATTTTATTATAATTCAGCCTCTTAGAATGATCACAAAGTAAGTACCTACTCGGGGAATTATTGCCTAAAGACCAGTATCCTGCTCGCGCTAAAATTTAGCGACCGCAATTCTTTCTACAGCACAGATAAACGCTCGCTAAATTCGTTGTAAATTTAAATAATTTTTTTTAATTGACCTACATAGATTTTTTAGTAGGTATACCTAATAGCAAGCTGAGTATAGTAAGATCAAAATAATACACTTAAACTCTTATCGGACTAATTTAGAAAAACGATGCATTATTAGACATGTTGCAATTTTTACTTAGTATAGTATAGGTACATCGACATACAAAATTTCAAGTCAATACGGCTAATGGTTCATACGTTATAAAAAAAGACTCTCCTAAAAGTGCAGGGCAAGTCGTATCCAAAAAATTCTTTCTTATTATTGCATCGTCCTCAACTCAACCTCCACCATACCAGCACTGAAAAGGTTAAACAATATAGCTATGGGTTTGAAGAGGTTTGAGGTCGAACGCAAAGAAATTTGTATCAGCTTATATAAATTCAAAGCGGTCCGCAAGTCTTAAAAAAACAAATTTAGGAAAGCCCAACGAAACTTTTGGAGGCTCTTCTGTGGAAAGATAGAAGAGATCTATGAGGCCTCCAGGCTCAGAAAGATTCTCGCAGCGACTCAAAGTCATCAAAAGATATCTGACGGTTCGTGGACTACATCTAATGCAGAATCTATGGATCTTCTATTGGATTCCCTTTTCTCAAATAGCTATAATGCCGTTACGAGTCAAACTAGGATTTGAGCAAGGTCGGTATTTAGCAGCTCTTTACATCTTATTACCAGGAGCAAAATTCTTTGGACTATAAGCGGCTTTAAGTCATTCAAGTCTCCTGGACCGAGTGGCCGAATTTTATAGCGGATGAAATAATTCTTCTTTAGTTAGGTAACTGTGGTTTTCAAAAGTTCCTTGGATTTGTCTCATATTCCCAAGTCATAGACGGAAGTAAATGTGGTTTTTATAACCACGGCTGGTGAATGCTCACATGTTTGCCCCAAAGACCTCAGGCCCATAACTTTGTCATCATTTCTACTGAAAACTCTAGAGGAATTGGTAGACTCCTATATACGCTACAGTGTAAATACAAATCTTCTGTCCGCCTCTCAATAAGTGTATAGTAAAAGGAAATTGGTTGAAACGGCGCGCGGCGCTTCACTTAATTGTATAAAAAAAATAAAAAGTTGGCGCAACAGGCGTGCTTCTCACATACCTACGTTTGTGTGAGTTTTTTATTTTTGGGACGAATGGATGGGACCTACAATAGCTTTTCCAGGACAGTTATACTCTCGGATGTTTGTCAGACGTTCGCGAGAGGTGGCGCAGTAAAAAAAACCTTAAGATGTAATTTGTGTTTTTCCGGCGATCAAACCTGGGATCCTTCGCTTAGTAGTCCAGCACACTAAACACTGCGCTACTTCGCCTACCTCTATTGTATCAAATATATAAAAACTTTAGACTGTAAGGAATATACATTGGTAGCTTTCCTGGATATCAAGGGAGCGTCTAACAATGTCGACGCAAAGGCATTTATTGGCGCACTTACGAGCCCCGGAATTGATAAGTCGATTGGCGAATGGGTTCATTAATTCAAAGGAACAAACATTTCACCAGCGGCTATGGACATAATGTTTCACTTGCTACCGCTACCCCTTTATTGCAAACAAGTGGCAGCAATCGCAGCCACCCGCATGAAAACTATCCATCTGTGGACCAGTCTGGTCACTAGTCCATTCTAAACAAAATAGAATGCATTCCACAAGATAATGATTAAACCCTCCAACAGTTTCAATTCAACAAGAATCTTGAAACCCGCATACTCTCAAGAACAGACTGGGAGCGAGTGATGTCGTGTCTCTTAGGAGATCCGTCTGCTTTTATACAGATGGGTCCAAAGCGGAAATAGGAGTAAAGGTAGACTTTTTTCGCCCAAGATTTAAGTTGTACTATCGCATTCCGCCTTCCTAATCACTATAGCGTATTCCAGGCAAAAATCATGGCGATTAATGAGGTCCTCTACTGACTACGTGGCGATTAAATTCCTGGACTAGGTCTTTTTCAAGTCAAGCCCTCAATTGCCAATTATCTCTTATCAAGATGGCGGTACAATTTAAAATTCACCTCATATGGGTGCCGGGCCATAGAGCCATACCATATTGCAACGCCTTCGAACTCGCTTGGCACAACTAAGTCGATTTTACCGGAAAAGGAGAATCTTTATATGCCTCTCGCCACGTGCAAACTTTTAATTAAACAAAATATGATAAGCGGGTAGTTGTGAGATAATTCGATACTGTGATATCACAATGGGCCTTCTCAGGCCTAAGTGAGGCTACACTTGTTGCGGCCTGCCACCCTAACCTAACCAATATGAATTCTTAAGGGAGGCTCGGGAGCACGTCAATAGCCAGGATAAAAGAACTTCATCAAATCTTTAGGATGGTTTATATGTTATAGCGCAGTAAGTAATTGATTACAGCACTTCTAGATAGGATTATAGTGGGTAAGACGGGCATTACAATATGGGTCAATATTGCCCTGCACGGAGTACTCCTTGCCACCTAAACTATAGACAAATATAAATAAATTGAGTACTCATATTCATACCCAATAGCCACTTATTTCCAAGGGCGTTGATTAGTCCTCCTGCTACAAGGTATCCAAAGAAACCCGACACACCAACAATAATTGTATTTATGTACGTTACATCGCTCGGGATCTGAAAAAAATTTAATATAAGTATTACAACAAGAATAAAAATGATACAGAAACATTTATATAGGAAAAGTAAGAAACCTCGTCAGTGTATAGTTCCATTAAGGATATTCACTTAATCTGATAAATTTATGCAGCTCGTAAATGTATAAATTTCTGCGGTGCTTTAAATGAACACCCCTCGGAAATGTTATTGCCATTGCGTAAACCGCGTAAATCGACTGTAAATCTGGAATCAAACAAACAATTTATACGGGCTGTTTGACATTTGTGACTTGCGTAACTTTCCGCGGTTGGTTTCCGAGCCTAAATCGACGCGGAAAATTATGAGGTCTGCGTAAAGTATTCTCCATACCAAATCTGACAGTTCATTTACGAGGGTGTAAATTTCTGCAGTTTACGCAGTTTACGAGGCTTTTACGCGTTTAAGTGAATATAAATACCCCTGTTATTTTTTCGAATCATTCTACCTACCTATACAGATCTTGAATTCACTACCAACTGTTTTATTTTAAGTGTTAACCTATTTAGAAAATAATACACATAACAAGACTTCAATAAACATTTTCATTGGGCACATCTGATTTTTATTTCAGATGTCAAATTTTTCGTGATAAATGGACCATTAAAGCAGATTGATCTGATTTTGTAAATGTATGTGCGTTATTTGACAGTACATCGGCTGTGCAAATTGTTTGCGTTTGCCGGCGGAAACATACGAACTTCATATGGATCATCATATTGACGACGAATCGAATGCCACAGATGACGAGGAAGAAGAATTATATGACGAAGATGATAGCAATTGCTCTAAAATTAAGTCCATGTCCATTATTTACGTTTTTTTGTTCTGAATAATTGTTTTTCAAGAGGGTAATTTCGTTTTGAAAACAAATTCAAGTTCAAATATATTGGTATTAGTGAGAGTATGTGTTAATCTCAAAAAATATCGAGATCTGCAAAAACTGATCCGGATCAAAAAAAATTGATATTTTGCCCAATATGTTCAACTCTAAAAAATAAAACATTTCTCAGCCTCAATAACTAGTTAAAGTACCCTTGAAAATAAAAATCTACCTTTGCTCCTACAGGGATTTTGCAAACGTGTCCCATGCATTTCAAAGGACCTTTTGGCAAAAATGTAAAATTTGCAAGAACTTTTAGTATTAGTAAGTGTTGTGATCTTTTCACAGTAATGAAATGAATGAATTTAGTGTTGCCAACATCTCCCTTTTTTTAAGTATTTGGTAATCTGGTGTCTAGGCTGGAAATCGTTTAAGTCTCTGTGATCGAAGTAAGTGGTGGTTCTATGAAATCAAATAAGGCTTCCAAAGATAAACTATGTGATGATGATTTTACAAATTCCACTTCGTAGTTTACATTTTATATAAATGTTCTTATATTACCAGGAAACCACTATGACTGGTTCACTGGATCCCCATCTTTTTATTTGAGTCCTCTGGCTCCATACGGTTTGTTAAATTGCCTTTCGTTTTTGTTTAGGAATATGGGATTTTTTTTAATGATCAATTTTAATTTATTATTATAATATATTTTTAAGGTACATTAGGATAAATATCGTTTATTGTATACACATATAGAGTTAAGACAATAAGAAATTAATTTCAATACAATGTAAAAGTCTTAAAGTTAAGTTTATATAAATTAAATGTTCTTTCGATGTTCCAGAACCACTGACCAAGGACCGTTTCAAGGTGCCAACAAATATTTCCGCTTGACCATTGGATTGCGGATGGTACGGGGCTATAAATTTGTGACTTATCCCATGGATTCTACAAAAATCAGAATACATTCATTCATTTTTCAATGATCCGCTTGTCCATTAAGTGGGTCGCGGGTGTAGGTTGCTTAAGCGGACCCTCCATAGCTCGACTCTAAATCATCAAGCGCAATCCCCATACGGGTATAGGAAAGATTATGGACTTGATCTAAGCATCTCATCCTTGGTCTATCTAGAGGACGCCTGCCTGATGGTAAGGATTTCAAAGCACGTCCTGGTTGAGGACATTCGTTTAACATGTCCAAACCACCGAAGCATGGACCACACCGTCCGGAGAAGTAGCTGCTCGACATTGAGTTCCTCACGTATTCTGGTATTTCTAATGCGATCTCTACGGGTCACAACAGCAATTCAACAGAGATATCTCATTTCGGGAGCTTCTTTCGGTCATTACCCAAACCTCATGACCATAGGTAAGAGTTGGAACAAACACCGAATTAAAGACTGACAACTTAGCTTTGATACCAAGTTCAGTCCTCCTGATAACAGAATGACCAAGCTGTCTCAAAATCGATCCAGCCTGACCAATCCTACATGAAAACTCGGCATTGCTCCTTCTATCACTCGTGAATAAGACCCCGAGATACTTAAACTTCTCCACCTGTTTCAATTGTACTCCACTAACATGCAGAGTGCATTGAACAGGCGTTCTGGAGACGACCATCACTTCAGATTTGTTCACATTTACTTTTATCTCAGCTTCAACACAAACGGCTACAAACCGATCGAGTGCGCCCAGAGTGCGTTCAACAAATTGTCATTCGCAAGACACCAATGTTTCCCACACCGGAACGTCACATGGCGTTCGAAGAAAGAAGTCAACAAATATACTGCGGTGCATGTGTTGGCCAAAGTCATGCTGTGATCGCAAGTGTTCGAGTGCGAATGAAAAAACGTGTCAAACATGCAAGTGCTCGCGCTAAGCGCATGCCATTTACCAGGAACAGGTCACATCGGTTCGCGAACGCCTCGGCTTCAAGAGTATTTCGCCACCAGGTATAATGACATCGTCAAAGGTCCAGCTCTACCTACTTTGATAAGACCCCTCAGGAGAAAGTTCATAGACTCAGTTCAAACGGTAATATGTAAGAACCTTGAATATTTACGTCTCTGTAATTATTCAATTAGCTTATTTACGGGTTTAGTTTGTCTATTTGCATTGGCGCTATTCCACGATACCCGGAGGCCCAGAGCTTAGCTTCAATGAGGGCCGAGTCCTGTGCTTGTCCATTAAGTGGGTCGCGGGTGTAGGTTGCACAAGTGGACCCTCCATAGCTCTCGATCCTCCGCCATCGACTCCAAATCACCGAAGCATGGACCGCTCCGTCCGGAGAAGTAGCTGCTCGACATTGAATTCCTCACGTATTCTGGTATTTCTGATGCGACCATGAAGGAGCATTGGATGTCATAGACAAGAAGTTGGTGAAGCCAAGGAAGCTCAATGAAAACAACACAAAGAGAAGTGTGATTTGTATCGTAAGGCAAACAGCTACCTACGCCAAGTCTAGGATTACTAGTTCAGTTGCTGATGGAGTATACCAGAAAATAATGGACAAAGACAGCGCAAGATACATGGGAGGCGTTAAAGCAGCAGTTTAAAGGAACATCTAAGGATCAGCTATTCAATATCTGTACTGATTTATTCAAGTTTAATTGGGCGGCAGGTTGGGGACGGTTCTGAACGACCAACCGAAAACTACATAAATGTGAATGGGAAGACAGTGCTGTGCGGAGATCCAGAGGTATGTGGATCATTGTACAAGGCCTCCATCAAACCTATTTTATCAGAGCATGAGGTAAAACTAAATGTAGCAGTAGCCGATTGTTCAATGTTGCAGTTATATCACGAGAGGTGGTGTCATCAAGATAAACGACATGTCAAAGAGATGCTTGAGAGAGAGTTAGGCATAAAAGTCAATTTAAAAAAAGAAATTTGTGAGCCGTGCATTTATGGCAAAGCACATCGTTTGCCATTTGGCACGAGGAAGAAATCAACGAGATAAGGTGAACTAATGTCAACAGATGTATGTGGTCCATTTCACGAATCTTTTCAGAAGAAACGATATTTAGTTGTATTCAAGGTTTCGATACGGTTTCACAATTAAGAAAAAATCTGAAGTAACGGACGTGTTAAAGCAAATGCTCGCAAATGCGAACATAAAGGAATTACTAAGTGATAATGGCGGAGAATTTGACAATTCAGAAGTAAGGACAATTCTTCAATTCTTCTGCCGTATATGTTTTGAACAGAACAGGCAAATCATCAGAAAAAGGAATAAGTCCGTACGAGCTTTGGATGAATAAGAAACCAAGGATTAGACATCTCTACGTATTTATTATCGGATCGATTTGCTATGTACACGTTCCAAAACAAAAGAGAAGAAAGATGGACGAGAAAGCAATAAAAGGTTATATTGTTGGATATATGGACGCAGTAGCGCAGTGGTTAGTGTGTTGGACTACAGTGCGAGGGATCCCAGGTTCGATCCCCGGAAAAACCCAAATTACATCTTAAAGTTTTTTCTACTGCGCCACCTCTCGCGAACGTCTGACAAACATCCGAGAGTATGGCTGTTCAATTCAATATTCAATGTAACACCTGGCGAAGTGACCGATATGAGCACGGCTTGCATTTTCTTGTCTTTGCTGCCGACGCGCTGGGAATTGATGTTTTGCATTGTTCCCATGGCTGCTTCCGTTCTTTTTCTTTTTTTTTTATCTTTAAAAATATTGTAATATCATAATAAACGGCCACCCGATATGTATTATTTCGCTGAATCCATCTGAATATTTTTAGCGTGAGAACATCGGCAATACATGTGACCTCGTTCTTGCCTCACGCGTGGAAATAAAATACGGTTCGATAGCCAAAACTGCTATTTGCGCACTTTTGGTTTTTTACCAGCACAGGGCGGTGAAAGAATACATATCGGAGGCCAAAGTTAGTTGCTGGCCGGAGCCCAACGAAAAGACAAGAAACAAAATAAAAAACAATTTTAGTACTTTAAATACATTTTTTGAAAAGTGAAAACTTTGTATAACACGATTATATATACATTTTAATTTTTGTTATTGTAAAAGAAAAGAAAATAAAACAATTGTTTATGTTATTATAAAAGAAAAGAAAATAAAACAATTGGCGACCGTGACAGGACACACTAAATAAGTTTAGTGGCCTGTAATAAAATTGTAAAGTGTATTTGTGACAATGGAGAAACTTACCGAACGACAAGAGAGGATTGGCAACGAAATCTGTGTTCTTTCCCGCAATTACAGAAAAGATGGACGCGATAGAAAAACCGTCGAGTACTTGCAGCAGCGTTGGATCAAGCTAGATCAACTTTGGGAGGAGTTCGACAAGATAGACAGCCAAATTAGGGATAATTACCCGAGTGAAACGGATCATGAATATTTCACAAAGGACTACTACAATGAAGTGAAAAGGATATATGAAATGATGAAGGATGACCTTTTCAAACGTTTCGCTGATGCCGAGCAAGCCGAGCGACATGATCCATCAGCAGACCCAACAGCAGGACAGCCAGCCGCACCAGCGCCATCAAAGCCAGAGCCACAAGCAGCGCCATCATTAGCGCCATTAGCAGTGCCAGTAGCAGCACCACAAGCAGCACCATCAGCAGTGCCACCAACATTCTCCCCGACTCCTGAAAGGTTCGAAGTAAACTCATTTAGTGAACCTAGATTAAATTTAGGAAACAGATTCCGGCTGACTGCCAGAATATTTCAAGAATCCTTGAAGAAATGTTCTTTGGAATTAAGTCGCACTTCGCCGCATCAGTTTAAGTTAAAAACCAACACACTCATGCTCAATTGGAATGAGTTAGCCGCCGCCTATCGTAAACTTGGGGACGAAGCCGATGCAGCCGATATAGAGCGGTATTTTGATCTCCAGGATCAGTTGGATTCAAGGATTGTTTGCTTGTCTAATGAAGCAGAATCTAATATGACAACAAATGCGTCAGCCCAGCCTACCGTCAGTACAGCTATCAATCTCCCAAAAATTGAGATTCCAAAATTCGATGGAAGTTACTTAAATTGGCCTCAGTTTTTTGATTTGTACACTCAAATGGTTCATAATCAACCAATCGCCCCAGCACAGAAGTTATACTTCCTCAGAGCTAATGTTACCGGCGATGCCCACAGCTTAATTCAGCATTTCCACGCCACGGACAACAACTACGAGGTGGCCTGGAACGCCTTAGTTGAAAGGTTCAACAATAAACGATTACTGTTAACAGCACAGCTGAATAGGCTTCTCCATCAATCTAACGTCGTAGACAATTTAAGAAGTCTAAAGGGGCTACATGACACAACCAAAGAAGTCATGCAAGCCATCGGCAACCTCGGTTATGATACCAGCGGATGGGACCCATTGGTTGTTCATTTGCTGCTTGAACGAATGGATAAGGATACCAGGATGATGTTTGAACAATCCCTTTCTTCACCAAGAAGCAGCCCAACCCTAAGTCAATTACTTGAATTTGTAGAATCAAGGTTCCAGACACTAGAGGCAGTAACCCACAACGAGAAAAAAAGGGTTGCAGTATCCGTTACAGAGGGTCCAAGGGGAGTAATCACTTGTTTTTTTTGTAAATCTTTGAATCATAAAATTTATAACTGTAAACAATTTCTAAATCTTTCAGTGGAAGAGCGTTACCAAGGGGTGCGCAGGCTTAAGCTGTGCATCAATTGCCTGCGGTCGGGACATCTTTCCTCAGCGTGTCGGATGCAAGGATGCCGTTCATGCAGCGGAAAGCACAACACTTTGCTTCACTACTCAACACAAAACCAAGCAACCCAGAATCAGCTGGAAGAGTCTGGTAAGTCGTGTGAAAATCATATTGGTCAGAGAGACGAGCTGCCATCGGGCTCGTCTATTAATACTTCGCTAGGTGTTAGTATTCAAAAACGTCAGGTATATCTTGCTACAGCGATAGTGAATGTGGTGGCATCCAATGGCATGCGAATTCCCTGCCGTGCCATGTTAGATTCGGGGTCCCAGTTACATTTTATAACTTCCTCGCTAGCTCATCAGTTAGGATGGAAAAAACGTAGGATGAACATCCCAATAAGCGGGATCGGGGGTAAGGAAAGTCAAGCTAATTATGCCATCGATGTTTCAATAGAATCGCGAACTTCTTCGTATAGCTCAACAATAGAAGCATGCATAATGCCAAAAATAAGCGATTATCAGGCAGCCCTTGAAACAAATATGCAAGATTGGAAGCTGCCTCCAAATATTCTTCTTGCTGATCCCAGTTGTACTGGCTCTCACCACATTGATTTATTGATTGGAGCGGCATTATTCTTTGAACTCCTTTTGCCAGGAGAGTTCAAGGTCACTGACGACATTCCTGTGTTGCGAAACACCAAGTTAGGTTGGCTTGTAGCTGGTTGTGCTGTGGAAAAATCATCCGCGTCATATTGTCATCCAGTCGCCAAACCAACACTCAGCTCCTTAGATAAGCTTGTTAGGTCATTCTGGGAAAGTGAGTCTTTTGAAGGTGAATCCAAAATGTTAAGTGAAGAAGAATTTAGATGTGAAGAGCATTTTAAAAAACATGTTTTAACCACATCCGATGGTCAATTCGTGGTAAGACTTCCTTTTAAGCACGAACCGAATAATTCGCTCGGTAGCTCCCGTGAAATGGCTCTAAAGCGCTTTTATTCTCTTGAAAGGAAGCTCGATCGTAATAAGGAACTAAAGGCCTCCTATGTGAGCTTTATGAATGAATATGAACGCTTAGGTCATATGAGCCCAATATCTGAAGATAATATTCCGACGTCTAACTTTGTTCTTCCACATCATTGTGTATTCAAACCAGAGAGTTCCTCAACCAAACTCCGGGTTGTTTTTGACGCATCTGCCAAAAGTTCATCGGGTCATTCACTTAATGATACACTCATGGTTGGTCCCACAGTCCAATCAGATTTATTCTCAATCATAGTCAATTTCAGATTGCACAAGTATGTATTTACTGGTGACATAAGTAAAATGTATAGACAAATATTGGTTAATCCAAAGGATAGGGCATATCAGCTCATCTTATGGAGGCCAGATATCAACATACCTCTGCAAACATACCAGCTCAACACCGTCACCTACGGTATGGGTTCCGCTTCTTTTTTAGCAACAAGATGTTTAGTTAAGCTTGCTACTGATTTTCAGAATGCCTATCCCATGGCAGCGGCAACTATTTTAAACAATATTTATGTCGATGATTGCCTTACCGGGGCTTCTACCATAAATGAAGCCAAAATGCTTCTCAAGGAAACTGTAGCATTGCTAAAGCGGGGAAAATTTGATCTCATGAAATTTTGTGCAAACGATCCACGCATTCTTGATGATATTTCTGAAGAAAATCGAGAGAAAATGCTTACCATTTATCAATCAAAGGTAATAAAAACACTTGGTTTAATCTGGGACCCCGCTTTGGACAAATTAAAATTCTGCCACCAATTCGAAACATGCAATAAGCTACAGGTTTCCAAACGAAGTGTTCTTGCTGATTTGGCAAAATTATTTGATCCCCTGGGTCTTATTGGACCAGTTATATTGCTCGGCAAAATATTTCTCCAGGAACTATGGAAATCCAAAGTTCCTTGGGATGAGAATTTGTCAGCTGCGCAGTCCACAAAATGGTTGAATTATTTATCCCAATTCTCATCATTACAAGAATTAGATATACCACGATTTGCTTTAATAGACTCCGCCGAGAGACTAGAGCTGCATGCGTTTTCGGACAGTAGTTTGAATGCCTATGGTGCATGTATATACTTAAGATCCATTGACAAAGGTGGCAACGTTTTTGTACAATTGTTATGCTCAAAATCTCGTGTTGCACCCTTAAAAGCAACAAGCATTGCCAGATTAGAACTTCAAGCAGCTGTATTATTAACAGAATTGGTACAAAAGGTAATTCCAATCATTCCTAAAGGAATTAACGCAATTCATTTCTACACCGATTCCACAACAGTTCTAGCATGGATAAAATCGCCATCGTATACCTGGGAAACATACATTGCAAATCGTGTAGCAAAAATTCAGTCGGTCTCTAGGATAGAGCAATGGCGCTATATAAAAGGAGAATTGAATCCTGCCGATCTTATATCGCGGGGATTGGGAATGGCTGATCTAATCAGATCAAACATTTGGTTCGATGGTCCTGAATTTTTAAAACAAACCGGGATATCAAAAATGGAGACTGAATATACAACCCCTGACGTGATTCCTGAACGTCGAAAGATTAAATCAGTCCTAACAGCGTCGCTATCAGACGATTTATTTGCCGCAATTAACCACAAAAATTCATTCTACACATTGCAAAGAATATTTGCAAACGCCTACCGATTTTTCATGAGCTTTCAAACTCGCCAACAGGAAAATAAACCCACAGGTTCCTTGACCATAGAGGAGATTCAAAAAGGGACAATCTGGATCTGGAGATGCATTCAGATAAGGTCCTTTCCAAACGAATATTGGGCACTGCGTCGTGAAAAACCCATCAACAATAATTCGAAAATAGCATCGCTAAGTCCATATATTGATAAGGCAACAATGCTGATTCGCGTGGGAGGAAGACTTAGAAACGCCGCAATCCCTTCCGAATCTAAAAATCAAATATTGCTCCCGAATAACAATTTAGTCACCACACTACTCTTAGAATATATTCACAAAAAATATCTTCATGCTTCCCACCGAGCACTTATATCGATATCTAGGCAGCAATACTGGATTTTGAGTGTAGGAAGAGAAACACGCAAGGTTCTCTCAAGGTGTGTTAAATGTTTTCGTGCAAGACCCACTTCCATTAGCCAATTAATGGGTGATCTTCCTAGGGAGAGAGTTGTGCCTTCTCGTCCATTTTACTATTCCGGAGTTGATTTTTGCGGACCAATACGGACTCATTATAAGATTAGAGGAAAATCTCCAACGAAATCATATCTGGCCGTATTTGTTTGTTTCTCGACGAAGGCCGTACATATAGAGGTAGTAGGTGATTTGTCTTCTGAAGCGTTCATTTATGCTTTAAAGAGGTTTATAGGCAGGCGTGGCATTTGCCATACTATATTCTGTGACAATGCTACGAATTTCGTTGGTGCAAAAAATGAATTAGCAGAACTAATACAAATATTTAACACAGAACGAACACAGTCAGCAATTCATTCTGCTTGCCTTGAAGATGAAATTTCGTGGAAGCATATACCACCTCGATCCCCTCATTTTGGGGGTCTTTGGGAAGCTTCGGTAAAATCAGCAAAGCTTTTGTTGTTAAAATATTTAGGAGAAGCGTCTCTTACATACGAGGAGCTCTCAACAATCGTCATTCAAGTTGAATCCATTCTCAACTCCCGTCCACTTACTCCTATTTCATCGGACCCTAATGATATGGAAGCATTAACTCCAGGCCATTTTCTTATAGGCACTGCATTGACATCTCTTCCTGAACCCGATGTTAGTAATTCAGAAATATCCAGGCTGGATAAATTTCGTCAAATTCAACATATTCAGCAGCAATTCTGGAAGAGATGGTCAAATGAATACCTCCACCTTCTTCAACAAAAATTGAAATGGAGGTCTCAGTCGCCGAACCTGGAGGTGGGAACGATGGTATTGTTAAAGGATGCGAATTTGCCTCCAATGAAATGGAAGCTTGGGCGTGTATCCGAAGTTTTAAAGGGAGCTGATGGGTTGGTTCGCGTGGCAATCGTAAAAACTGAAACAGGGACTTACCAACGTTCAATCCACAATTTATGTCCCTTGCCCATTGAAAATGAAATTAGCTCCAGCTCACCTGAAGTCAAAGAGACGATTATTCAACAACCAGGTTTAAAATTAAGAAGTGGAAAAACCATCCGCCACCCAGACGAATAGGTCCTCGTTTTGAAGTAGATACACAATTTTAGGGTTTAGAGGTATTAAAGCCCTCAAAGGGGGGGAGTATGTTCAATTCAATATTCAATGTAACACCTGGCGAAGTGACCGATATGAGCACGGCTTGCATTTTCTTGTCTTTGCTGCCGACGCGCTGGGAATTGATGTTTTGCATTGTTCCCATGGCTGCTTCCGTTCTTTTTCTTTTTTTTTATCTTTAAAAATATTGTAATATCATAATAAACGGCCACCCGATATGTATTATTTCGCTGAATCCATCTGAATATTTTTAGCGTGAGAACATCGGCAATACATGTGACCTCGTTCTTGCCTCACGCGTGGAAATAAAATACGGTTCGATAGCCAAAACTGCTATTTGCGCACTTTTGGTTTTTTACCAGCACAGGGCGGTGAAAGAATACATATCGGAGGCCAAAGTTAGTTGCTGGCCGGAGCCCAACGAAAAGACAAGAAACAAAATAAAAAACAATTTTAGTACTTTAAATACATTTTTTGAAAAGTGAAAACTTTGTATAACACGATTATATATACATTTTAATTTTTGTAACTAACTTTGGCCTCCGATATGTATTCTTTCACCGCCCTGTGCTGGTAAAAAACCAAAAGTGCGCAAATAGCAGTTTTGGCTATCGAACCGTATTTTATTTCCACGCGTGAGGCAAGAACGAGGTCACATGTATTGCCGATGTTCTCACGCTAAAAATATTCAGATGGATTCAGCGAAATAATACATATCGGGTGGCCGTTTATTATGATATTACAATATTTTTAAAGATAAAAAAAAAGAAAAAGAACGGAAGCAGCCATGGGAACAATGCAAAACATCAATTCCCAGCGCGTCGGCAGCAAAGACAAGAAAATGCAAGCCGTGCTCATATCGGTCACTTCGCCAGGTGTTACATTGAATATTGAATTGAACATACTCCCCCCCTTTGAGGGCTTTAATACCTCTAAACCCTAAAATTGTGTATCTACTTCAAAACGAGGACCTATTCGTCTGGGTGGCGGATGGTTTTTCCACTTCTTAATTTTAAACCTGGTTGTTGAATAATCGTCTCTTTGACTTCAGGTGAGCTGGAGCTAATTTCATTTTCAATGGGCAAGGGACATAAATTGTGGATTGAACGTTGGTAAGTCCCTGTTTCAGTTTTTACGATTGCCACGCGAACCAACCCATCAGCTCCCTTTAAAACTTCGGATACACGCCCAAGCTTCCATTTCATTGGAGGCAAATTCGCATCCTTTAACAATACCATCGTTCCCACCTCCAGGTTCGGCGACTGAGACCTCCATTTCAATTTTTGTTGAAGAAGGTGGAGGTATTCATTTGACCATCTCTTCCAGAATTGCTGCTGAATATGTTGAATTTGACGAAATTTATCCAGCCTGGATATTTCTGAATTACTAACATCGGGTTCAGGAAGAGATGTCAATGCAGTGCCTATAAGAAAATGGCCTGGAGTTAATGCTTCCATATCATTAGGGTCCGATGAAATAGGAGTAAGTGGACGGGAGTTGAGAATGGATTCAACTTGAATGACGATTGTTGAGAGCTCCTCGTATGTAAGAGACGCTTCTCCTAAATATTTTAACAACAAAAGCTTTGCTGATTTTACCGAAGCTTCCCAAAGACCCCCAAAATGAGGGGATCGAGGTGGTATATGCTTCCACGAAATTTCATCTTCAAGGCAAGCAGAATGAATTGCTGACTGTGTTCGTTCTGTGTTAAATATTTGTATTAGTTCTGCTAATTCATTTTTTGCACCAACGAAATTCGTAGCATTGTCACAGAATATAGTATGGCAAATGCCACGCCTGCCTATAAACCTCTTTAAAGCATAAATGAACGCTTCAGAAGACAAATCACCTACTACCTCTATATGTACGGCCTTCGTCGAGAAACAAACAAATACGGCCAGATATGATTTCGTTGGAGTTTTTCCTCTAATCTTATAATGAGTCCGTATTGGTCCGCAAAAATCAACTCCGGAATAGTAAAATGGACGAGAAGGCACAACTCTCTCCCTAGGAAGATCACCCATTAATTGGCTAATGGAAGTGGGTCTTGCACGAAAACATTTAACACACCTTGAGAGAACCTTGCGTGTTTCTCTTCCTACACTCAAAATCCAGTATTGCTGCCTAGATATCGATATAAGTGCTCGGTGGGAAGCATGAAGATATTTTTTGTGAATATATTCTAAGAGTAGTGTGGTGACTAAATTGTTATTCGGGAGCAATATTTGATTTTTAGATTCGGAAGGGATTGCGGCGTTTCTAAGTCTTCCTCCCACGCGAATCAGCATTGTTGCCTTATCAATATATGGACTTAGCGATGCTATTTTCGAATTATTGTTGATGGGTTTTTCACGACGCAGTGCCCAATATTCGTTTGGAAAGGACCTTATCTGAATGCATCTCCAGATCCAGATGGTCCCTTTTTGAATCTCCTCTATGGTCAAGGAACCTGTGGGTTTATTTTCCTGTTGGCGAGTTTGAAAGCTCATGAAAAATCGGTAGGCGTTTGCAAATATTCTTTGCAATGTGTAGAATGAATTTTTGTGGTTAATTGCGGCAAATAAATCGTCTGATAGCGACGCTGTTAGGACTGATTTAATCTTTCGACGTTCAGGAATCACGTCAGGGGTTGTATATTCAGTCTCCATTTTTGATATCCCGGTTTGTTTTAAAAATTCAGGACCATCGAACCAAATGTTTGATCTGATTAGATCAGCCATTCCCAATCCCCGCGATATAAGATCGGCAGGATTCAATTCTCCTTTTATATAGCGCCATTGCTCTATCCTAGAGACCGACTGAATTTTTGCTACACGATTTGCAATGTATGTTTCCCAGGTATACGATGGCGATTTTATCCATGCTAGAACTGTTGTGGAATCGGTGTAGAAATGAATTGCGTTAATTCCTTTAGGAATGATTGGAATTACCTTTTGTACCAATTCTGTTAATAATACAGCTGCTTGAAGTTCTAATCTGGCAATGCTTGTTGCTTTTAAGGGTGCAACACGAGATTTTGAGCATAACAATTGTACAAAAACGTTGCCACCTTTGTCAATGGATCTTAAGTATATACATGCACCATAGGCATTCAAACTACTGTCCGAAAACGCATGCAGCTCTAGTCTCTCGGCGGAGTCTATTAAAGCAAATCGTGGTATATCTAATTCTTGTAATGATGAGAATTGGGATAAATAATTCAACCATTTTGTGGACTGCGCAGCTGACAAATTCTCATCCCAAGGAACTTTGGATTTCCATAGTTCCTGGAGAAATATTTTGCCGAGCAATATAACTGGTCCAATAAGACCCAGCGGATCAAATAATTTTGCCAAATCAGCAAGAACACTTCGTTTGGAAACCTGTAGCTTATTGCATGTTTCGAATTGGTGGCAGAATTTTAATTTGTCCAAAGCGGGGTCCCAGATTAAACCAAGTGTTTTTATTACCTTTGATTGATAAATGGTAAGCATTTTCTCTCGATTTTCTTCAGAAATATCATCAAGAATGCGTGGATCGTTTGCACAAAATTTCATGAGATCAAATTTTCCCCGCTTTAGCAATGCTACAGTTTCCTTGAGAAGCATTTTGGCTTCATTTATGGTAGAAGCCCCGGTAAGGCAATCATCGACATAAATATTGTTTAAAATAGTTGCCGCTGCCATGGGATAGGCATTCTGAAAATCAGTAGCAAGCTTAACTAAACATCTTGTTGCTAAAAAAGAAGCGGAACCCATACCGTAGGTGACGGTGTTGAGCTGGTATGTTTGCAGAGGTATGTTGATATCTGGCCTCCATAAGATGAGCTGATATGCCCTATCCTTTGGATTAACCAATATTTGTCTATACATTTTACTTATGTCACCAGTAAATACATACTTGTGCAATCTGAAATTGACTATGATTGAGAATAAATCTGATTGGACTGTGGGACCAACCATGAGTGTATCATTAAGTGAATGACCCGATGAACTTTTGGCAGATGCGTCAAAAACAACCCGGAGTTTGGTTGAGGAACTCTCTGGTTTGAATACACAATGATGTGGAAGAACAAAGTTAGACGTCGGAATATTATCTTCAGATATTGGGCTCATATGACCTAAGCGTTCATATTCATTCATAAAGCTCACATAGGAGGCCTTTAGTTCCTTATTACGATCGAGCTTCCTTTCAAGAGAATAAAAGCGCTTTAGAGCCATTTCACGGGAGCTACCGAGCGAATTATTCGGTTCGTGCTTAAAAGGAAGTCTTACCACGAATTGACCATCGGATGTGGTTAAAACATGTTTTTTAAAATGCTCTTCACATCTAAATTCTTCTTCACTTAACATTTTGGATTCACCTTCAAAAGACTCACTTTCCCAGAATGACCTAACAAGCTTATCTAAGGAGCTGAGTGTTGGTTTGGCGACTGGATGACAATATGACGCGGATGATTTTTCCACAGCACAACCAGCTACAAGCCAACCTAACTTGGTGTTTCGCAACACAGGAATGTCGTCAGTGACCTTGAACTCTCCTGGCAAAAGGAGTTCAAAGAATAATGCCGCTCCAATCAATAAATCAATGTGGTGAGAGCCAGTACAACTGGGATCAGCAAGAAGAATATTTGGAGGCAGCTTCCAATGTTGCATATTTGTTTCAAGGGCTGCCTGATAATCGCTTATTTTTGGCATTATGCATGCTTCTATTGTTGAGCTATACGAAGAAGTTCGCGATTCTATTGAAACATCGATGGCATAATTAGCTTGACTTTCCTTACCCCCGATCCCGCTTATTGGGATGTTCATCCTACGTTTTTTCCATCCTAACTGATGAGCTAGCGAGGAAGTTATAAAATGTAACTGGGACCCCGAATCTAACATGGCACGGCAGGGAATTCGCATGCCATTGGATGCCACCACATTCACTATCGCTGTAGCAAGATATACCTGACGTTTTTGAATACTAACACCTAGCGAAGTATTAATAGACGAGCCCGATGGCAGCTCGTCTCTCTGACCAATATGATTTTCACACGACTTACCAGACTCTTCCAGCTGATTCTGGGTTGCTTGGTTTTGTGTTGAGTAGTGAAGCAAAGTGTTGTGCTTTCCGCTGCATGAACGGCATCCTTGCATCCGACACGCTGAGGAAAGATGTCCCGACCGCAGGCAATTGATGCACAGCTTAAGCCTGCGCACCCCTTGGTAACGCTCTTCCACTGAAAGATTTAGAAATTGTTTACAGTTATAAATTTTATGATTCAAAGATTTACAAAAAAAACAAGTGATTACTCCCCTTGGACCCTCTGTAACGGATACTGCAACCCTTTTTTTCTCGTTGTGGGTTACTGCCTCTAGTGTCTGGAACCTTGATTCTACAAATTCAAGTAATTGACTTAGGGTTGGGCTGCTTCTTGGTGAAGAAAGGGATTGTTCAAACATCATCCTGGTATCCTTATCCATTCGTTCAAGCAGCAAATGAACAACCAATGGGTCCCATCCGCTGGTATCATAACCGAGGTTGCCGATGGCTTGCATGACTTCTTTGGTTGTGTCATGTAGCCCCTTTAGACTTCTTAAATTGTCTACGACGTTAGATTGATGGAGAAGCCTATTCAGCTGTGCTGTTAACAGTAATCGTTTATTGTTGAACCTTTCAACTAAGGCGTTCCAGGCCACCTCGTAGTTGTTGTCCGTGGCGTGGAAATGCTGAATTAAGCTGTGGGCATCGCCGGTAACATTAGCTCTGAGGAAGTATAACTTCTGTGCTGGGGCGATTGGTTGATTATGAACCATTTGAGTGTACAAATCAAAAAACTGAGGCCAATTTAAGTAACTTCCATCGAATTTTGGAATCTCAATTTTTGGGAGATTGATAGCTGTACTGACGGTAGGCTGGGCTGACGCATTTGTTGTCATATTAGATTCTGCTTCATTAGGCAAGCAAACAATCCTTGAATCCAACTGATCCTGGAGATCAAAATACCGCTCTATATCGGCTGCATCGGCTTCGTCCCCAAGTTTACGATAGGCGGCGGCTAACTCATTCCAATTGAGCATGAGTGTGTTGGTTTTTAACTTAAACTGATGCGGCGAAGTGCGACTTAATTCCAAAGAACATTTCTTCAAGGATTCTTGAAATATTCTGGCAGTCAGCCGGAATCTGTTTCCTAAATTTAATCTAGGTTCACTAAATGAGTTTACTTCGAACCTTTCAGGAGTCGGGGAGAATGTTGGTGGCACTGCTGATGGTGCTGCTTGTGGTGCTGCTACTGGCACTGCTAATGGCGCTAATGATGGCGCTGCTTGTGGCTCTGGCTTTGATGGCGCTGGTGCGGCTGGCTGTCCTGCTGTTGGGTCTGCTGATGGATCATGTCGCTCGGCTTGCTCGGCATCAGCGAAACGTTTGAAAAGGTCATCCTTCATCATTTCATATATCCTTTTCACTTCATTGTAGTAGTCCTTTGTGAAATATTCATGATCCGTTTCACTCGGGTAATTATCCCTAATTTGGCTGTCTATCTTGTCGAACTCCTCCCAAAGTTGATCTAGCTTGATCCAACGCTGCTGCAAGTACTCGACGGTTTTTCTATCGCGTCCATCTTTTCTGTAATTGCGGGAAAGAACACAGATTTCGTTGCCAATCCTCTCTTGTCGTTCGGTAAGTTTCTCCATTGTCACAAATACACTTTACAATTTTATTACAGGCCACTAAACTTATTTAGTGTGTCCTGTCACGGTCGCCAATTGTTTTATTTTCTTTTCTTTTATAATAACATAAACAATTGTTTTATTTTCTTTTCTTTTACAATAACAAAAATTAAAATGTATATATAATCGTGTTATACAAAGTTTTCACTTTTCAAAAAATGTATTTAAAGTACTAAAATTGTTTTTTATTTTGTTTCTTGTCTTTTCGTTGGGCTCCGGCCAGCAACTAACTTTGGCCTCCGATATGTATTCTTTCACCGCCCTGTGCTGGTAAAAAACCAAAAGTGCGCAAATAGCAGTTTTGGCTATCGAACCGTATTTTATTTCCACGCGTGAGGCAAGAACGAGGTCACATGTATTGCCGATGTTCTCACGCTAAAAATATTCAGATGGATTCAGCGAAATAATACATATCGGGTGGCCGTTTATTATGATATTACAATATTTTTAAAGATAAAAAAAAAGAAAAAGAACGGAAGCAGCCATGGGAACAATGCAAAACATCAATTCCCAGCGCGTCGGCAGCAAAGACAAGAAAATGCAAGCCGTGCTCATATCGGTCACTTCGCCAGGTGTTACATTGAATATTGAATTGAACATACTTCTCAACTGAGCCGTTCGGACTCGGCATAAAATTGTAGGTCCCTTCCATTCGTCCCAAAAATAGAAACTCACACAAAACGAATGGTTGCGAGAAGCTAGGCCTTGGGTGTCACCCGCCTGTTGCGCCACCTATTTATTTATTTATTTATTTATTTGTTGGATATGATGATGATAAGCGCTACAAAATTTATTTGAAAGAAGAAAGTTATTTTATCAAGATATGTTCAGTAAGACTAAATGTGAAGAAAAAGTCAAGTTACTATTCCGAGACTTAGAACTTCAAAAAGAGTATATGTACATATAGAGGAAAATCTAGAAGAAGAAAAAGACAAAGAAATGAAGATCAAATTAAAGAAAACAATGAAGACACGAGAGTCGAAACAGGAAGTAGCAATGACGAATATGAAACTGGAGCTGACACTGATACGGATTTTGAAGTTGAAGAACCGAATTTACAATCCTCACCAAGGCAAAATCTAAGAGACCATTCAACATTAAGAAGACTGTTAAAAAAGGGGGGGTTAAAGAAAGAAAAAACACGTATATCAAAATTTCACGATTTATTAATCAATTATAAACAAAGGAGATAGGCTTACACGACACGGATTCAATGAGGTAAAAAGGACAACTGAAACTGACTACTTTTTCAAAGCTTTAATGGTGGATTTACATAAATGTGTATGTACCTATGTGTGCGTGCAAGTGATTTTGTATTAAAGAAATATGTGTGCATTATGAATGTGTTTTAGTGTATCTCTGTATAATTTTCAACAAAGACCACAAAGACTTGACGACTTTGTTATGACAGCAGAGGAATTCTTAAACCTCACAAACTTCGCAAACAAAGTGTTCTATATTCGAAAAGAAAAAAGAAATATGCTTATATGTAATAGTTTTTAAAAGTTAAAATCTGAATTCAAAATTATATCAAAGAAAGCCGTATATTACCTACTTGAGACTTGAAATTTAACAAGAAGAAAAGAAGATCAAGAGTGCAAGGGCAAGCCGATTTCAAAGCCAATGTTAAAATATTCGCAAATTTCAAAAACAAGGAAAGACAACGTTGATAAGCAATCTTCGATATTATGACAAAGCCACTATCCAGAATTCGCCCAAAAATGATGGAATGGGTCTTTCATAGAATAGGTTTAGGCCCTTATTGTGATTGTCGATCAGCGATCGTCACGACAATTGTCGATTGCGTCGATTGATTTTAGCTATTCCTACGCACACAATTTTTTCACTTCCAAGAGAAAGCATCGATCAGACATTTGTAATCGACTAAAAGCCACTGTCAAATCGGCAAATAGCGATCGCAATCAATCAATCAACGATTAACTATCGACACTCACAATAGGGGCCTTAATCACTGTTTTTTGTATTATGTTACCTTTTAAGGTAACAAGAGAAAGTATTGAAGTAAAACTAACTAAATGTTACTTTAAAGTTAATGATCGAGTAGTTTTTAGTTTTATACTAGAATTAAATATTTTTCAGTTTCATTTTAGTCATTTAGAAAACATTGTAGAGATTACAACTAAATGTTACAATAAATATAATATACGTAAGCTAATGGACTGATTTAAATTTATATAAGGCGCCACAGTTTTCAATAACTAGTCACCAAATTTTTGAGGTCCTACTTAAGTTCTTCAACAGGAACGGAGGTCTCTTAATTCAGTGTGCAATGTAGATTATACATAATTTTTTTTATAGGGCTCAGTTCAGTGGTTAGTGTGCTGGAACGGTCTTAAGTTAAACCACCGGAAATCACAGATAAAACCCTAAGGTTTCTTTCACTGCACCATCTCCCACGAACGTTTGACAAATATCCTAGATTATAACTGTCCATTCTAGGGTCCCTAAGACCCGTTGCGCCAACTACCTATTTATTTATTTTTTAGCACTAGCAACTATAATATGTATGTACCTACCTACCGAATATTTTATTTGAAAACTGTTATCAACTAAAGAAAATTATACTTACGACCCCACAGTTCTCCGATTGTTGCAAATTTTTAGTTCTGTTCACGCTATACGCTATCATAGCGCACAAGTCAGTTGCTTCCGCAGAGTCACTAACAGAGTTGTTAAATTCGTCTATTGAAGTAAAGAGCTGCGGTAGCCAAAGGCGGATTGTATTTAATCTATAATTTTGAACGTGTGGTTATTGAATGATTAATATAATTTTTTTTCGGTCTAAACATAATTACCCAAGTAAAATACAAAATTGTATTGTGTAAATATTTATAGAATGCCCCAGGTATGTCTTTGAAAACATTGGTTTTAATTGTTTAAAAGCTTTTCTTATAAAATGTAATGATTTACTGGTTTTCACAGTATCCCACTCGTCGGATTTTTCCTTTTTGGTAGTGCAACTATTATCTTTGCCAATTTTTTGTGGAACTTCTTCTATTAGCTTAGAAATCTAAATTATTTTTTAGTTTAATATTTTTATTAATACAATCTGAATTTGATAATTTTATTTGATACTTACTGGATATGTGAGTTTAGGTTTTCGGCAATTCATTGAATACACTGTTCTTAAAACAGCTAGCGCTTCCTCATTACGTCCCCGTGTCATAAGAAATTTTGGGCTTTCAGGCAACAATGTATAGGCTAAGCCACAACTAAGGCTTGGTAATGTACAAATGGCGAGGAACACGTTCCAAGAATGAATAACTGCAATTCCATAGTTAATATCCAAAGTTGAAATTATTATTATTTTTATAAAAGTAAATTACACTAGTGGCTCATAGTATAGATTAAAAAATAAAACATTTTGTTGATGATGCCGATAAATTTAACATGAAAATGCAATAATTTCCTATTAATTCCTATTAAAATAATCTCAGTCCTTTTTACTCCATATTTAGGCCGGGTGTCAATTGCGCTAAATTATAATAACAAGCTGCACCTACCCGGCTATCGTCGTGTACAGAAATTGTATTGCTTAGATCTAAGATAATAGGTAATGTTCTTTCGTAAGATTGTCAGTACATTTGAGCTCAATCAGTTCGGCGGTTTTTGAGATATAAGATTTTGAATGTTTTTTTTTGTATGGGCGGTGGCACGCTCATTTGTCCAATTGTTTACTAATCCTTACAGGAGCCAATAACTAAGACTATCTGTAAGTTTGAGCTTGATCGATTTAGTGGTTTTCGAGATATACGATTTTAAATGATTTTTTTGTATGGGCGGTGCCACGTCCCTTTGTTCAATTTTGACAAAACTTCACAGAATATCCTTTGTACAGGAAACAAAGATTTTCTCAAAATTTAAGCTTAATCTGTTTTGTGTTTTTCAAGATATAACACAATTTTTGTTTGGGTGGTGCACGCCCCTTTATCCCATGTAGCATACAAACCTGCTACAAGAGAATACCCTTCCAGAAAAAAAATCATCGAATTCGGTGTAGCCCAACAAAACGGACAAACATATTTTAAACTCTCTTTTATATATACAGGGCGTCCCAGTTAAGCGGTATAATCCTTTAAGGGAAGATTCCTGAAGTTCCGCCGAACAAAAAATTGTATGGCAGGGGAGGTCTATTCTCACTATATTTCCCGTTATAGTCCTTCAAAGTAGGTGACCTCTAATTTGGAGGAGTTACCACTTAAAGCGCTATAACTTCTAAACTATTATAGGTACAAAAATGGTTTTATACATTTTGAAAAGACAAGATAGCACTTCGGGTACCTCTCTTCAGCTTCAAAAAAGTGATGGCTCCCGTCCTAATATGTATATTGTATATACAGATATTTACTATACATATTTAACTATAGGTATTAACTTGCCGACAGATCCGTTGAGCCAGAAAAAGTTCCATGTATTGGGTAGAATAAGCCAAGCAATAAAGGGTAATAGTATACACGCCGTAGAAAAAAGCATTCCTATTACCATCATAACCCTGGAACGGTACTTCGTTCCATGAAACTCAGACATATACGACATCAACACAGCAAATGGTCCGCAAACTCTAAATAAGGTGTATTACTATTAGGTACATTGCTATAAAGCTTCTCTCTCTCCTAGTTAGTCTTACACAAATCCACCAGCAAATTTGAAAACCATTAACGATATAAAATTTTGGCTCATTGCCCCTCCAAGACCACATACGGCGTCGACTAAGTATCCGAAAACTAGGACATTTTTTCTTCCTTTTGTGTCTGCAATAAAACCCCATGCTATAGCCGATGTAATCATGCCTTAAAGTAGAAGACGTTAGACAATGTGAGTTAAAATTTATTTTGCTTTTTAAATGTGTCTTACCAGCGTACGTTATTGCATTTAGGATTCCTTTGTCTAATAAAGTTAGTCTTAGATCACACTCAGCGCTAGGTAAAATATACGACATTGTTGAAGTTTCAAAGACTGTAGCTAAACATGATGGAACTGCAACCAGTAATAATATGAAATTAAATAAACCAAATCCAGTTGCTGCTATGGCTGTTTCGAAATCGGCAGGCTCGTTCATTGTATCTGAAAATATTTATATTGTCATTGGGTTATGTAGGCATTTTGTTTTGATTTTATTACCTATTGCAAAGAATGATCTTTTAAAATTTTTGTAATTTAATCTACAGTAACCAATTATCACGTAAGAGATGTTTTCGTAAGTAATCATAGAGCGAATCATGTCATCCTTAAGGATGTTGGGCATTGATAAGAACTTAATATAATTACCAAATTTCATGCAGAAGGGTTTAAAAATGGACCGTGTAGATGCACCTTTTTTTTACTCTTTCGAGCTACTAAAGGATAGTAGTGTGCGACTATCGACCACAATTTGGTTCAAGGGAGCTCAAAAAATTAGGGTAAAGTGTAAAGTAAAATGCTATTTTTATGTCTTTGTTTAAAAAAAATACATATCGTTAAGTTGGAAATATAGCTATATATCCCGTGGGGCTATATAACCCTATTTACCGAGCTTTTTACCCCTTTACCCTATGTTTGGCTAGTAACATAAGACTAACAAACACGGCCATTTTATCCCGCATTGAATAGTAGTGCAGTTTACACGGTTCCTTCGAGCAAAGTAGATAGTTTTCTCTTCAGATACAGTGCTGTTGAAAGGATTACTATCATTCTAGCGGTGAATCGTCAATCCCAACATTTCAAAATGGGGTGCGTGTCATAACGCACATTTTTGTGTCATAACGCCCTCGGGCCTTATAACACTTTTAAAAGAATTGTATCGCCCACTCTCAATGTGTCATAAAAGGAAATGCCCCAAAAAAGGAAATAACACCCCAAACCTTCATCTGACAGTAAACCAAAGCAGAGGGGTTGCAGGGGCAATATGCCCCCCTATACGTTTCGGGTATTATTTCATTTTGGGGCGTTAATGAACTTCCTATAGTGTCACAAAGCCCACAAAAAAGTGGCTTAAAGCACTTTAAAAAGCGCCCGAGACCCTTATGGCACAAAAATGTGTGTCATAACGCCCCAGACCGATATTAACATATGGAAGCTTACTCTGGTGGCAAGCGCTGTCAAAGGGCAACAACCTTAGCACCATGACAACCTTAGAGCCATTCAATAAGTGACCTGTATTGGCACCACGGGGGCAATGAGAACCAGCCCCACGGGAGGCCTAGAGGATATACTCAATCCTAAACCCATAGACCTCTTTGTACAGGAATCTGCTGCAAACAGCGCCCAAAAACTGGAAACACAGCCTGACGGGAAATGCACAAATTCTGAACAAATACACTTGCAATAATGTATGCATGAAATACACTACTTTTCCTAGCAGGGATGGACGAATGGGTGCCATGAAATAAAGACTTATGTAAAAAGGTCCAAAACGTAATTTTGGACTTTATTGCTGTAATGGGAGCAGCCCCCAAGACAACAAATTAAAACGTCATCCTTGAAAGCTGACAGACAAAAACGTCAATCACTATCGAATGTAAACAACCTCCCACGCGGCCATTCGCACATAACCATAGACCAGTAATCTACCATTTTGAAGTTGAATTAATCTTACTAACAATTTGAAAACGTATAATAAATATTTAAAATCAAACTTACGTAAATAACGCATTTGATTAACATGGTGCCGAACCCCTTTTATCTTCATTGAATAATTCGCCATTAAACTGATTACATTTATTCATTCATTTCATTCATTCATTTTCAATATTCCGCTTATCCATTAAGTGGGTCGCGGGTGTAGGTTGCTCAAGTGGACCCTCCATAGCACTCGATCCTCCGCCATCGACTCCAAATCATCAAGGGCAATCCCCATACGGGTAGAGGAGAGATTATGAATTTGATCTAACCATCTCATCCTGGGTCTACATAGGGGACGCCTGCCTGATGGTACGGATTCCATAGCACGTCTTGGGATCCTGGTCGGAGACATACGTTTAATATGACCAAACCATCTCCGTCCGGAGAAGTAGCTGCTCGACATTGAGTTCCTCATGTATTCTGGTATTTCTGATGCGATCTCTACGGGTCACACCAGCAATACTACGGAGAAATGTCATTTCGGCAGCTTGTATTCGCTATCTTATTCTTTCGGTCATTACCCAAACCTCATGACCATAGGTAAGAGTTGGAACAAACACCGAATTAAAGACTGACAACTTAGCTTTGACACCAAGTTCAGTCCTCCTGATAACAGAATGACCAAGCTGTCTCAAAATCGATCCAGCCTGACCAATCCTACAGGAAAACTCGGCACTGCTCATCACTCGTGAATAAGACCCCGAGATACTTAAACTTCTCCACCTGTTTCAATGGGACTCCACTAACATGCAGAGTGCATTGAGCAGGCGTTCTGGAGACGACCATCACTTCAGATTTGTTCACGTTTACCTTCATCTCAGCTTCAACACAAACGGCCACAAACCGATCGAGTGCGCGCTGAAGTTCAGTCTGAGAGGATCCAAGAATTACCAAGTCATCAGCGAAGAGCAAATGACTTATCCTCAGATCTCCCAATTCGAAACGTTCTTCGCCAAGACTGCGCTGTAACATCCAGTCCATATAAGTAATGAAAAGGAGAGGGGACAAGACGCACCCCTGGCGAAGTCCAACGCCCACGGTGAAAGGTATTGATTTAACGCCGTTTACCCGAACACAGCTTTTACAGTTTGTGTAAAGAGATTGAATGGCTCTCAAGAGAGAACCGTCAACTCCATACTCCTGTATTACACTCCAGAGTTCACCTCGAGGGACTCGATCATATGCATTTTCCAAATCTACGAAGAATGCGTAAATAGGTGTAGCACACTCCCAAGCCTTCTCAAGTACTATGAATAACTGGTCGGTTGTGCTTCTGCCGGGGCGAAAGCCGCTCTGCTCATCTTCTAATCGTGCCTCGACCACAGGTCTGCAAAGTGATATACCCCTGTAATTGGAGCAATCCCTTTCATCCCCTTTCTTGAAAAGGGGCACATTCCCCCCCCCCAATCTGCCAATCGCTTGGAGTTTCACCGCATTCCCAGGCAACTTTAATGACACGGGAGAGCCATTTGACTCCCTCTTCACCTTGAGCCGGATAGATTTGCCAGCTTTTAGCGATTGAATCACAAAAGTGACTTCCTCTACCGTGGACCATTTTCCGCCCTGCTCAAGGCAATGGAGCTGTCATCCTCAATGCCCTGGATTGGATTGAGCAATTCAGAAAAGTGCTCTCTCCATCTGCGCAAGATGTCCTCCTCATTGGAAAGAAGTGTACCATCTTCGGATTTCACTCCTTCAATAATGTTCCACTTCCTTCCTCTAAGACGGCAGATGGTCTGCAAGAACACCTTGCTTGCAGATCTGTGGTCACGGTATAATTTTTTGCCGAACTCCTTCCAAGATTGTTCTTTGGCTGCTTACGCAACCAATTTGCAAGTTCTTCGCGCCTCAATGTACCGGTTTCGAGAAGGTGAGTCCGGGTTGGGGTTGAAATACTGTATGGTAAAAATTCTGTATGAAGAAAATTCTGTATGAACAAAACTCTGTATATCAAAATTCTGCATTTTTAAAAAATGGTTTTGATAATGTAAAATTGCACACTATGAATCTATGAATGTCAGGATTCCACGACGTGCTATGGAATCCGTACCATCAGGCAGGCGTCCCCTAGGTAGATCCAGGATGAGATGGTTAGATCAAATTCATAATCTCTCCTCTACCCGTATGGGGATTGCCCTTGATGATTTGGAGTCGATGGCGGAGGATCGAGAGCTATGGAGGGTCCACTTAAGTAACCTACACCCGCGACCCACTTAATGGATAAGCGGGCCATTGAAAATGTATGTGTGTATGTATGTATTGTATGTAATAATTGCGACGAATAACTTTAGAATTTTGCTACTGCAATCAAAGCTTTACCTTTAGCGGTTGCCTTAAAAAAAACACAATTTTACAACTGAGCTCCAAATAATTTTTTTTTTATTTGCCCCAATTTAGAATTTGTTGTTATCTTTATGTTTACTGTTCATATTATTTCTTTGAAGTACCTATCAAGTTTACTCTTAGACAAGACGCGCAGTAGTGAGGCAGTGGCATAGCGGTGGAATAGGAATGGTGTGGCGATGGAATGGCGACAAAGTGGTATGAAAGTGATTTAAGTGGCAAACAACGAATATTGTCACGAATTCATCAGTTCTAAAAATGTCGTATTTGTTGATTGGTCTTAATTATTTTGGTCGTTTCGCATGTTTTTAGTTTCCGGGTAAACAAAAATATGCAGTTGTAATAATGCAAAAATCCACATCGTCACCACCCCCTACAATATGATATGAATAGTTTAAACTAAACCACTTCCATTCCGTCGGCATCCCCACACCTATGCCACCTGCCCCTTGGTCACCACGCCACCGCCACGCCACTGCCACTCAGCGTTGTCGATGTGGCACGATCGGGCAATCATGGCACATTTTTATGAAAATGGCACTGTGGCACGAAAACATTTAATATGGCACTTATATTTTTGTATAGGAAAATTAAATATTAGAAACAAAAAAAAATATTTCTTATAAGCTCACCAGGAAACTTTTGCATTCACATACAAAATTTACATTCATAGGCGCAGACGGCAAAATGCAATATTTTTTAATAACTCAAAACACAAAACTCATTTCAACTGTCAAAATATTTGTTTTGAATTAATGATGTTTGTTTGAGAATATTATCTTCCATGTTTGGTTTATTTGTGCTAACAATTTTTTAAAGGTTTTTTGTCACTAAAATTACACCATCGATTATACCTATTTGTGCTTTGGTGGCACGCAATAGCTCAAAATGTCACCTTTTCGTGTCAGTGGTGGCACGGAAAAGAAATGTTTTGCGGCAACGCTGCTGCTACTGTCTTCTGTCTTGCGTTTTTGTTAAATTATGAAGGCACTCAAGTGAATTTTAATTTATTTTACATAATCTATTTTTTTCAATAAATTTTAAAAATTATATCACAGCTTGCTTTTCGTTATGTTCACTTTTTCAAAATATAGAATTGGAGCATAAACAGCATTTCGGAAAACAGAATTTTACATTTACAGCACTTTGGATATACAATATTTTGGATACACAGCTTTTTGAAATACAGAATTCCGAAATAAAATAAATAAATAAATAGGAGGCGCAACAGGCGGGTGACACCCAAGGCCTAGCTTCTCGCAACCATTCGTTTTGAGTGAGTTTCTATTTTTGGGACGAATGGAAGGGACCTACAAAGCTTTTTCATGACAGTCATACTCTCGGATGTTTGTCAGACGTTCGCTAGAGGTGGCGCAGTAGAAAAAAGGAACATTTGGAATTTGTTCAAACCTTTCAGATACCTGCCGTGCAAATTGCTCCCGTATCTCATCGTTATGTAGCCCCTCCCACCGTATGAGCGTAACCATTCTTGGTTTACGCTTTGGCAGGTTAGGTATTTGATCGTTGAAATACAATTAGAACAACACCAGGTGGTGATCAGTTTGCCAGTTCAGCCTCACTCAACACACCAACATCACAAACCATCCTTTTAATACACGACGGTATCACAAAGAAATCTATCAGCGATTTCTGCTGAAGTCTTTACTAACATATAATATTCATAATTCTAAGCACATAAATTATAAGAATCATTTAAAGAAAAGCAAACAATTGAATTAAATACGTAGGTATACATCTAAAAAAAAATGCATTATACTGCATAGTAAGGCCCAACTATTTATAAAAAATAAAAATAAAAAATTGTTACGTATACGACACAGTAACCACATGCATTTGCTAGCAGCAACAAATACAATAAATCTGGCTTCATGATTCAATCATTATCGAGATCAAACGATATCAAACTCCGTCTACATAATGCAATTGGATTTCATTCGACATCATATCCTTGGCCATGAAGTATTTCTAACACATAAACACATATTGTAACAAAATCAAACTCAAATTTGAATACCTAGTATAATTCTTTTGGCTAATTCATATAAGGATGGGATTTAGAAGCTCTGGGTGATTTTAGTTCATAGACTATGATATTACAGTAGAGTAAATGTGCTTTCAGCAACCGAGTTTAAGGGCTCATTTATATTTTTTATCTTGTTCATCCAATATGAACATCCAAAGAGTTAAGTGTACAATGCCTTTCATTTTTGTTTCATCCAAAGTGAATGATGAAGCATACTGATATACCCTACCATATTTGTGCTCAGTAAAATATTAATGCGATATGTTCGGTTTACAATATCTTATTTGTGCGGATGAAACAAAATGAAAAGAATTTTACCTCTAAAATCCCAGATAATTCCCATATCAAAACAAAATAATTTTAATTTGTGTCTCCTACCTGAAATACAACTAAACAACAATAAAATTAAAGCTGTTGAGTCAGTCACTATTCTTGGCTATACAATTAACCGAAACCTATCTGGTTATGATCATACTAACGTGATCATCCGTCGTAAATATGGATGTCTGCGCAAATTGTGGATCAGTGCTTATTTTAGTACACTGGAAACTCGACGAAAGCTTTTATCTTACCACTCATAACATATGCTGAGGTGGTCTACAGCAGTCTCGACTCATTATCCAAGTGTAAATTTCAAGTTGCCTTTAACGATGCAGTGCTGAGTTTGCAAGGGGTTTAATTGTTGTATAACAGACTTCATTTAACTCGATCCTCAAGAACTAAAATCCTTATTCCATCTCGATGTAATTACCTTAATTCCTCACGATTATTTTTCATCCATACTATTCGACTGTGGAACTCTTTACCCCTCAAATTAAAAATATTCTAAATCCCTCCAATTTTAAAAGTGCAATACTACAACATTTTTCCAACTTCAACTCATCCCACCAATTTTGATCCTTTTATCCCCTTTCTTTCTTAACTTAGATTCTCCATCCATGTCTCACCTCTTAGATTAAGATACTTGATGTCAATTAGATTTAAGACGTTATTTAAAATTTTTCCAAGTATTTTTTTTTTCACTAAGTACCACAAAAGATTAAATCTTAATGTACAAACCATTAAAAGCAATAAATGAAATGAAATGAAACGAAATATGATGTGGTTCATCCAAGATGAACATAGAAGTGATAAATGTAAAAGAGTTTTTAGCCATATACTTTCAAAAAATAACTACATAAATCTTTATGCGCATTTGATAACTACGAGTATATGTACATATATTGAATAAAGGATCAAAGACAATAATTGATGAGATATACTCTGAGTTTCTTCGGTTGCATTTTTATTTACACCAAAGACAATTTTCTCACAGGTTACAGTTTTTAGTTTTTAGTTCTAATAATATTACCTTTTGAATCCGTTCTGCGATAGGTACTCAAAACTACTTCGTTTATAATAACTCTATTGATTAATTTATTAGAAAAAAGTTACAACACTTGTTTTGGGGCATAAAGATTAATAAGTAGGTAGACTTTGTATTATGTTTAATCAAAAAGCCACGAAGAACTTAAAATAAACTTCATTTAGAGATTTTTAAGGGACTATTTTATCACTTGTCACTTATAATACATAAATAATTTTTTTAAGCCAATACAGGCAGGAAGCAAAACTAAACTACTTTCCGAAAAGTTTTTAAACAGATGTTTCGTTACACATTCTATACAGTAGATACACAAGCAATACAGTAGATAACAATCACAGCAACGCAGTAGTTAGAAACTTGTTAAGTAGATGAGATTTATAATGTTATACAAAAACTCTTTTTTATTTGTACAATCTCGTTGAAATCTTTAGATGATTTTATTACCATAGATAAATTTTTGCTGAATAACTTAGTAAATATACAGAATGGAACGTTAGATAATTCATTAGGCATGTTGCTGGGGAACTGTAATTGTAATAATCAGCCGTATTAATAATAGCTGCGGAACTTCGTGTTATCCCTAACTAATGACTAACTAAACTCAAATTACTATTTATCATTTTTAGAAGATAACTAAGCTTTCGTAACTTTTATATAACTAACTCACGGCGGTAGGTGTGTTAGCGATTTGTTAGTTTTGCAAAACATGGTTCCCGCGCAAAATGTCAATTGGTGTTTGTCGTTTAATTAATAAAAGGGTGATAAATAATTGTACGAATTTGCAAAATTGTGGAGCAAAATGGCTCAAAGTTTAGATTACTTTAATATGCTAGAGGATGATTCGGTTGTCATCACTACACCACCACGAAAAAAAAAGTTTATAAAATAAGAAAAAATCGTATGAGAATGTATACCTACAGATGAAGAATTCAAAAAAAATTATAGATTTACAAAAAGAAACATGACAAAAATAATTGAATTAGTACGAGAAGACCTGGATGGCAGTAGAAAAGGAGGACGTATTCCCGTCGATTTGCAAGTAATGGCAGCCATAAGGTACTGGGGGCGTAATGAGGTAAACATAATTATTGATGCATATTAAAATGTCTACTAAATACCTACATTGAATTATCTTAAGGTTCAAGATGATGGTGCTGATATGCATGGCTTTAGTCAACCGATCTTAAGCATTCTTTCAGCTCGAGTGGCAAAAGCATTTGCTTCAAAAAGTAGTCGGTTCATCAAGATGCCTTAAACCACATCCGAGCAGATTGAGGCAATTGAGGAGTTTCGAAAACTACGCAACTTCCCCCACGTAATTGGAGCAATAGATTGCACACACATTAGGATTCAAAGACAGGGTGGAGAATCTGGACAATATTATGTTAATAGAAAGGGTTACTTTTCAATTAATACACAGGTAAAAGTTCATATCACTACTCACATATAAATAGCCAAATTCTGTATTCATAATTCTCAATTACATATTACAGAGACAAATAGGAGTTCATCTCATTAATTGTTTTTCTTTTACACTTCCTCTGCTACAATATATAGGTAGTTTGTGACGCCCATTTAAAAATAAGGGATATTGTAGCTCATTGGCGTGGAAGCACTCACGATTCCCGAATTTATAGGGAAAGCACTATAAAGGAACGGCTAGAAAGAGGAGATTTTAGAAGACGACTTCTAGGGGATGGTGGTTATGCTTGCAACAACCATCTCTTTACGCCAGTTTTAAACCCCAGAAACACCGCCGAAGAAAATTACAATATTGCTCATATCGCTACACGCAATGCAGTTGAGCGAACTTTTGGGGTTTGGAAGTCCCGCTTCAGTATCCTACTCACTGGAATGCGAGGGACTTTGGAAAGCGTTAAAACGACCATAGTGGCTTTAGCCGTTTTACATAATTTGGCCATAGAATATAACGACCAAATAGGTATCCTATTCCGATTTGTATTATGTATAAGCAACATTCACTAGCTGTACTTCTTTTTATTTTATTCTCAGACGAAAATGATGTCAGCGAAGAGAACTTAAATACACCACCAGCACCAGCCGAGCAGCTGAAAAGTTACCAAGACCAAGCAAATTCTCGCAGAGCATTCATATTAAATCACTTTTCATAAATTATGTATGATATGTACATAACATATAATCCTAAATAAATATGATCGATGTATTTAAGTGCATAAGAAACTTTGTTTAACTATCGATCGTCTGCAACTGACTCTAAATTATCTGATTTGATCCAGCCATCTCATCCTAGGCCTACCCAGAGGACGCCTTGGCACGTCTTGAGATTCGATTTGGAGACATACTCCAAAAATACTTATCTTTATTTCCTTCTTATTCAGTCGTTCATTCCTGCTGTACCAGATATACACAGTGGTATACAAAATTACAACAAATTACATAAATACACAAGAGTTAATTTATTATAATGAATACAAATAGTATACGTTTTCTTTCTAGCAGTATGTTGGCGAGTTCTTCTTGGCGGCAGTCCTTTTCAATTCTCAATATGCTCATGCGTTCTGCATGCTCCTCTACGATATGTTCCTTGGAAAGTTCATATAAATTCCGCTTGAATTCATAATCGGTCTAAAAAAAACAATGAAAATATAATATGTATTTACTGGTTTTACATCGTGAAATAAAATAATGAGATCAAAAAAGACTTACACTTAAAAGAACTGGCTTCTTAGTTTCCTTTCCTTTCCTCTCCTTTTTGTTTTTTATTGTTGGTGTTTGGGCAAAAGCAGAACATACAATTGCATTGTTGTTACCTGTGGATGAAATTAATGAATGAATTTAAATTGTAGAAACAAGATTATTAAATTGACAGCATATTTATGTTTGTTACCATACCATCGTAATGCTGATCATCAACGGTCTCCCCCAAATATTCAATATTTTGGTCTTCAAAATTCTGTCTCATTGTTGTACTGGTTGCACTGTGTTCGAATTCGTTTGACACGTATTCTATTCCTTCTTCATTTTCTTCAGGATTCTGGAAAAATAAGTAAAAAATGATATAAAACGATAGCAAATTTAAGTATTTAAGGGCCTACCTTAAGGATCCATCCATCACTATCGTATTTGTTACTGTCAATCTCAAATTCTCTGGGAATCAGCTCAATTATCTCTAGATGCTCCCTTTTTGGTGATTGTGGCGGTGGCCCACCACCTGTCCGCAAAACTTCACGCCGGTACTCGGAGCTGGCTTCTTTTGCCCTTTGCTTCATGGCCCGCCACTGAAACTGGAGCTGAGCGACATGATTTTATTACCATAAATTTTTGCTGAATAACTTAGTAAATATACAGAATGGAATGTTAGACAATTCATTAGGCATGTTGCTGTGGAACTGTAATTGTAATAATAGTGTCTTTTGCACTTTTAGGATAACTTCAATGTTTGATTTCAAAAATACGGCCGCTCTAAGACATTTGACCAACTTAGGTTCCAGGAATACAACCTTAATTTACTACGGCAACATTTTTTTTTGTGTTGTTATATTATAATTTTATAACCCTGTGTATAGTTGAGAAATATTATTCTGCTACCAAATTTTGTCTCTCATTTTGGAGCTGTCTTCAAAGACACTTTTAAATCAAACTCTGAACTTCGTCGTTTGAAAACATTGTTTTGTATATTTTGAAAAGACAATTTAGTAGCACATACAAGTTCTAAGCACTTCGGGTACATCTGTGCAGCTACAAAAAAGTTATGGCTCCTTAAACTGAAAATTTTGAAAATTTGTTGTTACATTTTTGTACTTAAAATGCTTTTTTCTCAAAATGTTTACTTATATATATATATTTTTTTTTTTATAAAATACTTGAGATATTTCCTAAAAATTATAGAGATTGTATAGATGCTAAATGGAAAAGTTGTTATCTATTACTCTGTAGAGTTCTGTGAATCCTGGTTCTAGGAAATTCCAAAAGCACAGATAGTCTGCGGAAATGATTAAAAGCTTAACTTCCACAGCACGCAAAATCCCATCCTTAATTTCTGGAATTTGTTTTTTCAGCCGCGGCCGGCCGTCTGAACGTCGGCGTCGTTCCTTTTTATTTCGAAGAGCTCACCCGGTATCAACAAGGCGCTACAAACACTATTTCCGCGTAATAAATAAATAATAATAATACAACAAATTTAAAAAAAATGTTAGTTTAAGGAGCCATACTGCTTAATCGGGGCACCCGGTATACCTATATTTTAATGACTTTATTTTTATTTCATTCCGAGCAATACTGGTCCATGGTTGAACAGAAAAGCTTGAAATATTAGCTACGTAAACGATGATTGTTCCTGTACAAACTCAGCCCCAAGAGGTTTCAGCTTAAAAATCAACCAAAAATTAAATAAGTATTTGAATGCAGTAAGTATTGCCCAACGACCAGTTAAATAGATAAAAGGATTAAAAATAGTTTTTTTTTTGTCGGAGGTTGTTACTATCCGATGGCGCACTCAGACACAACTACAGGTTTATTGTATGCGGCCCTTTTTCAGATGTCCGGACGCAGTCGTTTGGTCTGTCTACACCCAGCACATTTACGCCAACGACACTCGTGTTCACGAGAAACCCAAGTATCAATGGATGACCTAACCACAGATGCAGGCAAACCCAACGCAGGTTCAGGTCCTGAGAGAGCTTCTTCTGAACCCAGCCTGGCAAGCCCATCCGCGATCTCATTTTTACCGGATACCAGTGTGACCTGGGACCCAAACAAGTTTGACCTTGTTCAGTCTACCGACCAAGTTCAGAGAAAGCTTGAATTCGAGCATTAACTTGGACGAGGTAAAAGGGTTAAGCAGCGCTTTTAGTGCAGCTTGGCTATCACTGCAAACGCATATTCTTCTAGCCCTCGACCTGTTTGTCATAATACAGCGCAAAGCCATAAGGATAGCGAAAATCTCCGCCTGGAAGACAGTCGCATGGTTATCTATGGGGTAGTGTAGTCTAATGTTCTCGCTTTCCACGAAGACTCCAGAACCAGACCTCTGTCCGGTTCTAGAGCCATTCGTGAATACACGATGGTATTCTTTCCCTGGCTCAGAGTCTGGCCGAAGTCATTTCGTTGACGAAAGCCTGTTCCACCACACAACCGATGCATATGAGAGAAGTGGTCTTACCATTGCCGTAAAGATCAAAAGAACCCTTTTAGGAGATAAGCCCCATGTCTTGCCAAAAGCGCCTTTGCACTGCCAGAAAGTCGGCAGCGCTTTAACGGTTTTCGATTCAACATGTTTGGACCAAAGAAGTTTTCTATCGAGGATTACTCCTAGATATTTGACTTCGTCAGAGATCGGAATAGTGACACCTTTTAGCAAAAGTTGAGCCAGACCAGTGACATTCCTCCTTCTCGTGAAGAGAACAACCGTAGTTTTAAGAGGATTCATTAAAAGCCCATTTTTTGTGCACCAGTCATCGATCAATCTCTGCGATCTCTGCGCCTGAGAGCAGACAATCCTTAGGTTCGAGCCGACAAACAGAACGGCGACATCGTCCACGTAGGCTTGTGTGTAAGTTACAGGAATATTGAGTACCGTTAGCAGAGAGTCTACTACCATACACCATAAAAGGAGAACACTCACAGGATTTTCCGCGCGTAGGTTGAAAGTGGGTGTGATCGAAGAGCAACATTGCGCACATGCAGCTCAACCAGTCTCGCTAAGCTTTTCAGCAGGAAGGAAGACAGACTTATGGGTCTAAAACTTTTGGCGAGAGTGTAGTCAGCCTTATCGATTTTTGGTATGACCACGACGTTAACCATACGCCAAAGAGAAGGTTTGTAGGCCAAGGCCAAGGTTGCGGTGAAAATTATTTTCAACGTCGGCATCAGCTGACTAAAACCTTGTTTCAGCATAAACAAATAAATTTCATCCGGACCAGGTGACTTGAAATTCTCAAACGAAGCATTTACATATTTGATAGCGTCATCCGTCACCACTCTGGATGCAATATACCAGTTACGCCGCGTGGTGTTTGTCAGTTCCGTAGTGGCTACCGTTGCCGGTAACACTGAATAGCGCGTAGTAACCAGATTTCCCGGGAAGTGAGTCTCCAGCAGGAGACTGAAAGTCTCCGCCTTTGTCTCAGTGTAGATACCATCAGCCTTTTGGAGCGATTCCAATTTACTTGGTCTGTCCCTTTTGAGGACTTTAACTGGTTGCACTTAGTGATTCGACCTCCTCACAAGACTTCCTATAAGAGTCATTTTTCGATTTACGAATTAGTCTCTTAAATTCTTTTTGTTTCGATCGATAGAGATTGCGAAGATGAAAAGTCACAGTAGATTAGAAATTCGATGTATCTGTTGTCTGACAAAGTGCTATCTGGCGATACCCTCCAATTGATGATAGGCTTGGAATGCCTGTTTGACAGGGTAATATCGATTACTTTCTGCCTCCTGGCTGTAACAAATGTAGGTTGACAACCCACATTGTTGATGGTGATGTCAGACGATAAGATGAAGACGATCTCCTCGTGTACTACATTTGCTGCTGCCCTAAACAGTGTTTTGGGCATTATTATCGCAACATAAGATAAGACCCATCTTTTTTGACTCGCAGTACTCTATGAGTTCAATAACTGCCTTTGGTGGTGGAAGAATTAAAGAGTCGTAGAGAAAGTATGCCGATGCAACAAACACTCTTCCTAATTGCCATGTAAAGAACCTTGTATGAACCGCTCAACTTACCAAGGCCACAGATGCGATTTTTCACACCCATGATTCCTGGATAGGGTTACCAGACGTCAGGATTTAGCCTGACGCGTCAGGCTTTTAAGGTCTCTGTCAGGCTCAGGCCAGGCCTCACGCTTTGTCAGGCTTTTTAATTTTTTGTTGATTTACTATTTACATCAATTCAATTTTAACGAAAAAAAATTTTAAATTGTTGCTGAATGCATCAAAATATGGATGCAACTAGATCATTTGGAATGGTTTCATTGATATTCGTTCAGTAAAAGAGACAATACTATTAACGAAATGACAGCAGTCACATATGCGGCAATTCAATCCCCAGTTTATTATATACACAACCTACTACTACTAATTGATCTGAGGCGTTGTTGGTAAACTTACGTAAGTCTCAAAACAATGGTCAGTATCTCTCAAATGCTTTAACCTTATTTTGTGGATGAACATTTTAAAGGATATGGATTCTTGTGATTCTGTATTTGAAAGATTACCATTTGTAAAAGAATACAATATAAATAAAATAAATAAATAAATAAGTGGCGCAACAGGCGGGTGACACCCAAGGCCTAGCTTCTCGCAACCATTCGTTTTGTGTGAGTTTTTATTTTTGGGACGAATGGAAGGGACCTACAATTTTATGCCGAGTCCGAACGGCTCAATTGAGAAGCTTTTTCATGACAGGCATACTCTCGGATGTTTGTCAGACGTTCGCGAGAGGTGGCGCAGTAGAAAAAACTTTAAGATGTAATTTTGGGTTTTTCCGGGGATCGAACCTGGGATCCCTCGCACAGTAGTCCAACACACTAACCACTGCGCTACTGCGCCGACGATACAAATAACACTAAATATAACACTAAATAATAATTCCTATTTGTTTCACCAATGTACCAAATTTGAAAAAAATTGCCAGTCAACAATATAGTATTTTTTTTTAATCATTGGATATGCAATATTTAAGCTTAATATATTGAAAATTGCAAAACCAATCCTACGGATATAAAAAAAATTGTAAGGCCGGGCTAAATAAATTATCTTCGGCTAATTTTCTGACAATTATAAAGAGTTACCAAATTCAAATCTTAAAACAGAGATTTATCGAATGTCACGGTATTAATAATTTATTGAAACTCAGTGTTTTATTTCCTCTTGATTATTCTAGCAAAAATCAAGCAAAAGAAAATGTCAAAAAATTGCATGTAGGATATTTTTTTGTCTTACTCCCGGAGCAGGATAAACTGTTGACAACCAAAAATTCGTTTTCCACCCCTATAGAAAATTATTCGAAAATCATATTATTTATCCCAGTTAACACACGGCCTTAAGATTGTGGTCGTGAACCACGTTACGCTTCGAAAGAAAACAATGAGTTAAACTTTCTTAACTTTATTACATTACTCGAAATAAACTTATGTACTAAATTACGCTAAAATTTAATTACTTGAGGAGCAGGTCACCACCACCGTAGACGTTTGAACGAAGAATGCCTTTTTTGTTATATCCAACCGAAAGAAAAAAACGCGCAATACTTGGAATGACAGCAAGTCAATGCTTGCTCTCATTCTCGCCTACCGTGTCAGCTGTTGTCCTTGTCTTTTCCTCGATTGGTTATGTTCGATTAGTTCATCGATTGGTTCTGTTCGATGATGTGTTTTTTTTTGTTCGTCGGTATGGTGGCTTCGTGTAGCCACATACTCCCCCGCCAGTTGAATGTAAAGGGTTTTATTTTCAACGATATCTGCTTGGGCAAACAATTGTGCGGCCGGTACGGCTGACCTGATTTACTGGTATGTGGTTAGCGGTGCTAGGCTCACTTACTCTGGGCTTGTTTTCGGTGGCTTGTTCGTTACGCGATTTGTCCTCTGCCTCTACGAAACATGGCTTTAGTCGGTCGATACCCACGATCGTTTTTCGTCCGTTTACTAATAACTCAAAAGTTTTCGAGCCGCGATTTAATACTTCATAGGGACCGTCGTACGGCCGTTGCAAAGGTTTGCGCACTGAGTCAACTCGGATAAAAACATGTGAACATTTGCTGAGCTCTTTGAATACAAATGGCTCAAAAGTGGAGTGACGCGATGGGGCGACCGGACGTACTGTCTCAAAATGTCTTTTGATCTCCTTGACGAAATCTGATTGGGGAACTTCCCTATGATTGCTTGTTAGGAAATCTGACGGTAGACGTATATTCTGTCCAAAAACTAGCTCTGCTGCGCTAGCATTAAATTCTTCGCGGTAGGCTGCCCTTAAACCCATCAGGACGAGAGGGAGTTTCTTGGTCCATTGAATGTCGTTGTGACACTTTAGTGCCGCTTTGAGAGTGCGGTGCCACCTTTCAAGGAATCCGTTCGCTTTAGGGTTGTAAGCCGTCGTGCGATGGTGCTGAATCCCTAAGCGTTTGCAAAGCTCGTTACACAACCCGGATTCAAACTGAGACCCCTGATCGGACACCACGACGGATGGTATACCGAAACGGGAAAACCATTGTGAGAACAAGGCACTTGCCACTGTTTCGGCCGTGATGTCGCTAATTGGAATGGCTTCGGGCCATCTGGTATATCTGTCTATCACCGTGAGTAAGTATCGGTATCCTTCCGATGGTGTAAGTGGCCCTACTAAATCTATATGTATTTCGTCAAAACGTTTGGAAACTGGTAGGAAATTTCCCAATGGACTTCTTACATGCCTTGATATTTTTGCTCTCTGGCATGCCATACAGGCCCGCGCCCATTTACTGCAGTCTTTTTTAATACCCGGCCAAATTAGCTTTTTTGTTATCGCTTTGACAGTAGCGCGTACTCCCGGATGCGCTAAGCCATGAATGCTATCGAAGACTGTTCGGCGAAATTCTTTGGGTATGTATGGGCGATCGACACTTGTCGAGACGTCACACAAGATAGATTGGTGAGTATCTGGGATTTCTCGATTTTCGAAACGCAAAGATGTTTCCGATAAGCGTAAATTATGCAATTCAGGGTCATTTATCTGAGCTTTGGCGATGGCGGTGAAATTAATTCCCGGTGGAAGCGAGATTTCCTCTAAACGGGAAAGAGTATCCGCTACGATATTTTCTCTGCCCGGTATATATTGAATATCTGTGGAGAATTGCCCGATATAGTCTAAGTGTCGGAGTTGACGCGGTGATGCCTTAGACGGCTTCTGCCGAAAAGCAAACGTTAGGGGCTTGTGATCTGTAAGGATGGTAAAAGTCTGTCCCTCTACGAAATAACGAAAATGTTTGACGGCAAGGTACATGGCCAACAATTCTCTGTCATAGGCACTATACTTGCATTGTGACGGACTGAGCTTTATTGAGTAGAAAGCCAACGGTTGCCAACCCCCCTGGTTCCACTGCTGTAGGGCCCCTCCGATTGCGAAATCAGAAGCGTCAACACATAGTGACAGTTTTGAACTCGGTGATGGAAATGCCAGCATTGTGGCTCGGCAAAGTTCTTCCTTGCATCTTTGGAAGGCGAGACAAGCGGCGTCTGACAAAATGATAGGTGTTTTATCGCTTTTCTTTTTCTTCCCTTTTAGAAACTCTGTGAGTGGAAGTTGAGCTTCCGCAGCTTTCGGAATGAAACGCCTGTAGAAGTTGAGCATTCCTAAGAAACGTCTGAGTTCACAAACATTCTGCGGACGCTTGAAGTCGACGATCGCCTGGACTCGTTCGGGTGAAGGGCTCAACCCCTCCTTGGATATGAGATGTCCAAGAAACAAAACACTGGTTTGCGCGAATTTGCACTTGTCGACATTTATGACCAGACCATATTGCTCGAGGCGTTCGAATAACACCTTTAGGTGGCACAGGTGCTCCGAACGGTCTTTTGAGGCTACCAGGATGTCATCGATGTACACAAAAATGAAGGTGAGGTCCTTTAAAATCATGTGCATAAAACGCTGAAACGTCTGTGCAGCATTTCGCAACCCGAAAGTCATTCTGACGAATTCGAACAAGCCGAAAGGCGTCGCGATAGCGGTCTTGGGAATGTCGGCTTCATCTATAGGTATTTGGTGGTATGCACGTACCAAGTCGATGGTGGAAAAGATGGTAGTTCCATGTAGTGAGTGGGCAAAATCTTGTATGTGGGGTATCGGATAGCTGTCTGCTTGTGTGATGGCATTTAAAGGACGATAATCCCCACAAGGCCTCCACTCGCCGTTCTTTTTTTGAACCAGATGTAATGGAGTAGCCCAGGGACTGTTGCTAGGTCGACAAATTCCTTGAGTTATCAAAAAATCGAATTCGGCCTTTGCGGCTTTGAGTTTATCAGGTGATAGCCGTCGAGGTCTATTTGCGACCGGACGAGAGTTTCCCGTGATAATTTGGTGTGTTATGTTGTGCTGAATTGGACGCATTAGGAGATTTTGACTTGACATTATATTAAAGCCTTTGATAAGACGATATATGTCATCATCGACCATCCCTACGGCTAACACTGAGAGCTTTAGGGTGGAGCCCCGTGAAAGAGACACCGCAGCCTGTGACTCGGTGTATGGGTCGATGAGGCGCCCGTTCCTGATGTCTACTAGCAATCCAAAAGCGCGTAAAAAGTCAGCACCTATAATAGGTTTGCTAACTTTCGCGTAAGTAAATACCCAAGCGAATTTCCTTTTAAGACCTAAATCAAGGATTACCTTGGAACGACCGTAGGTAGGAACGGGTGAGCCGTTGGCTGCAAATAGCGCGTTGGTGCTGGGTGTGATAGATTTCATGGATGACTTGACAGGCAAGACTGAAATGTCAGCGCCAGAGTCCACTAAAAAGGCTATACCGTTTATGCGATCATACGTAAACAAACGACAATTGGGAATACGTATGCCCGAGTCGCAAGTCGCCAACGACTGGGCGCCTAGTTTTCCGACACACTGTTGCTGCGACGATTTCTGAAACCACAAGGTGCAGTACACTGCCTGGCTTGCGAACCAAAACGCCGATGATACCAACATAGAGGGACATTGGTGTGTGACCTTGAATTTCCTGAAGGTCTATAGGTTGGAGTCCTTGCCTGCTCCCTTGTACGTTGATAAACGTGTCGACGCAGTTCAGCTACTTCTTGCGCTAGAAGTTGTAGGTCGGGATTAGGCGCAGTGCTATTGTTATTTTCTGAATTTGGAAGTGGATTCACGTTAGCTAGTGTAGCAATCCCTGGAGAAAAGGGTAAAGCAGCTACAATTCTATCGGCTGTCTGGGCAAGTGAATCCAGATTTCCGGCAGCGCATGTTAGAATAGCTTGTGCCGTGGAAGGTAAACGCTGAACCCATAAACTTCGCAAAACCGAATCGGAAAACTCGCTGCCTGCAAGTGCACGCATTATCCGCAATAATTCGCTCGGTTTTTGGTCACCCAGCACCGTATCGTGTAAAAGCTTTTGTAAACGTACTTCATTTGATTCCGTTAATCGCGAGAGAACTACTTTCTTTAGATTATCGTATAAACCGTTGGCAGGTGGATTCAGAATAATGTCCCTACACGTGTTAACCGTTTTCGCGTCTAATAACCCGAGAGCTGTAAAGTATTTAGAATTATCCGATCTAATTTGAGCCACCGTAAACTGACCTTCTAACACCGCGAACCACACATCAGGATTTTCGGGCCAAAAAGGCAAATTTTTAAAAGATAAAGCACTTACATTGTTACTTGATGACGCGGTTCCGATACCACTTTCCAATTCGCTGGCTGGGGAGTTCCTGTTCTGTTGGTCGTCGAGCTGATTCGGTGGCTGCGTTGATGTGTCGTTGCTGTTGACTTGCATATTGCTTGATGTAATGGTGATGATGGTGGTGAGATGCTATGCCTTCAAGTTTACAATCCGTTCCGTTGTTTGCAAAAAACAAAGATACAAAAGAAAATGATTAGAACACGAAACATATAATATCACAAAACATATAACATTCAGTTACGACACAAAACGATACAAAACGCAATTAACATAATTGAAGTTGGTGTGAATCCCTCGATGATCTAGCCGGGTAGTGACGGTTCTTGCTGTTATTGCACGTGGCGAAGTTGTTCTTTGTTCTTCGTGCCGGTTGCTACGGTTTATTAGACGCTTATGAGACCGCTTGGCGTAACGGCAATGATGGATGACGCTTGCGACAACGGTGATGGTAGCGGTGCAATCGTGTTGGTAATGGCGGCGAATTTCAATATGCCGGTTGAAGAATTTGGTCGTGACGTATTTTTGTTTCAGCCTCAAAATTCTGCTGAACTGTACTCTTAGATGAGTCTCACGAAATCGGCTTGCGAATATTGGTGCTAAGGACGTGGGCAGAATTTATCTCCCACACGCTTGTAGCTCTTATGGCTGTTGTCAGCGCAATTGCGAGTTGTTGCTTCGGCCGCGGGTGGTGGTGAAAATGGCTGCTTTTATTTGCGTATTAATACAAGAGTAATGATCACGTCGGGGTCACCAGATGTGGTCGTGAACCACGTTACGCTTCGAAAGAAAACAATGAGTTAAACTTTCTTAACTTTATTACATTACTCGAAATAAACGTATGTACTAAATTACGCTAAAATTTAATTACTTGAGGAGCAGGTCACCACCACCGTAGACGTTTGAACGAAGAATGCCTTTTTTGTTATATCCAACCGAAAGAAAAAAACGCGCAATACTTGGAATGACAGCAAGTCAATGCTTGCTCTCATTCTCGCCTACCGTGTCAGCTGTTGTCCTTGTCTTTTCCTCGATTGGTTATGTTCGATTAGTTCATCGATTGGTTCTGTTCGATGATGTGTTTTTTTTTGTTCGTCGGTATGGTGGCTTCGTGTAGCCACAAGATCAAATAACTTATAATTTATTTATTTATTTATGAGTAGGTATAAGTAAGAGCATGTGATTAAAATTTAACGGTACTGCGATGTCATATTTTAGTATTGTCAGGCAGCGCAAATGCTTCCGGATTTTTTCTCGTATACAGTCCTTATACATATTTTGAAGAAACTTGAACTGTAATATATAAAAAATGCCTTAGTTAAAAAAATTCAGTGTCAGGCTTTTTGCTCCATAATCAGGCTTTTCTCTCCTACTTGTCCGGCTTTTTGATTTTTTGTGATGGTAACCCTATTCCTGGATGGATGTTATGCAGTTTTCTATCCTACTGACAACAAGCCTCCTACTTAGAAGAGCGGTAGTAGCCGTGCAGTGCTGTAGGTTGATCTGAGTAAACAAAATGGATGTAAACTCTGGGTTACGACCACTATTAGCGCTACTTAGCATTGAAATGGAAATGTATCCTACCAAGATGCAGATAGGGTCGCATGTCGTACCTAGACTTGATGACCTCGGCAGAAGCCATATCTATGCTCACAACCAGAGAGGTACCATCTTCATCGTGACGGTTTTTACCCTGCCTGTGAGAACGGAAAATCCAGGCTTTTGTGTCGAGATCAGGATTCTAGGCATGCAAACGCTTTAGTACATCCGCCGATTTCTCCAGTTTCCCAGGGATCCAGCAGACAGCACGCGTAAGCTTGGGTGGTTTGTAGACCTCAAAAAGTGTGGTCCCGTGAGGAGGGATCTTCGGCACCATACTGATAGCCCATTCCGAGCTTTGCTGCGAGGAGGTCTTCACCATGAAGGTTCCGTCCTTGAACTCACAGCCACAAACCAGTAAGAATAGACCGTCGACTCCTACCACATAACGGACTTTGCCTACAAGCTGCCGGCGAGACCAGGATTTTTCATGTATTGGTGCTGTACAAAATCAAAGGGGCGCCATTAACGCACGCATACTTGAAAAATCCTGGTCGCATGGTATAGCATGGAAAATCATTGCCGCCATTAATTTTGACATTTACACGTATTCACAGACAGGGAAATTTTTTCCGGGTGGAATTGGGTAGGTGTACGGGAAGTCGGCGGTCTATTCTTAGTGGTTTGTGCTCACAGCCCTCAACCTGGATATAAACATTTGTTTCCGAGGCAAGCTCCAAAAGATGGGCTTTGCAGTGTTTGCACTCTGCATTACTCATGCCATGCTATTATCATTGCCTGCTTTCCCTATACGAACTGCCAAAGAGGAGACAGCAGCATCCTTATAGGACAGCCTCTTATCTCGCACCTTAGCTGTTCTGCGTTCAAAAGAGGCACTCTGACCGTCTGAGCGCAGGCAGCTCCAACGATTGGAGAGCCCCGGGAGCTCACACCCACAGGTGTGATAGCGACATCAAGTTTCCGTCCGCCAGTACTGCTTCCATTGCTGGTAGTAGCACCGGCTTCATTTGGAGACCGCGCGCGGACAGCCTTACTGACTTGAGGGGTTTATTCTTTTTACGAGCTTGGGTCGCTTCTTCCTGCTTTTCGGTTCGGCCAAAGAGGAGGCAGTGCCCGATCCAAGGGGTTGGTTAGCTACAGTTGGTGAGACCTCCACCAACCTGTTCCTTTTCAAAGGCACCGCCGAAGAGCTGAAGGACGTTCTTGCGCCTTCAGCTGATAAACCATCTTTGCGCCGCAGATTCAACAGCTTCCTCCTTTTCCTCTTTCACTGTTCCTAAGACAGGCGCCCGTTGAAACATGGTGGTATCCCGAGTCTGACCGTCAGTGGCAGTGCAGTGGGCAGCAGCTTGTCTCATGCTCAATCTGCCGATTGAATCGGACATAAAGCCGCAAGAGTCGCTTGAATGTTGGGGCCTCCAGAATCCTTGCCCCAGCCGTAGTCGAGAAGACTACGGATGGATTATGGCTTGTGCCATTACCACCTAGAGTAGACAATGCCGTGTGTTTCTCCATTCATAGCGTGTTTTTAGTGCTTAAATTAGGTACAAATCAGGGAATTTAAATTCTATACAAAAATAATTGAGCATGGTTTTTCTAACTCTATGTAGATAGGACTGAAATCCATTAGGAGCTAATGGAGGAAATTTGAGGCAAATTAAAAAAATTTAGAAGAGATATGGCGGGATATTGACAATAGTAACCATGCAAAAAAAGTCGACGCACCTAATCTCAAATAGAAATTCTGAGCCACTGGTCTAGGGAGTTTCCGTTTTCAACACCGAAGGTACCTATTGATACTTGTTTACGGTTTAACTTCGAAAAGGAAAAGAATTGTTTACCAAATTCTATAAAAAAAATATTTTTATTAAAATGAACGCATAGGGGTAACGATTACATATTTTAATCTTTTTTCTCTGCAAAAATATTAGAATGAACATTATTTTCTTAGAAATGTTAACATGTAAACCAGGTATAGCTTCATTTAGCAAGGAAATCCCTCCTGCTCAAAGGTGTCATAGTCCGCCCGAGTTGGTGTGGGGGGGCGTGGGTAGCTGCACACTACAGCAGTCGAAATTGGTTTGTCGGTGATTTCGTCCGAGAGTATCGAGCAATCACTGACAGCATCTTCAATGCAGAGTTCCTGCAGATGCTCTTCCACGCGTTGCATGGGGGTGGCGCCGGTGGCAGCCAGGATTGTTGTTTGTTTTTTTTTGTTTTATATTATTAGAGGATGAAATGTTGTTCCCACGAGTAGCTAGGGAAAGAAAAGTCGATCTGCACAGAGCCCAGCATTATGCAGACAAGGCTAAATAATCCAGAGGGCGCCCGGTATCTGGATACTCCGTTAACGACTGAGCTATGGCCCCCAGCCAGGTTCAACCATCGGCACGGGTCGTATGACACCTTGGTTCGGCCTTGATTTAGGGGCCGTCTACCGATACGGCACACAGTGATTTGAACTCCCAACAAACTCCCACGTTGCAGTTAATGCTTTGCAGAAAGCTGCCCATAGGAATCTAAGTAGAGCCCAAATGCCATGAGTCGCATCAGCAGACGACCTTTAGGGTTGTCTCCCACCTCATCTAATGGTTCACGCTTTCACATCGATCGTACGTTGCAACGAATCACAGCGTACAGCCGATATGCAAGTGAGACCCTTGGCTGACACTAACCAGACAAGCTGATTAGCCATTTTCAGGCAGGCGCCCACGAGAAGGACATAAGTATGAGGATTTTGCCCTACCCATTACTAAAGTAACCAGAACTCTTTAGAAAAAACAAATTCAAATAAAAATCTTAACTGTAAAGTTCTGAAGCTTTTGTCCATTTTCGTTAATTTATCTATGTTTCATTTGTAAGTTCTTCCAATTTTTAATTTTTCTTTTACGTGAATTACTTATTTTTATATTTATAAAAAAAAAATATTAAAAAAAAACTTTTTTTTCGAACTTATTTGAAATTATCGCAAAATTTATAGGTGCGCCACTTTTTTGTAGCTAAGGTAGAATCTATATCTACACATTTCATTTGCTAAAGTTGATAAAATTCACAATTTGGTTTTAATTAAACTTACCATAGCGCATAGATAGATACGTAATATACAATACATTCATTCTCAACGTCCAACATTAATTGGAGATTCATGCAAGTCTTGCATAGTTACATATTATTGTTACATACGGCTGGAATTCGAAAAGATAAAACACTATTCTGTTGACTTCACTTTAACAAATCAGTTTTATTTACAAGACCATATCAATTAAAGTCAACGTTTCCACTTATTAGAATCTCTCGTCAGATTTTGCAACCCTATTTATACTCCCAACATAAGCTTCTCGAATATTCTATACTCCAAACGGAACAATCGAGAAAATACTAGTTTCGTTTTAGACCATTCACCCACCATTCGATGAATTTCGTTCAGTAAGTTTTCTATGATTGTACTAGGGCTGCCAGAAATCATGATTTAGCATGATTTTCATTTTGGACTCAAATTATGTTTTAATGTTTTCTAGTCCAAAATCATGTTTTTTTTTTGTATTAAAAAAATAAAAAGTTGTTCTTCATTCTAATAGCTCTGTAAAGCAACATTAACACCAAGTTCAACATGTCTAGCCTACCCTACACGAACACGACTTTACTATTTTAAAACAGAACTAAAGTGTAGCTTTATCTCAAAAGCAGAGAAGACGAGCACTGTATTTTTTAGCTTGCTGTTTCTGTAATACATATTAACATATTTTTTTCGTCCCCGTCACGGCTATAGGATAAGTAAAATAAACAAAAAATACAACAAAGAATTAACCTGGATAATCAAAAACAATCTTGGCCTGACAAACGCAGATTTTTTTCTGATTTTCTGACTGGGCTGGACACCGCTTAAGGAAGCTACCAGAAAGAAGCATTCCCAAGTTAAGGCAAGAGTAAAACTGCCATGCAAATTCTGCCAACTCCTTATATCCAGAAACTGCAAAGAGAACTTCAAAAATTCAAAAAGTTCGCTCCGAAGCGAATACATCCCTATTATCGCCAACAACGCAGGATTACTGCAAAAATTGTCAGTAGAAAAATACAAGTCAAGAGCAAATTTCCAATTCCAAACTTTTTGCCGCGTACGAAAACACCCTTTCTTTGGAATTGGAAATTTCCTTATTTAAAGTCTTTTCAAACTTCTTTTCCTAATACAATTTGATGGATTAATTAATTTATCTTATGATTATAGTGAAATGTGGAATTTTCTCTTTATTAATGCTAATGCATCAAAAGTACCTATTAGAATTAGAATTTTGAATTTTCCACTCATAATAATTTTTTAATTAAAATTTGACTGTCAATTTTCCCCATCAGATTGATGTGTTGCCAACTTATTTTTCATTCTTCAATGCTCGTTTTTTTCGGCAGTTCTTGATAGGGACGAAAGAAACCGAGCTAGTCCCTCATTCTTTCCCTTTTCAATGCTCCTGTCACTTCTTTTGTTTTGAAATTAACAGCAGATGGTTGTTTTTTTTTAAATAAATAAAATGTATTAATGTATATTTGAAAGTACATACTTGGTTTACTTGTCACAATGCGGTTTCACCATTTCTATTTTAAATGTTCTCCTTTTTCTCTTTTTACCATTATCCAACTACAAAATGGAAATCATGCTTTTTGAACCTAAATCATGCTTCAAAACTATGTTTTTTTAATTTTTTTAGTGCCAGCACTGGATTGTAGTTACAACGCTTCCAAATTGTGCAAGTTTATTTTGAAAATCATGGTTCTGTTCGTAATACGTATCGCGCACTACGTCCATTTTACGGTCGACAGAATCGTCCATCAGAGCAATTAATTCCATTAACTATGGAACGTTTTCGCACCACGTTTACTCTAAATCGGAGGAAACTCACTTCGGCAGCTTGTATTCGCGATCTTATTCTTTCGGTCATTATCCAAACCTCATGACCATAGGTAAGAATTGGAACAAACACCGAATTAAAGACTGACAACTTAGCTTTGACACCAAGTTCAGTCCTCCTGATAACAGAATGGCCAAGCTGTCTCAAAATCGATCCAGCCTGACCAATCCTACAGGAAAATTCGGCATTGCTCCTTTCATCACTCGTGAATAAGACCCCGAGATACTTAAACTTATCCACCTGTTTCAATGGGACTCCACTAACATGCAGAGTGCATTGAACAAGCGTTCTGGAGACGACCATCACTTCAGATTTGTTCACATTTACCTTCATCTCAGCTTCAACACAAACGGCTACAAACCGATCGAGTGCGCGCTGAAGTTTAGTCTGAGAGGACCCAAGGATGACCAAGTCATCAGCGAAGAGCAAATGACTTATCCTCAGATCTCCCAATTCGAAACGTTCTACTCCAAGACTGCGCTGTAACATCCAGTCCATATAAGTAATGAAAAGGAGGAGATTGGACAAGACGCACCCCTGGCGAAGTCCAACGCCCACGGTGAAAGGTATTGATTTAACGCCGTTTACCCGAACACAGCTTTTACAGTTTGTGTAAAGAGATTGAATGGCTCTCAAGAGGGAACCATCAATTCCATACTCCTGCAATACACTCCAGAGTAGGGTTGTGCTAAAGAGCTATTTTTAATGAGCAGCGATCGCAGATAGCACTCTTTAGAGAGCAGTTAACGTCAGAAAATATACATAAGATTGTGTACACTTTTTTAAACCCCACTTATTGGTTTAAAGATATATTTAAACATTTTAAATTACATACTTGCACATTGTACGGGTGTCGGTCGCATCTCGCATATACTCTTAACCCTATCCCTTGCTGGGTAATTATGTAATAATGTAGTTAATGAGAATTTTACGACCCTTTCACTTATCATCAGTCATCACCATTCATAATTGTGCGCAGATATTTTTAGTGTTTGTATTTCCGCGATGCATTTTAACTGGGTCATAAATAATAAAAAAGGTGTGTTTCAAGATTTCCACCGACCATCGAAAAACAAAAAACATATTTGTTCGTTAAAATATGAAAAATATCTACCTGACAATAAAATCGAGTAAATCGAATTTGTATTGTAGGTACTCTACCTATTCATAAATCGTAATATACTTTTTTCCTCATTTTCTACATCCCTACCCTACATTGCAAAGAACAGCCAACGGAGCATATCATAACCATACAATACACACTACAGTCACAGCGATTGAAAAAGCAGTGATTGCGGAGCAGCGATTGCTGAGCAGTGATTTCTGAGCAGTGATTTCTGAGCAGTGATTACTGAGCAGCGATCTCTGAGCCACAAACCAGTAAGAATAGACCGTCGACTCCTCCCACATAACGGACTTTGCCTACAAGCTGCCGGCGAGACCAGGATTTTTCATGTATTGGTGCTGTACAAAATCAAAGGGGCGCCATTAACGCACGCATACTTGAAAAATCCTGGTCGCATGCATAGAATAGAAAAACATTGCCGCCATTAATTTTGACATTTACACGTATTCACAGACAGGGAAATTCTTTCCGGGGGGAATCGGGTAGGTGTACGGGAAGTCGGCGGTCTATTCTTACTGGTTTGTGCTCTGAGCAGTGATTACTGAGCAGTGAGCATTTATAGTGTTCATAGGTTCTCACTGCTCACCTGCTCAGTTGAATGCTATTAGCTTCTTTGAACATGGTGGTTGAAAAAGCAGTGAGCGGATAAGAGAGCATGTTAATGTCTCAACTCAACTCAATTCTCAATCACTGCGTGTGTATCTGTATGTCCACTCCGCTGTTACAGTGGCTGTGGTGACTGCGACTCTCGATACTCGATCTCGAGCACATTTTTTGTTGCTTACTTTTTCTTTTTGTGTGTCCTCTTTGAATTGGACTTAACATATAAATAATGTACATATGTGTGGGAAACGGAATGCATATTTGTGAGATATTTATATGAGTTGGATTTTTATCCACAAACCAGTAAGAATAGACCGCCGACTTCCCGTACACCTACCCGATTCCCCCGGAAAGAATTTCCCTGTCTGTGAATACGTGTAAATGTCAAAATTAATGGCGGCAATGTTTTTCTATGCAATACCATGCGACCAGGATTTTTCAAGTATGCGTGCGTTAATGGCGCCCCTTTGATTTTGTACAGCACCAATACATGAAAAATCCTGGTCTCGCCGGCAGCTTGTAGGCAAAGTCCGGTATGTGGGAGGAGTCGACGGTCTATTCTTACTGGTTTGTGTTTTTATCTTTCTTGTGTGTTCTATGTTGAGTATGTATCTGTTGTCTGATTGGATTCATCTATAGATTTTTTGTAGGTTGATCACTGAACTGAGCGCTGAGCAGTGACTAGTGAGCAGGTATAATGAAGAGCAATAGCAACTGCTATCTGCTCATTGAAATAGCAGAGTGATTAATAGCAGCGATCGCAATAGCAGTCTCATCACTACTCCAGAGTTTCCCTCGGGGGACTCGGTCATATGCTTTCTCCAAATCTACGAAGCAAGCGTAAATAGGTGTAGCATACTCCCAAGCCTTCTCAAGTACCATTCTGAGAGTGAATAACTGGTCGATTGTGCTTCTGCCGGGACGAAAGCCGCACTACTCATCTCCTAATCGTGCCTCGACCACAGCTCTGCAACGCGCTTCCAGCACCTTGGCAAAGACTTTTCCGGGGAGACTTAAAAGTGATATACCCCTGTAATTGGAGCAATCCCTTTTATCCCCTTTCTTGAAAAGGGGCACAATCTGTTATTTATTTTCTTTATAATAAGAGCACGAGTCTTGCTTGTATGATCTCAAAAGTTTTATTGAAGATTAAAAAGATTGAAAATAAAAATAATAGTTTTAGAATAAATGATTACTAAATTAGAATTACAAAAAACAAGTAGAAGTATGTTTCTAATCCTGAAATGAATGTACATAAACATATATAATTTAACACTCCTCCTCATTCATTTAAGACCGCAAGCTTCACGTAGCTTTTGTATTCTTGAAGCTTGCAATGGTTTCGTAAGTAAATCTGCCAGCATTATTTCAGTTGGACAACATCTGCATTGAACATTCCCTTTTGTTACAAAATCTTTTACGAAGTGGTATCTGGTGTCAATATGTTTGGTTCGGTTTGATAATTTTTCTTCTTCAATAAGCTTGAGACAGCTTTGGTTATCTTCGAAAATTGTTATTGCACCGCATATTGACTGTTTCATATCAATTAATATTCTATCAATCCAAAGAGCTTCCTGACAATCGCAGGACAATGCAATTATAGAAATGTACATCAAACACCCAATTAAACTTTGGTACTTGGTGTTATCCAGAAGAATGTCCGAACCTTCATTTGATTTCCCATATCCTGGTTCAAGTGGTATATTTGAATCTTTTGCATTGTTTAAAGCAAATTTTTGAGTGACTTGTTTGATATATGCCACTTGACTAAGTTGATAAAAACCGTCTACACTCTTTTCTATCTTTACACCTGTATAATGATGAACTTCTCCCAGATCTTGCATTTCAAAATATGAAGAAAGTATATGTTTCACAGTTTCAATTGCCGCTTGTTTTTTAGCTGCTATTAGTAAATCATCGACATAAAAGAGAAGAAAAATCCACTCATTCTCATGATTTAATGTATATAAGCATGGATCAGCATTTCCTTGTTCAAATCCTGAATTGATCAAAACCGAATGAATTGCTTCGTTCCATGCTTTTGCCGCTTGTTTAAGACCGTACAGACTTTTTTTGAGAAGACATACATGATCCAACTTATTTTCTTGTTTGTACCCCGGAGGCTGTTGCATGTAAATTGTCTCCTTCAATTCTCCGTTAAGAAAAGCTGTTTTAGCATCTACATGTTGTACCATAAGACCTTCTTTAGCTGCTATTGTGAGCAAAATTCGTACGGTTGTTTGCTTAACAACTGAAGCAAACACTTGGTCATAGTCCGTTCCGTATTTTTGAGAAAATCCTTTAGCAACCAGACGTGCCTTAAAGCAATGTAAATTTCCATCCGCATTTGTTTTCAATTTAAAAACCCATTTACATCCGATTGCTTTCCGATCGCTTGGTAGTTTACATAAATCCCATGTTCTGTTTTTCTTTAACGAATTCATCTCATTGTTCATAGCCTTAATCCAATCTTCTTTTTGAACACTTGCCATAGCTTCTGCTAATGTCTTTGGTTCAATTACCTCTGATACAACGGCATTAATTTCTTCGATTAATCGTAGACCTCGTAACCCTTTGTTTGCACGCTGAGACACGCGCACTGCCTCTTGCGGGCTAGGTGAACTTTCATCATCTTCACTTGATGGTGATGAAATCCCTTCCAGCGACAGGTAATCGGAGTTGTCATCGCATTCCGTATTAATATTTTCAGGAGCATCATCATTCATTTGATTTGGGGTTTCTAACTGAATTTGAAGATATTCAGGCTTATTTCGAAATTCATTGTCATTCTCAATATTATTGGTATCCTTTTCATGATCAAAATTTTCAGTAAATTTAACATCACGGCTTACCACCATCTTCTTTCGTAAAAAATCATAGCACCTGTAAGCCTTAGAGTGCTCATCATATCCCATAAAAATCATTGGTTCAGAAACATTATCAAGCTTTCTACGTTTCTCATTTGGAATATGTACAAAACATTTAACACCAAAAATTGCAAGATGCTTCGTACCTGGTTTACATCCGTGCCAAAGCTCATATGGAGTTCTTTTGACTGCTCGTGTTAGTGAACGATTTAAAAGATAATTCGCCGTATTTACCGCCTCAGCCCAAAAACCTTTTGAAAGTTTTGCTTCAAGAAGTATACATCTCGCCATTTCAATGAGCGTTCTATTCTTTCTTTCAGCCACGCCATTTTGTTGAGGTGTATATGGGGCCGAGTATTGAATTTGAATTCCGTTTGATCGCAAAAATGTGGTAACCTTTTCCCCAGTATACTCTCCTCCTCGATCGGATCGAATTACTTTCGGCTTTCTACCAAAAACATTCCTGACCAATTCTATATACTCCTTAATTTTACTTTCAACTTCTGATTTTTGCTTTAACAGGTAAATAATTGTGTAGCGTGAAAAATCGTCAATGAACGTAAGTACATAGCGCCGTCCGCCTAAAGAAGGTGTCTGCATTGGACCGCACACATCCGTATGAACCAAATCGAGAACTGCAGTTGACTTAGTGTATGACTGCTTTGGAAATTTGATACGTGACAATTTGCCTTGAGCGCATGTCTGGCATATGACTTTAGTGCCACAGTCTTCGATTACCAAATCATCAACCAAACCACTAGAAGACATAAGTTTAATTGCCTCTGGGTCCCGATGGCCAAACACTTTATGCCAATGATGTATGCAATTAGGTTTATGCCCACTGATTGCATATACTGTGTTAGGTTGACACAATCGGAACAAACCAGATTTTAGTTCCGCAACTCCGATTTTTCGATTTTTGAATATAATTTCACATGCATCTGGAACGAAATTAACTATGAAACCCTTGTCTAATAATTTCTTTACTGATAAAAGGTTTCCCTCAATAGCTGGAGCGTAAAGGACATCAGTTACTGTTGCAGAAGAAACTTCTCCTTTTGCATTCACGAACTCGATCTTGCATGTGCCTTTACCCTTCACTTCCACTCTTGCACCATTTGCCACATTTAGGTGACAGCATTCCTTTCGGTCAAGTGAATCAAAATATTGCTCGTTACATGCTATATGACAAGTGGCTCCTGAGTCAATGACCCATTCTAATGGATTTCCACCCGAAAACATAAACAAAAAATCTTCATTTTGGCTCACATTATTTAGCTTTTCAACTTTTGAGAATCCCTCTTTATGTAAAATATTTACATTGCCCTGTTTTTCTTTCCAGATTTTATATGCCGGGCAATTTTGTTTGACATGGCCGGATTTCTTGCAAAAGAAACATTTTATCCCCATCTTTTCTATTTTGAGTATTGCTTCCCCGCATTCGCCATCACCATGAAGAACATCCGATTCTCTTCGGCGATAATACTCGTTCAATAGCTTAGACTGCACCAAACTTAATGTCAAATCCTGTTCTGGCCTTGTTTCCAATGCAGTAACTAGTGTGTCATAGCTTCGAGGTAAGCTACTTAACATCATTCCGACGATCCAGCTTTGCTTCGTTTCTTCACCAAGATCGGTCAGTTTTTGGAACAGATTTGTCAAAGCTGCAATGTGTGTTTCCATGTTTCCAGTATCATCCAACTTTGTACAACAAATACGTCGAATCAAGGAAACTTTATTGCTCAACGTATCCTTTTCATGGTGAAGTTTTAATGTTTCCCATGCTTCCTTTGCTGTTTTTGAATTCCTTATGTGACACAACTGGCTATCAGCTACCAACAGACCTATCCAACCACGGGCTTGATCATCACGTTCTTGCCAATTAATTATTTCCTTTTCATTAGAATTATCTGGAGCTAGTTGTGGCTTGGATTTACGTAATACACTCCATAACTTTTCTTTCATAAGTAACAACTCCATTCGATACTTCCACACGAAATAATTTTCCCCATTCAGTTTTGCAATGCTTGATGTTGTTGTCGACATTGTGTCTGGGCCCATAACCTGTTATTTATTTTCTTTATAATAAGAGCACGAGTCTTGCTTGTATGATTCAAAAGTTTTATTGAAGATTAAAAAGATTGAAAATAAAAATAATAGTTTTAGAATAAATGATTACTAAATTAGAATTACAAAAAACAAGTAGAAGTATGTTTCTAATCCTGAAATGAATGTACATAAACATATATAATTTAACACAATCACCCCAATCTGCCAATCGCTGGGAGTTTCGCCGCATTCCCAGGCCACTTTAATGACACGAGAGAGCCATTTGACTTCCTCTTCACCTAAGTCCTTTAGCATTTCTGGCCGGATTTCATCCACTCCGGCAGATTTACAGATCTGTGATCACGGTCTAATTTTTCGCGGAACTCCTTCCAAGACTGTTCTTTGGCTGCTTTAACAGCCAATTTCCAAGTTCTTCAAATAGTTTTTTCGGACTAAAACCGATTTAAATTAGATGGCCCTGATGTTTAAATTACTAATTTCATGACATACGCAAAGAATAGCACTAATTCTATTAAGTGGAAAAGTTATTTTAAGTGATATTTTTCTTGCAAATAAAAGTGATTTATTAAAGTTAAGTAAACAGAGCAGTGTTTTATTTTTTCGAGTCCCAGTCGTATGTAACAGTATGTTTATGCAGTATATATTGCGTTGTTAATTAACAAAGGTTCAGTGACTAAACCTGAGTACATCTTGAGTGGGTATGATTTTAAACGTAAAATTTGCTGACTCTTATATTCTGCGAGATTCGCAATAAACGAGAAAGTTACGTTCGACCCAGTCGTGCACATTTTTTTGTATGACACGCTGTACTGCACTGCCCTGTTTTTAAACAGCAGAAGCATAATCGATTACGCTTAGCAATCAGCGACGCAACAGTAGCACATAGGGCTTAGAGCGTTCGTACATTTCAGGTACATACTCTTAGATCGTAGTCCATTGACGTTCCGGGTCTAGCTTCTATTTGGGGAGTTCCATTATCCGAGGCTGGTTGTGTCTCTCTCATAACTAGTGTCTTTTTCCATGGTCGTGAACTTACCCCGACGGCACAACCCCCAACCTGGAGGACCAGGCCCTTGTTTTGACCCTAGGACAGCGGGCCGGAAAAACCGATGTCAGTAACCCATTTTGGGATTTGAGCGCTGCCGTTGACCCACTGAGGGCTCCTCCGCCAACAAATCTTTTCCAACACCCTGGCTCAGTATTGGATGACCCTATAGACCTGGTGTTCAAATATGTCGAAGCATCTCATATAGGGATTACACTTGCCAGTTCGACCTAACTGGAGCTGTAGGCTGTTGATTCCATTTAGAGAATTTCTCCGCTGCAGCCTAAGAGTAAGTGCCTTAGTGAGAGAACCCATTAATCTGTGCAGTATTAAACTTAATTAAAATCAAAAAATAAACATTCTAAAAACATATTTCATCTGGAAGTTCCGTGATTCACTGCTCCTCTTAACCTGTCTCGTATTCTTCTCTTAGAATAGAGCTATCGTATAGCATATACATTATTACATAATAAACACTGTTTTTTATTTAAACCACTTTTGAAACAAACTTTTCATATACCTCCGGCGAATGCAGCTACACAGATTTGTCTTGACAAATGAAAGACAGACGGCCAAAAAATAATTATTTCTACCACTATTGGGCAAATCCAATGGTTTGGATTTTGTTCAAATATCCTTCCTTATCTCAAGCTCTTTTTCTTGTTTTCTTCTTTGTCACTGCATTCAAAAAGCAGATCAACGCTATTCATTTTTAAATTGTTTTATTAATTAATTCACCAAGTCACAAAAATAACAGACAAAATAATGAACTCGTCGACGGAAATGCCAGACCGTGCGTGTCATAGTCCATGGAATGTAAGAGTTCAGAGAGTCGTGCCGTTTTAGTTTCGTATTCTATTTTTTAGAGTTTGCCTTCAAAAATGTGTACAAGATTTATTTAATGTTTTGCAAAATACTGACATACTTTAACCCAATAATTAAGAACAAAGTTTCATGTTGTTCGAACTTATTCTGCAGTTTTCTTTATTTGCTTAGTGTAATTGCTAAACTACAAGGGTTAAATAAATATTTTAGGATAAACAATAATAATAATCGGGTGTATGTATATCACCTTCATCAACTCACCCACGACCTTCTCATACCATACAACTCGTAAGACAACTAAACTTTATGCCAATACATCTATGGGTGGTTAGCTTCGCTCCCGGCAAAGGCTTTAAAATTAATATATCATTTTCGGACATCATCCTGTACGATTAGGAAAAATCATTTTCCTTAAAACATAGCAATTAAATTGTGATGAAATACATGTCTCATAGAAGAAGAAGTCGAGTTGTATGGGTATGAAATGGCTTTGGCGGAATTGGCTGTGTATGTTTTGCTATGATCGGACCCTAAAGTAATAATATTATAGTACCGAATATTTTACTTTAAAAAGTTTAGTATGTCTTGTTGTGTTAATGGAATTAATTTGGAGTTCTCTAAATTATTTTGTTTAGTATTATCTGAAGTTAATAATTCTGTAGATACATTTTTATATTCTAATAAACTGCTGTGAGAATTATAAATGTAGTTGATTGGTGGATTAGGGCTTGCATAGTCTTCAAAAGTTGTCTTATGTGATTTCATTGCAGGTGTCATTAATAACCGATTAATCACGAGAGGATTTGTATGATTTTTAGTTTCCAAGCCGCTGCTATCTTCATTTTCCAACGGTGATCTTGAATCCGAAGGAAAGGATTCACTTTTCGAGCTTGGTAATGACAATGCAGTTGTCTTCTGGTTACAAGGAATTCTGAAAATAAGAAAGAACAAGTTCTGTACATTTAAGATATCTGGCAAACTTAAATCATTGCTGTACGAAGCAGTAATACAAAACTATAACAAAAGATAACCTGGTGCCTATTTCTCGGGTACTACATTATTGGAAGTATTGGTTAGGTTAGGTGGCTGTCCCAAAAGAAAACAGGACACAGTCTAATTTGTAGGTCCATTGTGAAACCACGAAAGGGGGGGGGGGTGTGTGGAAAGTGTCCAGAAAAATGATGGGCCGGACATTACAGCTGGGAACTCTATTGTTTTTTGCGATTACAGATTGACGTGCCATGGTGAGGTTGACCGATGTACTCAGCTCCTCCCGGTGGCATTTTGTCTTCGGAAAAAAGGAAGGGTGCCCGAAACAGTCTAGCCCCTGCTTGTAACCTCTGACAGTCCGCTTGTAGGGAATGTGGCTGGTACAGATCTGCCCTATAACATGACGTCGAAAGGGGTTGACAATTTGTGTTCAGGAAAGACGGATTGGTGTTGTGTTTCAATAGGTAATTGCGTGTTGATGTTTCAGTGAAGTCAGTTGGACTTTGCAACGAACTTGCTGACAAGTGTCGGTTCGAGACATGTCGCTCAGGTCTTCGAAGAAATTAGCCCCTAAGGTAGCCCTACGCAAAGTGGCAAGGGCTGGACAGGAGAAAAGGAGGTGAGAGGTGGTTTCCTTTTCCTCCTCGTCCATGCAGCTCCAACAGAACTCGTTGTAGGATACACACTTTCTTCAGACTATGTCCTGTTAATGTTCCCACAACGGATCTTATTTTGTTTCTGTTAATACGTAGGAGTTTTCTAATTTTTTTGTTCTGGTGGACCATCGCTGTTGTCAGTTATGTGGAGGCCGCTGCTTTGTCTTGCTAGTTCGTCCGCCTTGCAGGGGATGTCATTGCGACCTGGAACCCAGCATAGGGTAACTGAACATCTATCCGCAATCTCGTTAACATTATCATATCATTAGCCTTGACTGTGGAAAAAAGATCTCTCTCTCTCTGAAGTCATGCAAAATTGCGTGGCGTGGTAATGCAAATCCACCATTACTCCATACATTTGTAACTTTTGAAGCAGTATATTTTTGTCTATTGTTTCGAGTGGTTCAAGAATATTGTCACTACTACGTGTTTATCATGAATATTTATCTTCCACTTTGTTACCACTAAATGTATAATCGATTCACAGTTATGGTTTTTGCGAAACCGTGATTGATAACTTGAAATTAAGTTAAATGAATCTAAGTAAGTTGGTTTAAGGGTACTGATGCGATTATACGAGAACACAAGCGTTCCCACTCTAGCCTCTCACTATCAACTCCTACTCTCACCTCCACGTTGGTGACTGGTAGGTGCCTAGTACCTCGACTGGAGATGGGGTAACCAACCCCTGTGGAAGGTCGTTGGTGGCAGCGAACGAGAGAGGGGGGAGGAGTGTCTACGCACTAAGACACTTCCTCTTGTTTCAGGAGGCAGCGGATGAATTCCCTAGATGGAATCAACGATGGCGTCTACAGTTCCGGTCAGGTGGAACTAAAGTGTAATCCCTGTATGAGCTGCTTCGACATATTTGGATACCAGGTCTATGGGGATCTCCAATACTGAGCCAGGGTGTTGGAAAAGAGTTGGTGGCGGACGAACCCTAAACGGGTCATCGGCAGCGCTCATATCCCAAAATTGGGTTACTGACATCGGAATATCCGACCCGCTGTTCTAGGGTCAAAACAGGGCCTGGCCCTCCAGGTTGGGGGTTGTGCCGTCGGGGTAACTTCCCGACCATGGAAAAAATAAATAGTTATGAGAGAGACGCAACCAGCCTCGGTTAACGGAACTCCTCAAATGGCAACCAGACCCGGAACGTCAATGGACTATGATTTAAGAGTATGTACCTGGAATGTAAGAACACTCTACACCCCAGGTGCCACTCAAAAACTTGAGTCTGTCCCCATGCGGTACAAGGCAGACATTACCGCGATCCAGGAGATACGATGGATAGGATCAGGCATGATGAAAAGAAAAGATTGCGACATTTATTACAGCTGCAACAAAAGGCTGCATGTATTAGGATGCGGATTCGTCGTGGGAAATCGGCTTAGGACAAAAGTTATTGACTTCAAGCCGATAAGTGATCGCCTTTCTGTGATCCGCATCAAAGCCACTTTCCAAAACATAAGCCTAATATGTGCACACGCCCCTACCGACGAGGCTGAAGATCCCATCAAGGAGGAGTTTTATGACCTCCTGGATGGAGCCTACGGAGCCTGTCCGGAGTATGATGTAAAAGTTGTACTCGGGGATTTCAATGCTAAAGTCGGAAAGGAAAACATCTTTGGCGGGTTAGTTGGTAAGCACAGAATCCACGAAACGACAACAGACAACGGCTACCGAATAATCGATTTTGCAGCAGCTCGTAATACGGTGATAAGTAGCACTAGGTTTCCAAGGCTAAGGATCCACACAGCAACCTGGCGCTCTCCAGACGGTCGAACCGCCAACCAAATCGACCATGTGCTAATCGATGCGAGGCACGCATCCAACATCCTCGACGTGCACACATTCCGAGGGGCAAACATCGACTCTGACCATTTTCTTGTTGCGGCTAAATTCAGAGCTCGTCTGTCCAACGAGAAGAAGCTGCGAACTGCCCAGAAGAAGAAATTCGACGTTGGACGCCTTAGCACACCTGGAGTAGCCAGAGCCTACAGCGAGGGCCTGAATATGAAACTCTCCTCTGTGCACTCACCTACCACAAACGCCAACAATCAGTGGTGCCAGTATCGCGACATCATCAGGGAGGTAGCCGAAACCACCGTAGGGTACCAGCCACCCCAGAGAAAGAGCCCGTGGTATGATGATGAATGCGTGTACAGGAAAAAGGTGACAGAAGATGCACACAAGAAAGCGCTGCAGCGCAAAACAAGGGCAGCGAGAGAAGAGTATCGAGCCAGGAGAAGGGAGGAAAAGAAGATCCTGCGTAGAAAGAAGAGGACTTACGCAGCTTTCCAGCTCAAGGAGATCGAAGAGTCGCGCGATCGTAATAACATCCGGAGGTTTTATAAAAAAGCTAAGCAACTGGCTGCTGGCTACAAAACCGGAACGCAGGCTCTTCGAGATAGCGAAGGGAACCTAGTCACCGAAGCGCAGGGAATAGTAGATGTGTTTAAGCAGCATTTCCAGCATCATGTAGAGAGAGTGATAGGGCAAGAAGAGAACCCACGTCCAGTCAATGAAGAACTAGTTCCACCACCTAGTATAGAAGAAGTTGGCTTAGCTATAAAAAACTTAAGAACAACAAGGCCGCAGGCTCTGATGGTCTACCAGCGGAGCTCTTTAAATACGGTGGTGATGTTTTGGTAGGGAGCATGCACCGAATCATCAACCAAGTATGGGTGGAAGAAAACATGCCCGATGACTGGACTATCAGCTCCATTTGCCCCATCTACAAAAAAGGCGATCCTAAGTCTTGCAATCGGCACGTACCAGTGTGGCTTCCGGCCCGGCAGATCGACTATAGACCAAATTTTCACACTGAGGCAAATCTTGGAAAAGACCAACGAATTTCAAGTCGAAACTCACCACCTATTCATCGACTTCAAAGCCGCGTATGATAGCATACATCGTCAGGAGCTCTATATGGCGATGGTCGAATTTGGAATCCCGGCAAAACTGATTCAGCTGTGTCGCGTGACGCTGGAAAACACGCGCTGCAACGTGCAGTTTGGAAGCAGCTCTTCCGAACTTTTTCAAACATGCACCGGATTTCGGCAAGGAGACGCTCTATCATGCGACGTCTTCAATCTCGTACTGGAGCAGATAGTGCGCAGGGCAGGTGTCAACACGGAAGGCACTATCTTCAACAGGTCCGTCCAGCTGCTTGGCTATGCGGACGATATTGACATCATCGGTCGCTCCCAGTGTGCCGTGATAGAAGCGTTCACGGCGATTGAAGAACAGGCGAAATCCGTTGGACTTGTAGGAAATGAGGACAAGACTAAGTACATGCTATCAAAAAACAAACAAGCATCTGTCCACCGCCTAGGACAAAACGTCACTATTGATAGCAACAATTTCGAGGTAGTTAAGGAGTTCACCTACCTCGGAGTAAACGTAAACTCCACGAATGACACCCTAGTGGAGATCCGGCGAAGAATTACCCTAGGAAACCGTTGCTCCTTCGGTTTGGCAAAACAACTGGGTTCAAAACTCCTAACTCGAAGGACGAAATGTGTGCTCTACAAAACCCTTATCCTGCCAGTTCTGCTTTATGGCGCCGAGTGCTGGACGATAAGCAAGAAGGGAGAGCTGATACTGGGCTCCTTCGAAAGAAAAATACTTCGGCGGATTTTTGGTCCTGTGTGCGAGGAGGGCGAATGGAGGAGAAAATACAACCGCGAACTCTATGAGCTGTACCAAGATGTGGATGTAGTCCAAAAAGCCAAAACACGTCGACTACATTGGCTCGGCCACATCGAGCGAATGGACAATAATGCTCCAGCCAAGAGGGTCTTCGAATCCCAGCCCCCAGGTTCGAGAAGACAAGGAAGACCGAACCTCCGTTTCAAAGACCAAGCCATCGCGAATGCCAGAGCGCTTGGTCTGGACAATTGGAAGCAGCGTGCCCGGGATCGTAGAGGATGGAAGGCTGCAGTGTCTCAGGCAGAGACTCTTCACGGGTCGGGAGCCCGATAAGTAAGTAAGTAGAATCTAAGTAAGACTGTAGCTGATTATAGACCGCTTTTTCAATAACTTTGCTTTCTAACAACATCGTATTTACTGACCCGAACTCATCAACTTATTTAATTTTTTTACTTTTGGTATTGGCACGACTTTCAGAAAAGTCTCCAGTCATAACAATTTACACATTAATTGTTTCGAGCAACAATTTAGCGCCCACCTCGAACGCATCATTACAGTAGATTAAAACACTAGCACAATTAAAATCTGTTTTGTTATTTATTAAATTCATTATCAATATTAGTTCATGTTCATTTTTTTGATTAAACTGGAAGTTTAAATCAGTCACAAGGGGGTTAATTCTCAAATTCCGCATAACGTAACTCGTATACGTTATTCATAAAATAAAAAAAAAATTCAATTCAAATTGGTTAAGAAATGTTGTGAAGGTGGGTTTTGATTTGCGATTATCTAACAAAATTGGTCTGCGTAAGGTGATTGTCACCTGTGACAATCACAAATTTGTGATAATTTCTTGTGACAGCAGTTTAGTTGCCACTTGCTTTTTGGTTTGATCAAAGTGTTTTTTAATTTTTGATGTGTTGAGAAAATGGACGTGTTTGTACCTCTGCAATTATATTTAGGGTCTGAAAGTGAATATGAACAAAATAAAAATAACGATAGGATGTTCTTTTTTTGTCCTTCTGTTGCTTTTAAATCTCCGAAATAAGCTAAACATACTGGAGCTACAAAGCTAATTGTTTTTTCCGAATACAAAATTTTTAAAAAATGTTTGACTAAAAAACGATAAATTTTTTGCCGGCTGGAGTTCCGTCAAATCACATTCCATCTTCTCTCCAGCTAGTTACAAAATAAAACTTTCTTGCGAGTGGCGGATACTAATGGGAAGTTTCTAATGACTGGTCAGTATCAATAGGGCAAAATGCTCTGTGTGAGGTGACCTCGAGAACATTTAAACTCTGTCCCATGGTGGCTCATTCATATTAAAAGATACTTTCTCCCAAAAAACCCTCACGGCCTCACGGCAGATAGCGCCTTTGTCAAAAAAAAGAATTGGCCAAATCCGGGTGCTTTTCCATATACTAGGTCAACAACTCGATATGCGCTTTATTTGCTGCGGTCCTGTTGATAATACACGTCTAACAGTATTATCTGTAGGGAATTGTTTAAAATTGTTATTTTTATATTACTTTGCATTTTAAAGTGCATTACGTACTCAAATGAATTTGAAAACAATACAAAAAAAAAGTCAGTGTCAAGTGATGCCATATTTTAAACAATTTTTGGTGATCACTGATCAAGGTATATGAATAGAAGGTAATATATTCCGAGCACTTATTTTGGTTTCGTTCTGCGCATCTGTCAAAAAGGCATGCTTTTTCATACGAATAGTCACAATTGTCCGCCATATCTCATGCGCGCGCATATTATTTCTATACGATTATTGCACAGTCACAATTGGCCGCCATTGCGGGATGCGCAATATATTACCTTCTATTCATATACCTTGATCACTGATCACCTTACGCAGACGGAAAATATTATTTGATCACAAGTGAATGTCACATTTGTGATAATCACAAATCACCTTAGCCGATTCCACCCCAGGTTCTCTACTCCGACCACATCTCTAATAATAGACAACAGGCCAAGCGACTGCCCAGTATGGTCATGATGGTGAATATGCATTTTCATTCACCCTTATTCTACGTGGCGTTTATAAACGACAAATGGCGTTTTTTGAAATCGGTATTACATGTGGCGTGTTTCTAGGCGTTTTATGTCGTTTAAAGACATGTGGCGTTTAAGTAGTGTGGAACACAAGTTCTACACAGTTTTTCGCATTCTGACTGTCGTTTTAGTTGCACAAAACGACTTAAAAAACGCCGATTATTGTCGATTACAAATTCTTAAACGACAAGGAGGCAAATTTAAGAAAAAACATATGAGTTTTGGTAATTGTTTATATTTATGCAGTGATTTCATAATTCTCTTATGATTAAGAGTGAAATCAAATCAAATGAATTTCCAGCCTTTCGGTAAAACATCAAATCAAATGAATTTCCAGCCTTGGCCAATTCCTTTCTTCTTCCTTGTAATGCATGTTTATCCAGTGTGTGTATATATTTTCTTCGATGACGGTAAGCATGTGTGTTAGGATTTTACTAAGGGTTGGTTGGCCAAGACCCAAATTAAAATCATTCCCTCCACCGCAAGAAAACGCAATGTCGAAGCCAGTTTAAAAATGACTGGCACTTTAAAATACAAAACAAATACCTACAGCTACAACAGTTTAGAAGACGAACACCGTATTGACCTCGTCTTCTTGATTTAAAAAACTGTTGTAAATGTAATATCGCGAACATTAGTATGTACTGTTCAACACTTTTTTCGTTTGGTTTTGTTTGGATTTAAATTCCGTGTGTTAAACAATTTACCAAAAGAAAAATCTCTCTCTTTTGCCGCCATAAATACCTACTTGTCAATTATCAGTTGTTGGTGTGGAACTCATGTGGAATGTAAAATAAATGAGAGAGGAGGCGTTCAAGGAATAGAATACCGATACTAATGTCGATTTTCTTTGGGCAAAAAAAAGCACTTTTTTTAAGATTCAGATTACTTTTGCGAATCTCGATTCGAAAGAGAGATTCGCACGTACTTTCACCAATACCAAAACAAGTGCCATTTGTCAAACTTTGAGGTTAAGTTACATATTGTGGAATCAAATTTGAATTTGAAAATTGAAAAAAATGGATATAAATGTAGACGAATGGACCGTCGTAGAAAATGCCAATGGGGTTATTTTCATGGGGAAAGACCAAGTTCTTATTCAAAACAAAACAAGTAAGTAGTTATTGTTTGTTTGAATACAAGTAAAAAACTAACAAATAACAATACAATTTTATAAACACAAATTGGAATTTAAAAACAGCTGACTGTCAAATCACACACCAACACAAATGCAAAAAAAAAAATTGATCTCATTTCATGTTCGATTGGGGCAGGAAAAATCAGAGATTGAGAGCAAAACGGTAAAAGCCCAAAGAAAATCGACATAAAATGACACTAAAGCGACTCGACTCAAAGAACGCCAGCTGCCGTTTAATATAAACGCCACGTAGAACAAGGGTGATTGGTTGCTGTTGACGAATATAACGTAGGAAGTGCAATATTTTCCATAAAACGTAGGCTGTTGCTATTCGCCCGTTGTTCGGGACACGACTACGTAACGAAATGTCAAAGTTTATATTGCGTCAAGTTGGGGTATGTGGCTCGCTACGCTCGCGGCAAGGACTCTAAACTCCAGTATAATCATTTTCGGACATTATGCCGTACGTTTAGGATCAACTTTTATCTTTATAAAAGAGTTTTTAATGAAAATACGATGACGTTACGTTGATTACGTAGTCGTGTCCCGAAAATCGGTAAACGTCAGTTCAGTACAAAATCTGTCAAAATGAACGGGCGAATAGACACTCCGTAAAATGTAAGTCTGTTGGATTAGGAAATATTCATCCAGACTTCATAAAAATCATTCACTCTTATTCTACGTGGCATTTATATTAAACGACAAATGGCGTTTTTTGAAATCGGTATTACATGTGGCGTGTTTCTAGGCGTTTTGTGTCGTTTAACGACATGTGGCGTTTAAGTAGTGTGGAACACAAGTTCTACGCAGTTTTTCGCATTCTGACTGTCGTTTTAGTTGCACAAAACGACTCATAAAACGCCGATTATTGTCGATTACAAATTCTTAAACGACTAGGATTCAAATTTAAGAAAAAACATGTGAGTTTTGGTAATTGTTTATATTTATGCAGTGATTTCATTATTCTCATTATTAAGGGTGGAAATAACAAACCCCGATCAAATGAAATTCCAGTCTTTTGGTATAAAACATCATTTTTGCACAATTCCATTTGTAATGCATGTTTATCCATTTTGGGCATATTCTTCGATAATGGTAGACATTTCTGTTAGGATTTTACTAAGAGTTGGTTGGGCAAAACCCAAATTAAAATCATTTCCCACACCGCAAGAAAACGCAATATCGAAGCCAGTTTTAAAATGACTGGAACTTTAAAATACAAAACATAAATACCTACAACAGTTTAGAAGACGAACAGCTTATTAACCTCGTCTTCTTGATTTGAACTGTTTTAATATCGGGACCATTGGGACTGTTCAACAGTTTTTTCGTTTGGTTTTGTTTGGATTTTAAATTCTGTGTGTTAAACAATTTACCAAAAAAAATCCCTCTTTTGCTGCCATAAATACCTACTTGTCAACTATCAGTTGTTGGTGTGGAACTCATGTGGAATGTAAAATAAATGAGAGAGGAGGCGTTCAAGGAATAGAATACCGATACTAAAACGACACTAAAGCGACTCGACTCAAAAAACGCCAGCTGTCGTTTAATATAAACGCCACGTAGAATAAGGGTGATTATTCCAATTATACTCCCCCACATCACTAACATAATGTAACACCATTTTTCTGACTTCTACATACCCCTCTATTTGGAAAGTCAATGGACGCGTTCCATTGACCGCTAGATGACTAGCGGCATGCCAAACTCCATATAAAAAAAACTGACATTTCATCATTTGAGCTAGAGCTCTTCTAGGGCATATTGTGAAATATCCATTTCTGGGAAATTTTTCAATCTAGCACAAAATGAACTGCTAGATTGAAAAAAAAATAACGAACTGTCAAAACAAAAGTGAAAGTGCAGAATCATATATTTCCAATTTAGTGTAAAATAGGAATTCAAGCTTCTATGTAATTAATATACATTGTATTTGTTTATTTAAATTATAGTGTATTAATGAATATGCGGCATGATGGCACAAAATACATTTTTGACTCTCATGAAGATGAAATAATCGGCCCTAGCGAGGTATCCGTCGGAAGGGAAAATTCTCCGCAACGCATATTCCGTCGGAGACTCAAATTACCTTCGAGGTATCCGCCTTCGGAAAGAATAATCAAAATGCGACGATGCATTGATTTGACATGATGTTGACATGGTGTTGTTTTTTCGTTTGTTTTTGCTCTGGAAACACAAATTTAAGCAACAAATACAACTATTACTTTGTTAAAAGTTTTTTTTTTCGTTATTGCTTTCGTTTATCAACACTTTACTGCAAATCGTAAACAAATTCCGCAACAAATTCCTGTCGGAGCATATCGGAAGAAAATTCGTATGAAGCTGTCAAAAACATCAGTAAAAACGGACTTAAACTTATATATAATCTTAATTATTTGCCCTGTAGTGCTGTTCTGAAGATTGGTCAAAATTGGACAAAGGGGCGTGGCACTGCCCATACAAAAAAACATTCAAAATCGAATATTTCGAAAACCACCGAAACGATTGAGCTCAAATTGACAGATAATCTTAATCTATTTTTCGACAGTCATGGGAGCCAAAATTTGTAAAATTTGTAACATTGATAGCTACGCATTGTCCTGATAGATAAGAATACTTTCTATACAATACGATTCCTGGAAAAACCAAAAATACGTACCACGGAGCATTACAATAAAACCGGTTTATCACTGATTTAAATGAATTTGAAACTGATTTTTTTATTTTTCTATTTGGCACTACAAAGTGTGCTGGGGTTCGCTAGTCAAAATATAACCAATCAATAACCCTTTACAATCAGGTTTCCGGTGTGGCCACAACTGCACATCTGCTTTACTAAAAGTATCTGACGATATAGGACGGGCAATTGATTCCAATTATTCCAATAACTGTGATAACCTTACTTTTCTAAATTCACCAATATGTATCAGCCTAATATGCGCTCACGCAACCACGGAAGATACCAAAGTGTGTTTCTAAAAGCTCCGCGACAAAACATATGAGCAAAAATAGGAAATGAGAACATTTTTGGTAGTACAATCGGGAAGCACAGCCTACATGGCACCACGTCTGGAAACGGACTTAGCCTAATCGACTTTGCTGCGTGGCGTAATGTTACTGTAGCTATCACACGGTTTCCTCACCTCAATATCGACGAAGGAATATGGCTGTCACCAGCTAATCAAACCGTCAATCAAATTGATCAGGTTGCTGTAAGCCATCCTCCAGTTTTCTAGATGTCCGAACTTTCCGAGCGGCCAACATAGACTCGGACCACTATCTTGTTGCAGTCAAGGTACGAATGCGGATATCTCAAACGCCACAACAACAAGGAAATGCTATGAGAAAATTTAACTTGAAACTGCTACAATCGCAATAAACCTTCAGCATCAAGTACTGAAGACCAGTGACATCGATGCTAAGAAGCCATCAGAAAAGCCGCAACTGTTGTCCTCGGTTTCCCAAAACCACGCCTACGAAACCCCTGGTTTAATGAAGAGTGCCGGCAAGCAGATGTAGCAAAGCAACTTGCCTAAAGCGGCTCTGCAAAGGACGACAGCAGCTCGTGAGCTCTATGAGCAAAAGGGGAGGGAAGAATACCGGCTTCTTCGCAGGAAAAAGAAAAAGCATGAGAAGCGCCCGATCGAGGAATTAGAGAAGTGCTACTTCAGGAACAATGTTCGGAAGTTTTACCAAAATGTAAAAAAAACGTGACACGGGAACTATTTGGTCAAAGGAAAGTATGCCTGATGTATGGAGCATCAGCATTGTTTTCCCGATTCACAAGAAAGGTGACCCTCTAAACTGCGCCAACTATAAAGGCATCATTCTCCTTAACATCGCTTACGAGATATGAAAACTTGGCTAAGCCCATAGAGGATTGAAAAAAAAACACGCCTTACCTACATGTATATACAATTGGATTTGTATGAAATTATTTTGCTAAGCCTATATAAAATAGCAAAAAAAAAGTACACATTCCGAAACGCTTTGAATAAGAAAAAAAACCATAAAAATTAATAACGAAGATAGACAAAAAAATGTATCGCGATTCCCAGTTCCAGACAGGATTTACCAGTTTATACGAAACAAACATTTACCTCATTTTTTAGCACTTTACCTGAAGTCATGATTAATTGTATTCAGCTGTTCCAATTTCATGCGCTGCTCCTTTTCAATTTTTTGGAACATCTCTTTAATAATTGTTGTGATAGAAGTAAACTGTGCAACAGAAAGACTGTTTTCCATACAAAGTGGCGTTAAATATGGGATACACTTAGTGGCCATGATTTCCGTACTGATTCCAAGCTTTGGGTCGTTAAGAGCAATCCTATGAATACCTAGAATATACTTTTATTATTAATACTTAAAAAAAAATATATTGTCAATGTAAATACCTATTATAGCCATTATAATAGCTGGTTCTCGATTTTTTATATGTTCAAAAAATGGAAGAACATCTGATAATAGAATACCTTTATCTAAATGTTCTAAGAGTTTTCCAATGCATATCAAACACTTAACTTTAATTGATACATCCGTACTTTTAATACAAAGGTTTTTTATCCTGGGCATAAGTGCATTCTTTATTGCACTTTGGTCAAGTACTAATGATGTTAAAGTTGGCAATATTTGAAGACACAATTCTTGCAGCTCTGTCATATCGGATTCTAATGACTTGTTGAGTAATGGCAGTATGTATACTTTAACTTGATTATGCGGTGTTAGTTTTAACAAAATATCCAATTCCTGCATAAGTATTAACAGTACTTGTATGGGTTCGTCTATTCCAAATACCGACTTTATGTGAGGGAGAATATGAATCGAATATTCTTCTTGCGAGCTAGTTTTAGCAATTAACAAGACGTTAGGTAAAACGAAAGGCACCATTGCCAAGTTTGAAAACTCGTTTACTAAATGAGGTATCACAGTGTGAATATTAACTCGGTGAGGAAAAGTTGGTATTACTTGTAGTAGACCCTTAAAAAACTTTGACTTCTGCAAATTATCCCAGTGATAAAGTGTGTCTAAATAACTCAGTGTTTTAACTCCGATATCTTGGAAGAGCGAAAGCTGTTAAATAAAATACATATTAATTTATTAGAGTAGGCAGCTAGGTAAAGATTATTGATATTTACTTGAATAAGTTCATTCAACTTTGGGCGACAATTCGGATTGCGGTGAAGCATGTTTTTCAAAATATTTCTTAGATTATGTGGAACTTTATCCATATCTGCATCTTTGAGTTGATTTGCCTGAAGAGCGAACTGCTTAAACGTATGGTGATTTTTGTCGAATTGCATTAACGGTCGCCCACAACAGACACAATACATTAGCATTCCTAAAATAAAATATTTGTAGGTATACCTAAGGGAAATACTAGAACACATGACGTCATATAATACCTAAAGAATACAAATCACTTTCGGGTATATTTATCTCACTGATAAGTTTTTCTGGTGCTAAATACTCAAATATAGGATATATTAATAGATTGCTGAATGCATTTAGACCTCTCAACTTATCATTTTCTGAATTTTTTGTAACAGAAAAATCCAAGCCAAATATTTTCCAGTTCCTTCGTTTATTTATTAAAACTGATTCCGGAGACAAGTTCCCGTGTATTATATTTGCATCGGAATGAAGAAACGACAATCCATCAATCAATTGTTGAAATCCATGCACGATTTCAACATCGAATAACTTCGTCGTCGATTTATCTTCCAATATATTTGATAAACTAGCAATTACGGGCTCAGTAGCGAATGCCAGACTATCTCTACTTTCTTCCAAAGGATGTTGAACAGTTAAAATTCGAGGATGCTTAATTTTTGTAAGTTGTTGTACCCCACGTCTCAACAGATGTAAAAGAGAGTCTCTGTCTTCCTTTGATAATTTGTCAAGAATTTTTTTCTCAAAAACAAATACAGATACCTCCTGCTTAGTTGTTTTCTTAAATCCGCTGTAAACTTTCCATTGTAAACCTGATTGATTATAATACATAGAACATAGATGGTAATTAAATTTCCGACAAGTGCATATTGAATAATTATATACCTATTCCTGCGTTGGCCACTTGGTGTAATATTTCGTACTCCCTGGTAACATTGTTCCCTGGTAAAACTCCTGATAGCTGTGACACTGTAGTTTGCACAGATGAGTAGAATTTATTTATGACATCCATTTTCTAATTTTCTGTTTTCTCATGGAACAAAATCAAAATATTAATTGGTATCTATTGGAATAGGTTTGGAATTCTCAGATTTCAGATTCAAGAGTCTAATCCGAAAGATATGTACAATATTTTTCGAGTTTGGATGTGTTGCCGTCGACACTCTTGTTTATATTTTTGTATTTTAATACACACGTTAAATTAAACAATAAAATGCTAAAAAATATGCCCCAAATATGATTAATAAACATTTGTAAATTATTAAATAGGAAAAATAGATCTACCCGATGCAAAATTTTCGACTTCCACCACTATGTCGCAAAATTTCAGTATTTCACTAAAAATGTAAACATTAAACAATCCAGATAGCTGTCAACTTATGTGGTATTGTCGTTTTCCATTGGGCAAAAAGAAGAGTCTGGGAGCATCCGGAATCAAGAAAATCACTTCTGCTGAAACCTTTCCATTGGAGCAAAAAATTCTATTCTGTTGAATCTGAGAAGAGAAATTCGCTTCTCGCTTTAAAGTCAGAATACTCAGAATCCACTCAAGAAGCACTTAAAAAGTGCATTTTATGTATTTTATACAAGCCAGCTTCGTCAAAAATTATTGTATGGATGCATAATACAATAATTTTTGACGTTTCACCAGCAGGGTTGTCAGGTTTTAAAAACCGGAATCGCCAAAAGTAAAATATAAAACGCCAAAAAATCGCCAAATTTCAAAAGATTCCACTCTCCAAATTCAAAAAACCATATAAAAATCAAATGAATTAGTGCAACTCGTAATTTTTACGTAAAAAAAATTTAATGAAAATCCCCAAGCTCCTGAAAATCTGGCTGTCCTATTGTCATTTTGTACACCTTATTCCAAAATTTCAAAACGTCTTCTTCGGGAACTTTCTAGATAGATGAAATTCATTTTGATTTGATTCATTTGACTAATTGACAGAAATTAATTTTTCCCACTGAGCCTCAGTATGTTATAAGCAGGGCTCGGATTTATATGCACTAAAAAATTCAAAATATGCGCATAAAATATGCGTCTAAAAATGAAAAATATGCACTAAAAAATTAAAAATATGCGCTTAAAATATCCACCTAAAAATATTAATATTGCTATATTTTTAAATATTGTTTTATTTAAACTAAGAAATAAACTAATTTTCATATGCTTTATTTCGAAATTATGCAATTTTTTTTTAAGTTTTCGAAGGTACAACTTCGGCATTTCGGTTTTTGGAATGTCTTACGGGCATATTATTCACCCACTTTAATCCGAACTGCAGTTCACACCCGGGTTTAAGTAAGTTTAGCCCAAAAATTTAACCCAAGTCCATAAAATTCAGTCGTTAAACCCGATAATAATTTTTTTTTTAAAACGTGTCGGTGTTTAGTCCGATTGAATATAAACTCCACTCCGTAGACTAGTTTAAGTACTTTGACCCGGATTAGAACTCAATTTTATACTATTGACTATTCTTTTTATGTTACATTTTTGACATTTCTCGCAAAAATTAAATGAAAGTGAAAATATAAAAGAAAGCAAAAATATTAGAACAATTTTATAAATTTTGACAACGGTTACGGCACTACATGCAAATTTTGGAATTAACTTTATAGTATCTAACATTTTTCTTTTGTTCTATTAAAAAATAAATGTATTAATGTTATTGTACACCAATTCACTCATTTCACATTGGACACAACAATTAGCGATATGGACCAAATGTTGATGTCACAACAAAACAAATCAATCCCCAATTTGTCAAAAACAGCAAAAACAAATGTCATTTTATGTGAAATTTGAAATTACATTGGTTTAAAACTGGTTAAAATCGATTTAAACTGTTTGAAATCCGTTTTTGATCCAGCGGGGTTAATGCGTGTTTTTGAGTGAATATCATGGACATGGGTTTAAATTGTCGGGTTAATGATCGGGTGTAAAATTAACTTAAACCTGATTTACACCCGGAGTGAATAATATGGCCGTTATACATAGAAAACGATCGTTCTACGTCCACAACTGATGTAATCGGTACATTGTTATATTATGTCAATTCACAGTGTTTGCAATTGAACAAAAAATATAAAGGTGCGTGCGGAATTTATTGAAACCAATGTTTTTCAATTTTATATTTTTTATTTTGAAAATATGCACAAAAAATATGCATTTATTTTAAAAATATGCAAATTGTGCAAAAATATGCATTTATAGTAAAAAATGCAAAAATATGCACTAACGATTGAATGCCATTTTAAAGGAAATTTCAAGATTCGTAAAGATAATAAAGTCCCTTTCTTCCAAAGTTTCTCAAAAAAAAACATGCATTTGCATGGAAATCCTTGCCCTGGTTATAAGCTTTTGGGTGGAATCAAGCTTACAATCAGACTTTTAAAACAGGGTCGCAGTTGGCTTAAGCAAACGACTAAAAACATCCCAAAGAAACAAATGGTGTATTGCAGTCAGACAATATTTTTCGTATTTCTCTTAGTAAAACAAGAATTAAATCGTTTACTTGCTCCTTAACTTCATTCACATGCTCTGTGCTAACACTGTTTTCTATCGCGATTCTTTCAAAATCCGACCCTAATTCAATATCTTTCCAAGCTTTAAAGTCGTCTTCATTCGTTACTAATTTAATATTTCGTCACAGTCATCACAGATGTAAGGTTTGAATAAAAATTATAAAAAAAGGAAATATATGAGGTTTTTGGGTAAAAAAATTTAAATCGCCAAAGTCTAAAAATATCGCCTTTTTTTTGAGTGCGTCGCCAAACCGATTTTTGTGTCGCCAAATTAAATTTCAAATCGCCTGTTTGGCGATAAATCGCAACATCTGACAACCCTGTTCACCAGTACGAGAGTGTAGTCAATTCTCGATTCTCTCACCCCTCATGAAAGAGGTGAATAAAATTTTCGCAGAGGTGGAAAACAATTTGAGAATACCAATTTTTTTTATTTTTACTCCCATGTCCCATCGCATCACTGGACGCGTTCAATGTGCTTAGGCACCTAAATATTTAGGTGACAGTTTATCATTGAACGAAAAATTGCCTAGTACCTAAGCTAAATGTCAAATGCCTTACATGTGTTAAGAATTGCTGTTTTGACATGAACTGATCAACACATTGGCTACCTACTAAAGAAAAATATAAAATTAATGATTATATTAATTCTTTCCTTAAAGCAGCTCTACAAATTGTCGGGTAAAACCCCATCTAAAAGACACATTTTATTTAATTATTATCACACTTGTATACTTGTTGATTTTATTATCCGTAGTCAATTGTAACTTGAAATTTCATTTTTATTTCTTTCCAACTATAATAATATAACCACATACAAATCTCAGCAAAGTTCAACAATGGAGTGAAAAGTTCTTCGATTTCAATCAGCTGTTCATGACATTTCTCAAATCCACTAAGAACTCAGGCAGAAAATCTTGCCTATCTTTCCAGTCACCACAGCTGATAGACCTTACGAAATTTGCCTAGATTTGCAGTCAAATCGACTAATCAGAGGCTGTTGACTAGCTAGACAAAAGCGCATTGAACGCGGCCAATTATCCGTTCAATGATTAACTGTCATCTAAATATTTAGGTGCCTAAACGCATTGAACGCGGCCATTAGTAATCCATATACATACATACATATTATTTTATTAAACTTTCATAGTTTTTGTCACAAACCACTAAGAATAGACCGCCGACTTCCCGTACACCTACCCGATTACCACGGAAAAAATTTCCCTGTCTATGAATACGTGTAACTGTCAAAATTAATGGCGGCAATGATTTTCCATGCTATACCATGCGACCAGGATTTTTCAAGTATGCGTGCGTTAATGGCGCCCCTTTGATTTAGTACAGCACCAATACATGAAAAGTCCTGGTCTCGCCGGCAGCTTGTAGGCAAAGTCCGTTATGTGGGAGGAGTCGACGGTCTATTCTTACTAGTTTGTGGTTTTTGTTTTTATCAACAAAATATATTGTACAATTATTGACGGGTTGACTTGATGTATAGTTGATTAATATTTTGTTTAAAGGCTACGATTACAAAACTGCTATTAGTAGTTTATCGGCTACGATGTATGGCCGTTTTAGAGTCACTCAGTGGGATTATATCCTTCTTTCTGCGCAGATTATTTCCGTGCAGTTTTCCAGTTATTGCCTGCTAGGAGTTCTTATGATGTTGGTCAGCCTTTTCCTTGGACATAGGTACTCGATATCTAACATGTTTCAATACAGCGTGAGTAGCATATAATATCTAGAGCTTAATTAATATGTACTAACCAATGGTATTTTATTTTAGTTCTTTCGGGTTTCCGAGTTTGATGGAAGAGTTGTTATATGCCTTTTTGTAATTAATTCTATAATTTCGGCTTTGCTTCTGTGGTGCATTGTGAAGAGAGCAAAGCAGTGCTTAGATTTTAGGTAAGATACCATATTTGGATATGGGGAATATGGAAAACTCATGTCGATACTAAATTGCAAATCAGGACGCCGTGATTACAGTAGTGCAAATGTATGAGATTAGTAAAACGGGAGTAAGGGAGTAAGAGTGTGAGCCGACTGCCTTCGGCAGTTCGAGCTTGGATTTACTATTTAAAGAAGCGCGCTGGCTGACCCGATTAAATAATTTCTATGGTTAGTTTTGCCGACCAAATGGTTAAAGAAATGTTCGTTCGATGTATGATTTTATGGATAACTAATTTCTGTATGAAACTCTATTCTCTATATGCGCATTCCCACAGTCAGGTGACTCGCCGCAATTTGTCAATTCATCGGGAAATTTGGCTTATGTCGAAGATCCATGAACAAAAGATATCTATAAAGTTTATACGCGTACTTTTCTGAGTCTAGCACAAATCTGTTAAATTCGCATTCCATTTAGCGCTAGATGTGGCGTCAAACTTTATTATAAATAATAGTTGAAAATAGTTTAATGAAACGCTTTTATAAGTACCTTTTGCACTAAAAAGCAGAGAAAATAAGTAACTAATATCTTTTTAAGGTTTCGTTGAGGATAGCGTAAGCCATGTTTTGTAGTTTTAGTTTTCACTCAAATAATAATTATTCATGCAACGTCGTAAGTTTATAATTTGCGTAAGATGGTAAGTTTACGACACACGTTTCACGAACGCTCCAAAAAGCTGCTTGTGTAAATAATTTTAAACCTACCAGCTGTTCGTTGAACTTTTGCAGTAACGTCACATTCACCCCTATTCCCGTTGGCGTTTGTCGTGAACGAACGAATTTTGATGTCATTGACTTACTACACATGGGCTGCTAGTGAAATGTCAGTTTCATACAAACCTGCGAGGAAAAATTAAGCAAACATAAGCACTAGCCCTTTTGGTTCAGTGAGGCGAAAGTAGGAAAGAGGTTTCAACCTCTGCTTGCCACTGCTATTTACATAGAACACAGTGCCATCCATTGTAGAAACATTGCAAAAACGACTTAAGGTGCTAGTACACGATATGTAGCACGCCTCATATATATGTGGCCTCATATAATTTTGACGTCAGCGTATGGAACCAATGGCTACATACCGTGTACTAGCCCTCTTTGTTCCACTCACATAAGGTACTCATACGGTTTTAGGCCCGGTAAGTCCAGAACCGACCAAATATTCATACTACAGCAGATCCTGGAGAAAACCCAAGAAGTCCAAATCGATACTCATCAGTCATCACCTATTTATCGATTTTAAAGCCGCATATGACAGCATTTATAGAGACGAGCTATACAGAGCCAAGTCTAGTTTTGGCTTCCTGCCAAACTTGTCAGATTGTGCAAAATGACGATGGAGAACGCTCGCTGCTCCGTTTGATGTCAAAAAAAAGATTTAGACAAGGTGATGCGCTGTCATGTGACTTTTTCAACATCATTCCTGAGAAAATTGTGCGAAACTCGCAAGCCAACACCACGGGCACAATTTTCCAAAAGTCTGTGCAACTACTTGCATACGCTGACGACATTAACATCATTGGCAGAACACAGGGAGCTGTCACTGGTGCGTTTGCAAGTATCAGTACAGAGGCGGCAAAAATGGGTTTAGTGGTGAATGAGGCAAAACAAACGAATCGGACAGAACATCACGATAAGACAGCTATAACTTCGAGGTAGGGATGAAAATCTCCTTGGGCGCTTTGAACACAAAATTCTTCGAGTGATTTTCGGTCCCGTTTGCGTTGACGGGCTTTGGAGGAGGAGATTTAACAGCAAACTCTACAGCGACATCGACCTGATCAGAAAAGTACGTATCAGTCGACTGAGATGGCTAGGACATGTAGAGCGAATGAACACCAACGCTCCGGCCCGAAGAGTCTTCGATTCCAACCCGGAGGGACAACGCAGTAGAGGAAGATCTCGCCTTAGGTGGCGCGCACAAGTGGAAGGGAACCTCAACCAACTTGGAGTGCGCAACTGGAGGCAGTTAGCCAAAGATCGTGCTAACTGGAGAGGCGTGTTGGTTGAGGCCAAGGTCCACCCCGGACTGTAGCGCCATCTAAGTAAGTAAGTAAGTCAACTCTTTGCTTTAACAATTTTATCAGTGCCGGTAGAAATTCCCTGAGCTGTTTCGAGCCAGGAGGGGAAATGTTCGTTACTCATTATTTTGCTGGTTTTCTCTTTTCCTCTCATTTTAGATGAGAACGTGTATAGACTTTGTGCGGTTGCGATCGATTGCTTTCGATTGCGTTTGGTTTAAACCGCGTACGCGAATGAACCCTAAATCCAGTTATTTTTGTTAGTTTTTGGAAAAAACAATTTCAAACTTGAAATTTAAGGTCAAAAATTGGAGTAAGTACGATAACTTTGGCGATGAAAGCTAATGACGGTTTTAATGTAAAGGGGTTAAATACAACAATTTTTTATTATGAGAGGGGATATCACTCCGTATAGGCGGGAGGGGTACTTTTTAAAAAAAATTACTTAAAATGAAAAAAATTAAAATAAAAAATAAATGTCAACACTTATAACAAAGTACTATAGCATTTTTGAAAGCCAGGAATATGCTTTTAACTTGTCTATAATGCAAATCAGGAAAAGTCGTCTATAATGTGCAATTTCAGGCTTGAGACTGTAGCTGCAAAATGTTGTTGACATTAGGTAAACTAATATAATTAAAAAAAAACTGCATAATACTCAACCTTGTACCCATCCCATAATCCAACAGTGACCCCAAGCAGTCGGGTTGCAGGGGGGGCAGCGTGGCCCTCCATACACATTTCAAGGTAGAAAGTTAGCTCTAAACGGAGCAACATAAGTAATTTTCCGTTTTCTTAAAAACTAGAAGATTTTCAGTGTTTGATTGAGAATTGATTTGGGCAGTAAAAGCTATAAATTAATTAAGTATCTAATATATCAATATTGTGCAAAATCAGCATAACATTTTTTTTTTAATTTTTTTCCGTAAATTTGAAGTTTGAAACCTTTTTTTTTCAACAACTATTAATAGATACATATATATATATATATAACTTGATTTAAAAATAATATCAAACAGATCCCTGGCTTCCAAAAATCCTAAAGTTCCTTATTGTAAGTGTGGCCATTTATTTTTCAAAAAAAAAAAAATTAAAATTTTAAGTATTATTTTTTTTTTAATTACCGCTCCCGCCTTTAGAACACCAACTGTAAAAAACAATGAACATACGTGAAAACAAATTTGTTGTATTTAACGAACGGAGCAACAATCACTAACACATCACTAATCTAAGTGACCAACGACAGAATGATGCCGCGTAAGGAATAAGAAGATATAGAACAGCTCGTGAGTCTATAGCTTCATATACATCCTTATAATAATTACGTTTAAGAATACCTTTTGAATTTGTATAATAAATAAAAAATAAGAAATAATTAGCACGTATATTATCTTGTATTGGCAGAATCGCCACAAATATTTTTTTTATAATTTCCCACGTGTTTCGCTGAGTTCGTGATATTTTTTATTACGTACGAGTATATTATAATTAAAAATTGGTCTATTGTTGCCATATTGTAAGGTATGGGAAAGAGCAGAAACAAGCAAGAAAAGAGTAATATTTGGCCCGAAAGAGACGAGTTCTTTCTCCTGGAACTTTGAAAAGAAAAATTTCATAATAAACGTCAACAGAAGTTAGTCAAGTATGGTGGAAACCGCTTTCCTTATTTATAAATCACTTCAGCTTTATCACATTGGTGAGAACACCGCATAGGCTCCCATGAGTGTCGGGGAGGTGTCAATCCCCATTATCCAATTCTGCCCATATTTTTTAAAAAGTTTCCAGTAGGCAATATACGTTTATTTGACAAAAACGCTCTCCACTCTGTCGGAGTAAATATTTAGTATAAACGATTTATATACATTAAAAAGTTAAAGTCGCGAAGAGGTAACAGATAAACAGAGTATCCGGATTTATGAATAATATTATTAGTGTGGATGATCTGTTATTTAGTTGTATGTGTCATAGTTGTATTTTTTTCTATTAAAACATGATATTTTTTACAGCTGCACATTCCATGGACTTCATCTTCTTATTTGTTGGTGGTACAACTCATCATTTCCATCTAATTTGTCATGGTGGCTTCTTAATATGGTTACATGTGCTATAATGTGTATAGGAGGTGAATTTCTGTGCCTGAAGTCTGAATTAAATAAGATTCCAGTGGGATATTCTGCATTGAATGAAAAATCGGATGTTTAAAATCTCGAAAAGGGTTATAAAAATCAAGCAAATTATTTATTGTAAATATATATTTAAATATAAATAAATAAAGGGCATGTCCCTATCTTCTCACAACAAATAATTTGCGTGAGTTTTATTGTTCTATTTAATTGAGCAAGTGAAACCTGGAAATCTACTGCAGCGTTATATATCGAATACGGATATAAGAAACACTGGTATAAAAACAAATATCGTATAAAAACGCAAAATAATTATATTCGGCTAACTATCCGACGTTTATGAAGCATTGAAAAGATAAGTTTTCCCAACTCCAATTTAAAAGAGATATTTATTTTTTATTTCCTCTTCAACTTCTAGTAAAAGAAAACGTCAAAAATTATCATTCATTCATTCATTTTCAATGGACTGGTTATCTACTAAGTGGGTCGCGGGTGTAGATTGCTCAAGTGGACCCTCCATAGCTCTCGATTCTCTGCCATTGACTCTAAATCATTAAGGACAATGAGGAGAGGAGAGGTTATGAACTTAGTCTAACCATCGCATCCTGGGTCTACCTACAGGACGCCTCCATCAGGCATGCGGATTCCATTGCACGTGTCGTGGGATCCTGGTCGAAGACATGCGTTTAACATGATAAAATCACCGAAAAATGGACTGCTCCGTCCGGAGAAGTAGCTCGACGTTCAGTTCCTAACGTATTCTGGTATTTCAAATACGGTCTCTACGGGTCACATCAGCAATACAACGGAGGAATCTCATTTCAGCAGCCAAACCTCTGGAATATATGATAGGAAAACGGTTCGAATAGCTTAATTTTAATAATTATAAAACAATTCTGTGGCGCATCAAAATCGCGACGTCTCACACAGCACAGGGCACCGCACAATCAAGAGTGAGTGTCTGTTGAGCACACACAGATTTGTATAATCGCTGATCCTTTCTCTTTTAATTTCTGTCTTCTTATCTCTCTCTTCATTTCTCAATCTCAAGAGAAACTTACTATGACACAATATATATATATATATATACCATACTCTAACATATATGTAAGAGTTGGAACAAACTCCGAATTAAAGACTGACAGCTTAGATTTGACACCAAGTTCAGTCCTCCTAATAACAGAATGGCCAATCTGTCTCAAAATTGACCCAGCCTGACCAATCCTACAGGAAAACTCGGCATTGCTCTTCCATCACTCGTGAACAAGACCCCAAGATACTTAAACTTTTCCACCTGTTTCATTAGGACTCAACTAACATGAAGAGTCCATTGAACAGCCATTCTGGAGATGACCATCACTTCAGATTTGTTCACGTCCACGGCACAGATATTTATTAATGTCTTGCTTCCGGATAAAGCATAGTACTCTGCTGTTGCGAAAAGAAATCTTCCGGTGGTCTAAAATTACACAGCGAAAAGTCTGCGAAAATCCGTGGAAAATAATTTGTGGAGAATTCCATCGGCTGCTACACAAGTGCCATAGCCATTGCCATTAGGCAACAGGAAGAATTTGTATTTTGGAAATGAAAGCAATTATAGTTACAATTATAAAAACGAGTGGTGGTTGGGTGTGTATGAATCGCGCAGGCGCTGATTGGCATCAACCTGGCGGTGCCCAGCTGTTGTAACTTTTCGTACACATCAATTGTGCTTATTTTACCTCCCAGTGGTAACCACCGGGTACAGGTCTGCCCATCCGGGCGTGACTTGCTGAACTTATAAGCGCGAGTGTTGAACATGAAAAAAATGGCAACACTATAATGCTCTGTCGGAAAAACTGACTGAAGGAGTCTCAGAAGTCTTACATGAGCTCCTCAGGAAGAGGACGTACGGCGGATGAATTCATCAGACTGAATCAACGGTGTCGTCAACAGTAAAGATGACAGTTACCTTACTTGAGCTACTTCGACATATTTGGAGCTGAGGTCAGTGAGGGTTTTTCAGGACTAGTCAGGGTCAGGAGATGGTGGCGGATGAACCCTTAATGGGCCAACGGCAGCTCTCCCATTCCCGAAGTGGGTTACTGACACCGGAGGAATCCGGCATCTTTTGTCCAAGGGGTCCAACAAAGGGCCTGGCCGTCCAGGTTGGGAGGTTGTACGCCGGGGTAACTGCCCGCCTGCGGAAAACAAATCCAGTTCCGTTTCATATATGAATGTACTTAGACCAAGACTTTTAAGTAGTGTCACACTTCATGGTTGCAATACGACTGATCTTTATGTAATGTATGAGTACTTTTACACCCTACTGTATAAACTAATTTAGTACATACATTGTAAAAAGCTTTTCTTATTGAATAAAGATCAGTCGTATTGCAACCATGAAGTGTGACACTACTTAAAAGTCTTGGTCTAAGTACATTCATATATGAAAATGGCGACGAGGAAAAAGTACGCGAAAAATTAAATTTAATATCGTGAAACAAATACTTAAAACGGGCGTATGCAAATGAAAAAAAAAAAAAAAAAAATTAATGAATAATAAGCTATCCGTAGAATCTGGTTGACGCATAGTGCGAAATTTTAAGTGCTTAAAAGTATAAAGTATATGCAGAGATAATTATGTACAATACTCGTATGTACATATAAACGATATTACAATAAAATCGCCTCATGTCGGATATTGAAATCGAATCAAATTCCAGCGAAAGAGAAAAAAAAGAAATTATATCAGTGAAAGAAGAAGGAATAAGTGATAAATCTAAAATGGCCACAAATTTTGTCGGAAATATTGAATATTATAATATGGGAGATGATTTCTCTTCATATAGTGAGCGCATGGACCACTTGTTACGGTTAAATAAAATAACGGACGAGAAAGACAAAGTGTCATTCCTAATAGGTTTTGGCGGTATCGAACTTTATAAAATAATTAAAACGTTAGTTGCCCCGAGCAAGCCTGAAACATTTACTTACACTGAAATTATAAATAAACTTTTAAAACATTTTGAGCCTAAAAAGAACATGACCGCTGAACATTTTAAATTTTGGTCCCGTTCACAAAAAGGCAGTGAATCAATATCGGAGTATGAAGTTGCTATTAAAATTTTAGCTGATGGATGCAACTTTGGTAATTTTTTAGAAACTGCTTTAAAAGACAAATTTGTGATGGGTCTTAGTAATCAAAAAGTGCAAGCCAGGTTAATAGATGATGACGCAGTGACAATGACTTTAGAAGCAGTTCTGGAAAAGGCATTATCTATAGAATTAATACAAAATGAAATGGAAACAATTAATTTCAAACGTTCGGGTATCAATTACATTCAAAAAAATGGTAGACATTATTACGACAATTCAAGACATATAAGTCCCAATAAACATACAAATTCCGGCTCACATTCACCAACACAAACAACCATTCGAGACAATCGATCTTGGCAGAGGAGGAACTACCGTTCTCCCTCTCCGCTTAGTAAATATAGTTACAAGGGGAAATCAGCTTACAAGCAGAACATTCAGTGCTTTCGTTGTCATAAATGGGGTCATATATCAAAAAATGGTTATACAACGAACACAAGGCAAATGAAGCGGCAAGAAAACAATGTACACGAACTGAGGGACACAACATCAAATCATGGAAGCAGTGAGAGCAGTGAATTAAATTATTTACATTGTTTAGAGTTTAGCAATATAAGCTGTATAAATAAAATAGATAACGCATTATATATTAAAATTGTTTGTAATAATAAAACTATTAACATGGAAGTAGATTCGGGTGCATGCATTTCCGTTATTCAATCTAACATGTTTAAAGAAATTTTTCCAGAAACAGTAGTTCAAAGTTGTGATAAAAACGTGCATGTTATATCTGGAGATCATGTTAAAATAGTTGGTGTTGCGGATGTTGTAGTCTCGGTCAGATTTAATGAAAACTGGAATCTGAAACTATATTTAGTGGAAACTAGTAGGAACTTCACACCCCTTTTAGGCCGTAGCTGGATGGACATCTTGTTTAAAGATTGGCGGGGAACATTTAATGTTAATCAAGTGGTAGTTGATCCAAATGTTTCGTCCATTATTCTCAGATTTCCTACAGTTTTTTCGAAAACGAATAATGAACCTATCAGGAATTTTAAAGCAGAAATAGTAATGAACCAAGGCAGTGTTCCGGTTTTTTGTAAACCTTACACCGTGCCTTTTGGCTTACGAGATATTGTGGAGAAAGAATTAGACAGGCTGTGCGCAGAAAATATTATATTCCCTGTAAAGTACAGCAGATGGGCATCTCCGATGGTGGTGGTTGATAAAGGCAATGGAGCAGTTCGGTTGTGCGTTGACTGCAAAGTCACGATTAATAAGTTTGTAGAGACAAACCACTACCCACTTCCTAGAGTCGATGAGATTTTTGCTAGTTTAGAAGGATGTAATGTTTTTTGTACTATAGATTTAGAAGGTGCGTACGCACAACTAGAAGTAACTGAGAATTCACAAGAGTATCTTACCATTAATACCCACAGAGGGTTATACAGGTATAGACGTCTCGTATACGGAGTAAAATGCGCTCCTGCAATTTTTCAATGTACTATGGACCAAATTTTAGTGGGTATTAAGAAGGTAAAATGTTTTATAGATGATATTTTGATAGGTGGGAGAGACGTACAAGAGTGCGAAACGATTCTCTTTGAGGTATTGGAAAGACTACATAGTCATAACGTGAAAGCTAATTTATCTAAATGTAAATTTTTCTGCCGGGAAGTAAAATATTTGGGTCACTGCATATCGGGGGAGGGTATAAAACCAAATTTAGAAAAGCTAGAAGCAGTGAAAAGAGCTCCATCTCCTCGCAATGTGCACCAACTTAAGTCCTATTTAGGACTAATTAATTATTATTCACGTTTCGTTAGGAATTTTTCGGCAGAGCTTAAGCCTCTTTACAATTTAACTAAACATGATGCTAGATTTGAGTGGTCGCTAGACTGTGAAAAGGCCTTTCAAAGAAGCAAACGCCTGCTAATGAACAGCTCAGTTTTAGTTCATTATGATCCCGAAAAGGAAATAGTAGTTAGTTGTGATGCGAGTCCTTATGGCGTTTCTGGTATTCTTTCGCATATTGTCAATGGAGAAGAGCGACCGGTTTTGTTTACATCCAGCACTTTAAGTCCAGCCGAACAGAATTATTCCCAGCTTCACCGCGAAGCACTGGCAGTAGTATTTGCGGTAAAAAGGTTTCATAAATATGTGTATGGGAAAAAGTTTACAATTCACAGTGACAGTCTTCCGTTGCGCGAGATTTTAAATCCGAAAAAAGGTACTTCCCCGGTAGCCGCCGCCAGAATTCATCGTTGGGCAATTTTTCTTAGCATGTGTGACTATACCCTTGTTCATAAATCCGCCACAAAAATGCAACATGCAGATGGATTGTCGCGCCTTCCTATAGAGAGCAATACGGAAATTGAGGATATCAACATTAATTCGTTGAATATTAGTGATAATTTTCCTTTAACGTTTCATGAAATTGGAGTTAAAACTCAAGAAGAAAAAGAGCTCCGAAAACTTTATACATTTCTAAAAACGGGATTTCCCAAATTAATCCCGCCTGGGTTTGAGATTTATTTTCGGAAACAAGCACATTTATCTATTCAAAACAATTGCATTTTGTATGGTAACCGAGTACTTATGCCTTCCAATTTGAGAAACCAGACCTTAAAAATATTGCATGATGCTCACGTGGGGATAGTACGAATGAAGGCCTTAGCGCGATCATACGTATGGTGGCTCGGAATTGATCGTGATATCGAAGAGTATGTTGGACAGTGCACTAGCTGCGAGTTGACATCTAAGAGGGCTTGTACAAATGAGACAATTACCTGGCCAATTTCTCAAAGATTTTTTGCTAGAATTCATTTAGATTTCTTTTGTTTTAAAAAGGATACGTTTTTAATTTTGATGGACAGTTTTAGTCGCTGGATGGACGTAAAACTGTTAAAAACAACCACAGCGGAGTCAGTCATTGAGGTTTTACGAACAATTTTCTCATATTTTGGGCTACCAGATACTATAGCCTCAGATAATGGGCCGCCATTTGGATCAGCGGCATTCTTAAATTTTTGTAAATCTAATGGTATAAAATGTATGAAGAGTCCTCCGTACCATCCTCAGTCGAATGGGCTAGCCGAAAGAGGTGTGCAAACCATTAAATCAAGCTTAAAGAAATTTTTTTTAGATATCCATAGTAGCTCAATACCAATTAAGATTAAAATTGAAAATTTCTTACTTAAATATCGATCAACACCAACTACAGTAACTAATGAAACTCCTTTCAATATGATATTTAAAAGTTCTCCAAACGACAACAAGCCTCGGAGACGGATGATTTTACTGTAGACGCACTGGCAGACGAATAAAATGTTCGGATCTGCACGTGGAATGTTAGGTCCCTTAACAGACCACGTGTAGCCGAACAGCTATGGTAGGCCCTGAACTGCTATAGAGCAGACCTAACCGCCATCCAAGAAGTGCGATGGGATGGACCGGGCAAGAAGAGAATGAAAGACTGCGATATTTATTATGGCGACTGCTATCGGCAACAAAAAAAGCGTTTTTTTTGGATGTGGATTCGTCGTTGGAGGCAGACTTAGGCAAGAAGTCTTAAGCTTCAACTGTGTGAACGAGCGCCTCACGACAATCCGCGTCAATGCTAAATTCGCCAACATTAGCCTAATATGCGCCCATGCCCCCACGGAGGAGAAAGACGACGACACCAAAGAGAGGTTCTACGAGCTCTTGGACAAGACATACGAGCAGTGCCCTAACTATGACATTAAAATTGTCCTAGGTGATTTTAATGCAAAGATAGGAAGAGAAGGCATCTTTGGTAGTACTGTCGGTAGGTACAGCCTACACGACACCACCTCCGATAACGGATTCAGGCTGATCGACTTCGCGGCGGGGCGAAATGTTGTCATATCAAGTACGCGGTTCCCGCATCTCGATATTCATAAAGGCACTTGGAGATCTCCCGATCAATCAACCGTCAACCAGATTGACCACATTGCGATCGACGCAAGGCACTCCTCCAGTATTATGGATATCCGAACGTTCCGAGGGGCCAACATTGACTCGGACCACTACCTTGTTGTAGCCAAGGTACGCCTTCGGATATCCCGAACACCGCCAAGACAAGTAAATACTGTGAGGAAGTTTGACGTCGGACGGCTAAAATCGCAAGAGATCACCAGATCCTTCTCCGATCAAGTCTCTCTCAATCTCTCAAGAGGTTCTATGCAGCCAGCATCAAGTATTGAAGACCAGTGGCAAAATTGCCAAAAAGCCATCAGAGACGCCGCCTCTGATGTGCTTGGTTTCACTCGACCACCACAACGAAACCTGGTTCGACGACGAGTGCCGGCAAGCACATGCAGCGAAACAAGAGGCATACAAAGCGGCGCTGCAAAAAAGGACTAGAGCTGCTCGTGAGCTCTACGCGCAGAAAAGAAGAGACGAACACCGGCTTCTCAGGAGGAAAAAGAAAGAGCACGAGAAGCGCGCGATCGAGGAAATAGAGAGATGCTACAGCAGGAATGAGGTACGGAAGTTTTACCAAAGGGTAAAAAGAACCTGCCAAGGCTACAGAGCCCGAACCGAAGCCTGCAAGGACGAACAAGGGAACATCGTAGTAGAATCGCAGTCGATGCTAAGGATATGGAAGAACTACTTCTGCAGACTGTTTAACGGCGATGACGAACTAAATCCCGCTGTCAGGCAGAATGAACCATTCAACCTGGACGATGAAGACCAATTCCGTCCACCTGACCTGGACGAAGTGAAGATAGCGATATCTAAGCTTAAGTCCAACAAAGCCGCTGGGGCAGATGGCCTAACCGCCGAGGTATTCAAAGCGGCAGGCGATGACTTGGTTAGGAGCATGCACCAACTCATCTGTAAAATATGGTCGGAGGAAAGTATGCCCGATGAATGGAACCTTAGCATTGTTTGCCCGATCCTCAAGAAAGGAGACCCTCTTAACTGCGCCAACTACAGAGGTATTAGTCTTCTTAACATCGCCTACAAGATCTTATCTGCTGTGCTGTGTGAACGCCTGAAGCCTTTCGTCAACAACCTGATTGGTCCCTATCAGTGTGGCTTCAGGCCAGGAAAGTCTACCATCGACCAAATATTCACACTGCGGCAGATCTTGGAAAAAACCCAGGAAGTTAAAATCGATACCCACCACCTTTTCATCGATTTTAAGGCCGCCTATGACAGCATTTATAGAGACGAGCTATACAGAGCAATGTCTAGTTTTGGCATCCCTGCCAAACTCGTCCGTTTGTGTAGGATGACAATGGAGAATGCACGCTGCTCCATCAAGGTCGGTAAAGAACTCACCGAGACCTTCGATGTCAAAAAAGGATTTTGACTAGGCGATGCGCTGTCATGTGACTTCTTCAACATCGTTCTTGAAAGAATAGTGCAAAACTCAAACGCTAACACCAGAGGCACTATCTTTCAAAAGTCCGTCCATCTACTCGCCAACGCCGACGACATCGACATAATCGGGAGAACGCAGCGTGATGTCACTGGCGCGCTCGTGAGCATTGAGACGGAGGCGGCGAAGATGGGTTTGGCGGTCAATGAGGGCAAGACAAAGTATATATGCTGTCATCAAGAAAGGACACCCAGCGCCGACATCTTGGACAGAATATCACTATAGACAGATATAACTTTGAGGTGGTAAAGGACTTTGTCTACCTACCCCCGCTATGAACTCAGTAAAACGAGGAGATTAAGAACGATATCAAATAACAATAACAATAGAATCTTCCGCATCAACATCTTATGGTGAAATCGGATTTTTTTTTCTGTTTCGCTTCTGCTGCACTGATGGTACTGTGCTAATAGTGGTGGCTCTTCTTCCTAATCTTGCTGCTCAAATTCTTCGGAAAATAATTCAATACCGTCCACTTCGTGAGATTAATGTCATTTTCCACTAGGCACATCAGATTTTTATTTCAGATCTCAGATTTTTCGTGGCAAATGGCACATGAAAGCAGATTGATCTGTTTCATGTATTAGTGCGTTATTTGACAATACATCGGCTATGTAAATTGTTTTCGTATGGCGGTGGAAACATACGAACTTCATATGAATAATGATATCGACGAAAAATAAATCCACAGATGACGAATTTCCAAAATTAGGTCCATGTCCATTATTTACGTTTTGACTTCAACCAAAGATGACCTTGTGGATGTACACAGCCGTAGTGCGTATAATTCTCACGTATATACAGCGTTATGCAGTGCTTTAAGCCTCAAGGAGTCTGGATGCTGGGGGCCAACTATGTAATTCGATTCTACAATCAAAATGTTCGAATTCGGAAGATTCGTACTCTGTAACTCTATAGCCAGCGCTCATATTCGAAAATCGAACGGACCTCGAATTGTCTATTTTTTTGGTACTACCTAATCCTAAAGCAAATGCCAAAACCATTCGAATTCGCAAATAATCATTCTAATGCAAATGTGTTTGCGAACAGGCTGTGTAGATTGCAGAAATCTGAAAAAAATGTAAGTTGTTGTTCATAACTTATTAAATATTATTAAGAGTATTGAAATATAATTTAGGCATAGGGAATCATCTAAATGTGCAAACACAAAGACATCTCAATTTGAGATTCTTGTTCAATACATGACAATGCATCCCGACTTATCTAAAGGATTTATCCCGAATTTGCCTTGGCTCAATTTGATCATTGCAATCCTCATTTTCTTCGGTAAAAAATCAAATTGCGACACTGTCCATGTTGATTTAGCACCTATTCACGAATCACAGCAAATGATTATTTCGTTTTATGCGAGAAACAGATTACCACAGCACCAGCAACAGCAACTTTGACAGCAGCAGCAACTTCAACAGCAGAAGTCGAATGAAACACATTGGAAACATCGACAGCAACTTTGTCAAGGGAGGAAAACACAATTTGTTGTGAGTTGATTGCAACGCAGCATTACCAGATTACCTTTTATATCTTCCAAAATAAATGGTAAAAGCGAAAAAATTATATTAGGTACCTACATGACAACCTGTAAAATGTTAGAGCAAATCACGTACTTAGTACCAATAGGTATGTACCAGTATAGGTACTTGGTGGTAGCTAAAGTATAAAATTCGAAAAACATATCTGATGTAATTTTCGACTGTGTTTTTCAGATGTTTGCTGCCCAATCAAACATCAAATCAAAATTTGTATGCACTTTTGTTTTCATAGCTTGTCAAACATTAATTTTAACACAACTCGCGAAGATTGAATTAGATAACTCGTTTCCACATTGCAATAGTAAAACCAGAATTCAAAATCACGTCCCACCGACAAAAATTTGACGCATGCAGATCACAAAAAAGAATTGATTTCTTTTGCAAATCGAAAATAAAAGGCAATCTAAATCAAAAGAAAATTAAAATACATAGTATTTTCTAAATAATTTACATAAGAATAATTTGTAGACTGCTGAAACTTTTTTTGTATATATCTGGTAATGATGCTGCACCTTCAGTTTGTCAGCATTCGAAAGTTGAGAGAACTGAAAAAGTCACCGTGGTGTTGGTAGCGTTTGCACAGCAACATTGAATTTAGGACTTAGGTCTAACGTCGATGTCGATGTCGATGTTGCTGTGGTAATGTAACTTCAGCCATTAGAAAGCAGGGGCTCTAAAAAGTGCTGTGCCAATCTGTTTCTCGCATTATTCAAAAGTCTGTCAAACACAATGCGAGACTCGTTCATAGTATTTTCTAAATAATTTACATAAGAATAATTTGTAGACTGCTGAAACTTTTTTTGTATATATCTGGTAATGATGCTGCACCTTCAGTTTGTCAGCATTCGAAAGTTGAGAGAACTGAAAAAGTCACCGTGGTGTTGGTAGCGTTTGCACAGCAACATTGAATTTAGGACTTAGGTCTAACGTCGATGTCGATGTCGATGTTGCTGTGGTAATGTAACTTCAGCCATTAGAAAGCAGGGGCTCTAAAAAGTGCTGTGCCAATCTGTTTCTCGCATTATTCAAAAGTCTGTCAAACACAATGCGAGACTCGTTCATAGTATTTTCTAAATAATTTACATAAGAATAATTTGTAGACTGCTGAAACTTTTTTTGTATATATCTGGTAATGATGCTGCACCTTCAGTTTGTCAGCATTCGAAAGTTGAGAGAACTGAAAAAGTCACCGTGGTGTTGGTAGCGTTTGCACAGCAACATTGAATTTAGGACTTAGGTCTAACGTCGATGTCGATGTCGATGTTGCTGTGGTAATGTAACTTCAGCCATTAAAAAGCAGGGGCTCTAAAAAGTGCTGTGCCAATCTGTTTCTCGCATTATTCAAAAGTCTGTCAAACACAATGCGAGACTCGTTCGAAAGTCGGAAATTGTTTGGAGAAAAGTTGGCATTACTTACATTCGATTCTAATTTCATACATAGTTCCGTTTGAAAGTAGAATCGGAACCAACTTTCGAATAGAATCGAAAGTAGAATCGAATTACATAGTTGGCCCCCAGGAGTGCCGGAACGAGCTTGCCTGTCTGAGCGAACGTTTCAGGGTCACACTTCTCTGGGTTCCAGGGCATAGTGACGCTAAAAGGCAATGAGCGCGCGAACGAGCTGGTCAGGAAGGGCTCAGCACTCCACGCCTCGCTCTCAACGAAGGTCCACATCCCGCTAGGAGCGGTTAAGGGACGAATACATTCACATTTTCTACAGAAAGCTAATCTCCGATGGTCGGGATTGACAAACTGCGTTATATCAAGGAAGATACACCTACAACAAAACCGACTAAACAGAACCCGCTCAGATATCGCCAGAATCACGGCAATAATCCCGGGACATTGGCCAATTGGAGACCATGCGGCCAAACTATGTATCCCATACAAACCTCCGCAGTTGCGGTAATACAAATAGAAAAGAAACTCTCTCTCACTTCTTCTGTAAATGTCCAGCTCTAGCGAGAGCCAGACTGCGCGCACTGAATCAACCATTCTTTGACGACCTTTGGCGACATCTCGGGCAAAGGGATACAGGATCTTATTCGTGTTCTCAATTTCACAGGTTGGCTATAGGGATTGACCAGACCACGTCCTTAACAATCATCACAAAATAGGTCACACGAGGCGTGGTAAGAAAACGGCACACCCTTGTGCTAATTGGGTTAAAAGGCATATTCAGCTTGGTGTGAATAGGGTATTAGTATGCTGCTGTTGTGGAACGAAAAATCCCATACAAAAATGACAAACCGAAATCATGACATGAACTAACAATTTTGCTCTCCTTTTCGTTTTGCAGTACGCTGCTGCTGGGAAATGATGACAAAGAGTGCGTAATTGTAGTAGATTGCTTGGTACAATTCTCTACTCTCTTAATCTATGAAATGCCCACTCTACATTTTATTGCATACCTACTACATATCGTTATTTCTTTCTATGAGAAATGACAAATGGCAAGCTATGAAATATTGGTCGTGTTCGAGGAGACGCGGTATAACGTATCTGTTCTATGTGGTCTGTTGGCTTTCCACTGGAATGTCTTATAACTCTTTTAGTGTAGGTATCTTTTTTTATCAATTCGATCATAATCATAAGTTATTGACAGATGATGTTGAATCTGTTTTAAAGTTAATTTCGTCGTTTAGATTTTTATAATTTATTAATTATTAATATATTTAATAAACTAAACTTAACTAGGTTTAACATGTGTATGAAAAAATGAGCAAAAGCTTACTACCAGCGTTGTGTACTGTATGAAGTATGAACCGTGTTGATTTTAGTTAACTATTTAGTTCTGTTGATATAGTTAGTGTTATTCTTTTTTAAAATCTGCATGAAGAATAAATATAAAGGCATAATGGACAAACCGGATAGCTCCAATAGTTTTTGGAAGAGTAGCAGTCGTATCGTGCCGGGCAGACCAAGTCTGAATCAAAATTCAAAAATTCCGAACTCTACAAAACCTTTTGCAAGCAAGGGTGGCGATTCGTCGTTTAAAAACTATCAAATATCTGTTAGTGATGCATGGGACACGGGAGATGACGAATTTTGTATCTTAAATTCTCAGTCAGGTACGATTTTATTGATTTACAAAATTATGTATTTATCAAAAATCAAGAAATTTGCTGGTACAAAGGATCAGCATAATGGAGAAATGAGATAGTTTTACTATCGGAAAAAAAAACTAACATACCTACGTGTTTTAGGTTTAGCAAAAAGAGATATAATTCTGTTTGATGTAGACCTAGTGCGCACTGAGAATAGTCAGTGCATTCTTGTGTCTGGCATAAACCCAATTAAATAATTATTGTTTTTTTTTTGTTTATATCAAACACTGAACAATTTATGCATGTCATAATATAGAGATTTAAAGATAACATTATACCTAATACCCATATTTACTGTTTTATTTTTTATTTTTAATATAGCTTATGCTAATTGCCCGTTGTTCGAGGCACGGCTACGCAACGACAATCATGTCGAAAGTTAAATGCTAGGCCCTAGGGTATGTGGCTCGCTTCACTCGAAGGCTTTAAACTCCAGTACATAATATCTTATTCGGTTGGCACCCTGTAGGCTTTGACGCAACTTATTTCCTAAAAAAAAATTTTTTTGAAGAAAATATTACATTAGTTACCCATCCATATCTCGTACTCCTTGTACGTCAGTTTTGTTGGTTTTGTACAGATGCAAATGGCGAATAGCCCCTTCGTTTTAATATACGTAATTCTAAGATTAAAAAAATAGTTTTTCCTCATAATCGGGTTGGTTGTTGAAATAAGAGATAAACATATTTTAAAATAGCTGCCACCATTGACATAGGCCCTTATGTGAGTGTCGATAGTTGATCGTTTATCGACAACTGTGATTGTCTTTTACGGAGACGTTGTAGGTTGTCGTTACACCATGGTGCGTTTTATCTGACAGCTTTTTGTAAATTGTAAAAGATGAAATGTTATTGTTATTTAGTTGACATTGTGCATCTTCTACATCGGTTACGCCATGCGTATAGGTTGTTCTGGAAGTATGTCACATTTGATCGCTAGGTTTTCGTGATAGGTTCTCCAGTTTGTAAGTTTGTTGTCGTATCGGACCGGCGCATGTTCGGTGTTGCATCTTAGTTGGAATCTTATATGGATATGATCCGATAAATATGCCTCACCAGACACGTGCCAATTTTCAACGATGTTTTGTACAAAAGGAGACGAAAGGGTAACTTCCTCTTTTAGAACATTTCTAAACGTGGGCTTATTGCCCTTATTTAGTACAACAACATTTTTGCTATACAGGTATTCTAATAAAGACTCACCTCATTTGTTTGTATCTCGACTGCCCCAAACTTCGTTATGAGCGTTGGCATCGCAACCGATGATGATTTGTGGTTGATGGGTCTGGCAGTACTGCATGAGTTCCTGTACTGGTCGTGGTGGTGTTTCGTCATCTCCGCAAATAATGCCGATGGTCATTATATTTTTTTAGCTCTCGGCCGTTCTGACGTTCTAAAAGAATCGCCACCCGATCTTTGGTAATGAAACCTGAAGTAGGAGACAATTTTCTATCTTTCGCCCTTGGTCGAAAATTTCCTCGGGCGAAGGTAAGCTGCTTGGTTTTAATATTTAAACCGATTATCTTACCATCTGTTGCCCATGGCTCCTGGATTAAACCGATGGCAATGTTCCCTTCGGCACATCTTTGGTTATAGGTGTCCGAGGCACCTATAGCGGGGTGTATGTTGGCCTGCAGCACATTTAGGAGAGTCATCTTTTTCTACTTTGCTCATTGTTTCACACCCTATAACGCTTGTTATAGCCGCTTTTGCGTACGACACCCTGTTGAGAGAAACCTTTGGTCTATCTCTCGGAACTATTATTAGACATTTAAGTGGCCTCAACTCCAAATGCGTTTCGCCCCGATGTGGTGGGTGGGCTCATCAGTAGACGAACCACCACATCTGTAAATAGTACTCGATGTTTACCGAGACTATATGGAATCACAAACACAAAGTGACTGTGAACCATAACCTAATACGAGTCTTTGGTCAAAGATTAATCGTATAGGATTATTTGCCCGTGGCCTGGCGCAGTTTAATACCAAAAATGTTTCAAGTCAAGAATAAATTCAAGAAATGGATATAGTTTGTGGAGTAAGACATTTAATATTTAATGCTTACTCCACAAATTATATTCATTTCTTGAATTTATTCTTGACTTGAAACATTTTTGGTATTATCTCTCGGAACTTTGTTTCGTTGTCCATGTTTCTGCCTTTCTAAGCCGTTACTGCCTAGTGGTTGTGTTGCTCCTACTAGGGACGTTCGTCGGCAGAGTGTTTGTCACCTCGGTAGTTGGTTTTGATCCACTCTGATGAGCTTTGCGTCCCCCGTCGCGCAATTCGACCGTGATGTCCATAAATTGAATTGAATTGAATATTAGGTATACAATAATAAAAAATGTGCACGTCGCACGGAACTTTCTCGTTTATTGTTTATCGTACTTTTTGGACACGAAAATTTATTTGTGGCACAGTGACACACAAAAATTGAAAATGACACGTTTTCTTCATTTCTCTTACCTTATCCAAATAATAAGCTCAGTGTGTAAGCACACCATTACATTTCATTAACAGAGCTGGATGCGACCTTTCAACTCAATTCAGTTGAATACGTATGAATGCACATATTCTTCTAAATCCAATCCAATGCACTCATTTCTTTACATTAAAAAAATATGTATAGAATATTCGCAAGTTTTGAAAGTCTGTTCATATGAACACTTTTCTATGTCGCGGCACTTCGCGAATTTCAGCCATCAGTTCCAAACCGCAATGTCCAATTGGAGGTTTAGTCCGTATACGAATGTTTAATTCGCTAGTTTGTGGAACGCGAATTAAATGATGTGATTTGCGAATAAACTTTGACAGTTCGCGCCAAGGGTGTTTTCGTTCGCGGCAAACAGTTTGGAATTCGACGTTGTTTAAACTGTTTTTAAACATGTCCCCTTAATACATTTTAGGGTGTTGCTATTCGCACGTTGTTCGGGACACGGGTAAGTAACGAAATGCCAATGTTTATATTGCGTCAAGTTTTGGTATGTAGAGTTGGGCGATTTAGTTCATTTGAGTGATCGATCAATTTAGTTGAAATCACGCTACTGAACTAGTTCGCTCATTTTAGTTCAATTTAGTTCATTTTAGTCAAATACAAAAAAGTTTAGAAAATACAAAAAAATCTTTGCCGTGGAAAATATAAAAAAATACACTCCCATGCACCTGAATGGGGACAAATTTTTTTAATCATTTCATGTTGTGTTTCTCTTTATCATTTCTAAATATGGGTATTTACTTTATGCTTTTATTTAGTACAGTAGGCAACTTTTAGGAGCGAAACTAAATTCTCACAATTTTACAGTTATACGTTATTTTGCTTTTTCTTTGACTTTTTTTGCATCACTTGAATAGGGACAGAGAGGCAATTGCTTTGCTGTGGATCAGTTTATTGAATCTTAAGGTATTTTTGTTTTTATTTCGCGTATATTTTAATCGTTTTTCAATAAAATTGGGCGAGAAAAAGTCTTAACTACAGAAGAGAAATGCAAAATACTTGGCTAGAAGGAGTGTAGTCTCACCTATACCTAGCGATATTACCAAACAAATTTGAAATAAGCAAGTAAGTGGTTTCGAATTTTCTTAAAAATAAGTGCAACTATGGAAACAACATGAAGGGAGGACCAAAAAAGCTACTACATCTACTGGAAATAAACGGATTTTTAGAGAAGCATAAAATTCTCACTGTTCCCAGATTTGATCAAATTTGGGAATCATTGGTAGCTGGATTTCTAAAAAAATTCAAATTAAAAAAAAACCGCTTCTTGCCACTATGTACTCGTAAGGAGACTCGCATGGTTTTTGCTGGAATTGCATGACATGGAATAGCAAGTGGCATCAAATAGTTTTTTTTCAGACGAAAACCGATGGGCCCTGATGGTTCAAATACAAATTCCATGACGTAAGCAAAGAATAACACTATCAGTCTCGTGACCAGCGCCGTGAAAGGGGTGTAATGGTATGTTGTACTATCTCTGATTAGAGCCAATGTTAATTGCAGTTTCTGTCATCAAGAATAAACGCGAATAACTACAAACACGTACTGTAGAAGGATCTTCCTTACTACGATAATGTATTTAGACCCGTTCAATGGACTTTGCAGCAGGATAATACCCCCATTCATACCGTACGCATGGTAAAAGAGTGTATCCGTACCCAAAACGTGCCTATACTGGAGTGCACAACTTATTCCCCTGATCTCAATTTAATTGAGACTGTTTGGGGATGGTTGTCACGGAAAGTATACGAGCCCGGTAAACAATTTTCAGATGTTAAATTATTAACAGCAGCCATCAATCCCGCATGGAGCGACATTTCTTAGAGCTACATAGAATCTCTGTTTAACTCATTTTCAAAAGGGTATTTATTAAGTTATTTCCATAACAAATGCTGCTACACCAATTCATTACTACTTGACAAGATAAAAAAAATTAATTTGAACTGAATTTTGAAACGTTTTGTTAATGATCATTGTTTCCAGTTACTGTCCTTATTCAAGTGCATGTGTCGTAGGAGGCACATATAAGTGAGTGAGCTGAGCTATTTTCTTATGACATGATTGGCTTCTGTATCTGTATCCGTATCCGTAATCGGTAGTCTGTTTCGTTTGATACATATGTCATAAATAATAAATCGTTTATTGTTTTCTTTAGTTCATTCCGTTTGTATAAACATCATTGAATATAATAACCGTGAACTAAATGAACTAGTGAACTAAGTGTGTGAACGATATTAACACGATATGTAGCACGCCTCATATATATGTGGCTCTGACGTCAGTGCTACATATATGTATATGAGGCGTGCTACATGTCGTGTACTAGCACCTTTAGTATTTTGGACTTTACTGCTTTGCAACAACAAATTGTACGAGTTTTTTTAGGGCGTTATTTCCAAATTGATTTGGGCGTTATTGGCTAACGCCCTTAGCTGATTCCTCGTTTTTTTCGGTTTGGCTTTGTCTTGGCGGTGAGAAATGTGAAAAATAATTGTTTTCTATGGACACGCTAAAGGCACGCTCCTCTGAAAAATGTGGCACGCTCTTTTTATTTTCAGCTGCAACGCTGGCTGTAAGACAGAGACAGCAGTATAATAATTTATGGTGATGCCACAATGTAATTGTAAGATATGGTTCTCGTGTTAAACTAAACAACAATTCCAAAAGTTATCCCATAGTTGGTAGCAATTTTAACAAATTTGCTGGAACGTAAAATAAATCGCCAGCGATCTTTTTTTTCATTCACTAATATTTTTTATTCGTGGGTGATTTGTTGTTGCAATGAATTTCTTGTGAATTATAAAAAGTATTAATTTTCGAGTGAGCGAACAAAAAATATTAGCAACGATACAAATTATATTTTCGCTCAAAATTAAGTTTAAATCATTCAAACCAGCCGTCTAGCTACTTGCAGTATGATTTTATCTAAAATGTAAACAGTACCTAAACTTAGTTCCCAACGTTTCTTACCTTTCTTAACATATCACAATAAATGGCCGCTTTTATGTTTTATTTACATTTCCGCCATTGATCTTGACATTTGAACTAATTTCCCTGTCTGTGAATACGTGTAATTCACAGACAGGGAAATTAATTCCGGGGAGAATCGGGTAGGTGCACGGAAAGTCGGCGGTCTAGTTCTTTGTGGTTTGTGGTATATCCATTATAATGAGTAGGGACACTCTCGACAATTTCCTTATCAGCAAGTATTACTACTGTGTCACACAGACATGAGAAATAGACGGATATATAAAGTGGGTAGTAAGAAAGAGAAAAAAGAGGAGGAGTATTTTTTCGGAAAATGGCACAGGGTGCTCCGTTAAAAAAAGGAAACATTTTTAACTTGTCATACATTTTTATTAAATACAAAATTATAATTACATATGGGTTTATGCTTGTTGTTGGTTTTTTGATTAATCTATTAAATTTTTTGATAAAGTCATGCTCTCAAACACGTGCCTACATATAATTTTATAAGAAATTCTTTGTTTTGATTTTTACAGCCAGTAATCAATCACATTTATTCTTTAATTTGTAGGTAATACATTTTCCTTTCAAAATTATTATTATACCCTCCACAGGTAGGTATATTCACTTTGCTTTTGCTTTTGTTTTTAATTTGCTATAAACTTTCTAATGCGTCTAAAAATTCCTAAAATTACTTAAAAAATGCATTTCATTAGAAATTGATATTATGCTCTTCATTTTCCAAAAATGGTATCTCGTATCTAAACCGAGTGAATAATACGGCCGTAAAAGTTTAACTTCATTGGTTTTTTAGTGATAACTCCTGAAACTATCCCTTTTCTGACTCCTTTTTTGGAGGTGTAATTTTTCATTACAATTTTTTTTCGCGCTGTTTATTTTGCTTTTGTTTTGCTTGAACACATTTAAAATACATATCTACGCCTCTTGGTTTTAAAATGAATAGTATTGCTTGTGGTCGAAATGTGTCCTAAGTTATATTAATCTTTAATTCATATAAATTTAAAGACCCCAACAAATTCAGAAGATTTAAAGCACTAACTAAGCCATCAGTTTTTAAACCCAAAAAATTTAAACCTGCCTATGCCATATTCACTATTTTTACGTGGTTTAAGCTTTTGGTTTATTTTGGTTTATTTGAACTACTAAGCGCTATTTTAAACCTACGAAATATCGCGTTTGACAGTTTAGGCAAAGGTATGTTGTTATTTTATTCAAATGTGCTGTGTGATTTCTAGGTATGTATTTCAAATTTTGGGGACAAATAACAAAAAATGTCAGAAATGTAATGCCGTAAACGTAGATGTTACGAAATTCCGGAAGAAAAACGCTCGATTTTTAAACAAGTCTTTATTGGCTGACAACGTCCGCTTTGAACAAGTAATTATGAAAGACTAACTTCATAAGCAAAAAATAAAGTAAACGGAATTCAATGTATGCATACACATATCGAAAGAGTATGACAATATGTGGGTGCATTTATGTAATGATAATGATTTATATGTAAAGTTTACAATGATATTGTATTATATGTGTTTAAGTACAGTGGCCGGCATAAGTATTTTGACAAAACTAAAGTTAATTCTGCTCATAATTTGAACTTACTTCATGTAAATTTTGGCATCAATGGAAAGGTAATTTAAATTCCGTTTGAATGATACAAAACTTTCCTTAACCGATTAATTTCCCATTGAAAATTTGGAACTTTTGTAAAAGTCTACTTTTTTTACTTTTTTCCTCGGTTCCAAAAAAAAAAAAGTTTTGATGCAAAAAGTTTCTTCATACAATTCTAATAGTGACTGCAAAAATTTTTCAAAAATCTCTTCGCTAATATTTTTTATGATTTTTTGAATGGGATGATCTCAGAAAAATTTTGTATGAAAAGGAGGAAAAAGTGACTAAAATAGTCATTTTTAGCAATTTTCAAAAAATCATAAAAAATATTAGCGAAGAGATTTTTGAAAAATTTTTTTTGCAGTCACTATTAGAATTGTTTGGAGAAACTTTTTGCATCAAAACATTTTTTTTTTGATACCGAGGAAAAAAAGTCAAAAAAGTAGACCTTGACAAAAATTCTAAATTCTAAAATTTTTAAATGGGTACTTAATGGGTTAAGGAAAGTTTTGTATCATTCAAACGGAATTTAAATGACCTTTCCATTGATGCCAAAATTTACATGAAGTAACTTTTAAATTATGAGCAGAATTAACTTTAGTTTTGTCAAAATACTTATGCCGGCCACTGTAAGTATGTGGTTAGAGTGAAAATTTATATGTGTTATAGGGTGCTGGTTGATGTGTAGCTGCATTAATTTTCAACAGTAGATGATGCCGGATGGATCATTCTGGATTTCAAGGACCTTTTGGTAAAAATGAACATTTCCAGGACGTCTGATCAAAACTTCCACAAACAATATTTTTTAGGATATTTTACGAAGATATACCATTATAAGGATTTTAAGGACCTGTTGTCAGAAAATACATCCAAATATCTAACTTAAATGAAACAAATCGCTCCACCGCATTCGAAAATATTTTTGCAAATTGAGTGAATGTTATGGAAACTGATTTAAACCTCGTAAAAATTTACTTAAACCGGTCGTCGGAGTACGGTTTAAAATCGAAGTGGTTTATTTAGCAATAGGTTTAAAAAATGACGTTTAAAGGGTTTAACTTGAGTGAATAATACGGAATTACAAATCCATTATCGGCACATAAAAATATTCTACACCTGCATTTTCTTTTTGTTCCCTACCGCGCAGGCTAAACACTTCAAAATATGTTTTCCCATTTCCTATTTAAATTTTTATTTAATCCAAAAACAATTGCACTGTAGTTTGTTCGCACCGAAAACTATCACGGGTCACCCTGTATTGTGTTTATTTCACTTCTTTCGAACAACTGATGAGCATTCGAGTTTACCGCCTTTAAAAATGCTTTATGAAATGCTACCCCATCGTCACTGCAGAACCAGTGTGACCAGTTATTATAAAAACTAGCAATTATGGAATGAAATCATTTTTATTGCTATTGCGCCCAATAGTAGTAGTAGTAGTATAAAATGCATTTGTAGAGAGAGTCTCCCTACTCATAATGGATATACTCTGCTAGAAACATATTATTTAAACGTAAATTATGAATTCTGGAATATCTTGTAGCAGAGTTCCCACTTTGTTTAAAAAAAAAACTCCATTAAAACTTTAAGTACATGAGGTGTCTTAGTGGCAAGATCTGTAAATTGCGAAAAATAGGCAAAGAATGAGCAAAGCGATTTTTTTCCACAGATTATTCTTATCAAATGTTTTTACGCAAGCAATACTTACTTACTTACTTAGATGGCGCTACAGTCCGGGGTGGACCTGGGCCTCAACCAACACGCCTCTCCAGTTAGCACGATCTTTGGCTAACTGCCTCCAGTTGCGCACTCCAAGTTGGTTGAGGTCCCCTTCGACTTGTGCGCGCCACCTAAGGCGAGGTCTTCCTCTACTGCGTTGTCCCTCCGGGTTGGAATGGAAGACTCTTCGGGCTGGAGCGTTGGTGTCCATTCGCTCTACATGTCCTAGCCATCTTAGTCGACTGATACGTACTTTTCTGACCAAGTCGATGTCGCTGTACAGCTCGTAGAGTTCGCTGTTAAATCTCCTCCTCCAAAGCCCGTCAACGCAAACGGGACCGAAAATCACTCGAAGAATTTTGCGTTCGAAGCGACCAAGGAGATCTTCATCCGCTTTTGACAACGTCCATGATTCTGCGCCATAAAGCAGGACTGGGATGATGAGGGTCTTATATAGAGTCTCCTTGGTGCTTCTCGACAAGGCCTTACTAATCAATTGCCTTCTTAGGCCAAAGTAACAGCGGTTGGCAAGTGTAATTCTTCGCTTGATTTCTGATGTGATGTCATTTTCAGAATTAATAGCGGAGCCGAGGTAGACAAAGTCCCGAACTACCTCAAAGTTATAGCTGTCTATCGTGACGTTCTGTCCGATTCGTCGATGTTGTGTGTCCCTTCTCGTTGACAGCATATACTTTGTTTTGCCCTCGTTCACCACTAAACCCATTTTTGCCGCCTCTGTACTGATACTTACAAACGCACCAGTGACAGCTCGCTGTGTCTGCCAATGATGTCGATGTCGTCAGCGTATGCAAGTAGTTGCACAGACTTTTGGAAAATTGTGCCCCTGGTGTTGGCTTGCGAGTTTCGAACAATTTTCTCAAGAATGATGTTGAAAAAGTCACACGACAGCGCATCACTAAATCCTTTTTTGACATCAAAGGTCTCGGTGAGATTGTTTTCAACCTTTACGGAGCAGCGAGCGTTCTCCATCGTCATTCTGCACAATTTGACAAGTTTGGCAGGGATGCCAAAACTAGACATGGCTCTGTATAGCTCGTCTCTATAAATGCTGTCATATGCGGCTTTAAAATCGATAAATAGGTGATGAGTATCGATTTGGACTTCTTGGGTTTTCTCCAGGATCTGCCGTAGTGTGAATATTTGGTCGGTTGTGGACTTACCGGGCCTAAAACCGCACTGATAGGGTCCAATCAGTTCGTTGACAAATGGTTTCACGCGTTCACACAGTACGGAAGACAGGATTTTGTAAGCGATGTAAAGGAGACTGATGCCTCTATAGTTGGCGCAGTTTACAGGGTCTTCTTTCTTATGGATCGGGCAAACAATGCTGAGGCTCCATTCTTCAGGCATACTTTCCTCTGACCAAATTTTAGAAACGAGTTGGTGTATGCTCTCTACCAAGTCATCCCCTGCTGCCTTAAAAAGCTCGGCCGATAAACCGTCCGGTCCTACAGCTTTGTTGGACTTCAGCTTGGAAATTGCTATCCTTACCTCATTTTGGTCAGGTGGACGGAAGTCTCGGCTTTCATCGCCCAGGTTGAATGGTTCATTCTGCCTGACAGCGGAATTTGTGTCGTCTTCGCCGTTTTACAGTCTACAGAAATGGTTTTTCCATGTCCTCAGCACCGACTGTGACTCTACTACAAGGTTTCCTTGTTCGTCTCTACAGGTCTCTGTTCGGGTCTTGTTCCCGTGACACGTTCTTTTTACCTTTTGGTAAAACTTCCGAACATTGTTCCTGGAGTAGCACCTCTCTATTTCCTCGATCGCGCGCTTCTCATGCTCTTTCTTTTTCCTCCGGAGAAGCCGGTAGAGCTCACGAGCTGCTCTCGTCCTTCTCTGCAGCGCCGCTTTGTAGGCCAGTTGCTTTGCTGCATGTGCTTGCCGGCACTCTTAATCAAACGCAAGCAATAATGAACCGAAAAAATTAGCATAAGCTCCACCCCAGCTAACGAGGCCATATTGTAAGTTTGAGTTTGGCAGGCCACGTTTTGAGAACACGTTGCGAGCAATATGATTTTAATTGATACATTTTCCGAATAACAAGCATTGGGCCTCCGCACACGAGACTAATTCTGCCGACATAAAACCGATTTAGTAGGCGGAATAAAATGTTCTGCCGAGTTTGAGTGGTTGAACAAGGCAAAAAACTAATACATACACAACTTTAAAAATATTTCAATTTTGAAAATAATACTACAACGAAAAGGGGTTCATATATATAATATATGAATAATATTTTCCCCGAAATGTATCCCTTTTTCACAAAATAGGTATCGTGAATAATTTTCGAAAGGGGGAAAAAAATCCGTCGAAAAAAAAATAGGTATCGTGAATGAATTCGAAATCAAACAAAAAATTCCGTCGGAAAAATAGCTATCGGGAATAAATATCCAATGGAAATATTACCGTAATTTGCTACATGCCGTGTACTGGCACTTTAAGTCTTAATCACAAATCGAAATTTTGCGCTGATGTCTAAATGCACAAATTAAAGCGCCTAACCGAAACTGAAACTAATGGAATTCCCGTAAGTTTTCTGTTCAGTTGTCAGTTTTAGTAGAAATAATTTTCTAACCTTCACGAATAAGTTGAAAGCTCAACTGAATACTAGACTGATGTCTAAATGCACTGTAGAACATCAGTTCAACTGAAACTAAAATGACCGTATAAATGAGGATTTAAATTGACGACTTTCTCTATATATATACATCAAAGGTCTCCACCAGCTCTTCACCTATATAGATATCTGGTGCTGGTCTGTTTAAGGTCCAAAGATTCTACGTGAATCTTCCTCTCCAATTCTTCATGCTCTTCCATCGCTAATAAAAAATTATTTTTATTTTTTTAAAACTCTACTCTCTCCCTCTTGTCAAAGCATTCGAATTCGAACATATTTTCGAAAGTACTTTTTTGATTCCCGGGGAAAAAAATCCGATGGAAATTCACGATGGGTAGATTTAATTCCCGGGAACAAAAAATATTCGGGGGAAACATTGTTCTCTCGGAATTGCCGATAGGGGTGAATATGTTGAATATGAGGCTTCCAGTTAAATCTGCTGTCAATCACCAGCCCGAAATATTTGAAGGAATCAACTGATTCAATGTTAAAACAGTTGGAGGAACACTGACGGTTCATAGAAAAGTTTTGTTTACCATAGGAGTGAAAGGGGAAACAAAACGGTTTGCAGTCGTGAGCATGATAGCACAAGTTAAAATCCACTAGATTACTACATGACAAGTTAAATGACATCATTTTCGTTTTCTCCCTGATAACAAGCTCATTCAATGTAAACCAGTACCTTAGAGTTTGTAAATCCTCATGTATTTTATAAATGCACTCAAGTCTGTGAACTCCAGGACCCCAATTCTCAAATTGCGTATAACGCAACTCGTATACGAGAAAATCCGCATATGAAAAAAAATGGTATTCTCGAAAATTGTATTCACCTCTCGCATGAGGTAGAGTTTTACGTCAAAATATACCTAGTTTTTGTGCAAACAATGCCATGAAAAAAAATTCAATTCAAATTGGCTAAGAAATATTGTGGATGTGGGTTTTGATTTGAGATTAACAAAAACAAAAAAGCATTTTGTGATTGTGTGTGAATGGTTCTAATTTCAGTTAATAATTAATTGTGTTTTTACAATGGCTACATCAAATGTTAGAGGCCTTCCGCTTTAGGCTGCAGTTATAGCTATCAGTAAAATGTATTCGTAAGAAAATTGTTTCACTTTTTTTGAGCACTTAAACTTAATCGTTGAACTCAATATTGGTCTTAAATAGTTGCGTTTGAATTATAAAACTAATTCCTTAAAAAAAATTAAGCAATTGATCTTTAAATTTTCTAAAAAAAAAATTTCTTTATTTTTCCGTACGAAAAACTTTTTCTGTTTAACTTCTCAACCAGTTTCAAGAAGTATTCCACTGAATTCCTATGATATGCTATGGTTAAATGTTTCAGTTTTGTTCTGTTTCGTGTTTTTACGGAGGCATTTTACTGATAGCTATAACTGAAGCCTTAGTAGGTTTCTCGATTTATTTTCATATAAATTTTGTTGCACGACAAAAGTAATATTCATTTCTATTACTATTCGCACGTTCATTTTGACAGATTTTGTACTGAACTGACGTTTACCGATGTTCGGGACACGACTACGTAATCAACGTGATGTATTTATATTTTCATTCAAAACTCTTTTGGATCCCAAACATACGACATGATGTCCGAAAATGATTATACTGGAGTTTAGAGTCCTTGCCGCGAGCGTAGCGAGCAACATACCCCAACTTGACGCAATATAAACTTTGACATTTCGTTACGTACCCGTGTCCCGAACAAAATAGCAACACCCAAGAGCCTCTTTTTAGTCGTTGGTCACATGACCGGTATTCTTCCTTTGTTTCTTTTCATTTTAATTATCTTTGCTTCGTCACAATAAATTATTTCAACTCAGAAATTAAAAAAACAAATCGTTATTCGAAGCGCCAAACTCACAATTCCGTATTCGAGAAGCAAATGCGCCTAGAAAAGGCAGACGAGTAACATTCGAAGAGAAATTCTCGTATGCGGATTTTGAGAATTGCAAATTTCAGTCTTTCGAATGAAATTGGAGATTTTGACAGATAAACGTATGCGAGCATTTTTGAGAATTGACCCCCAGATCAGCGTTGCCGTCGACTTTTGGAAAAATGTATCTTTTGTTTTTGAAAACTGTATCAAAATTATCAAAATTTCTGTCTGTAAAATGTATCAAATGTATCACAAGAAAATATCTATTTTTTCAGTCAGTTGATGCAGAGATTATTGACATTTGACAACGGGTTTTAGCGTACTGCGCAACTGTAACTGTAGAGGCTTATATAGCAATGAATTTGAATTGATTAGCCCACGTACCATATCTAGGAACAGTACAACAATATAGAATAACATCTTATGACATTCCGGAGACAAATTTTGTGTGTCACAATTATGAGACTACAGTACAAATTAAGTTGAAATTCATATATTAGTTTGCGATTATAGCCAAAAAGGTAACTACAAACCGTATACACAAAGTTTAGGTTTTGATCGAGTGAGAAATTGCGTTAAAGTGAGATGATAGTGGTAACATTAGAACATTATATTTTATTATCATCATGCTCATTTTTAAAAAGCCGCATATTTAGTACATGCTTCGCCGATATGTTGACGTTCTAAATAAACCTCCCACAAGTCTTGATCTGCCGCCAGGCGCCACCGACTCCAAATCATCAGGGGCAATCTTCATACAGGTGGAATAGACATTTGGGATTTAATTTAACAACAAGTGGAATTCTGTAGTTGGCATGGAGATGGAAATTTGAAACGCTCTATTTTTAGAAGTAGCTGCCAGCAGGTCCCGTATTCTGGTGTTCCACGAAATACTCGAAATGAGAGTAATTTGTTGCTGAATTTGCACTGAAATATTAAAATAGTCTGACGCAAGTGACGTATTAATGTGTGAATATGAGTTAGGATATGGTTGGTCATGTTCAATATTATACCATGTTTTTTCATATAATACATATAGGCCAGTATGTGAATATCAGATTGAAATGCATTAACCATAGTCAGTTTTAATAAGAAAACATTTTGATATTTCCAGATTTAAAAATTAATTTGAAAAAAATTTAAAATATATGAAACAAGGGGAAATTTGCTGAATTTTCATTAAAAATTATAAAATGTATTAAATTGAGCCAAAATAAAAAAAAAGTATCTAGGTATGTATCAACTTTTTCCACGGAGTCAAAAATGTATCTAATTTGATACAATTATATTTTTGTGGCAACGCTGCCCAGATACGTAAATACTACGTCATGCAATCGGTTGGTCATTGAACTTTTGTTTAAGGAGAGAGTTGATACATATCAAAATTAAAAGAGGTCCTAGGACTGAGCCTTGGAGAACGTCATTCGTTAGCTTACGTGATAAGCTGGTCCGATTTGCATTGACTATTTGGTCTATATTTCTTATGTAAGACTTAAACCAATCATACATAAATACTCTGAATCCGCGTGATAAAGCTTATTCAAAAGTAAATAATGGCCAACTATATCAAATGCCTTTGTTATATCTATGAAAAGAGCTATTGTGGACTTATTTCAATTCTATCTCCAAGGAGTCCTGAAGATATGCTCCAGCGTTACACGGGGGAACAGTCGGTTTTAATTTCTCTGAAATTTCAACAAAGTACTTTTGAAAAGCTTATCGTTATCGTAATATTTTTTTAGAAGTCTATTTAGTTTTGTTTTTTTTTGCATTTCTTACCGATATAATATTTTAAATTAATTTTTTTTAAAGAAAACGTTAGTCATCCATGGTCTAGGTCTAATACATTTTGTATTTCTTTGGAACACCGAGAAATTAGTGCAATTTTTTATATGGTTATTCAGAATCGTAAAGGCAGCTGACAAGGGATTACTCTCGAAAAAAACTGGTTCCCAACACTCAAGCCTTAGAGGGTCGTTTAACTTTATGTATTCTGTCTGAATTTTTCTAAGGCTAGAATTGCGTTGAGTGGATGGTTGACTTGCATAAACATTCAACGAACAAAGATGATGATCTGTGATTCTATAGTCGTGTGCATCAGCGATAAAAATTGATTTGTTATTTTTACTTAAACGGATAAAACTATGATCGATACAACTAATCGTAGACCTTGGGCCAGATTCCGTAAAATGAAAGCGATCGAACGATATCGTTTCGACAATAGCAGTCTCTGTCTATTGCCACAGATATGATAGACAGGTTTAGTGAAAACGATATCGTTCGATCGTTTTCATTTTACGGAATCTGGGCCCTTGTTATGTGAGTAGGTAGGTTGATGATACTTTTGAGCCCATACGAAGCCATGAGGAACAAACAATCTTCAGTATCTTTTTCAGAAGTTCGTAGAACATCTATATTAATGTCACCTAAAACAATAAATGCCCCTATTATGGAACAAAACTCAACTTAGTTGAGTTGAGTTGTCTTCAATTCAACCCAACTTTCACACAACCCAAACTAACTAACAACTTATATACAACTACCGTCATCTTTGTTGTGTTTTGACAGACAACTTTTCTATCCAGGTTGTGTATGACAAAAAATTACCAAAGTTAATTAATAAATACAAATGATCTGTACAGGCAGAGCAGATGCAGGGTATTTGAATTCACTCCTATTACAATTTTTGGTACTCTAATTTTGATTACATCGGCAACACTCCTCTTGAAAATGACATAAGGGTGGATCTATTTAGCTAATGGCCGAGATAAACATGACTTTCTCAACATTAACATTTAACCCTACAGTTAACGATATTCTGGCAACTAAATTTGTTTATTGGTATGAGCATTTTGGAAAGTGTGGAGTCTTTGTGTTAGCTTCCAGACTAAATTTGATTATTGGTAAGGCGGTTTGTCTTTAATTATTCGGTCTACTTTTAAGTTACAGATAGAACACGACATTGTGAATAATAGTAAGACTGTAAATTTATATTGAAATATAAAAAAAAACGCTGAGAGAGGTTTCAATCGCTTGCGTACCCTACAACGAACACGGGAAGAAATCTAGTGAGAGGATTACGATCGATATCGACTGGTACTACACTCAATCTGACATAGTTCGCTATATCTCTATATTAGGTTTTGTCGGCGGTTGTTTTCCCAGTGCGAGCTCATTTCGCTTCGGACTGAGGCGGTGTATTGTCCTCGGATCTCATACATTGGCTTCGGGACATTCGGCGTCATCTTTTGACTTCGCAAAGAAGCGGGCTTGCTCTATACACTATACTGCTACTCTGTTTCAGCGCTCTATTGAAACGGCGCTGTTCCGCTGGTCTGTGCCGATTTGCAAGAGGTCTCCGGCGCGCCTCATCCGAGAGTATACTGATGTTGTATACGGTCCTGGATTCTGAGGCCGAGTCGCTTAGGTGAGACGATTTCTCTTCCATGCTCCTCATCTCAAAATCACTGATTTGCGACCCTTCCCGATTAGCAGACCCACACTTCGGCGAAACTGGGCCGATTGATGAAATAGTTGTGCTCCAATTAATACATCGATCTACCCAGGTTCGCCGAAGTGTGGGTCTGATAATCTGACGTCTGTGGGAATGTTCCAGTCAGCGGTGTTGATCCTCTGAGTTGGTTGATTGGGTGTTATTTTGTCGTAACACAAATGCCTATAGGTTGACAGTGAAGTTTGACGTTCTAGCTAGACTTTAGCACACGATTAGCACAAGATTCTGAAACACCCACGGACAGTCCGATTTCCAGTCGAACACCATTCATCGACGAAGAAGGAATTATCAGGTTCGGAGGGCGCCTTGAGGCATCAACTATACCATAAGAAGCCAAACATCCCTTACTGCTGCCTTACTCGCATCCACATACAAAAATGCTGATGACGTCAATCCATAGAGAATATGTATATTACGGGCCCCAAGCGTTACTAGCAACCACGGAGCAGAAATTTTGGCCCGTCAAGTGAAAAACAATCGCGAGATCGATAGTCCAGCAGTGCGTGCGATGTGTAAGAGCCAAACTCAGACTACTCACTCAAATAATGGGTAATCTCGCAGCTCACAGAGTACAACCCGCACGCCCATTCATCAATGCTGCTGCCACTGCTACTAAAAATGTCAAAATATAGTGTGATTTAGGTACTCATCGAAACATTATATCGGAAAAAATGGATACTTTTGAGTTACGTGCACTTTTCAGTTTATAGGAAACATAATGCGCCTTACCAACAATCAAATTTAGACTCGACTTTAATGCAAAAGTCGAAACTAAAAAATATTGCGTACCAATAATCAATTTATCCTCGAGTTAACGCTAATGTCGACTCTAACTTTCGAACCTGAGAAAGTCGTGTCTAACCCATGGTTTAAGTATAAGTGTCATCGTAGTAGTGTCATTCAAAGGTGGAATGTCAGTTTTTCAGCTAATATATTTTTATTTTTCATTTGAAATTCTTTAGGTAGCAGTGATTTAATTAGATTTTTTTCATAATTATCTTTAAAATTGCATAGATCGTGTTGGCGGTAGAGTGAAAGAATGAAATCTGTTTTTGTGTTGAAAATAAAGCGGCAAATAATCCTTAATGTTTTCTTTTTTCTTTTTGGTATTTGGGATCTTTGTTTTGTAAAGCGTCTTATTTTAATCATCTCCAAATGCGATAGAGTATGATTACCTACAGCACATTTTCGCCCTTTTCAACTTATTGCAGATGGATACACTTAAGAATTATTCAAGCAACGAAATGTGCTGTGTGCATTAAATTGCAATATTTATTTTCAAATATGTAGTCCATTTTATCTGCGCCCTGACTCCCGTTACAAACAAATTGTGTGAAACTATTGATGCAATTTCGCAAAATAAAAAGTCGATGGCGGAGGATCGAGAGCTATGGAGGGTCCACTTGAGCAACCTACACCCGCGACCGACTTAATGGACAAGCGGACCATTGAAAATGAATGAATGAATGAATGAAAAAAGTTTCATAAAAAAAGAAGAAAAAGAAAAAACAGAAATTATGATTTGATTGAAATTTTAATTTGCGCTCGAATAAAATGTCAGATTTGCGAAAATCGTACTAGCTTTGACTCATGTTGTACTAGAATTTGTACTAAAGTCGTTTTTAGTAAAACGTTCGATTAATTTGGTTATTGGTAGCTCAAAAGTTAAAGTCGAAACTAAAGTTAGTTTCGAAATTAGTTAAACACGAGTTTAGTGATTGTTTATTGGTAAGGCACAATGGGTTAGACACGACTTTCTCAGGTTCGAAAGTTAGAGTCGACATTAGCGTTAACTCGAGGATAAATTGATTATTGGTACGCAATATTTTTTAGTTTCGACTTTTGCATTAAAGTCGAGTCTAAATTTGATTGTTGGTAAGGCGCAATGTGTTTCAGTTCAGCCTACCGAATACTTTTCGAAGTGGCCAGGAAAGTAGTTTGCAATGTTTTTTTTTTGTATGGGATGAGCCGCTGTACTCTAGAACTAATCCTGAATACTGCGTGGACATTTTAGCTTAATTGGTTTATTGTTTTTGTGTTCATAGCCCTGTAAACTAAATACATATTTGTCTTACAGACTACCGAGTACCGACCTCATGCACATTCGGTGGTTGGATAAGACAGCTTGTTCTGGTTCGCAATACCATTTTTTTTAGTCACGTCAATTACTCGTATGGTGTGTTTATGGCAGTGCGGTCGTTATTAGTGATTTTGTGTAAACGTATCAAATAGTCCAATCATTAGTACTTTCGTTACTTTCCTTTCTGAAGGGTTGAATTAACTCATATATTAATCAAAATTTTTTTTATTGTTGTTCAATATTTATGAAGAGCACAGAATGAAAAATTTGTAATGAATGTTTAAATTAATAATAGCCCAATACATAATAGAAGTATTTTAATATGCAGTTTGTAAGGGCAATGATTAGTTACAGCCTTATTCCAAACCATTTTTAGTTATCTAGGGTTAGCATATCTACATACACAGTAGGGTGGAGTGAATTTTACTTTTGTGCAAAATCCACTTGCCGGGGTGTAATATTGTTGCATCAAGGAATAAGAAAGTAACCTAAAAAAGAAATTCCTCGAAAATCAAATTCCAAATACTGCCCCAACTCTTTCAAAATTTTACTCATTTGAGTCTTATTCAAAGCTGAAAGGATCCAAGAAGTCAAGTAAAATGGCAATAAAAACAGGTGGAATACGACAAATTTTATTCAAACTAAGTCAAGTAAGATAAATAAAAGATAATTGGAATATAGAATACATTTATGAAAGTTAAGAAAAAAAGAAATGAAAATGAAAATGGTAGACATTTGATGAAAATGCATTACTGCAGAGAGTAGTCCTTTTTCGTTTCAAAAAAAGGCATTATTTGACGTGACTTCAATTTAGCTCTAATAAAACCATCTCGTCGTACAGATCCACAGACTGCGGTTGAGGCTTCAGTTACCAGTTTAACACAACGTTCTGTAGCTTGAGTGTGGCACGGAAAGGCCTTTATTTTTGAAACTATATCTTTCAACATATTGCGATCCGAAATAGCGCCTTTTATAGTCTCGTTACTGATGGATCTCGTAAGTGGTGGTTCAGTTATATTGTCCCAGTTGATCATATTAACATAATCCAATGCGTTGAAATTGAATTCGGGCAATTTAAAAGAACGAATATGATTGACCTTATTTGAAAGCCGTGCTTTTAATATGCGCCTAAGTGCGAGTTCTTGAATGTGCCATCTATCGTCGCCCAACATAGCTAATAACATATTTTCGGGGTGTCCAAAGAACCCGTTTCGTTGGATAACAGGATCTATTATCTCTCGCAATTCAACTTTTAAATATCTGGAAAGCAGTATAGTCCTATGCAAATGCTGAGCCCCATAGATGCATGACGGTTTGGTTTTAATAGTAAACCACATCGGTGCGTAGACTCTAAGGACAAACTTTGTTAAAATGTTTAAATTTTCTGATTGTGTTTCTGAAGAAATATAAAGCCGAAGTATCCGATTTGCTGTTGTTAGCCATCTGGAATGCACGATTTTGCCTGGATTTCTTTTAGACAGACTTTCGTTGCATGTGCCCGAGCTAATAGCTTCACAAATTTCCAGTAAATAGAGTTGGTCTGTACTTAAGTCCTGTTTATTGCTAATATGTGGTAATACGCAGTTGATAGCTTTGAATTTGATGACTGGCATATCTTCGCAGCCGTACAATGCTTTCCCAATGGGTCCAGTAAAACTGCGTGGTCCAGTTGTGCTTCCATCCAGACGATCAAAGAGGTGTCGCAAACTTAACTCATTTGCATGTAGTTGGCACACCAGCCATTGTAATGGATGGCATAATTCTAGTTCCATAAGCCTTATGACTCCACCTTTGATCCCAGTATTGATGACAGTACCATCGCAGCCTATCGCCATGAACTTTTGAAAATCTATTGGTTGGACTGACAAAAAATTGATGATCTCTTTACTTACAAGACTTGCTTTGCCAGACTTTAAGGCTATATGTCCGATATATTCAGAACCAGGTTCTAAAACTAAGCTGATATGTTCTTCGGTTATAATTTTTCGACGATTATCTTCCATAGAAACGGTTCTATCTTTACGTCCATCAAAGAACACACCAAAAAGATCAGGTATTATAACTAATAGTTCATTAGATAGTAAATCTCTTTCCTTTGTGCGTTCTCGTCGTATTTTGCTTCTATCTACGACATTAGATGTATCGTTTGGCGATATTAAACCAACATCCTGCAATGTGGCGGATACAATGGCAGCGCCTGCGCGATCAGAGATGCCATATCGATCCAGGGTTCTTGCAACTACGGGAAAGTTCTTTACGACTGCTCCAGTTTGCGTAGCTGGGGGTGTAATTGGTAAATCAGGTGCGGGATTACAAGTACCTTCAAAATATGTTTGCCTTAAAGAACGACAAGAAGTACCAGGTTGAACTAACTCAGATTTTTTCCTTGCTTCTTGACTTTCTTCAGACTTCCGCTTTCTGATCAAAAAAGCCTTCTGTTTTTTTGAAATTTTTTGATCTACGCTGCCTATAATCATTAGGCGGCAAGTGCGTTGATCGACTAAAAAGTCTCGCTCAATGACGGGTATTTTACGACTTTTTTCACACAAACATAACTCAAATTTTTGGCATTTGCATGTGGCTATATCAAAAATAACTTGGGCTTCTTCTTTGAATTTATGAAGTTTCAGACGATAGCTTTCAACATCTTTTCTTCCTTTGTAGGGCTTCAATATACTGCGATACTTATCATGGTAAGATTTTATACGTGCCAAAATAGTGTGAAGTTCAACTATGGGAATTGATGCCTTTTTCCACACTTCTGCTAACTTAAGGGCCACTTCTTCACTTGTTTTAGAAACTAAATCTTTGTATGCATTTTTTGTATTATGGCTCACCCACAGAAAACATCTCATAACATCCTCATAAGTTGGTAAAACGATGCGCGGCAAATCACACCCAGCGCCGAATATAGGACAAATTACTTCACTTCTTAACAAAGCCATGATTTTACTCAATTTAGATATTGTATATTAGAATTTAGCAACCAAATCTTTCTACTGAAACACAAAATAACACTTGCCTCTCGTCTGTCAAAACAATGATATTCAAAATTGCATGGCAATCTACTATAGAGAAATTGTATTTGAATGCTCGAATTTTGGTCGCTTTTTAACATTTTTAAAAGAGGGTGGGGCAGTATTAAACGTTAATATTTTGAAAAATGGTTTTCATATCTCTTATAAGTAAGAGGTAATGCAACTTTTCCATACCCAGGACTTTTGATTAAAAAAAAAAAAAAAATTCTTATACAAAAGCACTCCACCCTAATACACAGGTACAAAATTTTAATTTTATATTTTGTACAATGTACATATTATATCAGACCACCAACAACCAGGGTTGTCAGGTTTTAAAAACCTAAACCTTTACGCTAAGCGTACAACATAAAACGCCAAAAAATCGCCAAATTTTCCAAATCTAAAAACCATAAAAAGCAAATGAATTCGCGCAACTCGTAATTTTTACGTAAAAAAAAAACTTAATGCAATTCCCCAAGCTCCTGGAGATCTGGCTGGCTACGACATTTGTCATTTTGTACACCTTGTTCCAAAACTTAAAAACGTCTTCTTCGGGTACATTTTCTAGATAAATTAAATAGAAATTAATTTTTCCGACTGAGCCTCAACAAGTTGTAAGCTTTTGGGTTGGGTTGGTGAAAAATATCCCAAAGAAACAAAAAATGGTTTGAGTGTTTTTTTTTGTGAGTGAAAATTATTAAAATAATATATAAGGATTTTGGTTAAACAATAATTTAAATCGCCAAAATCTAAAAATATATCGCCTTTTTTTGGGTGCGTCGACAAACCGATTTTGCCGTCGCTAAATTAAATTTCAAATCGCCTGTTATGCGATAAATCTCCACATATGACAACCCTGCCAACAACCCCTAAAAGGAGATAACAACCAAACACACACATAACCATGCAGCATTCTATATTGTGTCGATCGCTTATTAGTTATAGATCTATTTAATCTGTTCTGCGAAATAGTATAAATAGAGAAAGCAACAAGCCTCAGTAGGTTCTTATTACTATATCACGAAAGCAACAGCACGAATTGCTGTATTAAATAAATAGAATCATTTTAAATTAAAATTAAAAGCGGTGTTTTTATTTTCCTTTCGTTACGTCAATCAGAATTTACATATAGATAACAAACCCAATTTTTACTGCCGCTGTCCAGCACAATTCTGCAACAATAATGTGAAGTACATTATGTATTATTATTTTTTTATTTTCTTAATTCTTTCAACATATCCAAATTGTTTGTTGAATCCTTGTTTAAAATAAACTGTTATTAACATGTCTGTACATACATACATACATTATATTATTTACTTTCATTTTGTTTATTACGATTAATAAATAAACGAATTGTAAGCCCAACAACATTTATGCTCCTCATCTCAAAGCTAGAAATCAATCACTTATTGCATTCATTTACATCAATGGGTATACTCATTTGAAATGAGTAGAGTATACTCTATTTGAAATGAGTATACTCATTGTACTCAGTGTACTCAGTGTATTTTATAGCGTTAAAATGGTACATGTTTCGTTGAAAGCAATCACTCACTTGTATGCATTAAACTGAGCAGTGTACTCATTTTGGTATTAGGTGATAGAGTAGTGTACAGTAACTGTTTCTTTTTATGTGGTACTCATTTGTACTGTACACTTGCTCGTATTATTGCAATGAATAGAGTATCTACACTGAAGTAATTAGCTGATTACAGAAAGCAAATGAATGCATTCATGCAGACGTCTTTTAGAGATCATTTCAACAAGAGTTCAATAGGATAGAAGAGAAGACGATCACCATTTTAACTGGGCATTCTGGTTTATGCACCAGAACTGTCCAACTGTTCGTTATCAAGGTTTATGTACCTTGGGCGACATTACGATACAAGATCGTTCAGAGGCATTGTTCTCTAAAGTTTTTTTTATTTATTATATTTCCATTGGTACCCACGAGTAAGCGGGATTCATAGGTCGCCCGTGGTCCACACGTCTAACCACAGGAAGGCTATCTTGAGATTGGAGGTCTCCCGGTATCCGAAATTCGCAAACTAGCGGATGAAGCTCCCTCTTAGTCATGCATCCATCGGCGTTTGCTGGTCCAGCTTGGATTAGGTGATTTAGGGTTTACTCCCACCTCAAACTTATGGTTCACGCTGCTACAGAGTATTTAGTATAAACGAATATTAAATGACAGTGAATTAATTAATAGTTGGTCATCGCATTGTTGGTTCATTCTTAAGTGGACAGGAGTGTCTGATTTTACTAAATCACATAAAATTGGCTGAAAACTAAGTTTTTCTTTTTTTTTCTAACATGGAAGACAATATTTGATGCAAATGCAAAGTACCGGTACGCGGAGAGAGCATGAGATGCGCGGGTGTTTGTGGAAAAGTGTATCATAGCGGACCAAAATGTAGTGGTATAGACGCTTACACTAGTACATGCCTATTGGACCCTATGATAAAGTTTATGTGTGCAGACTGTGTTCAATGCATACACGATATAGATTTAGTATTTAGAGAAATCCAAGAATCAGTTAAAAAATAGCTGTTATCTTAAAGGGTACAAACAAGACTTTGAAGAATGTCTCAAGAGAAACCAAAGTGAAATAAAAATGTTTTTGGAATCAATAGAGTCGCGTTACGTGGTTAGATTAGATGCTATGAAAATTGCTAAAGAGACATGTGTGAAGAGTGTAAATGAAATAAAGAAATTAAATAACTAGTGTAGTTTAGAAGTCAAAGTGAGAAAATATGCTTAGATGTAAACAAAGCAAGTGAAAATATAAAAAAATGTTAAAGAAAATATTGACATTCAATTAAAAGAGAGCGCAACATCAATTTCAGCATCTGTTATAGATCTCAAAAGTGAAATTGCTTCGAATAAAAAAAATAAATCAAGTGATATAAAGTGTGGATATATTATCTAAATCGGTTAATGAAATGAAAGCTGAAATAAAAAAAATAATACTAATTATAAAAGTGAAAATATAGTAAGAAGTCAGAATAATAAATTATTTTCTGAAGTTTTAAAAAAGAGCCAACCATCTCTCATTGTTTACCCTAGAAAAAAACAAGAATCAAATGAAACAAGAAAAGAAATAAAATTAAACATTGATCCGAGTGAATTAAATATTAACGCGGTGATAAACAAAAACAAGGGCGGTGTTGTCATAAAATGTGCAGATAAATATTCAACCGAAAAACTAAAAAGTGTAATAGAAAGCAAAGTGAGCAATGAATACCAAGTGAAGTTCCCGGATATGGTAAAACCAAAAATTTGTATAATGAATGTGGAAAATGACGAAAATCCTGATGAAATATTAAATAAAATTCTAAAGCAAAACCCAGAACTAGTGAACAGTGAAATGAAAGTGATAAATATTTTTAAAAATAAAAACAAGTGGAGAAACTTAAATGTTGTACTCGAAGTAAACAGCGACAGTTTCCATAAAATACTTAATATGGGTAAAATTAAAGTTGGATGGGTGAATTGTTTTGTTAGAGAATTTTACAATATGACACGGTGTTTTAACTGTCTAGCTCTTGTAAAAGTAAAAAGGCTTGTATAAAATGTGGAGGTGAACATGGTGTTAAAGATTGTGTGAATATGGATCCCAAATGCATAAACTGTACTAAGATAAATAAATCTCTTATAATGGATACAAATTGCGATCTTGAAGCACGAGACAAAAACTGTCCGGTCTATTTGCGCAAACTTAGAATGTTAAGAGAACGTATTCAGTATGCTTTGGCCACACAAGCCACTGAAGGCAAAATGTGCTGACATGCAGTTTTATATATTTCTTGTGATCGCATTATATCTTCTTTATTGAAAGATACTTTATATCTTTGTACCTATCTTTTTTCATTATCATGTGATATTATTAAAAAGTGACGTGAGGGTGTTCTAGGAATGTAACAGCCCCCGAGAATGACTGAAAGATAAAGATTTTCGCCCGACCACGCTATTTAGATAAATAAATAAATAAATAAATTTCGATTGTCCCTTGTACGTGTGTGCAAATCCCAATACTACTAATTCATAAGCCTAAGTTTTTTCCAAATTGGTTTAATTTTAAAAGTTTTTTCTAGTTCTGTTTTTTGATAATAATAATAATGCAAACAGATAAACAACTTTGATTGTTACAGTTTTATTGTTACTAAACCCAATAACTTATATTTTCACAGGCAAATCCAATCATACTCAAAAGGTTTCTACTTCGAATGACGAAACATCAGAAGGCATTACTTCCCCATCTTTAAAAAACTCTGCAGCTGTTGAGCAACTCCTATCGACTTCCCACATTTGCACCAATTATGATCATAGGTTTGTAATTGCATATTTTATTAAACAAATAGCTTGCTTTTCGAAATTATTTATTACAGATTATATACATCATTTATATTATTATGTACTTATTTGTCAGCTCAAATATCAGCTGAATTAAAACAGAATGACATCTATGCATAAAACGTAAACCGATTGTAAATCTATTCTAAGTTGTTACGAATGTTTGGTAAAATTTACTGAAACTAATTGCTTATAAACCAATTTGCTCAAACACTTAAATTTCCTACAGAACCAAAAATGGTTTAAATTTTGTTTGAGAGGCCAACCTCTTCCGAATTGTCGAAGAAGTATCTTCCAAGGTGTTTCTTTCTATTCCGAGCAATAGCTTGACATTCACAGAGAACCTGAGTATTGTCCTCGCAATATAATCTCCTAGCGCGCTTTATAAGAAATAAAACAGTGCCCAGAAAGTATCCTTATCAATTTTTTACTTTGATCTGTTGAGTTTTAACAATGCTAAAGATTTTTTCCGATCTAGCTAAGGCCTCCTGTATGTGACCATCTTAGGTCTGCCCTATTTCTATAGTTTTCTCAAGAATAATTCTCTTGGTCACGACTACTGTTAGTGGTCTTATTCCCTCATTTGTTTCATTTTGTGGAAGCTTTTGGCCAGAACGTCCGCCGTTTCGCGACCCTCAATATAACAGTGTCCGGATACCCTACCCAACACAATCTGACATGGCGTCAGCTTCTGACTAGTTTAGATTTGACTAGTGCCTTTAGCACAGCCTGGCTATTAATCTAGATAGGGATATTCTTATTGGATATTGATCCTATTTCAAGTAGATCCACAGTTTTAAAAACGGCCAGAACCTCTGTCTGCAACACACTGTATGTGACCAGAAGTCTAAGTGGCACGTGTAGGTTTATATCAACAGCGTATATACATGACTCTCCTAAGTTTTAGAACCATTCGTATAAATCTAGATTTAATTTTCAGTCAAAACTTTATTCTTTTGTCAGTTCTCCCTATCTGGGTATAGTAAAGTGTGTCGAAGTCAAGTGCACCTAAACTTTCAGCCGCTTTTTTCAGGGAAATTGGATATTCATTGAGCAAGGAGCTTTATCCTACCTGGTCGGTCTTGAAAAACCCTGAGTTAATTAGCCGAAACACGCTATTACCTGATTGCAGTTTTATTTTATGTTTAACGGGAATAAAAAAATTGAATACATAATTGATTTGAAAACAGCAAATATATCTATGTACCAAACGCAAAATTAAAAAAAATTTGTAAATTAATAAATAAAAAATTATTCCGATTGACTTTAATGCGCTGAGCTCAAATCCGCAAAAAAAAGTTTGCGGTCTCCTACAGTTTGGGCGTGGCACCCCCCAAAGTTCATACAACACCATATGAAATAGTACCAATATTTCAGGAACGGAATGTCAAATGTCCAGTTATTTTATATATTTACTAGCTGACCCGTGCTTGCCTTGCGTCGCTCGCCTTTAGCAAACAAACAAACTTATATTTGGTCCATTTAAGATTACACTTTGGGTGACAACATGAACTATAAAAAATGTTGTAAGACGAAATGAAATGCGACATTATGCTTAACTAATATTCTGGGTGCATCCTTTTGTTATATAGATTTTGCTATGTGTTTGTTTGTTTTTTTTTTAGTTTATTCAGTTTTAGCAGAGAGATACCTATTACAGATGTTCATCTACCAAAAAATAAGGATCTTAAAAGGATTACCCAAAGAAAAGATAGCTTTTCTTGCTTAAAATTTGTATTTTCAAAGAGTTTATATTAAAGCTTCGGGATAAACAACACTTAGAGTCTTTTTATTATCCGGAAGAAGAAGCTATTGATTAGATCTTGCCCGTCGTTGCTCGTCGGAGAAAACACTTTCCCGAAGGTCTACCCCAATCTAGACTACAATGAATAAAACAAAATATGGCACATGTTACTTGTTATAACATAACAAAAGAAGATAAAACAGTTAGTTAGGAAAGTGTACACATTTGTTGGTTGTATATAAAAAAACACGATTTATTTATCCTGTTGAAAAAAGAAGAATTAAAATTATTGGTTTTGCATTGATTTTGCATTTGATCAAATATGATGTGATGTTTAACTTATTGTTTTGTATTGATTCAGATTTATGAACATTATGGCAAGTTGAATGAAGCAAAGTCAAAATAAATGGAATGGAGTGGAAAATGTATAGCGTACAAAATGAAATTTGTTTTTTCTGTATAATTTAAGGAATAAAACGCAATTAAATATAGCCTACTGCACGCAGAGGTGCTTAAAGAATATTTTAGTAAAGGTTTCATAAAAATCCGTTAAGTAGTTTCTGAGAACACTGCGAACATAATTGTAGCAGTTACGTCTTTATATAATAGTAGTAGCAATGACCGCGGCTCCGCCCGCCGGTTTCTTTTCTTTTAAATAAAATTTAAATTTATTTGAGTTGTCATTGTGCGTTTGTTTAAATTTTTCCCCCTCCGTTTCCCCTTCCCCTATCCTCTCGCTCTCCCTAAGTAACCTATACTAGATCCGAAGGATGTAGCCAGTACAATGTTGAAAAAAATTGTACAAATCGGCCAAATGGTTCCAGAGTTAGTCCCTACCACACCTCTACCTACCCCTCTCCCGTCATCAACTTAGTCCTTACGTAACCTGTACTGATCCGAACGGTGTCACCATGACAACGGTAAAAGAATTCTTAAAGCCCGCCTATTAGTTCGAGAGATACCCTTTACTTCCCCCCTTTATTTTTACTCCTCTACAACCAAAAAAATCAAAGCCATACGTCAATGGACATTATGCTTTACATAAATGAAAATCCGAAAAACAGGTAGGAATTGATTATTTATACCTACTACGCAATCATGACGTTACACTTTCCATACAGGCAGATCTCAAATGTATGTAGATATGTACCTATAAATTGTGGATACTACTACTCCCTTCCCATATCGTCTCGCTCTCCCTAAGTAACCTATACTGGATCCGAAGGATGTAGGCAGTACAATGTTAAAATAACTTTTAAAATCGGACAAATGGTTCCAGAGTTAGTCCCTATCACCCCCTTTACCCCTCCGCCGTCTCCAACTTAGTCCTTACGTAACCTGTAGTGATTGGAAAGTAATAAGACAATGGACATAAGATTTCACATAAATAAAACTCGTCACAGGTATGATATAATTATTTATACTACGCGATCATATCGTAACACTTTCCATAGCTGCAGATCTCAAATATACGTATTGTTGAGAAACGGATCGTATATTATTGTATTTATTTGTTTGTCCAAAACGGACTTAATTTTGTTTATTATTATTACATATTTTGTTTATGTTAAAATTTGTTTGAATCTTAAATCTAAAATTTGATAAATAATTTCCTAAAATTAGTTTACCAAACATAACATATCTTGATGACAAACTCAACTCAACTGTATTCGCCTATGAGAGCATTTTCGTCACTTTTGTAGCAACCACCGCGCAGAGCAGTCGTGTCGTGATCGAAACTTTGCATTTACAGTCCGCTAATTAATCAAATTAAATTGTTGATAAAATTGCAATAAATTCAATATTATAACGTTTTGAATGTTGAGTTTAATTTGAACATTCGGCATTCCATATCAAAATTGGTCCTTCAATACCGGATTTTGTTCGCTTTCCGATATTCGTTTTCTTCGCTTGCTGGTGGTTGCTAGACTTTCTGAGGACTCCAAAAGGTAAAAATTGCATTTCATTTTACGATTGCCTGTTCCTGCTTTTGTATGTTTGGATTGCTGTTGTTGTTGCTGCTAGGACTATTCGCTCTTGCCTATATAGGAGTCTGTTAAGACACACTAAATTGCTGGTTGTAGGTGTTAGATTGTGGTGTATCTAAAGCACGTGGTCGGTATTTCGGTAAATCCTGGTAGAAAGTAGCAAAAATGGAAGCACTAAAGCAGGTTCGTGGACACGTCAAAGGTTCTATTACTCCGGTTTATAATTTTGTTCTAAATATTTCCGCCGATACTGAATCCACAGTTCTAGAGGTTCGATTGGAACGTCTGGAACAGGCGTGGAAAGAATTTTGCCGAAACCAAACCGAACTCATTGAATTCCATTAGGAAGCAGGATATGTAGATCCTGAATCAGATTTCAAGGCTGTTGAAACCAAAAATCTTTCGGCTAAATGTGTGATCGTGAAGGCCATTAAATCTGCCAGGCAGCTTCCCGCGCGGGATGAAGCTTTGACCTCTAAACTAGCGACTCAACAAGCTGCGCTTCTTGAACATTTGGGGAAGTCTGCTCCCACAAGCGCTGATAAAAAAAACTGATTCCGAACTAGGTCTTTCAATACTGCGAATACCGCAATTCTCAGGTGATTATCGCGAGTGGCCGGGTTTTCGGGACATGTTTTTGAGAAATATAGACTGCAACAAGAATTTGTCCGGTGCAAGTAAATTTCAATATCTCAAATCGTACCTCGGTGTTGAACCGCTAAAGCTGCTTAATAGTTTGACCATTTCCGATAGCATTTACGAGAAAGCATGGGAAAAACTTGAGTGTCGATATGACAAACCGTTGTCTATTATAAATGCTTACATCGAAAGCTTTCTGAAATTGCCTAACGTCTCATCAGGTGATTATGTCCAGTTACGCAAACTAGTGGACAGCGCTGATGAGGTTCTTCGAGGGCTATCTGCTTTGAAGGCTGAAGGCAGAGACCCGTGGCTCGTGTATTTGTTGCTCGGTAAGATAGATGTTGAATCGCGTCAGGCTTGGGCATTAGAAAATAAAGGCTCCGAAGACTCTACAATCAAATCCCTAATAACACTCTTAGAGGATAGGTGTGATGCATTAGAATCTAGTGAACCAGTAAAAACTCTCGTACCGTGAATCATTCGAACATTAAGAGATTAAATACGGTCAAATAGTCGTGTCCTAAATGTAAGGAAAACCACTCCCTCCCCAGTGTACAGTTTTCTTATCTATGTCTGTAAGTTCCCGTCGCACTTTCGCTCGCGATCAACGGTTGTGCTACAATTGCCTTGGTACTAACCACTCTTCGGTAAGATGTCGAGTTAAGGCTCGCTGTTCATTGTGTGACGCTCGTCATCACAGTTTGGTACACCCTGAGGACAATAATCGCGCTAATAATCAAGAGGAGGTTCCAGTCGAAGCTGAACCTAGTACATCAGGTCCCTCTCCGTCTGTTGTAAGTCATCATATCAGACATGATTCCCGTCCTTCTGGTATTCTGTCGTCGTAAAGGTATTAAATGCTAGCAGATGTTATCATTTTGCTAGTGTTCTCCTCGATACCGGGTCACAAGTATCGTTCGTTACCGAAAACTTGGTAAAGAAGTTGGGCCTTCGTCGTCGACACGCGCGGTTACCTATCTCTGTAATCTCGTCGTTGGAAGCAGGTGTTACACAAGGTGCGGTAACCTTGACTTTAAGTTTTCGTTTTCACTATAACACAATTGATATTGATGCCTATATTTTGAAGACCATTACCTCGCTAACTCCTTCATTGCCCTTTGATTGTGGTCACCTATCATTTCTTACGTCTCTTCCTTTGGCTGATTCAGAATTTCATACTCCAGGCCCTGTTGATATTCTGCTGGGAGCAGATAAAGCCTGGAGTATTTTTCGAAATGGTCATCGTACTGATGAAAGTGGAAAAGTTGTTGCTCATGAAACGATATTTGGTTGGGTGATTACTGGCAAAACACCAGATAAAAAAATAGTATCGCTGCATGTAGGAATTGATCTTGACGTCATGTTGAAGTCGTTTTGGGAAATAGAGGAACTGCCTAAACTTTCCCTGTCGCATGAAGAGGATAAAGTAGATGCTAATTTTTCTCAAACCTTTGCTCGCGCATCTGACAATAAGTAAGTATGGTTGAGCTTCCATTTCGTCAGGAAAACATTTCGTTTGGTAACACTATCTCGGGTGCTTTGTCTATGTTGTATGCAATGGAGCGTCGCCTTTCACGTAATGAACATCTTCGGTTGGAATATTGCAAGTTTATGCAAACTTATGAGGAGTTGGGGCACATGGAACGTATCCCAGATGATGATATAGAACCAACGTCCGGCAGTGTGTTTTATTTGCCACATCATGCAGTTGTCACTAACAAGCTTCGTGTTGTTTTTAATGGTTCTCATAAGGATACAAATGGTGTTAGTCTCAATGACATGCATAGGGTCGCCACTTCAACGCAACTTGGTTAAGGTTTCGATTCGTTTTCGCTTGCATAAATATGTTTTCTCTGCGGACATCGTAAAGATGTTTCGCCAAATTTGGGTTCACCCAAAACATAGAAACTTCCAGCGAATAGTATGGAGAGCAACTCCACAAGACCCAGTTGTACATTACCGTTTATGCACCGTAACATCATCCGCTCCTTACATGTCCATCAAAGTGGTTCACCAATTAGCGCATGACTACCGACACAAGTTTCCGCTCGCTTCGCAGGTGATTCTAGAAGAAATGTATGTAGATGATGTGCTGACGGGGTCAGATTCGATTGAACAAACCTTGGAGTTGCAAAGGCAGCTAGTGGATATGCTGGCATTAGGAGGATTAGAATTGAGCAAGTGGAGCTCAAACTGTTGGCAAATTTTACGTGAGACGGAGTGTCAGGAAAAGGTTTGCATGGATTTGAATAGTACATCTTAGTGTACTAAGGTTCTCGGTCTGATGTAGAATCCTCACAGTGATACATTTACTTTTAAAGTTGACTTAGATGACCAGTTGTTGTTGCCTACCAAGCGGAAATTGTTATCCGAGGTCGCAAGGATTTTTGATCCTATGGGTTTCCTGGCTCCTTCTACCATTTTATTCAAAATGTTGTTTCAGGAGTTATGGGTTGCGGAAGCAAAGATCGATTAGGATGATTTCTTGCCGAATGATATCGCAGCAAAATGGAAATCCTACCGGAGGGAACTATCCTATTTTGGAAAACTTAAAATTTCGAGGCGTTCTCTTAATAGGATTCTCCGATGCGTCCGAGAAGGCCTATTCCGCTGTCGTTTACAGTCGTAGCTTCTCTGAAGATGGTAGTGTTGAGATTCAGCTGGTTGCGGCTAAAACTCGCGTCGCGCCGGTAAAGCAGCTGTCCATTCCCAGACTGGAGTTTTGTGGGGCACTTCTTTTGTCTCGATTGATTGAGGTTATTCGGTCGTCGGTGGATATCGACCCAGTCAACATTTATGCCTTTGTGACTCAAACATTTTTTTGAATTGGTTTTCTTCTCCTCCCAAAAGATGGAACACTTTCGTCACGAACCGCACTTCGGAAATTTTGGAATCATTGCCTCGGTCGTGCTGGCATCATGTTTGTTCAACCGAAAACCCTGCAGATTGCGCTTCGAGGGGAGTCGAACCCAAAAATCTTTTGGAATTAGAGATTTGGTGGAAGGGTCCAGCTTGGTTACAACAAGAATTAGATCAGTGGCCGATAAATCGCTCGTTCTAGGTGGATAATGTTCCTGAAGAAAGAAAGGGGCCGATTGTTGTGAATTTTTCGTCTTCCACTGAACATTTTGTTGAGCGTTTAGCAGCTAAAACCTCGTCTTTGCTAAGAATTGTTGCATTTGTGCTTCGTTTTGTTAGAAACTGTCGATTTCCAAGTGATCGTACTTATGGGTATGTTCGGTTCGCAGAGTACCATCTCGCAAAGGAAACATGTTTGTTGTGGGCCCAGAGTGAGTTTAGAACGGAAATATATGCTTTGAAAGGTCGCTAATGCTAAGGATGTTCCATTTGGCATGAAACATCCCATCATTCTTCCAAAGGACCACCGCCTTACACAACTTATTCTGAAGGATGCTCATCGAAAGTTTTTGCACGTCGGCGTATCAGGACTTTTCGCATTAATTCGTCAAGAATATTGGATACTCGGTAGCGGAAATCTCATCCGAAAAATTGTGTTCGAATGTGCTTCGTTCTTAGACAGACAACAACATCCCAACTCATGGGGAAGTTGCCGTCTTCTCGGGTGGACCCGTCTTATGCTTTTGCGCACACGGGTTGTGACTACGCGGGCCCCATAACTCTTCGGCTGTCTAAAGGTCGGAACCCAAAATATGTGAAAGGATATATCGCCCTATTTGCGTGCATGGCTACCAAGGCGATACACCTGGAGATGGTCAGCGATCTCACCACGGATGCGTTTTTGGCTGCTCTTAAGCGATTCATAGCGAGACGTGGCAAATGTAGTGTGATACATTCAGATAACGGTACCAACTTCCAGGGAGCTGCTTCTGAATTATCGAAGCTGGTACGGTCAAAGGAGCATAACGAGCAGGTGGCGGAGATATTAGCCGCTGAGAGCATTAAATGGGAATTCATTTCACCACATTGTCCTCACTTTGGGGGGCTTTGGGAAGCCGGGGTAAAACTGGTAAAGCAGCATCTTCGTCGAGTTGTGGGGAATAACATTCTAACATTTGAAAAAATGTACACTCTACTTGCCCAAATTGAAGCTTTATTAAATTCCAGGCCTCTTTGTGCTCTTTCTGATACTGATCTTAATCCTCTTACCCCTTCTCATTTCCTCATAGGCAGACTATACATGGCGATAGCTGAGCCAAGCTATCTGGAGATTTCACCAAACCGACTGAGTCGTTGGGAGCTCATCCAAAATATGATGCAGGGGTCCTAAGTGGAGAGAAGCTACCAGAGAATTTCGAGTTGGGGACCTGGTAGTCATTAAAGAACCAAATCTACCACCCTCCAAATGGTCCCTAGGTCGAGTTGAAGAGGTCCATCCAGGCAATGATGGTCATGTACGAGTGGTTACACTTCGAACCAGTAGCGGAGTATTTAAGCGCCCTCAAATTAGCCGTTTTGCCATGTCCCTAAAGTCCTTCAGGAGGGGCGGCATGTTGAGAAACGGATCGTATATTATTGTATTTATTTGTTTGTCTAAAACGGACTTAATTTTGTTTATTATTATTATTTTGTTTATGTTAAAATTTGTTTGAATCTTAAATCTAAAATTTGATAAATTTGATAAAATTAATTTACCAAACATTACATATAGTTCCCTATTGTTCGATTAAAATGTACAATAAGTAACGTGATTGCTCTCACTAATTAGCTGGTGGTAATTCCGTTGTGCTTGCAATCATATTCGAATGCAGGTTGTGCTTATCATCTCTTGATGACAAACTCAATTGTATTCGCCTATGAGAGCAAATACTGTTTTTTTTTTGGAGATTTGCAAGCTGCACATTAGCAGCATTTTCGGCACTTTTGTAGCAACCACCGAGCAGAGCAGTCGTGTCGAAGATAGAAACTTTGCATTTACAGTCCGCTAATTAATCAAATTAAATTGTTGATAAAATTGCAATAAATTCAATATTATAACGTTTTGAATGTTGAGTTTAATTTGAACATTCGGCAATTCCTTATCACGTATGTATTTACGATTTTGTACTTAGGCATCACAAACTTCTTATATATATATGTACTACGTAGACGAGCATATATGTATACATGTAGTTTGTTTTATGCATATCCATTCCCAACATCAAAATCAACTACGCCATTATGAGCATGTAGGTTAGGTTGAAGCATGTAGGTACAATGTGCATTCTGAATGCGCAGCGTGTGAGTAATAATAATTATTCTATTTTTGGAATATAAAACTACAACCCCTAAGCACAACTGCAATCGACGAAGCAATTTTGTTCGCACTTGGCCATATAAGATCTATTTTCAATTTATTATATCTCACCCTCTGGATGGCCCAAAAAGATGAATGTTAGCTCAAAATACTCGGTGAAGTATTTACTAACAATTTAAAGCATATCTTGAATTGATATACATAAATTTATGACTATAATGGCAAGTTAAGCGTAAAAAGGGCGAAATAGAAAAGTGTGTTTGAAATCTTTTCAACCCTTGTAGTACGAATTTTTAAAAACAATGAATGAGGCATGTAATAATTTTGACTTATCTATCAACTTTTACGTTCATACGGCTAACGGCTCTTGAGACCCTCTTACTCCCCGCGAACCCTTCACTACTGAGCCTACGGACTAAGTTAGCCACAAATCTATAATTCACAAAAAAAATCATGAAAATCGGACGAATGGTTCTCGAGTTATGGAGAAACGAACAGCCGGACGTTGCATTTTATAAGTAGTATGGATTTCATCAAAATCGCACCATAAAAACCGTCTTATTAGGTGGAACACAGTCCATAGTGTAGTTATGTCACTTACTTTTTCTTAATCAAACAATTCAGTTTGATCTCTATTTCTGCTTTACTATACTACCCCTAATTTCTTTACATTCTGTAGTAAGTAATACAGAAATAAATTTATTTTATATAAATCTTATATTTCTAGATGCCGAAGTCGAAGATTTTATGTATACCCCGGATGGCCTCAGTTACAAAAACTAAGCTGCGCACCAAAGGAGTATGAGGATAGTCAGTCAAGGATAACTAAATTCTCTACCCTTATAGACTCGCCATGCTTGGACTTCGTGGCTCTTAAAGAATTAAGTTGGTCGGGAATACCAAAACAGGTACGTACCAATAATAAAAAAACAACTTATTATTGACATATACCAGCACATTCTGGTAATAATCTATTATTGTTATATTAGAATATTAAAAGCCGACCCGATTTCTTGTCGTAGTCATTTAGCCTACTTAAAGTATACCAAATTTATTTTTCTTTTTACCAAATTGAAGCTTAGCGCTCATAGATGTTAGAGCACATAATATAATTCTGCAGCACCCGACTGTGTTTGATGTATCTCTGTATGTCTAGAGGACATTATGACTAATTGCATGTAGGGTTGAATTTGAGTGTGGAGTGGTGAGTGCAACGCACTCTCACTCACAAGGATATTGAGTGGAAATCTGTGAGAGCTCGGATCGTCACTTTTTAGTCGATCCAGAGGAGCCGCCGCAAGCTATCGATGCGCCACAGAATTCGTGCGGGAATTAATTTTAAAAGAGTTGTTACCTATTATTAATTAGATGTGTTAGACCCGATTTATACGTTGCGTGATTTCTCGTCCGATACATCTGATTCTCTTTTGTGCACTTACAGTGCATTTATACGTCCAGTGTTTTCACTTTAGTGCCTTGATTATCAAATTGTCTTTGTTTCCTTTATGTCTCATTCATCATTGTATTCAAGAGAATACAAGAATCGGATGGGAACTCGCGGCCCATCAGTGTTCGGCTAACCCCCGCACTTTTCACCCCCTTTACCACCACATTCTCGACACTAAAGTGAAAAACCGGTGCGTGTGAAACGGGTCTTACAGATATTTTTAAATTACATCGGTTACAACAACAACACTCCGCATTTAAGGAAAATTAATATTTCCCCTTCGCTCAGTCGCAGTACTGTCTCTGTGTAAAGCAGAAATTAAAAAAAGAAAATCATACACAGAGAACGTTGCTATTGCGTATAATGTCGTTTTCCATTGGTTTCACTGGAGGATTCACACATTTTAAAGTCCATTTGGAACAAGAAAACTGCTTCTGGCCGACTACACACGCGTATTGGTGAAACGTCAAAAATTATTTCACGCCAGCTGGCTTGTATAAAATACGTAAATTGCACTCGTTGCACTTCTCAAATAGAGAAGCGAAATTCTGGCCCCAGAATCAACAGAAGAGTATTTTTTGCGCCATTGGAACGGCTTCTGAAGTGATTTTCTTGATTCCGGACGCATCTTTTTGCGCAATGGAAAACGACAAGTATAAAGGTGCTAGTACACGATATGTAGCACGCCAGTGGCGTGGGGTCCATATAACCCGATTCCTACCGGGTTACCTTTTAAAGTTTCAGCTACACAACAATGTTGAGTAAATAACGAGCAACATAAAACACACGGGATACACATAATATGTATCTATTCATTAACCTGCACAAGCTACACTGCACCAACTCAATTCAACTTTATTTACAAGCACACACGGAAACACACACACGTCATTATCATTAGTACTATAGAACTGCCCACACTCTCTGAGCATAACCGAAAGCTAAAATAACCCGAAATAAGTCGGGTTATAAAATCTCTCGCTGGATAGAACAAATTTGTCTCCTTTCTCTTTTGTACACTTGCGATTATTTGAGTTGGGTCCTCTCTTTGTGTATCTTTTATCGCTGCGCTGTGGTGTAATTGAGCACATATTTCTGTATTTGATAAATTTGAATTGTGTGTGTATCTCCTATCGCTGCGCTGTGCTGTGATGTAGAATAAGTAGGTCCGTCAGTTCCCTTCACCTGATTTTCTGACTTTTTCTGAGGGGAGTATACTCTGTTCAAAGACCGCTTTCTTGCAATAAAATAACACGCTTTTTTCCGACTTATTGGGGAGATTTTGTATCTTGTAAAAAATAAAAAAAACTGATGTGTTTATAAAGATTATAAACAAGTCGCTAAGTGATAAATCAAGAGTGTTTTGAGTCTTGGCTATGATCTGCGTAACTAAATAAGTTTGACGAAATTTTTCAAAGAGTAGGTTGATGATTTTGCTGATTTTGATTTAAATACTCATTTCAAGAACTTTTATGTAAAAATAAAGGAAAATATTATAGGACAAGATATCAATCGTTCACCCAAATAGTTTTTTTGATTTATTGAACAAATCGAAATATGGAAGTTTTGCACTATTGAATCAACATGGAAAAATATCTTCATTATCTAATTTAATTTTTTCCTATAGAGTTTTCGATTTTATGGTTTCAAAAAAACTACTACTACATGTCCCCTTCGACATTTTGATATTTTTCGATTTCGACTTACCATTTAAAATTATTCACGCCACGCCACTGTAGCACGCCACATATATATGTGACTCTGACTAAATTTTGACGTCAGCGTATGGAGCCAATCGCTTCATACCGTGTACTAGCCCTCTGTATGCCACTCACATAAGGTTCGTATTTATTTTTGAATGTAATTTCAGCATTTCAGTTTGTGTCAGTGTGTTTTGTACGAGCAGCATGGTATTTAGTTTTTTGTGGGTCATACAAGTAGCGAACGCGACGAGATTACTTAAATTAACCAAAGCAATAAAACAATTTGTACCTACAGTTCTAGTGCAAGACTGCACATAGGGCAATAAAACTGCGGATAGCATCATCATAAACGAATAACCAACAGCCAACCAATATGTGCGCGCTGTGCTACATTCCGTGTACTAGCACAATTTTATGTAGCCAATGCGCTACATACGAAAAACGAAATGTGTTCCATATGTGTAGACTATCCGGTGACGTCAGAGCCACATATACAGTCCGTAACATTTGGATAGCCTCACGCATTGCCTTTTTTTAAAATTAGGCGTTTCCGTTACTTCTTTCATGCTTACATAAGGAATTATATATTCAGGAACAAGGTAGGAGACTGCTCTCTAAGACTTTGTCAAAATTTTAGAAATTTCTTAAAGCTAACGGAACTTTCGAAACCAATTTTGTTTGCAGTCACTAAAATGTGAATTTTTTTGTAACATTAGAATAGCCTCAATAAGGTTTAAGCGGAAATTAGGAAGCGTGAGTGTCGAAAAGCTATCGGGAAGTGATAAAACGGTTTTTGGATCTTTTCTTTGTATTAACTGTTAAAATCGGTAGAAAAAAATCATTAACAGTTGCAGGAATTGCCAAAATAGAGGCAAGACCGTTCTAACCGCACTGTGGCTCATAAAATGAATCGAAGCCTGAAAGTAATTATTAATTATTTAAAAAATCCGTTATTATACCGTTATAATACCCTTATTATATAGAAAAAAAGAAAGGCCGCACTTTTTCAGTTCTTTCTAATCAAGACAAGCGGAAAATCATGGGATTAGTTCCAATTCCACCCACTCTTTGAATAAAATAAGACATGAAGCTGGATTAGGAGTTAGACAAATGACCATAAGTCGGGTTGACAAAAGTGTTGGACACCTAAAGCGACTAAAGCTGAAGAAAAAACCACCACTAAACAATGCGCGTAAACTACAGGGGCTTACTTTTACAAAGTACCAGATGGCATGGAATACTGATGACAGCAGCAATGCAAACGATTGACGAAAACTGTCACTTTTAGATGAAAAGTTCAACCTAGATAATCATATCCGTCCGGTCCATCTAGGTTGAACTTTTTTTCATCTAAAAATGACACTTTTCGTCAAATTCCGCTTGTCGTGATTAGAAAGAACTGAAAAAGTGCGGCCTTTCTTTTTTTTTCTATATAATAACGGTATAATAACGAATTTTTTAAATAATTAATAATTACTTTCGGGCTTCAATTCATTTTATGAGCTACTGTGCGGTTAGAACGGTCTTGCCTCTATTTTGGCAATTCCTGCAACTGTTAATGATTTTTTTTCTACCGATTTTAACAGTTAATACAAAGAAAAGATCCAAAAACAGTTTTATGACTTCCCGATAGCTTTTCGACACTCACGCTTCCTAATTTCCGCTTAAACTGTAATTGAGGCTATTCTAATGTTACAAAAAAAAAATGCACATTTTAGTGACTGCAAACAAAATTGGTTTCGAAAGTTCCGTTAGCTTTAAGAAATTTCTAAAATGTTGACAAAGTCTTAGAGAGCAGTCTCCTATTTTGTTCCTGAATATATAATTCCTTATGTAAGCATGAAAGAAGTAACGGAAACACCTAATTTTAAAAAAGGCAATGCGTGAGGCTATTCAAGTGTTACGGACTGTATATGTGGCCTGCTACATATCGTGTACTAGCACCTTAACTCCATCTCTTATTATAAGTCATTCATAATTTTGCCTTCACCTTGATTGTATACCACCATACACACAATTATACAATTATCAAATGGGTGTTTATACTCTTTGCGATTGCGATCATGTGACAGGACAAACAAAAACAAAACCACACGATCAGATGTGTACCTCATTCGAAGAAGGGTTGATTTGTTTTATCTGTGATTGCTATGGTCAGTTGTATGTGTTATGAGCGTATGATGGGCCGATGGGGTGCATGCTGGCATGGGGTATATGTATATGTATATTAATAATAATAATCTTCATAAGAGAAGAGACGTACAAAACAGGTAACAGGGTAGGGTTGGGAAGGAGTAGTTGTTTGTATTTCATTGGAAGAGGGAAACAAAGGAAAGAAAATGCACTTCAGTAGAGTATAGCCCGTCCCACTTAAGTGAACATTTCTTGCGCAGGTCTCTTCACATCAGGGATTTTATTTTCTTATAGGGCCCATTCACGACACAGACACGTTGCTGCAGACCAATATATTTTGTTGTTGTGCACATGTCCGCGCAGGCCGTCTGTGTCGTGTGTATCCATGTCGACTGTTTGCAGCGACCGTCTGCGTGAATTCAAATTTTTTTCAATTTGTCTTGGTCTGCAACGACATGTCTGTGTCGTGTATGGTGAATTTTGCACAGACGAGCGAGAAAATTCACGGCGTAGACATAATTGAAACCCTCTCGCTTGGAAAAATCGGTTCCCTCATTAAAGTTTTTTGTTTAGTTATTAATGGATTCATTTTTTGTAGCAGTTTCATAAAATTTCCTTCATCCATTCGGCAATAAAGAAGTCGGATCGGCTAGGAGTATCCGCCATATTTCTGATCCGACGACCACGACGAAATGATACAAATTAATGTCTGTGCAGCACCGTGTGTGGCGAAGGCATGTTTGCACAGATTTAAGGTCTTTTTTTTTGATGCGCCAATGGATGTGGTAATTTTCTAAAGATGCGGTAGCCCGTGCTACCAACATGCACGATTCGCAAACCCGAATAATCGATGCCGGGAGTGCGCTTAAGCGTACTAATCCACACCCCACACAATTTAACCACTCTTCCCGCGGGACTGCCGTTAGGTATTACTTCGCGGGGTTGGTTAACATTCAAGCTAATCGTGTTGTGTCACCTGCTTCTGGTGTTTCAGCGCCTCTGAGGCTTCTGCTGTGACTTTTCTTAGCCTTTCTAATCTTCGTAGCTCATTTTGTAGGATGTTTATAAAATTTTATAATTCCGCCCAATTCTCTTCAGACTGCAACATGTGGTCGATGATAAGTGACGGGCTGGGTAAAGTATTTCTCCATGCCATGAAGCTTGGGCAATAAAATACTGCGAGCTCCGTGTCTTCATCTTCATTTACGCATTCAGGGCAAAATGGTGAGCTGTCGTCCCCAAAACGGTGCAGATACTTGCGATAGCCACCGTGGCCTGACAGGAACTGTGTAAGGTTGTAGTTACAGTCTCCATGGTTACGTTCTATCCATTCCTGGATTGTCGGTATGTCCATCTGCCTTTCGTTGTGCTATTCCAACGAGCTTGCCACATAGCTATTGACGCTGCCTTTTCTTCAGTTTTAATTCTCTTGATTTCACTGGCATCGTATTGGTTTAAAACTCTTTTGTTATTATTATATTATATTATTATTATATTATTATTATTAGAGCCTGTATGTTAACAATAGTCTCCTTTAGGTCTCCTTCGACCTCAGTGCCTGCGCCCAGACTGGGGCTGCATACAACAGGACTGATGTAACTAATCTGGAAAGTAGGATCCTTCTTGCGTATCCAGGACCACCAATGTTAGGCATTATGCGCGAGAGAGCTCCCTGCATTTGCGATGCTTTCTTGGCTAAATAGTCCACGTGTGTTTTGAACCGCAATCTATTGTCCAGCATTACTCCAGGGTATTTAACAGCTTCTTTGGACCTGATTATTTGGTTACCAACCTGGAAGTTGGCAAACTCTACAGTTTTTCGGCTGGTTATGAGGACAGCTTCTGTTTTATGATCGGCTAGTTCCAGGCTGGCGGTTGCTAGCCACTCCTTTATCCTGGCAATTGCTTCGTTTGTAACGGATTCAATTGTACGAATCTGTTTACCTACTGTCACAACGGCAATGTCATCGGCGAATCCAATTATCGTCACTCCCTCAGGCAGCGCCAATCGTAAGACTCCATCGTACATGATATTCCACAATAAAGGCTCTAAAACCGTTCCCTGTAGAACTCCGGCACTGACGTTGTAGTATTTTTCACCTTCATCTGTATTATATCTCAGCTTTCTGTTGCTGAAGTAGCTCGTCACTATACGTAGCAAGTAGTACGGTGTATCCATCCTAGCGAGGGATCTTCTAATGAAATACCAGTTCGCCGAGTTAGAAGCATTTTTAACGTCCAAAGTTACTACTGCGCAGTACTCCTTTGTCCCATAGAGCCATCTTTCCCCGTCGATGGCGCCTTTTGCAATATCTACTACTGCTCTTATGGCATCAACAGTGGATCTCATTTTCCGGAAACCATATTGGTAGTCTGAAAGGGCACCTTTTTCGTCTGCCACTGCGAGTAATCTATTGTAGATTATCTTCTCGAGGATCTTTCCCATGGTATCCAATAGGCATATTGGGCGATAGGACGATGGTTCTCCTGGAGGCTTCTTTCCTTTTGGTAGCTGGACCAAATGTTTGACTTTCCACTTTTCGGGAAACGTTCCTTCTTCGAGGCACTTCTGCATCGTCATCATAAACAGGTCTGGTCTCTTTTTTATAGCCGCTTTTACTGCCTTGTTTGGGATTGGGCGCAGTAGCGCAATGGTTAGTGTGCTGGACTACTGTGCGAGGGATCCCTGGTTCGATCCCCGGAAAAACACAAATTACATCTTAAAGTTTTTTTCTACTGCGCCACCTCTCGCGATCGTCTGACAAACATCCGAGAGTATGACTGTCATGAAAAAGCTTCTCAATTCAGCCGTTCGGACTCGGCATAAAATTGTAGGTCCCTTCCATTCGTCCAAAAAATAGAAACTCACACAAATCGAATGGTTGTGAGGAGCTAGTCCTTGGGTGTCACCCGCCTGTTGCGCCACCTATTTATTTATTTATTTTTTTTTTGGGATTCTTAAGGTCTGCAGCGACGTGTCTGTGTCGTGTATGGGCCCTATTAGCGTCAACAAAACAACTTTTCCAACCAGAAACTACAGCTAAAAAAATATGTGCGCATTTCAAACAACAAATATACCCCTGCTTGCGAAGACATCTCTCTCGATCGACGATCGAGGCATGACTGATTGTCCACACAGAACAGCACAGCACCATCGTTGGCGTATGCAAAAGATACATATTTACCCACCCCAAAGAAGAGGGAAATTTACTGGGTGTTGCACTTCTCAAGTATGTCTTTAGTAATGAAAGCCAGAGTTTTGAGTATTATTATAACAGTGTAAGACCCACTATTAAAAAGGGTTAAATTCGAATTTTCGCTATACTTTGTGATAAAGTAGAGAAAAGCATTAATCATTTCATGCGATCAAAAATACTTTAATACCCGATTTCATACTTCGAGCTTAAGTGTCGATCCAAGAATAAACTCAGGATTAACACAAATTTGGTTTCCACTAGGGATGCAACATCGTTCTTAAAAACATCGATGTTTGAAAAAAGGCGATTTTTCTTCACCCACCAACTACTGACCCATCGCACTTACGTCCATTCTTTCCAAGGTCATGGAAACGCTGTTAAATCGTCAGCTTATGAAATATCTTGAATCACGACAGCTTCTCAATGACCATCAATACGGTTTTCGTGATGATTTGTTGACTTATCTAACCAAAAAGTGGAACCATTCTCTCCACGACTTTTGGTAAAATGAAGATTGTCGGGCTTCATATTTCGAAAGCATTTTTTTTATTTTTTTGTTTTATTTAAATAGCTCTTTCGGGAAAGGCGAACATATAAGAACATATAACGCTTCATCAGCTCCCCGAGATGTTTGCAGATGTATGGGCCGAGCTCCATATATGGGAACAATATTTGAAAAAGTTTGTCATCAAGCTCTTTTGTTGAAAATGCGTTTTCCGACACTCTTTCTCATATTCATTAATGATCTGTTGTCTGTCACTTCTAATCCAATACACTCTTTCGCTGGTGATAGCACCCTCAGTTTTTCATATTCTTTCCCTGACTCATGTCCCTGTTCTTCTGGCGTGGAACTGGAACGAAAACTTATGCTAAACACATTAAATTCCGAACTTGTCAGCGTTATTAAATGGGGTACAACCAATAGAGTGGAGTTTAATGCTTCATAAACACTGCTGCCTTCTAATATTAAAGCCAAACCTGAACCCTCACCATGAATGCATCGACGAAACCGAAAGACTTTCCATAATCGGTATGCCAACTACAAACTCCGTTGGAATGACCACCTAATATGAAGTCGCCAAAAATGCAGCGAAATTCTTAGGTTTCTTAAATCGATGTAATACTTTACTCCCTTTACTTAGCTTCAATATACAAGGCCTTTTTCGGCATTAGCTTGAGTACAAAGCTCATATCTGGTCAGATGCACCAAAAACTTAGTAAATAGATGGAATTCAAAAGCGCGCGATAAAACTTATGGGTGATAGAATAAAGCAAAGTCGATTGTCAGCGGACCATCGGCATCGTAGAGATGTTTCTTGCCTTTCCTTGTTTTATCGGTGTTTTCACCACCAATGCTCTGATGAAATAGCTAACTGCACTCGTCACACATCGAATGCGCATCAGTTCACCCTTAAGTACTATAAAATACAGAGATTATTTTATAAGTCGAACAGCACACATGTGGAATGCATTGCCTTACGCGGTTTTCCCCTCTCATTACAAAAACCCCTTAAGATGGAAAATTTTCATATTTTAGAGCAGCTATCAAATCTCATCAGACAGCATATCGGTACTACAATAGCTGTCATTACTGGGTACTGCCTAGTAGGAAAGGACGCCGTAAGGCTAGGCCTTTTCGCAAACGACTTTTGGAGAGCTGTATGTGTAGTATATGACACGTATGCAAGTAACGACTCTTAAGTGCAGCACCTTGATCTGTTCTATCTCGAAGTCTATATTACAATTAAGAGTTAGCAAGTTATTAAGCTAGTCTGTAATAATTAGCTCTTAAGTAATAAACATCAAATGTATACTAGTGACCATGCATTTTTTTACACTGCGTATACCTATACAGGCTCCTAAGCAGCACAATACAGTATGGATGAAGAGAACGAGGAAACTATTCTTCACCTCCTTTGTTTCTGCCCAGTTCCCGTAGAAGGAAGCTTCATCTAGCGGCCTTCCATTACAACAAGCACAGGCATCAAAACCCTCCTACGCTTATAAGAAGCCCAAAATGATGGAAACTTTCTCCAATGGTCCGTTCTTTGTGGTATCATAATGGACCTATGCTGGTCTAGTGTTTTGGCGTTTCCTCGCTCGCCACTTTCAACCTAACTTAAAAGCGAAGCTGTATGCTCTGAATTGACTGGCTGCATGAGTGATGAGTCTAACCACCTCAGAAGGAGCATGTACGGCCGATAAATGCGCGATAGTAGTCAACGATCTCGCCATCAATTCGCTTTCCATAACTCTATCGCCATCGTCTCGTCTTGTTTATTTTACACAAAGTTTCAAAATTTGCTGTATCTTTCAAGGGCTAATTTTAGTAAAAGTATGCAATTATTTGCTATATAAAAGTGAAAATTGGTAAAAATATTGTATATTCTGTCATTCTTTATGCAAAATGAAGTGTTGGTTTGTGCAAAGGATAATCACATCAATTGGTTTTCATACCATAATATAGATACTAGCAGTTCCTCTTCCACATTTTGTTATTGTCTTCGGCTTCGTATCATTGCAATTGTCGTTTTCTAGGTTATTTATTAGAAACAAAATTGATTATTTATAATGTTGGATGAGTTTTTATTTATTTTGAATCATAAAAAAAATCTGTAGTCAATTGTTCACTTTACAATTCATGTAAAAAGCTTAGAATTGTCTGCAAAATATACAAATCAATGCAAGACCAACCACATAAAAACAAAAATGGTTAAGAAACAATAAAGAGCCTTGTATAATGATGAATTTACTCCTGACAGCAAAACTAAAATGGGACTTTATACGAGTACTGCAGCCGCTGTTTTTCTTATCGTCATAAACTACGAGTACTTGTACGATGGATATGCGTATAACGTTCGATGCCTGTCAGGCGGATCTGAATTACCGAAACTCAGAACGAGAAGATTTACGGATGAAGTAAATGATCGCTTTGGGACATTTTTAGCTTATTTGAAACGGTTTACAATTTTATAGTTGTTTATTAATATGAACCTGAATGGTATGCATATTTACGTATGCAACACTAGCATGGCGAGTATTGCGGTTGAATTGCTGAAGGGGAGGAATGCAGTTGGCAATTTCGTTTGAGCATTGTTTGTTAAAAAACGATGAAACAGTGAGAGATGTAACGTTTCTACGATGTTCAAGCGAATTAATATAATTCGCGATATTCGTGTCTCCGATTAGTTTCAACGCACGATTTTGGATCCTATCCAGTAAGTGCAATATGGTATTCGGTGCACAAGACCAGATATGAGAATTTTACTCAAGTTTGAGGCGAATGAACGCCTTATTTATTGTAGCCAGATCAGAAGGGGTAAAATATTTCTAGTTCTAGTACCGTTTGAGGAAACCTAGAAATTTCGCAGCATTCTTGCCGACTTCGTGTATATAGTCTTTCCAACAACGGTTGTTATGAACACACATACCGAGAATGGGAAGTTTTCCGGTTTCAGTGATGCATGTGACAGTCATGGATAAAAGCAGTGTTCTTGAAGCATTAAATTCCTCTGTACTGTCTAAACCCCATTTTACAATGATTTCAAGGTAAAAATTTAATGAACATAGGTTGCCTTTCCAGTTCTACCGCCAAAGAGCAAGGATGTAAATCCTGGATTGGATACGACTTTGTAGTAGATTTACAGCCAGTTTAATGCCTGAAACTATTTATCTACTATTGTTGCGGTATTAAGCCTAGTAATTCTAAATATTCACACTTCCGCTGATCATGGAAAACCCAAAGAAGTCCAGATAGATAGTACTCATTATCTGTTTACCGAATTTAAGCATTTATAGAGACGAGCAGCCTTATTTATAAACTTTATACACTCTCTATAACTCTAAACGCAAAAATATATAAAAATATATACTAAATTTTTGCGTTTAGAGTTATTATTGAGAGTGTATAAAGTTTATAAATAAGGCTGGATATATGCAGAGCCATGTCTAGTTTTGGCATCCGTTAACATGGACGTTAACAAAGACGGATGAAGATCTTCTTGGTCGTTTCGAACTAATAAGACATCCATAACTTGAAAGTTAATTAGGGTCTTCACCAACCTCGGCTCCGCTATAAACCGTGAAAATGACGTCACATCAGAAATCAAGCGAAAAATTACACCTGCCTCGCCGTTCAACAGTCTACAGAAGTGGTCGCTGGCAGCTCTTGTAGTAGCTCTGGCTTAGGCTTGCAGGATCTATTAATAGGCTACGTTCTTAGCTGCGTATAACATCCAGCAGATGTTCGTCGTGGTCGTTAGTGAAATCCAGCAGATCGGTGGCGACACTTCTGATGGCGCATTGACAGCGTAGAAACAGATCCTCTGCAGTTAATGCTGGTGATGCATTTGCTAAGAGGTTAAGAAAGACGCGGTTGGTTAATGCTCTGGCGCTCTATTGCGATAGTAGTCAGCCTCCGTTGGGTGTTGTTATGCGGTGGATATCCGCTATGAAAGCTTTGAATAAAAAGCGTGCGCACTTTTACTCAGTGCTGCTACAAGTTCGACAGCAACTAAGAATCTTTTGTCAATATGAAATTAAACAAAATGTTTTTTTCCTGGTGCCCTGTAACAAAACCTAAATTTATAAAAATCCGTTAGTTCGGCAATTAGTTATTTGTTCTAAATTGTACTCAATTAGTAGGTTCCATAATTCATGCAGTTATTAAATTAGATTTTAGGGAGATATTTTTTAGATTTTTAAACTTTAACTTGGCTGGACACTTAGCGACGACTAAGGAGTTTTTTCGCCTAGGTCGATTCGCTTGGACGCGATTGTGTTTTCAAAGGCATAGAAATTAGATTAGATTAGATGATTGATCGGGAGAGCCTTAACCGGCCCTGGCACTGCGGCCTCTCTAAAGGAGCCTATTGTGCCATCCCTGGTAGGGTCCTAGAGCCATCTTTTTACTCCGGAGACAGTCAGGAAGACAAGTATCTTCTCTGGGGGTAATTCAGCAAGATTTGCCGAGGTAAAAATTTCTTCGCCAAAAACTTTCTTTCTAAGGCGGAAGAGAGCCGGACATTCCATGAGAATGTGAAGAGAGGATTCATCACTCTCTAGGCACAGTCTGCATGTGGGTTCTGGTGAGACTCCGATTCGGTGAAGATGTTTTTTCATAAGACCATGGCCAGTAAAAATTCCTGTCATGATTCTTAGGTTGTTTTTACCCAGATTAGTTAGAAAACGAATATGGACGAGAACCTGCCTAGGCTGACTGAGAAGTTCGCATAGAGATACATGAGTTTAATATTGGTTTTGTATGGGAGATACCAGAACTATTTGACCGAAATAAACTAAAAAGCGAAAAGTGAACTTTCAAAGTACTTATTATTTTAATTTTAAATACTTATCTTATTTGATTTGACATCTGTAGATGAAATAAAAAAATAAACATATGGGTGACAAAACAAATTTTCTCGTTTTTTTTTTTAAATTATTTATTCCAAAACAATCAGTACGTACATTTTAATCAGCGAAAATAAATAAGTGTTTACAGTAACCCGTCTTTTATTTTTACTAGGCTCGCCCAGTGGTCGAAAATCGACCACACAGTTTGTTTATGCCCCCCACAGGGAGGTGTATTCACTTTGCCATTACATTTGTAACACCAAGAAGGAGTCACCGGAGACCCTATAAAGTATATATATATTCTGAATCAGGATCAAATTCTGAATCGATTTAGTCATGTCCGTCTATATGTCCGTCTGTTGAAAACACACACGATAGCGTCCGAATCGAGTAGGAGAATGAAATTTTGCAAGAGGACTTCTTTTTACCGTAGTCAGGTTGGTATTAAAAATGGGCTATGTCGCTCAAGTAGTCTGGTACCTCCCATACAAAACCAATATTAGACCCATGCGGGTATACTTTACATACTTACTGACATGGCAAACATTTTGCATTACTTTTCCATTCATACAGCATACGACCAAAATTAAGCCCACAGATTCACACAGCCACAGCACTTCGTCTGAGCTCTGAGCGAAGGCGAAATGTACTTGCATGCGTATTGCGTATATTCTCGAAGAATTGATGTTTTGTAGATACGTGCTTAACGCAGAAGGGAACGATATAGTAATGAACGCAACGGAAGCAACACACTTAACATACAATATGTGTTCAATTCTCTTCTCTCTCTTCTCAAAGGCAACGGGGACACACAGACATAGACTTCGGTAGAACGAATGGGAAGTATTAATTTTCTTTGTATGCACAGCGCAGAATGTTGTTGTTGTAACCAATGTAATTTAAAAACACTAACTTACCTATTTTGCAAATACTTTTTCCAAATAATTATTCTTCTTAGCACATCTATGAGTGGTAAGCTTCAATTTGGTAAAAAGAAAAATAGATTTGGTATACATTAAGTAGGGTAAATGACTCCGAAGCGAAATCGGGTCGGCTTTTAATATTAAATTAGATATGATTTTTAATGAAATATAAGCTGGTATCTAATAAATTCACCACACTATACACACAAACACGAATAAACACGTCCCGATAACGGCCAATTATTTGAATTTTTTCAAAGTTACCACAGATATCGATACTCATATACGGAGTCGTCGTCTGGTTGCCAGCATTAGACAAAATAAATTACCTGCTCTGACTAGTGCCCTACGGTCAACTCCAAAAACCGCAGCACTGGAAACCATGCTTCACATTTTGCCCTTGGATATATATACGGTAGATTAGATCAGATTAGATGATTGATCGGGACAGCCTTTACCGGCCCTGGCACTGCGGCCTCTCTAAAGGAGCTTATTGTGCCATCCCTGATAGGGTCCTAAAGCCATCTTTTTACTCCGGAGACAGTCAGGAAGACAAGTATCTTCTCTGTGGGTAATTCAGCAAGATTTGCCGAGGTAAAGATTTCTTCGCCAAAAACTTTCTTTCTAAGGGAGCCGGACATTCCATTAGAATGTGAAGAGGCACAGGCACAGTCTACATGTGGGGTCTGGTGAGACTCCGATTCGGTGAAGGTGTTTTTTCATAAGACCATGGCCAGTAATAATTCCTGTCAGGATTCTTAGGTTGTTTTTACCCAGATTCGTTAGAAAATATGATTTTCTGGGGGAGAATTTTGGGAAGAACTGTTTGGTGCAGTTCTGCCCATGTGTTTTAAGCCAGAGTTCATTAGATTCGATTTGAGCTAAGCTCCTAATGTATTCCCTGAAGCATCCCTTACTGACACCGCAGAAGGGTTCAGGTCCGACGAGTGGCGTTGTCGCACCGACTTTGGCCAGAGAGCCAGCCGTTTCGTTTCCAGTAAATCCCCTGTGGGCTGGAATCCAGTGTAGGATGACTATGTTTTTCTTTGCTAGTTCGTAGATGGCCATGTAAGTTTCTAGGATCAGCTTCGATTTTATAACAGATGAGTTCAGAGCTTTAAAAGCAGCTTGACTGTCTGAGAAGATAAATATGGTTTTACCACTTGTGTTAGAACATAAATTTATTGTAGCGCAGTGGTTGATGGCAAGGACTTCAGCCTGGAATATGGACGAGAACCTTGAGGTGATTCTCCAAAAATGCTAGATTCAGTCCCTGAATCCATCGCGACTTGATCTAGTCTGGTACACAGACGGTTCCAAGATGGATTCAGGGACTGAATCTAGCATTTTGGGTTTGTATTTTTCCCATTCTTCCCTTGGCGGGATCATGATAGAGAAGTTTTTATGAAAGCCATATTCCGGTAACATGTCGTTTAGAAACATGCTGAACGCTCTTTCAGGCTCCATAGTGTCAATTAAAGACAGGTGACCTCCATGATAGGAATAGGGGTCGATATTATTCGAATGGAATAGGCGATGAATGCTTAGTCTTGCTTCCATTTGAATGTGTACTTGAATAGGTAATAAGCCTAGGATGACATTCAGTGCAGTGGTCGGTGTGGAGCGTTGACAGCTCGTCATGCAATTTCCGGCTATACGTTGAATCCGTTCTAGCTTTTTAACTGTAGTGACTTCGTTAGTCTTTGTCCACCAGACCACGGCAGCGTAGGTGATCGCTGGTCTTACCACAAGCGAATATAGCCAGTACATCATCCGGGGTCTTATACCCCAATTGTTACCGCAGACTCGACGGCAGATCCAAAGAGATGTGGTTGCTCTGTTTGCGATGCGTTCCATTTGTGGATTTCATGATAGTTTACTGTCAAGGATGATTCCCAGATATTTGGCTTCCCGTCTGAATCTTCGGGTCTGAATTACTCTTTTATTAAGCATAGCCATTATCCATCTCCCTATGATTGGGGACAAATTCATGTTGGTGGACTCAAAGAATGTGTAATTGAAGGCTCCTTTAATATCCAGGAAAGCGACAAGGGAGATTTCCTTTCGATTGATGGAGTAGTTCATTTTAGTTACTAAGTCATTGAGTGCTGACTGGGTAGATTTACCTGGTTGATAGGTATGTTGGGATGAGCGGAAAGTTTCGAAGTGCTTTGTCTCTTATGTGTCTATCAACTAGTTTCTCCATGCTTTTAGGATAAAAGACATGAGGCTGATGGGGCGATAGGATTTCGAAATTGAATCCGAGTTTCTTCCTGTCTTGTGTCTGACGGCCATTCTCATCGGTTAGTGTTCCTAATGTGACGGTTTTGTTAGAGGCAAGAACTTTGTGTAGCCGGCAGCTGGAAGGTATGTCAGATATATCTTCAAAGAACCGGTTAGATGATTCTTTTTTTTTGCCTTTTTTATTTCTTTGTTTTAGTTGGTAAGCGCAGTAGAGCAGGTTTGCCAATCACCATTGCGTTTTTCTTTGTTGAAAAGTTTCCTTACTCTAGATCTGTGTTTTTCGAGATCTTTACTCCACCATACTGTTCCCTTTTAATCTTTTTAGTCTTAAGTGGGCAGTTGTCCTCGTAGGCAGAGATGATGGAGGATCTAACTAGTTCGGCATGAGCAAGACGGTTCAGAGGACACATGCCAGTTGAAGACGAGGTGGTTAGATGGAGAGGTTGACAGAATCATGTCTAGCACTTCTCTTCTAATTGAGGGGTGGTTTATATCCGTACTCTCCCATATGGTGTGATGCGCATTAGAGTCGCAGCCAAGCACAATATCTGTCTTGGATCGCTGTGCATATCGTATCAGGTTTTCGACTTCCACGGGAGGGCATGCGGTTGAGTCACTAGGGAAGTAAGCGGATGCTATGATTACTTCTTTACTTCTTTAGTGCTGTTGGTCTTCACAATGGCTGCTGTGAGGTCACTGGAAATGAACTCTGCCAATGGGAAGATATTTTTTTGTTATTATTAAAAATAATACATGTTCTAGGTCTAGTGGATGTGGTAGAATATAGGATCCTACCTGTTGGTGTTGACAGTCCTATTATTTTGCCTTTGTGCTAGTCCATGGTTCCTGCACGAGAGCGATGTTCAGACCGTTTGAGTTCATGGTCTTGATCAAGACTGTCGAGGCCGTCTTGGCGTGGTGAAGGTTGATTTGGACAACTTTGATGTTTGTTTATTATTAGAAGGAACTCTTGTGTGTGAGCTCCCTCCTCTTCCTCCGTCTCGTATCTGCTGCAATCTGCCTTTCAGAAGGCTACGGGCAGAGCCAGGCAATGTTTGTCTGGGGTTTTGTCGCGTTTGTTTCCGAGCCGGGTTTGGGGTTTTAAGAGCTAGCAGTGGGGGCAGAGGAGGACTTATCCCCTTTGCCTGACTGTTGCATCTGAGGCATCAGAGCCGTCGAGGGACCGGGTTGGACCGTTCCTTCAGCAGACTTTGTAGTCGCAATGATTGACTCTGATTTAGTGATTCCGGAAGTTCCTGGAGTGCGGCGGTGGAGCATGTGGGAAGCGGTGGGGCAGCCTCCCTTGGCACTTGTTCGTTGCTGGTTGACTGCTTGGGATTGGATGACGTCAGAGAGTAAGGATTCTTTTTGATCCTGAACTGAACCCGTTTCATGTTATAGAACGGCTGACAGTTCAGGTCCTCAAGGAGTTTCGCAGAACACTCGTCCATCGAAATCGTCAAAGCTAGGCCTTGGGGGTTCTCCACTTTCCGTATAACTTTCCAGTCTTTGGTTGGTAGAACTCTGTTCTGCAGTCTTAGCGATCGCAGAATGTCTTCCGTGGAGCGGTCAGTGCCAGGGAAGTATGCCGTGGCCACGCAGGGTTTGGGAAGGTCGTCTCCTTCAACCATACGTAGCTTGGCACTCCCAAGGCGAGATGTTTATTATGGTAGCTAGCCAGTCTCTGGTGCTTGCGTCTGCACAATTTACCGTTAGCCACCCTTGTACGAGCAGCCTAGAAAACATATCTGAGGGCCATCTTCGGGGAGCTTATTCACCTCCCTTATGATGGCTTCTTCCACTGCTTTTTATGTACAGTCTCAAGGTGACCTTCTGGAAAGTTGTCCAGTAGGAGCCCTACCTTTATAGTTCCTACTTCGTCCGCAAACAGTGGGGCATTTGGTTTTGCTATTTTGTTGGGACCTGCAGGTGAGTTGGTACTAGACAGTGGACGCTTGTTGGTCGCGTTTGTTTCACTGGAGGATGGGTCGTTGAGGACTTTCTCCAATGCCTCGTTGTGCGCTAGGCCGTCTGCAATAAGGCGCCTTAGCTTCTTCTTGTTGGACGTGCTTAATCGTTTGCGTCGTAGGGACAGTCTTTCCATCCCTAATCCTTTAATGGATTCGGTTTCAGGGGCGTCGGAGCAGCTCCTGTAGGTGTCTTCTGTGTGCGCAGAGCTCACAGTGCCGACGGATTCACCGTCGCTGTCGACTGGCGGTCGTACAGAACGGACTTTCCGTTCATCCCGATTTGGTTTAGCTGTTGGCTGACAGACAGGGATAAGGATGTCCTTATCTCCATCAGTTGGGTTTGTTTTTAATTTTATTTTATAAGTGCGACTTTATTTTCATTGTTTTACATTTTATATAATTAAGTGTTGGCATCGCACGGTGCCGATACTACACTAGGGAAATAATCTGTCCATCCGCGCAGAGCCCCGCATGCGCAGACAAGGCTAAATGAAACCGGATGTCGCCCTGTATCCGGAGTACGCCGTTAGAGACCGAGCTAGTTTTATGGGGCCCCCAGCCTGGCCGGTCGTCGGCACGGTACGGTTAACACCACTAACCCAGCCCCAGTGGAAGAGGAGGGGAAGGAGAAGGAAATGGAGAGGATAATGACGGGGTTTAATACACACTCACGTGGTGCATTATGATCTAGTGATATGTTAATATCCCAGACCTACGGGTTTGATTAGAGTTGTCAGTAGAACATACATCGGAACTCTTGTCGGAATACTAACAGGCCACTGTGTACTAGGAAGACATGCCGCAAGGCTTGGAGTCACCGGTAATGACTTTTGTCGCAGTTGCGTGGATGAGGAGGCGAAGGAAACACCCTTCCACCTACTATGTAACTGCCCGGCGCTATCCTCGTTTCTAATCGAAACTCCAGGACAGTACTTTTTCGGGAGCGTGCTGATATGGCCGAAACAGATATCAGCAAAATATGGAAATTTCTCCAAAATTCGAAATGGTTCCAAGAGTAGCGAAAATAACAGACTCTGCTTATGGTATCACAATGGACCTTCTTTGGTCTAAGTGAATTACTCCCTATGTAATGCATAATTGCCACCTAACCCAACCTACCACAGAAATAACTTTTATAGTTACTATTTGCCAGTATGTGTGACCAAATTCACCCTCATTTACTTTTACATTGCACACATATGTACTTAAGTACGCAGTTTTCAAAACTGACTCTATGAAACTCTTTTGAACTCGAAGCTAGCGGTTAACCCTCACTTCGGTGCAAGAGTCTGCAATTTAATTTGCTTTGTAACAGCTATTTGCAAGCATCTGCTAGATTCGATTTAGTTTGTTTTCTGTTGTGTTGCTGTTGAGTTTAATGTTAAGAAAAATGTACTGCTGTCAATATAATCTATATATTTCCGTTTACCTAATATTAAATTAAGCTTTCTTTTGTTTTAGATGAGAGCGATTACATGGAGACTTTTGTCGAAGTATCTTCCACCAAATAGAGAACGGAGAAATTATGTATTGCAAAGTAAACGGCAAATTTATTGTGAGCTCCGAAGAAAGTATTTTATGATTGACAGTAAAGATGAAAATCAAAAGGATACATACCGACAGGTAAATGATAAATACTTCTTTTATATTTGCATGAATCAAAAAAAATATATAAATTTTATATACAGACCTCTAAATATGTGGCCTAATACATACTAATACTTAGTAGTACCTTCAACCGTTCGGACGTGTTTTTGTTTTGCTCCCGCTTCGCGACTTTAAATAAATTTAATTTCAATTTATTTATTTGCATACTTGCAACTTTTTCCCCTAAACCTAATAATTGGACATTGCCTTCCACCTAGTTCGCGAAACATTTGACCCAATTTAAGAACTATGTCAAAACAGTGCGGTAATACAGATTGTGTGTCAACATCGCAAGACTTTAGTGCTGATTGGGTAAATTGTAATGGACTATGCGGAAAATCATTTCATGCTCTCTGCATAGGGCTAAGTAAGCGCTCCATTACATACCTGAATGACTATAGCAATAATTTCCTTTTCTTCTGTGATGAATGCAAGGGCATATCACTTTCCCACGTCATGCTCGCGATAAAATGCATTAGTGACTCCCTTAATATAAATTCCTCTGACTGCAAATTGTTTTACAAACAAATCGGGTCACAATTTGCAAAGTATGACGAATTGTTCAAGAGCGTGGAAGAAATATCTAATAGCCTAGATGTCTCCACCACGTTTTTCAAAACGAAATTCAAAAACATAGAAAAGCAAGTCGCAAGTCTCAGTGAAATAACCAAAAAGTTACCGGCTGATTTTAACTCGAAGTGTTTGACTTTAAAAAGTGATTTGAAAAGTGTCATTAATGCAACTCTAAACCCACATATTTTAACGATTAATGGCCATTTCAACTCCTTTCGAACCTACCTTGATACCAATTTACAAAGCCCTTCATCACCAAATGTCTCATCCCATCAACTCGTCGATCCACTACTGCTTGACATTATAAACAAAATCAATGAGGTCAGCAATGATGTCGCAGCTTTCCGACTAGTTATGGGCGATATTGATGAAAACCTTAGACTGGCATCAAGCAAAATTGATTTCATACCAGAGCTCATTCAGCCACAATCAAGCGCAGTCTACAACACGTCAATACTTACCGAAATCCTGGAATCAGCAGAACACGCAACCCCATTTAATCCTCAACCAGCATCAACGACGACTTCAACAACACCAACAGCCCCTATAATCGCAGCAATCTCCACACCCACTCCGACAGCAACATCAACGACGACTACAACCACAACAACAACCACTACATCTGCAGCAATGTCCACACCCACCCCGGCCTCACCGTCAACTGAATCACGCGCTATGCCACAGAGTGATTCGGTGCCCTTAAACCGATACGGTACACTTTGGACACTCGCCGATTGGAATAAAAGACTCGAAAAATTACACAGAACTGCCTGCGAGTATAGTTCCTTTATAATAAATAGCGCTCCTCAGCATGCAGACGTCTCTTGGATGAACAACTTTTTCCTGCAGAAATTTGGCATCTCTATCCGTAACTGCCAGATAATCTCTCCAACCAACACCAAAAATAATCAATTCAAGCTCGACTTACCTTCCAAATACTCCTGGCTTTTTTCGAGCCCCTCAACCGACGTCTTCAGCTTGGGAAAGATGACTATCAGCAAGTTGAACAATACAGGACAGGTGAAGCTTAGAAATAACAATAAGCCTAGTATTAAGCCAAATAAAAGAAAACGTAAGTCTAAGAATCATAGCTCTAAATCTAATCCCAACCCTGACCCAAACTGGAGCTTTAAAGTTGGAACAATTCCTCTATTCTCCCCTCTCACTTTTCAGCCACTTACCTCTTTTACACCGTCAGTAACAAATTTTTCTCAACCAACCACTTTTCCCCACACATATTTTAACGGAGCACCACCTCAAGGTATCCCTCATCACCCCACGGTAACTTCAAACCCACATAACGCCCCTCCTGCCTCCAATTATGCTGCTCATGTTACTAACTCTTCTCAACCAACCACTTCTCCTCATATGATCTTAGCACCTCCTCAAGGTACCCATCATCACTCCACGGTAATTTCAAAGTTACCTAAGCCTCAACGTAATCGCGTATCATTTAACTTGAATCCAGATCCTAGTCTCGCTTCTGATTATCCGCTAGCCCCAGTTAACTCTCCATCGACTTCGAATTACCCGAACTTCATACACTCCCATGTTCTCAATCCTGCCCCGTCTACCTCTGCTGCCTCCAATCCTGCTCTTCCCATTATTTCCCCCCATACAGACACACCTACCCCAATCTCCAAAGCCCCCGCAATTTTTGATCCTCTGCTCCCCCCAGCAGTTAAACTTACTTCCAAGTTTGTAAATCATATGTCCTCCCCCAGCGACCTTGATGGCCGATATATTATGTCACGGCTGAGAGACCACAGGCTATTTGAAAATGTTCGACTTTACCTTGCCTACTTATTTGATAAGCCCGAATCCGTCTGCATTGACGGTAAAACCAAAACAAACGTTCAGATATATATTCAAAAAGAAGGCCTTCCTATTGATCCTGCCGAACTACGAGAAATCTACAACCGTTATCACGATGGCTTCAACATTTCGTCGGCTACCGTGGACAAAGACCTAGCTGCCTTTGCTTCTCATATCAGCTCTAAACGTATCTCGCACCTTCAAAGGAGCCGTGCTGACCACAACAATTTTTTTCGTCCCTAACTCGATACCTGGAACACAGCCACCCCCCCAGCATAGCATTCCTCTAACCTTTTACTATCAGAACGTAAGGGGCCTGCGTTCAAAAACCCAAGCTGTTCTGCGCCAATCTCATGCACTTCCATTCGATATCTATGCATTAACTGAAACCAATCTGATTCCCGATATAAAGAACCCGGAATTATTCCCACCCACATTTAACGTCTTTCGGGACGATATCAGCCGCCCAACGGATGACGCCCCCTGCCGTGGTGTTCTTCTTGCTGTTCACAACGACCTGGACTCTTCTCAGATTGCCACCTCTTCGTCTGCAAAACTCGACTTTGTTGCGATAAAAATAACACTCCCCCATAAGTCCCTATACTTAATGTGTTTTTATATCCTTCCGGCCCAATCTATCGAATCCTACCAACTTGCTGTCAATGCGATCGATCAAGTAATAGAGTTATCTGACTCTTCTGACGACATCATTATTTTCGGCGACTTCAATCTGCCTCAACTGCACTGGGGTTTATCTGATGATGAATCGTTTTTCATTGCGTCAAATCCCAACTCAATCAAAGAATGTCTCTTCATTGATCGACTAACTGACTCGAATCTATGCCAAGTTAGCGGCATCTCTAACTACATGGATAGGCAGTTAGACCTAATCTTCACTACTGACCCTATCAACTCCTCTGTCTCGCTTTCCCCACTTCTTCTTTCAACTATTGACAACCTTCACCCTCCTCTTCTTCTTTCATTTTTTCACGACAATCCACTACAGCCCATACCGCCCGCAGGCCTCCCTTGTTATGATTTTCATAAGGCCAATTTCCGCAAAATAAACGAACACCTCAGCAAAGTTTCATTTGAGTTTGCCAATCTCCCTGTAAATGATGCCCTCTCATGGTTTTACAGAGAGTTATTTATTTCTATCTCTCTTTTTGTTCCTGTTTCTCGACCAAAACCCTTCTCTACATCCCCCCCATGGTATAATCGAAACCTCCGATCATTACGTAACAAGAGAAACAAATTATGGTCAGTTTTTCTTCGAACCAAGTCTTATTCTGATTATTCCAATTATCTCGGCTCCTTCCTTCAGTTCACTCAGGCCTATAATTCTCTCTATCAACGATATATAAACGATGCGCAAGCGAAACTTATAAGCGACCCCAAATCTTTTTTCCGATTCGTTAATTACAAGAAAAAATCAGACGGTTACCCCCCATCCCTCTCTTACGAAAATACAGCTTCTAGTGATCCTCACACCATTGCTAACTTTTTTGCCACATTTTTTAAACAATCTTTTGCCGACAATTCCTTTGCACCAGATCCTTCTTATTTCAATTACCTACTCAACTACTCCATTGGCCCATCCCTCTCTCAAACTTTTGAACCTACTGTAATTGAAAATAAATTACAACAACTTAGTGATGAATATTCACCTGGCCCAGATGGTATTCCCGCTATATTTCTCAAGAAGTGTTCCCTTGTTCTCTCCTATCCCCTTTCGCACCTCTTTCAGCTCTCGCTTTCCCAAGGCGACTTTCCTCAGATATGGAAGTCCTCTTTCATAACACCGATTCATAAAAAGGGATCAAAGAGCGAAGTTAGTAACTATCGCCCGATAGCCAAACTTTCGCACATACCCAAACTCCTCGAAAGTATTTTGTACGAATCCCTAAGCTTCCAATGCAAGTCTTTAATTTCCCCAAACCAACACGGCTTTCTTAAAGGTAGATCAACAACCACAAACCTCGTTGAATTCGTGTCCTCTGCCCTATCGGCCATGGAAAGTGGTAAGGAAGTTGATGTTATTGCAACTGATTTTAGCAAAGCTTTTGATAAGATACCGCATAAATTAATTCTTTTCAAATTGTCTGCCCTCGGCTTCGAACCAATACTGCTGAAATGGTTATCATCTTATTTGGAAAACCGTTTTTATAGTGTTCGCTTCAGGTCCATCCTATCCGCCCCTTTTCTTGCAACCTCTGGTGTACCACAAGGCAGTCACCTAGGTCCCCTTCTCTTTATCTTAACTATAAACGATCTTGAAAGGGTCATTAAACACTCCTCTATCTCTCTCTATGCCGACGATACCAAATTTTTCAAGCACATATCTTCATCACAAGACCCCTGTCTGCTGCAACAAGACCTAGATAGTTTTTCTATCTGGTGTCTCAAAAACTGCTTAGAGCTCAATATTCCCAAATGCCAATCTATCACCTTATCACGTAAGCACAACAAATCCCCTCCCCGTCTATACCTACTTAATAATCACCCTATATCCATCGTACAGTCTCTTCGCGACCTTGGCATATTGTACGACCGCGAGCTTAATTTCCGTTCGCATATCGAAGAGATAATACGTAAAGCCAATTCATCCCTTGGATTCATTAAAAGATGGTCAAAGGAATTCTCCGACCCCTACGTGACCAGATCTCTCTACACCACTTTTGTCCGCCCACTCCTCGAATACGCCAGCCAAACGTGGTCACCCTTTCAGCAAGTGCATATAAGCAGAATCGAAAACATACAAAGACGTTTTCTTCGATTTGCACTCCGCGGTCTTTCTTGGGACGATCCCCTTATTCTTCCTCCCTATCAAGACCGCCTCAAACTCATTGACTTGAATAGCCTTGAGGATCGCAGGGATACTGCAGACATTCTCTTCATTCATCGACTCCTATCGGGCTCTATCGACTGCCCGTCTCTTTACAACTCAATCTTCTTCAATACAAACCCTCGTAATTTAAGACACCCCCGCCTATTCTATCTACCAAACCACCGCACGTCCTACGGCTCCAACGAACCAATTTCCCGTATGCTACGGAAGGTAAACTCAAACATTTCCATTTTCGATTTTAACCGCAGCACTCCCTCCATTAAGCTCAGTCTCCTTAACTCTAAACACTAGCTTTAAGTCCTAGTTATAAGTCTTAGTTTTTAGTTCTAGTATTATAAGTTTGTATTTCTAGCTTGTACTAAGCCTAATAAATGGGGACATTGGTCCCCACCAAAATCAAAATCAAACATGATTGGCCTTTCTACACCATATATGATGTGCGACAATAATGCACCCACACCATAATGAACTAGCATCAGATGCAATAACTATAGGATTATTAAGCGGGATCATATAATTCTAACACATTATGTTCTGATGTTAATAACTTACTGTTTTGAAAGGCTTCTTGACATGACTGGGACTATTGGAATTTCACATTTTTCCTTAAGAGGTTATATAGTTGTTTGAGGTGATGTGACAAGTGCGGTATAAATTTACCGTAATAGTTAAACAACCCTAAATATGTTTGAAGTTTTTACAAATTCTGTGGTTAGTGCCTCAATAATTGGTCGTATTTTTTCTGTGTTAGGATAAACTTTTCCATCTGCCAATATATGAACTAAATAATTAAGGGACGATTGAAAAAATTTGCATTTACTAGCGTTAATTTGAACATTATGTTCATTAAGACGAATAAAGACTTCCACACACTTAGGTCGACAATCATCTTTGTTCTTCCCACCAAGCGCTCTGGCATCCACGATGGCTTGGTCTTTGAAACGGAGGTTCGGTCTTCCTTTGTCTTCTCGAACCTGGGTGCTGGGATTCGAAGACCCTCTTAGCTGGAGCATTATTATCCATTTGCTTGATGTGGCCGAGCCAATGTAGTCGACTTTTGGCTTTTTTGGACTACATCCACATCTTGGCACAGCTTATATAGTTCGTGGTTGTATCTTCTCCTCCATTCGCCCTCTTCCCACACAGAATCAAAAATCCGCCGAAGTATTTTTCTTTTAAAGGAGCCCAGTATCAGCTCTGCCTTCTGGCTTATCATCAAGAATTCGTGGAGTTCATGTTTACTGCGAGGTAAGTGAACTCCTTGGGCGCAGTAGCGCAGTAGCGCAGTGGTTAGTGTGCTGGACTACTGTGCGAGGGATCCCAGGTTCGATCCCCGGAAAAACACAAATTTCATCTTAATGTTTTTTCTACTGCGCCACCTCTCGCGATCGTCTGACAAACATCCGAGAGTATGACTGTCATGAAAAAGCTTCTCAATTCAGCCGTTCGGACTCGGCATAAAATTGTAGGTCCCTTCCATTCGTCCCAAAAATATAAACTCACACAAAACGAATGGTTGCGAGAAGCTAGGCCTTGGGTGTCACCCGCCTGTTGCGCCACCTATTTATTTATTTAGGTGAACTCCTTAACTACCTCGAAAGTGTTGCTATCAATAGGGACGTTTTGTCCTAGGCGGTGGACAGATGCTATTTTGTTTGTTGATAGCATGCACTTTGCCTTGTCCTCATTTACTTCAAGGCCAACGGATATCGCCTGTTCTTCAATCGCCGTGAACGCTTCTATTACGGCACGCTGGGAGAACCGATGTCAATATCGTCCGCATAGCCCAGCAGCTGGACGGACCTGCCGAAGATAGCGCCTTCCGTGTTGACACCTGCCCTGCGCACTATCTGCTCCAGTACGAGATTGAAGAAGTCGCATGAGAGCGCGTCTCCTTGCCGAAATCCAGTGCATGTTTGAAATAGTTCGGAGGAGCTACTTTCAAACTGCATGTCGCGCGTGTTTTCCAGCCTCACGCGACACAGTTGAATCAGTTTTGCCGGAATTCCGAATTCGGCCATCGCCATATAGAGCTCCTGACGATGTATGCTATCATACGTGATTTTGAAGTCAATGAGTGAGTTTCGACTTGACATTCGTTGGTCTTCTTCAGGATTTGTCTCAGTGTGAAAATTTGATCTATAGTCGATCTGCCAAGTCGGAAGCGTGCCAATTAGCGTGTTGCAGGCAGGTTTCAGACGTTCACACAGTATGTTGGATAGAATCTTGTATGCGACATTAAGCATGGATATCATGAGTATTTACTACAAGATTTTCCTGACAGGTTTCTTCGACTAATTTTGCTGATACGCCCCAGACAAAACTAACGTACAAAATACAGTACAATTTGCCAAACTAGCAAAAATTTCCTCAATAAAGGGCAAAGAGTAGTGTTTCGTCACTATAATTTTATTAATGGTAACGCGACAGTCCATAAAAATACGGATTTCAACCAATTGCTTGGGTACGCAATCTATATGACTCGCCCACACACTTGACTTTACTGACATTACAATTCCATTTCTTTCTAAGCGATCCAGCTCCTTTCCTACTCGATTTTTAATTTGTAAACGCACTGGCTACGCGTTGTGGAATATGGGTACTGAATATTGCTTCAAAACAATGGATGCATCAAATCCGTTAAGGTAATTGCTAAGTTGAGTCGAAATTACATTTGGAAAATGTACACTTATAAAATCTAAACAATTTTGAGCGTATTTTTTTGGGAAGTGAGTATGTATAACAAAACCAGAATTGAGTATAACAATTTTGCATGGAAAACCAAAAGTGAGTATAACAAAACCAAAAATGAGTATAAACGTTTAGCATATAAAAGTAAAAGTGAGCTAGCTATAGATTCTCAAAAAAATACCCCTTTTCACGTATACTACAACACTTGACATTCGGAGTTATTAATTATTTTTTCTTCCAACACGGAACTAAAAAGTTCAGCCATGTTCTACCCAAATGTGGTGTAAACGGGCGCATACTATCAATGACTATTAATACCAACACAAGTTCATCATTTCTGTGCCGCATTCGGACATTGATTATTTCCTTTACACTGATCGTTTCTCCTAAAACTAGGCGTATTTTTTTGAGAATCTATAGCTAGCTCCCTTTTACTTTTACATGCAAAACTTGTATATTCACTTTTGGTTTTGTTATACTCACTTTTGGTTTTACATGCAAAATTGTTATATTCACTTTTGGTTTTGTTATACTCACTTCCCAAAAAAATACGACAACTGTAATAAATTCATCTTCAGTATAGCCCGTCCCAACTTAAGTGAAAATTTCTTGCGCAGGTCTTTTCACATCAGGGATTTTATTCTCTTAGCGACATCAAAACAACTTTTCCAACCAGAACTACAGCTAAAAAAAATATGCGCGCATTTCAAACAACAAGCATACCCTTGCTTGAGAAGACATCTCTCTCGATCGACGACCGAGTCATGACTGATTGTCCACACAGCAGCAGCACAACATCGTCGTTGGCTTGAAACCCACTATGTATTAAAAAGGGTTGAAATGGAATTTTCGGTATACTTTATGATAAAGAAGAGAAAAGCATTAAAAATTTCATGCGTTAAAAAATCCTTAAGAGAAAAAAAAATTTACCAAGTGCTACTGCGCATGGTGGGATCTTTCTTTTGCTTTGGGACGGGCTATATTACATAATTCTAATTGTGGAAATTTTTATAAAGGCTTCTCAATTCAGCCGTTCGGGCTGGGAATACAATTGTAGGTCCCTTCCATTTTTCCTAAAAATAAGAATTCACATATACAAATGATTGTGAGAAGCTATACCTAGAGTGCCTATATGGACCTGTTGCGCCAACTATTTATTTATTTGTTTTAGTCATGGTGATCAGTCATTTTATAGGGTAGCGCATCGTCAAGCGGTCTACGTTCAGCGTCTACCTTCTTCTCTTGTTACTGTATATTAAGAAATAAACAATGTAAGAAAATAATGAGAGCAGCATGCTTGTTTATGTTTACTTTGTTTTTCTAAATAATTAAGGGTATCGCGAATAAATTCCGATGGAATTTTTTCCCTTGTCAGCAATGTAAATCAAATTGCTGAATGGGAAACATAACGGGGGAAATATTATTCGCGATAGGGGTGAATAAGGCAAATTTTATAGTAATAAATAAATGTTTTTATATTACAGATTCATATCGATGTCCCTCGCATGAATCCACAAATAAAATTATTCAAACAGGAGTTAGTTCAAGAGATGTTCGAAAGAGTTTTATTTATTTGGTCAATTCGTCACCCGGCATCGGGATATGTTCAAGGCATTAATGACCTTGTTACTCCTTTTTTTATAGTTTTTCTTCAGGAAGTTGTTGGTGTTGGTGAGTCATACATTCTTTAACAGTTAATTATTACATTTTAATATGTTTTAGGCGTGGGACTGGAACAAATACAATTTGCGGAGATTGAAGAAGATATACGACATGCAATTGAAGCCGATTCCTTTTGGTGTTTATCAAAATTTCTAGATTGTATACAAGATAATTATATATTTGCCCAACTTGGAATTCAAGAAAAAGTTAATCAGCTTAAAGATCTCATCCATAGAATCGATGGTAATTATTTATTAAATGATTTACAATTTCTGCATAAAATCCTATGAATATATTACCTATGCCATTTATATTATTTATTGTCTATACGTTACGTAGGATAGCAAGGTTTTGATATATCCAATTATGAATCCAATATTATACCCTTTTGCAACTATCATACCTAACCAATATTGACAACAAATTATCAATTGGTAACATTAATTTGTTTCAATTCAAATTTCAGGATATAGGGGGTAGGGTACCGGATTCACATGCGAGAGTTCGCCCACTGGCATACATCTTTTTCTTAAATTTCCTGCCCGCTTCGGAGGTCTGAAATCATTAATTTTATAGTTTCTTTGTTTCTTAATCATCTCATTAAATTTTCATTTGTAATCCTGTCAACCCAACAGGCACAGAATATTCTTCTGTAAATCCACATTTCGAATGCCCCTACTTTTCTTATTGTTGCTTTTTGTAACGTCCATGTTTCAAATCTTTTAAGATTGAATTATTTTACCCAACCTGGTTCAATTATAGGTACATAAACCTAGACTTTGATAAGTCGATTGTTGTATCGATTATACTTGCAATGTAACAGTTCCTCAAGCAGACTCATTTAAGGTTAAAATTAAAAAGTCTTCGATAACTGTTGAAAAAATAAATAGGCGGCGCAACAGGCTGTAGACACCCTAGGCCTAGGTTCTCCAAAAACTGTTGAACACAACGATTTATTTTCTTTCATCTACCTTATACATACTACTTATTTAAAGGCAACGTCTATATAGAATAGGTGGGAATTGGGGTGTGGTAAAGGGGTAAGCGGGTCCTACGAACCGTTAGCCGTATTAAAAATAGAAAATTGAATTTGAAAATAGATCGTATTTGGTCAAATGCGAAAAAAATTGCTTTGTCGATTGTAGTTGTGCTTAGGGGAGGTTGCGTTCTTGAAGTAGTTGAATTTGATATATAGAATGAATATCATGCTTAAAACAAACTATGTACACATAACTAGTTTGTGATGCATAAATAGGTACACAATGTACAGGTACATACGAATGTCAAATCGACCGGTCAAATTTTAACGAACTAGAAAGAAACTACATGGCCGACCATTGCTAGACAAGTCACTGCTGCGTTCATAATTCCGGGTAGTGTAGAAATACAGGCTGACACAAAACAGTTTCTGGCTAAGAGAGGAGTGAAACGAGAATCAGAAACGGCGTTAACTGAAAGGTCAACAGTTAATATACTGCAAGAGCTGAGAACAGCAGTACTGGGGAAAGGGAAATTATCCGGCTTTGTCGTTGAAAATTTCCTTGACCAGGCATTAGTAATTTGAAATTTCAAGAAGCCAGAATTATTGCCGAGCAGTCTCAGGAATGAGAAAAAAACCGGCCAAGTGCGAGTCACTCGCGCACCTAAGATTCCGTACGTACGTAGTACTAGTGAATTACATTTACATAATCTTTTAGTTCATATATATGTAAAGTACATGCCTATTTAAGAACGCCGTCATCGTCATCGTCACTCGTCAGTTAAATCCACCGACTCGGTTCCACCCAACTAGCAATAACAATAATACAAATATAATATAATAATGAGAAAAAAAATGAGGACTGCAAATCGTCTAAAATATTAAAATTTCGGCAAAATAGCCCTCAGGGCCTCAGCACATACGATCTACGAACATGATCTACATAAAATTAATATATGTATATTTTGTAAATCAACAAATAAACAGTAGCGAAATTAAGAAAGCCCCGCCCCCGACCGACACACACCGAACTGAGTGAGCCAAGGCGGAGACCCGAGAGCGAAAGACGAAACAATATTATGTATGTGTGTGTATGAAAATGAGTATTTCTTGAAGTTCCAATTCCAATTGGAAAGAAAACGTTTAAGATAACACACTTATGAATGACATATTGGACATATTTCTGTAAATATCTCGTAAAAATATTAACTTTTCGGCAAAACAGTCTTTAGCACATATATAGCTACGAATATGATCTACAAAATAGCCATATTTTTTTTTTTTGTAAATCAAGAAAAAAACTGTTTTTTGTGCAAATGAAAATATTTTTTTCGCTAAATTACTTATTTTTCCAAAACTAATCAATACGTCGCAATTATTGCTATTTGTCGTTTATGTTGTGTGCAAATTTCAGCCTTCTACGTCAATCACTTCTTGAGATAGACCTAGGTACAAAATTGGTTTGGTTTATTCGGACAGACATCGTAGCGAAAGCAATAAGGTTCCTCCATAAGGAAACGGAACCTTAAAAAAGGAGAATCGCTCTCGCCTCGTTCTCGCTTTAACATCGTCTGGCAATTTACTATGAAACGAGGTACGTCGGAGAGTTTTCCACCACTGAAACTACAAACCATATTGCCACTTCGATTTGTATACCCTCCACAGGAAGGTATATTTATTTAGCCACATGTCCGCATGTCTGTCTGCCCGTTTGTCTGTCTGTCTATTGAAAGCACGATTGCGTCCAAACGATTTGATCTGGGCGAATCAATTTATGTGAAAGGACTTTTTTTACCGTCGTCACGTTGGTATTGAAAATGGGTCGGCCAAGTAGTTCTGGTACCTCCCATAGAAAACAACTATTGACCGATGTGTCTCTCTGTCTGTTGAAATCACGATAACGTCCAAACAAGTCGACTTGGGCGACTGAAAATTTGTGGGCGGTCTTATTTTTATGGTCGTCAGGTTGTTATTAAAAATGGTCCATGTCGGTATAGTAGTTCTGTTACCTCCCATACACAGCCACTTTTACTGCTTTTTTAGCACTATTGCATCCAGTTTAAGTTTCTAGGAGCAACCAAAATGAGTCTGTAGCTTTTATTTGACAGTTAAATGTATTTTTTGCGTTTTTAATATTGGTAGTATTGTCAAATTTGAACGTCAAACACACCTAATAGATGTAGTACTTCGTATGGGATTTGAAACCGAAGAGCTCTAATTCGCTTAGAGAATATGCCTACAATGCGCTACAATGTTTATTATAATACCAGCAAGTAAATGACGTTTTCGAATATAAATAGAGGGGATATAATTTAACTTTTCATATATATTTAATAAGTGTCGTCGAAAATTAATATATGATGTGTTTTTTAAATAGGTACTCTTCATCAACATCTTCAGGATCATGGTATAGATTATCTGCAGTTTTCTTTTCGCTGGATGAACAATTTACTTACGCGTGAACTTCCTCTACGATGTACCATTAGGTTATGGGATACATATTTAGCAGAGTCCGATGGATTTGCTCAGCTCCACTTATACGTATGTGCAGCATTCTTATTACATTGGCGATCCTCTCTGCTCAACCAAAATGACTTTCAAGTAAGAGTTATTGTGCATTTTTTTGTTTTGTATTAAACCAATATATAATTTTTCCCTAGGGCTTAATGTTGTTGTTGCAGAATCTCCCAACTTGTAATTGGTGTGATAGGCAGATAGATGTTTTAGTTGCCGAAGCATTCCGGTTGAAATTTACATATGCCGATGCACCGAAACATTTGGAGGGAAAAAGTTGATAAATAATGTGAACTTTTTAAAGGACACCTAAATTGTTTTAAGCTTGCTTTTAGTAAGTAATACGAGATATATTTGTAAACTTATAATTAAATGTAATAAAACTTAACTAAAATACGATTGTTTTCTATATAAAATTGTATTTTTTCACACTAAGAACTGAAATAGAAAGCAGTTTTCAGATCTTCTGTCGAACTTTGCCTAGTATTGTATTTTGTTAAATTCGCATTTCTTTCCAAGAAATATATATTTATAGGCCTAAATAAAATTTGTTATTTTGTTATGAATCATAAAAGATATCGACCATAAAAGATCTTTTATAAATTGTATTCAGGGTTTCGAACTTTTATGAAACTCTGTTATGGAACTTCGAATCTTGAAAATCTTTTACGATTCTGTCAAAACAAACCGCAGAGTTTTTTTTATGCTTAGACGTAGGCATGTAACGAAACGGTTTTCGCCACATACTGTGCAAGTATAAATAATAGAGGAAACCCACACTACCAACCCAATTCACCACGCGGCATCACCACTGCCGATCAACCCATCATTGCCGAGACACACACACACAGAGCTATCGATACCCACAGCTCAGCGACGAAACTCACCATACGCAGCAACTCACCCCACTGCCCCACCGCAGCACAGTGCCAAACTACCACACCAACAGAGCTATCACCACCAACACCAGCGACGCAACTCACCACCCTCCCATACCACCGCAAGTCACCGTACCACGTCACCGCAGCACCAACCTACCACACCAACGCGCTGCCAACCTACCACACACTAGCACTGCCCGATCTAAACCATGACAGCCAGCAGATCAGTCGAGTGGTGGCCACCGGACCATACGCACGGAGGCTGGATCCAGTTACGTGTGTGGAGCAGAAGCGCTCTGGTGGTAACTACGGGACTCGGGTAGCAAGAGTGGTCAGTGGGGACACAGGGTGCGCAGTTCATTGCGGCTCAGGTACCCGTCCCTCCTTGGAGTCGTACTAGTAGTAGTGGTAGTCGTAGCGATAGCGATAGACTAATAACGAAATTAGCATGCCCCACAGAGTTCACAATCAACACGGCAACAACAACAGCAACAGTAGCAGGAACAACCACAACAGCAGCAGAAACAACAACCACAACAGCAGAGGCAACAACAACGACAGCAGGGACCATTATAAAAGGCAGATCCGCCTTAGATGAGGAGTCAGTCGCCAGAGCTCCGGCAAACAAGCACGTCGGTATTAAGTTAAGTTAGAATTAGAGAAGTTAAAGTTAATAAAAGCGAGTTTGAATTATATAAGTTAAATTGCGCGTTTTCCTTTCCTGGTCAATTCTTCGGTTTCACCACGTTTTGGTTCGATTTCTTCCCCACTCTTAGGTTATAGGACCCGGACATTCCCGCCGACCTACCCCGGCTGGAAACATACGTTATAGGCACATGATCAAATTTGTGCAAAAACATATTAAAATCCAGTCTGAAAAGAGTATTTTTGAATTATTACAAACTAAATAATTCACCCCTATTGCCGTACCAACACAAACCAAACCATTATCTGCTTTACACCTGATCACGGTGTGACCGGCAAGCACTTTTCAAGATACAAATTTGCTATACATAAAATCTGAGTACATTCATCGTTTAAATTAATTTATAATTTTTGTTATGAAGTTTAAGCAATTTTGTTTAAACAAATAAATGCATTTTCAATAAGAATTTATTAAATATAGCAACATATTGAAAAGTGCTTCTGTCGACCCCTCTCTCATTTTAATTTTTATTCAAGAAGCGAAAATTACTTTGAATCCCCATGAAGCAAAAATCACTTCGAATAAATAATCCCCACCTGCTTACACACATATCAACACACGCATCCTTGATTCCATTTCGATCACACTTCACGCCAAACCTGTTTCATTTATAACACACCTCTCAGTCTCAATGCAGTTGACAAACTACACATTTATCCCTTATAGCTTGGGTGTCATTCTGATTGGCTAATCAAATCAGACGACAGAACTACCGCCATCTAAATGATAAACTTGGAACTTTTTTCTGAGAATGTGCAACAACTATGACACATGCAGTGTATTTTTCTTGAAAAATATATAAAATTTAAACTCAGTATTTTGCAACAAAATACATGTAAATACATAATTTTTCTTTTGCATCCGATAGCTGGTATGATACTTTGTTGTTTTGAGTAAAAATTGCATCAAGTATAAATCAATATATACAGGAAAAACGTTGTTCATTAATTCAAATAATTGTTTGTTTTTTTAAAACCAGGATGAAATTTTAAGATTTATTTTAAACTGATTTGTGTTTTGCATATTACCTTTAAGATGGACAAGTTATCTTAGACTGTTTCGAACTCTATCATATCATGCGTTGGCAAACAAAAAGTCGGTTTTATGCCAATTTTCCCAAACACAGCTGGGAATTCTTTCAATAAAAGAAAAACGAGATGTCGCTTAAAAAAAATGCTTCAAAGCTTTCAAAGGACATAATTTGTTCTTTCCAATGCATCCAATATCATTTCGATCGCTTCAGTATTGACTTCTCTAGGAGGGAAACAAAATGCCATTTTTCGCACTTTTCCACGATTTCTGGGTAGAGGTAGAGGATATTGGTCTTATAAATAAAAGTGATTTGTTGAAGTTAAGTAAACAGAATAGTGTTTTATCTTTACGAATCAAAGCCGAATGTAACAATATCAGGAATTATTGAAAAGTTAATAAAACACTTTGTGGCCATAGGGGACCAGTTCCAAGTGTAATTCTACAAATAAAGTTAAAATAATTTAAAATAAGAACCGCAAGAAGAAAGGAGAAAAAAACAACAAGCGCGTGGTGGTGGCAGCGAGGGAGGAACGATGAAGCTGAAATATGAAATTTTATGAGACGGGAATAAAAAGTAAGAAATAAGATACGCATACGGGCAAACTATTTTAGTTATTGCATAACTTGAAATAGAGTCTCTACTTCAGACCTTGAAAGTAGCCAAGGTTCTAAGGGTCTTAAGAAACAGGTACCCATTTGATATTTGACTGGATGTATTAGACGGCAGTTTGTTGAAAATATAAGGTGCTATAGAATTAATAAAACGTCTGCTGTTCTATTTATTAACTGCTGGGACATCCACGGTATTTCTCTTTCTCAGTGAATACATTTAATTTCTTCTAAAGACAATGTTCTTACAAAGAAAATCTTTAGTACTTTATATATAAAGAGATACCGAAGTGGTAGTAAATATATTCGACAGAATTGGCTTCAGGTTACTAACATATGCACTACCCCAACATGAGAGACCATAATCCAGCCGAGAGTGTACCAATGCATGATAAATTGTTACAAGTAAACTGTGAGGCACCAGCTTACGTAGATGATACATTTTATTCATTGCAACATACATTCGTTTTTTTAGCGACATTATATGAGCTTTCCAGTTCAGTTTATTATCCATCAGGACACCAAGATATCTAAATTCTTGAACAAACTCTAGAACAACGCATTTTTCAGAGCAATGCACCTTATAGCAGCTAGGGTGGTGAAAACGAAGTTCCTCAGCCATTACACGTGCGGTGGATAGTAAATCCATTTACTCTAACTTTTTGTTTTCGATCAAGCAAGAAGGGCCTGAACCACTCAATAATGCTACCTCTAAAGCCCGCACTACTTAGTTTCTGAAGTAACAATTCGTGAATAAATCAAATGCTTTAGTTAAATCCAAGAAAATAAATACAATGTGTTCTGAGGCTTCTGTCTAAATAGTATAAATACTTAGAAGAGCAACTAGCGCATCTTCAGTACATTTTCCCTTAACAAAACCAAAAAAAATTTACTTTTTTTAGAAAGTTGATCATTTTGTTTACTAAAACCTTTTCAAATATCTTAGAGAATGCAAATAGCAGCGATATGGGCCTATAGTTGTTGGGATGATCTTTTTGCCTTTAGGCTGTTAATTTTACTGGTCCAAAGAAAAATGATAATGGATTGGGCTGATCGAATAGAAGTACTTTATAAGATTCATTTAGCTTAATAAAATTGTTTGGTTTTTAGCATTCAGCAATATTTTTAAAGAAAGCATTACTTACGTCTTTATTGATAGTGATGTTTCTGTTTCCTAGCTTAAGGAGCTTCAGTAAGGCTAAAACAATGGAACGACATCGTCTTGACGATGCTGCTGCTTCGTGTAACAACCAAAAAACGATGATCGTCGAAACGATTGAACGATCATCGTTTTTTGTTGCTTTACGTAAACAATTTAACTGTCAAGTAGCCATCGATCAATCGAAACGATTCGATTGATCGATGGCTCTTTGGCAATCGTTTCATCGTTTTTGGTATATTTTGTTTCCATTTAGGGTTTTTAAAAGCAAAACAAATGGTAAAAGAATATAATTTCAATAAAATCTTTTATAATTTCCACGAATAGTACACTACATTCTGTATTAGTGTGGTGAAATGTGAAAATATAGAAAACATATCCATTTCGTCAATTTTAGTTAAATGAAATAGGCACACTAGAAAGTTCACATCACACCCTTGTTATGTTCTCTTTGGAGGAGGCAATCATACATTGCATTCATTAAATGGGCTTTGAAGAATGCATTCAACAATTTTGTCTTATATCTATTACAACCCCTAATCCACAAGTAATGCCCAAATCACAACGGCGCTTTGCCGCTTGCGTGCGTTGACAGGCGTTTTAGAAACTTTACCGTACTTTATGTCAACGCACGCAAGCCGCAGTTTTCCAAAACTAAATGCCGCTTCAGAGCTTTGGCGCATTGAGAGACTAGAGTATGAGAGATTGAAAGTTCTGTTTGGTTTATGTTAATATATCCCAATTCAGAGCAGAATGGAAGTCTACTCCTTTTTGCTTATACCTGTTATTTTTAATGCACGATTTAAGAGGAAATTTGTTCAAAATAGTAAAAAATTCATAAATATATAACAGTTATTGTATTTTCACTTTTCTTGCCGTGGAATATTTTTGTGGCAGAATTGTCTGGTGCATGAAATGTACATAGATACACAGGTACAAGCCTTCCGATGAAAGTCCTTTCAGGCGAGGCAGGTAGATGTTTAGTTTGGTTGAGAAAATGTGGATAAATTACACCGAACATCCCTTCCCTTTAAATTGTGAATTGATTACTTGGTGGAATACTTGAAAAACGATTTAAGTGTGCAAGATTACCAAATGGCCAGCATATTTTATCTACGCTGTGGAGAGAAGTTCAGTCACTAAAATACAGAGGTGCAATTTTGTTAAAATCTTGCCTTGGCTATTTAAAAAAAAATAAAAATCTATTAATAAATTATCAAATATGGAAACCGACGATCTACTCGATTTTTCAATTCATATTTATATTTTATTTCAGTTATATTTATACATCTGGTGATATGCTGGACATTCGGACGAATGCGGTCGCAGGTACTGCTTCTCGTCGCTCGCTGGGATTTTACCGCATCCGGTCACCTATCCCCAGTAATGACAATGCATATTGAAAGGATTTTATGACCCTCTAATTAGGGTCATTTGCCTGGTATTAATTAAATACACGAACATTTTTTTTTGCTATATTTCCGCGAAGATCTTGCTGTCCTGTCCAGACATTTTTTTATATTCCTATAGCTGGACTTCAAAACCTTCCCGCCTATAGAGTTCAAATTTACAGGGAATCTTCGATATAGGACAGAGAATTCCCGTGAATTTGGGTCAAAGTCGGTACGCATATTCATGTTCATTGTCCCGATAGGCAATAAAAAATATGTAGCTATATCTACCTAAGCATTTCAATTCATTGGCACGAGCAAAAGAGCGGGTACACCAAGTAATAAATTAATACCAATCATTTGCACATAGCAGAAAATTAGATTTTCCCTCGACTAGAAAAAGAAACTATAAATATTCTAAACAAAAATGTTTATTTCGTTTATCAATTGTATAAAGCACAGAGTAGTTTCAGAGAAAATTAAAATTTCAAAAGCGTGCACATAACATAAATAATATTCGTCATTTCAACACAGTAAAATAATTAATTTGTATTGCAAAACCCTCATATTCTACTAAAAACGAGTACGTATATACCCTAAGTGAATCCATGCAACTCCAAAAACGAACGGCATTGCTCTACATTAAATATTATCAAATCGAACAAACCAAACCGAAAATGAATGTCAAAGCAGCCCAACGCACCTGAAAGTATAGAGTTGCTCTACTTGGGCACCGCGTTGGACTTTACGATTACGATATTTACGATCTAAACGCGACCCGAAGCCTGAAGCCGCATTTTGGCTTGCACCATATGAAAGCATTGGTTTTGGTTCTACTCTATCTGTCAACGCACGCAAGCGGCAAAGCGCCGTTGTGGTTTGGCCATAAGAAACCATAATCCACAAACCAGAGAGAATAGACCACCAGCTTCGGCCAAAAATGAGAGTTTCATAGAGCCAGTTTCAAAAAGTTACTGCGTGGTTAAGTATGCGTGCAATGTTAAAGCAAACGGAGGGTGAATTTGGTCACGCATACACTGGCACATAGTAACATTTACAGTTATTTGGTGGTACCCTTGAAAAAATTCAAATAATTCAAATAAATTGGCTGTTATCGGGACGTGTTAAGCAAATTGTGTGTTCGGTGTGGGGAAATTATTAGGTACCCATTGGTTTAAATAACCAAATTTCCAATTCCAATCTTTTTGCCGCGAACGAAAACTCACTTTGTTGGAATTGGAAATTTCGTTATATCCATTCTTTTTAAAGTTGTTTTCTTAATACCTTTTGATGGACTATTTAATTATCCTACACTTGGAATAGTAAAATGTGCAATTTCTATTTATAAATGCATCAAAAGTATTATAAATGCATGCAAAGTATTTTTTTTTTATTTCGCGCATTTATTTCAAATGTGAAATGTCACAATCACATCGTCGTAAGTTTACCATCGCGGTTTTCCACACAAATTCTCGTAGTAAGTTTACCATCTCGTCGTAAATGATTTTCCATACAAATTTTGACAGTTCATTTACCACGTCGTACTTTTCAATCCACACTACAATATACCCCTCTTAAACTTGTTCGTCCCGAACAAATGCGTCAACATTTTCCCCAATGTAACGATGAAGACGATCCACATGGACAACTTTGAGTTTGCCTCTTCCTCGTTGGATTCGGTAGACCACGTCGTTGATGCGCTTTACTACTCTATAAGGCCCCTCCCAATCTTCTTGCAACTTGGATGACATGCCTTTTCTCCTATGGGGATTGTACATCCATACCAGATTTCCTACCTCGAATCCTGTAATTGTTGCTATGGCATCGTACCTCGTCTTCATGCGGTCGCTGGCTATCTTGATCTTATCCCTAGTTCTTCGATACACGTCCCTGATGATTTCTCTGAGGTCGGTAACATAATCGTTCAAATTCTTGGGTTCCTCCGTTGGAGATCCGAACATCAACTCACTAGGTAGCCGGGATGTTCGACCAAACAGGATTTCAGATGGTGTATGCCCCGTAGTACTATGCACAGCATTGCGATAGGCTAGTAGAAACATTGGAATCTGTTTATCCCAATCCCTCCGGTCTTCGCCTACAACCTTAGATAGGTGTTCATTCAAGGTTCTGTTGAAGCGTTCTACCATCCCATCTGATTGTGGATGGAGGGGCGTTGTTCTCGTCTTTTTAATCCCAAGTAACTGGCATATTCCTTGAAAAATCCTGGACTCGAAGTTTCGGCCTTGGTCCGAGTGCAATTCCAATGGTACACCAAATCTGCTTACCCAGTTGAAAACAATCTGCACGGTTTTGGCTTCTTGATTAGGAATAGCAAATGCTTCTCGCCACTTACTGAAAACTGAAGTAATCCATAACCACGAGGATATAACGATTTCCGTTAATCGTTTCAGGAAACGGTCCGGCAATGTCAACTGCAATCCTTTCGAAAGGGGCTCCAGCATTGTATTGGTGCATTTTTCCTTGAGTTTTTACTCTCGGGCCTTTGCTGGCCGCACACGTGACGCACTTTCTGCACCAGTTTTCTACATCATCCCTTGAGTGGATCCAGTAAAAGTGCTCTCGTACCTTTTCGAGCGTCTCATTCATTCCCAAGTGGTCCCCGGATACTCCATCATGCAGTTCTCTTAGCACTTCGCTTACTTTCGACCTGGGAAGAACAAGCCGCATCACGAACGACTTTCCATCCAAGCTTTCCCATCTTCTCCTCAAAATGCCGTCCTGCACATGAAGAGAGTCCCATTGTGCCCAGTACGCCTTCAGCTCGGGGCTCCTATTAGCGTCTCCTGCCAGTCTGGTTTTCCCTCATGCTCCTTCCAGGCGAGAATCGGCTCGATATCCGGATCTTCCCTTTGAGCCTCCCGGATCTCTCTCGCAGTCCAGCCGCCAATGGGCTCAGCTCTCAGCCTCTTCACAGAAACGGCTTCTTTTTCCTCCTGACGCACGCAATGTTTGCAATCGGCTTTGCAGGGTCGGCGGGAGAGAGCATCTGCATTAGAGCGAACAGTTCCCTTACGATGCCGTATTTCGTAGTCATATATCTGCAGCCGTTCGATCCACCTCGCGACTTGTCCTTCAGGATTCTTAAACTGCAGCAGCCACTTTAAAGACGCATGATCGGTGCGAAGAATAAATTTGCACCCATAAAGGTACTTGTAGAAGTGTTTTGTCGCCAGGACTAATGCGAGAAGTTCCCGTCGGGTTACACAGTAGTTCCTTTCTGGCTTGGAGAGAACTTTGCTGAAGTAGGAAACTACTTTCTCTTGGCCATCATGCACCTGGGAAAGGACGGCTCGAACTCCCACATTACTAGCGTCTGCGTCCACAATAAATGTTTTTCCAGGAGTGGGGTACGCTAGTATGGGGGCGTCACAAAGTTGCTGCTTAAGTTTTTCAAAACTCCTTTTGCACTCACTCGACCATTTGAATTGTTTTCCCTTTTCTGTCAATCCCGGAAAAGTCCTTCACAAACCGTCTGTAGTAGGTCGCAAGTTCCAGGAAGCTCCTCAGTTGATGTTTGTCTTTGGGAACCACCCAGTTTTTCACTGCATCGACTTTCTCTGGATCAGTCCTGACTCCTTCGAAAGAGATAATGTGCCCGAGATATTTTACTTCTGGTGTAAAAAGAGCGCACTTTTTCGGGTTCAGCTTCAATTGCGCGCTTCGAAGTCTCTGGAACACTTCCTTCAAGTTATCTCGATGTTCTTCAAACTTTTTGCCCACCACGATGACATCATCTAGATATACTAAACAGGTTGTCCACGTTAGTCCCAGCAAAACGCGCTCCATTAGCCGTTCAAAGGTGGCTGGAGCATTGCACAGTCCAAATGGCATTACTGTGAATTGCCAGAGCCCGTTTCCTGCTGTAAAAGCTGTTTTCTCGCGGTATTCGGGATGGATCTGCACTTGCCAGTAGCCACTCTTCAATGGCGGAAAACCATTTGGCGCCGGATAGTGTATCCAGGGTATCGTCAATCCTTGGCAGAGGGTAGCTATCCTTTTTGGTGATATTGTTCAGCTGACGATAGTCGACGCAGAATCTCGTGCTGCCATTGTACAAGATGTGCCCGAACATACTCCCCGCTCTGTGAAGCAAATATATCAGCGAACTCGTTGATTAGGTCCCCCGCCATGGCTTGCTGTTCCTGATTCAACTCACTCTGTCCAAATATATTCCTTTTTATCTCTGCCATTTCATTGGATGTAAGAGGTTTGGTAGGGCCCTCATTGGATAATTTTGTGACCGCAGTAATTGGTACGCACTTTCCGATCACTTCCCCTTGCTTTAGTTTCATGCTTCTATGTTCAACATTTAGAACTCGTACGCGAACCATGTTATTTTTAGCTTCTACAAGCATCTTTCCAACGACGTAGTTTTAATAATGATTTTCTGAATCTGGCTCAACTAGGTAGAATCGGTGGCTCCCAGGATCACCAGGATCAAATAAGTGTTTCTGAAGAAGGTGGTAATATCTCGTCTTCACTGATGACTGTCCTTAGAGCTGTGACATGCTCGTCCCGGTAGATCATGGGAATCTCGACGTTCCTGTACTTTAGTACTTACAAGCCAATGTCAAGAACTACATCATGCGCCTTCATAAAGTCGATTCCGATGATGCATTTGTCACATATATCGGCCACTAGGAAGGTATGGGAGAAGACTAATCCCGCAAGATTTATTGTTAGCAGTACTTCTCCATACACCTTTGCCACGGGGGTATTCTTTCCAGCCATTCGCAGAACCATTTGCAGTTGTCGGTCCTCTATGGCTTGGATGAACGCCTCTACAGCCATTTCGTTAATGACATCCTCGCCGGCATTGGGATACGACAAATGCGCCAGCCATTCGATTTCCGCTTGCAACTGCTGGAGCGTTTCTCCCCGCTTCTGGATTCTACTGCGCAGTTGTACCCTGAATACCTGCTGCATATGGTCATCACCAAACCGCATTTCGATAGCCCTTACCAATGCGTCGTAGTTGCGTTGCTCTTCTTCGGAAATAGTTTGAAGCAACTCTGCAGCGGTGCCTCGAAGTGCCAGCGTTAGAGCAATGGACTTGTCCTCGTCGTCCTAGCTGTTGGTCATTGCAGCTGCTTCGAACTGCCGCTTATAAATTGGCCATGATGTTTGACCATCGAAAACAGGCGGTTGCATTTCTTTCCTTCTAGGGCAATCAGCAGAATATTCTCGGGCTTTCTGTTTCTTGACTTTGTCCAGTTCTCTAGCCAAGTTTGTTTCATGCTCTCTTGCTAGGTTCTCGAAGTTTGTTTCATGTTTTTGTAATTTTTGATTGAGTTCGTCAAATTGTGTCTCATGCTGGTTTAATTTGTTATCAATCGCGTCGAATTTTACTTCTGTACTGTACTTACTTGTTCTTCTTTTTTTTCTGCCACTTCGAATAGCAAGGATTTTGGATATCCTCTTCACGCAGAATAAGTTCTATCCCACTTCTGACACCAATGTTACATTCGGCTGGGATTCGAAAAAATAAAACATTATTCTGCTTACTTAACTTCAACAAATCACTTTATTTATAAGACCAATACCACTTAAAACAACTTTTACACTTATTAGAATCTTTCCACTTATTATTACTACCGATACTCTTTCGAACTTTACTTCACACGGTTTAAAAACAAACTGCAGTCTCATCTCATGTCGCAACTCTATTTTAACTTCCAACTAAAGCTTCTCGAACCAGCGATGCCAACTCAAAAATGTGATTTAGATTTAGGGCCAGACTAAACGACTTAAGTATATTCTACACTGTTTTGACGTTTTTAACGTACAAAATACTGAAACAAATGTTAGTTTTATATAATTAACTAAATTTTCACAGAAAAACAGTTTTATAGCAATTATTCACCCCTATTCCCGTTGGCGTTTGTCATAAACGACTCGTATTTCACTTCGTTTTTTTGTCGATTTTTGTAACATTTTTTAAACAAATGAATTGAAATAATGGTGAACACATAGAAAACAAAACAAAACTGTTAACAAAAGTAAAAACAAAAATCTGCACATCGTTTTACAACGACACGAAACATGAGTCGTATACGACAAACGCCAACGGGAATAGGAGTGATTACATGCGTATTTATTGAAAATATAAATTACACAGTGCTAAAAGGTCAATTTGCAGTGCTAGATCGAATGAAACAGTGCTAGAATTTCACAATTGGGCTAGGTTTGGCCCCGAACATTCCAACCAGAGTATATCCATTATAATGAGTAGGGACACTCTCGACAATTTCCTTATTAGCAAGTATTATACCCTATTCACACCAAGCCGAAAACTGGGTTTTCGCGAAAACAATCGAAAACTTCCTCGAAAACAGAAGTTTTCCCATACATGTTGCAGTTATCAAAACGAGTTGTTTGAGGTCGTTTTCCATGAAAACGCCACGAAAACGAGTACAATCGATGGGTTGTTGAAGCAGACACACCTTTTGCAACATTCAGCGAGCTCAGCGAAACTGCTGACAGGATCTGAGAGACTGAGTGAGAGTGAGTGTGAGAGTTTTTTTTTTGTTATTTTTGCATTGCACCATTAAGAGCAAACTGGGTACCTGCCACAACTAAGTGGTATTTTCAGATGTTTTGATTTTGAATGTTGCTTATGTTAATTATTTTATGCATTTAACCATAAGTTAACGATTATCAAGTAGTTTAAATAATTTTGTTTTTATATTATGTCAAATTGTCAATACTAGCGAAGTTTAGTAGGTAACTAAAATAAAAGTCTAGTCGCCACAAACATTTCATAGCTAGTTTCACAGCTAATTGAAACGTCAAACGAAAACGAGTTGGTGTTCGGTGTGAATGCATCTACGAGTTTTCTAAACTTTTTTGACGAGAACTCGGTTTTCGGCTTGGTGTGAAGTGAATAGGGTATTACCACAAATAATAGAGTAACATAGATATCGCATCCAGTGCAAATAAAAATGATCACTTTTTTTCATCCCCTTTTTCAAGCGATTTGTTGAAGTCAAACCTTGCAACCAAATTCAACAGAATAATCAAACCTATAAACACAATTTCCAAACATCAGACTTGACCTGTGAGCTGTGAGTTGCATTCGAAAGATAAATACACTTGAATTCGTTTTCGTTTGCCAGTGCAATGCCAACGACTGACTAATGAGGAGGGGGATGCGGCTGTGGCTGGTCTTGTGTGGTGTTGGCTTTGTTTGGTAGTGTGTAGGTATACATATTGTATTTTTTTCGGACGGCTGGGATGTGAATGGGATGCGCTGGGTGCGGCGGCTGTGCGGCTTCTTATTTTTATTTTGAAGATACTTTCCTCCATTCGCCATCGACTTTCGAACGATTTGGATGTTCATTTATATGGTTGAGAAATTTTTCTTTGTAAATTTTATTGCGGAATGTACTTTTTTAGCGATATATTTTTCAGCGTTATTTTTTTTAATAGCAATGGGTGATATGAGATTATTTGGAGTTTCTTGTTCCGTTTGTAGGAAAACGAAAAGAGATTACCCTAATTTGAACATTTTTCAATGTCCCTCTAGGGGAAAAAATTAAATTGTAAATAATTTGTGGAGGCAGGCGTGTGATTTCAAAAATGAAGTCAAATACTTTGTGGATACCATTTTTGTCCCGAATTTGTTGGAAGAAAATACATTAAGAAGGATGCTGAAGGATGATCCTGCCTTAACTTTAAACCCTGATTTAGATTCAAACTTAAATTATTAAGAAGATCTAAAGTTTCCTTCAAATACCTAAACGAAGAAGAACTTCGAGCACTTGTAGCATTTCGTGTGTATGGTGCGATCAGTTATTAAAAAGATGCGCAAAAGAGAAGAAAAAAAAGTGCAATTTAGAAAAGAAATTATTAAGTTACAAACTTAAAATAAAAAACTTAAAAATAAAACATTACAAAAAACAGAGAGCATTTTTAAAGTTAAAAAAAAAAGAAAATAACTTTATCGTCTAAAATCCAATGGCTCAATATTTCAATATGCAGAATTGCATTCCAAGGCCATTGTCTCTCTTATATTTCTTTCTTGTAGACGTTCCCGAAAGCTCTATTAAATACTAGTAATGTTTACAAACATTCAACATTGGTGAGAAACTTTTTGCATCAAAACATTTTTTTTTTGATACCGAGGAAAAAAAGTCAAAAAAGTAGACCTTGACAAAAATTCTAAATTCTAAAATTTTTAAATGGGTACTTAATGGGTTAAGGACAGTTTTGTATCATTCAAACGGAATTTAAATGACCTTTCCATTGATGCCAAAATTTACATGAAGTAACTTTTAAATTATGAGCAGAATTAACTTTAGTTTTGTCAAAATACTTATGCCGGCCACTGTAAGTATGTGGTTAGAGTGAAAATTTATATGTGTTATAGGGTGCTGGTTGATGTGTAGCTGCATTAATTTTCAACAGTAGATGATGCCGGATGGATCATTCTGGATTTCAAGGACCTTTTGGTAAAAATGAACATTTCCAGGACGTCTGATCAAAACTTCCACAAACAATATTTTTTAGGATATTTTACGAAGATATACCATTATAAGGATTTTAAGGACCTGTTGTCAGAAAATACATCCAAATATCTAACTTAAATGAAACAAATCGCTCCACCGCATTCGAAAATATTTTTGCAAATTGAGTGAATGTTATGGAAACTGATTTAAACCTCGTAAAAATTTACTTAAACCGGTCGTCGGAGTACGGTTTAAAATCGAAGTGGTTTATTTAGCAATAGGTTTAAAAAATGACGTTTAAAGGGTTTAACTTGAGTGAATAATACGGAATTACAAATCCATTATCGGCACATAAAAATATTCTACACCTGCATTTTCTTTTTGTTCCCTACCGCGCAGGCTAAACACTTCAAAATATGTTTTCCCATTTCCTATTTAAATTTTTATTTAATCCAAAAACAATTGCACTGTAGTTTGTTCGCACCGAAAACTATCACGGGTCACCCTGTATTGTGTTTATTTCACTTCTTTCGAACAACTGATGAGCATTCGAGTTTACCGCCTTTAAAAATGCTTTATGAAATGCTACCCCATCGTCGCTGCAGAACCAGTGTGACCAGTTATTAAAAAATACTAGCAATTATGGAATGAAATCATTTTTATTGCTACTAGGCCCAATATCGGAATGCAATATTTTAAACGAAGTCAGAACAAAGAAGAAACATTTATTTTCATATTTTAGATAAAAATATTAATGGAAGGAGTTCAGAATGAGGTGTAATTCCTGGAAAAATAATCATAAAAACGAAGCATAAAACCATTTTTTCCAAAAAGCAATGCAGGTCACACTGCATAAAGTGAAATCGAGTTTACCGCCCTTAAAAAAACCCACCATCGTTCGTCGTACACAGCAAGCCCCATGTAGTGGTACAGGTAAAACGTGTTGTGTACCCTTTTCTTCTCAAGCATTCAATGTATTTAGGTAAAAAGTATTCTTTCGACCTGTTACCACTTATTATAAGATTTTTTCTGCATTTTGCTTTGTGGTAGTAGGAAATGCATAATATCTTTGTATATACATTCCTATAGTAGCGCCAATCCAGTAGTACCAGTAGGTGTCGCTACTCATACCAAATCTATAGCGATTTGCAAGAGTGAATTACAAATAACTAATGATTTAAATGTCTTTATTTAATCCAATTAAAAGCAACTAAAAATTAATTTTACACAAAATAAGTGAATAAGTATCTTCGTCAATATGTATCTCTTCAGCCAGCGAACACGTTGCGACGAGTATCTCGTTTCTTTTTTATCTGCTGCTCTTCGTTTTGACAACCGCTGTTGTACTGCATTTGAATGTGATGTGGAAGCTTTGTTCTTTGTGTGTTTCGTTGCTGTGTGATTGAACATATGTTTTATCTTTTGACGTTTGTTGTTTTATTTAATGTTGATTGCATGTTGATTGTTTGTTTTTATTATTTACTATTTGTTTGTTTATTTTGTTTGTTTTTATTTGCAGAATTAACGCCACAAATCGAGAATTAAATGACAGAGCTTTTGTGTCTTTGATAATTTTATTCCTTATAAAAAAGCATTCGTTGAGATTTTTCTTCCTTCATTCATTCGATATATTGTTCGTCGTTCGGTTTGTCGTTCGGTTTTTGTTTATTTTGTGTGAATTTCTTATAGGTACACATATTAAAAATGTTTTGTGTATTCAAAAACTGTTTTAATTATAAAAATGTAGGAGGTGTGAGTAGATTATCGTTTTTTCAGCTCCCTACTGACTGCCGAAGACCTATTTGGGTTAAACATTCCGCAAATAGTGAAATATTCGGTCGTTTACCTTCAAACACATTTTTCTGTGAAGAACTTTTTTACGAAAAGGACATTGTTAAAAATGTGGGGACCAAAATATCCCATAAAACGAAAAAGATACCTTAAGGATCAAGTTTTAGTAAACCCACCAGATTTATTAGAAAATAATGGAGATGATACTGATTTGACACTCCATCGCGAAGCCTTACCTCCTAACACATATTTAAGGAATTGCTCTCTTCCTCGTTTACCTGAATGCAACTCTCCCCTTCAATTTCTTGAGCCTGATTACCGTCATTTCCAGAATAAAGAAAATGAACCGTATCAGAAAATCCGGAAAACTATTTTTGACACCCCTAAAAAACTAAAAAATTACCCAACTATAAGCCAAAAATAGGCGTTGAAAAACAATTGGATGGTAGAAATGCCCAAGTTTTAATACTATTTATAAAAACTCAACTATTTTATAAAGCAGGACAGAATTGGTCAAGTGATGAAAAAGACAGTAGTTATTTAAAGTTTTATTAGAAGTCCCCAGCTTTGTACAAACATATGCTTGATTCAAATTTTTATTTGCCGAGTATTAGGACAATTCAACGATGGCATTTCTGAAATAAATCTAACCACAGGCTTTTCCAAATAAGTTTCTGATCTTTTCTCACTTGGGTGTGAAACCTACTCCGACTTAGACAAAAATGTGTAATGCTGTTAGATACAAATTTGTAACAATAACTATAAATAAACATGAAGACATATCATCCAACAACAAGGAAGGATTTAACGACTAACAGACTTATCCTTGCTTAAAAAAAAATTCTATACCAAAATATTGTCAGCCTTATTTATAAACTTTATACACTCTCTATAATAACTCGAAACGCAAAAATCTAATATACAGTCATGTGAAAAATAATAGGGACACTTGCATAAAAATTGCTCAAAACCCAACTCTGTTTCAATTGCCATAAATTGGTTAGAAACGGCACATTAAATTATTTTTTGGGGATGTCGATAAAGTAAATACCGCTTTCATAACATAACATAAGCCTATATAAAAATAAAAACACTACTCCAAATTTAATGAAAATATTCTTGTTCTTTGTATTCTCACGAAATATAGCAATGTGTCCGCATTATTTTTCACATGACTATATATTTTTGCGTTTTGAGCTATTATAAATAGAGTATAAAGTTTATAAATAAAGCGGTGTATGTTTAACAAAAAATTAAAATATTAAAATTAATTTAAATAGGTATTAAAAACAAATTCAGCCTTACAGCTAGGTTCCAGAAATCGAGTGAAATCGAAATTGCAAATCGAATGAATTCGTTTTCAGTGTTCTGCATTTCGAGCGATTCGGAAACTTCGAAATTTTTTCGAAATCACAATTTCACTTTGTTTCAATTCCGAAAATTTTGAAATCGAAATCGAAAACAGTGAAATGTAGAACACAAAAATTAATTTCCGATTTCATTTCGAGTGAAAGTGAAATGTGGAACCTAGCAGTTATTGTGAGTTTCACCCGAACAATATTTAACCCGAAAAAATTGGCATTTCACTTTTCGCTTATCATGAGTTCCGGGCGAAAAATTGTAGATGTTCGAAAAAATCCCCTTATTGGCATCACTTTTTCGGGCGGAATAAAGTGTAATTTTCCACGTAAATTTTCCATTATTTTTTTAGAGGCGAAACAGAAGAACAACAAGCAGTGACATGCAAGTTTATTTACTTTAGGGTAAAAAATCATCTAAGGAAGTAATAAAATGATTTTGCCTTAGGTACCAGCAGAACATTTAAACTGCATTTTCGTTATATATTGTAAAATAAATGTTTATTTTCTGACGACGAAATTTAACATGCGTTCCATCAATTCACTTTACAACACTTGGTAGCCTGTACTTTGCATAAAAGTGTTGAGTAATCTTGCGTTGTTCGCGTTGGCCAAGCTATCCATTAAGAGCAAAGTGCAAGGCGTTAGTAGGCATTATTGTTGGTTTATTAATTCTATAATATAAAATTATAGATGAAATCTAAAAAAAATGAGCACAATATTTATTTACAAATATGCAAGAAAAGATTGATTCTTTCAATGGTTCGCGACACTTCAAATATGTACCTACATATTATAAGAACTTACAGAATCGAAAAAAAAAACAATTTACATATTTACAAAAAATTTCAATAAGTCGAACATCCTTAAGTCGAATTTTCCATAAAACAACAAATGTTTCAAAACTTAGGCACAAAATTTAAATTTTCCCACATTTAAGTCGGCTTTCTAGTCGAAACCCTCCTCAAATCGAACTTTGCGACATGATTGTCGAGTAACTATCTCATGCTCCAACACCCGTGCAAAGAAAGAAATGCACGTGATCTTTGGAATCCACTAAAGATAAAGACTTAAGTCATCGTAAGTTACTTGGAAAAACAAGCACAGGTATAATTTTGTGTTTGCATGCAGTTAAATACAAAACATAATAAGGAGTCGCGTCTGCATCTTTCAATTGAATACATTCATATCGACCTACATGTTTTGTGCACCTACTTATATAGCAGCTGAAAATACTGCATTGCTATGTTGACGGATTCATATATTTTGTAAAAAATTCTAGGTCGTGATCGGGGAGGAATAATGAAATATGGCAACCAGTCCAAAATACAAATTTTCTTTGACAAAGGACAACATCTCCAATTTCCTACTTTAAAAAGGTTCAGTGTCGTATATGTTAGTAGCGACACAGTAGATCTGCCAAAGTCTAGAATTTTGCTCGCGCTGGCCGGAACAAACAGCAAAAGCATCTGCTGTTTTGTTTATCACAGCGGTTCCCAATCTTTTTTGGTTGTGGAGCACTTTTTTGGAGAGAAATTCCTCGCGGAGCACTTCGTTGTCCGTACGCAACCCATTTTTTGTAGTTATGGAAAAGGCAATTGTATCTACTATTTTCCGATTTTTTTAAAATTTTATTAAATTAAAGGAATAAGTAGATATATGATGTGACCTTTAGCAGTCCCCGAACTCCTGAATTAAGAAGCTATTTTAGTTATACTCTCGGATGTTTGTCAGACGTTCGCGAGATGTGGCGTAGTAAAAAAAGGCTTAAGATGTAATTTTGTGTTTTCCGGGGATCGACCCTGGTGGGACACTGACCACTGAGCCACAGCGCTCATCCGGCATCCTAAAATGGTGGTATATAGTTCAAGCTTTAAATGCACTTTCGATGTCGGCCCACAAGTTTTCAATTGGGTTCTGGTCATTGCTATTGCTTCACTCACCGCCGAGTATGCTAAGAATACATAGGTGTGGGGTTAGAAATCATGTGTAACTGGCATGTATCAAAACAGGGTTTTCTCTAATATGCTTCTACAAGCGTGTTGATCAAGGGTCGACCCTTATACAAATAATGGACCAACACCGAACCAAAAGAATGCACCGTTACTTTCTCTCCTCCATCCTTTATGGTCTGAAGCGTTTACTTTGGCTGCAATTGTTTGTTTGGAGGACGCCTTACATACACTTTTCCATCGGATCCAAATAAATTAAACTCCAAAGAATTTTTTCCAAATTGCTATGGTTTTTGTAAGTGTTTCGAAATTCTGGCTCTTCCTTAGGTTTTTGTTGATAAAATGTGTTTTTTTTTTTTTTTTTGAATAAGCATCCACGAGGATTTTGTTCTACAACACAGTGCCTAACAGCCCTGGCCACAAACCAGTAAGAATAGACCGCCGACTTCCCGTACACCTACCCGATTCCCCCCGGAAAGAATTTCCCTGTCTGTGAATACGTGTAAATGTCAAAATTAATGGCGGCAATGTTTTTCTATGCAATACCATACGACCAGGATTTTTCAAGTATGCGTGCGTTAATGGCGCCCCTTTGATTTTGTACAGCACCAATACATGAAAAATCCTGGTCTCGCCGGCAGCTTGTAGGCAAAGTCCGTTATGTGGGAGGAGTCGACGGTCTATTCTTACTGGTTTGTGGCTCTGGCCGTGAGTTCTTGATAAAGGCGCAACAATCTCCCTAATTTTTATGGACATCAAAAATGGATTGGCTCTACTTGTCCGGCAGATCTTTCTTTGTCGTACTTTTGTGACCATTTCCTTTCTTTTGCGGTTCTCAAAACTTTTGGATTCCGGTCTTCTTAGTAACTCGTATTTCCTTAAAAACAAGCTTCGTAGAACAACCAAATATTTTTAACACCATTGATTCGTTTCCATTTTGATAGCTTTGAAGTTCTGGGGTACACGATTTATTTTTACGCATTTTTGTACTGTGTAATCAATGCACAAATTCCATTATTGCAAACAAAATGACAAAGTTTCAAAGCACAAAATTATCTAGTCTGATGGAATTTTCATATTTTTTCCCATCTTTCCGCGGAGCACTTGGATTTTAATGGCGGTGCACTAAGTGCACTAAGTGCTCCGCGGAGCACACTTTGGGAAACCCGGGTTTATCACATCAATTACTTTCGTTTTGACGAAACTAAGATGAAAACTTAAAGCTCCATTTAAATTAATTAAAGCCACAAACCATTTTTCATTATTGATCGATTGAAGCGCCAAAGTTTCGGTGGGATACTGGTACAACATTTTTATTCGATTTCTTGGCGCTACTATAGGAATGTATATACAAAGATAATATGTAGAGAGATTGTCTCTACTAATTAATGGATAGACTCTGATTCCAACTGAATATCCTTGGCTCCAACCAGAACAATCGAGAACGTAATAGTTTCGTTTTAGACCATTCACCATTCGTTAAGTTTCGTACAGTACAAGTTCATCCACCTTCCATTAGATGGCGCTGTGGTCAATAAGAGGTACTTTTCAACACTGGACTTGTTGATGGAAAATTATCAGTTCTGTCAACTGTCTGGGACGTCTTTTTGTGTATGGAAGCCAGCTCGCTGCATCGATGCGTCCGTTCACACGTAAAACACCACTATTCATCGATTATGGCGAAAGTTTGTACAAGGCGCTAACTTTGGCCAGATCTTGTCCTCTTCCGATTTGACTTAACTCTACAGCATACCACCAGTTCAAGCTTGGCGACATAGGACGGTTTCAGCTTCATCAAGTTCAGCAGCGGACAAACCATGGTCTTCTTCAGGGTGATGTATTTAGCGACATCGATTAACAAATCGTACCACCCAGCCAATCATCCGCTTGAGCCTGATTAAGGAAGAAAATTCTTTGAAATGAGATGTTCACTTACGACAAGTATCGCAAATATTCATGCAATGTCGTAAACTCGTCGTAAGCGTCGTAAGTTTACGACGTGGTAAATGAACTGTCAAAATTTGTATGGAAAATCATTTACGACGAGATGGTAAACTTACTACGCGAATTTGTGTGGAAAACCGAGATGGTAAACTTACGACGAGGTCAATGTGACATTTCACACTTGAAATAAAGGCGCGAAATCAAGAAAAAATTACTTTGCATGCATTTATAAATAGAAATTGACCATTTTAGTATTCCAAGTGTAGGATAATTAATTAATACATCAAATTGTATTGAAAGCAAGTTTTAAAATAGTTTAAATAACAACATTTTCAATTCCAAACAAAGGATGTTTTCGTTCGCGGCAAAAAGTTTGGAATTGGAAATTTCGTTATTTAAACCCTTTTAAAACTTGTTTTCTTGATACAATTTTTTAGACTTACTAATTATTCTACACTAGGAATAGTAAAATGTGCAATTTTCTCTTTATAATTGCATCAGAAGTGGTTTGTTCGTATTTTATCAATTCATTCGTTCCCTCTCATGTGAAACAGCTGACTGGTTTACCATCATTTACGAAGGCAGCTATTTGGGGCCTTCATGAAACGTGCGACGTAAACTTACCATTTTAGGCGAATGGTAATCTTACGACGTTGCATGAATACCCTTATTAATACCACATTGTTTTCGACGGCGACAGTTGCGTGTCATTGGGTCGTATGAATAAAAACTAGCATTTGCTTTGAGTAAAAGGTTGTAGCAAAGTAAAAGCACTGAGCAATTGCTTTAAATCGGTATGAATAAAAACTACTTTGCTAAAGTAAGTTCGAGGTTTCGAACAAAGCATTTACTTCACTGCATGTGTCCATCCCTTGCAGTTTCCGTCACAATTTGTCGTTAATTTTTTGAATTTGAATTTAGAATCAGGAAAACGATTTTTGGAAAAAAGTGAACAAAAGCTAAATTAATTTAATAAAAAAACGATACGGTTGGTTAAAGTTGTGATCGTAACCAATTCGTCTTTGCTTATAGTACCTACTGTTTTTTTTTTACGAACGTTAACAACAGTAGTTAAAACAGGTTTAATGTGCCAATCAAACAAAGAAAAATTAATTTAACTATTTATACAAACAAAAAACACCGAAAACTCAAAAGAAAATACTGTTTTTGTAAAGAAATATGGGCGCAAAATATTTAGCAAATGCTCTGAGTCAACAAAATAGCAGACTTGGAATTTTCGTAGCAATTGCTTTGTCTTCCACGTTTTATTCATACTTTACTTAGATGGCGCTACAGTCCGGGTTGGACCTGGGCCTCAACCAACACGCCTCTCCAGTTAGCACGATCTTTGGCTAACTGCCTCCAGTTGCGCACTCCAAGTTGGTTGAGGTCCCCTTCCACTTGTGCGCGCCACCTAAGGCGAGGTCTTCCTCTACTGCGTTGTCCCTCCTGGTTGGAATCGAAGACTCTTCGGGCCGGAGCGTTGGTGTTCATTCGCTCTACATGTCCTAGCCATCTTAGTCGACTGATACGTACTTTTCTGACAAGGTCGATGTCGCTGTACAGCTCGTAGAGTTCGCTGTTAAATCTCCTCCTCCAAAGCCCGTCAACGCAAACGGGACCGAAAATCACTCGAAGAATTTTGCGTTCGAAGCGACCAAGGAGATCTTCATCCGCTTTTGACAACGTCCACGATTCTGCGCCATAAAGCAGGACTGGGATGATGAGGGTCTTATATAGAGTCTCCTTAGTGTTTCTCGACAGGGCCTTACTAATCAATTGCCTTCTTAGGTAAGTAACAGCGGTTGGCAAGTGTAATTCTTCGCTTGATTTCTGATGTGATGTCATTTTCAGAATTAATAGCGGAGCCGAGATAGACAAAGTCCCGAACTACCTCAAAGTTATAGCTGTCTATCGTGACGTTCTGTCCGATTCGTCGATGTTGTGTGTCCCTTCTAGTTGACAGCATATATTTTGTTTTGCCTTCATTCACCACTAAACCCATTTTTGCCGCCTCTGTACTGATACTTACAAACGCACCAGTGACAGCTCGCTGTGTTCTGCCAATGATGTCGATGTCGTCAGCGTATGCAAGTAGTTGCACAGACTTTTGGAAAATTGTGCCCCTGGTGTTGGCTTGCGAGTTTCGCACAATTTTCTTAAGAATGATGTTGAAAAAGTCACATGGCAGCGCATCACCTTGTCTAAATCCTTTTTTGACATCAAAGGTCTCGGTGAGACTGTTTCCGACCTTTACGGAGCAGCGAGCGTTCTCCATCGTCATTCTGCACAATCTGACAAGTTTGGCGGGGATGCCAAAACTAGACATGGCTCTGTATAGCTCGTCTCTATAAATGCTGTCATATGTGGCTTTAAAATCGATAAATAGGTGATGAGTATCGATTTGGACTTCTTGGGTTTTCTCCAGGATCTGCCGTAGTGTGAATATTTGGTCGGTTGTGGACTTACCGGGCCTAAAACCGCACTGATAGGGTCCAATCAGTTCGTTGACAAATGGTTTCAGGCGTTCACACAGTACGGAAGACAGGATTTTGTAAGCGATGTTAAGGAGACTGATGCCTCTATAGTTGGCGCAGTTTAGAGGGTCTCCTTTCTTATGGATCGGGCAAACAATGCTGAGGCTCCATTCTTCAGGCATACTTTCCTCTGACCAAATTTTAGAAACGAGTTGGTGTATGCTCTCTACCAAGTCATCCCCCGATGCTTTAAAAAGCTCGGCCGATAAACCGTCCGGTCCTGCAGCTTTGTTGGACTTCAGCTTGGATATTGCTATCCTTACCTCATTTTGGTCAGGTGGACGCAAGTCTTGGCTTTCATCGCCCAGGTTGAATGGTTCATTCTGCCTGACAGCGGAATTTGTGTCGTCTTCGCCGTTTAGCAGTCTGCAGAAATGGTTTTTCCATGTCCTCAGCACCGACTGTGACTCTACTACAAGGTTTCCTTGTTCGTCTCTACAGATCTCTGTTCGGGCCTTGTTCCCGTGACACGTTCTTTTTACCTTTTGGTAAAACTTCCGAACATTGTTCCTGGAGTAACACCTCTCTATTTCCTCGATCGCGCGCTTCTCATGCTCTTTCTTTTTCCTCCGGAGAAGCCGGTGTTCTTCCCTCCGTTTTTGCTCGTAGAGCTCACGAGCTGCTCTCGTCCTTCTCTGCAGCGCCGCTTTGTAGGCCAGTTGCTTTGCTGCATGTGCTTGCCGGCACTCTTCGTCAAACCAGGGGTTTCGCGGTGGTGGTCGGGTGAAACCTAGCACATCAGTTGCGGCTTTTCTGATGGCTTCTTGGCATCGATGCCACTGGTCTTCAGCACTTGATGCTGGCTGCACAGGACTTCTCGAGAGTTTGAGGGAGACGCGATCGGCAAAAGTTCTGGCGGTTTGTTGCGTTTGTAGCCGTTCAACGTTGAATCTTCTCACAGTATTTCCTCGTTGTTGTGGTGTCTGGGATATCCGCATACGTACATTGGCTACAACAAGGTAGTGATCCGAGTCTATGTTGGCCGCTCGGAAAGTTCGGACATCTAGAATACTGGAGGAGTGCCTTGCGTCGATCGCAACATGGTCAATTTGATTGACCGTTTGATGGTCAGGTGACCGCCATGTTCCTTTGTGAATGTTGAGGTGTGGAAACCGTGTGCTTGCTATAGTAGCATTACGTCCCGCAGCAAAGTCAATTAGCCTAAGTCCGTTTCCAGACGTGGTGTCGTGTAGGCTGTGCTTTCCGATTGTGCTACCAAAGAGGTCCTCCTTTTCTATTTTGGCGTTAAAATCACCTAAGACAATTTTAACGTCGTATTTAGGACATTGCTCATATGTTTTGTCGAGGAGCTCATAGAAACATTCTTTGGTAGCGTCGTCTTTATCTTCTGTGGGGGCGTGAGCGCATATCAGGCTGATGTTGGCGAATTTAGCCTTGATGCGGATAGTTGTAAGGCGCTCACTTACGTGTCGAAAGCTCAAGACTTCTTGCCTAAGTCTGCCGCTTACAACGAATCCGCATCCAAATAGACGCTGCTTCTGCTCTCTGTAGCAATCACCGTAGTAGATGTCACAGGTTTTTATCCTTCTTTTGCCTGGCCCATCCCACCGCACCTCCTGAATGGCGGTGATATCTGCCTTGTAACAGTCTAGGGCCTCCGCTAATTGTTCGGCTGCACGCGGTCTGTTCAGGGTTCGAACATTCCACGTGCAGACCCGAACGTCATTGTCCTTTTTTCGTTTTGCAGGGTCGTCAACAGTGAATCCATCCGTATCCGAGGCTCTTGGTTGCTTCGTAACCATTAATTTTTCCGTGGTTGGGTAGTTAGCCCCACGCACAACCCCCAACCTGGAGGACCAGGCCCTAAGATAACCCTAGGACGGCGGGTCGGATACTCCGTTGTCAGTAACCCACTTCGGGGATATGAGTGCTGCCGTTGGCCCATAAAGGGTTCATCCGCCACCATCTCTATTTCAGCACCCTGACTAGTGCTGAAAATCCTTACAGACCTTTGCTCCAAATATGTCAGAGAAGCTCACGCAAGGTATCTGCCATCTCGACTGTTGACAACACCGTTGATTCAATCTTGTGTATTCATCCGCTGTATGTCCTCTTTCTGAGGGGCTCATGTAAGACCTCTGAGACTCGTTCAGTCAGTCATTCCGACAGAGCATTATAGTGTTGCTATTTTCTTCGTGTTCAACACTCGCGCTTATAAGTTTAGCAAGCCAAGCCCGGTTGAGCGAGACCAGTACCCGGTGGTTACCACGCGGAGGTAAAATAAGCACAATTGATGTGTATGAAAAAGTTACAACAGCTGGGCACCGCCAAGTTGATGCTAATCAGCGCCTACCCGATTCATACACACCCAACAACCTTTTTTTTTTTTTTATTCATACCAATCTGAGTAAAAGGTCGGTGGCGCCGCTTTTCGAAGATGTCTAAAGTTGGAGTCAACTCAAATCAGTTTTTATTCATACGAAGCTTAGCAATTGCTTCGATTTTGACATTTATTTTGAGTAAAAGCAATTGCTAGGTTTTATTCATACCACCCATTATGTCCCACAGCCAAAAAGGTGAAACACAATCGACTACGTTTTGCTTCAGTCCACCTTCTTTTTGCATAAAAAGTGGTTTGTTCGCATTTCATCAATTCGTTCGTTCGCTCCCATGTGAATGGTCCTTAATAGCGCTTGGTGAATACCATGCAAAATATTTAAGTTACGAGCTTCGTAAGTTGATAACTAATCGATTTACGAGTGGTCGGTGAATACCAGCCTTAATGCCAATTAATTTTCACTGTCAGTTATAGACAAAGTGATATTTTGTTTGATTTATGTCATTCAAATTCTTTGTCAGTTATTGACAAGAAATTTTTCGCTGTTTCCATTTGCCATTTTTTTAATTGGCATTAATATACGTCAATTGTCAATTTCAAATCGACAAGTGGAAACCCAGCATAACACCTATTACGTACACTACACTGAAGCTGGCGATGATTAAACAGAAGCAGATAAGTAGCTTGTTATCTAGTTCCTTAATAATCTGTGGAGAAGTATTGAAACAGTCGTTTGTTTACTAATTCCGATTTATAAAATAATAATATTACGTGGTGGTGGTAGTACCTTAAAAGTGAATATTGTTGAAATCGATGCCATGGTTACGGACTTGTACTTATAAATTTAAATAAGAAGGTTGTATATAATCTAATCGTTATTTATGGCTGGAACAAATGATTGCGTTTTAGCTGTAAATGATTTTTTTTTACTCGCTGATGAAAGAAATTTAGTTGATGATGGACTGGCAGATGATGATTCATGGGTAGAAAACATTAGCCAGGATGAAGATGATTTAAATGAGTTCAATTCTCTTTCTGAAAAAAATTTGCAGACTGACGATGAGGATGGTCTGCAAGGATACAACTGTAATGCTTTAGATTTCACTTTACATACAATCGCTGAAGAAAGTTGTGAAGATAGCGAATTAGAACATAATGAGAATGACATGGTTAAGTGCAAGAAACCTCGCTCTGAAATCGCTACCATATCACAATCGGAATTAGAAAGGTATTTTTTCTTTGGTTTGGGAGATGGCAAAAAATGTCCCGATCAGGAAGACAGTTCTTCGGAAGTATTCAGTGAAAGCAGCGATAATCTGGATACAATAGGAAAAAATGATGGTTTACTAAGAGATCCAAAACATGCTCTTGATTTATCAACTTCCAGGCTTGAGCGATATTTTCTTTCTGGTTTCATGGGGTTCAATACGGAAAATAAATCGGATGGCAGTGTGGGTAGTGATGGTGAAGGCCAGGCAAGTCCAAGTCATCGGAAAAAAAAACTTGTACGAGCTCGAGGAACGCCTAGGTCAATAAATTCCTCATTGGATAATTTACTTCTGGAAACCACAGATTGTTCAGCGGATGCCACGGAAATTTTAGATTCGTCGGAATCTGAAACTGAATCAATTCCAGCAGTGGGAATAATTTCTGATAAACCAGATAGTGCTGATCCGGCAAAACGAAAAAAAGGTTACAGGAAACGTGAGCTTTTAGAACACAAATGTCGTGTTGACTGCAGTAAAAAGACAGTAGAAAGCATTGTGCGAGTTAAAAATCAAAGCAATGCTGAGTCAGACGCATATCAAAAGCTAAATGCGAAATTAAATAAGTTAACCAGTGTACCAGCGCCTACTAAAACGTCTCTCGAAAGAAAAGATAGTTTTCATTACAGTTCCGATGAGGAGACAAATCTTATGATGTCAAAAATGCGACAGTTTTTTAAAACACTCATTGCTGTGACGGCGCAAAGTTATAGCCAATCCAATAATTTTGGAACGTACTCTGAAAATTTGTTCCAAAAAAGGCGTAAGTCTAAACCTTTTCAATTTTCTTATTTTGAAGATGAGCTCATACGTCTTATGAAAACTGTTCCAGGAATAAACAATCAACATGTTCGGGAAATTGTTGAATATCTTAGTAGCGAGGAGACTTGGTCAGATTCCAATGATTCCTCAGACTGTAACGGATCAAATCATAATCACAGTCCTAATAAAATTAATAGCGAAGAACGGCTGACGGAATACAAAAAAAACGTCACTGATACCAGCAAAATGAGTAACGGCATCATAGGCGAAGCTTTGAACACAGGTTCAGTATTAGCATATGCAAGTTTAATTGAATCTCTTATATCGAACAATTCAAAGATGAATCCAGAATTGTTAACCATTGATAACAAGTGTAATAATTCCAAATACAATGAAAAATGTCCTGATCTAGCTGTTAATGTCATGCAGCATATTGGAAGCAAATTAGTAGCTTTGATGCATGATGTCAGTATTGGAACTGATTCCATTGTAACGCCCGATACCGAGAACGATCTTAGGAAATCAGATGAAAATTCTACGAAAATTGCGTTGGACCAACTAGATTATTCCTCACATCTATGGGGAAATTTACCTCGCAGTAAATCTCACGATGTTCTATTGGGATCTACGAACCGCTCTTGGCATTGTAATTCTAGTAGTACTGTCAGTGACAACCAGGGAGAAGTAAGTGACTGCGATCGATTTTCATGGCGTGGTAGTTTCGAATCTGCGTTACTTGCTCCTGGAGACTCAACAAGTAAGCTGTTATTTGCTGACAGAGATAATTGCTCGATATCCGAAGTATCTATGTCAAAGAGGGGATCGGCAGATAATTTGACATATACTATAATTCAAAGTCGGGAGCAGTTAGATCGGGTTCAAAGTTGTGGTAGCATTGGTATTGGTGACAAGCGAACCCATTCTGACATTCAGAAAACATGGTTATCCTCGTTATCTGATATGAAACGTGAAACTGATTTGGAGTTATCGTCTAGAATAAATGTGAAGAATCTAATATGTACGAATTCTCTACCAAGGCTGCAGTCGTTAGAATTTCCGGTGATATCAGATAAATGCCAAAGCGATTCTAACGTTATCAGATTTAATGCAAAAAGTGCGCGCTATCGCTCTCCAAGTATTCAACCAAATATTTTCTCACCATTATCTGCAAAGACCAATCTTAAGACACCGGGCCTGCATCCTACGAATAATTTTAAAAGCGACATGACGTCTAGCACGTCACTTGGTAAGTTTTATTACATAACAATAGTTTTATTTATTAGACCAAATAGTTTAGTAAATGTGGAATAGTTTATTTCGGCTGGCTACTTTTCACTAAATGGTTATGTGGGGTTTTTGTAACGGTGAAGAAAAGCGCGTCTGTCTGATTGTATATAAAATTCTTCTCTCCGAATTCTCAAAGACCTACACGTAACTTCATGACCTATTGTTTTTGCATTTTCTTAAAATGCCCATATACAGGGTGTCCCAGTTAACCAGCATAATCCTTTAAGGGGAGGTTCCTGAAGCTCCGCCGAACAAAAAATTCTATGGCACGAGGGTATATTCTCATCATATTTCCCGTTATAGACCTTCGTATTAGATTGGTAATATGACAATGAATTACTTGCGGCCGATTTCTTCACAAAGTACTAGCGCTAGTACCGGTATTCAGCGTTACCGATGGCCAAAATGATAAAGTCGCCAAGAGTTTAAAAAGGGGCCCAATACAAATAAAACTTAATACATACTCGATTTAGTATTTCCAACAAAACATATTCACTAGGTTTTCCTTTACTTTTGTGTTTTGTAGTAAGAATGGAAAAGACTTTCCATTCTCAGTAAGAATATTGACATTTTCAGTAAGGATATTCTTTCTCAAAAAGAGAAACGTAAGAAAAAATCAGGGAATGCTTTTGTATTAGGTGATCTATGAAAAATGACAGATGCATTTTGTTTTTCCGTAAATTGCAGTTTGTGATAAATTACAGTGGTAAAAATTTACTGATTTGTAAGCAATATCTACCGGCGAAAGTGATTCGAAATTAATCGAATATCTTTTTGATGCAGTCAAACCACAAATGCGAATAGTAATTCCACGCAATCACGCATATAGATAGATAGATAGATAGATAATCTTTATTTACTAGCTTTATATAGCTAATTATATCATTTTTACATAGATACATAGTAATTATTATTTTTAAATTTATAAAAGTTTGAATAAATAAAGAGAAAGAGAAGAAAAACAAATTATAGTAACATTTTAATATGGGATAATTTTTTGCCTTGCAAATTTAATAGCTTCTTTTCTAAAACAATAAATATTTGGTTTACTCTTAGCTTCATCACTCATTTCATTAAATAACTTAAATCCTTTATATATTAAAGAGTTTTGAGTGCCATTTGTTCTTAGGTAGGGTAATCTAAAATTATTAATATTTCTAAGATGATATGGCTGAACATCACCTACATATTGCACATAATTTAACAAATATTTAGGCATCAACTTGTTTTTAATTTTATATACAAAAATGACAACATTCATTATTAATCTTTGTTTAACAGAGAGCCAATTTAATACACTTAATAAACAATTAATCGACACATATCTATTGCACTTTAAAATACTTCGCATAGCCTTATTTTGTAACAATTGAAGACGATGAATCAAACTATCATTACACAAAAACAAAATAGATGAACAATACTCAAAGTGAGGTTTTACTATTACATTGAAAATATGAATTGCACTTAAAGTTGATATTTCATGTCTTATTCTTTTTAAGAAACCAATTTTTTTAGCAATTTTTTTGCAAATATAATCTACATGTTTAGAAAAATTGAGCTTATTATCAATAACAATGCCTAAGTATTTAATCTCCGTAATTTGTTCAATAATCTCGCCATCAATAGATATTCTTACATTATAGTCTTGTCTATTGTTGATCACCATTTGCTTTGTTTTCGATATGTTGAGCTTCAGTCGGTTTTGTTTGAGCCATATATTTATTCGTCCTAGATCTTCCTGAAGTAATCTATGACTTTCTTCTACACATTTTGCACTCACATATATTACGGCATCATCAGCAAAAAGTGCTAGATTGCAATTTTGTAACACATTTTCGATGTCGTTTATGTATACAATGAATAGTAGAGTACCTAACACAGTTCCTTGCGGTACACCTAAGTTCACTTCCATGGAGTCTGATTCGATTTCATTTATTTTCACACTTTGCGATCTATTTGAAAGATATGATGAAAACCACTTTAACTCTTTATTTTTAATACCATAACGTTGGAGTTTCTCTAATAAAATATTTCTGTCTATTGTTTCAAAGGCCCTTTTAAAGTCCAAAAACACACAGTTCACTATATTCCTTTTGGATATTTCTTCTTTCCAACTCGTAACCACAAAATTAATTGCACTTTCGCACGAATGATTTTTTCTAAATCCTGATTGACAATCTGCTATTAAATTGTTTTCTTCGAAATAATTATTAAGTTGCTTAGATATGATTTTTTCGAAAAGTTTTTCAAAGAGGGGCATTGCGTTGACCGGTCTAAATTCTTCGCACAAACGCGTGTTAACAACTTTTTCAATCGGTGTAACGATTGCCTTTTTCCACGAGTCGGGGAAACTGCTGGATTCGATTGAATAGTTGATTATTCTTTTTAACGATGGTCCAATAATTTCGAAACTGTCTAAATATCTACCGGAGCACATGAAATAAACGTCTTTTTTATTATTTATCTCTTTAAGAGTTAGTAGGATATCTTGCACGGAAACTAATTGAAATTTGAATGTAGTAGTTGATTCATTTACGTAGCTAGTAAAAGGCACTTTTGAAATAGAATTATTGATATCTATTACACTTTTTATAAAATATTCATTAAATTTATTGGCAATTTGTTTTTTATCAGTGTAAGTGTTGTTTTCGAATTGGATATCGTCGATTTCACTTGATTTTTGATTTTTGAGGACATACCTTTTAAGATTTTTCCACATCGATTTTTGGTCGGTCGATTTTTTGATTTTATCTTTTAAAAATATACATTTGGATTTTTTGAGTTCTGATTTATATTTATTTCTTGCATGTCTATATGCTGCCCAGTCTTCCTCCGTATTTGTTACTGTTGCCGTACCGTATTTTGAAATTTTTTCTTTTCTTAGTTTTATGTGTGTACTATTGAACCACTCTTTATTATTGCCAGTATACCACTTTTTTTTCAAAAACTTTGTAACCGTTTCATTTATCCCTTCAATAAATAGGTCACCCATATGATTTACATTGATATTATCTTTAATACATCTCATTTTACTATTTTTCAAGTTCATCAAAAAAGTATTTTTATTATAAACCATCTGAGTTACACATTTACCCTGTCTTAATGGTTCATGTCTTTCCTTATTTTGTATAGTTGCCAGTAAAGATTGGTGATCACTGATCATTAATTCACTCACTGTAGTAGCATTCACGAACTTACTATTGGTGATTACATAATCAACCAACGTTCTTGATGTCTGCGTTATCCTTGTTGCTTGTTTTATTATTTGCCTGCATGCATTATCTTTAATAATATTATCCAGACGCTTTCTATATGTATCACTAGTTTTAAACCAATTAACATTAAAATCACCTAACACTATTAAGTCATTCTTTAATTCACTTATTTCTTCCATAAATATTGAAAATTCATCACAGAATATTGCTTCAGGTGAGTTAGGCGATCTGTAGACACCTGCCACAAATAATGAGTAATTATTTATGGTAACGCTATTTATTAACCACCAAAAGTTCATTCCATTAGCATAATTTTCACTGCCATTAATAGTAATTCCATATTTAGTGTACATTATTACACCACCCGTACGAGTTGATATACTGTTACACCTAGATATATTATAATTTTCAAGTTGAATTTCATGGTCTTCTACTTTTTTGGTAATATGTGTTTCAGTTACAATTACAATATCATAATCCTTTCCCATTAGCAGAGTCTCCAGTTCATAAAAATTATTGATTAGACCTTGAATATTCAAGCATAGAACGCTGATTGAATTTGGTTGCTAATAGCCAATCTTTTTCCTTTTCTCTGCTATATGCCAAATAGGACGACAAATTTAAAATCATCTGTCAATTTGTCAAGTGGCTGACATCTTTTTCAATGCTTACTACAAGAAGGTTTGTAAGATTCTTAGTGGAGGGTTAATATCTTACTCTCTCGATGCCGCTCCCTTTTACGAATTTTTTTTCGAGTTAAGGAACGCCGTTAAAAATAATAGTAAATTCGTAAAATTTAAAAGTAAAAGAACAGAACTATTACGTATTCATTCATAACAAACAATTAGTAGCAAAATAGTAGCACCATACAAAATTTAAATAAAGAAAAACAAAAAGTATGTAACACATTCCTAAAGTAATACGTAATTTATTTACGCATTTCCAATGCTTTCTTTAAAGCCTTTCAATAGGCAATCACTAGGCTAGGAACCCAGTTTTAAATTTTATTTTTATTTTTATTCAGCCTATTAAATGCCAACAGAATAGAATGACACGTGAATACATTCATTCATTCATTCATTTTCAATGGTCCGCTTGTCCATTAGGTGGGTCGCGGGTGAAGGTTGCTCAAGTGGACCCTCCATAGCTCTCGATCCTCCGCCATCGACTCCAAGTCATCAAGGGCAATTCCCATACGGAAAAGGGGCACATTTGGAATTTTTTCAAACCTTGCAGATACCTACCGTGCTCATCGTTCTGTAGCCCCTCCACCGTATGCATGTAACCATTCTTGGTTTACGCTTTAGCAGGATATGTATTTGATTGTTGAAATACAATTTGCACAACACCAGGTGGTGATCAGTTGACAGTTCAGCACCTCTCAAGTCTCAACACACGAACATCACAAACCATCCTTTTAATACACGACGGTACCACAAAGAAATCTATCAGCGATTTCTGCTGAAGACTTCGACGGTACCATGAGTTTACGGATATCTTCGCCAAACAGACACCTTACATTGCTGTACTTAGTTTTCCCGTCTTTCGAAGAAAGATGAGAAGGAAATTCAGTGATGAAGAGCTTAGATGTTCAGCACGATGCACATTGGTTTTAAATGTCTGTAAATTATACTGAGGAGGAAAGACAGAGCCGGGCAAGCAAGGCATTCCACATTCGTGTTGTACGGCTTATGAAAGAATCTCTATATTTCAAAGTACGGCCGAAGATAGGCTGGATGGTAAACTGATGGGCATTCCTAGCAAGGCGAGTATTGCGGTTGAATTTCTGAAGGGGCGGAATGCAGCTGGCAATTTCGTTTGAGCACTGTTTGTTAAAAAAGCGATAAAACAGCGAGATGTTCTGCGATGTTCAAGCGAATGAATAGAATTCGCGATATTCGAGTCTCCGATAAGTTTTAACGCACGATTTTGGATCCTATCCAGTAAGTGCAATATGGTTTTCGGCGCACCAGACCAGATATGGGAATTGTACTCAAGTTTGGGGCGTTTGAACGCCTTATATATTGTAGTCGGATCAGAAGGGGAAAAATATTTCTTGCACCGTTTGAGAAAACATTTCGACATTTCGCTGCATTCTTGGCGACTTCGTGTATATGGTCATTCCAAGCAAGAGCTCGAGGAACGCCTAGGTCAATAAATTCCTCATTGGATAATTTACTTCTGGAAACCACAGATTGTTCAGCGGATGCCACGGAAATTTTAGATTCGTCGGAATCTGAAACTGAATCAATTCCAGCAGTGGGAATAATTTCTGATAAACCAGATAGTGCTGATCCGGCAAAACGAAAAAAAGGTTACAGGAAACGTGAGCTTTTAGAACACAAATGTCGTGTTGACTGCAGTAAAAAGACAGTAGAAAGCATTGTGCGAGTTAAAAATCAAAGCAATGCTGAGTCAGACGCATATCAAAAGCTAAATGCGAAATTAAATAAGTTAACCAGTGTACCAGCGCCTACTAAAACGTCTCTCGAAAGAAAAGATAGTTTTCATTACAGTTCCGATGAGGAGACAAATCTTATGATGTCAAAAATGCGACAGTTTTTTAAAACACTCATTGCTGTGACGGCGCAAAGTTATAGCCAATCCAATAATTTTGGAACGTACTCTGAAAATTTGTTCCAAAAAAGGCGTAAGTCTAAACCTTTTCAATTTTCTTATTTTGAAGATGAGCTCATACGTCTTATGAAAACTGTTCCAGGAATAAACAATCAACATGTTCGGGAAATTGTTGAATATCTTAGTAGCGAGGAGACTTGGTCAGATTCCAATGATTCCTCAGACTGTAACGGATCAAATCATAATCACAGTCCTAATAAAATTAATAGCGAAGAACGGCTGACGGAATACAAAAAAAACGTCACTGATACCAGCAAAATGAGTAACGGCATCATAGGCGAAGCTTTGAACACAGGTTCAGTATTAGCATATGCAAGTTTAATTGAATCTCTTATATCGAACAATTCAAAGATGAATCCAGAATTGTTAACCATTGATAACAAGTGTAATAATTCCAAATACAATGAAAAATGTCCTGATCTAGCTGTTAATGTCATGCAGCATATTGGAAGCAAATTAGTAGCTTTGATGCATGATGTCAGTATTGGAACTGATTCCATTGTAACGCCCGATACCGAGAACGATCTTAGGAAATCAGATGAAAATTCTACGAAAATTGCGTTGGACCAACTAGATTATTCCTCACATCTATGGGGAAATTTACCTCGCAGTAAATCTCACGATGTTCTATTGGGATCTACGAACCGCTCTTGGCATTGTAATTCTAGTAGTACTGTCAGTGACAACCAGGGAGAAGTAAGTGACTGCGATCGATTTTCATGGCGTGGTAGTTTCGAATCTGCGTTACTTGCTCCTGGAGACTCAACAAGTAAGCTGTTATTTGCTGACAGAGATAATTGCTCGATATCCGAAGTATCTATGTCAAAGAGGGGATCGGCAGATAATTTGACATATACTATAATTCAAAGTCGGGAGCAGTTAGATCGGGTTCAAAGTTGTGGTAGCATTGGTATTGGTGACAAGCGAACCCATTCTGACATTCAGAAAACATGGTTATCCTCGTTATCTGATATGAAACGTGAAACTGATTTGGAGTTATCGTCTAGAATAAATGTGAAGAATCTAATATGTACGAATTCTCTACCAAGGCTGCAGTCGTTAGAATTTCCGGTGATATCAGATAAATGCCAAAGCGATTCTAACGTTATCAGATTTAATGCAAAAAGTGCGCGCTATCGCTCTCCAAGTATTCAACCAAATATTTTCTCACCATTATCTGCAAAGACCAATCTTAAGACACCGGGCCTGCATCCTACGAATAATTTTAAAAGCGACATGACGTCTAGCACGTCACTTGGTAAGTTTTATTACATAACAATAGTTTTATTTATTAGACCAAATAGTTTAGTAAATGTGGAATAGTTTATTTCGGCTGGCTACTTTTCACTAAATGGTTATGTGGGGTTTTTGTAACGGTGAAGAAAAGCGCGTCTGTCTGATTGTATATAAAATTCTTCTCTCCGAATTCTCAAAGACCTACACGTAACTTCATGACCTATTGTTTTTGCATTTTCTTAAAATGCCCATATACAGGGTGTCCCAGTTAACCAGCATAATCCTTTAAGGGGAGGTTCCTGAAGCTCCGCCGAACAAAAAATTCTATGGCACGAGGGTATATTCTCATCATATTTCCCGTTATAGACCTTCGTATTAGATTGGTAATATGACAATGAATTACTTGCGGCCGATTTCTTCACAAAGTACTAGCGCTAGTACCGGTATTCAGCGTTACCGATGGCCAAAATGATAAAGTCGCCAAGAGTTTAAAAAGGGGCCCAATACAAATAAAACTTAATACATACTCGATTTAGTATTTCCAACAAAACATATTCACTAGGTTTTCCTTTACTTTTGTGTTTTGTAGTAAGAATGGAAAAGACTTTCCATTCTCAGTAAGAATATTGACATTTTCAGTAAGGATATTCTTTCTCAAAAAGAGAAACGTAAGAAAAAATCAGGGAATGCTTTTGTATTAGGTGATCTATGAAAAATGACAGATGCATTTTGTTTTTCCGTAAATTGCAGTTTGTGATAAATTACAGTGGTAAAAATTTACTGATTTGTAAGCAATATCTACCGGCGAAAGTGATTCGAAATTAATCGAATATCTTTTTGATGCAGTCAAACCACAAATGCGAATAGTAATTCCACGCAATCACGCATATAGATAGATAGATAGATAGATAATCTTTATTTACTAGCTTTATATAGCTAATTATATCATTTTTACATAGATACATAGTAATTATTATTTTTAAATTTATAAAAGTTTGAATAAATAAAGAGAAAGAGAAGAAAAACAAATTATAGTAACATTTTAATATGGGATAATTTTTTGCCTTGCAAATTTAATAGCTTCTTTTCTAAAACAATAAATATTTGGTTTACTCTTAGCTTCATCACTCATTTCATTAAATAACTTAAATCCTTTATATATTAAAGAGTTTTGAGTGCCATTTGTTCTTAGGTAGGGTAATCTAAAATTATTAATATTTCTAAGATGATATGGCTGAACATCACCTACATATTGCACATAATTTAACAAATATTTAGGCATCAACTTGTTTTTAATTTTATATACAAAAATGACAACATTCATTATTAATCTTTGTTTAACAGAGAGCCAATTTAATACACTTAATAAACAATTAATCGACACATATCTATTGCACTTTAAAATACTTCGCATAGCCTTATTTTGTAACAATTGAAGACGATGAATCAAACTATCATTACACAAAAACAAAATAGATGAACAATACTCAAAGTGAGGTTTTACTATTACATTGAAAATATGAATTGCACTTAAAGTTGATATTTCATGTCTTATTCTTTTTAAGAAACCAATTTTTTTAGCAATTTTTTTGCAAATATAATCTACATGTTTAGAAAAATTGAGCTTATTATCAATAACAATGCCTAAGTATTTAATCTCCGTAATTTGTTCAATAATCTCGCCATCAATAGATATTCTTACATTATAGTCTTGTCTATTGTTGATCACCATTTGCTTTGTTTTCGATATGTTGAGCTTCAGTCGGTTTTGTTTGAGCCATATATTTATTCGTCCTAGATCTTCCTGAAGTAATCTATGACTTTCTTCTACACATTTTGCACTCACATATATTACGGCATCATCAGCAAAAAGTGCTAGATTGCAATTTTGTAACACATTTTCGATGTCGTTTATGTATACAATGAATAGTAGAGTACCTAACACAGTTCCTTGCGGTACACCTAAGTTCACTTCCATGGAGTCTGATTCGATTTCATTTATTTTCACACTTTGCGATCTATTTGAAAGATATGATGAAAACCACTTTAACTCTTTATTTTTAATACCATAACGTTGGAGTTTCTCTAATAAAATATTTCTGTCTATTGTTTCAAAGGCCCTTTTAAAGTCCAAAAACACACAGTTCACTATATTCCTTTTGGATATTTCTTCTTTCCAACTCGTAACCACAAAATTAATTGCACTTTCGCACGAATGATTTTTTCTAAATCCTGATTGACAATCTGCTATTAAATTGTTTTCTTCGAAATAATTATTAAGTTGCTTAGATATGATTTTTTCGAAAAGTTTTTCAAAGAGGGGCATTGCGTTGACCGGTCTAAATTCTTCGCACAAACGCGTGTTAACAACTTTTTCAATCGGTGTAACGATTGCCTTTTTCCACGAGTCGGGGAAACTGCTGGATTCGATTGAATAGTTGATTATTCTTTTTAACGATGGTCCAATAATTTCGAAACTGTCTAAATATCTACCGGAGCACATGAAATAAACGTCTTTTTTATTATTTATCTCTTTAAGAGTTAGTAGGATATCTTGCACGGAAACTAATTGAAATTTGAATGTAGTAGTTGATTCATTTACGTAGCTAGTAAAAGGCACTTTTGAAATAGAATTATTGATATCTATTACACTTTTTATAAAATATTCATTAAATTTATTGGCAATTTGTTTTTTATCAGTGTAAGTGTTGTTTTCGAATTGGATATCGTCGATTTCACTTGATTTTTGATTTTTGAGGACATACCTTTTAAGATTTTTCCACATCGATTTTTGGTCGGTCGATTTTTTGATTTTATCTTTTAAAAATATACATTTGGATTTTTTGAGTTCTGATTTATATTTATTTCTTGCATGTCTATATGCTGCCCAGTCTTCCTCCGTATTTGTTACTGTTGCCGTACCGTATTTTGAAATTTTTTCTTTTCTTAGTTTTATGTGTGTACTATTGAACCACTCTTTATTATTGCCAGTATACCACTTTTTTTTCAAAAACTTTGTAACCGTTTCATTTATCCCTTCAATAAATAGGTCACCCATATGATTTACATTGATATTATCTTTAATACATCTCATTTTACTATTTTTCAAGTTCATCAAAAAAGTATTTTTATTATAAACCATCTGAGTTACACATTTACCCTGTCTTAATGGTTCATGTCTTTCCTTATTTTGTATAGTTGCCAGTAAAGATTGGTGATCACTGATCATTAATTCACTCACTGTAGTAGCATTCACGAACTTACTATTGGTGATTACATAATCAACCAACGTTCTTGATGTCTGCGTTATCCTTGTTGCTTGTTTTATTATTTGCCTGCATGCATTATCTTTAATAATATTATCCAGACGCTTTCTATATGTATCACTAGTTTTAAACCAATTAACATTAAAATCACCTAACACTATTAAGTCATTCTTTAATTCACTTATTTCTTCCATAAATATTGAAAATTCATCACAGAATATTGCTTCAGGTGAGTTAGGCGATCTGTAGACACCTGCCACAAATAATGAGTAATTATTTATGGTAACGCTATTTATTAACCACCAAAAGTTCATTCCATTAGCATAATTTTCACTGCCATTAATAGTAATTCCATATTTAGTGTACATTATTACACCACCCGTACGAGTTGATATACTGTTACACCTAGATATATTATAATTTTCAAGTTGAATTTCATGGTCTTCTACTTTTTTGGTAATATGTGTTTCAGTTACAATTACAATATCATAATCCTTTCCCATTAGCAGAGTCTCCAGTTCATAAAAATTATTGATTAGACCTTGAATATTCAAGCATAGAACGCTGATTGAATTTGGTTGCTAATAGCCAATCTTTTTCCTTTTCTCTGCTATATGCCAAATAGGACGACAAATTTAAAATCATCTGTCAATTTGTCAAGTGGCTGACATCTTTTTCAATGCTTACTACAAGAAGGTTTGTAAGATTCTTAGTGGAGGGTTAATATCTTACTCTCTCGATGCCGCTCCCTTTTACGAATTTTTTTTCGAGTTAAGGAACGCCGTTAAAAATAATAGTAAATTCGTAAAATTTAAAAGTAAAAGAACAGAACTATTACGTATTCATTCATAACAAACAATTAGTAGCAAAATAGTAGCACCATAAAAAATTTAAATAAAGAAAAACAAAAAGTATGTAACACATTCCTAAAGTAATACGTAATTTATTTACGCATTTCCAATGCTTTCTTTAAAGCCTTTCAATAGGCAATCACTAGGCTAGGAACCCAGTTTTAAATTTTATTTTTATTTTTATTCAGCCTATTAAATGCCAACAGAATAGAATGACACGTGAATACATTCATTCATTCATTCATTTTCAATGGTCCGCTTGTCCATTAGGTGGGTCGCGGGTGAAGGTTGCTCAAGTGGACCCTCCATAGCTCTCGATCCTCCGCCATCGACTCCAAGTCATCAAGGGCAATTCCCATACGGAAAAGGGGCACATTTGGAATTTTTTCAAACCTTGCAGATACCTACCGTGCTCATCGTTCTGTAGCCCCTCCACCGTATGCATGTAACCATTCTTGGTTTACGCTTTAGCAGGATATGTATTTGATTGTTGAAATACAATTTGCACAACACCAGGTGGTGATCAGTTGACAGTTCAGCACCTCTCAAGTCTCAACACACGAACATCACAAACCATCCTTTTAATACACGACGGTACCACAAAGAAATCTATCAGCGATTTCTGCTGAAGACTTCGACGGTACCATGAGTTTACGGATATCTTCGCCAAACAGACACCTTACATTGCTGTACTTAGTTTTCCCGTCTTTCGAAGAAAGATGAGAAGGAAATTCAGTGATGAAGAGCTTAGATGTTCAGCACGATGCACATTGGTTTTAAATGTCTGTAAATTATACTGAGGAGGAAAGACAGAGCCGGGCAAGCAAGGCATTCCACATTCGTGTTGTACGGCTTATGAAAGAATCTCTATATTTCAAAGTACGGCCGAAGATAGGCTGGATGGTAAACTGATGGGCATTCCTAGCAAGGCGAGTATTGCGGTTGAATTTCTGAAGGGGCGGAATGCAGCTGGCAATTTCGTTTGAGCACTGTTTGTTAAAAAAGCGATAAAACAGCGAGATGTTCTGCGATGTTCAAGCGAATGAATAGAATTCGCGATATTCGAGTCTCCGATAAGTTTTAACGCACGATTTTGGATCCTATCCAGTAAGTGCAATATGGTTTTCGGCGCACCAGACCAGATATGGGAATTGTACTCAAGTTTGGGGCGTTTGAACGCCTTATATATTGTAGTCGGATCAGAAGGGGAAAAATATTTCTTGCACCGTTTGAGAAAACATTTCGACATTTCGCTGCATTCTTGGCGACTTCGTGTATATGGTCATTCCAACGAAGGTTGTCATGAACACACATACCGAGAATGGAAAGTCTTTCGGTTTCGGTGATGCAAGTGCCATTCATAGATAATGGCTGTTCGGGTTTCGCTTAAGAGACAGCTGACAGCATTGTGTTTTTGAAGCATTAAATTCCACTCTATTGGCTAAACCCCATTTTAAAATGCTGTCAAGGTCGGAATTTAATGAACTTAACATACGTTGCCGTTCCATTTCTACGGCCGAAGAGCAGGGACGTGAGTCCTGGAAAGAATATGAGACGCTAAGAGTGCTGTCATCAGCGAAGGAGTGAATTGGATTAGAGGTTTCAGACAAGAGATCATTTATAAAAATGAGAAAGAGAGTCGGAGACAGAACGGAGCCTTGGGAAACAGCAGCATTTCAGACTTGGAAATCATCCAAAACAACTTGAATCGAACGGTCAGAAAGGTAGTTTCTAATCCATTGAATAAGAGACGCATCGAACCCATAAGCACGCATTTTCGACAAAAGAGCTTGATGTCAAACTCTGTCAAATGCCTTTAAAATATCAAGCGCAACAATCTTCGATTCACCGAAGTGATGGAGAGATTGGTTCCACTTCTCGGTGAGATAAGTCATCAAATCATCAGTGGATCTGTTGGCACGAAAACCATACATTTAATGCCGGTCATTGAGGAGTTTCCGCGATTCAAGATATTTCATAAGCTGACGATTTATCAGCGTTTCCATGACCTTAGAAAGAATGGACGTAAGTGCTATGGGTCGGTAATTGATGGGAGAAGAAGATTCGCCTTTTTTAGGGACGGGCTGGACAAATGCTGTTTTCCACCTTCTCGGGAAGAGTCCAGAAGAATAGGAGAGATGAAAAGCTTACGCAGTGGTTTTTCCAGGGTGGAAGAACACCTCTTCAGAACGATGGGGGAGATACAATCTGGGCCAGCGGATTTATTTATGTTGAGATCATATAGTACTCTTGCGACTATGCGAGTGCGAAAATGGATTGGTCCCATAGTAAATTCGACGATCTCGAGCACAGGTGGGGACAAAGCGCAATCTGGGAGCAACGAGCTGTCTGCAAAGTGTCCAGCAAACAGATTAGCTTTGTATAAAGAGTTGACAGCTGGAGTGTCATTGTAAATGAGAAGGGGATCGATGGTGAGGCCGAATTCTTAACATTTTTTACAAATGATCAAAAGTTTTTACTACCTTTGGGACATTGGAGTATTTTTTGCCTCAGCTTTTGGTCATGTAAGAATTTAACACGCTTAATAAGGACATTGCAGTCATTTCTGGCTCGTTTAAACTTATTTCGGTTTTCCTCAGAAGGGTTGGCTTTATAAGTCCGAAAACTTAACTACTTTAATCTAATAGCCTCTTTACAGCTCAAGTCATACCACGCGTTTTCTTTTGGTTTGATACTCTTTATCCTGTTGGGGATAAAGGATTTCATTCCTAAGGTGATTACATTTGACACCATATCAGCGGCATAAGCATAACGACCAGTTAAAACTGCTAAAGAAGCTGTTAAGTCCGCTCCAGTTGGCTTTCTTGTACTGCCATACGGTTCTTTTCGGAGTTTTTTCTTTAACTGTGTGGTCGGAGTACGAGAAATTAGCTGATATGGTGCAGTGGTCAGACGAGCCTAGAGGTGATAATACTTCAAGAGAGTATTTATTAGAGTGGGAGGTAAGAAACAAATCCAGTGTATTGGCGTGTTGACCGTCAATGTCTGGAACGCGTGTTGGCTCATTTACAAGCTGGGTTAGTTGATTTACCTCAGCAAAGATCTGCGCATAAATTCCTTCGGGTGTTGTCTGTCCATTATGTTGAAGCCAGTCAGAATTGTGGATATTAAAATCGCCCGCAATGACGATTTCTGTGTGAGGGTACAGGGAGACAATTCTTGTTATGGAGTCAGACAGCTCATCGAACTCATTGCAAGTCGAGTTGATGTCAAAGTTGGGGCTTCTATAAATAAGACAGTAATGGATTATTTGCCTAGGGACATGGAACTTAAGCCATTTGAAATTAAATTCCGGATTGGAACAATGGCCCTAATCTTTTGGAACTTGGTAGGCTACGTCATTGCGTACATAAATGGCGAGACCGCGATGTAGAAAGAATAATGGCACTAAGCGATACCCAGGCAGATCAAATTCTGATTTACCAGATTTTTTACCCACCTGGGTCTCACAGCTGGTTTGTATTTGGAAATATGGGCGTACGCCGAAAAGAGATTCCATCGAAGCCCGCGAATGTTGCACATGTCAACCCTAAAATTCCTCATCAGAACAAAAAACCGTCACAAAAAACACAACTCCGACGTTGCTACTAAGCAAAGTTGTGAAATAAAGATCCACTGTTAGCTTTCCAAATAAAGCCGTCATAGGTGTTATGCCCGTATGACAATTTGTTTTGTACCACCAACAAAATGGAAATAGTCGCCAATGTTGTAAGAAGTGGCCAAAATAGATAATTTTTGGGAATAGTGGGAACCAATTGCCTTCGAATATTACTCTTCCTGAAGAAATTAGTTATTTCCTTTTTTGTACCAATAGTGTTTCTGACATCACTCACAGCATTCAAATCGTGAGCAACCAAATTCAGTCTGTGCGATGCGCAATGAACAAAATGTGCATTTGGATATTTTCTCTGTATTATCGCTTTTACACCATTTTCCTTTCCTGACATTGCAGAACATCCGTCATAACCTTGGCCTACCAAACACTCCTTCATATTCAGACCTAAGCTTTCACATTTTGAAAGAATTTCGTCGGCAATGGACATAGCATCAAATTGTTTTAAATGGACAAAACCTAGAAACTCTTCAAAGATTGTTAGCTTTTTATTCTCGAAAACGCAAAATCTAACGCCCAAGGAAATTTGCTTGACCCCAGCGATGTCGCTCGTCTCATCTGCCAAAATCGAGAAACTCTTTGAGGCATTGGCTCTTGAAACGATATCATCTGCTATTAGGTTTTCAAATATTTTGATAATTTCGTGTTCAGTTCGAACAGATGTATATTGGGCATTTTTCGCACCTTCCTCAAAATGATTCCTCAAAACCGAATCACCTGATTGAACTTGAAGCTGTAATAGATCTTTGAAGTTTCCGTCATTTGATTGCTTCCCACGAAGTGCCAAATCATGAGTTCCACAGAAGAAAATCGTGCGCACTATTGATCCTAATATCTGACGATTTTTAATAATTGTGTCCAATCTATTTTGAGATATAACGTTGGAAATACTCTGTTTCTTGTTATTTACAATGTCCATTAAAGTGGATCCCTCCGAAACAGAGTTTATGTGCCATTCAGATTTAACATGGTTACGTGCTGCATCGTTAAATTTTTTCTAATTAGAGAACCCTTTCAAAATAAATGATCCCTGAAGTCCTCTTTTAGCCTTATGCTTGAAAAGAACGCAAAATTTGCAAAGACCTCCCTCAGAAATTTCAGAATATTCCAACCAAGGGTTATACGTCTTTAACCATTCATATCGGAAGCATCTTCCATTAACTTTTTTGAATTTATGGTCCTCATTTGGAACCCATGCTTTGCGAAAAATTTCAAGTTTTTGTTCAGCTGAAATTGAAATTTCTGTGTCTGACACATGAACATATTGTCCAATATCGAATTCTCTAACTGCTGCGTTAACAACAATTCCCGACAGAGAAGCAGTGCTTGTTCCAGCTTCCTCTGAAAGACCAGTGCTAGCTTCATCTGCAAAAGCTGTCTCAGCTGCCACTAGCTGGTCTGTATTAGCATCAGCTAGAAGAGCTGCGTCAGATCCTACTGCATTGACAATTCCACTAGAACTGGAAGGAGCAGCAACAGTTAAAAACTGGGTGTTATTTTCTAGCCTTGGCCTTTTAAAAAAATGGCGAATATCCATTCCACTTCATATTTCCTTTTTATAAAAGGATCTAAAGTAGTGCTCGAAACAGGTAGGTATATGAATATGACTTCAGAAATATAGAGGGTAGGCCGAGAGCTTACTTTGCACGACAAAGATTTTATCACAATCAGGAAATGATAATTATTTTGGAATGATTGAATATATACTAAAATGGAGATTGTTATTTAGAAAAATATATACACTCCAAAAAAAAAAATTAAAGATTTTCATTACAAAGAAACAAAAAATCGCAAAAGATTGTGAAATTTCTTTGAAGTTTTACAAAAAATCTCCGTGTAAGAAATTTTAAAAACTTAGGCGTTGTAATTAAATTTTTGTTTTATTCCTTCTTCTCTTTTCATTTCTCAACTGACATTTCTTCTTTTACGATAACTAGACAACTAGAAAGTTCCAAGAAAAGAAACTTTGAGAAAAATATGTTTTCAGTTCATACATATTATTATTAAAACGTCTTAATTTTCATAACGTTCAAGTATCAAGTTCGCCATTCATTAGTTTTAATTAATTTCGTTGAAATAAAAGAAGCCTACTTTGTTCTCGATCGTGTAAATGCTCAAGAATATTTCTCCGTCTACGCTAGAAGCCGATCTGAAAACAACGTTTATATCGAATTGCTAAAAAATGTTTTTTAAAATTGTATCCTTCCCATTTCCAGAGGGGGGCAGCTGCCACCTTTGCCCCCCTGTGGATGCTCATGCATATACACTAGCTTCTCACAACCAATCGTTTTTGAGAGTTTTATTTTTGGGACTAATGGAAGAGACCCACAATTTTATGCCGAGTCCGAACGGCTGAATTGAGATGATTTTTTAGGACAGTTATACTCTCAGATGTTTGTCAGACGTTCGCAGGAGGTGACACAGTAAGATGTAATTTGTGGTTTTCCGGGGATCGAACCTGGGGCTGGGACCCTTCGCACAGTAGTCCAGCACACTAACCACTTCGCCCACACCATTTTTCCAACATTTTTCTTATCGCGAATAAAACCGATAAAAATGTTGTTTCTGTTAATTTTGTTCTTTGATGTTATCAGTAAGATTGTTAGAAATATTACAAAATTACGAAAAACAGTTGTTGTTTACAACTCTGAAAAATATACGGTGAAACGGTTTGTTTTTCTATTTGTAAATAACAAATACAATTTCCCTCTATTTTTTTCTCTTTCTAACAAATACCTATGTTGGAATTAAGTTTGTAGTTTGTGAAACAGAAAATCAGTTAACATATTTGAAAATGTAATCAACAAATACAAATTTGTTATTATAATTGTAATATGGTGAAATAGGCCACTGGTCTATTAATTACAGACGCGAACATTTTTTTTGCTATATTTCCGATAAGATCAGACATATTTATGTGCATTGTCCGGAAAGATAATAAAAAAATATATCTAAGCAATGATGCTTATTGGCACGAGCAAACCTGGACGGGTACACCAACCACCAAGTAATAAATTATACCTATGATTTGCACATGGCAGGAAATTATTTGACCCTCGACTAGAAAAAAAATATTCTAAACAAAAATATTTATTTCGTTTATAATTGTATAAAGCATAGAGTAGTCTCAGACTAAATTACAATATCAAAAGCGTGTACATAACATTTGAGCACATATTTTTTTGTTCAACAATCTAAAGAAATCACTAGTAGCAACAAAAAAAATATTCGTCATTACCACACAGTAAAATAATTAATTTGTATTGAAAAAAACCTCATATTCTAATAAAAACGAGTACGTAGGTATATACCCTAAGTGAACCCATGTTACTCCAACATGAACGGCATATGCTCTGCCACTTTAAATATTATCAAATCGAACAAACCAAACCGAAAATGAAGTCAAAGCCGCCCAATGCCCCTGAAAGTAGAAAGTTGCTCTACTTGGGCGTCGCGTTGGACTTTACGATATTTACGATCTAAAGTCGATCCGAAGCCTGAACGTCTGTCAGCGCACGAGCGCGGCAAGCGCCGTTCCCGTTGTGAATTGGCTTTTATTCCGTGCCCCAAGATCATGAGGGTATTTCCCATGGTTGGTTTGCACTGCCATGCCATAGTTCTATAATGTTGGGAGCGGTGCGGATGTTGTTGCTAGGTTGAAAATCCAAGTCACCTAATTTCAGTGGTGTGAAATTTGTATCTAGCTGTATTAAAGATGGTATCTGGTGTTGTTTTCGGGGCTTTCGGCGAAAAATCTTCGCAGGTGATCAACTTGCACAAAGTGTTGGCTATATATGTCTATTACTCCTAGACCTCCTACATCTCTTTTCAGATAAACTCTCTGTACTGCCGCTCTTGGGTGGTGATAGCGGTAAGATGTCAACACTGATCCTAGATTACATTACCGTTTCACTTTGTCGTTAAAACGAGTTCTGATGTGGTGTTTCATCCTTACTTACTTACTTACTTATCGGGCTCCCGACCCGTGAAGAGTCTCTGCCTGAGACACTGCAGCCTTCCATCCTCTACGATCCCGGGCACGCTGCTTCCAATTGTCCAGACCAAGCGCTCTGGCATCCGCGATGGCTTGGTCTTTGAAACGGAGGTTCGGTCTTCCTTGTCTTCTCGAACCTGGGGGCTGGGATTCGAAGACCCTCTTGGCTGGAGCATTATTGTCCATTCGCTCGATGTGGCCGAGCCAATGTAGTCGACGTGTTTTGGCTTTTTGGACTACATCCACATCTTGGTACAGCTCATAGAGTTCGCGGTTGTATCTTCTCCTCCATTCGCCCTCCTCGCACACAGGACCAAAAATCCGCCGAAGTATTTTTCTTTCGAAGGAGCCCAGTATCAGCTCTCCCTTCTTGCTTATCGTCCAGCACTCGGCGCCATAAAGCAGAACTGGCAGGATAAGGGTTTTGTAGAGCACACATTTCGTCCTTCGAGTTAGGAGTTTTGAACCCAGTTGTTTTGCCAAACCGAAGGAGCAACGGTTTCCTAGGGTAATTCTTCGCCGGATCTCCACTAGGGTGTCATTCGTGGAGTTTACGTTTACTCCAAAGTAGGTGAACTCCTTAACTACCTCGAAATTGTTGCTATCAATAGTGACGTTTTGTCCTAGGCGGTGGACAGATGCTTGTTTGTTTGTTGATAGCATGTACTTAGTCTTGTCCTCATTTACTACAAGTCCAACGGATTTCGCCTGTTCTTCAATCGCCGTGAACGCTTCTATCACGGCACACTGGGAGCGACCGATGATGTCAATATCGTCCGCATAGCCAAGCAGCTGGACGGACCTGTTGAAGATAGTGCCTTCCGTGTTGACACCTGCCCTGCGCACTATCTGCTCCAGTACGAGATTGAAGACGTCTCATGATAGAGCGTCTCCTTGCCGAAATCCGGTGCATGTTTGAAAAAGTTCGGAAGAGCTGCTTCCAAACTGCACGTTGCAGCGCGTGTTTTCCAGCGTCACGCGACACAGCTGAATCAGTTTTGCCGGGATTCCAAATTCGACCATCGACATATAGAGCTCCTGACGATGTATGCTATCATACGCGGCTTTGAAGTCGATGAATAGGTGGTGAGTTTCGACTTGAAATTCGTTGGTCTTTTCCAAGATTTGCCTCAGTGTGAAAATTTGGTCTATAGTCGATCTGCCGGGCCGGAAGCCACACTGGTACGTGCCGATTAGTGTGTTGCAGAACGGTTTTAGACGCTCACACAGTACGTTGGATAGGATCTTGTATGCGACATTTAGCAAGGATATGCCTCGATAGTTCTTGCAAGACATAGGATCGCATTTTTTGTAGATGGGGCAAATGGAGCTGATAGTCCAGTCATCGGGCATGTTTTCTTCCACCCATACTTGGTTGATGATTCGGTGCATGCTCCCTACCAAAACATCACCACCGTATTTAAAGAGCTCCGCTGGTAGACCATCAGAGCCTGCGGCCTTGTTGTTCTTATGTTTTTTATAGCTAAGCCAACTTCTTCTATACTAGGTGGTGGAACTAGTTCTTCATTGACTGGACGTGGGTTCTCTTCTTGCCCTATCACTCTCTCTACATGATGCTGGAAATGCTGCTTAAACACATCTACTATTCCCTGCGCTTCGGTGACTAGGTTCCCTTCGCTATCTCGAAGAGCCTGCGTTCCGGTTTTGTAGCCAGCAGCCAGTTGCTTAGCTTTTTTATAAAACCTCCGGATGCTATTACGATCGCGCGACTCTTCGATCTCCTTGAGCTGGGAAGCTGCGTAAGCCCTCTTCTTTCTACGCAGGATCTTCTTTTCCTCCCTTCTCCTGGCTCGATACTCTTCTCTCGCTGCCCTTGTTTTGCGCTGCAGCGCTTTCTTGTGTGCATCTTCTGTCACCTTTTTCCTGTACACGCATTCATCATCATACCACGGGCTCTTTCTCTGGGGTGGCTGGTACCCTACGGTGGTTTCGGCTACCTCTTTGATGATGTCGCGATACTGGCACCACTGATTGTTGGCGTTTGTGGTAGGTGAGTGCACAGAGGAGAGTTTCATACTCAGGCGCTCGCTGTAGGCTCTGGCTACTCCAGGTGTGCTAAGGCGTCCAACGTCGCATTTCTTCTTCTGGGCAGTTCGCAGCTTCTTTTCGTTGGACAGTCGAGCTCTGAATTTAGCCGCAACAAGAAAATGGTCAGAGTCGACGTTTGCCCCTCGGAATGTGTGCACGTCGAGGATGTTGGATGCGTGCCTCGCATCGATTAGCACATGGTCGATTTGGTTGGCGGTTCGACCGTCTGGAGAGCGCCAGGTTGCTGTGTGGATCCTTAGCCTTGGAAACCTAGTGCTACTTATCACCGTATTACGAGCTGCTGCAAAATCGATTAGTCGGTAGCCGTTGTCTGTTGTCGTTTCGTGGATTCTGTGCTTACCAACTAACCCGCCAAAGATGTTTTCCTTTCCGACTTTAGCATTGAAATCCCCGAGTACAACTTTTACATCATACTCCGGACAGGCTCCGTAGGCTCCATCCAGGAGGTCATAAAACTCCTCCTTGATGGGATCTTCAGCCTCGTCGGTAGGGGCGTGTGCACATATTAGGCTTATGTTTTGGAAAGTAGCTTTGATGCGGATCACAGAAAGGCGATCACTTATCGGCTTGAAGTCAATAACTTTTGTCCTAAGCCGATTTCCCACGACGAATCCGCATCCTAATACATGCAGCCTTTTGTTGCAGCTGTAATAAATGTCGCAATCTTTTCTTTTCATCATGCCTGATCCTATCCATCGTATCTCCTGGATTGCGGTAATGTCTGCCTTGTACCGCATGAGGACAGACTCAAGTTTTTTAGTGGCACCTGGGGTGTAGAGTGTTCTTACATTCCAGGTACATACTCTTAAATCGTAGTCCATTGACGTTCCGGGTCTGGTTGCCATTTGAGGAGTTCCGTTATCCGAGGCTGGTTGCGTCTCTCTCATAACTATTTAGTTTTTTCCATGGTCGGGAAGTTACCCCGACGGCACAACCCCCAACCTGGAGGGCCAGGCCCTGTTTTGACCCTAGGACAGCGGGTCGGATATTCCGATGTCAGTAACCCAATTTTGGGATATGAGCGCTGCCGTTGACCTGTTTAGGGTTCGTCCGCCACCAACTCTTTTCCAACACCCTGGCTCAGTATTGGAGATCCCCATAGACCTGGTATCCAAATATGTCGAAGCAGCTCATACAGGGATTACACTTTAGTTCGACCTGACCGGAACTGTAGACGCCACCGTTGATTCCATCTAGGGAATTCATCCGCTGCCGCCTGAAACAAGAGGAAGTGTCTTAGTGCGTAGACACTCCTCCCCCCCTCTCTCGTTCGCTGCCACCAACGACCTTCCACAGGGGTTGGTTACCCCATCTCCAGTCGAGGTACTAGGCACCCACCAGTCACCAACGTGGAGGTGAGAGTCGGAGTTGATAGTGAGAGGCTAGAGTGGGAACGCTTGTGTTCTCATATAATCGCATCACTACCCTTAAACCAGCGGTGTTTCATCCTGCTATGTTGAATTCCACGCATTTCTTGAAGTCCGAGACATTTGAAGCTCTCTTCTTCTCCGAGCACTGCTGTTAACCCATCATAAAAAGTGAATCTCTCCGTTCGCATGATCTTTCCTCTAACAATTTCAAGAGCTTTACATTTGTCGAATCCAAAATTCATGCGAATGTCATTGCTGACGTTTCGGACTATGTTGAGAAGGCTAGCGAGATGTTGCCTGGACCTTGCAAATAACTTTAAATCATCCATGTATAGGAGATGAATAATGTTACTCTGCAGTTCGTATTGGAAAATACCGATTTTATGCAGATCTCTCTGGTTCTTACTCCTCCTAGTCTTCCACTGGTTCTTGGCAACGAAGGTTATAAGTTTGGGCTCTATACCGTAAATATTAAGCGTTTCTAATAGGTGGGAGTGCGGGACACAATCAAACGCCTTTTGGTAGCAAGTTATATGAATAAAAGGTAATATTCCGAGCACTCATTTTCGTTTCGTTCTGCGCATCTGTCAAAAAGGCATGCTTTTCCATACGAATAGTCACAATTGTCGCCATATCTCATGCGCGCGCATATTATTTCTATACGACTGGGCGCCATTGCGGGATGTGCAATATATTATGCGAGAAACAGATTGGCACAGCAACTTTGACAGCCACAGCGAACTTTTTAGAGCCCCTGCTTTTTAATGGCTGAAGTTACATTACCACAGCAACATCGACATTGACATCGACGTTAGACCTAAGTCCTAAATTCAATGTTGCTGTGCAACGGCTACCAACACCACGGTGACTTTTTCAGTTCTCTTAACTTTCGAATGCTGACATTGGCTGACATACTGAAGGTGCAGCATCATTACCAGATATATACAAAAAAAGTTTCAGCAGTCTACAAATTATTCTTATGTAAATTATTTAGAAAATACTATTTTAATTTTTTTTTGATTTAGATTGCCTTTCATTTTCGATTGGCAAAAGAAATCAATTCTTTTTTGTGATCTGCAGGCGTCAAATTATTTACTGTCGGAACGTGATTTTGAATTCTAGTTTTACTATTGCAATGTGGAAACGAGTTATCTAATTCAATCGTCGCGACTTGTGTTAAAATTAATGTTTGACAAGCTAAGAAGTACATACAAATTTTGATTTGATGTTTGATTGGGCAGCAAACATCTGAAAAACACTGTCGAAAATGATATCAGATATGTTTTTCGAATTTTATAGGTACTTTAGCTACCACCAAGTACCTATACTGACTGGTACATACCTGCTGGTACTAAGTACGTGATTTGCTCTAACATTTTACAGGTCGTCATGTACCTAATATCATTTTTTCGCTTTTACCATTTATTTTGAAAGATATAAAAGGTAATCTGGTAATGCTGCGTTGGAATCAACTCACAACAAATTTTTTTTCCCTCCCTTGACAAAGTTGCTGTCGATGTTTCCAATGTGTTTCATGCGACTTCTGCTGTTGAAGTTGCTGCTGCTGTCAAAGTTGCTGTTGCTGGTGCTGTGGTAATCCGTTTCTCGCATACCTTTTATTCACATACCTTGTTTTGGTAGCCACTTGGAATGGTGTTGAATGTTGTGATTCACAGTGCTGCCAAATTCGATCACTGATAATGGAAGTCAGTGCTTTGTACAAGATTTGTAAACAAGTTATCGATCTGTAATTCGCTGGATTGTCCGGTTCTCCATCCTTCGGGATTAGGAAGGTTCTTCCCTTTGTGAAGAGATTAGGAGACAAACACTATTTGCCCAAAATTCGGTTGAAATTCCTGGCAATGTGCCCATGTGCATTAGTGAATTTCTCTAACCAGAAACTTTGAAGTTCATCCAGACCGTTCTTTTCCTGCTTTTCCTCAGCGTATTTCTCAATTCATCTATATTGAATGGTGAGGTCTTTATTTGTGGATACTCAGGTGCTGTGCTTAGCCAAGTAGAATGAGGATTATGAATTTGGTGGTTCTCCCATGCGTTTCCATAAAATATTTCAGGTATTTGTTGGGCATTATGTTAGTTATTTCTGGTTAGTTCAGCGTAAAACTTCCGTTGGTTGTTTTGGAAGTTTTTGTTGTTAGTCCTTCTTTTCTGACTGACCAAATATCTTCTCACTAGCTGGACCCGTGCTCGCCTTGCCCGCTCGCACAAAATTATATTTGGTTATGTGTATGTATATATTTTCACTTCAAAAAACACATTTTGGCTAAAAATTGTTCCTTAGGACGTGGCTATAAACGACATAGCCTATAGCAGTCTCACGGTGTTAAGGAACATTTAAAAAAAAGTTTCATTGAAATCTGTCCAGTAGTTTTCGAGTTTTTAGCTGACAACGAAAATGCTACAGTTTTATTATATGTATAGATATAGATTTCACAAACTGGCTGGACAGAAGTAAGTCACTCATACACAGTACCTATCTGTTCAAGAAAAATTGCTTTCGATGTGCGACAACAACCCCAAAGTAGAACTATGGAATCCAAACAACCAACCCTACCCTGTTACGTCATATCAGAATAAAATTCCTACTGCGTTGCGTGGCGATATGCGATAATGGATGTAATGCATTGGATATATAATGTGCACCCTCTGCATCGCCCTCCCTCTCATTGATCTTGCTACTTGTTTAATATACTGCATTTCCTTTCCTTTCCTTTGCTTCCCTCTTCCTATAGAATCCAAACAACTACCTACCCCAACCCAACACAATTACCATACCACATATCGAATGAAATTCTGAAATGAAACCTGTTTTGTATTATACGTCTCTTCTCTTCTGCGGCGAAACACCCAGCGATTGGCAGATTGGGGTGATTGTGCCCCTTTTCAAGAAAGGGGATAAAAGGGATTGCTCCAATTACAGGGGTATATCACTTTTAAGTCTCCCCGGAAAAGTCTTTGCCAAGGTGCTGGAAACGCGTTGCAGAGCTGTGGTCGAGGCACGATTAGGAGATGAGCAGTGCGGCTTTCGTCCAGGCAGAAGCACAACCGACCAGTTATTCACTCTCAGAATGGTACTTGAGAAGGCTTGGGAGTATGCTACACCTGTTTACGCTTGCTTCGTAGATTTGGAGAAAGCATATGACCGAGTGCCTCGAGGGAAACTCTGGAGTGTATTACAGGAGTATGGAATTGATGGTTCTCTCTTGAGAGCCATTCAATCTCTTTACACAAACTGTAAAAGCTGTGTTCTGGTAAACGGCGTTAAATCAATACCTTTCACCGTGGGCGTTGGACTTCGTCAGGGGTGCGTCTTGTCTCCTCTCCTTTTCATTACTTATATGGACTGGATGTAACAGCGCAGTCTTGGCGAGGAACGTTTCGAATTGGGATATCTGAGGATAAGTCATTTGCTCTTCGCTGATGACTTGGTCATCCTTGGATCCTCTCAGACTGAACTTCAGCGCGCACTCGATCGGTTTGTAACCGTTTGTGTTGAAGCTGAGATGAAGGTAAACGTGAACAAATCTGAAGTGATGGTCGTCTCCAGAACGCCTGTTCAATGCACTCTGCATGTTAATGGAGTCCCATTGAAACAGGTGGATAAGTTTAAGTATCTCGGGGTCTTATTCACGAGTGATGGAAGAAGCAATGCCGAGTTTTCCTGTAGGATTGGTCAGGCATGGACGGAGCGGTCCATGCTTCGGTGGATTGGTCATGTTAAACGTATGTCCCCGACCAGGATCCAACGACGTGCTATGGAATCCGTAACATCGGGCATGCGTCCTCTAGGTAGACCCAGGATGAGATGATTAGATCAAATTCATAATCTCTCCTCTACCCGTATGGGGATTGCCCTTGATGATTTGGAGTCGATGGCGGAGGGTCGAGAGCTATGGAGGGTCCACTTGAGTAACCTACACCCGCGACCCACTTAATGGCTAAGCGGGCCATTGAAAATGTATGTATGTATCATTTAATTTGTCATATTGAATAAATTGAGCGCAATGCTCTCAGAGAGCGGAGAATGTAGACAAAAGAAAATGTATACGTATGCACTTCGAAGTTACACACAACGTTTAAAGCACAGCTTATCCTTTCCCTTTGGTTGTTTTGATTTGTATTGTTGTGAAGACAATTTTATATTATTTTTATTTAATATTAAAGACAGCCGTTAGACAGTGAAACTACCTTTTCCAAAAACGTGTCGATAAGGAAACTTTTCCGGCGGATTCCACGGTAGCAATAGAAGGTGAAAGGGAATCAAATAGGTGAAGTGAAACTCAATTCCGACGGATTCCACGATAGGGGTGACTATTCAGGAGTTGGGAGAAATGTTAAAATAAAACACGGAAAGTTCGGTGGAAGCGCTTTTCGTGATATCTATTATATATATATTTATATATATATATATATATTTATTAAACTGCGTGCTTAAACTTAATATGCAAAAATTTCAAATTAATCCCTTAAAAAGAAAAAAATGTTAAAATTAAATTAAAATTCCAAGCAGATTTTGTTTCGTATACCAATGCCGTAGCATTGCCCAATAAATTGATCTACCCTTAAATCTTTTTCTTAAAAAGATACTACAGGATCTAGTGATCTCAAAACTACCCGTTGCACCAACAGGAGCTAAGAATAAAGAGTTGGAGGCAGATGATACTTATATTAGCGAGTTCGCCGAGATTGTCAAAAAAGTATTCCTCGAGATGTAGTGAGATGAGATGAGTGGGTACATGCATAGGTGGTCCATGAAGGGAAGTCCAACCTAGGAGCATGCCTCCCAATGATACTGGGTCTTGTAATGACACCTATTATTGTGCTTATAATGGATATTTTTGGTGTTATAAGATTGTTGGAGCGTTTGAGACTAACTATTTTCGCGACTGATAATGATATCTTCCAAAATTAAACCACTGCGGTTAAAAAAGAATGAAATTAACAAATCTAGTGAGAAAAAGATTACATACTTCCAGAACTTAAAATTCATTTTGAATATTTCCTCATGACAGAGCAAGCTTTTGGCTTTTTTTATATATTTTAAAATTAGAAGATTATTCATAGAAAATATTTTACAAAGGTACATCGAAAAATCGAAGTAGTATACAAATCCTAAACAACACTCCTGAATGCTGGTTACCGGCGTCAATTCATCACCAGCTTTATTTTTACCCAGCTTTATATATTAGCCGTGTTTTATTATCGTTTATGATCTATATGGATCATCCATTTACCCGCACTACAACAATTCTACGAGATCCTGTATTCTATTGGAACCAATTTTCGTGATCCAGATATCGAATCACAAAACCCTAACCTGTTAAGTAAATTTTACATTTGAATGTTTCCACAGCTGTTCTGTGGTATCAAGTACGAAGTTGTAGAATGGCAGAATAGAAATTTGCAACTACGAATTTAATGTGTTTAAACGAAAATAGTCCAAATCTAAATATGTCACCTATGTATTAGTATAGTTTTTAGCAATTCAGTAATAAAAGAAAAGAAAATAAGTGCAGTTTGATGTTGGTCGATATTTCTAAAAGTTGAATAAAACAAGATAAAACCCACGAATGGAAGCGTCATTAAATTGTAAATGTGTACAGAGAAACAGTTGTGCGTAAGATGTCAACAAACATCCAAATAAAACTCAAAGCAATGGATATAAATATAAATCGTAAACGTAAAATTTGATTTTAGGTTTTAAATATCTTTTGAAGACAAACAAGAATCTTGACGAGGGATGAAACAATCGCTTTCCTCCATTCATATTCAACCTACATCAATTACAGCTGAAGTTATGTTTACTTGCTTCGTAGGTAGGTATGTCAAAAATTAATCAGGGATGCCAAACTTGCAAAGTAATATTTTCTTATGATCTGGATCGTTTTATTTTCAGGGGATGATCCATATGGATCATTAGCGATAATAAAACGCGGCTATTAACGAGTTGAAGCATTGGAATCGCATGACACTCTTATACCCAATTTCACAGTGGCAGCTTAATCCTGGGCTTAGCTAAGTGTAGGATTGAACATAAACTTCGCTTAAGTATTTTTCGTTTTCACAGTTCAAGTTAAGCTTGGTTCACCTTTCCTGAAAAATATATTTTAGCCATTACAAATTTACAAATATTTCCCTTTCGAAATATTTTATTTTCTACGCCTTTGAGTTATTGCACAATGCACTACTTGTCCAGCTTAAAATATTTGCAAGGCAACCAGACTATTGTAGTATCCCTACCATATGAGGGATAAACTTTTGCGTGGGAAGAATCTAAAGGCGTACCCGAAAAAAATGTTGACCAAGGGAGGATCGATTTGGGGTCTGAAAACTAAAATTTTGCACGAATTCACACTCCAAATCTATCCTCCCTTGCTCAACAATTTTTTCAGCTACGCATTTACGTTCATTAAAAATAGATCATCCCCTTCGCATCGTTTCTTGATCACTCCTATTGCGCAGTGTGCCGGGATCTACCATTTGAAATAGTCTGCTTGCCTTGCAGATATTTAAAACTTGGAAAGAAGTTCATTTATGCCCAGTTGCACAGTCAGAGTTTAAACTGAAGTTTAACTAAACCTGACCGAGAGTTTAAACTTTTGGTTTAACTCGTTCAGTTTCACAGTACAAAATAATCTGCCAGTTAACTAAACGCAGTTGTGGAAGCGCAGAACAATTTCCCTTAAGGGGATATTTTTCTACCAGTGCACTTTTGACCAAGTAAATGGTTATTGCTTTTCTCTACTTTATCCATTTTACCATTTGTAAATAAAAGAAAATGTGTGCAATATTATTAAATTGTGTATTTTGGTATTAACGAAGTGAATTGATTTATTTTGGACACATGTGTGAACTGTCATCTACTTTCACCAATTAATTATTGCAGTAATTATTATTTCTTTTTTTTTCAATAATAATATCTAGTTGTTGAAATGTATGTGGCATTCAGACGGATGCGATCACAGGTACTGCTTCCTGCAACTCGCTGGGTTTTTACCACATCCAATCACCCGTCGCCAGTAAAATATTGAAATAATTTTATGAGCCTCTAATTAGGGTCATTGTCTGGTAATAGGTAGGCGCAAAGTTTTTTGCTAATGTTTCTACGAAAATCTGCGCTATCTTGTTCTGGTTTTACTTTTTTTTTAAACAAAAATGTAGGTAATCTAGATCTGTATACAAAAATGGTATGAACTCCGAAACCTTTGAACTGAACAGGCATTGTCCCGAGAAGTGTGTTCAAAATCGGACAAACAAATTGCATTGTAAAAAGAATAGAGTGGGTAGTGTCTTGTTTCAGCCAAAACAAAATGTGAAAGATTTGAGTATGTATAGATATATTTTGTTCGCGAAGAATCTAAAGAAATCACTAGTAGCATTACAAAAAAATAATCGTCATTTCCACACACGAAAATAAATAATTTGTATTGAAAACCTGATGTTCACTTGAAAAAAGGCGTTTTCATTGAAAAGTACATAATATTGGTTGAAAATCTATTGAAATTTTCTGATGACTTTTTTTTAACAGTGGGTTTACCGCAGTAATGCTGAAACTGATCATAGGTCTACTTTTCACTCATATAAATTCAAGAAGTGCAGCACCCAAACAATTGTATCGTTTTTATTCTCTCTCTCTATCTCTTTGTATGAAATAGCAGCTGTCAAAATAAACCTCAAAATGCGAAACGAAAGTTTAAACGGCAGAATGCAGGCGTTTAACTTAAACCGAGAGTTGAACTCCACTTTGGGTTTAAACGAACACAGTGAAACCGAAAATTTGTTGAACGAAGGTTTAAACCAAAACGAGAGTTTAAACTCTGACTGTACAACTGGGCATTAGGGTCATTTTATTCACTTCAAGTTGAACACAACTTGAGAAATTGCTTTTATTCACTCGAAGTTGACTCACTCAACTTTGGATATTCCGAAGTTGAGAAAACCAAGAGTTGATTAACTTTGGATTCGCTCAACTCCCCGAAAAAGTAGAAGTTATGAAGCAAACTTGGGGTTTTATGTCAAACTTCGGTTTTTTGTTTGTTTTTTTATTTCTGTGTTGACAGTTCAGTTCTGAAGTGAAGAAAATAATTAATAATTTATTTTTAAAATTGAAATACAGTGAATTGAATAATGTATCGTGCAAACTATTTCTGGGAGATATGGCCATCGTCTTCATCATCCCGCTAGTCATCTAGCGGTTAGTGGAACGCGGCCAATCTTCAAGTCAAAAATATTTTAGAACTGTACCAATTTAGTTTTCATTCACAATAACTTTATTTTTTGCGTCATGTTCACAATAGCTTCTATTGTTTATCAATTGCATTTCAATTGCAAAACCAACATAAATTTTAATTAATAAACTTTGTCAATCGTCAACCGATTGATAGTTGATCTTCGCAATAGGGGTGAATATTTATATAAAAAATAAGTTTATTATAACATACACAAAATAATGCGACTTTATGATATTAATCAATGTTAACACATTATTATTTCAGACGATTTCTTCACGCCAGAACTCAGTAATAGTAACAATTCACCTGGCTTACAAAAAAATGTCCGGAAAAGTGTAAACCTTGGGGTATAATAACGGCAAAAATGCACTTTAAAATGCAATACATAATTGTTTTATTTATTATAGATTCGCTCTGATTCTCTAATAAGTGTTTATTCCGAAACATTTGACAATCGGTATGACAACATCCAGATTAAAGGTCAAATTGAGTTTGCAATGCAGTATAACTATAAAATAAGCGCATTCGAAATTCACATTGTTAAATGCAAGGACTTGGCAGCTGCTGATACGAAAAGATGTAAAAGTGATCCATATGTTAAGGTATTTTATAAAAATGTAAATTAAAAACACAAAATTTATATTTATATTTACCACGCTTTTGAAGATATATCTATTGCCAGATAAATCGAAGAATGGAAAACGGAAAACGAAAGTGAAGAAAAACACTTTAAATCCTATATTTGACGAAATTGTGCGGTTTAATGTATCAATAGCAAATTTAGAAACTAGGTCGATATGGATAACTGTTTGGCATTCAGATATTTTTGGTCGCAATCATTTTTTAGGAACGGTCACTATTAGTTTAAAAGGAATAGTATTCGATAATCCTCAGCCACAATGGTACTTGCTACAGGAAAAGGTATTATTTTAAGACTATGGGCCATTGATTATTACAAATCTATTTACTATTTTCCATTTCTCTTTTAAGGATGGACAAGTTGGCAATAATCTAATGGATCGTGGCGATTTAGTCGTTGCCCTTAAGTTTGTAGTGTTGGATCCTCCTATTACTAGCACAGATTGTAGTTTTAATAAAATTGGAAATATCAAACCACATTCGAAAGGCCAACTTCACGTTTTAATAAAGGAAGCAAAGAATTTACAATCGTCGAGGCCAAGCGGAATATGCGATGCATTTTGCAAGAGGTATTATATCATTTCAGAAATCGTTTGTATTTGAATTTAAGTAACTTTATTTTAAACAGTTATCTTCTTCCAAATCGAACAAGGACTTCTAAGCAAAAAACTCATATTTTCAAAAAGTCGTTGAACCCCATATGGAATTTCACATTTATTTACGACAATGTAACATTGCAAGAACTTTCAGACAGAGCATTGGAATTAACGATTTGGGATCATGACCGTTTAATAAGTAATCAGTTTCTTGGTGGTGCACGATTTTCGTTAGGAACTGGTGAGTTGTCCTAGTATAATAAACTGCAAATGCTTTTTGGGCTCTGTTTCCATATTGTTGCTTTTTTAAACCGATTTGGGCGTTATTATCTACCGAATCATCGAGTTATAGATTTCTGACACTTTTTATAGAATGATAATTTATTGGAATTTTTTTGGCTATGTCGGTCAAGTAGTTCTGGTACCTCCCATTAAAACTATGGGAGGCGGTTATACAGGGGAAGTTTAAACTCCGTTTAACTAGATATCAAGTTTAAACAGTGCTAGTTTAAACTTAATCGAGAATTTAACTTAACCGGCCATGGATGGGGGTTTAAACTGAGTTTATTTTTTGGAATTTCGTAGTACGATCTCCCTCCTGGTTTATGACAAAACGACATTGTATTATTGTTGTTTTTATGCCACCAATTAGTTGGCAAGTGCAAGCCCTTATCTTTGATTGTTCTCCACTGTTTCTAGAAAATGCTTGTATACCGTCTAAAAACGAACAAAGCACCTGGAGCCGATGGGCTTCACGGAACTTTTTAAAACGCTGGAGATAACCTGGTCAGGAGCATACACCAACTCATCTTCAAAATGTGGTCAGAGGAAAGTATGCTCGAAGAACGAAATCTCGGTACCATCTGCCCGATCCACGAAAAAGGAGATCGCCTACGGTAACCGGTGCTTTCACTATAATGGCGTCAGCAGCAAGCAGAATGGGACTGACTATAAACGAGGAGAAGACAAAGGCCCTTATTGTGATTGTCGATCAGCGATCCTCACGACAATTGCCGATTGCGTCGATTGATTTTAGCTATTCCTACGCACAAATTTTTTCACTCCCAAGAAAAAGCATCGATCAGACATTTGTAATCGACTACAAGCGACTGTCAAATCGACAAATATCAATCGCAATCGACAATCACAGTTCTCGATCGATCGACAGTTGTCGATCAACGATTAACTATCGGCACACACAATAGGGGCCAAAGTATATGCTTTCATCAACAATAACCCCACCCCCACTACCGACTTGGTCAGACTTCGAGGTAGTCAGTGAATTTGTCTATACCTAGGCACTGCTGTAAATGCGGATAACAACATCAGCGCGATAATGTAGAGCGGATGAACATCAATGCTCCAGAGCGTAAGGTCTTCGACGCCATACCAGAGGGAAGGAGACACCAAAGAAGACCTCCGACTGATGGAGTACCGGCTCGAGCCGACTGAATAGGCATAATAAGTACGTCCCAGGAGCACCACGCTTTGTAGCGCCGTCCAAAGTAAAAGTAAAGTAAAGTAATTATTTCACTTTTTTTTAAATTGCCAAACTGACACAATAAATAAAACTGATGGAAATTTCAAATACACATGAGCTCTACGTTTACAGTGGCTTACAAAACAGACGAGAAAAGTTTAACTAATGTTGAATTCGATTGGCAATCTGAGATTTTTTAAGATTTCCCTAGATTTCGTCTGGCCAATCGAACAAAAAGAAGTATACTGCGCTGTTCTTTGTTGGTGTTGGTGGTGTGCCTGCCAAAAGTTGTTTACCTTTTTTGTTGTGAAGATTTTTTTTTCATCATAATGTAAGTGTATTGGTAAATCTCGAGCGTCTCTGAGAAAAAAATCTATATTCGCAAAAGTGCTCTCGACTCTGAAAAAGATTGCTTTTTTTTGTACCAAACGAACGAAAAAAGTGATCTCGGGAAAGAAAAAGTGCTTTTTTCTGGCGAATCGAAATTAACATAAACGTCCGTTCAATTTTCACTGCAATACACTCACGGTTTAAGTACTTGATTTAAACTTGCTTGCGAGTTTAACTAAACCTCAGTTTGAACTTGCACTGTAACACCGCGTCTCCACGAGCAATATTTCATAGCTTGCCATCTGTCATTTCTCATAGAAAGAAATAATGATAGTATGCAATAAAATGTAGCCATCCCACGAAAACACATGCGTCACAACAAAAAAGTACACCCCATAGAATACTATCGATAGCAAGCTATGAGCTGAGCAATAGATAGAATGTAAAACCGGCTATAACACCGCGTCTCCACGAGCAATATTTCATAGCTTGCCATCTGTCATTTCTCATAGAAAGAAATAACGATAGTATGCAATAAAAGGTAGGGTGGGCATTTCATATCTTACTATTTCCATAGCCATCACACGAAAACACATGCGTCACAACAAAAAAGTACACCCCATAGAATACTATCGATAGCAAGCTATGAGCTGAGCAATAGATGGAATACCATTTTTTATAGAATACTATTTGTGGTCTCCACGAGCAATTTTCATAGCATACTATATGGCAAGCTATGAAATATTGCTCGTGGAGACGCGGTGTTAGAGTACAAATTTCTTGCGCTGGAGTATGTGGGAAAATATATCATCTATCAGTAAAATGTAGCGGCCTGGACAAATACAGCAGCAGTATACTTGACTGACACTAATCCAATGGTAAAGTTCATATGTGAAGACTGCATGCAATACATACGTAATGTTGATTTGGTATTGGGAGATATACAAGACACGGTAAAAAAACGGAAACTATTTAAAAGAATACAAAAAAGAATTTGAAAACAGTTTAAAGAAAAACGAAAAGGAAATCAAAAATATGCTTGAAGCTATAGAAACTAGGTACACTGAAAAATTAAGATCCATGAAAAAAGCACAAGAAACGTGCGAGTAAAGCGTTTTGGAAATAAAACAAATATCAGAATGTGCAGAATCATTTAAATCACAGAGCGAACTAATCGTGGATAATGTAGAGAAGCTTACATTGGACAATAAAATGTGTGTAACCGAGATGAAAAACGATTTACAGGTTGGAGTTAAGCAGATCACACAGTCAAAGCAAAAAGAGTCAACAACTAATTACGCAGAACAGCTAAAACAATTTACATAAAACCAAAAAGTAAACAAATGAACTCTAAAACAAAAAAAAGACATCAACGAAAATATTAACCCGGCGTCTCTTTCGCTCCAAGTACACAGTGTCTCTGACAGAAAAGAGGGAGCAGTTACCATCAATTGCAGAGGAGAAGAAACAGTGAAAAAAATAGATAGCGAAATGATAAAGAAACTTGGTGAAAAATATGAGGTGAGAGTATTCAGCAACAGACGACCGCAAATCATGATTACAGACATGAATGAAAAATGTAGTAAAGAGGAACTTGAAATAGCTGTTAAGAAACCAAACAATATCGTAGGCAATGTAAAATGTGTAAGAGATTTTAAAAACAAAAATAAAGAATTATTCTACGCTGTGATTGAAGTTGATCAAAGTGATCATAAGAGTATGCTGGAAAACCAGAAAATAAACATTGGATGGGAGAAATGTAGAGTTTTTGAATATTTCAATGTGAATAGATGCTTTAACTGCAACGGGTATCACCACATCGCAAAAACTGCAAAAATACGATGAAATGCGCCAAGTGTAGTAAAGATCACGACACGAGAGAGTGTAACTCCAATGAAGTAAAATGCATTAATTGTATACGACATACATCGGCTGTTACAAACTGAAAAAAATAAGTTCGAAATATAGCAAAGACAAAAAATCAGGGGTGCCTACTGCAATATTCAAAGACTTACGGGAAATTTAAATGAGGCTGAACAGTGTTTTGTAAATACGAAATATGACTTCATTATTATGTCTGAAACGCACATCACTAAAGACTTGGAAGACAACGAGATTGAAATAGTTAGTTAGTTAAAGTGGCTCTCTATGATAGAAACACTTAGGCCGCTATTCGGCCCATTGTGCATACCACTGGGATTTGGGGAGCTGTTTCTTTACTGGCTACTCATGTAAACCAATTGCTGCATGTTATGAAGCTAAGAATGTTAGCGGCGCTGGTGTTGCCTAGATCACTGAGATCATTGAGAAAATAGTTCCCTAAGTAGGCCTTTCTTAGATTGGCCAGGGCAGGGCAGCTGCAAAGAAAGTGAGTGACCGACTCGTCCTCCTCTTCGTCTCTACAGCTTCTGCAGAAGTCATTATAAGGCAGACCGAGCCTTTGCGCGTGTCTACCTATTATGCAGTGCCCGGAGATCACGTTAACGACTTTCGAGATGGTGGATCTCTTAAGTCGAAGAAGCTCCTTGGATCGCTTTGCGTGAGCCACGTGAGCTTGGCAGTGTAGCAGTATCCCAAATGTTTCCATCTGAGGCCTGCACGCATTACTGCGTCCGCATGAATTATTTGTTTAGCGTGGGAAAGTGGTGCATACACGTTGTGCAGGCTTATACTTTCCACGCCAGAGGAGCCTCGCCTTGTTAGTTTGTCTGCTGCACAGTTCCCTGGGATGTTACAGTGACCAGGAATCCAACAGAGGGTGAGGTTGTACTCTCCAGCTATCTCGTTTAGAGATACGCGGCAATCTTACACCGCCTTGGATCTTATTTCGCTGGATATTAGGGATTTGATTGCAGCCTGGCTATCAATGTATATAACGATATCCCTTTGTGATACCGAATTAATCGACAGCCACGCTGTAGCTTGACGAATAGCTGTAATTTTGGCCTGAAAAACACTGCAGTGTTTCGGAAGACTGAAGGAGAGGCCTAGGTTCAATTCCTCTGAAAAGACTCCGGCGCCCACTCCCTCTAGTGTCTTAGAACCGTCTGTGAATATTGACAGTGATTTGTGTAGGACATTTTGTGAATCCCATTGGTTCCTGTCCGGTATTTCATGAGTGAAGCCTCTTTCGAAATTGATTTTCTTAGGCAGATAGTCGGTAGTAGTGGGCAGGGGGATCGTCTGTAGAAGTATGCTGGCGTGTCCAGTTGGTTGCCCTCAGATTAAGGGAAGGGAAACACTGGAGAGGGCAACCAACTGGACACGCCAGCATACTTCTACAGACGATCCCCCTGCCCACTACTACCGACTATCTTCCCTTAATCTGATCGCCACATTGGTGGCATATTCTTTACTGACGATGTCTAGTGGAAGTAGGTTAAGCAAGGTTTGCACAGCGGCGGTTGGAGATGTCCTCAGTGCGCCAGTGATGCACATACATGCCAAGCGCTGAATCTTCTCTAAGACCTTTAGATTGGAACTTTTGTTCAAGGCCAGCCACCACACAACGATGCCATATAGAATTATCGGTCTTATGACCGCAGTATAAAGCCAATGCATTATATCGGGTTGAAGGCCCCATCGAGAGCCTACAGCCCTTTTGCAGGAGTATAGAGCCACTAGGGATTTCCTAGCGCGTTCGGCAATATTTTCCCTCCATAAGAGCTTCCTGTCCAGCCTCAGCCCCAGATATTAAGCGTTGCTAATGAACTCGAGTGGAGTTCCTTTGAGATTTGGAGGAGTGACAGCGGGAAGCTTTAGCTTTCTTGTGAATAAGACTAACTCCGTTTTCGTCGGGTTGACGCTAAGACCGCAACTGTCGGTCCAGGAGACTAGTTTACGCAATCCGAGTTGCGTAACTAGAGATTGAAATAGAAGGTTATCAGTTAGCACGATGCAATAGCGAATCTCGACATACAGGCGGTTTATGTATATACGTAAAATAATATTTCGAAGTAGAAATTATCACCCAAGAAAAAATCGTCCCTGAACATATCTACTGGCTAGTCATAAAAATAACAGAAAATAACCAATCCATGTGGTGGTTGGGTGTGTATGAATCGGGTAGGCGCTGATTGGCATCAACTTGGCGGTGCCCAGCTGTTGCAACTTTTTCATACACATCAATTGTGCTTATTTTACCTCCGCGTGGTAACCACCGGGTACTGGTCTCGCCCATCCAGGCTTGACTTACTAAACTTATAAGCGCGAGTGTTGAACACGAAGAAAATAGCAACACTATAATGCTCTGTCGAAACTGACTGTCTGCTCGAGTCTCAGAAGTCTAACATGAGCCCCTCAGAAAGAGGACGTTCGGCGGAAGAATTCACGCGATTGAATCAACGGTGACGTCAACAGTTGGCATGGCAGATACTTTAATGAGCTACTTCGACATATTTGGAGCTGAGGTCATTAAGGATTTTTCAATACTAGTCAGGGTGTTGAAATAGAGATGGTGGCGGAAGAGCCCTTAATGGGTCAACGGCAGCACTCAAATCCCCGAAGCAGGTTACTGACTCCGGAATATCCGGCCCCTTTCGTCCAAGGGGTCACAGAAAGGGCCTGGCCCTCCAGGTTGGGGGTTGTGCGTGGGGTTAACTACCCAACCACGGAAAACACCACCAGTTACGAAGCAACCAAAAGCCTCGGATATGGATGGATTTACTGTTGACGACCCTGCAAAACGAAAAAAGGACAATGACTTTCGGATCTGCACGTGGAATGTTCGAACCCTGAACAGACCGCGTGCAGCCGAACAATTAGCGGAGGCCCTAGACTGCTACAAGGCAGATATCACCGCCATCCAGGAAGTGCGGTGGGATGGGCCCGGCAAAAGAAGGATAAAAAACTGTGACATCTATTACGGTGATTGCTACAGAGAACAGAAGCAGCGTCTATTCGGATGCGGATTCGTTATAAGCGGCAGACTTAGGCAAGAAGTCTTGAGCTTTCGACACGTTAGTGAGCGCCTTACAACTATCCGCATCAAGGCTAAATTCGCCAACATCAGCCTGATATGCGCTCACGCCCCCACAGAAGATAAGGACGATGCTACCAAAGAATGTTTCTATGAGCTCCTCGACAAAACATATGAGCAATGTCCTAAATACGACGTTAAAATCGTCTTAGGTGATTTTAACGCCAAAATAGGAAAGGAGGACATCTTTGGTAGCACAATCGAAAAGCACAGCCTACACGACACCACGTCTGGAAACGGACTTAGGCTAATTGACTTTGCTGCGGGACGTAATGCTACTATAGCAAGCACACGGTTTCCACACCTCAACATTCACAAAGGAACATGGCGGTCACCAGACCATCAAACGGTCAATCAAATTGACCATGTTGCGATCGACGCAAGGCACTCCTCCAGTATTCTAGATGTCCGAACTTTCCGAGCGGCCAACATAGACTCGGATCACTACCTTGTTGTAGCCAAGGTACGTATGCGGATATCCCAGACACCACAACAACGAGGAAATACTGTGAGAAGATTCAACGTTGAACGGCTACAAACGCAACAAACCGCCAGAACTTTTGCCGATCGCGTCTCCCTCAACATCTCGAGAAGTCCTGTGCAGTCAGCATCAAGTGCTGAAGACCAGTGGCATCGATGCCAAGAAGCCATCAGAAAAGCCGCGACTGATGTGCTAGGTTTCACCCGACCACCACCGCGAAACCCCTGGTTTGATGAAGAGTGCAGTTGCAGCAAAGCAACTGGCCTACAAAGCGGCGCTGCAGAGAAGGACGAGAGCAGCTCGTGAACTCTACGAGCAAAAAAGGAGGGAAGAACACCGGCTTCTCCGGAGGAAAAAGAAAGAGCATGAGAAGCGCGCGATCGAGGAAATAGAGAGGTGTTACTCCAGGAACAATGTTCGGAAGTTTTACCAAAAGGTAAAAAGAACGTGTCACAGGAACAAGGCCCGAACAGAGACCTGTAGAGACGAACAAGGAAACCTTGTAGTAGAGTCACAGTCGGTGCTGAGGACATGGAAAAACCATTTCTGCAGACTGCTAAACGGCGAAGACGACACAAATTCCGCTGTCAGGCAGAATGAACCATTCAACCTGGGCGATGAAAGCCAAGACTTGCGTCCACCTGACCAAAATGAGGTAAGGATAGCAATGGCTGAATTCCAAAACGTCAAAAAAATGCGCATTGTGAATGCACACTGCTTTTCTGATGCAAGGTTATGTATGCTTTTGCGCTGCTTTGCATTTGTTATGCTTTGCAATTTTTGACGTTTTGGAACGACTTTTAACAATTAAAATTAATTAACTTTTTTGACCTCCAAAATTACTCTCCACAGTACCTTTTTCTTCCTTCTTTTGTTTCGAAAATCGGGCTCAAATTGAATTCGGGTACTCGCCAATAATAATTTAATGGACTCATTCGTCCACTTTTTATTACTACAAATCAAAGTAAAATTGGCAAATTATTACAAAATATATTATTTTACTACGACTCCAGCGATGAATCCATTTTAATAGGCGGTTTAAAATGAAATGTCATTTGCATCATAATAATTTATGATGCTCTGTTTGCTTTTGTTTGCGCAGTTGATGCGTTCACAATGCGTTTTAGAAAAGTATGCATTGCATCATAGTAACCTGTTTGCGTTTTGGAACGCTTGATTAAGCAGTAATGCAGAAGTACTGCGTTTTGGAATTCAGCCAATATCCAAGCTGAAGTCCAACAAAGCTGCAGGACCAGACGGTTTATCGGCCGAGCTTTTTAAGGCAGCAGGGGATGACTTGGTAGAGAGCATACACCAACTCGTTTCTAAAATTTGGTCAGAGGAAAGTATGCCTGATGAATGGAGCCTCAGCATTGTTTGCCCGATCCATAAGAAAGGAGACCCTCTAAACTGCGCCAACTATAGGGGCTTCAGTCTCCTTAACATCGCTTACAAAATTCTGTCTGCTGTACTGTGTGAACGCCTGAAACCATTTGTCAACGAACTGATTGGACCCTATCAGTGCGGTTTTAGGCCCGGTAAGTCCACAACCGACCAAATATTCTCACTACGGCAGATCCTGGAGAAAACCCAAGAAGTCCAAATCGATACTCATCACCTATTTATCGATTTTAAAGCCGCATATGACAGCATTTATAGAGACGAGCTATACAGAGCCATGTCTAGTTTTGGCATCCCTGACAAACTTTCCAGGTTGTGCAGAATGACGATGGAGAACGCTCGCTGCTCCGTAAAGGTCGGAAACAATCTCACCGAGACCTTTGATGTCAAAAAAGGATTTAGACAAGGTGATGCGCTGTCATGTGACTTTTTCAACATCATTCTTGAGAAAATTGTGCGTAACTCGCAAGCCAACACCAGGGGCACAATTTTCCAAAAGTCTGTGCAACTACTTGCATACGCTGACGACATCGAATCATTGGCAGAACACAGCGAGCTGTCACTGGTGCGTTTGCAAGTATAGAGGCGGCAAAAATGGGTTTAGTGGTGAATGAGGACAAAACAAAATATATGCTGTCAACGAGAAGGGACACACAACATCGACGAATCGGACAGAACGTCACGATAGACAGCTATAACTTTTAGGTAGTTTGGGACTTTGTCTACCTCGGCTCCGCTATTAATTCTGAAAATGACATCTCATCAGAAATCAAGCGAAGAATTACACTTGCCAACCGCTGTTACTTTGGCCTAAGAAGGCAATTGATTAGTAAGGCCTTGTCGAGAAACACCAAGGAAACTCTATATAAGACCCTCATCATCCCAGTCCCGCTTTATGGCGCAGAATCATGGACGTTGTCAAAAGTAGATGAAGAAATTCTTCGAGTGATTTTCGGTCCCGTTTGCGCTGACGGGCTTTGGAGGAGGAGATTTAACGGCGAACTCTACGAGCTGTACAGCGACATCGACTTGGTCAGAAAAGTACGTATCAGTCGACTAAGATGGCTAGGACATGTAGAGCGAAGGGGACACCAACGCTCCGGCCCGAAGAGTCTTCGATTCCAACCCGGAGGGACAACGCAGTAGAGGAAGACCTCGCCTCAGGTGGCGCGCACAAGTGGAAGGGGACCTCAACTAACTTGGAGTGCGCAACTGGAGGCAGTTAGCCAAAGATCGTGCTAACTGGAGAGGCGTGTTGGTTGAGGCCCAGGTCCACCCCGGACTGTAGCGCCATATAAGTAAGTAAGTAAGTAACCAATCCATGTACCTAGCATCAGTCTACCGGTCACCTAGTTCATCCTGTAAAATATTTTGTGACAAGTATAAAGTTTGGATAGAAGATCTTGTGGATCTCAACCGCCAGTTTATAACAGCAGGAGATTTTAATATTGACTGGATGGATACATCAAATATTTATACAAAGGAGATTAAAAAAACAGCAGAAATTGTACATTAATTGATTAAAAAAAATTGGAGATCATGAAACTCTATATGTATATAGTATATAGAATATGATATTAAACGAAAAATTAAAAAAAAAAACTCAAAACGAAAACAATGTTCGTGAAAGTCATCTTTCGACCAATCAACGCTCTTCCTGTTTATGAAAAAGTTGTTGAAAAAATAGTTCACTCACAACCATCGTTGTGAGAACCAATCAGGATTCCGAAAAAAAAAAACATTCTTGCGAGGCAGCGCTAAATAATGTATTAATAAGCTGGAAAGAGGAGATAGCAGAAAAAAAATTCGTGTTTCCTGTTTTTCTTGATTTTAAAAGAGCCTTTGAGACAATCGACCGAAGAATACTTGTGAAAAAGCTCCAAGGTTATGGTGTAGGAGGGAAGAAACAAGACTGGTTTACGTCCTATCTATCGAAGAGAACACAAAAAACAACAGTGAATGACATAATGTCCAATAGCATTGAAACAAGATACGGAGTTCCTCAGGGATCGATACTGGGTGCGCTGTTATTTATAATTTATATAAATGACATTAAAGTAGTTCTTCAACATTCCCAAAAACATAGCAGAATCAAAAGTATCTAGGCATAGTTATAGACGAGAAACTAAAATTTGATATTCATATTGATTATTTAGTCAAAAAAATTGCAAAAAAAAATTGATTTTTTAACAGAATAAGAAAGAAGTTATATGTAATGTGTGCCATTAATGTCTACAATGTTATGATAAAGCCCTATTTCGAGTATTGTTCGTCAATTTTGTACCTTTGTTCTGATAATGTTTTGTTGAAATTACAACGCCTACAAAATAAATCTATGCGTATTATACTTAAAAGTAATCGTCTTACACCAATAAGAACAAAGCTAAATATGTTTCAATGGTTAAGCGTAAAGCAAAGAATTTATGTTAATGTACTATGTTTTGTTTTCAAGATTAAGTATAATCTTTTACCTAAATACTTAAGTAAATATTTGAGATATGTGGGGAAATCCCAGCCATATAATCTAAAAAATAGAGAAGATTTTAGACTACCTAACTACATTGGAAATGTTACCCAAAATAGTATCATGTATGTTATGTATAATAATGTTATAACGCGAAAGAAAACTGAAAGAATCAAGTAGTAAAAAAAAACCACGAGCCAATGTAGAAAAAAATCAAAAGCCAAACCCAACAGTAAGACGGTTTATTTCAAACTAACTATGTAATTTGTCTTTACAAAAATAGAGCGGTGACGCACATGCTGTGTGCGTGTGTAGGTGCAGTGTTGCATCGCTTCAAATTAACACGTTGTGTCAGAGTGCCAGCTGTGTTTCTCTTATACATTTACTGCGCGGCTGGGCCGGTAGGCCCAGGACCAATGCTGAATAGCCGACACACCTTCTCTGCCGGTCGCGTTGTGCTTCTCAATTTGTCATCCTCCAAGCAATATTGGACAGTGACGTTGCGAACGAGACCGTCGCTGCCCGGATGAACAGCAGAGATGCGTGCCAGTCGCCATTTGGTTGGCGGTAAGTTTTCGTGACGAAGTACGACGACGTCACCCACTTGCAAATTTTCGGATGGTCGCCGCCACTTAGTGCCCTGCTGCAGCGAAGTCAAGTATTCATCGTGCCAACGATGCCAAAACGATTGATGCACTTGTCGCAGAAGTTGCCAATGTTTGAGGCGATTTGTAGGAGCCTCTGGTACGGTAGGTTCAGGGGGCCAACTATGTAATTCGATTCTACAATCAAAATGTTCGAATTCGGACCTCGAATTGTCTATTTTTTTTTGTACCACCTAATCCTAAAGTAAATGCCAAAACCATTCGAATTCGCAAATAATCATTCTAATGCAAATGTGTTTGCGAACAGGCTGTGTAGATTGCAGAAATCTCAAAAAATGTGAGTAAAAAATTTGTTCATAACTTATTAAATATTATTAAGAGTATTAAAATATAATTTAGGCATAGGGAATCATCTAAATGCGCAAACACAAAGACATCTCAATTTGAGATGTTGTTCAATACATGACAATGCATCCCGACTTATCTAAAGGATTTATCCCAAAATCACCTTGGCTCAATTTGATCATTGCAATCCTCATTTTCTTCGGTAAAAAATCAAATTGCGACACTGTCCATGTTGATTTAGCACCTATTCACGAATCACAACAAATGATTATTTCGTTTTGTTCAAATGTCTGTCAAACACAATGCGAGACTCGTTCGAAAGTCGGAAATTGTTTGGGAAAAAGTTGGCATTACTTACATTCGATACATAGTTCCGTTTGAAAGTAGAATTGGAACCAACTTTCGAATAGAATCGAAAGTAGAATCGAATTACATAGTTGGCCCCCAGGTAATGCCACGAGTGAACGACCGATCAAGAAATCAGACGGTGACAATGCCAAACGGTCATCCACGCCATCATATACTGCAACCAACGGTCGCGAATTCAAGCAAGCCTCGATTCGCACAAGCAATGTATGTAGTTGATTGAAGTATAGCGTCAGGCCACCAACGACGCGTAGTAAATGCCTCTTTGCTGACTTAATGGCGGCTTCCCATAGTCCACCTTGATGTGGAGCCGCTGCTGAGATGAAATGCCATCGAGTATGTTGATTTGCCAATTGCTGTTGTGTATGTTCACGATGTCATTCGACCAAGTCGGTTTGAAGAAGTTTGTTTGCTCTTTTGAACTGGGTGTCATTGTCGCTGTAAAGGTGGCTGCATGGGCGCCCCTTTGACCCACGAAGCGTGCGAAAACGTTGAGGAATGCTCGTGCTGATAAATCTTCTGTCAGCTCGATGTGGACAGCCTTAGTTGCCATGCAGACGAAAATTGCCACATATGTTTTCTTCGTCGTACGTGTGCGCTGTGCCCCAATTCGAATATTGAAGGGACCACAGTAGTCAATGCCAGATGATGAAAAAGGCGGGGATGCCACAACCTGCGCGGCCGGTAATGATGCCATTTGTTGATGAGCCATACGTTGAGTGTGTCGTCGACATATAACACATTCATGTATGCACTGTTTGACAAGTGCACGGCCACTGATGATCCAATATCGATGCATACGTGTATGTATTTGAAATATGTGTATAGCAGTCCAGTTGGACAAAGTTATCTCTGTGTGTGAGTAAGTTAACCACTCTCTATAAATTCGGTGAGTTAAGCTATCCGCTCTTTAAGACATGGCAGTGAAAGCTAAGATATGTTAATAAGAATTCTGAGTTAACAGATGTGTAAGAGCTATCTCGCCGCTATGCGGTATTTTTTTTAATACGGGGGTTAATGTTTTTTTTTGTATAGGCGGTGCCACACCCCATAACAACCATCTCAATCCATTATCAAAGATTGTCTGAAAATGTGAGCTCAATCGGTCCAAAACTTTTCGAGTTTTTGAAGCATTCACAAACCAGCATAACGTTTTTATGTATATAGAGATTTGTGTTTATCATTTGTTTCAAATAGCGTAGTACGGATTTTCAGCACGATCCCAGAATGGTCGCGCAAAATTGCTCTTGGATGATTTGCATTTCGTCATATGCTGATATACGTGTTGCTATCTCCACTAGAATTAATTGTTTCGCTTCTAAATATTCAGCTTTTTCTTCCAATACTATATGATCCATTTTGCGTCAATTTTCGACGAAACATTAAAGGAAACTGAACTGAACTCACAGTCGCAAATTACTTGCGGCAATCGCTTGCGCTTGCAAGTTGTAGCGACCCGAAAAGTGATTGCAGCAAATTTGCTTGTGTGTACGGAAAAAGTCGATCGCAGCAATCACATTGCTTGCATGGTGTGACTACTCTCTGCAAGCACTTGCAAGGCCATTTCAAAATTCAAATTCTCGGAACGATTGAGCACTTTCATTGCTTGTTGACACGGCAGCTTTAATCAGGAAATTGTCAATCCTATTCAATAGAGACCCATCATATAGGGTCCGGTTGGGATAATATTTTGTGTACTCAGACTCGGGAGTTCTAAACAACCCTAAGCAGGCCTGAGACACTGTGTCAAACACCCGAATCTATTCCATATAGGAAGGCTCTATATTGAACCAAATGGGACAGCCATAAGGACCACGTAGCATATGACCTTTACTCTGGAAACAAGTTGACTGCTGCCAAAGAGTTTCCTTGTCAGAGCATAAGCCCTCTTGGCCCCAGCAAGACAAGCATATACAGGGTTTTTCAATAAGAGCGCTACAAAAGTTTTTTTTAAATAAAACAAAAACGGTTTTGGATATCAATGAAATTCTTTACTCCTGTGAAAGTACGTTCGATGCCATTATGTAAACTCGATTTCTTTTGCATGGCCACTACGGGCACGCTTGCAGAAGTCCAGACGCTGAACCCAATTTTCGACGGTTTTCAAGCATAAATCGGCCGATACTGCTGCAATTTCACGTTCGATATTCGTACGAAATTCATCAATCGTCGCTGGCTTGTTGGCATAGACCATAGACTTGACGTAGCCCCACAGGAAATAGTCTAACGGCGTCAAATCGCACGACCGAGGCGGCCAAGTGACTGCACCATTTCGTGAGATAACACGTTCTCCAAACTTTGTTTCTAATAAATTGATTGTGACATTCGCTGTCACTGGCTGATCAAATGAATTTGTATGCTCGCCAGCGGAACATCGACACTAGATTTGTCACCGACAAGAAAGAGGTACGCAAATTTCTGGGAATTTTGTTTTTCATGTCGGTATATCGTTACCCCAACGTTCGTTCTTACTGGGGAAGATATTCATTCGAAGCAGTCCGAACGACAATGACTCGCATGAAATTCGAGCAAATGCGCCAGTTTTTGCACTTCAATGACAATTTGTCTGCGATTCCGAACGGCCAACCTGGACACGATAAATTGTATAAATTGCGACCACTGGTGACTCACTTCAACGAACGTTTTGGGTCCATTCCTATGCTTCATCGTCTGTGCGTAGATGAACAGATGTGCGCTACGAAAATGGGTGGCAACCCAACTCGTCAGTATATGCCAGCCAAACCGCATAAATGGGGAACCAAGCTCTTTGTACTGTGTGATCACACCGGCTATTCATATTCATTCGAAATTTATTCTGGCGCCGGAGATAATGTGATTCCTGAAAATGCCCCGCATCTTGGAGCTTCGTCAAATGTCGTCATTCGTTTGTCTGCCAAAATCACAGATAACGTGAGCCATATTGTCTATTTCGACAATTTTTATACTTCTCTAGGTCTAACGACGTATCTAAGAAGCCGTGGTATATATAGCTTGGGAACAGTGCGCGCGAATCGAGTGCCCAACATAAAGCTGTCTAGCGATGCTGAATTGACGGCACAAAGGGTTGAGCGGGGGTACTCCGAAGAATATGTCGCTAACGCTTATGGAATCGACATCAGTAGCGTTTTGTGGGCAGACAACAAAATTGTTAGATTGCTTTCGACATATGTTGGTGTGAAACCATTTGTATCGCGAAAACTTGAACTCCAACCTCCAAAATCCACGCGATGGGATCGAACAAACCAAGAACAAATTGAAGTTGACTGCCCATTTATCATCAAAGAGTACAATCGACATATGGCCGGTGTAGATCTAATGGATGGTCTTCTTGGTCGGTATCATATTCGAATGAAAACCCGAAAGTGGACAAACCGCATCTTTTTTCACCTGTTGGATGTGGCCATGGTAAATTCATACATCCTGTACCATCGATTAAATAAAGGATCAAACATAGAATTGCCGAATTTTCGATCAGAAGTTGCTGAATCTCTATGTTTTATTTGTACCGATGTAAAAAAACCAAAAGGTCGTCCAACGTCATCGCCAGCTCCACCCCCTCCGAAGCCAAAGAAGACGTACATGCCAACGGATGATGTTCGCTATGATAACGTCAGCCACTGGTGCGCATTTCAAGACCGCACGGGTAAAAAAACATGCAAGTTACCGGGATGCAAGTCTGAAACACAGGCATATTGCACCAAATGCAACATAAATCTTTGCAATTCAACCACAAAGTCATGTTTCCTTATCTTTCATAAACATTAATAATATAATACGCACGCATGTTCAGTGCCTTTTCATTAAATTTTGTTCATTTTAAATTATTTTCCTTCAATAAACTTTTTTTTTTTTTGTATACCACCCTGTCCGATTTATTCTTGCTCTGACGACCCAAGCCCTCCTCAAGGCGGCATGTGTAATTTTAGATATACAGGGTGTAAACTTCTCCAAACTGAAAAATGGACTTTAAATTCGTTCTTCTAATGTGAATGTTAGTCTATACTGATTTATTGACTCAAATAAAAAAATAAGGCATTAGAGGAACAGATTCAATGATTCTTTTATTCTAAAAGTAAAAAAACGGAGTCAACAGTCTGGATTCATATAAATGATATTTTATATATCAGTGTGATTTTTTTTTGTAAATGTAGGTACAAAATAAACAACGTTCCATCAAATCCGCAAAAAGTACCTATGTTTACATATACATGTGATGTTTCAGTAGTTTTTCTATTTGTAACATTGGGCCTTACCAATAAACAATCACTAAACTCGAGTTTTACTAATTTCGAAACTAACTTTAATTTCGACTTTTAATTTTGTCATACCAATAACCAATTTAATCGAAGGTTTTACTAAACACGACTTTAGTACAAATTCTAGTACAATGGCTGTCAAATCTTGTACGAATTTCGAAAAATTGTCAGATTTATTCGAGCACAAATCAGCTGTTTATATATTTTTTTGCTCAAATCCAATAGCTTCACACAATATCTTGGTAGGTATCAGGAGTCAGGACGCAAATAAAACTATACATTCGGAAATAAATTGAGTAAAGATTCACAACCGTATAATGAAATGCACAAAGCACATTTTGGCTTTTGGATACACATTTCCTTTCCAAGTGTATAGGATTCACAGTCCAAAAAGACGAAAAATGTTACGTAGGTGATCCCAGTATGCATTTCGAATGATTTCAACAAGAAAATAAAGAAAACAAAAACCACAAACCAACCAAAAATTAAAGAAAACGTATCCCTAGCTTGACGAATAATTGTCGTTTTATTTTATGCTTACAAAAAAATAAAGTTTCCCGATTTCATACTTCAACTCCGCTAACACGTTTATTAAATTTTAACTCAAATTATTACCTATTGAACAAAATCAATCATATATGTAACTACTTATTAATGAATTTTAAATGAAAAATAAAAATATATTGCCTGGAAAACTGACATTCCACCTTTGAATGACACTACTACGATGACACTTATACTTAAACCATGAGTTAGACACGACTTTCTCAGGATCGAAAGTTAGAGTCGACATTAGGGTTATCTCGACGATAAATTGGTTATTGGTACGCAATATTTTTTAGTTTCGACTTTTGCATTAAAGTCGAGACTAAATTTGATTGTTGGTAAGGCACATTGTAATTGTGATTTGTATACTACAAAACAAATTTCGTTTTGCATCAATAGCCTACGAATAATTAAAAAATTGTGTTATTATTCAATAATCTGACATGAATTTTATTAGAACAGAACCCAGATCACGTAAAATGAAAACAATCGAACGACGTCGTTTCGATACTAGTAGTCTCTGTCCTTAGTCACAGCACTCACAGATATGATAGAGACAGTTTTAGTAAAAACGATGTCGTTCGATCGTTTTTATTTTACAAAAGTACCGAAATGCATAGGAAAACGTATTGTAAATAGTACTGAAAATATACCCTATACAAAACAGCAGATAATTTGTAGATTTCCTAATTAGCGTTTCGGTTTTTGCTTTTAATAAGCGTTTTAAAGCCTTTAGGAGAAATCTGATGTGCGAATTTAATTGTGATCTATACCCGATCGTTTAGAATAATTTATTCGGCATAAATATGATCAGTGGTCTTGTTTCCGCGAAACCAAATTATGGAATTTGAATCCTGCAATGACAGAAAATGTAATAGATCCCAATAAAGTTGTCGCACTAGTAAATGTGGAGATAAATTGTTTATTGGTACCATTTCAATAAAGCTATACATTTTATTTAAACCTGGCAGCCAACTAATAGTCGGAATTAGGGTTATTATTAGTAAGGCCGATTGTATATAGATATAATCACAGAAACTAAAATTAATATTGTGATAATGTTTGGAATATATTTCCGTCGGCTTTTTTGGTCATAAGTAGGTGAATGAAACTCGATTATTTCATTTGATTTCCCGACGTTTCGGCAGGGGTTGCAAAAACAATGAACCTTGACTATAACATAATTATATGGAAAATGAAACAAAACTGATTAATGTAAGATATGAAACACTTCAATAGAAGTTTAGTCTTTAACTTATTTTTGGGGACCAACAAGCGAGCTATATATAGCAGATATATTTTGGATGTCCTGTTTATTATTCATGTTATTCCTGTTGTTGATGATGTGTAGCGTCTCGAGCGTATACCGTTTTGAGGTATGTCTCTCCGTCTGAAGCACAGTTGCGTTGTCAAAGTCCGGGTTGTGGTTCGCTTGGATGGTATGGTTTGCGAGTGCCGTTTTTCCACCGTTTTTTGATTTGATGTCCGACCGATGGTTGGACATTCTTTGGGATAGAAACTGTTTGGTGGTACCGATGTAACAAAGGTCACAACTTTCAGTGGCGTTGCCCATGCAGTCAATCTTGTATACTACGTCCGTGCGTTTTTGTTGGTCAGTTTTGGGTTTTAGTTTAGAGAATGATGATGCCAGCGTTTTATGGGATTTGAAAGCTATGCTAACATCCATGGAGCTCCTGTTGATAATGTGTCTGAAGTTGTCGGCAAGTTTCGGAACGTAAACCACACTTCTATAGATCCGCAACTCTTCATCTGATCCTTCTTCCAGGGGAACTTTATGTTTTTGTCTATGTATAATGTTACGTATGAAACGATCAGGGTAGTTGTTGTCTTTAAGCATTTTCGTAATCTTACGTTCATTGGCAAGGTGGAACTTTTCGTCACTTAATGTGAGGACCTTGTGGACTAGGTTGGAAGCCGTGTTGGTGATGATATGCCTGGCAGTTTCTATCCCAAAGAATGTCCAACCATCGGTCTCTAATGATCTCTAATGATCCGTAGGTAACACCAGCAATACAACGGAGAAATCTCATTTCGGCAGCTTGTATCCACGATCTTATTCTTTCGGTCATTACATACCCAAACCTCATGACCATAGGTAAGAGTTGGAACAAACACCGAATTAAAGACTGACAACTTAGCTTTAACACCAAGTTCAGTCCTCCTGATAACAGAATGACCAAGCTGTCTCAAAATCGATCCAGCCTGACCAATCCAACAGGAAAACTCGGCATTGTTCCTTCCATCACTCGTGAATAAGACCCCGAGATACTTAAACTTCTCCACCTGTTTCAATGGGACTCTACTAACATGCAGAGTGGATTGAACAGGCGTTCTAGAGACGACCAGGCAGGATAGGTATTTGATCGTTGAGATACAATTTACACAACACCAGGTGGTGATCAGTTGACAGTTCAGCCCCTCTCAACACTCGAACATCACAAACCATTCTTTTAATACACGATGGTACCACAAAGAAATCTATCAGCGATTTCTGCTGCAGACTTCGACGGTACCATGTGTATTTATGGATATCTTTGCGTGGAAAGAAAGTCTTCATAATGGACATTCCATTTGAACAACAAAAGTCCAACAACTTCTTTCCATTCGCGTTCTGATCGGGGTCACCGTGTTTACCAATCGCGCTCCCCATGTCGAGAAATCCACACCCACGTGAGCATTGAAATCACCCATAAGGATATAGGAATCCATATCTGCAACCTTTTCAAGGGCTGCATCAACTTCATCTAAGAAAGCTGCATACCGCGACTCCAGATTCGGTGCATACACCTGCACTAGAGCTAGAGTTGATCTTTTAAGCTTTAAGATCGCAACTCTGCCTCCTAATGGTATCCACTCCAAGACTCTCCCTGCCAGCCTGGGACTTGTGAGTATCCCCACTCCCGCCTGAGCTGACATTGAAGGTGCTACTTCCGATATGAATGTGTCCACCCATCCGCAAGGTCCACAGTTCCAGAACCCTTTTGCTTTGTTGAGGAAACACCAACTATATCTAGTCGATATTTGACAGCCTCCCCAACAAGCTCCAGGTCTTTTCCCGTGAGCGAAGAGATTTTCCAAGTGCCTATCCTAAGTCGATGCCGTTGTCGAGTAAACGAAAGTCCACTTATGCCCCTATTGGTGCATAGCGCATCCACCCTCTGACCCCCATAATAGTTTGCGAGACCATTGATAGGAAGCTCGTAGCCGGTTCGGGTTAAACCCGGCCGACTGCCGAGCGTGACAAACCGTCCACCAGACGCTCGCAAACTGCCACCCTCCAGGCCTGGCTCCAAAGGGCGCCCTATTATGACAGGCATGGCAATATCCGAGGCTGTTTTAGTTCTTCTTGTCATCGTTGGGTGTGTGCTTCGTCAGCCATGCATAGGTAAACCTAGACCTAGACCCGCCCCCCACCACGGGGAGGTCAGCTACATGAGGGGCTTACCTTCCATACAAAACCAATATTAGACACATGCGTGTACCTGTGCAGTACATTCTAACTCGCGTCGCAAATATTTTGCATGACTTTTATGCAGTGGAGGGTATCAAAGCATCGGCCAAGCCGATGATAACACTTTTACTTGTTTTAAATTAAATTTAAACTAGAAAAATAACGCTCTGCACTATATGTCAACATATACATAGTTGCATATTTTTCCAAATGCAAGCTTTTGTTCAAAATTTGTAGCGGTTTTTAAATTTCGTTGGAACAAAATTCTTCAAACGCAAATCCAAAATACATGGATGTATTATATGTGGCAAATGATTAGTGGCGCATTTGTAGTCCAAGTCAATTGATATCAAATCGTGTCGGCAAAAACATTTATAAATTTATAATAAAAGTTATTTTAAGGATATATGAATTAAATTATTAAATGACTTTAGTGGTTTCACTTTGAAAGAATGTATGTATTCAAATTATTGAGTTTTTTTTTTAATAAATGAAAGAAAAAAAAATATATAATCTGTTTTCTACTGTGGTCAAGAACTCCATTTGATTTGCATTGGATACATTTTTTTCAAACTTCCAATAGTTCCAGAGTTGGGTCTGCTGCGTTTAGTTTAATAATTTTTTTATTACATATTATGTATTTTTGAAGTGTGAGAAATTGTAGTACAAAAGTACGCAATTAATAATTGTACGTACTCACTTTTTTGACCAACAAAATATAGTACAAACGCTACAATTGTAGCAAGGGGGCAACGCTGCGACTGTGTCTGTCCCACAGATAGGATATACTTTGTGCTTTCTTTTAATGAAATGAAAAGTTATAATTAATTAGTGTCGTTCTAAAAGACATACAGCCGTATTTATTACATTTCCTTAAAATGCCGCTGAGAGCTTGTTTAGATAAACACCGCGTAAGAATTTACGCAACCTCTACGCTACTTTACTGAAATTATTAGGTATTTATAAACATTTTTAAACTGTTGATTTACTAAACAGGGTGAGTAGGGGGTAAATCTATGAGCAACTATTACACAAAAAAAAACAGAAAACGAATACTTTTTTTCTACTGAAACCGACGTCAGAGATTTTTTTGTGTAAATAAAAATATGCCATTTATTGGGTATTTTGTAAAAAATGTTTTCATGGCACACACACAAAACTACAATTATTTCATCCGATTTTAAATCACAGGTAAGGAACACTAATAAATTAGAGCTGAAATGGAAGTTTCTAAAAGATATGCGTATCAAAACAAAACGAGTAACATCACCAGCACCAGCACGAATGAAGCAAATTGCTGCAATAATTAAACACGATTTTCATTTAAGTATTTTCATTCTTTTCGAATAGAAAATATAATTAGATTTTTTAGACTGCAAAAGGAAAAATAAAACTCAGGTCGATTTAAAAGAATACTCGAAATAAATGAACTTATACGTTTATTTGCATATTTTTGTGATCACTCTATTCACGATTGCCTTTCCACCACGAAAATGACATTTCCAAAGAAAAACCAGTAAGACAATTATCTTCGACTATGCCGAAGCTCAAATACCCGGTACTGTATTATTGTAAAAATAAAAAAAATATTTTAGTACTAAAAAAATATATATTTGTATGGGAGGTATGGGTAGTTTTTATTCGATCAAGCTCATTTTTTGTCAAATTATTAAAATTATTATTAAAACAATATGTGCAAAGTTTAAACTTGCTATCTTTATTGTAGCTATTTAAATTTAATTTTTAACATCAAAAAGCTATATAAATCCGATATTTTTGTATGGGAGGTAGTAGTAGTTTTCATCCGATCTTGCTCATCTTCGAACTTAGCCTCAGTTTGGTGGATAAAAGCTTACGTACCAAATTTCAAGTCTATAGCTCTTAAATTACGGCCGTAATCGTGCGGACGGACAGACGGACAGACGGACAGACGGACAGACGGACAGACAGACGGACATCGCTAGATCGACTAAGAAAGTGATGCTGATCAATAATATATATAGTTTGTCATACCTACAACGCCTCCTTATGTGCGTTACAAATGGAATGCCAAAGTGAATATACCCTCACCACAGTGTGGTACCGGGTATAAAAAATGTACGCAAGCTCTACGCAGCCTCTGAACGCAAATTTGTGTGTTAAAGTTACGCGGCCTTAAAACTACGTTGCTTTAATTCGAAAAATGTTTATAAATAACGTTTTCCTGCGTAAGGGCATTTAGGGTGCGTAAAGTTAAACAGGCTTACGACACGTTCATAAATACGGCTGATAGACTGAAATTCAACAAAATTTCCCAACAGAAATTGTCAGGGTCAATCCCAACTTGCGAGAATCTTGTTACTCCTCGCTTCCCCACTCAGTGAAAAATTACACCTCCAAAAAAGGAGTCCAAAAAGCATATAGTTTAGGGAATTCTCAATAAAAAAGCCAAAAAGGTTAACATTTTAATGACCTCCATACCATATGTCTACTGCTTGAGAAAGTTAAGCGTTACAGTAATCCATAGCCATACAATTTCTTTTATATGTACAAGTTTTTCTTACATTCATAAAATACATTAAAACTAATCTAATTTTGCTTACTTTTCACTATTTTTCGACACATAAAAATATTCTACACCTCAATTTTATTTTCCTTCTGACCGCATTCCAAACACAAAAGTGTGTTTTCTTATTATACCCGGTACCACACTGTGGCGAGGGTATATTCACTTTGACATTCCATTTGTAACGCACATAAGGAGGCGTTGTAGGTATGACAAACTATATATATTATTGATCAGCATCACTTTCTTAGTCGATCTAGCGATGTCCGTCTGTCTGTCCGTCTGTCCTTCTGTCTGTCCGTCCGCACGATTACGGCCGTAATTTAAAAGCTATCGACTTGGAATTTGGTACGTAAGCTTTTATCCACCAAACTGAGGCTAAGTTCGATGATGAGCAAGATCGGATGAAAACTACTACTACCTCCCATACAGAAATATCGGATTTATATAGCCTTTTTATAAAATTTTATTTTTAAAATTTAAATAGCTACAGTAAAGATAGAAATTTTAAACTTTGCATATATTGTTTTAATAATATTTAAAAATTTTTGACAAAAAATTAGCTTGGTCGAATTAAAACTACATATACCTCCCATACAAATATATAATTTTTTAATACTTAAATATTTTTTTTATTTTTACAATAATATATAGGTAGTACCGGGTATTTGAGCTTCGGCATAGTCGAAGATAATTGTCTTACTGGTTTCCCGTTTAAGTTTACAAGCTTTCAAATCAGTGCGCATTTAAAAATGCATTATGAAAAAATCTCCCTCATCTTCATTGCAGAACCAGTGTGACCAGTTTCAGTCATGATAAAAACTAGCAATTAAGGAATCAAATCATTTTTACTGCTTCTATATCGGATTGCAATCCCATTCTGACCCATTCAGTTTTTCGTGTAATCGTAGCTTATTAATATGCGTAATGCTTACCTAATAGTGGCACCCACTTACACTTTCCTAGTTCTGTATTATTTTGTAGGCGATGGAACAATTAGATGGAAAAGTTCATGATAAGCTTTGCCATGATATGAGTTCGTTTCAGGTCACGATAATTCACATAACGCATAGATTGCATACATATATAGATATATCAATTTCATTATACATAAACACACACATGCTTTTTTAATATTTGATTAATATGTTTTTTCTTACAGGAGAACGCTATGGGAGTAAAGTCAGTTGGATGGATTCTACAGGAAAGGAAATATTTCTTTGGAGAGAAATGCTGAACCGTCCAAACTTTTGGGTAGAGGGTTGTATAAACTTAAGGTCGGTTTTGGATACAAAAAAAGAAGAGAACGTTTTTTAAATTATGTAAATTACAACTGTAATAATATATGTACAGCCTTCGGACTCGAATCGAAAAAAAATTCAAGTATTTTAATTCAAGTCATACGGAAAAAAACAGTATATAACAACTATGGCATAATCTAGATGATGCCGCATCATGCCGCTATGGAAGAATCATATCTCTTTTTCCCAAATGTCTACAGGGGCCACCAGGATTCTGAAAGAACATTCAGCCCTAGCGAGGTATCCGTCGGAAGGGAAAATTCTCCGCAACGCATCATGTCAGATATATCGTCAAAAACACACTGCAAAGCAAAACGTTGGTGTGTGTTACATAAATGTCGGAACAGTGCTCCAAATAGCTGTTCGGAAGAATACATCAAAGCAAACGTCCTCTGATTTGTATGAAATCGGAGAGTTTTCCGTTCCGACGCACGGTTACCTCGCTATTGCTGATTCTCGTTGTTTGTGGAAATGAGCACATTCAAGAATCTAGTTGACTTAAGTCGACTAGATTTGTCTGGACTAAGTGTAACCTGAACGCAAAAACTAACTTAATTGGTCGTGAACATCAGATCTTGACGGGAGGAGCATCTAAACAAAGAGTATTCCACTCCACAAATCGTAACTTTTATTATCATTTTTAGATTTTTTTTGGTTTTGTTTGTTTTGGTTAGGTATATCCACTAGCTTTGTGCTCTCTCAAGGCATATTTGAAATGTCAAATTCTCCGCCGATGACATATAGAAATGTCAACTTAGTACTCAGTCACGAAATTCGTGACTAGATTCGTCGGCTACTGCTCCATAAACGTCAACAGAGAAAGCTGCTCACGTGACGCTGTCAGACTTGCTAAACTTGATACTTGAACGTCCCCAATTCTAAATTGTTCAAGTGATCAGTGTTGCCAAAATTTTAAAACTCAAAATGCTGAATAGCATACAAAAAATGCTAAAATGTATGAAGCTAAATAAAAAAAATGCTGAACGAAAAATAAAATACTTTAATCAGTCTTTCAAACAAATTGCATATGAATTCTTCCAAATACGGAAATAATTTAAAATATGTGGGTATCATAATCATAATCATAATCCGCTTTCAATTGTGAAAATTTAAAGGATTTCTTTCTATTTAATGGAAAAAGAGCAATTTTTATTAAAATATAGAAAAAGAAGTCGTTGTTGTGCTATTTTTGTGTCTACTGAGAAGCACTAATCTCAGTTGGGTCTTACCTTTTCTCGTGTTCTTTTAAAAGTAAAACAAATGGTTGTTCGTTCCTTTTTCACTTATTTTATTAATTAATAAAGGTTTTATTCAGTAATTTAAACTTAGGTCTATTATTATTGTCTAAAATTATATGTATTACTTTAATTTTTAATCTTAAAGGTATGTCAGAATTAGGAGAATTTAGTTTAGGACTAGGATGTCGACCTATTATTATCTTTGAAGACGACGGCGATTAAACGATTAGACAATGGAACACGATATAGTAGGATTGGTTGATGATGAAACTCGATATAGTAAGAGTGTCGCGTCATTGCCTAGTGGCCAATATAAATAGCCTCGATTGAATCATTCAATTCGAGGTTCGACGAACGAAGAAGAAAGGCAAAAAGAATTGGGAAATCCGGAAGGGAATTCCCTGATAAGTTCGTATGGAAAGTGAAGTGCGACATCAGCACAATGAGTTAATTGACTTGTGCACTTAGTTGCACAAGGGAAATAAAGAAAGACCATAAATAAGCATTGTTTATTTAGGTCGGAAGTGTTGGGCATTGACGCTGGAAGTGGCAAGCTGAAATAGCAATTTGGGAGGATGTTTATTTGGGACAATCAATATATTGTTAAGAAGTTGCAACATTGATCGTAGGGTTAAACATCTGCATACAAAGTAAGAAGTAGTAAAGAGGTTATAAAGTGCTTGGTATGCATCAAGTTGTACACTTTACAACACCTCCCCCCTTAAGTACGAAACTTGTACCTAGGATTGGTACGAGTTTCGGTTGAAGAAGAAGAAGAAGACGGACCATTAATGGTTTGAGTTTTTGGTAAGGGAAGAGAACGAGAGAGATTTGATGACGATTTACGTGGAGTTAGAAATGGAGGAGAAAGATTTGTGGATGATCGTAGTTTTGGTAGAGGCAGAGGCAGAGAGTCAGAAATCACAAGATCTTTGTGTATCTCTTTCTGTTTATATAGTTTCGTTAATAAAGCGATAACGATGGACATCATAAGGAAGAGTATGGCCAAGAGAATATAAATAGTAGTGATATGTTTGTTGTTTGAGGAATTTACGAAGGGTTGAGAAATTTGTTGATAATTTATATCGTCTAAACTCTTACTTATAGCGTTTAGATCATTAATTTGGTTGCGAATGGTAAATGTTTGAGTTTCTATGATGGGTAGTTTGGCGAAATGAAATTGAGTAATATTTGGAGCTGATACTGGAATGGCAGATGAGATAAAGTTTAAATTTGTATCTGTTTCATAATTAGTTTTGGAATTAAGGGACTGATATTTTGTGTTTGCTTCACAAGTAGAGTCTAGTTTTGTTTTGTAGATCGATGATTTCGTATGAGGTTACGGGTTGGTTATATAAAGCCATTGGAGAGGTAAAATATACGAAGGTGCATAGGATGAGGAGTTTTACGAAAATTCCGTCCATTTCTAGAAAGATATAGGAATAATTTCTTTTTATTAAGAAGAAAACAATTTGAGTCTATTGTTGTGAACTTTTATAGCTCGATTTTTGTATTTTATTATGGAATTAACTCCAGAGGAAGATAAAATTTCATATGGACCATTCCATATAGGAAGTAACTTTTTATTTTTGTTCTTAGGACAACTTTCGATTTTAAGTAAAACATAGTCTCCTTCTGTGAAAGTTACAGGATTTTGTTTCTTGTCATATTGAATCTTGGAAGATTCTTTACTTTTGACTAAGTTTTCTCTGGCAATATGATGAGCGTGTTGTAATCGTGATTTCAGCTCATTCGCATATAAATCATAATTATAACATATTTCAGGATTTTTAGTTAAGCTAGTAGGAAGTTCAACTTGTCTTCCAAAAACTAACTCAAAGGGAGTAAAAGTAGTAGAAGTATTAGGGGTAGTGTTGTGGACAAATACGGCGTATTTAATCCAAGAGTCCCAATCATCTTGAGACTTGTTTATAAAACAGCGGAGATACTCCACGAAGTTTCGGTGACTTCGTTCACAGGACCCATTTGACTGGGGTCGGTAAGCTGTTGTTTGAAGTTTAGTGATCTTTAAAAGTTTACAAACGTTTTTAAATATGTCACTAAGGAAGTTTTGACCTTGGTCGGATAAAACGTATTTAGGGGTACCGAAGCGAAAGATTATTTCTTTGACGAATGCTTCGGCGATAGTATTAGCTTCCTGATTTGGTAATGGAATAGCATCGGTGTATTTAGTTAAATCATCGATGAAGGTTAGAAGGTATTTGTTTTGGTTAGAAGTGGTAGGATATGGCCCAACGATATCAATAGATATCTTTTCAAAGGGATGTTTGGCAGTAGAAGTGATTACCATAGGTTCCATGGTGTATTTTGTGACTTTGTTTTTCTGACAGAGTTCGCAGTTTTTGATATACGTTTTTATATCTTGGAACATATTTTTCCATTTGTGATATAATTTTATACGTTTGAAAGTTCGGTTGACTCCACAATGTCCTCCAATAGGATTTAAGTGGAATTCCTTAAGTATAATTTGGATTTCTTCCGGAGTTGGCTCGCGACTTAAGGAAGGAATAGCTAATGTATTAGAAGAAGAAGTACATGGATTCGGAGACGAGGTAGTAAACGGATTTGGCGACGAGGTAGGAGACGAATTAGTAAGAAACGAACTGGTAGACGGATTGGAACAAGAGTTGGTAGACGAACTAGTAGACGGATTGGAAGAATTAGTAAACGAATTAGTAGGCGAGTTAGTACATGAATTAGAACAAGAATTAGAACACGATTTAGGAGATGGACTAGCGCACGATTTAGAAGACGATTTGGTACAAGATTTAGTAGATGAGTTAGTACAAGAATTGGAACACGATTTAGGAGACGATTTCGAACACGAGCTAGAAGCCGATTTTGAACAAGATATAGTAGACGAATTAGCAGACGATGTAGTAGACGAATTAGTAGACGATGTAGAAGACGATGTAGTAGACGAATTAGAAGATGATCGAAGAGTCACTTTAGCAATTCTGCTAAGGCAATCGGCGTTCGTATTTTGTTCGCCTTTTTTGTGAATGATTTCATAATCGAACTCTTCGAGTTGCAGGCGATATCGCATTAGTCTTGAACTAATGTCTTTGCAATTATGGATATAAATGAGTGGCTTGTGGTCTGTGATAAGGAGGAATTTTCTTCCATAGAGATAGGGACGGAAATGCCGGACTGACCATACAATGACAAGCAATTCTTTATCTGTAGTGGAATAGTTCTTCTCACTCTTATTCAGCGTGCGAGAGGCATATGCGATAGGTAAGTCATTTCCTGGCTCACCCTGAGAAAGCACACTACCAATAGCAACATCACTAGCATCTGTTGTAAGGATAAAGTTTTTAGTAAAATCAGGATATTGAAGAAGGGGTGGATTAATAAGTTTTTCTTTTAATCCATGAAAAGAATTAGTACAAAGAGGAGTCCAATCAAAAGGGACGTCCTTGCGAAGAAGATTGGTAAGGGGTTTAGAAATTTTGGCGAAATCTTTGATAAAACGGCGATAGTATCCAGCAAGACCCAGAAAACTTTTTACGTCTTTGGCGTTTTTTGGTTGAGCGAAGTCTTTGACACACTGGATTTTTTGAGGATCTGGTTTAATACCAGATTCGTTTATTACATGTCCCAAATAAGTAAGTTCTGATCTCAGGAACTGACATTTCTCGGGCTGCAGTTTGAGATTGTGCATTCTCAAACGATCAAAGATTTCGGCTAATTTGGAATTGTGTTCTTCTAGTGTTTTTCCATAGACCACGATGTCATCCATATATACGAAGGTTTTTATACCTTGAAGACCAGTCAAAACGTTATTCATTAACCTTTGGAAGGTAGCGGGGGCACCTTTTAATCCATAAGGCATTCTAATGAACTCGTAATGACCAAACGGCGAGGAGAAGGCTGTCTTCTCTCTATCTTCAGGCTTAACTTCGATTTGGTGGAATCCACTAGCGAGATCTAGAGTGGAAAAGAATTTAGAACTCCCTAACTGATCTAAGATATCAGTTATATTGGGAAGAGGGTAAGCATCACCGACAGTTTTGTCGTTGAGCTTACGGAAATCGACTACGATTCTCCATTTCTTGTTACCATTCCTATCAGGTTTCTTAGGGACTACGATAAGAGGAAAATTCCATGGACTATTCGATGGTTGGATAATATTATCGTCCATCATCTCATGAATTTGTTTATTTACCTCTTGGCGCTGAGCTTCAGGTAATCTGTAAGGTTTAATATAAGAGGGGTAGAATCGGGGGTATGGATAGAATGTTGAACGGACGTGGTATGAGTTAATTTATCACCCTTTAGGTAGAATAAATCACTATACAGAAGACAAAGATTTAGAATAGAGTCTCGTTCATTTTTAGTCATGTGGTCAGTTATGACTAATTCTTTGATAGCTTGAATTCTATCGTAAGAAGAAGGATATTGTTGGATTTGAAATATATTGTAATTAGAGGCATCATCAAAGATTAATTCGTCTGTGTTAAATTCGATAGGGGATTCAGATGAGTTGACCACGGATATGTAGGAGATAGTACTATTGGCAGGGGTAATACTATTGCCAATATATAATCCATTGGGAAATTGTTGAGCTAAGCATATTCTATCAGCTTTAGCTTCCTTTAGTACTGGAAGTAAGATTTCTGTTCTAGCAGGAATCTTAACGAAGTTGGAAGGGATTAGATCATATTCGATGATATGTTTTCTAAAGAAAAGAGTTAGGATTTTAGTGCCATAATTGATTTGAGCTTGATGGTCATCGAGGAAATTATTACCAATAATTCCATAAGTAACAATGGGAAAGTTTCTGTCTACTACATGAAATGGATACGTGATAGTAATGTTTAAGGGTAAGTTTACATTCAAGTAAACGACACCCTGGGTTAATATAACGGATTCAGTAATTCCAGACAAAGAATGAATTAAGGAAGAGTCGATTGCTACTTCTGGCTTTAGTTTGTCAATTTTGATTAAACAGATTTCACTACCACCATCGATGAGGAATTTGGAAGGATTAGGATTTAGAAGAGTTGATGAAGAAATCTCAATAGAGTCTACACGACTAACTTTGCTATTGAGATTGATATGGAAGATGTGGCGAGGAGAATTTAATTGTTGGTCCGGATCCTGCCACTGGTTCCGGCCTCCGAGTGGTTTTCCGAATGATGATTATGATTCGGAGGAGGAGGATTCCGATTCTGAGGTTGAGAATTTTGAGATTGAGAATTTTCTTGACGGCGTCTATTGTTATATTCCCTTTTCCTACACTCTTGGATATGATGTCCCGGGTTTTTACAGTAGTTACACGTTACAGTGACTGTTCTCACTTCACTTTTTATCACGGGTAAATTGTCTTTATTTTGCTTCATGTAGCATTGGTTTATTGAGTGACCCGGCTTTTTGCAATAAGCACACGAAACTTACTGTGATTTGGATAGTGAGGGGGGAAGGAGGAGGAGCTTTTCTCCTCTTCTACTGCTGCTTCTACAGCTTCTGATAAAGTTTCGAATCTAGAGGCTTTAATAATCAAGCTGAATTTTGGGTTTAGACCCCTTTCAAAGCTTTTTAAAGCAGTTTTCGCATTCAAACTTTGTATGCACTCGGAATTTTTGGTGCCCTCACTGGCTATACAGGCGTCATTTAAATTCGCCAGGGTTTGCTCAACTCTGTTAGCATAATTTCGTACAGACTCAGACGGTTTTTATGTTATTTGGATTAAATCCAATTGAAGCTGAGACAATGACTTTGTTTCTAGATATTGTTGTAACAATTTATTCTTTAAGTCGGTCCATTTTTCAAATTCTGTATACTTGACGATGTTATACGCCGGACCGCTTAAATTAGTTTTTATAATGGTCATTAAAAGGGGCATTTCAGAGGTAGAGGTTTCTAAGGCTAGCAAATCACAAGCATTCATAAATTTATGTAAATGAGCCCTATTACCATCAAACTCGAGAATGAGTTTGAAGGCGAAAGAACGATCGAGCTTTGGGGCCATTTCGAGAAACGATTCTTGTTCGGTATTGGGTTCTGAAGAAGAGGAATTACGCACTGTGCTGGAATCTTCAGAATCAGGTATGGACACTAAACTATCGTCAGAGGACATATAGGAAAGATGGGGACTTGCTTAGGAGCATGTGATAAATGTATGTAAAAAAAAAATCTTAAGATCTAACTATAACTAAGTATCTAATTTAATTTAATAGTTTTTCGCAATACAAACAAAGATTATTCTTAGTACAAGAAAAGGTAATAACAATATATATAATAATTAATAGTTACTTATTAATACTCCGACGATGCTAGGGTTGCAGATTAAAGATGAGGATTGAAGTTGCAGGTTAAAGTTGCAGATCGATCTTTGGTTCTTTTTCTGATGACGACTGATGGGCCAGCTGGTGGTTTTCACTATATAGTTCTATTCACTTTAACTTTTTCCTTTTGTTTAGTTTGTTCACTTTTAGTTTTTTGATAGTTTTATTTGTTCACTGAATTGTTCACTTGGACTTTTCTTTTTTTTACTTTTTTACACTTTTCAGGCAGACCCCACATCTGACACCAATTTTTGTTGTGCTATTTTTGTTTCTACTGAGAAGCACTAATCTCAGTTGGGTCTTACCTTTTCTCGTGTTCTTTTAAAAGTAAAACAAATGGTTGTTCGTTCCTTTTTCACTTATTTTATTAATTAATAAAGGTTTTATTCAGTAATTTAAACTTAGGTCTATTATTATTGTCTAAAATTATATGTATTACTTTAATTTTTAATCTTAAAGGTATGTCAGAATTAGGAGAATTTAGTTTAGGACTAGGATGTCGACCTATTATTATCTTTGAAGACGACGGCGATTAAACGATTAGACAATGGAACACGATATAGTAGGATTGGTTGATGATGAAACTCGATATAGTAAGATTGGTTAGATATAGTAAAATTAGACCCTAGCCGATTGACTGTTTGTAACTGAGTGACCGCACAAGAGTGTCGCGTCATTGCCTAGTGGCCAATATAAATAGCCTCGATTGAATCATTCAATTCGAGGTTCGACGAACGAAGAAGAAAGGCAAAAAGAATTGGGAAATCCGGAAGGGAATTCCCTGATAAGTCAAGTGGCTCATGTTACTTTGTCGCGTATACGATCGATACATAAAGCGATCGTTCGTATGGAAAGTGAAGTGCGACATCAGCACAATGAGTTAATTGACTTGTGCACTTAGTTGCACAAGGGAAATAAAGAAAGACCATAAATAAGCATTGTTTATTTAGGTCGGAAGTGTTGGGCATTGACGCTGGAAGTGGCAAGCTGAAATAGCAATTTGGGAGGATGTTTATTTGGGACAATCAATATATTGTTAAGAAGTTGCAACATTGATCGTAGGGTTAAACATCTGCATACAAAGTAAGAAGTAGTAAAGAGGTTGTAAAGTGCTTGGTATGCATCAAGTTGTACACTTTACAACATCGTTACATACAATAAAAAAAAAATAATCACCCCAATCATGGAATCCGCCGGGGGGAATTGTTCACGGAAAGGAATATTTTGGTATCGTCGAATCCGCAAATTGAACGGTTATTTATGTCATATAGGTAGGTATATACATAATATTAACATATACTATTGGTATTTACGATTCTAAAAAAAAAACGACACGACTGTTTGGTATTGGCGACTGAAAATAAACGACTTTTGTCGCGGCGACGATCGACAAATGGCGTCTGAAATGTAAAAAAATGTGGATTGTATATTTCGGCGACGATCGTCGGTATTGCGTAAGGCGTTTTGTGACGACGTTTGTCGTGGAAATGATACATTTCTGTCGTCGACTATTTTGCGGACGACTGTGTGATAAATGTGTTAAAAAAAAGTATGTGTACTTAATTTTTAATTAACTAAAAGACAATTATAGTTATTTTGCAGAAGGGAGGTAACAAATAAAAGGCAATTTCTACATTTAGTGAACGAAATGCAGAAAAATATTCCTTTGGCAAAATCATTCACGAAGGCCTAGAAAAAGGTATGTTAATCGGCAAAGGGACGACATAGCCTTATCTCTGAATCGTCTTGGACCATATAAATCTACGCGCACAAGTAATGAGTTATTACACGACGACCATAGGCCATAAAATGTGATGAAAATATGATGAAAAATCCAAAAAGCTGAAGGGTGCAGTACCTGGGTATCGTATTTTGTATTCCTGCGGATGTGCCACAGGGGTAAAAAGAGCTGGAAAAAGCTTGATATAGATCAATAGTTTGCATTACGTTCTAACGTCAACTGCGCGGTCGTGTTAAAGAAAAGTATGTGTATTTAATATTTAACTAACGAAACTATAGTTACTTATTCCTTAAAATTAAAATCACAAATAAACGAAAGAAATTATGTATGTATGTATGTATGTAATACAGACATTAGCACAGGCCTCGGCCCTCATTGAAGCTAACAAGTCTTGTTGTATCATGGACCTGGCTGCATTCCAGGTTTGACTATTTTAACTAAATTAACAGCGATTGTTTATTTAGTTACTTTTTGGAATCTGAGACAGCTATTGTTACTAATGACATGTTGTAGTATGATGAGTGAAATGAACCACACTTTTGCCTCTAGTTAATTTAGTTAACTTCCCCACCTTCGAACTGTCACAGCTTGTCAACGCTGTAGTTAAAATAGTCAAACCTGGAACGCAGCCAGGGTAGTTCGGGACAACGTCAGTGTCAAATGAGAAAAAAAAAAAATAAAGTGACAGCTAAAAAACTTGTAGGAAAACAAATGAAATTTTATATGGCGGGAGATAGGGTTTGCTCATTTTATTTGTGAAAAGTTTATAATAAAGTGCAAAATACCAATTGAAAACATTGCAGAATGGAGATTTAGTGTTTGTGAAAAGTGTTTGAACAGACCACGTGCAGCCGAGCAATTAGTAGAGACCCTGGACAAGTACAAAGCCGATATTACAGCCATTCAGGAAGTGAGATGGGATGGGGAAAGCCCAAGAAAGGTAAAAAACTGTGTGATCTACCACGGCAATTGCTATATGGAGCAAGGTCAGCGTCTATTTGGATGTTTATTTATGATCAGAGGAAGACTTAGGCAAGAAGTCTTGGGCTTCCGTAACATAAGCCCCCAACTGGTCACAATCCGCATCAGGGCCAAATTTAAGAACATCACACTGATCTGTGCACACGCCAAGATTGTTCTTGGCGACTTTAACGCCAGGATCGGAAAGGAGGGCATCTTCGGCTCTACAGTCGGAAAGCACAGCCTGCACGACAATACCTCCGAAACATTGTCATCACCAGGGGCCCTACTCTGTATTTCGACTCGAAAGTTAAAATCATTCGAAAGTGTTTTTCGAATCAAATTTGAATTGACACTATGTACCACTTTCGAAACGAATAAAAATTCTACCAAATCCATATTTGCAACTTTCGGATTTTTTTTTTGAGATTCGGGATATCTACTTATATGAGAATTGTCTAAAAAACATCTGTAAAGTACATAACTTAAATTAAATATTATTGACCATCGATTTAACAAATTTCCACAAAAAATATAAATTCATAATGGACTCAGTAGCACTGTGGTTGGATGAAGAGTTGAATAACGAAGAACAAATCGATAGGAGAATTCTTAGGGATAAATCCAATATAATGGAGCTTAGCGATAAGAGGTAAAGTAACTTCCAAAGTAAAGAATGAAATAATTCATAATAAAGAAATAAATTATTTACATATTATCAATAGCTTTGTTCAAAACTATCGGCTTTCGAAAGAGGCTTTTATGTATGTTTTGAATAGCATTCGCCATTAACTTCCGTATGACAGATGACGAAAAGAAAGAAGCAAAGCGACAAAGCATTGGTGGTCCCACTGCGTTTAGATCCGTGGCTACCCGCTTTCAAAGATTGGCCGAAGTTTTCCTGGCATCAGCTGTTTTCAAATATCCCTTGGCCAAATCTGGATGCGCGTACATGAAATTAACTAAGATCGCAAACTGGCTTTGTTTAGTGCTTACATTCTTGTAAGACTCCCGGAAAATGATAAATTATACATTAAACGTTATTCCTTTTTTGTTATCACTGATAAATTGAAGAAATTACTTATATTTTATCAAAAACACAACTTTTCCGCCAAGAAAATATCCAACGAATGAAAAATCCGAAAATCGAACGAGTTTGACATAAAGAATCGAGTTGCCAAGTGCCGAAATTCCGATTTGCAAAAACAAAACAAAAATGGCCACTGATATTCGGAAATTTAATTCCGACTTTCGAATTACTGAGTGCCAATGTTTCGAAATACAGAGTAGAGCCCCAGCACACGATTCCCACACCTCAATATACACAAGGGGACATGGCGGTCTCCGGACCAAGCAACAGTAAACCAAATTGACCACCTTGCTGTAGATGCCCGGCATGCCTCCAGTGTCTTGGATGTCCGAACGTTCCGAGCGGCCAACATAGACTCGGACCACTACCTGGTAGTAGCCAAAGTACGGATGCGGATATCCACTGCGTAACAACACCCGACGGAGGCAGTTAGAAGATTTGACGTCGCAAGAGACTGCCAGAACCTTTGCCGACCGCGCCTCCCTTAACCTCTTAGCAAACGCATCTCCAGAATTAAGTGCAGAGGAGCAGTGGCAACACTGTCAACGCGCCATCAGATCTGCCGCCACCGAAGTGTTGGGTTTCATTAAGCGACCACGACGAAACCCCTGGTTCGATGAGGAGTGCCGGATAGCACATGCAGCAAGACCGCAGCCTATCAGTCGATGCTGTAAACTAAAACCAGAGCTGCTTCGAGAGCCACCCGGGAGCTTTACGGGCAGAAAAGAAGGGAGGAACACCGACTTCTCAGAAGGAAAAAGAAAGAGCATGAGAAGCAAGCGGTCGAATATATTGAGGGAAGCTATTGCAGGAGCAATGTTCGGATGTTTTACCAGAGGGTAAAAAGATCTGCCCAAGGATACAAGGCCCGAACTGAAGCCTGCAGAGATGAGCATGGGAATACGGTGGTAGACCCACAGTCTGTGCTGGGGATTTGGAAACACCACTTCTGCAGACTCTTAAATGGCGAAGACGACCAACATTCCGCTGTCAGGCAGAACGATCCATTCTTTCCGGACGATGATAGCCAAAAATTCCGGCCACCCGACCAAAATGAGGTAATGATAGCGATATCCAAGCTTAAGTCCAACAAGGCGGCTGGAGCAGATGGCCTACCGGCCGAGCTGTTCAAAGCGGCGGGAGATGATTTGGTAAGGAGCATGCACCAACTTATCTGCAAAATTTGGTCGGAAGAAAATATGCCCGATGAATGGAACCTCAGCATCGTGAGCCCCATCCATAAGAAGGGAGACACTCTGAACTGATAACCTGATCGGCCCATATCAGTGCGGTTTTAGGCCCGGAAAGTCAACCATCGACCAAATCTTCACACTCCGGCAGATCCTAGAAAAAACGCAGGAATTCCAGATCGATACACACCACCTCTTTATAGACTTCAAGGTCGCCTATGATAGCGTATGTAGGGGCGCATTATACAAAGCCATGTTAAATTTCGGCATCCCTGGAAAACTCGTCCGTCTATGCAGGATGACGATGGAGAAATCTCGCTGCTCCGTCAAAGTGGGAAAGAACACCACCGGATCCTTTGATGTCGAAAAAGGTTTAAGACAAGGCGACGCGCTTTCATGTAACTTCTTTAATATCATTCTTGAAGCAATTGTACGGAACTCGCAAGTCAACATCATAGGTACAATCTTTCAAAAGTCCGTTCAACTACTTGCATATGCAGATGATATTCGGCCCTAGCGAGGTATCCGTCGGAGAATTCTCCGCAACGCATATTCCGTCAGAGACTCAAATTACATTCGAGGTATCCGCCTTCGGAAAGTATGATTAAAATGCGACGACGCATTGATTTGACATGATGTTGTTTCGTGGTACATCGCGGTTTTCCTATTTAGTGATTGTTTTTTCGTTTGTTTTTGCCGTGAAAACACAATTTCAATTTCAATTTATTTATAAAGGACAGTACAAATAAGACAAGGTAGTCTTTTATAGAACAAGTTTTTGGATGTGTAATCATAACAATATGTATCTTAAAACTTAAAATAGATTTATAGCTAATGGAATAGGAGAGTGAAAAATAGAAAGAAAAGAAGAGGTGGCAAAAGAAAAAGTAGGAAGAAAGAAAAAAAAAGAGAGAAAGAAGAAAGAAAATTAATTAAAACAGTTGTTGTTGTTATTATAAATTTTGTAATGCGGCATTTTTAAACTTTTTAGGTCCAATTATTTGCTTAGTTGTGGTTGGCAAGCAGTTCCAAAGTCTGGTCGCATGGATGAAGAAGAGGCGCGAAGAGTTCAAATAATTAAATGTAGGCATTATAAGATTTTGTGTCCTGTTGGATTGAGCGAATTGAAGTTTCTCGAAGAGATATGCAGGAGATCTATTGTTCACCAGACCGTGCATGAACTGGCAACACCTGAGATCCAAAAATTGCTGAAACGTACAGCCAAGTACATACTTGTTTATGCTAGTGCGATATATGATCGTATCGACGCAAACCATATACATACCTAATGGCATCATTGAACGCGACAAGCAATTTGTGTTGAGAGTGGGAGTCGAGTTTGAAGTATACAATAGTTGAATAGTCAATAATTGGAACGAATAACGTTTTGACAAGCCTCAGTTTTGTATCTATTGGGGTGAAGCTAGAAGACTTCCAAAGTTTTCGCAAACCGGCATATATTCTACCAACTACGTAATTTGTTTGGTCTACAGCGGAAAGCGAGCGATTTATCTTGAAACCAAGATTCGTGACAATATCGACAAACTTAATTTGTGTATTGTTTAATAACACGGGTGGCAGTTCACTGGTATCACAATATTTTTTTGATATTAAAATCATTTGAGATTTACCTGGATTGAGGTTTAACCCATTGTTAATCGACCCGTTATAAATGTTCGAAAGATCCTCGTTTATTCTAACAATGAGGTCCTCCACCAGTCCGATTGGTCGGGACAAGTAAAGCTGGGCATCGTCAGCATAAAGGTGTAAAGAGGCATTTGAGCAAACATTGGGAAGATCATTTATATATAAACAAAATAATAAAGGTCCTAATATTGATCCCTGAGGTACCCCCGATCGTAACGCTTTAAATTCTGACGATTTTCCATCATGTACAACTTTTTGGTAACGATTACACAGGTAACTACTTATAAGGTGCACTGATCTTTCACTAAAGCCAAAATACATTCTCAGCTTCTGACACAACACTTCATGGTTTACTCTATCAAAAGCCTTGGAGAAGTCAAGCAAGCAAAGCACCGTCAAGTGATCCATATCATAGTTAACCCTAATGTCATCCAGAATTTTTGTCAGAGCTGAAGCACAGCTATGACGGGCACGAAAACCAGACTGGACAGATGACATCAAACTATGCTGATCCAGATAACGTGACATTTGTCTAACAAGGACCTTCTCCAAGATTTTCGATAGAGTTGGCAAAATACTGATAGGGCGAAAATCAGTTGCCAGAGATGGGTGAGATTTCTTTGGTACAGGAATAATTTTATCTAACTTCCAACTATCAGGAAAAATAGATGATGCGATACAAAAATTGACAATATGTGTAAGACAGCTTATTATATGGGGTAGGATTATCTTAATAAACCGAAGAGGTATACCATCTTCACCTATAGCGTTTGATTTTAACGAACGAATAACATTAATGACGTCAACTTCCAAAACAGTTTCGAAGTCAAAATCAGAAAAAAAAGCAGGTCATCTTTGGGAGTGAAACAAGAACTATTGATTTCACTGGTTAAGAAAACATTATTAAGTACAGTAACATCAGGGATGCTATTAGCACTAGCCCTCTTCCCAACACCAATGGAACGTAAGTTGGTCCAAAGCTTTTTCGATGGTAGGTCGGTGTTCAAATTGGAAAGAAAATATCTCTTTTTAGCTCCCCGTGTAATAAAGGTAGAGTAATTACGAGCACGACAAAAAACTTCCCAATTAGGAATTGTTGGACTTTGCTTCCACCTTGAATATAGCTTGTTACGAACCTTCATGGCATTTGTAACCTCACGAGTGAACCAGGGGCATTTTCTATTTCGCACTACAACGGTCTTTATAGGAACATGTCGATTAAAAAGGTCCAATACAAATGATTGCACATGTTTTACTTTGTCGTTTACGCTTGATATTTGATAGCAATTACGCCACGGGAGTAAACTCGCATCAAAATGTAAGGCATTGTAATCTATTGAAGCATAATCCCTAAATTCGAACGATGAAGGAGACGGAGAACGAGACATTTCAACACCATAAGTACAAAAAATCAGATCATGGTCAGATATTCCCGCCAGGGAAAGCTGATCTTGAAGCAAGACATCGGTACGATTTGACACCATAACAACATCAAGAAGACTAGGAGGGGAATCTGGAGAAAAATGTGTGGCATACGAATTAACCACCGATAGTCCGGCAGTAGCAGCAAAATCCAGGGGGCTAACTATGCACTTCGCCGCGAATCGCATAATTTGCGATTCATTCGGTTCGATTCGCGGCGGACATGGCAACTATGCAAAACGATTGTTTGGAATGTCGACCTTCCAAGACATTTCCACATTTCCCTTGGTATTTCCACAAACTTTCCCATTCTTCTGTCAAAATGCTTTGGAATGTTGTTATTATTTTTTTCAAATAATTGCGCGAACTTTCAGTAAACAAGTAAATTGGATATTAAAACAAAAATGTTTTCAATCGGTGTGTATTTAAATGCTGAAAGGGATGAAGTCGATGTGTCTTCGAATTTAAATGTACAACGGAAATTAATAAGAAGTGGTTCATCCCCGCTGGATCTTCCGCACAACGAGTAAGATTAATTTGTTTTGAAAGCGGGTAAAAGTGCATATATATGATTTTTTTTTATCTTAGATATGTGCTGGAAAATATAAAAGACGAATTTCCAAGGCGAAGAAGCATTGCAACGCCCATAATATTAAAACTAGCAGCAACGCTTCGATTTCTTGCTGAAGGATCTTATCAAAAGAGCCTTGATGGGCAAGACATGCACATCGGACTAGCGCAACAAACCTTTTGCAAGCTGGTCGTGCTCTTTCATAAATTGAACTAAGCAAATGAACTGTTCAGTTGTTGTAGTTTGTTTTTCTGCCCTAAATGCAAAGAAAATATAAGAATGGATCAGACCACAACCAAGTCTCAGTAATGCAAATAATATCAACTCCTGATCCCTTGAAAACATACCCTAAATAATCCAATTTAGTTAAATTTAAACTACGAGCATTAAGGTAGCATATTTTTAATCCCTCGGGTGCATTGGATAGAATGTTTACTATAGACCGCACAGCAATTTCACCAGCATAACCAGACATTGGAAGACAATTATTAACCATCACTCAAGTAAAACAAAAACAAACAATGAGGAGCACTGTTGTACGACAAGTATGTACCTACTGGATATTTATAAAGATAATAACAATAACAACAATAAGGAAAGTGTAAAGAAAAGAGAAGATGTAAGTGAAAAAAGAAGAAGTTATAGTTATACGATAAAAAAGAAATACAAAATAGACTGGATTTACAATTTATAACACTTTTTTAGCAAGACTTTTAAATACATGTACATATAAAAATAATAAATACTTAAATAAAATAAATATACTGCTCCAGATGACATCAGTTGTAAAGCAGCGGCCGGCACCAGGAAAATGCTTTCAGGAGAGTTTAGTCGATGTTGTAATTTTAATTTCAAAGTCGTCATTACTTTTCTTCACATACACAAAACCATTTCTCGTTCTCACTGATGACAGTAAACCTTCTTTGCGAAGCTGATTTGCATGCCGCAACAGAGAACTATTCGCAGGTGTAAGACTTTCATTTGCGTAAATACGACGAAAGTTGGAAGGCATTACATTGTGTGCATGTGCATCATCATCTAGTTGGGCAAGTGTAAGGCCTTTGTTTTTGTAGAACGACGAAAGAAAAGCCCGTTGCTCAGCATGCGAAGAAAAGCGAATAAGTAGTGGCCGAGAGCTTTTGCTGCTGTTGTTGTTACTACTGTTGCTGCTGCTACCGTGCGAATTGGATTTCAGACGAAAAGCATCAATGTGGGGAGTGTATTCGTGACGTAGCTTAACGGCGATTTTTTTGGCAAGATCGATGGCATTCTCATTGTGTATATAGGGAATACCTCTCACTATTACATCACAAAGACGTTGTCGGCGTTGATTGTCAGCTAACTCCTCTCTTATTTTTGAGTTTTCTTCTTTAAGCCTAGTACGCTGCTGTTTCGGAACGAAATTTTCCGGTGGTCTCCAATTGCACAGCGAAACGTGTGCGAAAAGACAGCGGAAAATAATTTGTGGAGAGTGGCATCAGCTGCTATACAAGTGACATTTGACAACAGCAGGAATTTGTGTTTTGTAAAATTGAAAGCAATTGTATCCTAATTAAAATTATAGAATTTTAAAAATATGTATATAAATCAAAAATAAACACATGCCAGTCACCGTCGACAAACGAATAATTGTTAATTGTGTTGGTTCATCTTCTTGTTGTGTTGGCTGCTGCAATTCTTCGAAATTTAAATATTAGATTTCGTCGTATACTTCCATTTCAAAATCAAAATATGAACACAACTACCGCGAAAAAAATGAAATGTAAAATTTCCGCAAGCAATTAATGTCCCGGACAATAAATTGTGTGCGAAAAGAGAGTGGAGAATTGTACCAAGCAATCTACTACAATTACCCACTTTTCCTCCATCATTTCGCAGCAGCAGCGTACTGCAAAACGAAAAGGAGAGCGAAATTTTTCGTTCATGATTTCGTTCTGTCACTTTTGTATGGGATTTTTCGTTCCGAAACAGCAGCGTACTAGGCTTTAAGCTCCAGAATTTCGCTTTCGCACTGCTTTACTCGAATATCAAGAGTAGCAATGGCTTCGCTGATTAAATTATTCACTTTTCCCTCAAGTTCGGAAATCAGCTGTGCAAATTTAGCTGTTAGTGTTGCTTCCAGATCTTGCAAATTTCCCGAAACAGATGATTTCCTTTCCATATTATGACTTGGGGTAGGACGCAATTTGTTTTGGCTGCTGAAAGCGGGCGAGCTGAATAACTCAGAAGAGCTCATCACTTTGCTCTCCTTGGTTCCGTGACGTCTGGGTCTAGCTGACATAGGTATTTCACTAAGAGCGACGGATAAAATCGAATTGAGTATTAAAGCGTTTAAAGTATAACTTATGTACTCGTATGTGAATTTTTTAATCACCCCTATTCCCGTTGGCGTTTGTCATAAACGACTCGTATTTCACTTCATTTTTTAGTTGAATTTTGTAACATTTTTTAAACAAATGAATTGAAATAATGGTGAATACATCGAAAACAAAACAAAACTGTTAACAAAAGTTAAAACAAAAATCTGCACATCGTTTTACAACGACACGAAACATGAGACGTATACGACAAACGCCAACGGGAATAGGGGTGAATTTGTTTTATTTAAAATTTTCGGCAAAAAAATAACACGAGAAAGCCACCCGAGATGTAGGAATATGGAGCAAAAGATAATATAATGACTTTGAATTACAACTTGTTTGATTTGGTAGCCGATAGACAAGAATTTGACTGTGTATATAGGAGCAAATTAAAACACGTCTATTCAGTTGACATGACAGTCAAACAACTCACAAATTGAAGCAACAAATACAACCAATTACTTTTCTAAAATGTTTTTTTCTTTATTGCTTTCATTTATCAACACTTCACTGCAAATCGTAAACAAATTCCGCAACCAATTCCTGTCGGAGCATATCGGAAGAAAATTCGTATGAAGCTGTCAAAAGTATAAGTAAAAATGCACTGAAACGCAAAACGCCAGTGTGCGTTGCATATTTGTCGGAAAAAAGTTCCGAAAAGGTCTCCCGAAGTATACCTCGAAGCAAAAATCCTCCGATTCGTATGAAATCGAAGAATTTTCCGTTCCGACGGATACCTCGCTAGGGCCGATTGATATTATTGGGAGAACTCAGCGATCTGTCAATGGCGCGTTTGAAAGCGATGAACCGGAGGCGGCGAAGATGGGTCTGGCTGTTAATGAGGACAAAACGAAGTATATGCTGTCATCGAGAGAGGACTCTTGCCAATCGCTGTTTCTTCGGGCTAAGAAGGCATCTAAGAAGTAAAGCCCTCTCTCGCAGAACCAAGGAGATACTGTACAAGACCTTAATCATCCCGGTCGTGTTGTATGGTGCAGAAGCATGGACCTTATCTATTAGCCCTATTGCGAAGATCAACTATAAATCGGTTGACACAGTTTATCAATTGCAATTGATATTGGTATAGCGAAATATAATTGATAAAAATATAAGCTATTGTGAACATAACGCAAAAAATAAAGTTATTGTGAATGAAAACTCAATTTTGACAGTTCTAAAATATATTTGATTTGAAGAGTGATTGTTACGACTTTCAAACAAATTATTTAAACAATATACATAATTACGAGTGTTACAAATCTGCGATTGTGCAATTTATTGAAAAACATGTCATTAGTGGAATTATTTTTTGATGATGGCTAAGGCGAGACAAATTATGCGGAATTGGCTGCTATACGGAGGAGTTTGTGAGACGCATCTAATCCTTTGGAACTGGAAAACCGAAGGTAACTAATTTAATTTCCAAGGAATGAAATTTGGCTAATTCTGGGCTCCTTTTTTTAGAAAAGTGTAATTCCAAATCGAATAGGATGCTTGGATGGGAAACACATTAAAATCGTTGGTCCCAAAAAAGAGGTTTGCCACATTTATTATAATAGAAAAGGCTTTTATAGTCTTAATGCACGCATGTATTCAATTGAAGGATACGAATCACAGCCTCTTTCCCATATCATTAAACTGGTGACATCGGTTTGGGCCACCACCAGTCGCAGATATTTCGACTTTATTTTCAACCTTTTTCTTTTTTGTCTTGCAGTTTAGATCGATCCACACCTATACATGGGCAGATATTTAAATAAATTGATCATAAAGTTATTGGAAATATTGTACAATGTACCCTTTGCAATTTCTGTCAATCTTGTTCAGGTGGTCCTAAGATATTTAGCTCTATTGCAAATTGTTCCCACTTCGCCTGCGCACCAGTTTTGGAAATAAATCTTCACCCAATCTATTAAGTTGCCTTTTATTGCAAACTATTTTACCCCTTAAAAAATAACAATTAAAAATGTTGATCTTCAACAATTTTAAAAATTCCTCCATTTCTCTTAAGCATTCGTCCTTATCAACACCGAAATTCCGATTGATTAAAAAATTGACAGCTACCAATAAAATTGTTCGCGATTGACTTTCACAATACCGTTTTGTCAACCGACTATCGCTAATTGATGCACGTTCACAATCGGTCAACACTTCATTGACAATTGATCGTCGCAATACCGTTTCGAAAAATTGATTGATAAGTATCAACTATCAATTGATAGTTGATCTTCGCAATAGGGCTGTGTTTTATACTATAGACGCAATACGACCAGTTAATGCAAAGCCGAAAACTGAACTGACTTTATTCAGGACTTAGTAGTTTAATATACAATATAAGATTAGTAAGTATGTAATACATAATGTAGGTAATTCATTGTTTAAGTGTAGTATGTGTGTAAAAGCTTTCGCACAATAATATAAATGAAATATATATCTTAGTATAGTGTTAGAGTATTTTCTGTGTATGTAATTTCGTAATGTGTAATGTATAATATGATAATACACAACATTTTTCCCTCCTTAATTATTTCGGATCTCCCAGATGCTTGTAGTTTAACCTATTAGGTGCGTGGCGTTCCCTCTGTGGTCGTGCCTCTGTTATTATTGAAGGATATACAGCTGCTTCGTCGGTAGGAGATGGTATGATCGCGGTCGAGTCAAGGTCAGGCTGCTCTTGGTGGTCTTCACGGTGATGTGATGGTAAGGAACGCAGTTCATCAACATTGATTCCAGAAGATCGTAGTTGGTGGCGATGAACAACTCGAGTAATTCCCTTCATAGAGACTAGGTATCGGCTCTTTGATAAAACTTGCGTGATCACAGCTTGTACCCATTGGTCCTTAAGGCGGTACCAAACTTTATCCCCAGGAGAGAACATTTTATCTGGGAAATAAAAGGAAGAATTAGTGGGAGAAATACTAAAATTTGTTTGGCCCAGTGGCGGTTTAAGTTGATTGAGAAATGTTCTTGGTGAAATTCGAAGCAGAAAATCACAAGGACTTTTCTGCGTCGTTGGACTTGGAGTTGTCCTATAATAAAAAAGAAACTGGTCAATATGTTGCTGCATTTCGTGATCTGAAATAGTCCGCCCCTCCGACCAGCAACCAATACTTTTGCTAATCGCTCGTTTGACGACTTTAACTTCGGCCTCCGCTTGTCCGTTGGCTTGTGGAAAATAGGGTGGGCTTTTCTTTGCTTCCACCCCGTACTCTCCTAACCATTTAATAAATTGCGTACTACTGAAGGGAGGTCCATTATCGGTAACGACGTATTGTGGAATTCCAAAAATACTGAACGATCTCCTAAATTTTGCAATTACCTCAGACGCTGTTGTTATTCTCATTAAATACAAATCTAACCATTTTGATGTTGAGTCCACTATAAGCAAAATGTTCTTTCCAAATAAGTGCAGAAAATCAGCATGAAGTCTTGTCCAAGGCCGCTGATATTTAGGCCATCCTTCAAATATAATCTCCGCCACATTCGAACTCTGGAACTTTTGGCACTGCTCACACGACTTTGCCTTCTCTTCCAAATCTATATCTATTCCGGGCCACCAACAACAGGATCTAGCAAGCAATTTCATTTTAACAACGCCTGGGTGATTTTCATGCAGACGATACAAGACATAATTTTGAAGAGATCTTGGAATAATTACGCGGACTCCCCAGACTATGCAATCATGCTCTATAGACAGATGCTCCTTTTTACAAAAAAACGGTTGTAACGCAGGATCGGCAACATGCGATGTCCATCCTACACGGACAAGTTCAAGCACTTTACATAATACTGAATCCATTTGAGTTGCTTTTGCAACATCCTTAAAATTTAGCGGAACACTGTCTTCATTATATATCGCATTAATGAGGGTATCCGACAATTCGTTGGTGTTAACAGTGCTCAATGGAAGGCGAGAAAGTGCATCACAAGATGCCATGTCTTGACTCTTTTTATAACGAATTGTGTATGTATATCCGGACAAAATAATAGACCACCTTTGTAAACGTGCACACGATGTTGATGAAATTCGTTTAGTAGGGTCAAAAATAGTTTTGAGTGGCATGTTATCAGTGTACAAAATAAATTGTCGACCAAATAAAAACTTATGAAATCTCTTGACCCCGAAAATTATTGCCAAAGCCTCCTTTTCAACCTGCGAATAGTTCCTCTCTGCTGTCGTTAACGTTGCTGAAGCGAAAGCTATGGGAACTTCCATATTATTTTCCATGTGGGACAAGACAGCCCCAACACCGTAACAGCTGGCGTCGCAGGATAAAACTAATTGTTTAGTTGGATCATAGTACGAAAGTAGACTTTTCTTAGAGAGTGATCGCTTGCTATCTAAAAATGACGTTTGGCATTCAGCTGACCATTCGAAAGGGACACCCTTTCGGGTGAGTCTGTACAACGGGGCAAGAGCGGCAGACTGCATTGGAACGAACTGTCTGTAAAAGTTTAGTAATCCTAGGTACGCCTTTAGTTTTGTAACATCCGTTGGTATAGGAGCATTTTGTAGAGCATCTACTTTTGTGGGGCATGGACGAACACCTTTCCCCGTTAGCAAAAATCCTAAGTATTCAACTTCGTGAACAAAAAATTTGCATTTGCTAAGATTAACGCGAACATTAACTGAATCCAATCTAGAAAGAACCTCCTCGACGCTTTGCTTGCAATTTGCATAATCTGTGCCGGATATAATTACATCATCAATGTAACAGCTGACGTTTGCTATACCCCGCAGGATCTCGTCCATGGTACGTTGAAATATAGAAGGTGCCGTTTTCACTCCATATGTGAGTTTATTAAACCTGAAGAGCCCCACGTGAGTGTTGATAGTAAAATAAACCTTACTTTCCTCAAAAAGCTCTAATTGTTGATACGCTCCTCTTAAGTCAAGAATAGTGAAAACAGTTTTGCGACTCATAGATGTGATTATGTCATCTATATTTGGAAGCGGATAATGATCGGATTCAATGACTTTATTCAACGATACGCGGAAATCTACACAAATTCGAATTCCTCCGTCCTTCTTTGAAACAATGACAACTGGACTGGCCCATTCACTACTGGAAACTGGGAAAATTACTCCTTCCGATTTCAACTTTAAATATTCAGCTTCTAACTTGGCCCGCAAAGCAAATGGAACAGCATATGCCCGACAGAAAATAGGGCTACAGTTTTGTTTAATTGTGACACCAGCCTTATACCCGATAATAGTGGATGGGTTGTTTCCAAAAACACGTGGGAATCGACTTTTATATTGATCAATTATATGACTATTGCCTGAGTTTTCTTTAACATTTTTAAGCGAGCGACCTTCATCTTTCACTTTGAAACTATCTTGCCACGACGGAAACAGTACCTTTAACCATGTCCTACCAACTAACAATGGAACATTTAGATGGTTTTCCTGGATAATAAGTTCTACTTTTTTTTTGACATTGTTATACTCTACCACGACTAATGCCTTTCCTACAACTGGCACTACATGACTAGTTACTGACTTATATGGCTTATCGGTTTTAACAATCGCAATATCTTTAAAATAACGAAAGAAAACCGATGACGATATAATGCTGGCACATGCTCCAGTATCGATCTCTGCTCTCATTGGAACGTTGTTTACTTTTACATTGATGAAGCAGGGGTGTTCGTCGTCTTTTCTTCCCGTTATATTGCATATATGATTATGATTTACCTGATAATCAATGCCATTGATTGACGAAACATTGTTTTCTTCCAAAAAGTCATATTCCGATCCGTTAGCAGGTACAGCGAGCTCGCTCTCCAAAACAGCATTCACATTTCTGCGCTTAGCCGCACAAACTCGAGAAGTGTGGCCAACACGTTGACACGAAAAGCAAACCCAATTTACAGCTGGGCACGAACGAGCATCATGTCTCCTTCCACACCTTTCACACGGTGACCAAGTCCGACGCGTGCTGTCTTTATTACTGAAATTGGTAGAAAGGTCATTAGTTGACTGCCTATTGTTTGACTTTTGATAATTGACCGAGTTATTGTTACCACCGACCACCTTCCAGCCATGCTGCCGACGAAAATTTAGGCCAGTTTGAGATGATGATAAACTAGACACAGTTGCTATCGACGACGACGCGAGTGAGTTTTCATGCATTAATCTAGTTTCTGAAGATGTTAATTCCATGCACAGAGCTATTTTGCACGCGCTTTCAAATGTAAGATTGTCTTCTGACAGCAATTTCTTTTGAATAACCTCACTTTGTATCCCGCAAACGAACCGATCGCGCAAAGCTTCCGAAAGAAACGTATTAAAGCTACATGTGCTTGATATTTTCTTTAATTCCACTATATACTCCGATATCGACTCGTTCGGTTTTTGATCCCGTTTGTGAAATCTGAAACGTTCTAGCACAACTAGCGGTTCCGGACTAAAGTGTTTTTTCAACAAGTCAATGCAACTTTGATACGATTTTGCTGTTGGGCAGGTAGGAACACATAGATTTTTTAACGTGCTGAAAGTTGTTCCTCCGCAGAGTGTAATGAACAATGGAAGTTTCATCTCTTCCTCGACTTTATTACACTTTAAAAGTTGTTCGAATCGTTCGATGTATGTCTTGAAATCATTTTTTGATTCGTCGAATGGTTCAATTGATCCGATTAATGACATTTTTATGTTTAAGTTTTTAAGTTTTTAGCAATAACGTTTGGACTACGTTAATTAACTGTGCTCTTTTTTTTTTTTTTTTTTGCCTCGTCGCCAATGTTTTATACTATAGACGCAATACGACCAGTTAATGCAAAGCCGAAAACTGAACTGACTTTATTCAGGACTTAGTAGTTTAATATACAATATAAGATTAGTAAGTATGTAATACATAATGTAGGTAATTCATTGTTTAAGTGTAGAATGTGTGTAAAAGCTTTCGCACAATAATATAAATGAAATATATATCTTAGTATAGTGTTAGAGTATTTTCTGTGTATGTAATTTCGTAATGTGTAATGTATAATATGATAATACACAACAGGCTGTAAAGCTGATGAAAACCTCTTGGCACGCTTTGAGAGAAAGACACTTCGAGTGATTTTCGGTCCAGTTTGTATCGACGGAGTGTGGAGGAGGAGATCAACGACGAACTTTACGGGCTATATAGCGACGTTGACCTAGTCAAAAAGCTCAAAATACAGCGGCTGAGATGGCTGGGTCACGTGGAGCGTATGGACAACAACGCACCAGCCCGACGAGTCTTTGAGTCCACTCCTGAGGGACAACGAAGCAGAGGAAGACCCCACCTCAGGTGGCGCGCACAATTGGAGAGCGACCTCAACCAACTCGGTGTGCGTAACTAGAGGCAGCTAGCTAGGGACCGAGCTGGCTGGAGGGGCTTGTTGGTTGAGGCCGTTGTCCACCCCGGACTGTGAGCGCCATCTAAAGTAAATAAGTAAGTATTTAATCTAAATTGTCTTCATCCGAGTGAACGTTAATTTGGTCAAAAACACCTTTTTCGCACAAGTTCATTGTTGAGCCTGTGATCTTCATCACTATATTTCCTTACACGTTTGCAAATAAAGGAAACATCATGGTTAATTTTGTAATAATCGCTCGAATTCATGTTCTTACCTTATTAATTAACTAGCTGGACCCGGGCTCGCCTTGCCCGCTCGCACAAAATTATATTTGGTTATGTGTATGTATATATTTTCACTTCAAAAAATACATTTTGGCTAAAAAGTGTTCCTTCGGACGTGGCTATAAACGACATAGCCTATAGCAGTCTCACGGTGTTAAGGAACATTTTAAGAACAGTTTCATTGAAATCTGTCCAGTAGTTTTCGAGTTTTTAGCTGACAACGAAAATTGCTACAGTTTTATTATATGTATAGATTTGTAGAGATTTTATCACGGTCTTATCACCACGAACGTCAACGAATGCTTATAATCACCGGCTGATGTTCACTCGTCTCATTTTTCTCATCCATTGCATAAAGACAAAACAAAAATTCTCGCGACTCTCGCTCTACTTGTTGTGTAGATACAGCGAATTTACAAATGTGTGTGTGGAACGCCTCATATTTTGCAGATCCAAAAATGACGGGAAAAGTTGGGTCAGCGATTTTGCTTGAAGGGCAGTGCTACATACGTATGTGGCTTGCTACATACGTATGTGGCTTGCTACATACGTATGTGGCTTGCTACATACGTATGTGGCTTGCTACATGCCGCGTACTAGCACCTTAACTCACATGGCAAACATTTTGCATGACTTGTATATGCAGTGGAGGGTATCAAAGCATCGAACAGGCCGATTATAACACTTACTTTTTTAATTTCTTCCTGTCACCATTATGTCCTGATATTGTTGTGATATTTAAAAGCCCGCACAAATGTTTAGTCAAAACCTTTATCTCCAAGTTTTATATGTATCATAATTTATTTATTTATTATGGAAATATGTACTAAACAAATCAAAAATTATTTAGTTTATAGCCAGTTTTGTACGTACGCCCAAAATTATAATAACGGACATATTATCTCTAAAAAAATGAAAGGTAGTTCATATTTATTTTATTAGAAAAATACTACACGAATCCGAAATTTTTCGACTTTATCGCCAAAAGCAATTTTGTACGTAATATGGCCTTATTCGAATACAATGGGATGTATAGTCTGGATATGCAGGTGTTAGCTGTAGGTAAATGATAGTCATCGATAGGCCTTATAGTTATCGATGGCAAGGGCTGAAATCCTTCTTCTGAAGCCGGGAGAGCTGGGGAGCCTGTCCAAAAATATAGCTGCGGAAAATATACCAAATGTATTAATTATAATGATTAATATTTTTTGAATATTTACTAGGTCTTGACGTTCAGTTATATTCATTTTTTCAACAATGCACCAAAACCACTTCTTGAACTTCAATAGTTTTTCTGAGTTTTCGCTAGATTCATCATTGAATGTTGTGTATGAGATAAGAGTATTCACATTTATATCCCCTACTCCATTTAAAAGTAATCTTAAGTCTTCTGAAGTTAGCGAATCTAATGCGCATTCTGGTAAAACATCAAAAACGCCCGATTTGATTGCCTTAAATTGAGGAACGAATTATATTAAATTTTACAACTAATTTTAGAAGACATACTTCAAGGGCTTTTTCTTGTGACTTAACCATTCTGTATTCACCATAGCGACGAACATAATCGTATATATTGTTAGCACAGACCTGAACACTTTTCCCACCCGGAGACAATTCCACATTTCCACCTCCCTCCTCTTTTATCAAATCGATTCTGTAAAGGTACAATTAAATTTATACAAATATTGCTGCAGGGAATGATTGTTTACATACACAAAATATAATTCCAATTTATTCAGTACATCAGCTCCATCACATGTATGGGAGCTTTGAATTAATTGTCTAAATGATTCATATACAGTAGGATCAAAAAACGCCAAATCATGAAATCTAATTTGCTTTCCCAATATATATTTAAGCACATGTCGTTGTAAAAATAAGGGGAACAATTCATTTTGAAGCAAGCAAAGTCCAATTAACCTGAGTAAAAAATAAACAAAATTATTGTTATCAACTATTGCAAATCAAACAGTTATTACCTTCCAACGTTCCTAAAAGCATTAATTCGCTCAAAAGATGCATATCCTTGCCTTGGACTGTAAAAACCACGTTTACCTGGCGAGTAAAATAGCGGGTCGTTGTCTTCAATTTGCTCTAACAAAACAACGGGCATTATTTTCTTGGATTCAACTACAAAAAAAGATACAAAGATATATGTTTTAATAACTAAGCAATTTATTACTGAGTTCAGAGATTTCGCATTTTGTTATAGCATGAGATTGTGCATTATATGACCATAGGCCGATTCTGGGATATAGGTATGTATAAAGATTTTTCCATCCATTTCCAACCAACTAAAATGGAGGAAAAACCCTTTACAATTCATTTAATTACCCTGAATTTAATGAATGGAATGATCTCAGAAAAATTTTGTATAAAAAGGATATACATTTATTAGCGAAGAGATTTTAAAAAAAAAAAATGTTTGCAGTCACAATTAAAATTATTTGAAGAAACTTTTTGCATCAAAACATTTTTTTTTTGACCAAGGAAAAAAGTCAAAAAAGTAGACTTTTACAAAAGTTCAAAATTCAATGGGACTTAGGGCCATTTTTTTACTTAAAGTTGAAGACAACTTGGGGATTTTTATTCTCAACTTGAGAAATTGCTTTTATTCACTCGAAGTTGACTCACTCAACTTTGGATATTCCGAAGTTGAGAAAACCAAGAGTTGACCAACTTTGGATTCGCTCAACTCCCCGAAAAAGTATAAGCTATAAAGCAAACTTGGGGTTTAACGTCAAACGTCAGAATTTTTTTATTTTATATTTCTGTGTTTGGCAGTTCGGTTCTTCAGTGACGAAAATAATAATTATTATTTCATTTTTAAAATTTAATAAAATAATAATGTAGGTATCGTGCAAACTATTTCTGGGAGAATTGGCCACCATCTTCGAGCACGTTTGGACTGGAAAAATGAGATGGCCATGGCCGGCAACTAGGTATGGTTTTCGTCTCTCAAAGCGGACGACAATGATGGTGCTCCAATTAATAATAAATTCGTTGCCGTGTGATGAGAGAAGGTATTGTACATCGCGAATTAGTCGGTTCGCGAGTAGAATCGATTGAATATAGGATTGAGTGATGTGCTTTTTCTCTTTGATAGATCGCGTGAATTAAGACCAAAAACCCAGTTACTAATCGTATTGCGGATCAATTGAATTGGCGGTTGCCGATTTTATTGGAGTGAGCATTCGCAACCACCACCGGAAGTACTGGGATTCACCGATATGCTGTCGGCGACGCCTTTGCAAGCAACATCAACATCCACTGACCAGCGACCACGTCTGCTCTCGATTGGTTCGCACTTACATTCAGTCAATTACTCAATTTTAGATGATAGAGTGAATGAGAAAAATAATAAACAGAAAAATTTGTATTGCTATGTTATGTTAGATTTTTATTAAATACATAATGTGGAAAGATAAACTTAATCGGAGAAATATAATTTTGTTGCTGCCGGTGTTGGAATGTTGGATGTAATGTAATAATTCAAAGCCTTGTGAAAGCAATTACTCAGAATCAGAACAAAAATGTAAATAATGGACATGGACTTAATCTTGGAGCAATTAATATCATATTCGTCATCTTCTTCTTTATCTATGAATTTAGATTTTGCGTCGATGATTATCCTTATTATGTTCGTATGTTTTCATCGACAAACGAAAACAATTTGCACAGCTGATATACTATCTAATAACGCACTAATTACTTATAGCTATACAAAAGCAGGGGCCGAATCGCCGCATCCGTGAATGACCTATACGTTCACGGAATCAACCGATTTTACACTCGAAACAAAAACAAATTCTGGGGCAAATCTAAAGTTGAACTGACATATTATGTGTCATCTGCCACAAATATCCCAGGGATATTTTACAAACTGCAGGTAGGCCAACTTTAGGATTTCAACTTCGGAATTGCAAATTAATGTAGTGAATAAAAGCAATTTTCAACTTGCCGTTCAACTCTCGATTTGAGTTCAACTTCGAAGTTGGCCAACTTTGGAGTTTTCGGCAAGTTGATCAATAGTGAATAAAACGGCCCTTAATGGGTTAAGGAAAGTTTTGTATCATTCAAACGGAATTTAAATGACCTTTCCATTGATGCCAAAATTTACATGAAGTAAGTTCATATTTCTGAGTAGAATTAACTTTACTTTTGTGTAAATAATTATGCCGACGACTGTATGTACGTACTCATTTTTAGTAGCCTATGAGGTTTTTGACGAATATTATTTTTGCTGTAATGCTATTGATATATCAATTTTGTCTGAAACTACTACATGCTTATGGAGTGTTTCCATATTTATTTCCATATATGTACATACTATATTTATGGGTTTTTCTATGGATTTTGTCGAAGAACTTCGGGTCTCTTGCTTTTTAAAGCTTTTGAGACCAAATAAATGAATTTGATTATGTGGGATGTTGCTATTAGGTTTTTAATCCTTTAATTTGTTTGTATTCCTGAAGGAACTGCAGTTAAAAAATTTTCTCGATTTTGTTTTTTAGATATGAGGTTAATTCGTGAGGTGTCAATTCATTAATTAATAGTGATTACTGAGGCAACTGGATTCATACTCAAGCATGTTTTGTGAATATACATATCTACAAAGATGTTTTTTTTTACACAAAACTAAGCAATTTGTGCTCTATTCTTTACGGCATATTTCGGTCTAAATGCATATTTTCTGTGAAGTATTTTTACGTTAAAAGAGATTAGGCCATCTGGGAAACTCTTACCTCTTGGTGGTGTGAAGAAGATCGATTTAGTTTAATTTAGACTTGGTTACATTTTTTTAGATACAGTGTACGGTCTACATGTTTCTGTTCATGAAATCTTAATAAACAGTTGGTAGCCCTACCGATATTTGTGAGGGAATTATGTAAATTTATAATGCCCAGCTTTGAATGCTCAGCTTTGAAATGGAGATAGCTTATTGAAATCCATAATAGTAAGGGTAAAAGGCAAATATCCTATCTTCGCTGTAAATGTAATTTCCACGTTAGTGAGCGCCTTACAACTATCCGCATCAACTAAATTCGCCAACATCAGCCGCGCTCACGCCCCACAGAAGAGAAAGACGAAACTACCAAAGAATAATACGACGTTAAAATCGTCCTTGGTTTGATGAAGAGTGCCGGGAAGCACATGCAGCAAAGCAACTGGCCTACAAAGCGGCGCTGCAAAGAATTACGAGAGCAGCTCGTGAGCTCTACGAGCAAAAAAGGAGGGAAGAACACCGGCTTCTCCGGAGGAAAAAGAAAGAACATGAGAAGCGCGAGGAAATAGAGAGGTGTTACTCCAGCAACAATGTTCAGAAGTTTTACCAAAAGGTAAAAAGAAGGTGTCACGGGAACAAGGCCCGAACAGAGATCTGTAGAGACGAACAATGAAACCTTGTAGTAGAGTCACAGTCGGTGCTGAGAATATGGAAAAACCATTTCTGCAGACTGCTAAACGGCGAAGACGACACAAATTCCGCTGTCAGGCAAAATGAACCATTCAAGCTGGGTCAGATTGTGCAGAATGACGATGGAGAACGCTCGCTGCTCCGTAAAGGTCGGAAACAATCTCACAGAGACCTTTGATGTCAAAAAAGGATTTAGACAAGGTGATGCGCTGTCATGTGACTTTTTCAACATCATTCTTGAGAAAATTGTGCGTAACTCGCAAGCCAACACCAGGGGCACAATTTTCCAAAAGTCTGTGCAACTACTTGCATACGCTGACGACATCGAATCATTGGCAGAACACAGCGAGCTGTCACTGGTGCGTTTGCAAGTATCAGTATAGAGGCGGCAAAAATGGGTTTAGTGGTGAATGAGGACAAAACAAAATATATGCTGTCAACGAGAAGGGACACACAACATCGACGAATCGGACAGAACGTCACGATAGACAGCTATAACTTTTAGGTAGTTTGGGACTTTGTCTACCTCGGCTCCGCTATTAATTCTGAAAATGACATCTTATCAGAAATCAAGCGAAGAATTACACTTGCCAACCGCTGTTACTTTGGCCTAAGAAGGCAATTGATTAGTAAGGCCTTGTCGAGAAACACCAAGGAAACTCTATATAAGACCCTCATCATCCCAGTCCCGCTTTATGGCGCAGAATCATGGACGTTGTCAAAAGTAGATGAAGAAATTCTTCGAGTGATTTTCGGTCCCGTTTGCGCTGACGGGCTTTGGAGGAGGAGATTTAACAGCGAACTCTACGAGCTGTACAGCGACATCGACCTGGTCAGAAAAGTACGTATCAGTCGACTAAGATGGCTAGGACATGTAGAGCGAATGAACACCAACGCTCCGGCCCGAAGTCTTCGATTCCAACCCGGAGGGACAACGCAGTAGAGGAAGACCTCGCCTTAGGTGGCGCGAGTTAAGTATCCATAGCAAAACATATTGAGAAAAAAGATAACATTATTTGTATTCAATGATATCTTTAGCCTCTAGTACAGTCTTGCACACAACGCTACAATGATAACATATGTACAAGAGATAATATCGTTTGTATACAATGTTGGAATATTATCTCTTCTTCATTATCAAGCAAGACGATTGTACGCTTGGGTCTCCTTGTAGATAGATAAGAAAAATATATAAATACGACTGTATGATGAATTTATCGATAGTCTTATTGTAACTACATAGTAGCCTTAAGCTCCTTTTAGAATTAGTAAAAAGTATTTCAATAATAAAGGACATAGTTCCAAATAAATATTGTTTAATTTTAAAAGTAAGAAACAAGTGTTTTAATTGGCGATCCTGCCAGGAGGTTAAATATACTTTTTAACTTCAATCGAGCGGACCTCGGGAACAAGTAGTGAAATCTAGTATAAACAGAACACTCGCGTTACCGGTTACAAGAATTACCTAGCATAGCAGGTACAAATATAGCTTCTTCATACGAAGCAGCTAAGCAATTCAGTGAAAGTGTATATGTGGAGGAAAAAAACACACAAATTCGACGACAACAGACACGAGTTCAAAATGGAACAACTCGCAGTATTAATGGCAAGATTAGAAGCTTTAGAAACCAGGTGCAACACAGTAACACAAACCCTAGAGCACACACGCACAGAGAATGCAAGGTTAGCAGCAATAATAACTAACCAAAATCAAATAAACACTAATTTAGAAACAAAACTAAATGAAGTAAAATCTGGATTAGGCATAGTACCAAACATACCTGTGCTAGAGGAAATAAGAACCACATATACAGATGGTAGTGAAATACAGTTAGACGCATTTAAAAGCCTACCTATTTTCAACGGCGATCAATCAAATTATCGGTCGTGGCGCGAAGAAGCATCCAGATTAATGGACAGCATTAAAAACTTCAAAACACACAGTAAGTACGCAGCAGCATTGACTATAGTAAAAAGTAAAATACAGGATGCAGCCGCGAATGTGTTAACTAATTATAACACAATTTTTAATTTTGAGGCGATACGTAACAGATTAGATTATACGTACTCTAATCAAGAACCTCTATACGTGCTACAAGACATGATGAAAGCCATCACGCAAAAAAGAAGCACACTGTCTGAATACCACGACGAGATAAATAAAAATCTCAATTTAATAATATCAAAAATCACTATGTCAGGTGATCCGCCGAATATAATCGACAGACTAATTAAAAATGCTAACGACGACGCAGTTCGTATATTCATTGATGGTATGAGTGACAACTTTACAAGAGGATCATTATATTCAGCTACAATAAATGATCTAGAACACGCATTCGCAATTGCTCGCAGAATAGAACATGATAATGTGCACAGGCATTTACATCTCACTCAAGATAAGCACCACAAAAATATGCCACATGAACGCAGAAACGAAAGAAGACCAAATTATTCGAGCCAAACAACGAATTATCAACCCCAGAAGCAATACGATAATATGCAGCAACACAATCAAGGACCACAGCCGATGGAGATAAACTCGAGACAAATTGTACATGCACAGCGACAAAATTGGAATCAATGCAAACCCGATGTATATAATCCACCAGCGAAACGTGAACACAGCGGGAGTTTCAACACACACAACAGACCGCAACGATCTTATCAGCAGAACTTCAAGCAGCAGAGAGTAAATAACTCCCGACAACAACGCAGAGACGATGCCAGCAGTACATATGCAGAAGCAGATGAAACGGAATGTATGGTAAATAATAACATAAGAATAGATCATTTAAACTAGTAGACGGGTTGCCCTGCTTAAATTTAACTAGTACTATTCATAAGAAAATTTACAAAATTCTTATTGATACTGGTGCAACCCATAATTACATTAATAGAAAATGCGATTCTAGCGAAAAAATTAAAATTAAACCTATAAAAATAAAAACAATGCATGGTTATTCTATGGTAGATACAAAGAAAGTAGTTAGGATATTAAAGAAAAATATAACATTTTTTGAATTAGAGGATATTCAGTCTTTTGATATGATATTAGGATATGAAGGACTTAAAGTTCTAAACGCGGAAATAAATTTCAGTAATATGACTCTAACTACCATAAGCAGTGTCGAATCTATTCAGAAAATTAATTACATAATTGGGGAAAATAATATTTATAAAGCAGACATAGATAGACTGAGGAAGAACATATACAGCACATAAGTCAAGTATTCGACGTACTCAATAAAGCCACATTAAAAATATCTGATGAGAAAAGTAAGTTTTTTCAAGAAGAAGTAGAATACTTAGGTCACATAATCAGACATGGTAGAATCACTACGAACCCTGAGAAAATAGCAGCTATAGAAAATTTTCCAGTCCCACAAACGGTAAAGGATTTGAGAGGATTTTTAGGTCTTACAGGTTACTATCGTAAGTTTATAAAGGGATACGCAAGCATAGCCAAGCCCCTGACATTATATTTACGAGGAGATAACGGTAAAGTAAACAAAAAACAAAGTAAAAATATTAAGTTAAATCTGAATGATTCAGCATTAGAAGCGATTAGAATTTTAAAAAATTATTTGAAAGAACAAGTCGAACTTTTTCAACCGGATTATAGTAAACCATTCGAGCTTACTACTGATGCATCCAACATAGCTATTGGAGCCGTACTAAGTCAGAATAAGCAACCTATACACTTCTTGTCAAGAACACTGAGTAAGACAGAAGAGAACTATAGCACAAACGAGAAAGAGCTATTAGCGATCATATGGTCCTTACAAAAACTCAGAAACTACATATATGGTATAGCAGACTTAACCATATATACCGATCACCAGAGCCTTATATATTCTGTATCAGAAAAAAATCCCAACACAAAGCTGAAACGTTGGAAGGGAATCATTGAAGACTTTGGAGCAAAATTAGTTTATAAACCAGGAAACCTAAATCTTGTAGCTGACGCATTATCACGTCAACGCATAAATACTTCTACCATAGAAACAGCACATTCAGCTGAAAGTTCTTCTAATGATATAATAAAAACTGTGAATCAGCCTTTTAATGCATACACTGCACAGTTCGAACTTATTGAAGATATAACAAATAATATCGAAACACAAATCTATTTTGGTAACAAAATAAGACTCATAATAAAGTTTAAGGACAAAGACTCTTTACTAAGGCAGATGAAAGAAGTTATACAACCCCAAAAGATTGTAGCTTTGCATACGAAATTTGAAAACATATACAAATATGGTGAAAACATAAAAAAAGAATTCCCACTAGTAAGATTTATATTCACACCAAGAAAACTTCAAGACGTGACAAATTTGGAGGAACAACTAAAACTTGTAAGGGTAACTCATGAAAGAGCACACCGAGGGTTACGTAACAATATACAAGAAATCTCAGAGAAATATTACTGGCCCGATCTAAATAAACAAGCAAAGAGTTTCAACAAAAAATGCATAGCATGTCTATTTGGAAAATATGAAAGAAAACCTATCAGAGAACCTCTGAATAATTCAGAAATACCAACACATGTGGGAACACACATTCATATGGACATATACTTCAACGACAAGTATACTTTCCTTGTAACAGTAGATAAGTATTCTAAATATACAATCCTTCGGGAAATCGAAACTCGAAACAGACTGTACGACGTTATGGAAGAGGTCTTATCTAATTATTTCCCAAAATGTGAACGACTCATGACAGATAACGAGAAGGGATTCAAAACAGAAATGGTGAACCAAATGTGTTTGAAATACAACATAACTAAAGTAGAAACTCCAGTATACAGATCGACAGCTAACGGTCAGGTAGAACGTGTAAACGGTACAATAACTGAACTGTCTAGAATATTCACAATTCAGAATAAAACAAGACTTATCGAAGAAATATTTAGAACAGTGCGTGAATTAAATAATTCTATACACTCAGTTACCGGTTTGAAACCTAGAGACATTTTCTTTAATCAAAATAAATATAGAAATAGTGAAATTATAATAAATAAACTAAACTCAGCATCCAAAAAAGTGATCGAACGTCTAAATAAAGGAACTCGACACAGAGAGTATAAAAAAGGAGATAAGATAATGGTAAGAATCACAGGTCTTAGAAAGAAATCTAACGCTAGATACATAACAAGAATAGTAGAAGAAGATAAAGGAGACACGGTAATCTCTAAAGAAGGAATAAAAATTCACAAGGATAACATAAAGAATTATCATTTTTCAGATGACGAAAATATTAATATTCCTAACATTACTAGGAATTGTACAGAGTCAAGAAGGGCAAGGAAACGTTCAAATAACTGAGATACTAAACAAGAAGTTTATACTTACACAAACAGATGACGTGTATTTATTCAAAGAACAAACTTATTTGTTACATGCCACCAACCTGACTTCGATATTTCAACCTTACGTAAATATCGTAACTAGTAAATATCAACCTACACAGGAAGAAAAAATTTGGTTAAGTAAAATTAAGAATTTAGCAGACCAATTACAAGAACATACTAGGCATACTAGATCAATTAACTTTTTAGGAACAGCTTTCAAATATGTGTTTGGTAATCCTGACCATTATGACTTAGTTAACATAGAAACGAGTATAAATAATCTCATAGAAAACAATAATAAACAAAAAACTATAAATTCTAGATTTGAACAAATTTTGCAACAATTCGAAGGTCAGAGCCTTAAAGAACATTTAGTAATAGAACAAGTGTACGAACAATTATTATTATTGACCAGAACAATTAATGCAGCAAAAAATAATGAATATTTATCAGAAAGCCTAGACTTAGATGACATTAAAAATATTATTCAACATGAAATAATTCAAGTACCCATAATAAATATACTTGAGTACTCTAAAATATTTTTAGCTAGAACTGATGAATTCTTCATCACAATATATAAATATCCAGTTCTAATTAAATCATGTAAATTGTATAAAGTAACACCTTTAAATTCAAAACATGGAAAAATCATTACAGATAAAACAATTGCCTTATGTAACCAAACTTATTTAAGAACAAGAAATTGTCAAAATCATCTAAGTAAAAACATTTGTGAAATTAACTTTGAAGAAGAAAATTGTCTTATTCCACTTTTAAAGAATATAACTTCAAAATGCAACATTAAACAAGAATACGATTACGACTTAGAAATTGAATCCGGTGTTATGTTATTAAGCGGTAAGCATAAGTTAAATAATCAAACAATTAATGGTATAAACTTAGTTACTTATGAAAATACTATAAATCTAGACGATAAAATATACAAAAACATGCATAAGCAAATTAAAGAAGTTATATTAAGAAATCATAATTCAGAGTCTTACATCGACCAAATAATTAAAGAAGATACAATGTACAAATTCGATAACATAGATACTTTAAAAAAACTAATTATTCCTTTTGAAGAAAAACCGATATTATCAACTATATACACAATTGTAACACTGATTGTTATTCTAGCATTTACGTACGTAATGATAAAAACTATACAATGTATAACAGATCGTCAAAAACAAAAAAAGATTGACGCATATAACAAAACTTATGAAAGAGAAATGTTAAAAATAGCGTCGAAAAATCGGGACGATTTCGTTTAACAAGGGGGGGAGTTAAGTATCCATAGCAAAACATATTGAGAAAAAAGATAACATTATTTGTATTCAATGATATCTTTAGCCTCTAGTACAGTCTTGCACACAACGCTACAATGATAACATATGTACAAGAGATAATATCGTTTGTATACAATGTTGGAATATTATCTCTTCTTCATTATCAAGCAAGACGATTGTACGCTTGGGTCTCCTTGTAGATAGATAAGAAAAATATATAAATACGACTGTATGATGAATTTATCGATAGTCTTATTGTAACTACATAGTAGCCTTAAGCTCCTTTTAGAATTAGTAAAAAGTATTTCAATAATAAAGGACATAGTTCCAAATAAATATTGTTTAATTTTAAAAGTAAGAAACAAGTGTTTTAATTGGCGATCCTGCCAGGAGGTTAAATATACTTTTTAACTTCAATCGAGCGGACCTCGGGAACAAGTAGTGAAATCTAGTATAAACAGAACACTCGCGTTACCGGTTACAAGAATTACCTAGCATAGCAGGTACAAATATAGCTTCTTCATACGAAGCAGCTAAGCAATTCAGTGAAAGTGTATATGTGGAGGAAAAAAACACACAAATTCGACGACAACAGACACGAGTTCAAAATGGAACAACTCGCAGTATTAATGGCAAGATTAGAAGCTTTAGAAACCAGGTGCAACACAGTAACACAAACCCTAGAGCACACACGCACAGAGAATGCAAGGTTAGCAGCAATAATAACTAACCAAAATCAAATAAACACTAATTTAGAAACAAAACTAAATGAAGTAAAATCTGGATTAGGCATAGTACCAAACATACCTGTGCTAGAGGAAATAAGAACCACATATACAGATGGTAGTGAAATACAGTTAGACGCATTTAAAAGCCTACCTATTTTCAACGGCGATCAATCAAATTATCGGTCGTGGCGCGAAGAAGCATCCAGATTAATGGACAGCATTAAAAACTTCAAAACACACAGTAAGTACGCAGCAGCATTGACTATAGTAAAAAGTAAAATACAGGATGCAGCCGCGAATGTGTTAACTAATTATAACACAATTTTTAATTTTGAGGCGATACGTAACAGATTAGATTATACGTACTCTAATCAAGAACCTCTATACGTGCTACAAGACATGATGAAAGCCATCACGCAAAAAAGAAGCACACTGTCTGAATACCACGACGAGATAAATAAAAATCTCAATTTAATAATATCAAAAATCACTATGTCAGGTGATCCGCCGAATATAATCGACAGACTAATTAAAAATGCTAACGACGACGCAGTTCGTATATTCATTGATGGTATGAGTGACAACTTTACAAGAGGATCATTATATTCAGCTACAATAAATGATCTAGAACACGCATTCGCAATTGCTCGCAGAATAGAACATGATAATGTGCACAGGCATTTACATCTCACTCAAGATAAGCACCACAAAAATATGCCACATGAACGCAGAAACGAAAGAAGACCAAATTATTCGAGCCAAACAACGAATTATCAACCCCAGAAGCAATACGATAATATGCAGCAACACAATCAAGGACCACAGCCGATGGAGATAAACTCGAGACAAATTGTACATGCACAGCGACAAAATTGGAATCAATGCAAACCCGATGTATATAATCCACCAGCGAAACGTGAACACAGCGGGAGTTTCAACACACACAACAGACCGCAACGATCTTATCAGCAGAACTTCAAGCAGCAGAGAGTAAATAACTCCCGACAACAACGCAGAGACGATGCCAGCAGTACATATGCAGAAGCAGATGAAACGGAATGTATGGTAAATAATAACATAAGAATAGATCATTTAAACTAGTAGACGGGTTGCCCTGCTTAAATTTAACTAGTACTATTCATAAGAAAATTTACAAAATTCTTATTGATACTGGTGCAACCCATAATTACATTAATAGAAAATGCGATTCTAGCGAAAAAATTAAAATTAAACCTATAAAAATAAAAACAATGCATGGTTATTCTATGGTAGATACAAAGAAAGTAGTTAGGATATTAAAGAAAAATATAACATTTTTTGAATTAGAGGATATTCAGTCTTTTGATATGATATTAGGATATGAAGGACTTAAAGTTCTAAACGCGGAAATAAATTTCAGTAATATGACTCTAACTACCATAAGCAGTGTCGAATCTATTCAGAAAATTAATTACATAATTGGGGAAAATAATATTTATAAAGCAGACATAGATAGACTGATGAAGATTAATAACAGCATAGGACCGTTACCCTTTACAGATACTATAGAAGCAAGCATTAGGACGACCAATGATAATCCGGTTTATGTTAAACAATATCCATATCCCATAGCAGATAACGAATTCGTAAACAAAGAAATACAGAAACTCTTACATGACGATATAATAGAAAAAAGCCATAGTCCTTATAACAGTCCCATATGGACAGTACCTAAAAAAGGTTTGGACGAAAAAGGAAAACCAAAACGGCGCATGGTTGTTGATTTCCAAAAACTTAACGCTCACACTGTAACAGACAGATACCCCATTCCGGATGTCAACATGACAATTCAAAATTTAGGTAAAGCCAAGTACTTTACAACGTTAGATTTGGAGTCAGGTTTCCACCAAATTAAAATCAAAACAGATGATAAAGAAAAAACAGCTTTTGCTATAAATGGCGCAAAATATCAATTTAAACGAATGCCTTTCGGGCTCAAAAATGCACCAAGCATATTTCAGAGATGCGTGGACGACATTTTGAGAGACTTTGTAGGTAAATTCGTACACGTTTACATTGATGACGTATTGATATATTCTTCATCTGAGGAAGAACATATACAGCACATAAGTCAAGTATTCGACGTACTCAATAAAGCCACATTAAAAATATCTGATGAGAAAAGTAAGTTTTTTCAAGAAGAAGTAGAATACTTAGGTCACATAATCAGACATGGTAGAATCACTACGAACCCTGAGAAAATAGCAGCTATAGAAAATTTTCCAGTCCCACAAACGGTAAAGGATTTGAGAGGATTTTTAGGTCTTACAGGTTACTATCGTAAGTTTATAAAGGGATACGCAAGCATAGCCAAGCCCCTGACATTATATTTACGAGGAGATAACGGTAAAGTAAACAAAAAACAAAGTAAAAATATTAAGTTAAATCTGAATGATTCAGCATTAGAAGCGATTAGAATTTTAAAAAATTATTTGAAAGAACAAGTCGAACTTTTTCAACCGGATTATAGTAAACCATTCGAGCTTACTACTGATGCATCCAACATAGCTATTGGAGCCGTACTAAGTCAGAATAAGCAACCTATACACTTCTTGTCAAGAACACTGAGTAAGACAGAAGAGAACTATAGCACAAACGAGAAAGAGCTATTAGCGATCATATGGTCCTTACAAAAACTCAGAAACTACATATATGGTATAGCAGACTTAACCATATATACCGATCACCAGAGCCTTATATATTCTGTATCAGAAAAAAATCCCAACACAAAGCTGAAACGTTGGAAGGGAATCATTGAAGACTTTGGAGCAAAATTAGTTTATAAACCAGGAAACCTAAATCTTGTAGCTGACGCATTATCACGTCAACGCATAAATACTTCTACCATAGAAACAGCACATTCAGCTGAAAGTTCTTCTAATGATATAATAAAAACTGTGAATCAGCCTTTTAATGCATACACTGCACAGTTCGAACTTATTGAAGATATAACAAATAATATCGAAACACAAATCTATTTTGGTAACAAAATAAGACTCATAATAAAGTTTAAGGACAAAGACTCTTTACTAAGGCAGATGAAAGAAGTTATACAACCCCAAAAGATTGTAGCTTTGCATACGAAATTTGAAAACATATACAAATATGGTGAAAACATAAAAAAAGAATTCCCACTAGTAAGATTTATATTCACACCAAGAAAACTTCAAGACGTGACAAATTTGGAGGAACAACTAAAACTTGTAAGGGTAACTCATGAAAGAGCACACCGAGGGTTACGTAACAATATACAAGAAATCTCAGAGAAATATTACTGGCCCGATCTAAATAAACAAGCAAAGAGTTTCAACAAAAAATGCATAGCATGTCTATTTGGAAAATATGAAAGAAAACCTATCAGAGAACCTCTGAATAATTCAGAAATACCAACACATGTGGGAACACACATTCATATGGACATATACTTCAACGACAAGTATACTTTCCTTGTAACAGTAGATAAGTATTCTAAATATACAATCCTTCGGGAAATCGAAACTCGAAACAGACTGTACGACGTTATGGAAGAGGTCTTATCTAATTATTTCCCAAAATGTGAACGACTCATGACAGATAACGAGAAGGGATTCAAAACAGAAATGGTGAACCAAATGTGTTTGAAATACAACATAACTAAAGTAGAAACTCCAGTATACAGATCGACAGCTAACGGTCAGGTAGAACGTGTAAACGGTACAATAACTGAACTGTCTAGAATATTCACAATTCAGAATAAAACAAGACTTATCGAAGAAATATTTAGAACAGTGCGTGAATTAAATAATTCTATACACTCAGTTACCGGTTTGAAACCTAGAGACATTTTCTTTAATCAAAATAAATATAGAAATAGTGAAATTATAATAAATAAACTAAACTCAGCATCCAAAAAAGTGATCGAACGTCTAAATAAAGGAACTCGACACAGAGAGTATAAAAAAGGAGATAAGATAATGGTAAGAATCACAGGTCTTAGAAAGAAATCTAACGCTAGATACATAACAAGAATAGTAGAAGAAGATAAAGGAGACACGGTAATCTCTAAAGAAGGAATAAAAATTCACAAGGATAACATAAAGAATTATCATTTTTCAGATGACGAAAATATTAATATTCCTAACATTACTAGGAATTGTACAGAGTCAAGAAGGGCAAGGAAACGTTCAAATAACTGAGATACTAAACAAGAAGTTTATACTTACACAAACAGATGACGTGTATTTATTCAAAGAACAAACTTATTTGTTACATGCCACCAACCTGACTTCGATATTTCAACCTTACGTAAATATCGTAACTAGTAAATATCAACCTACACAGGAAGAAAAAATTTGGTTAAGTAAAATTAAGAATTTAGCAGACCAATTACAAGAACATACTAGGCATACTAGATCAATTAACTTTTTAGGAACAGCTTTCAAATATGTGTTTGGTAATCCTGACCATTATGACTTAGTTAACATAGAAACGAGTATAAATAATCTCATAGAAAACAATAATAAACAAAAAACTATAAATTCTAGATTTGAACAAATTTTGCAACAATTCGAAGGTCAGAGCCTTAAAGAACATTTAGTAATAGAACAAGTGTACGAACAATTATTATTATTGACCAGAACAATTAATGCAGCAAAAAATAATGAATATTTATCAGAAAGCCTAGACTTAGATGACATTAAAAATATTATTCAACATGAAATAATTCAAGTACCCATAATAAATATACTTGAGTACTCTAAAATATTTTTAGCTAGAACTGATGAATTCTTCATCACAATATATAAATATCCAGTTCTAATTAAATCATGTAAATTGTATAAAGTAACACCTTTAAATTCAAAACATGGAAAAATCATTACAGATAAAACAATTGCCTTATGTAACCAAACTTATTTAAGAACAAGAAATTGTCAAAATCATCTAAGTAAAAACATTTGTGAAATTAACTTTGAAGAAGAAAATTGTCTTATTCCACTTTTAAAGAATATAACTTCAAAATGCAACATTAAACAAGAATACGATTACGACTTAGAAATTGAATCCGGTGTTATGTTATTAAGCGGTAAGCATAAGTTAAATAATCAAACAATTAATGGTATAAACTTAGTTACTTATGAAAATACTATAAATCTAGACGATAAAATATACAAAAACATGCATAAGCAAATTAAAGAAGTTATATTAAGAAATCATAATTCAGAGTCTTACATCGACCAAATAATTAAAGAAGATACAATGTACAAATTCGATAACATAGATACTTTAAAAAAACTAATTATTCCTTTTGAAGAAAAACCGATATTATCAACTATATACACAATTGTAACACTGATTGTTATTCTAGCATTTACGTACGTAATGATAAAAACTATACAATGTATAACAGATCGTCAAAAACAAAAAAAGATTGACGCATATAACAAAACTTATGAAAGAGAAATGTTAAAAATAGCGTCGAAAAATCGGGACGATTTCGTTTAACAAGGGGGGGAGTTAAGTATCCATAGCAAAACATATTGAGAAAAAAGATAACATTATTTGTATTCAATGATATCTTTAGCCTCTAGTACAGTCTTGCACACAACGCTACAATGATAACATATGTACAAGAGATAATATCGTTTGTATACAATGTTGGAATATTATCTCTTCTTCATTATCAAGCAAGACGATTGTACGCTTGGGTCTCCTTGTAGATAGATAAGAAAAATATATAAATACGACTGTATGATGAATTTATCGATAGTCTTATTGTAACTACATAGTAGCCTTAAGCTCCTTTTAGAATTAGTAAAAAGTATTTCAATAATAAAGGACATAGTTCCAAATAAATATTGTTTAATTTTAAAAGTAAGAAACAAGTGTTTTAATTGGCGATCCTGCCAGGAGGTTAAATATACTTTTTAACTTCAATCGAGCGGACCTCGGGAACAAGTAGTGAAATCTAGTATAAACAGAACACTCGCGTTACCGGTTACAAGAATTACCTAGCATAGCAGGTACAAATATAGCTTCTTCATACGAAGCAGCTAAGCAATTCAGTGAAAGTGTATATGTGGAGGAAAAAAACACACAAATTCGACGACAACAGACACGAGTTCAAAATGGAACAACTCGCAGTATTAATGGCAAGATTAGAAGCTTTAGAAACCAGGTGCAACACAGTAACACAAACCCTAGAGCACACACGCACAGAGAATGCAAGGTTAGCAGCAATAATAACTAACCAAAATCAAATAAACACTAATTTAGAAACAAAACTAAATGAAGTAAAATCTGGATTAGGCATAGTACCAAACATACCTGTGCTAGAGGAAATAAGAACCACATATACAGATGGTAGTGAAATACAGTTAGACGCATTTAAAAGCCTACCTATTTTCAACGGCGATCAATCAAATTATCGGTCGTGGCGCGAAGAAGCATCCAGATTAATGGACAGCATTAAAAACTTCAAAACACACAGTAAGTACGCAGCAGCATTGACTATAGTAAAAAGTAAAATACAGGATGCAGCCGCGAATGTGTTAACTAATTATAACACAATTTTTAATTTTGAGGCGATACGTAACAGATTAGATTATACGTACTCTAATCAAGAACCTCTATACGTGCTACAAGACATGATGAAAGCCATCACGCAAAAAAGAAGCACACTGTCTGAATACCACGACGAGATAAATAAAAATCTCAATTTAATAATATCAAAAATCACTATGTCAGGTGATCCGCCGAATATAATCGACAGACTAATTAAAAATGCTAACGACGACGCAGTTCGTATATTCATTGATGGTATGAGTGACAACTTTACAAGAGGATCATTATATTCAGCTACAATAAATGATCTAGAACACGCATTCGCAATTGCTCGCAGAATAGAACATGATAATGTGCACAGGCATTTACATCTCACTCAAGATAAGCACCACAAAAATATGCCACATGAACGCAGAAACGAAAGAAGACCAAATTATTCGAGCCAAACAACGAATTATCAACCCCAGAAGCAATACGATAATATGCAGCAACACAATCAAGGACCACAGCCGATGGAGATAAACTCGAGACAAATTGTACATGCACAGCGACAAAATTGGAATCAATGCAAACCCGATGTATATAATCCACCAGCGAAACGTGAACACAGCGGGAGTTTCAACACACACAACAGACCGCAACGATCTTATCAGCAGAACTTCAAGCAGCAGAGAGTAAATAACTCCCGACAACAACGCAGAGACGATGCCAGCAGTACATATGCAGAAGCAGATGAAACGGAATGTATGGTAAATAATAACATAAGAATAGATCATTTAAACTAGTAGACGGGTTGCCCTGCTTAAATTTAACTAGTACTATTCATAAGAAAATTTACAAAATTCTTATTGATACTGGTGCAACCCATAATTACATTAATAGAAAATGCGATTCTAGCGAAAAAATTAAAATTAAACCTATAAAAATAAAAACAATGCATGGTTATTCTATGGTAGATACAAAGAAAGTAGTTAGGATATTAAAGAAAAATATAACATTTTTTGAATTAGAGGATATTCAGTCTTTTGATATGATATTAGGATATGAAGGACTTAAAGTTCTAAACGCGGAAATAAATTTCAGTAATATGACTCTAACTACCATAAGCAGTGTCGAATCTATTCAGAAAATTAATTACATAATTGGGGAAAATAATATTTATAAAGCAGACATAGATAGACTGATGAAGATTAATAACAGCATAGGACCGTTACCCTTTACAGATACTATAGAAGCAAGCATTAGGACGACCAATGATAATCCGGTTTATGTTAAACAATATCCATATCCCATAGCAGATAACGAATTCGTAAACAAAGAAATACAGAAACTCTTACATGACGATATAATAGAAAAAAGCCATAGTCCTTATAACAGTCCCATATGGACAGTACCTAAAAAAGGTTTGGACGAAAAAGGAAAACCAAAACGGCGCATGGTTGTTGATTTCCAAAAACTTAACGCTCACACTGTAACAGACAGATACCCCATTCCGGATGTCAACATGACAATTCAAAATTTAGGTAAAGCCAAGTACTTTACAACGTTAGATTTGGAGTCAGGTTTCCACCAAATTAAAATCAAAACAGATGATAAAGAAAAAACAGCTTTTGCTATAAATGGCGCAAAATATCAATTTAAACGAATGCCTTTCGGGCTCAAAAATGCACCAAGCATATTTCAGAGATGCGTGGACGACATTTTGAGAGACTTTGTAGGTAAATTCGTACACGTTTACATTGATGACGTATTGATATATTCTTCATCTGAGGAAGAACATATACAGCACATAAGTCAAGTATTCGACGTACTCAATAAAGCCACATTAAAAATATCTGATGAGAAAAGTAAGTTTTTTCAAGAAGAAGTAGAATACTTAGGTCACATAATCAGACATGGTAGAATCACTACGAACCCTGAGAAAATAGCAGCTATAGAAAATTTTCCAGTCCCACAAACGGTAAAGGATTTGAGAGGATTTTTAGGTCTTACAGGTTACTATCGTAAGTTTATAAAGGGATACGCAAGCATAGCCAAGCCCCTGACATTATATTTACGAGGAGATAACGGTAAAGTAAACAAAAAACAAAGTAAAAATATTAAGTTAAATCTGAATGATTCAGCATTAGAAGCGATTAGAATTTTAAAAAATTATTTGAAAGAACAAGTCGAACTTTTTCAACCGGATTATAGTAAACCATTCGAGCTTACTACTGATGCATCCAACATAGCTATTGGAGCCGTACTAAGTCAGAATAAGCAACCTATACACTTCTTGTCAAGAACACTGAGTAAGACAGAAGAGAACTATAGCACAAACGAGAAAGAGCTATTAGCGATCATATGGTCCTTACAAAAACTCAGAAACTACATATATGGTATAGCAGACTTAACCATATATACCGATCACCAGAGCCTTATATATTCTGTATCAGAAAAAAATCCCAACACAAAGCTGAAACGTTGGAAGGGAATCATTGAAGACTTTGGAGCAAAATTAGTTTATAAACCAGGAAACCTAAATCTTGTAGCTGACGCATTATCACGTCAACGCATAAATACTTCTACCATAGAAACAGCACATTCAGCTGAAAGTTCTTCTAATGATATAATAAAAACTGTGAATCAGCCTTTTAATGCATACACTGCACAGTTCGAACTTATTGAAGATATAACAAATAATATCGAAACACAAATCTATTTTGGTAACAAAATAAGACTCATAATAAAGTTTAAGGACAAAGACTCTTTACTAAGGCAGATGAAAGAAGTTATACAACCCCAAAAGATTGTAGCTTTGCATACGAAATTTGAAAACATATACAAATATGGTGAAAACATAAAAAAAGAATTCCCACTAGTAAGATTTATATTCACACCAAGAAAACTTCAAGACGTGACAAATTTGGAGGAACAACTAAAACTTGTAAGGGTAACTCATGAAAGAGCACACCGAGGGTTACGTAACAATATACAAGAAATCTCAGAGAAATATTACTGGCCCGATCTAAATAAACAAGCAAAGAGTTTCAACAAAAAATGCATAGCATGTCTATTTGGAAAATATGAAAGAAAACCTATCAGAGAACCTCTGAATAATTCAGAAATACCAACACATGTGGGAACACACATTCATATGGACATATACTTCAACGACAAGTATACTTTCCTTGTAACAGTAGATAAGTATTCTAAATATACAATCCTTCGGGAAATCGAAACTCGAAACAGACTGTACGACGTTATGGAAGAGGTCTTATCTAATTATTTCCCAAAATGTGAACGACTCATGACAGATAACGAGAAGGGATTCAAAACAGAAATGGTGAACCAAATGTGTTTGAAATACAACATAACTAAAGTAGAAACTCCAGTATACAGATCGACAGCTAACGGTCAGGTAGAACGTGTAAACGGTACAATAACTGAACTGTCTAGAATATTCACAATTCAGAATAAAACAAGACTTATCGAAGAAATATTTAGAACAGTGCGTGAATTAAATAATTCTATACACTCAGTTACCGGTTTGAAACCTAGAGACATTTTCTTTAATCAAAATAAATATAGAAATAGTGAAATTATAATAAATAAACTAAACTCAGCATCCAAAAAAGTGATCGAACGTCTAAATAAAGGAACTCGACACAGAGAGTATAAAAAAGGAGATAAGATAATGGTAAGAATCACAGGTCTTAGAAAGAAATCTAACGCTAGATACATAACAAGAATAGTAGAAGAAGATAAAGGAGACACGGTAATCTCTAAAGAAGGAATAAAAATTCACAAGGATAACATAAAGAATTATCATTTTTCAGATGACGAAAATATTAATATTCCTAACATTACTAGGAATTGTACAGAGTCAAGAAGGGCAAGGAAACGTTCAAATAACTGAGATACTAAACAAGAAGTTTATACTTACACAAACAGATGACGTGTATTTATTCAAAGAACAAACTTATTTGTTACATGCCACCAACCTGACTTCGATATTTCAACCTTACGTAAATATCGTAACTAGTAAATATCAACCTACACAGGAAGAAAAAATTTGGTTAAGTAAAATTAAGAATTTAGCAGACCAATTACAAGAACATACTAGGCATACTAGATCAATTAACTTTTTAGGAACAGCTTTCAAATATGTGTTTGGTAATCCTGACCATTATGACTTAGTTAACATAGAAACGAGTATAAATAATCTCATAGAAAACAATAATAAACAAAAAACTATAAATTCTAGATTTGAACAAATTTTGCAACAATTCGAAGGTCAGAGCCTTAAAGAACATTTAGTAATAGAACAAGTGTACGAACAATTATTATTATTGACCAGAACAATTAATGCAGCAAAAAATAATGAATATTTATCAGAAAGCCTAGACTTAGATGACATTAAAAATATTATTCAACATGAAATAATTCAAGTACCCATAATAAATATACTTGAGTACTCTAAAATATTTTTAGCTAGAACTGATGAATTCTTCATCACAATATATAAATATCCAGTTCTAATTAAATCATGTAAATTGTATAAAGTAACACCTTTAAATTCAAAACATGGAAAAATCATTACAGATAAAACAATTGCCTTATGTAACCAAACTTATTTAAGAACAAGAAATTGTCAAAATCATCTAAGTAAAAACATTTGTGAAATTAACTTTGAAGAAGAAAATTGTCTTATTCCACTTTTAAAGAATATAACTTCAAAATGCAACATTAAACAAGAATACGATTACGACTTAGAAATTGAATCCGGTGTTATGTTATTAAGCGGTAAGCATAAGTTAAATAATCAAACAATTAATGGTATAAACTTAGTTACTTATGAAAATACTATAAATCTAGACGATAAAATATACAAAAACATGCATAAGCAAATTAAAGAAGTTATATTAAGAAATCATAATTCAGAGTCTTACATCGACCAAATAATTAAAGAAGATACAATGTACAAATTCGATAACATAGATACTTTAAAAAAACTAATTATTCCTTTTGAAGAAAAACCGATATTATCAACTATATACACAATTGTAACACTGATTGTTATTCTAGCATTTACGTACGTAATGATAAAAACTATACAATGTATAACAGATCGTCAAAAACAAAAAAAGATTGACGCATATAACAAAACTTATGAAAGAGAAATGTTAAAAATAGCGTCGAAAAATCGGGACGATTTCGTTTAACAAGGGGGGGAGTTAAGTATCCATAGCAAAACATATTGAGAAAAAAGATAACATTATTTGTATTCAATGATATCTTTAGCCTCTAGTACAGTCTTGCACACAACGCTACAATGATAACATATGTACAAGAGATAATATCGTTTGTATACAATGTTGGAATATTATCTCTTCTTCATTATCAAGCAAGACGATTGTACGCTTGGGTCTCCTTGTAGATAGATAAGAAAAATATATAAATACGACTGTATGATGAATTTATCGATAGTCTTATTGTAACTACATAGTAGCCTTAAGCTCCTTTTAGAATTAGTAAAAAGTATTTCAATAATAAAGGACATAGTTCCAAATAAATATTGTTTAATTTTAAAAGTAAGAAACAAGTGTTTTAATTCGCGCACAAGTGGAAGGGGACCTCAACCAACTTGGAGTGCGCAACTGGAGGCAGTTAGCCAAAGATCGTGCTAACTGGAGAGGCGTGTTGGTTGAGGCCCAGGTCCACCGCGGACTGTAGCGCCATCTAAGTAAGTAAGTGCAAATTATAGACATTAATTTATTACTTAGTGTACCCGCCCAAGTACACGCATTCATGGTTCAAAAAACACTTCTTTGCAACTGTATAGCTGAGAGCAAATGGCATTAATGGCAGTTACATTTTTATCATAATCGAAAATGACATTTTTGAGATATGAGCAATTTTTTAAAATACTATTATTAGGGATTTGGGTGGATATCAAAGGACGCAGTCTTATTAGAGAAAAACTGAGTTTGCTATCAAGTTAAAAATAAGTTTTTGTTAAAATCGTTTGTACCGTTTTCAAGAAAAATTCAATTTTCAAAAGTGCCGTTGCTGAACTTTTTAGCGAAAAACTTCCCAGCTATGGGACAGACAGACATACGGACGGATAGAATTGCGAGTCCACTTTTTTGAGTTCCCCTATCATCGTAATATCAGAATTGATTAAAATCTCGAGTTCGAAAAGAATATCTTTCTCTTACTACGTACACGAGAAAGTTAAAAATATATCTAAGCAATGCAATTCATTGGCACGAGCAAACCTGAGCGGGTCCACCAAGTAATAACTTAATACCTACCATTTGCACATCGCTGGGCTGCAACTCTCACAACAACAAAAAAGATTAAATAAAACTTATCCTCGCGAAATATGTGAAATTATTACAGAAAAGAGGAAAGCTGGTAAACGTTGGCAGCAGACAAGGGCGCCACGCGACAAGACTACGCTGAACAACTTAAATAACAAGCTTAGAAAATCTATTAGAGAATTCAATAACGAATCTTTAAAAACTTACCTCACCAGCCTTACTAATGATGCGGGATACCTACATAATACCCAAGTGCAAAATCTCCAAACCCCAAAATCCCCACATTTTGAAAAATACCCGAATTGACTATCCCCAAGTACAAAATCCCCAAATAAAAAAAATCCCCAAAATGATAATTCAAAATATTTAAAGAAATTTTCGAATACCTAACCTTGCGCCTACTCCAAATCCAACAGTGACCCCAGGCAGGGGGGTTGCAGGGGGCAGCATGCCCCCCATACCTATTTTACTGTTAATGCATTGTGAATACACTCGAAATCTATTTGGGTATTTTGGTTTTGGGGATTTTGGGTTTGGGAATATTGACTTGGGGATTTCAGTTTGGGGATTTTAATTTTGGGGTTTTCGTACCCAACCCAGTCCTGACTACTCACTCTGGAAGGCAACAAAGAGGATGAACAGGCCAACAGCTCATATCCCTCCAGTAAAAAACAAGGCAGCGTGCTAGGTCCAGTTTTATAACTTCTATTCACTAGCGATTTGCCTGAAAGTGGGGAAACCACTATAGCTACTTTTGCAGATGACATAGCTGTCCTTGCTGTGGGATCAACTGTCGAAGTAGCAACAAAAAAGCTTCAAAGGGAAATAGACAATATTTCTGATTGGACAAAAAAATGGCAGATTAGATTAAACGACCTTAAGTCAGTCCACATTAATTTTACGTATAAAAACGTACCATATATTCCAGTATACATAAACAACAATGTAGTGGAATATTCAAAAACAGCCAAATATCTAGGCATGACTCTAGATGCTAAACTGCGTTGGAAAGCGCATGTAAAGAAAAAAAGAGACATAACATGCGATACAGTAAATGTATTGGCTTATTGGGAGATATTCATCTCTGTCAAATTATAATAAGTTATTGCTATACAAGCAAGTTCTAAAACCAGTATGGACCTACGGGATGCATTTGTGGGCATGTACAAGCCAAACAAATTTGCAAAAAATTTAAGTTTTCCAAAATAAAGTACTAAGGAACATAGTCAATGCACCTTGGTACATACGCAACGCTGATCTACATAGAGATCTTAACATTGAAATGGTTAAGGAAGAAGTTAAAAAAGTTGCCCGAAAGTAGACTTCTTAACCATGTTAACATAGAAATAACAGAACTTTTAAATACTGACAATGTAATAAGGAGATTAAGGCGGGTAAAACCTCTTGATCTTAGCTAAGACCAAGAAAGTACGTAATACTTTCAACTAAAAAAGTATAGAAACTCGGCAAACGTCGGATTTATCCTCTAAATTTTTTAAAATGAATCAAAAATAAATTGCCGATTAGTCGAACGACTAGGTGCAATCAATTCGGGATGACGAAAGTCAGTCCCCTTGGGAGTTTTTTTTAGATCGGGTAAAAGTCCCTCACTATTGCAGAAGCATACCTCGCGTAATAGCTCTGCAATGTCTTTCGATGATTTTTCCTTCCAGCGAATTCCCATTACAAAACAAAAAAAAAAGCAACAAATACAACCAATTGCTTTGTTAAACTTTTTTTGTTTTCTTTATTGCTTTCATTTATCAACACTTCACTGCAAATCGTAAACAAATTCCGCAACCAATTCATGTCGGAGTATATCGGAAGAAAATTCGTATGAAGCTGTCAAAAATATCAGTAAAAACGCACTTGATCGCACTGAAACGCAAAACGCCAGTGTGCGTTGCATATTTGTCGGAAAAAAGTTCCGAAAAGGTCTTCCGAAGTATATCTTGAAGGAAAAATCCTACGATTCGTATGAAATCGGAGAATTTTCCGTTCTGACGGATACGTCGCAAGGGCCGATTATCAAATCGAATAAATCAAACCGAAATTGAAATGTCAAAGCCGCCCAACGCTCTTGAAAGTAGAAAGTTGCTCTACTTGGGCGCCGCGTTGAACTTTACGATATTTACGATCTAAAGTCGATCCGAAGTCTGAAGCCGTATTCTGGCTTGCACCATTATGAAAGCGTTGGTTCTACTTAATCTGTCAACGCACGCGAGCGGCAAAGCGGCATTGTGAATTGAGTATAAGTCTACGTTCACAGAACGACATTTTTCTTGTATACCGTATACGTGATTTTATCAAAGGCAGAGCAGAGGCAATGAGTATTTTATTAAAATGGAAGACGAATTCATACGTTAAAAAAATTGAAAAATTGAAAAGTCGTCGTAGGAAATGCTGTCTTGTATTTGATAAAACCGTATACGTGAAAAAATTGAATGGAATAGACGTTATGTGAACGAGGCCTTACTATGTAGGTATTTATTATGAACTATCAGGTGATGTACTCGCGATTTTACGTACATACGTGCGTGTTGTATTTACCGATTTTCTTCGACTCTGGTGAAATTTATATACAATTTTCAACAGAATTCAGGCCATAACCATATCGGAAGATGATATCATTTCTACAAACAAACTCAATATGAAAACACAGTCAACAAGACATGAATCTCCATACTCCTAATGAACGCGGAATAATTGTTTCGATTAATTTTTTGAAAATCATCATGAGCAACGGGCCCATTTCCATCTCTGTGGATACGTGAATAAAGGTGCCAGTACACGATATGTAGCACGACTCATATATATGTAGCACTGACGTCATTTTGACGTCAGCGAATGGTCCCAATGGGTACATGCCGTGTACAAGAGCTCTCTTTGTGCACTCTCTGTTGACGTCAGAGCCACATATATATGAGGCGTGATACATATCGTGTACTGGCACCTTAAGAAATATTATTTGATAGCCATAATAGGGCTGTAACTCTTGCTTATGGTATTCTATAGCCCAATTTATATACCAGCAATTTTTGCCTTATAAACACTTTTGGCTAACTTCCACAGCACGAAAAATCCCATCCTCAACTTCTGCCGCCGCTGCGTCTGAACGTCGCGTCGTTCCTCTTTGTTTGGTGCAGCTGATCCGGTATCAACAAGGATAATCCACGTTAGTTTATTATTCTCTTAATTTTGTTTGACCATTTTTGTCTGACAAAAAATGGCTTTTACTACAACTTCTGTTGACCGTACGTAAAAAAGTTACATAACTTAATTTTTAGGAAATTTTTCAAGTACATAATGTATACATATGTATTCACTGTTATTATAGCATAAGTCGAATGCGGATGAATACAGCAAATTTGCAATCCTTACCTGATTCCGATTTTTGTTTATGCAATATAACATCCAGAGCTTCGTTTACTTTTTGCCTAAGGGTATCTTCAGATGACAATACTATGAGCAATTGTGCTGGAGGTGTTTCTAATAGCATTCCGGTTACTTTGGCTGCATGCGTATTGGTAATTGCAGAAATCTGAAAATAAAGCCAATGTTTAGTTTTAATATACATGTAACTGCTTCATTATTCGGGATCAAATTATGTATAGTATATAAATAAATAGGCGCGCTTTTTTGCTGTTCCTAAAGGCTTGCAAAAAAAAAAAAAAAAACTATCGGGGCAGCACTTATATCATACAAATTTGTAAAGATGATAGTACACGGCATGTAGCACGTCATATACGTATGTGACTCTGACGTAATTTTGACGTCAGCGTATGGCGCCAATGGCTACATGCCGTGTATTAGCTCTCTTTATGTCACTCACATAGGATTGTGTACTACCTTGCACATACGATTTGTGGCAATACGATACATAATGTCGAGTGGTTACCTGCACGGTTCGTATGTATTTTGAAATGTTATTTCAGCATTTCAGTTTGTGTTTTGTACGAGAGGCATGGTATTTAGTTTTCTGTACGTCATAAAAGAAGTGAACACGATATTGAATAGGTAATCTATTAATTGTAATTCTTGGAATAAAAATGGTTTCAATTTAACTATTGCAATTTGTAAAATTCGAATTTCTTTCCATGAAAATATTAATGTATAAAAGGTAAATGTTGGAAAATAAAGTTGTTGCTTTGTTAATTTGGAATTCCCAGTCAATTGTAGATTTTCTTATTTGCCCGCGAACGCGACGACGCGATAAAACAATTAGAGTACCTGCATTTCTAGTGAAAGACTGCAAGCCAGCAACAGTAACATTAGTGCACATTATATGCACACAGAGCAATAAAACAGCGCATAGCATCATCATAAACGAATAGCCAACAGCCGACAGATATGAGCGCGCTGTGCTACATGCTGTATACTAGCACAATTTATATACTAGCAGTATGTAACCACTGCGCTTCATACGAGAACGAAATGTGTAACAGATGTGTACAGTGTACACGACAGCGCTATATACGTATGTGGCGTATTACATGCCGTGTACTATCGACATCCTCGCAGATAAAATGCAGCGAATTTATAATAGAAGTGCCCCTATTATGGAACACAACTCAACTGAGTTGAGTTGAGTTGAGTTGTCTTCAATTCAACCCAACTTTCACACAACCCAAACTAACTAACAATTTTTAGACAACCATCGCCATACTTGTTGTTTTTTAACGGACAGCTTTTCTACCAAGGTTGTGTATAACAATACGGACAATACCGAATTTTGAATGACATAAAACCAAGAGACAACTCAACTGTAGTTGTAATTCATTCCTATTTTGACGTTTTTAGCGATTTCATTACTGTGATCTTAAATCCCTGTTTTCTTTATTTTTGAAAATTGGAAAGTGTTTAATTAGAGTTTGTAACCCTCTGGGTATTACAAATTAGAAAGAAAAAAGGGTGCCATGAAATAATGCCAAGTGCAATAAGGCCAACTTTTGAAAATTGGCCTTATTTCGCTAAGCAAAAGTGTAATAAAACCAACTTTCAACAGTTGGTCTTATTTCACTTTTGCCAAGTGCAATAACGCCAACAAATTTTGAGTAATAAGACCAACTTGGTCTTGGTGTCTTAGACCACAGAAGAATTTACCGTTTTTTAAATCGACATGGTAACAGTTTTTAAGTAAGAATTGAGTTCATTTGATTAGTAATTGAAAGTTTGGCGCAGGGACATAAGTTAATTCCAAATTTTGATTATCTAGCATTTCGCAAAGCGACATAAAACCAAATTATTTTGATACATAAGACCAAATGTTATTTTTCTATAACAAAATATTGTTATACCGTTTGAATTAATAATAATCGATCACTGATTGTAAACAAATTTTGCACGAGTTTTCTAATGAACTGAAGTTAAAATTAAAAAATTATTTGTTATTTGTTTTTTGCTGAATTGGAAATATTTAAATTTTGGGGACCCTTTTAATTTCTCTATTTCATTCATTCAAGGCATATCAGCCAAGTCATCCCAATAAAATCGTTATTACGGTGGCGTTCCTGCAAGGCAAGCGAACTATTGTAGGTAATTCCTGGCACACAGAAGAATCTAAAGGCGTAGCCGAACAAAATTTTTGAGCAAGGGAGGATCGATTTGGGATGTGAAAATTAAAAATTCGCGCCATCGATTTTCAATAAACCTAAATGCGTAGCCGAAAAAAATTTTTGAGCAAGGGAGGATCGATTTGGGGATTTGAATTCGAATAGGTATAAATTCAAGCAGATGGCCTTATTTCACTCACCTAAAGTGAAATTAAGCCTAATTCATATTTTGAAAACGCAATAAAACCAACTTGGCGTTATTGCACTTTGTCGAAGTGAAATTAGACCAACTGTTAAAAGTTGGCCTTATTACCTTTTTAGTGAAATAAGGCCAATTTTCAAAAACAGATGAGAAGGATGACGCAGCCAAAGAAGCGTTCTACGATCTTCTCGAGAAGACGTACGACAGTGCCCAAAGTACGATGTCAAGATTGTTCTTGGCGACTTTAACGCCAGGATCGGAAAGAAGGGCATCTTCGGCTCTACAGTCGGAAAGCACAGCCTGCACGACAATACCTCCGGAAACGGATTCAGGCTTATCGACTTTGCTGCGGGGCGAAACATTGTCATCACCAGCACACGATTCTCACACCACACCTGGTTCGATGAGGAGTGCCGGATAGCACATGCAGCCAAGACCGCAGCCTATCAGTCGATGCTGCAAACTAAAACCAGAGCTGCTTCGAGAGCCGCCCGCGAGCTCTACCGGCAAAAAAGAAGGGAGGAACACCGACTTCTCAGAAGGAAAAAGAAAGAGCATGAGAAGCAAGCGGTCGAATCTATTGCAGGAGCAATGTTCGGATGTTTTACCAGAGGGTAAAAAGATCTGCCCAAAGATACAAGGCCCGAACTGAAACCTGCATAGATGAGCATGGGAATACGGTGGTAGACCCACAGTCGGTGATGAGGATTTGGAAAGACCACTTCTGCACATAGCGTATGTAGGGGCGCATTATACAAAGCCATGTTAAATTTCGGCATCCCTGGAAAACTCGTCCGTCTATGCAGGATGACGATGGAGAAATCTCGCTGCTCCGTCAAAGTGGGAAAGAACACCACCGGATCCTTTGATGTCGAAAAAGGTTTAAGACAAGGCGACGCGCTTTCATGTAACTTCTTTAATATCATTCTTGAAGCAATTGTACGGAACTCGCAAGCCAACATCAGAGGTACAATTTTTCAGAAGTCCGTTCAACTACTTGCATATGCAGATGATATTGATATTATGGGGAAAACTCAGCGAGCTGTCAATGGCGCGTTTGCAAGCATTGAAACGGAGTGTGGAGGAGGAGATTCAACGACAAACTTTTACGGGCTATATAGCGGCGTTGACCTAGTCAAAAAGCTCAAAATACAGCGGCTGAGATGGCTGGGTCACGTGGAGCGTATGGACAACAACGCACCAGCCCGACGAGTCTTTGAGTCCACCCCTGAGGGACAACGAAGCAGAGGAAGACCCCACCTCAGGTGCCGCGCACAATTGGAGAGCGACATCAACCAACTTGGTGTGCGTAACTGGAGGCAGCTAGCTAGGGACCGAGCTGGCTGGAGGGGCTTGTTGGTTGAGGCCGTGGTCAACCCCGGACTGTGAGCGCCATCTAAACAGGTTATTTCACGGCACCAGAAAAAAGTCATTAGACGCGACTGGAGCAGGGCTGTAGCTTTAGGGGAAGCTGGCTACAGCCAACTTCGGATTGCGGTGACACTTGGTGTGCCTCGAACTACCATAAGGGATGCCATCAGATGATTTCGGGGGACTGGTTCTTCCAATTGGAGGCAAGGTCACGGTAGATTCTGGTGCACTTCCGCTCGAAACGACCGCTTTGTTGTCAATAATGTGCTGAGGGTTCGCTTTTGTACAGCTACTAAAGCTCGTACTCGTCTTTTGGAAGTGGGAGATGTTGCAGTTAGTAATCGAACAGTAAGCAGAAGACTGGCAAAGAGAAATATAAGACCATTTTGCCCAGCTAAAGCCCCAGGACTACTCCCACAACACCGTAAAGCCAGACTTTAGTGTGTTCGAGAATATACTGAATGGATGTTGGATCAGTGGAATACTTGTGCTAGTACACAGCATGTAGCACAGCGCGCTCATATCTGTCGGCTGTTGGTTATTCGTCTATGATGATGCTATGCTCTGTTTTATTGCTCTGTGTGCATATAATGTGCACTAATGTTACTGTTGCTGGCTTGCAGTCTTTCACTAGAAATGCAGGTACTCTAATTGTTCTATCGCGTCGCGTTCGCGGGCAAATAAGAGAATCTACAAATTGACTGGGAATTCCAAATTAACAAAGCAACAACTTTATTTTCCAACATTTTCCTTTTATACATTAATTTTTTCATGGAAAGAAATTTGAATTTTACAAAATACAATAGTTAAATTAAAACCATTATTATAATATAAAAGGATATTATAATGTGTGTTTTAAAATTTTAAGTCACCAAACCAACAAAATTTAATCGGCTCATTGTGATTCTTCAGGAACAACCTGATCTGGCCAGGGGTAGGTAGATAGCTTGGTTCGAAAAAAAAAATATTCATGAAGAATGGGAAAGTATTAAATTGGAGCTCACTAGCATTGAGCCACCTTCAAGGACAGCAACATAATTGCAATTCATTACATTTGTCAATAATGTGAAATAAAAATGTTTCTAGATACAAACTCTAAAATTTAAGCCATTAGCACTCAATGGTAACTTCCTTCTGCTATGAAACTAAGAGCAGTGGCAAGCAAGGTGGATAGGTGGAATTGTCGAAAAACGATGGATTTTGCAAAAATAATTTATTTCGACCAAAACCTACACGAATGCTTCCTTAGTACGGCTGAAATAACTGACCACCTGAAACCGGAAGAAAAACTTCAGGTTTAGTATGCTAACTTTGTATTTGGGAGTTCTAATGGATCGGAGTGATCGCGTATACTTTTTCTCGTAAAACATTGACCAAACTCTCATCATGCTCCTCCAAATCACCAAAAAACAAATCAACACTACTTTCCATTGTTTTTTTAATTGCAAATAGTTTACTTCGTTCAATTTGAATTTCACAAATAAAAAAAATTACAAAATTGACGTTTAACAGCTGATTTCGACTCAATATGCGCCTAAAAGATGGCAATATATCTTTTAAATGGCGTATTTTTTTGGGAAGTGAGTATAACAAAACCAAAAGTGAGTGTACAAGTTTTGCATGAAAAAGTAAAAGTGAGCTAGCTACAGATTCTAAAAAAAATACGCCTAAAGTCAATTGAAAGGAGTTGGGTTTAATAATACGAAAAATTTGTTTGGTAGCCTCAAAGTTGAGTTCCCATGAAGACAAGACAACTAAAGGCGTATTTTTTTGAGAATCTATAGCTAGCTCACTTTTACTTTTACATGCAAAACGTTTATACTCACTTTTGTTTTTGTTATACTCACTTTTACTTTTACATGCAAAACGTTTATACTCACTTTTGTTTTTGTTATATTCACTTCCCAAAAAAATACCCCATAAGTTGAGTTGTTATCCATAATAGGTACTTTTAGCAAATTGTACTATGCAGTTGTCATTTTTTTTTTGACGGAAATTTGTTATTTAAATTTGGAAAACACTGATTTCTGTTGTGCTAATGCACAAATCAATTACATATATGTACGATATTTGGTAAGGAATGACATCATAATGATAATTATATGCCAAGATTTGAGTCAACGAACAATTTAATTCAGAGTTAATTTGCTCCTGAATGTCGATTCCGGCATTTAATTTGTTGGCACTTGATTAAAAGGAACTTTGAACTTTGAACTTTGAAAAAAGTTTATGAATAAAATTTTCTGCAATTAAACCAAAATTAACCTTAATTCAGATTTAATTAAGTGTTATCAATAAGGCTGAATATGTATACGAATTGGAATCATATAAAAAAATTATCACTTGCGAGCGCTTGTTACTGCTGTCAGCTGCTCAATAAGAAACCAGGGGTGGGATACTGTAAAATACGAAACGAAAAACGGTTTCGTTTTTACTAAACCTGTCTCTATCATATCTGCGTCAATATACAGATACAGCTATTGTCGAATCGATATCGTTCGATCGTTTTCATTTTACATATTCTGGCCCCAGAATTTTAACAGCCTTATTCATAACAATTAATTAAATCTGAATTAGGGTTAATTTTGGTTTAATTGCCGAAAACGTTATTCATAAACTTTTTTCAAAGTTAATTTCCATTTAATCAAGTTTCAAAAAATTAAATGCCGAAATCGGCATTCAGGAGCAAATTAACTCTGAATTAAATTTTTCAAATCATCATGGCGTTCTTATCTCATGCACACAACATTCCAGAGAAAAATGACAGAATTTATCAAATATTTATACCAATTGCATACTTTTATATGAAATGCTGGTAGACTTTTAGGCTTATTGCCTTAATTCCTTGATTAACTGGTATACGAGCAAAAATTCTTTATGAATGAACATTTTTTAATCCTTAATTAAAATGACAGTTTCGAGTTTCAAGTGAATTAGCTGAGACACTGATAATTAACAGATTAAATGAATCTATTGAATAAGGCTGTAAATGTTTTTGTGAGCCTCACAAGTTGTGACTGTACAGGCAGTATTCAAAAACCTCACAAAATCAAGTTCACCTCACTTTGTGCAGTTTGTGTCACATTTTCGTAAAATAAAAAGTCAAGGTATATAAATAGAAGGTAATATACTGCGCATCCCGCAATGGCGGCCAATTGTGACTATGCAATAATCGTATAGAAATAATATGCGCGCGCATGAGATAAGGCTGACAATTGTGACTATTCGTATGGAAAAGCATGCCTTTTTGACAGATGCGCAGAATGAAACGATTAAATATATATTATATATAATATATATATATATATATATATATTGTGCTGTCGAAATGAAATATGTTCCGTTTTTATTATTTTGTTATGAAACTTTTTACAGATTGTTGGTTTTCTTTAGACATGTATTAAAGAAAACCTAAAAGAGATCACTTGTATAGTCTATAGTGTATGTAGTAATCTACTTATGAATGATTTGTGAGAGAACACAAACACCTCATAGACACCAGCACTTTGAGGTGATTGTCTTTGAACAGTTTGAAATCTGATTGTCAATTCTACGTTTATAATCCACTTGGGAAGGCATTTCTACTGTCTCCTGTCAGAAACCTTGCATTTCGATTTGTCAATTAAATAAGCGACTACCACTGCGCCACCGCCAACTGGTGATTAAAGCGGAAGAGAAAACCAACCTCAGTGCGTTGTTATTGCTACGGGTTTTTTTTTGTTTATTGCCGTTCTCTCGGGTTTCTTCGCCTCTTCCTCTCTTTTTACGCAAGCTGTAATATTTCAACGGTTTCATAAGAGTAAACTTTTTACAGATTGTTGATTTTGTATTTCAATGCCCTCAAGGAAACTTAAGAGCATTGATGTTCACTCACTTTGGATGCTCACTGTATTATTTGTGTCGGAAATAATAATACAAATAATTGTTAACAATTGGCGATGTAGTGAGCAAAACTGATTTATCAATTGTTTTTTTTTTTTGTTTTCAACAAAAATAATGTGTTTTTTTTAACCGGTAGTTTTCAACGTGATGTTGATTATAAATTGCAATTTTCTAGGTTTATTTATTTTTAAGGTAGAATACTTTTCATTGGACAGATCGGGGCTTTGTTCACGGGTATTTTTCATTTAAATTACGAGTCTCAGTTGCTTTGTCTATGCTTTTCACACTTCTTCAAAACTAAAACGGCTGTGATAAAAAAATTTTAAATTTTAAAAATACCGTATTGAAATAGTACCAAAATTTCAAAATTGGATCATAAAGACCGAAGATATGAGGTAATTAAAAAGAGCTAAATTTTAACCACTGAATTTTTGCTTTTTTGTATGATATTTCACTTACTTTCAAGGGCATTGGCTGAAAAGGTATTTAAACCTTTTTTTTACTGACTTATCACATTTTATTTTTACAACAATCGCATAAACAGTAAGATACGTATGGGGGCATGTTGCCCCCTGCTTGTTATCACTGGTTTTTCAATAGGGATGCTACAAAAGTAGAGCGACAGGGACAGCACACGACGCCGAGTTTCTTGCCGCTCTTTTGACATTTCTCTTCAGTAAGGTTTGCCATTTCATGATGGAAAGATATACGAGCCAACGAGTCGAAATTATTAAAATTTACTACCGAAATTCGGAGTCAGTGGCCTCAACGTTAAGAGCGCTACGTCCAATTTATGATGAGGCTCTTTTCTGGCTGAATGACTTCGTCAATAAACAAAATATGCGGTATTGGTCAGGCAGCAATTCACACGTACTCCATGAGTCATCATTGCATCCCGAAAAAATTACAGTTTGGTGTGGTTTATGGGCCGGCGGCGTCAATGGCCTTACTTCTTCCGTGATGATCAAGACCCGCACGTTACTGTGAATGAGAATCGCTACCGTTCAATGATAACCGAATATTTTTGGCCCCAATTGGATGATATGGACTTGGAGGACATGTGGTTCCAACAGGACGGCGCCAAAAGCCACACAGCGAATGTCACAATCAATTTATTGGAAACCAAGTTTGGAGAACTGCAAGCGTGCCCGTGGTGGCCATGCAAAAGAAATGGAGTTCCATACATAATGACATCGAACGTACTTTCACGGGAATAAAGAATTTCATTGATATCCAAAACCGATTTTGTTTTATTTAAAAAAACTTTTGTAGCGCTCTTATTGAAAAACCCTGTATTATGGGGGTACCAGAACTACTTGACCAACATAGACAATTTTTAATACCAACCTGACAACGGTTTTGGTTTTGTGTGAGTTTCTATTTTTAGGACGAATGGAAGGGACCTACAATTTTATGCCGAGTCCGAACGGCTGAATTGAGAAGCTTTTTCATGACAGTCATACTCTCGGATGTTTGTCAGACGTTCGCGAGAGGTGGCGCAGTAGAAAAAACCTTAAGATGTAATTAGTCTTTTCAATACCAACTGACGACGGTAAAAATAAGTCCTCTCACAAAATTTCATTCGCCTAGGTCGTTTGTACGCTATCGTGATTTTAACAGACAGACAGGCAGATATGGCTAAATCAATTCAGAATGTGATCCTGATTCAGAATATACATATATACTTTATAGGGTCTCCGGTGAATTGAATCCTTCTTGGCGTTACAAATGTATGTGACAAAGTGAATATACCTTCCTGTGGAGGGTATACAAATTATTTTGGAAACATTTGACACTCCATTTCTGATGGTATTTTTTGAACTTATTTTCGTATTGGCAGTAAAGTAAAATCTGACAAAAATTCTGCCATTTGTTTTTATTTTTTCGATCCAGAATCGAATTCAGCGTGCACTTGTGAAAACTGTTTTCACTTCACAGTATCACAGAACGAGAATCTACCCTCAGGAAGCGAGGAGTAACAACGATTCTCGCTAGTTGGGTTTGACTCTGGCAAATTCTGTTAAGAAATTATAAAATCATAAAATAGTGTACATACTTTTGGATATAATCGTTCTCCTAATTGCTGCAAATGAACTGACAAGTGCTCGTTTACGTTGGCTGAGGGATTATTCGAATCTGTAAAGAAAAAGAAAAAATACACTATTTTTGGAAGCATACGAATTTCAAGAAATAACTCAAATATAAATAAACATTCATCACTTCTGGAATGACATGAATTTTAATAGCTGGAGGGAATATTCCCATCACTACACAACTATTAATCCTAACGCACGAACACCAATCTTCCCCACGACCTGCTCAAAAAATATGATAAAGATTTTCATCCGGCTTCGATTAGGACACACAAGACTCACACACAGCCACATCATTAATGGAACGGACCCACCCCATTGCCATCTCTGCAACTAGAATGTAACACTCTCCATCAGGCACCTAGTCTTTGAATGCAATATAGTTAAATCTAAAGCAAATATCCTTTCTCTAAACCTGACAGTAGCTGATCTACTTAGCGTTCCTTCAGAACAAATTATTAAAACTATTTACAAACTTTTTTCTTCCCTAAATTTAGATGATAGCATATAACTATTCTTTATAATGTATTAAAATATTTATATACAATTTATACCTATACCTATACTTCCCAAATCTTGTACAACAATTGTTTGTTTTTCTTTTTACTTAGCCGAAAGCCTTGGTAGCTAGTGCTGTATTTCTTAGTATGTATTAGTTTTGTAATTTACTTATAAGCTAATAAAATTATAATAATAATAATAATAAATAAACTTTCAGACGCAGTATTGAATGGAATTAAATCACAGCAGCAATACCAAATGAAATTTGTGTTGCATTCTTATTCCTACATAGGTTTGAAACCACTTTTATGGGACCTGAACCTTTCTGCGCAATCCGCAAATCAGTTGTAAATTTAGCTATAAAAAGCTGGAAACAAAACATGTGTATGTATTTCATATTGGGAGATCATCCCAGGTCTTAATGCCGTAGTACACGGCATGTACAAAGCCACATACGTATGTGGCACTGACGGCATTTTGACGTCAGCATATGGCACCAATGGTTACATGCAGTGTACTAGCTCTCTTTGTGACACTCACATATGGTATACATACGGGTATGGTATAACTTGAGGTTTTTTTTCTTGGATTTTGTTATTTCGCTGCGATCATTTCGCATTTTATTATTTCGCATATCAACAACTCGTATGTTGTTATTTGGCAAAATTGCATTGCCTTGTAATTATTTTACCATAAGAAATTTCGCGTTTATTATTTCGCTATAACTTACTTCGATTTACTTATTTTCGCATTGTTTTTTTCCGCGTTTCTTTATTTCGCTTTTGCCAAATAAAACAATAGCAAAACCTTTTAAGATTCTTAATTTTTAACTTTTTATAATTAGCCCATAAACATTCAAAAAAGTTTTGTCCTGTTCTTAATCGTACAACAAGATGAATGCAAGACGAAATGGCAGTTTGCCACATGACTTCTGTGAAATATGTAGTTGAAAAATATTTAAACCGTCGCGTGATCACAGAATCCGTCGTATTAGGAATCTTGCTACGAACCCCGAAAGAACTATCACAGAATCCGTTGTAGTGGAAATGTTTGCTACGAATTAAATTCGTACCAAACATTTCCATTACGACGGATTAAATTCGTAGCAAAAATGTCCACTACGATGGACATGTGATAGTTCTTTCGGGGTTCGTAGCAAAATTCCGAACACGACGGATTTTATGATCACCCAGAATAGTTTGCGAAATGAAAACCGCGAATTGACAGGCACCCGTACACATACGTATGTGTACGATATGTGACACTATCTTATAATCCAATTTAAGGCTTCGTCAAACAGAACGCGTTATTAATGGCGCGGTTAGATTATTTTGACGCGACGGTCTCTACGCCGCGTTAGACGACGTCAAACAGATAGCTATCATCAAATTCTCTCAACATGTCAAGCAGCTCTGATGACGAATTATAGACAACGCGGCGTTGACAACGCGCTCTGTGTGACAGGGGATGTGTATTCCAGTATATTACGCCGCGGCGTTTAAACGTGCTCTGTTTGGCGGAGCCTTTAATCTACAGTGAGCTTCAAAAGTGAGTAAATACAATCAAACTATTTTCAAATCATAAACATTATGAAATGAATAAATTGTGGAGTGTCATTGTCATCACATATTTTAAAATTTGAGTTGGCCTCGACTCCAGTAATGCGTTTCGCTCCGATGTGGTGGGTGGGCTCATCAGTAGACGACCACCACATCTGATCTCGACGCACTGTTGGCTCGATTTTCACCGAGACTAATGATTTTTTAATCAACAAGTGACTGTGAATGATGTTTTGATTTCTTTTTGGAGTTTGAAAAGTATTTGTTTTAAATATCTAAAAAGTATTTTATCTTGTCGAAATAAAATGCGTTTTGATATTGCTATTTTTTTAACAAAATTTTTACAGATTTCTGCTATTTAGTAACTTTTTCAAGACCCTAAAGAAAACTTAAAAGAGCATTGGTGTTTACTCACTTTTGACGCTCACTGTTAAATTGAAGTTTTGTAAAATAATAAAATGTTTAAATTAGTAATAATGCAAAAAGATGATATGTAAATATATACAGGACAAATACGGACCAAAAAATCAAATACTGGAAACTGTGGTGGGATTTTGCTAGAAAAAAACCGTCGATCGTTTTCATTTCTACGAACGTTTTGCTTAATTTTAAAAACGAAATAAAAAAAAAATAAAAAACAAAAGCTATTTTATTTACGTTTTATTTTTTGCTTCATGTAACTCCAAAAACGAAAGACATTTTCATTTTGTGCGAAAGGAGTTTTTTCATTGTAGTTTTTAATTTTCTTGCATTATTTCAAATTAAATCCATTTTCTGGAGCAGTAAAAAAAGTTATTTACGAAGAGGAAGAAGAAAACTGAACGAGTTACATTTCCTATATTTTTGAAAAGTGAAACCGATTTTTATTTCGTTTTTTACAGAAACCCACCCCGGTCATTTGTACGTACCGTATTTCTTAAAGAAACAATTGGAACAGCCAATGTACTGAAATACGGAACCGATTGTCACCGTACCGTACGACCAAAATTGTCGGTCACCTGAAGGTCGTATTTTAAGTTTCTCGGAATCTTCTTAAATAGTAGTACATAACATGGAATCAGAAATGCATAAAAGGCTAAATTCAGGATTCAGAATTCGTGCTTGTAGTTGACAAAAAAGAAATTCGCGTATTGTAAAACAATGTTATAAAAAATGTCAAAAGAAATATATAGCAAAATGGAGAAAACAGGACAAAAAATAATATATTATATATTTAATACTAACCTTGTATGCTAGAAGGCATGAACGGTTTCGCATTTAAGTTTAGCGATTTCTTTTCCTTATTACTCCTCCACAATATTTTATTTCCATTTCCTTTACGTTGCAATGGAGTGTCTCTCCCCAATACGTTACGGTTCCTTAAAATACTTGAAAATGGTAAGCCATATTTATTCGAAGATCCAATTTGAGCAACTTCTAAATTCGGCAACTTTTCATTCACTAATAACGCTTCAGCCATTGACGTGTAGAAACTTCGAGCCACCCCGGAACCCTCACCCGGCTCTTCCTTAAAAGTAACTTTAACCCTGTTAAATGTCAAAGGTGGATGAACTCGTCGATTCTGTGTCCCAAATTGAGTATTCAGTTCTTTAAACGTTTGCGTAATTAAACTTTCACGATTGCGTTCTAATTTAGATAAAACAAGATCCCGCTGTTGTCCATTTCTTATTTTTTCCATTTGACGCCTAAACCTAGTTTCTTTAACCGGAAAGCCACGTAGCTCGGAAAGAATAGACCCGTGCTCTAATCCAACATCATCCATAAAGACTCGTCCAAATAGATCAAGAGACAGTTTCCATCTACCAAGCAGTAAATTCCATGTTGGTGGCTTAGTCATAGTACTTTGCCTGAACGATTGACCCCTTTGAGGTAAATTCTGCCTACTTTTGGTTTCAAACGATACTACATTCTGAGTGCCAGTCCGATTCTCAGGGTTCGTATTGCTCTACATTTTAAAATAGTTAACACAATAAATACTTCATGTATGGGCGTCAACTTACCGATTGACCGGCTCGAACTATAACGGTTCTTGAGGTTGATTTTAAAAGCACATTGGCATTTTGGTTACCTGGAAACGCAGTTTTTGTAGCTATTATAACTTCTGGTCGAATGGACATGTCTGTAGAAAGTTTGGGTTCTTCGGGGATTTTTGTAAACTCTGCACGTTTAGTAATTCCGGCTTCCGTTTCGTTAGATGTTGTCGTTTTTGAAGATCCTGCTAAGATTTTGTTGTATATAAAGTTGTATTGAATATACATTATGTATTTTTAGATATGTACGTACCAGTTTTTTTGCCTACATCACCTTCATGTTGATCCAAATAACTTTTTTTCTTAAGTTGGACATACAAATTACCACAACTTTCCATGTTAATGCTATTGGCTTCAATTTTATCCAGATTAGGGCTTGGGGATGAAGGTCGCTTTTTGCTTTTAGAACACTCTTCCGTAGTTGGTGTACTTTGTTTACTGTATGACGAAAGTCCTAACCGCATAGGTGGTGTTTCTAAAATGGAAGTTCCTCTAGAGCCCGAGTTTCTATTGTTTGTAGTAATTGGCAAAGGCAAATTTGAAAATAAATCCTCTCTTTTAGCGTTCGGCTGAAGCAAATGTGGTCTATCTGCCAAAGGGAGCGCCATTTCTAAGGGCAATGCAAACGGATCAGGAGCGCAACATCCCAAGCTCAATGTCGAATCTGATCTCTTGAAAAAACAATGTTTCTTTCCGAAAAAGCTATCGGCGGAAACATCTTCGTCATTTGTGTTATTTTCCGGCATTATCACACCAAAATCTTCATCTGAATCTTCATTGGCATTACTATCGCCTGTAAGATTTTCTTGTTTCATGTCGAATTTGTCTCCATTTTCATTTCTCATGTAAAATATTATCCCGTCAAGCACATACGCTATGTGTCGTAAAGCTGTGATATCTAAAACTGGCAACGAATCTCTGTGCTCAGAAGTATGTGCTCTCATGAGAGAAAGGCAATATGTAAAGAACTCTCGTCGGGATGATGTCGAACCTTTTAGTAAAGAATTTTATTGGTACATATTAATAATGTAAGTAATTGGTATTATTTATTTAATTGGTAGAAAACATTTATGAAAGCATTTTTTTATGAATCTTTCTGAAACTTAAACCTAGAAAATCACTGTGACAAATACATCCTAAATATAATTATGTAATTAAAAAAAGTAAAACCTTTTTGAGACAAAGTGTACCTGACCACGGAGGGCCGAACTTGGCGACTCCCAAGAATTTCTCTAGTCTAGAAGAACCATGAAACCAAACCTCGCTCTTCCCTCTTAGTGGTGCAGTGTGGCGCCGCAATCCCTCGAAGGGAGCCTACAAAAAACATCGCTACGCCATCCACATCGTAAAGGTCTTTGGAGACCGATTGAACAGTGAAACAAAATAGCAAAATCGAGTGGGCAAAAAAGCTGTTAGAAAACGACTCACGAAAGACCGAGCCATCCTCCAGTGACGAGATACTCGAAGTCATCAGACTAAGCAATCTGTCACTCCCGACTCGCAAATGGCAAATCGTGGAGCTGGAAGTGCAAATGGGTCTTAATAGATGCGCGCTATTTGAGATCAATAAAGAGTCCCTTGCTGCTTTGGCCACGACTAAAGGTGTGATCAGATTTGGCCAACTTTGAGGAAATCACGTTGCGAGTCGACAAAAAAGACGAAATAAATTGAGGCAAATTCCCTCCTTTCCCCACAGGTTCTGAACCTGAACCTGTTTTCACAGATCCTGGAGCATCGGTTTAATTCCCATCACTGGTTGACGATGATTCCAGCACAATTACGCCCAGCATGGATGACAATTAGTCGGACATGGACACGGAAGACTACCTATTTAAGAGTCTTCTAAACAAAGACGAATTTCTGGGTTCATCCTTGGAAGTAGAAGATCTGAACACCGTGGTGGATGTTCTGTTCATCTTCTCAATTGTAGCCAAAATGCTGCAATGCTGTTTGAAGTCGTTTTCCATGAAAACGCCACGAAAATGACTTCCAATCGTTGAGTTGTTGAAGCAGATACACCTTTTGCAACATTCAGCGAGTTCAGCAAAACTGCTGATAGGATAGCTCTCACTCAGTGCTGTCGTTTCTCTTGGTCTTCTGTTTACAAAATGGCAAATTATTCAGTTTTTCTAGAATTTTATTACGGCAGCACTACCTGCCACAACTAAACGGTATTTTTAGATGTTTTGATTGTTGCTTATGTTAATTATTTTATGCATTAAACCATAAGTTAACGATTATCAAGTAGCTGAATTAATTTTGTTTGTATATTATGTCAATACGAGCGGAGTTTAGTTATTAAAATAAAAGTTTAGTCGTAACAATCATTTCATAGCTAGATTCTCTGCTAATTGAAACGTCAAACGAAAACTAGTTGGTGTTTGTATGGATGTGGATTCGTCGTTGGCGGCAGACTTAGCCAGAAGTCTGAAGTTTCAACTATGTAAACGAGCGCCTCACGACAATCCGCAAGGCTAAATTCGCCAACATTAGCGTAATATGCGCCCCCACGAGGTTCTACGAGCTCTTAGACAAGACATACGAGCAGTGCCCAAACTATGACATTCAAATTGTCCTGGGTGATTTTAATGCAAAGATAGGAAGAGGGGGAATCTTTGGTAGTACTGTGGGAAGGTACACTACCACTACCTTGTTGTAGCCAAGGTACGAGTTCAGATATCCCGAACTCCGCCAAGACAAGTAAATACTGTGAGGAAGTTTGACGTCGGACGGCTAAAATCGCAAGAGATCACCAGATCCTTCTGCGAACGAGTCTCTCTATATCTCTGAAGAGGATCTATGCAGCCAGCATCAAGTATTGGAGACCAGTGGCAACATTGCCAAAAAGCCATCAGAGCCAAAAAAAAGCATGAGAAACGCGCGATCGAGGAGTGATGTAACTGCGGGAATGAGGTTCGGAAGTTTTACCAAAGGGTAAAAAGAATCTGCCAAGGACACAGAGCCCGAACCGAAGCCTGCAGACCGTTTAACGGCGATGACGAATTAACTCCCACTGTCATGCTGCTTTTAATTTGGTTAGGAACATGCACCAACTCATTTGTAAAATATGGTCGGAAGAAAGTATGCCCGATGAATAGGACCTCAGCATTGTTTGCGCTATCCTCAAGAAAGGATACCCTCTGAACTACGACAACTTACAGAGGTATTAGTCTTCTTAACATAGCCTACAAGATCTTATCTGCCTTGTTGTGTGAACGCCTGAAGCCTTTCGTCAACAACCTGATTGGTCCCTATCAGTGTGACTTCAGGCCAGGAAAGTCTACATTCGACCAAATATTCACACTGTGACAGATCTTGGAGAAAACTCAGGAAGTCCAAATCGATACCCACCACCTTTTCATCGATTTAAAGGCCGCCTACGGCAGCATTTATAGACTAGAGCTATACAGAGCAATGTCTAGTTTTGGCAACCCTGCCATCGTCGTCCGTTGATGACAACGGAGAATGCACCCTGCTCCATCAAGGTCGGTAAAGAACTCACCGAGACCTTCGCTGTCAAAAAAGGATTTATATAAGGCGATACGCTGTCATGTAACTTCTTCAACATCGTTCTTGAAATAATAGGGCAAAAATCAAACTCTTTCAAAAGACTGTTCACCTACTCGCCTACGCCGAAGACATCGGCATAATAGGCAGAACGCAGCGTGATATCACTGGCGCGTTCATGAGCATTGAGACGGAGGCGGGTTTGGGTTTATGCTGTCATCAAGAAAGGACACCCAACACCGACGTCTTGGACAGAATGTCACTATAGATATAGCTATGAGATGGTTAAGGACTTTGTCTACCTAGGCTCCGCTATGAACTCAGACAATGACAACAGCGCTGAGATTAAACGAAGAATAACTCTTGCCAATCGATGTTTCTTTGGGCTAAGAAAGCAATAGAGTAGCAAAGCCCTCTCTCGACCAACTATAGTAACCCTTTATATGTAAGACCTTAATCATCCCAGTCCTACTTTATGTTGCAGAGACATGGAATCTATCAAAAGCGGATGAGGTTACTCTTCGTTGCTTCGAGAAGAAAATTCTTTGAGTAATTTTCGGCTCCGTCTGCATAGACGGTGAATGGAGGAGGAGATACAACGAGGAACTGTTTTGGTTGTACAGCGGCATTGACCTGGCCAGAAGAGTGAAGGTCCAACGACTGCGGTGGCTGGGTCATGTAGAGCGAATGAACGTGAATGCTCCGGCCCGGAAGATTTTCGAAACCACACCCGAGGGACGGCGCAGTAGAGAAAGACCGCGACTCAGGTGGCGCACGCAAGTGGAAGGAGACCAACTAAGCGTGCGAAACTGGAGACAGCTGGCCAAAGATCGTGCTGGCTGGAGACGGTTGTTGGTTGATATAACCACCTGGTCCAAGAGACACAATTTGTGGTGCATCTCGCAGTGTACGGATAAGAATCAAATACCAAAAACATCATTGTGTGCAACAGATACAATGGCCATTGGACAAGATATTAACAATGGGCTATTGGGCACGGTATAATTAAATCATTATAATGGGTTATATTTTCGTTTAAGTATTGCTTTAAATTGTATGTAAAAAAAATAATAACAACTTAACTTGCACCGATAAATAAGCGTCAATATATAATTACCTAATATATTAATTCCAATATTTGCTTGGTTCACGCTCTGTGAACTTAGGTTTAACGGATGTAAAGGATGAGCTGGATCTGTGGAATTCGTCAAATAAGCCCCGAACTTAAGCTGCGCTTCAGTACCATCCATTACAGAAAACACCCAGTTCCACGTCTGTTTAAGACGGGTTTCCAATAACGACTACATAACAATTTTAGAAATAAAATTAGCAGTGGATATGAGATCTTTAACAGTAACTTTTTTTTTATAATCTACCTGTAATTCGACAGATTCGGTGTAAGTTACTTTTAAGTGACTTTCAATATCATGGTTAAGTATATAGGTGATTGAATTAAACAGATCTGATATTTGCCGAATAATAATCCCAAATGCACGCGCTAAGCTACTGGCTGTAGTAGCCATTGAATGAGGCTCTTGCGAATGTGTGGGAAGCGATGAGTTTTGTATTGTTGTGCGTCGCAGAGCCAGTGGGTCTATAAAGACTAATCCAGATCCTGTTGGCAAACGTACTGAAGAGCGACCTCCTTGTTCTCTATTACGTATCGCCCAGTGCATTGATGGTGGCGCTGTTACTGTTCTGACATGATTGCCAGCAGTTCTTCTTTCTAGTTGGCTATCAACAAATGTGTATCCTTCCTCAGAATTCTCGTCGGTTTCCCCATCGTCCGAACCTTCTTCGTCTGCAGGAGATGAATCTCCGGACTCATCATCTAAAGAGAATGGAAAAAAATAAAAATAATTTAATCAGCATTATTACTGTAACTAGGAAAACTCCAGCGGACAAAAATTGATTACACTGTAGGTGACCGCAAGTTAGGGTACTGTGGTTGAGCTTAATGAAAGTACATTTACTTTGCCATTATAGACAAAAATGTCTGAGAAATAGTTACATACCAATTGTAAAGAAGAAGTGGTTTGCAAGAACATTTGTTTGAAATATTTCCAAGAAATCGAGTCGCGACGCAGTCTGTGCTATGTTGGCTGCGCAGAGTAAAAACTGCCCAAAGAAGCCCTGCTGCAAGAGGTCGCCGACTCGACTCGCATAACACCTAACGAGTGTAAGGGCAAATGGAGAAATTTCCGCACCACATTCAATAGCAACCTCGACAACTACAGAAAAAAGTGGGGTAAAGCTGCCAATGAAACCATCTCGATTTTCTGTATGATAAATTTCAGTATGCTTTCATGCACACATATGTAAATTAAATGGACGCACGCATACACTGGCACCTATAAAACATTCGAATAAACTCAGTATGTATTTCATTTTCTGCCACAGAATTTCTTGTTTCACACGTATTCACGCTTTGCAGGGGTGGTGAAGCTGGTAGTCTATTATAATGTAGTTTGCGATAAAAAGTCACAACACAACCAAACCAGACTTTTATTTTTGCAGTGCGCATCGCAGTAAACCTAAATAATAAAGTGTAATTTTAAATCGAGTCGTTGTGTGTATTATTTACACTAAAGATAAAGGGATCTTACACGAATTAAAATCACGCGCAAATAAAACTAGTGCAATTTTATATGAATCGGCCAAATCATCTAGTCTTTCGTGTGGTTTCTTGTATTTACGATTAGGTAAATCTTTACTGAGTGATCTCAAATTAGTTCTAAAATTACGATAACGGCTCTTACATGTTATATCCGTCAGACTCTTTTTGCATAAACTGGAAGGTGCCTAGTTATTGCGACTGCCTGATCAATCTATAAACAAAGTGAAAAAAACTTTTTATCTCTGTCGCCCGTAATTTTCAACCGATTTTATTGATTTTTTTTTAATTTTAGTAATTACGGTGATTGGGTGATAGGCTAAACAAATTCAAAATCGAACAAAGGGGCGTGGCACCTCCCATACAAAAAAAAAACATTCAAAGTCGTATATCTCGGAAACCACCAAATTGATTGAGCTCAAACCTACAGGTAATCTTGCGTATTGGCCGTGGAGTGCTCCTGTGAAGATAGGTCAAAATCGGACAAAGGGGCGTGGCACCTTCCATACAAAAAAAACTTTCAAAATTGTATATTTCGAAAAGCACCGAATAGATTGAGATCAAACTTACAGATAATCTTAGGTATTGGCCCTAGAATGCTTCTGTGAAAATTTGTCAAAGTTGGATAAAGGGGCTAAATAAAAAAATTGTCCCCCGAAAACAAATAAAAAATAGCTGGCGGGGGTTCAGCTAGTTATGTACAGTTGCGTTCATGAAAATAGTAGTGCTGCTCTACACAAAATTTGAGCCAAATGAAACGGTACTTTTTCCGTTAAAAAATATAAAGATTCAAACTTTTTGTTTAGACTAGAATGCAAAGAGGAGAATAACAAAATTCCGTTACTTCATTTACTTTTGACTGTTTTAGAGAGATGCAGTACTATTTTCATGAACACAGCTGTATGTTTATTTGATATTTTTATCTGAGGTCAGTGAACATTTTTTGTACCACCACGGTGTTGAAAGAATATGGAGGATTTATCTGCCTGAATTTACTGACACGGGAATATCCGGTATGATGTCTTAGTGCTAAAGCAAGGACCTGACTATGCGTACAATGCATTAAATTTGTTCAATATAATTGAACACGTTTTCTTCATTGTTTTTAAATTCCACATATACATACACTGAAGCTGGTCAAAAGAAATAGGTGTGAGGAGCTTGGTTGCTAGTTAATTTGTTCTTGCTGTTAAATAACAGTTGTTTTGCCAACAAGACTTGCAACAAAATATATTTTTATTAAGAAATGCTTAGTTCGATTAGTATCACACAAGGTTAAGTATTTTATTAATTTTCGTTGCAATACAATTTTGTACGTTTTAAAAGTTGGACATAAAAATAGGCGTGCTTAATTAAATTGTTTAAATTTGTCGATTTTTTTTAAAAGTGTTATTAAAAAGTGATTGAATTCAAAGGTGAGTTTGTTTTTTAATCACTTTATCACAATTCTAGTTTAAGTTTTTTTGTTAAATCATATTTTAAGATGGTTCGAAAAGTCCACTGCTCTGCGGAAGAAAGGCAACTAGTTCGGCGGTTTAGGGGTAAGGGTAAGACCTATAAATTTATAGCAGATGCCCTAGGAAGGTCACAGAACTTCGTAACCAATGCTCTTAAGCCAACATTAGATATAGAAAATGATAAAGGACGAAAAAAACCACAGTTACTACTGACCGCCGCATTTTACTTCTAGCGAAGTTAAACCCGTTTGTTTCGTCACGGACTATAGGCGCACAAATTGGGGATGGAATCAGTGCACGCATAATCCGCAGGAGACTACAGAAGTTCAATCTCCCAGGAAGAGTAGCCAGAAAAGTTCCACTCCTAAGAGCTAGGAACGTAAGGTCCCGAAAAGAATTTGCTTTAAGCCATAGAAGTTGAAACGGACCTGAAGGAGTGAAAAAATGGCAGAATATTCTATGGAGTGACGAAACAAAAATAAATTTGTTCTCCTCGGATTGTGGGCGTAACGTTAGGCGACCAAAAGGAAAAGAATACCATCCTCGCTATACACTGAAGACTGTTAAACATGGTGGAGGAAATATAATATAATATAATGGCATGGGGTTGTTTTTCCTGGTATGGTGTCGGTCCTATATTTTGTGTCAATAACATCATGACAAAATATGGATATAGGGACATCTTGGAAAAGTCCATGCTTCCATTTTCCGAGGAAAACATACGGCCGGTATTGTCAAAGATTGGTTTCGGGATCAAAACTTCTCTGTAGTTGCATGGTCAAGTCAATCTCCAGATCTCAATCCCATTGCGAACTTGTGAGATGAACTGAAAAGAAAATTAAGGGGTCAGTTCTTCACAAATGGGAATCAACTGTGGGAAGGAATGCAAAAGAAATGGCATTCCTCTCGAAACCTGACAGAAATTGGTAGGATCAATGCCACGTCGACTCCAAAAAGTTTTGAAAAATAATGGAGGATACTAAGGTTACTAGAGTAAGTTAAAAAAACAAGAAAAAAATGTTAATAAAATCTATAATTAATGATTATTTAGCAACCACCTATTTTTTGTGCAAGCGGAAAAACAGAATTCCAATTAATATTTTTGTTTAATTATTCGAAAAATAAACAGATAAATATATTCCATACATCTTAAATAATGTAAATTTTATTAATAAAAAAAAAATAAAATAAAATAAAAATAAATAGGTGGCGCAACAGGCGGGTAGACACCCAAGGCCTAGCTTCTCGCAACCATTCGTTTTGTGTGAGTTTCTATTTTTGGGACGAATGGAAGGGACCTACAATTTTATGCCGAGTCCGAACGGCTGAATTGAGAAGCTTTTTCATGACAGTCATACTCTCGGATGTTTGTCAGACGTTCGCGAGAGGTGGCGCAGTAGAAAAAAACTTTAAGATGTAGTTTGTGTTTTTCCGGGGATCGAACCTGGGATCCCTCGCACAGTATTCCAGCACACTAAAGCCTGAACTACATCGAAACAAAAGTGAAAAAAAGTACAAAAAAGTGAAAATAGCGAAACTTATCGAAAACACACGCATATTTACGTGACATCTATGAGCAAAAACTAAACAAATAAAGCTCAGAGCTTTTAATTGTTTTTTTCATCGAAAACACATGACTGTTTGCAAAACATCTATGAGTAAAATCTGAACTAATAAATCTAAGAGCTTTTACTTTTGACTCATAGGAATTATGTGATTTGAACGTGATCTGACGGGAAGTTCGTAACGATTTTTTTGTGTGTATTGGTTATAGGAGCTTTGTGAAAATTGAAAGCTGGAACATGTTCAAGCTTTCAGCCACACACAAAATTTTAAATTGAGAGAAAATATACAGAGGTTACTATATGTTGAAGTAGGACAAATTATTTTGTTTACTTTTTTGTACTTTTTTCCACTTTTGTTTGGATGTAGTTCAGGCTTAACAACTGCGCTACTGCGCCCACCAAATTTTATTAATATGATTGTAAAAACAAAAAACAAGTTGAAAATATATGAAAATATTTAGTTTTTTAAAAATTATGTTCCCACACCTATTATTTTGTCCAGCAGTGTATATGTATTAGAGATGTAGCGGATAGTAATTTAGCCGGATACCGGATATTCGGTATGTAATAAGGCCGAATAGCCGGATATTCGGCGGCCGGGTATCCGGTTGAAGAAATGCATACTGCGACGCATACATTCATGTTTTATCCTGCAAAAAACAACTCGGCCATCCCGTTACCCGGCATCTCCACAAGCAGATTTCCATAGAATGGCCATATAGCATGCTTGAAAAATGACAGATGGCAGGCTATGAAAAGTTGCTCCTGGAAACGCGGTATTAACTGGATGTGCGGTAGATGAATGAACTGAAATGTGCAGTGAACAAAATTTACTGGTAAAACGTAGTCTCGGAAATTCAGTGAGCGTGATCCGAACAGTTTTGCGAACGCTTTTTGTTGTATTTTACTACTAAAAGGACTATCCGGCAACTAGCCGGATACTAGGAGTCTATTCGGCAATGTGCCGGATATCAGAAAAGGTGCCGGATAGGCCGGATAACGGATACTAACCGGATATCCGTTACATCTCTAATATGTATGTATATATGACTTAAGATAAAAATTACCCGTTTCAGATCCAACTGTTGCCCCAGTTTGAACGCTACGCTGAGCATCTTGGCTACTTTGATTATCATCGGAGTCTGATTCAGTATCAGCATCGTTAAAATTAAACTCATTGTCACTTTCATCGTCCGGAATAACTTCGTCCTGTCGAATTCCTTCAGAGCTGTCTTGAGCTGGATTATCGGTGCTTACTCGAATCGTTGGCGAATCAACATGACTAGTGTTATCTGCAACGACTTAAAAAATTTAATGCGATTATTGTATTATTTAGGAAATATTTTCTTATCATCCGTAATAAACAAAATATTTATAGATACAACTATCACTATTCCCTTTGGCGTTTGTCGTAGACGACTCATATTTCGCTTCTTTTTTAAGGTTCCGTTTCACAACATCAGGTATAACCTCTAGTTAAACGACAAATACCAATGATAGCGACATATTGATTAGTTTTGTAGTAATCAGTAATTTAGCGAAAAAAATATTTTCATTTGCACAAAAAACAATTTTTTTCTTGATTTACAACAAAATTTCCTATTTTGTACATCATATTCGTAGCTATATATGTGCTGAAAACTGTTTTGCCGAAAAGTTAATATTTTACGAGATATTTACAAAAATATGTTCAATATGTCATTCATAAGCGTGTTATCTTAAACGTTTCCTTTCAAATTGGAATTGGAACTCCAAGAAATACTCATTTGCATGCACCTTGGCTCACCGGTGTGTGTCGGTCGGGGGCGGGGACGGGGCGTCGGCACTTTGGCTGTTCTCTTAAACTTAATCCTTTCCAATTGGAATTGGAACTTCGTGCTCTTTGTATTATTGTTATTGCTAGTTGGGTGGAGCCGAGTCGGTGGATTTAACTGACGAGTGACGATGACGGCGTTCTTAACTATGCATGTACACTGTACAGTGCCTATATAATATGAACTAAAAGATTATGTAAATGTAATTCACTAGTACTATACGTATGTACGGAACGTTCGGTGCGCGAGTGACTTGCATTTGCCCGTTTTTTTAGTCGCTGTTTTTAATTTTTTTGAGACAAATGAATTGAAATGATGGTGAACACATAGAAAATGAAATAAAATTGTTAAGTTAAAAAAATCTGAACATCGTTTTACAACGACACGAAACATGAGTCGTATACGACAAACGCCAACGGGAATAGGGGTGTATATGTTTTTATTACGACAAAAATAATACTAATTCTATTATGCACTACTAGAAAAACATTTTGTTAAACACACTGCTTGAGTCAATTTCATTAACAATTCTCAATATGGTTTTAATTGCCTTAAGGGCCTACATATAATCAATCTTGTATGTCCATATTTTTGAATGACATTGAAGTAACAGGATCTTTTTATGCTCTTCAATCTTCTTGTGAAGTCGAAAATTGCACGGCATGTCTCTGGAATAAAAGAGCACAACGTCTTCAAAACTTCTACCAGTAGTAAAAAAAAACCTAGGGTTAATAAAAAATCGCTCATATGGTTTAATAATGCACTACCTCACCATTGTGTTTAATCAGACGTGTAACCTGTCCCGCAATTCAACGAATACATTATCATCCATTTTAAAAACAAATTCATGTCTCAATGGTTTAGACATGAAATTTCATTTTTATAAACCGATTTTTTTATCAACGTTTTCGATTAATACATTTTACTAATTGTCATTTTTTGTCAATTGATCATGGTTTTTTTATATTCACTTCCCAAAAAAATACGCCCAGTATCATAAAGCATATTTATCCCATATAAGGAACAACTTGCACGTGTTTCGTCAATACATATCACCTTTTGGTTTGAAAATAATAATATTTTACCGATTTTGGTTCGCAGCTTGAAGTTTACATACATAATATAAATTAAATATAGTGGCGGTAGACCAAGAAAAACTAATGTCGTTTTTCATTGGGCACATCCGATTTTTATTTCAGATCTCAGACTTTTTGTGGCATATGGAACATGACAGTACATCGGCTGTTCAAATTGTTTTCGTTTGTCGGTGGGAACATACGAACTTCATATGAATAATGATATCGACGAAAAATCGAAATCCACAGATGACGAATTTCCAAAATTAAGCCCATGTCCATTATTTATATTTTTGTTCTGAATAATAGCTTTTCAAGAGGGTTTTAGTAATTTCGTTTTGAATCAAATTCAAATATATTGTGAGAGTATTCGTAAATCTCGAAAATTATCGAGATCTGCAAAAAGTGATAAAATCAAAAAAAAAAAATTATCTTTTTGCCTAATGGAATATGAAAAGTGATCCGAGTATCACTCGCGCACCGAAGGTTCCGTATACTTGGCCACCATGCCCTCATACTTTGCATTAGGTACGGAACGGACGGTACGGTTGTAGTAAACTATAGGAATTTAAGCGTAAGAGAACACGCCTTAAGAATGAGTCTAATATGGATGTGTGAGTATGATGTATGAGTACAGTTAGAATATGTCTATGGATTGGAATTGAAATCAATTTGGAAATTCACACTTATTTGAAGTGACATCTATTGTTAAAATTGGCGCAACAATTTGAATTTCAACCGTTTTAGTTGCCAAATTCACTAACGCCCAATAGGTTAGCAGTCTATGGAGAAATCAAAGATGGTTGTCGCATTTGATGCGCTTCCCAATGCCATCTACTGTAAACAGTAACGCAACAATTTAAATTTCAACGGTTTTACGTCAAACCAATTTCCAATTCCAATTTGGAAATGATTAATGATTAAGAATGGAGAGAGGAGTGTATTTTATATGGTAATTTTGTAAATATCTTGTAAAATATTAATATTAGGCAAAACAGTCTTCAGCAGATATATAACTAAAAATATGATCTACAAAATAGGAATATAATGCATGCGTGTTTTTTGTTTGTAAATCAATAACAACAGTTTTATGTTCAAATAAAAACATTTTTTTCGCCAAATTAATAAATTACTCCAAAACCAACTGATGTATTGTTACCATTGGTATTTGTCGTTTAACTGGAGGTTATACCTGATGTTGTGTGCAAATTTCTTCTGCGTTTATTAGTTCTTGAGATAGACGTAGGTACAAAATTGGCTTAATAGGTTCGGACAGACAGACAGACATCGCAGCGAAAACAGTCTTCAGTACGTATATAGCTACGAATATGATATACAAAATAGGAATATATGCATGCGTGTTTTTTTGTTTGTAAATCAATAAATAAACAGTTTTTTGTCCAAACAAAAATATTTTTTTCGACGGCTGACGGTGGTTTGTCATCGTTCATTGTTCATATCAATTATCTAATTTAGACTCGCTTCTGGAGTAGCCTCTCTACGCATAATTATTCAAAAACCTCATGCCTCTACTGCAGTAATTCAGAATAAGGGTTATGTCGCCAAATATTAGTAATAAAATATTTTGTTTTTTTGTATAATGAATTTCACATGTACTTTAGTTTTGTTTACTTATATTTATGTGAAAAATAATAGGGAAACATTGCGGTATTTCGTGAGAATACAAAGAACAAGAATATTTCCATTAAGTTTAAAGTAGTGTTTTATTATTTTTAAATGGGCTTATGTTATGTTATGATAACGATATTTACTTTATCGACATCCCAAAAAAAATAATTGAATGTGCCGTTTCTAACCAATTTATGGCAATTGTAACAGAGTTGTGTTTTGAACTATTTTTATGCAAGTGTCCCTATTATTTGTAACATGACTGTATAATAAAATTATAGTGAATTGAAGATCTATATACACTGATTCAAAAAAATAATAGAACTATGTATAAATTTGTCAGAGGTTTTATGAGTTGTGTTTATTTTAATTATCTTACCTTCTACATCATTATTATCTTCAACTTGTAGCACTCCGTAGTTCAATCCAATATTTATATTGGTATTTGGTTCTCTTTCGACGTCCATTGACAAATTGCGTCTAAACACTGTTCCCGTTGTGGATGGCGCAAGCGGCTCTACGCTAAACAGATCTTCAGAGTTCTAAGAATAAAATGGAAAATAAAAAGATTCCAATTTTGATCAATGTGTTCACAATTACATCTAAATTAGATGACGACATCGCGAAGGGCGCAGTAGGTCTGACAACTCCTAAGCGCACAGGCGCAATTAAAGCATCCGCTACTTCGCAGAGTTCTTCGATGGCAATAATATGGAGGGCTTGGAATACTTTAATGCAATTTTGGATGTGTTTGCTTTGTGATACATTATTTTTTCTTCTATCTGGTGTAGGAGATTTTTCTAAATTAAAAATTACAAAAACTCTTGCTACAGATCGCACAAATCGTCGAGCTACAGTTTTCGCTTCAGTACTTTTCCCAGGACTATTCGAGTCTTGCATTTCTCTTAAAAGTGTCGATATCAAAATATCTAAATGTTCAGGACTGCATTTTACGAAAAGGTTGTGCGTAAATTTATCTAATAACGTTGACCCACTTTGCGACTTTAAATATGTTATTGAACAGTCATCAACATTTTCATTGCTTTTAGGTTTTCCATTTTGACTGAAATCGTCGGCTCCCGTCATAATCATTGATTTTACAGCTAACCAGTCAACAAGCAAACGTTCTAATGCTTTTTTGGCAAATTTTGGGGGTTCCAAGTCATGTTCTGGCATCTCAGAATCAATTTCTGAAGATTGAGTTTTTCTTGATCCACTACTGGTTGTGTTTCGTGTTCTATTACTAATTCTATATTGTTTTTGTTCAATTGACTGACGACCAACTGTCTGTATCAAAAATAAAAGTATTGATTCTCCCCTTGAATTGAATTTCGTTACCAAGTCGGTGTTTGACACGAGCTTGCATAATAACGAAAACCGTTTGCTTTGATTCCCAGCAAGCAAAGCTTTGCATTTACACTTTTCCCAACAATCACAATAAGCTGTGGGGGAAGTTCGCTTTAGTTTACAATCATGTCCCTTATGACAAACACGTGCACATTCAGTACAGCAACATAATGATCCTGTCAAACCACATGTTTTGCATTCAAATATGTTTTGGTTAATGTGATCGGCCCCCGTCCAAGTGAAAGAGCAAGTATCGTTATAACAAATTATATGGAGGGGTGATTGATCAACGGACGATCCAACAGGAAATATCATTGACTCCTTGATTGAAGGGTTATCATCTGAGAGCGATAATATCGTGTTGAATAATATAAGGCTGGCGTCGTATGCCCTGCTTGCGACGGATAGCATAAAAGGTGTTTGTCCTTCTGCATCTTTGGAACTTAATAAGTAATGTAGATGGGGTCGAAGTGTTGAGTTTACACACATTTGCTGTAAGATCAAAACGGACTGCTCTCTTCTTTGATTGGGATCTGTTATGTATACTGGTAAGTGCAATTTGTTTGCATTGCCTTTAGTGTTGGAATTTGTAAATTCTTCTTCTGTAGAATTAGTTTCATACTCTGATTGCCAATATGATAAAGGAAAATATGACTCATCCGTTGCTGTAGAAACATTTGTATTTCTACTTTCAGAGTCAGTATTTACTAAGCGATTCATCATTTCTCGTAAGCTTATTGTACAGCCTTCTCTAGTACTAGAAGTAGAGCTTTCCAAAATTGGAGACCTGCATGACGTTGAACTCTTAGATGTAAAGTTATTAGAATCGTCAATATGTTTATTTGACGTTGGTGAGCACATAACAGCGCATGTGTGAAGTATATTGCGTCCACCATCACATTTCTCTTTTAAAACAGAAGTAATTGCATTTTGTTGCTCACCTTCCAACTGGCTTAAAATCATTATTACTCCTTTTAGATCACATCGAAGAATACTTGGCATTAAGTGTTGGGTTTCCACAATCATAACTGTAATGCATACCTTGGATTTTAGATTAATTCCAATAATTGGCAGTGATACTGTTGACATGGCAACTGTTTTTACCGGTGGAAAATTTAACCACTGAGGATCTTTAATAGAACCAATACAATCTTTAACAAATGGGTATATTGTTCGATTACCATCTCTTAAAATAACTGTACAATTTTCATTTGAATCGTCGCTTAAATACATTGCAATATTTGACTGCGCATTTCCTAGAAATGCATTGCAATCGGTGGGGAAAACACAACTAAGTTCCTGTTTACTATTATGCAAATTAAAAATATTGTAATATAATTTCGAAGAAACTTTTGAAATTGTATGTACTCCCTTTGTGTCAACTGCAAGTGTTAATAGTTGAAAATTGGTGGAGTCAGTACTTGTCGATATATTTAATCGTTTAGGAGCCTTTTGAAAACAATCTGGTCCCCTAGGATTAATAATTGATTTAACAATTTGTACGTCCTCCTTTTTCAATAATCGACAATGCTGCCAGTCATCTTCTTTAGATTCAGTAGTAGGTGCTGGTAACGCGAATCTGACTGCGACGTAGTCCCCATCAACTTTGAGAATCTTACCAATAGGACCACTTCTATCTTCAACGAAAACAACGTCTTTCAACAACCAAAATTCCTCGTCTTTTTTTGTTTCGCCGTCATCTTTAAGCGAAACACGTTTAGGTCTTTTATGTGAAGTTGCGCTGCCATTATCGCTACATGTACTTGATGCTGGAGAAGGTGGTGGAGGCATATCCAAGCGATCGGTAGTCTCCTTATTGCTAGAAGTTGCTAGTTTGCTGCAGGACGCCTGGGGTGTTTTTGGTGTTTCTTTTTCATTTTGACTGCTAGTTATTTTTTCTGGGCATGTAGACAACGGAGACGATGTAGTAAATACCTTAAATCTGCAAACATCGGTGAAGTCCCAAACGGAATTCAATAATTGGCCAACTTTAGGTATTCCATTTATATACGTAAATCCGATTGAGCCTGTTTGATATATTGGACATTTTTTCATTACAACTTGGGTGCCAACCGTTATATCTTCATTTGCTAACTTAGTTGGTTTTTTTGTCTTTGATCTGAATTTGTCCCATAGGTGACGCCTTTGTTCAAATGGTAACACACCCCACCAGTAAAGATTTTGATTCATAGTCCGAACTACTGTAAATAACGCTGATGTATATAAAGAATGAATACCCTCCGAGGACAATTCTGGAAAACTGTGTAAAGAGTGTTCAAGTTTTAATCCATAAATTCCTAAATGCTCATCCATCCAAGTAGCCACACGATTTGTCTCAGTGGCGACAGTGCACCGAATGGAGTTAGATGACAAAAACACTATCCTTTCATTAATGTTTAGAGTTAATGTTTTGGGATGATAAACATTTTGCATCTATAAATTTTAAAATAAAATCAAAACCAATTCCACATGTTTCTAAAATTGAACTTACGTCAGACTTAAAGGCATCGATGTCAGCCCAGCGCCACTGGTGTAGCTCACCGGTTTCAGAAAGTCCTATAAACTCAGAATAAAGTGACGCTATTTTTTGAAAACGAACAGGGCCGTCCTTTTCTGGCCATGCTTGTAGTTCTTCTGATATCCACAGTGGTGAGTTATTACATGTTTCCTTGCGTTTTCCGTCTAAAAAAAAATATTTTCCACATTAAAAAAGCCGCTTTCAATGAATGAAAATGAAATAAAACGAAGAAAAACAGTCTGGAGACAAAGGTTCAAACAGGTCTCAAATTGAGAGATGTTGTAGCGAAACATGGATTGGATATGCATCCGCGTGCGCATCCTACATCAAAATTCTCACCTATCACAATGCCGTCGACAAACCGCAGCATTTGCATTATTTATAAAAACAAAAAACGCAACAACAATTTACCACGAACAAGTTGGCGATAGGAAGAAGGACAACAACAACAGAAACACACACCGACCAAATTTGTGTTAGCGGCAATGCCAATAATTGCACAGAAAAAAGAATTCTATCATTACACACAATATACTGACAACGATCCGCACAAAAGCCAAAGGCAAGCAATGTTTGTGTTGTTGGTAGGCTTTGCATGCCATAATATTTATGTTTCGAAGTAGTTTGGGTATTGGCCTATTCAAATAAGTCATACTTATAATATTCTAGTTTCAACGGGTTCACCCAACTCGAATTTTGGCCTATGAGGGAACCACTATGCGTGTGCACTGCCAGCAGTCGTGCAGCAGCCGGTATCGTTGCAGTAGTGTGTGTGAGTATATGCGCGCTGCGATCAAAAGTTTTGCATTTCAATGTTTCAGAGCACAAATTCTTCGATTATTTTTGGATACGCACAGATATATGTATGTAAATAAATAAATAGTTGGCGCAACAGACGGGTAGACACCCTAGGCCTAGCTTTTCGCAACCATTTGTGTGTGAGTTTCTATTTTTGGGAAGAATGGAAAGGACCTACAATTTTATGTCGAGCCCGAACGGCTGAATTTTCAGGACAGTCATACTCTCGGATGTTTGTCAGACGTTCGCGAGAGGTGGCGCAGTAGAAAAAACCTTAAGATGTAATTTGTGTTTATCGCCAATGTTGGCACCATTGACATACTATACATATATGGACTGCCAGCCGCCAATTTTTCGTTGAAGCAAACATAAGCAGAAGAAAGCAGTATCGCAGTAGTCTAGTAAAAATTTTGGACACGCTTGTATACTGAACAACTTCGAAACCGCTTCTGCAAACACAGACTACACTATTCCCATGTTAAAATTTGACAAAAACTTCAAGTCTACCAACCCCCCAGGTCTCTCTGGGAGGGGGAGGCTTTTCTTGAGGACAAGTCGGTTCACTTTTATACCGACGGATCAAAAACTGACGAAGGGGTGGGTGGTGTTGTTTTCTCTGATACTCAATCTCAGTCTCTCTTTCCGTCTTCCTGATCATTGTAGCGTGCTCCAGGCGGAAATAATGGCGATTAGAGAAGCCCTATCCTGGTTTAAGAAGAATGTGTTATCTAAAAAGGATATCCGAATCTTTTCAGATAGGGAAGCTGCTATCAAATCCTTGGAATCTTTCTCCAATATTTCGAAAGTAGTCCAAGAATGCCGTTCGTCTCTTCTACAGATGGCAGAGCAGTTCAATATTCACCTGTTCTGGGCGCCGGGGCATAGAGATATTCCAGGGAATTGTAGGGCCAATTGTAGTGTCTTGTTTCAGCCAAAACAAAATGTGAACGATTTGAGTAGATATATTTTGTTCGTCAAGAATCTAAAGAATCACTAGTATAGCATTACAAAAAAAATAATCGTCATTTCCAAACACGAAAATAAATAATTTGTATTGAAAAAACCTCAATACAATTTACGCTTGTCTACATTATGTTTGGGCTAAAATCTATCCTAAAATCGATCTACCTGATGTTCCTTGAAAAGTATATTGGTTGAAAATCTATTGAAATTTTCTGATGACATTTTTTAACAGTGGGTTTACCGCAGTAATGCTGAAACTAATCATAACTCTAGTTTTTACTCATATAAATTCAAGAAGTGTAGCACCCAGACAATTTATCTTTTTTATTCTCTCTCTCATGAAATAGCAGCTGTCAAAATAAACCTCAGAATGCAAAACGAAAATTTAAACGGCAGAATGCAGGCGTTTAACTTAAACCGAGAGTTCAACTCTACTTTGGGTTTAAACCATCACAGTAAAACCTAGCAGCCACTTCAACCTAACCTAACCTAAACATAAGCACGAGCTCTTTTGGTTCACGGTGGAGAGAAACAAAAACACTCCAATGTCATCGAGCAATTCGTACGATTTTGTTTGAGTGCTGAGTTTGCCGTCTATTATAGAACGCTCGAAATAATTTTAATATGTAAGTCGTTATTTTGCGCAGCTGCAATGTTTCTACAGTGGATGGCACTGTATACGCTAGTGCTGTTTGCTTGAACTATTAACTTGAGTGTCAGTTTAACTTCTTTTGGTGGTCGTTTATTTCAGTGGTCTGCGCGTACGAAGTTGCGGGCATTGGTAGTAATTAAAAAATAGCATGCATACCTGAGTCTTTTTCCCAAATAGCATCATCTCTTCCAAACCATCGTCGAGGTCCATAGCATTGTCTATCCCGCCACCTGCTAAAAGAATCTGCATTTACTGTTGGTAGTTGCCCAGAAGAATTGCTTCCACATGGTACAGGATTAACTGATGTCGACGTGCTCGAACCAGACCGTACAGCATTACTAGAGCTATCAGAGTTGCCAGGGCTAACCTGATTTCTTTCACTGCGTATACGATTAAATAACAGACTTGTTTCAGGAGTTAGAAACAAATAATAGCAAATTAATTGTAAAGAACTATAGTATGTATATTAATTGTATAAATATCTCACTTTCGAATACTGGAATAATTGCTGAAGATCTCTTCTGAAAAAAGGCCATCTGCTGGATCAACTACAACATTACTGTTATCAGTGTGAAAACCGTTATCCAGCAGCGAAATCAAATCATCTGGAGCGTAGTTGTCTCCTGCCTGCTCTGCATCCTCAGCTTCTTCGTCATCTCGAGAAAGCAAATTGTTTACGGCTAAATTAACATCCAGATTTGTTCGCTAAATTTATTAAATTAAATAAATTATTAAATTTCGAAATTATCAATAAAAATTGTATACATTAATACTCTCTGGATTAAAATCAATCTCTAAGTCTAGGGGGATTATTCCTTTGTTACTAAAAAATGGAAAATAGTGCCAGATAAGGTCTCAAATCACAGTTTGAGGTTCAGTAATTTGATATAAAACGTAAACAAAAACTAAACAACAAACACTGTTCTAACCACAACTGATACAGTAAAGTCAGCAGAAGTTGACGACCAAAGGCCCCGACCCATAGAATCCGTCACATCCGTTGCGGCAACGTATTCGATTGACAGGTTGATAGAATACACAGCAGCTTATGGAAGGTGACCTAGGAGCAACTTACGTGCCGGATGCGACGGATAAAGTAGGTCGAATACGCCTTTACTTTCTACTTTTCTGTCCGTCGCATCCGTTGACAGGAACGGATGAGAGGAACTGTCTCTCAGATGTCATCGGCTGTCAACGTATGCGACGGATTCTATGGGACCGTTCGTTCCGTCGAATACGTCAATCAGTCGACGCAACGGATTCTATGGGTCGAGGCCTTAAGGCCTTCCGCACACGGCTCGTATCGTTATCGTCACATCATGAATTTGCCGTGCAGCTCCGATAACGATAAGCGTATTAATCCGACACGACGCAATTTCCAATCGTCAAAATACACAGCGTAAAGATGTGACCTGATACTTTCGTTTTAAATAAAATACGTAGGTATTGAAAAATGTAAACAAACTCCAAGCGTACTCGTACAAATACGATGAGCGGCCGACACAGCTTGACGATAGTCGTCATGTAGCATGCATGCTGCGACGATTACGCGTAGCAGACGAGTCGTGTGCGGTTCTCCATTTAAATACATGTGTGCGACAACAAATCGTCTGCCTCTCGTACACCGCACCGCATACGCTACGATGACTACACACGTGCGGAAGACCTAAAGCTCCCGCTACTGAGCTTACACGAAAATAAATATAATCCATTCAACAATTAACAAACATTCTATAAAGCAAGTTAAGATCTGCATCTTCCGTTTTGACTAGATGGGTTTATAATCTATTATTTCTGACATTCTGGTTTAACTCTTAGTTTTAAGTTATTTTGTGTACTCGAAAAGTTGTGCGACGATTTTCAGACAATCGTGGGTATTAGCCCGAGAAGGTTTCTGTGAAGTTTGGTCAAAACTCGTGTCACGCATACAAAAACAAAATTTGTAAACGCTATTTCTCAACACTTATGGGAGCTAAAGTTGTAAAATTTGGAGCATTGATGTGCATTGTAAAGGCTTAACTACATTTGGCACAAAGTAAAGTGCTTGCACTAAAATTTGTTTCCCTTTCCACATCATTTCAAATCTGTATTTTTCTCTCAACATGCACAAACAAGTTTGCGCTATTTGCTGATATCGCCATTAGAGGGGTCTGATGCGACTAGAATGTCGCATTTTTGTTTCCGTTTAACCATGGAAACGAAACTTTTAAACAAAATACCATGGAAAGGAACCCTTTTTGCACAAAATGGCAGTGTTTTGTTTCGGTTTACTTTTTTATCAGAGCAAGCTTTATAAATTTCTTACCACAAGGAGGCAACTGCGTTTGTGTGTGAGCTTGCACTTTTTCACTTTTTGTCTTTGTGTCGAATGTAGTTAAGCCTTAATTCCTGAGTACTTGCAAAGCCGGGCGGGTACAGCTATATAAATAGAAAAGAGGAAACTAATACACTGTGTGGGAAAGTAATTCATTTTCAATGGCCCGCTTATCCACTAAGTGGGTCGCGGGTGTAGGATGCTCAAGTGGCATTGTTCCTTCCACCACTCGTGAATAAGTCCCCAAGATACTTAAACTCCTCCACCTGTTTTAATGGGACTTCACCAACATGCAGAATGCTTTGAACAGGCGTTCTGAAGACCACCATCACTTCAGATTTGTACACGTTTACTTTCATCTCAGCTTCAACACAAACAGCTACAAACCGATCGAGTGCGCGCTGAAGTTCAGTTTGAGAAGACCCAAGGATAACCAAGTCATCAGCGAAGAGCAAATGACTTATCCTCAAATCTCCCAATTCGAAACGTTCTTCGCCAAGACTGCGCTGTAACATCTAGTCCATATAAATAAAAAAAAAAAAGAAGAGACGAACACCGGCTTCTCAGGAGAAAAAAAAAGAGCACGAGAAACGTGCGATCGAGGAAATAGAGTGATGTTATTGCGGGAATGAGGTTCGGAAGTTTTTCACCAAAGGGTAAAAAGAACCTGCAGACTGTTTAACGGCGATGACGAATTAACTCCCGCTGTCATGCTGCTTTCGATTTGGTTAGGAACATGCATCAACTCATCTGTAAAATATGGTCCGAAGAAAGTATGCCCGATGAATGGGACCTCAGCATTGTTTGCGCTATCCTCAAGAAAGGATACCCTCTGAACTACGACAACTTACAGAGGTATTAGTCTTCTTAACATGGCCTACAAGATCTTATCTGCCTTGTTGTGTGAACGCCTGAAGCCTTTCGTCAACAACCTGATTGGTCCCTATCAGTGTGACTTCAGGCCAGGAAAGTCTACATTCGACCAAATATTCACACTGTGACAGATCTTGGAGAAAACTCAGGAAGTCCAAATCGATACCCACCACCTTCATCGATTTAAAGGCTGCCTACGGCAGCATTTATAGACAAGAGCTATACAGAGCAATGTCTAGTTTTGGAAACCCTGCCATAGTCGTCCGTTGATGACAACGGAGAATGCACCCGCTCCATCAAGGTCGGTAAAGAACTCACCGAGACCTTCGCTGTCAAAAAAGGATTTATATAAGGCGATACGCTGTCATGTAACTTCTTTAACATCGTTCTTGAAATAATAGGGCAAAAATCAAACTCTTTCAAAAGTCTGTTCAACTACTCGCCTACGCCGAAGACATCGACATAATCGGCAGAACGCAGCGTGATGTCACTGGCGCGTTCATGAGCATTGAGACGGAGGCAGGTTTGGGTTTATGCTGGCATCAAGAAAGGACACCCAACACCGACGTCTTGGACAGAATGTCACTATAAACAGATATAGCTTTAATAACACCAGCGCTGAGATTAAACGAAGAATAACTCTTGCCAATCGCTGTTTCTTTGGGCTAAGAAAGCAATTGAGTAGCAAAGCCCTCTGTCGAACAACTATAGTAACCCTTTATAAGACCTTAATCATCAGCAAAAGAATTTGGTACAACTTTGTAGGACGACCTGAAGCCATATTATGTCGAGATCCGCAGGTTCCATCTCTACTTTTCTTTCACCCGCCAGATCTGTTCGGGCAAACACACATAGTCCCCCTAATATCGAAAACAAGGAAGTAGTTCGTATCCTGATATTTCACGAAAACTGCATACATACACAAATTTAATATGAATTAATTTAAGGTACACACGACATTTTTTACTTGATAACAAACTCAGTTTTTCACTAAAATAACTGCGTACTTCGATATACACCCCAATCGCCAATAACAGTACTTTAAAAAACCGACCAAGTGCGATGTCCAGAGTTGATGTCTTGTAAAGTCGGTTGTTCTTTGATTTGATAGACCTAGGTACAAAATTAAACAGTTTTTTGTATGAAGAAAAATAGTTTTTTCACTATATTAGGTACTAGTGTACCCCAAAACCAATCAATGTATCGCTATCATTGGTATTTGTCGTTAAAATAGAGGTTATACCTGATGTTGTGTGCAGCCTTCTAGGTACGTCAATCAGTTCTTGAGATAAACCGATGTGCAAAATTGCCTTAGTGGTTTCGGACCAACGGACAGATATCGTAGCGAAAACAATAAGGTTCCGCTTTGTCCCTATGGGAACGGAACCTTAAAAACTGCTCATAACTCGAAAACTACTTATTCGATTTGGATAAAAATGTAACTGGTAGTTAATAGTTAGTACCTCGTACTTAGTTTTCAGCTAAACAGTTGAAGAACAGTGCTTTTCGAACCTAAACATTCTAATGCATACATATCTATTTGTTAATTAATTTACAAAAAATGCTGTAACGAATATTTAAAACAACACAAGAATTTCTTTATTTATGTAAGAACCGATCTTAAAAATATGTATCTAAGGCAAAGAAATGTATATGTACTTAAGAAAATAGCAGATCGTTACAAACACAAAACTGATGTTCATATTAATTTACCTGTAATTCGCGGATAATCAAGTTTCTACTTTTACCCTGGAGCACAACTTCAGCTTGTGATATCAGCTCCTCCGGAACGAAAGGAGCCGGCACTGAAACTAGCGGCCGACTAGAATTTCCACCAATAATAACGCCTGAGCTTCTCGATCCATGTCCATTTAGAGCAGATCGACTGCCTGATCTTAAAAGTTTAGCCCTAGACCTGGCCAATTGTCGGGTAGACACATTTACAGCACTTTTTGTATTCCCAGTGGAGCAGCTGTTTAAGTTACTTCCAGCACTAAAAATGTTAATGTTTTGTTTATTAAAATAAATACAATATATAAAATATATTACGATTTATAAAAAAATAGAATATAAATGCGGTTCTTAAAAAATCGAGTACATTCTATTTATTTTATTTTATAAACCAGGGGTTCAGTGATTGGCCCTGTCTAATGTATTTACAAATTATAGTCGTTGAAAAATCGTCATTAGGCTAAAAACCCACTGGATGAGACAATACGTTTTTGTTATAAGGTAAGAAAAAATACGCTTAAGTTAAACGTTAATAAGTCTAAATGTATTGTCTTCAAAAATAATTCGGTAGTCAGTTTATGTGTAGATAACACAATAATTGAACAAGTTCAAGAAATTAAGTACTTAGGTGTATTAATTGATGCTAAACTTAAATTTAACACTCATTTGAGCTATATATTGAAGAAAATCTTTAAAAAGATATATTTTTTTAGGAGAATACGAAATAAAATTTCAATAATTTGTGCAATTAATATATATAATGTGATGATCAAACCTCATTTTGAGTACTGTTCTACGGTGTTATATTTATGTAGTGATTTTATGTTATCTAAGTTACAACGACTGCAAAACAAAGCTATGAGAACTATCCTAAAATGCAATAGATTTATATCGATATCGCTAATGTTAAATATGTTAAAATGGATGAGTATTAAGCAAAGAATTCTGTTAAATGTTTTGTGTTTCATATTTAAAATTAAATACAACATGTTACCTAGCTATCTAATAAAATACTTAAGATATGTAAGCGAAGCACAACCATACGAACTACGAAATAGAGATGATTTTAGATTACCAAACTATCTTGTAAACTTGAGTCAAAATAGTATTGTATATAAGGGCTGTCAGCTATTTAATACGTTACCACTTGAAATTAAAATGGAAAGTAACTTTATTATATTTAAAAGAAAAGCCATACATTTTATTAAACAAAAATTTCCATATAATAATCAACCACTATAATTCCAAATTTTATAAATTTATTTTGTAATGAAGTGTGAATAGCAGAATCTGCTAAATAAATAAATGAAATGAAATGAAATGAAAACACGCGATAATCGAAACACAATCGACCTTAATAATCAAACCCTAATTCCGACTTTTAGTTGGCTGCCAGGTTTAAATAAAATTTACAAATTTAGTACCCATAAACAATTTGACCTCCACATTTAATAGTGCGAAAAAGCAAAAAATTAAACACCAATTAGGAAATCTACAAATTGTAAGCTGTTTTGTTAAACTCATACGAAAATAAGTATTACCATATAATACAATTCTGATCTAGGTTTACAGATCCAATATTAACTCTGCTTTTAGATCCAATAATTGCGGGGAAAGACCGCAGCAGAAATCGTCGACAGATTGGAGCAAGACATCCACGACGAACGACCGGCTTTTGATATACCTGGGACGAGTCGAGAGGGAGGTATGAGGAAGGTGCAACGCACTAGCCAAACAACCGCCAGCACCTCAAGACAAGTCACGAGTCTACCAAAAGAACGGGCAATTGAAAGTGCGACGAAAAGTGCAGATGGCAAAAATGGGAGCCAAACTGAAACCCCCACGACGTCTGGTAAGGTATCCATGGAGGAAAGGAGGACTACGGATCTGAGCACAGCTCAACCACCGGAAACCTCTAGACCCCGTGGTGTCCAAACCAAGAATAAGAACAGAAATCCGCCCATACCCCCACCAGGGCAACCGGGTGGCAGAGATGACCCGCTACGAATAGGGTTAAGCGGTGCCGGAATGCGTTGGTACCTCCGCTATCTCAATAAAGGCTTCGGTCCTGAGGAAGCAAGAAGGAGGGCAGAAGAACATCGGGTTTTACCTGAACAAAACGAATCCGGTCCGGAGAAAAGAGGAAGCAAAAACATCACCCCTCTCGCCTGCAACGAAGCCAAGAAGCAGAAGGTGGAAGAAGGTGCAAAGAGGACCGCAACTGTGAAGGCCGGTGGTACCATGGCTGGTCGAAGCTATGCTACGGCGTCGAAATCCGCTTCGGCACGCGGACAACACGCCACAGGTGCCACGGCTGAGCAGGTTGCTGTTCTTCCTGGGGAATATCCGCAGGAAATACTCAGCAACTCAGACCTCACTGCACTGGAGGACGCAATTGTAAGGGAGATGGCCCTGGGATGGGAGCACAAGCTCAAATTCCAAGGCATACATTTTAGGAGCGGGATGCTACTTGTAGACTGCGAAACTCTGCAAACAGCAGAATGGCTAAAGGCAGTAGCACCCAAGCTCAGTAATTGGAAGGGGACAAGACTAATTGCTTGCAGTGGGAAAGATATACCACGAACCCATTCAGTAACCATTTTCCTTCCACGCAGTGCCAATCAGGAGCCGAAAACATCCTTGGCTCTGCTAGAAGCGCAAAATGAAGGACTCAATGTAAAGGCATGGAAGGTTCTCCATGGTCGAAACGAAGGAACCGGGCAAGTACTGGCCCTTAGTATTGATCAGGAATCCCTGAATGCCATAAAGGCACAAAAAGGATCCTTGAGCTATCGGTTCGGCAGGGTGACGGTGTACGGACTCAAGAAGTCTGACGAGATCACTGGGCAAGCCCAGAATGTATTGAGTCAGAACTCGCAGAGCACGCAACACCAGTTCGCGCTGTTGAGCAGATGGTTCAGGTTTCCGAGGAAGCCGAGCAATCGATGCCCACCTTGGAGAGCATGCTCTCAGGTGGGAATCTAGATTACGCGGTTCCGAATTCTACGGTTCCAAATCCTGCGGAGGCCGAGGAATCGATGTCCACCTCAGAGAGCACGATCTCAGGTGGGGGGCTAGATGACACGGCAATCGACCTCTTCCGGGACATCACACTGGAGGAGGAAGAACTGCTGCTTACTGAGGGCGAGGCAATAGCCCCGCGTGAGCAATAGCTCAATGACCTCAGGCAGCAAAATTAAGATAGCACAGGTAAACATTCACCATGCCATAGGAGCATCTGCTGCTATAGCCAGAATGTTTACTACCAGGAGCCTAGAACTGGTCTTAATTCAGGAGCCATGGATCTTGAAAGGGCAGGTCAAAGGATTAGCAAACAAGGATGCAAAGGTAATTTGGGACACTCGGGCAGAAAAACCGAGGGCATGCATTCTTATAAATAACAAATATAAAGATAGATTTATTCTACTTTCAGAATACGCGACGCGAGACATGGTGCCGATACAGGTATCTCTAAATATAGAAGGAGTCTGCCGCACCATCATCATCGCCTCGGTGTACTGCGCAGGAGATGAGCCAATGATATCATCGGAGCTGCAACGGCTAGTGGAGCATTCCAACAAGCTCCGCATGCCACTGCTACTAGGATGTGATGCTAATGCTCATAATGTAATCTGGGGTAGCACCGATACCAATACCAGAGGTGAGTACTTATTAGAATTTATTTTAAGTTCGCCCCTTGATATTTACAATGTAGGAAATACCCCCACTTTTGTAACTAGAGTTAGGCAAGAGGTACTTGACCTTACACTCGGTAACCCGAGTGTCACGAGACTAATTAGGAACTGGAGAGTATCTAGTGAGCCATCACTGTCCGACCACAGAATTATAGCATTCGAGTTGGACAACACAAGCCTCACGAGAAATCCGGTAAGAAATCCAAGAAAGGCCAATTGGGAAAAATACCAATCGGCCCAAGAAAGCAACCTGGAACGACTCAAAATGAGAAAAGATCCAGCACACTCTCTAGAATTGGAAAGCGCAGTTGGGGAAATAACAGACGCCATCACGAATGCGCTTGAAGAAAGCTGCCCCCCAGGAAAAGAAAGGAGCAAGAAAGATATGCCATGGTGGAATAAGAACCTGTCAAAACTCAGATCCGGAACGCGTAGGCTGTTTAACACTGCAAAGCAAAACGGAGATTGGCAAAGCTACCAAACAGCTCTCACAACCTACAATAAGGAAATAAGAAAAGCTAAAAGAAATAGCTTCAGGAGATTTTGTGAGACAATCTCTAATACTCCCACGGCGGCAAGGCTACACAAGGCCCTAGCAAAAGCGGGAGGAATAGCAACTTCCCTAAAGAAACCAGATGGCAGCTATACAGAAAATGAGGACCAGCGGGCTCTACTGCTTCTAGAAACTCATTTCCCGGATAGCTCGCTCAGCAATGATGATGGAAACGCGACCATTTCAGTCAGACCCCGGAAGGATGACTGGGAAACTGCTTCAGCCATCTGCTCCAGGCGAAGACTGGAATGGGCAATAAGTTCCTTTCAACCATTCAAGGCACCAGGTGTGGACGGCATTATACCTGCTCAACTACAGAAAGGGTGGGATGTGCTCCTACCGCACCTGATCAGAATAACAAAAAGTAGTATTGCTTTGGGCTATATACCAACGCAATGGAGACGGGCAAGGGTTGTGTTTATACCAAAAGTGGGGAAAAAGGATCCATCACACCCAAAGTCATACAGACCCATTAGCCTAACGTCGTTTCTTCTAAAAGTAACAGAGAAAGCAGTGGACAATTACTTGAGGGAGGAAGTACTAACCACATCCCCCCTACACTATCGTCAGCATGCATATAGAGCGGGCAGATCAACAGAGACCGCCTTATATCAGCTAACGGAGGTGATCCAAAGCGCTCTGAACACAAAAGAGACGGTACTGTGCGCTTTTCTTGACATTGAAGGTGCGTTTGACAATACCTCCCACGAGGCTATCAGACGATCCCTGGAAAGAAAAGGTGTAAACAGTACAATATCCAGGTGGATGTGCGAACTGCTGAGCACTCGACGAAAACGCAGAAACCCCTGATCACATTCTAGAATCCTGTGGGGCACTGACCCACAGGAGGATCAAACATCTGGGCAAGTACCAGATAACAGATAAGGATATACAAACCATGGACCCACTACTCATTCTCAGATTCATAAAAGAAACTGGACTGGATGAAGTGCTCTAAAGTTGATATTCTTGCCAAGTCTAGAGACAGAGCAAAAACCCTCAAACACAGTTCCTAACGGAACTGTAATGCGATGGGGCTCTGGAAAAGGGCATGAACCTTTCCAAGGTATAAGCAGGGGGCACAATAGACCACAAGGTCGCAGTGCACTAAACCCTCTTCATTATTATTATTATTATTAGATCCAATAAAATGCATTGTAGATTATTAGATAACAATAAGAACACAGTTTTTGAATTATTCGTAGGCAGCGTGTCCGGCTGCAAAAGGGTTTATTAGCAGAGAGATATTCTCACATCAATTGAGAACGAAAAGGCGCTGGTTGAACTGAGCTCAGGACGAATTTCATTGCTTCAGAACTTCTGCAATTTAGTGACGTCAAAAGTAGAATTGGCTGAAAAAATATTATCCAATATTCAAATTAATTATAAGAATCACGATCGGATAAGTGATTCCTGCCGCCAAGAACAAAAACGTCTACGAACTTACCAACATTCTTAAGTCTAACATTCAAAGCGAGGCGGTCACATACAAGTTCTTCGACACTGTTGTGGAAGCATATGAAGCAGTTAGTTACCCAACAGATTTTTAAATTATCTCGATCTGATAATAAATATACCAGCCAAAGCTTGCTTACCCAATACATGATACAACAAGACAAGATATGGGATTGCGCCTGTCGTTCATTCTTGCTGTTCATCGGTATTCATCTGTCAAATTATGACGTAGTAGTTGCGGAGATAAAGGATGTACTATTGGCGCGAAAGTACACAAATTTGCGATTTTGTTAAATTATTATTGTTATTAAAAATTTAAACGACAAGACCCAATTAATAGAAAAATAAGGACTTTATAGACTGCATTTTGTGAAAGATGACTTAATAAATATTATTCAATATGAAAAGGGTAGGTAAACTCGCATTACAATTGCAGTTGCATTTATGCTTAGTAATGCACTTTCTTTGGTAGGATTTAGAGTCTGCAGCTTATGATTGGTCTTCCGAAGTCAGCTGAAGCTTTGATGATAGACATTAGTGGAACTATGTATATGAACGACTGAACTGATTTAACTGTAATATCCGTAAAAAAAACACTCCTTCCGCTCGCGAGTGCACTTTTGGATTCGCTTCGTTAATCGCCAAATAGTTGAATAGTTGACACAAGAAAACGAAAATATGTATAATGAATAATTATCTAAGCTGCTTGTTTTTTAATCATTTTATTTTTATTCAATTCAGAACACTGGATTTTTTATCAATTTTTTTTTTATACGTCGCGCCAAGCAAAACAGTAAATAAGTAAATCTACGACTGTAATTAATAGGAACAACAAACAAAAACACATATATGGACGTTAAATGTTTTTCCGAACACATTTAAGGCTAGCCGCACATTGGATACTATTTCGTACAAATTTCTCTTATGCGAACATGTACGCATAAGCACGAACAATCCCGATCTCCAAGTAGTATGGGAGCGCTCACACTGGATGCGAGTTAGTCGTACATATACGTACGTGTAGTTCCGACGTTCGAATACAATCCTTGTTGTTGGGATTTTTAAACACGTTCGTGCGTTGAAACATTAAAATTGGATGTTTATAGACACAGAAGGGGGTATGGGACACGGCGCACTGTCTATTTTACAGAGAAAATCGTATTCAGTGTGCGCACTCTCTTCGTACGACCATATTCATTCCGAACGTACAATGTAAATTAGTATCCAATGTGCGGCTAGCCTAACACATTTCAACAAAGCCATGTCTTCTTCTTGTCCTCTCATTCTACCTAGGGGTAAGAAGAAACCGCACTGGTGGAACTCAGAATTGGGACTGCTTAAAACTAAGTGTAGAAAGCTTTTCAATCGTGCTAAAGACACAAGAGAAGCGACAGACTGGGACTACTACAAGGAATCCCTAAAAATTTATAAAAAGGAGCTAAGGAAAGCTAAGCGTACATCTTGGAGGCTCTTCTGCGGAAAAATTGAAGAGTCGTCTGAGGCATCAAGGCTTAGGAAAGTGCTCTCCACAAGTCCAACAATGCCTAGTTGCTTGAAAAAGACGGATGGCTCTTGGACGAATTCTAGCGAAGATCGCTCAATCTGCTGCTCGACATCCATTTTCCAGGCAGCTCCAGCAGTATAAGCCACTCAGATCCAAACAGATCAGATGTGCATTTTACAAATCTTTAAGGTCTGATCACTAGAGACAAATTGCTTTGGGCGCTAAGTAGCTTCAAACCATACAAATCCCCAGGACCAGACGGCATAATACCAGCCGAGCTACAAAACACCTCGGATATCATCCTGCCAGTGCTGGAGATAATCCTAAATAGCTGTCTAAATCTGGTGTATATTCCCCTGTTATGGAGAGAAGTAAAAGTGGTTTTTATACCCAAAGCAGGCAAATGCTCTCATGTTAGTCCAAACGACCTCAGGCCCATTAGTCTTTCGTCATTCCTCCTAAAAACTCTAGAAAGACTGATCGAAATCCATCTTCGTAAAAGCATTGATACGAAACTTCTATCCACTGCTCAACATGCGTACTCTAAAGGTAAATCCGTGGAAACAGCTCTACATACGCTGACATGTTCCATCGAGGATTCCCTCCATCACAAGGAGTATACCATGGTTGCATTCCTCGACATTGAAGGCGCTTTTAATTAACAACGTTGATGCATCTGCAATCGCGCAAGCACTGTCAGCTCTGAACGTGGACACCTCGCTCAGGGAGTTGATTAATCTGATGCTCAATAGCCGGATCATCAACTCTAGTCTGAGCGGGGCGTCTGCCAGAAGATCTGTCAGCAGAGGAACCCCACAATGTGGCGTACTGTCTCCCCTTCTCTGGAACTTAGTGGTCAATCAACTGCTGACATGCCTGGAAGCGGAGGGCTACAAGGTGATTGCATATGCGGATGATGTTGCTATTGCCGTGTCAGGAAAGTATCCAAATACCTTAAAAGAACTCCTACAACACGCTCTCCACACGCTAGTAAAATGGGCGTATCAATGTGGGCTGGGCGTTAACCCTCACAAGACCGAACTTGTTCTCTTTTCTAGGAAATACAAAATTCCGCACATTGACCCTCCATCTATAAATGGCATAAGCCTGACTTTCTCAAATGAAGCCAAGTACTTGGGCATTATTCTAAACAGGAAGCTTAGCTGGAAGTCTAACATACAAGAAAGAGTTAAAAAAGCAACCATAGCTCTCTTCTCTTGCAAAAAAGCAATAGGAAATAAATGGGGCCTACAACCTAGCATCACCCATTGGCTATACATCTCGGTCATAAGGCCGATACTTACATACGGTGTGGCTGTCTGGTGGACTGCCTTAGATAAAGCGACAAACCGCAGTAAACTAGGCAAAGTCCAAAGAACCGCTTGCTTGTGTATCAGTGGAGCTCTTCGCACCACACCTTCTGCTGCACTTGACATCCTGTTTCACCTGACTCCCATCGATATTTTCAGCAAACAAGCGGCAGCATCTTCAGCAGTTCGTTTGAAAGCAACTTCACAGTGGACCAGCAAAACAACTGGCCATGCGGCTATCTTAAATACATTTAAGACTCTCCCGAAAAACATCGACTACACCATACCTCAACTACAGTTTGATAAAAACTTCCAAGTCTCCATTCCCAATAGGTCTTTCTGGGAGGAGGGGTCATTCCTTGAAGATGAGGCGGTTCAATTCTTCACAGATGGATCGAAAACTTCCAATGGTGTAGGAGGTGGTGTTTTTTCTGATAGACTTAACCTCAGTCTCTCCTTCTGTCTCCCAGATCACTGTAGCGTTTTTCAGGCGGAAATAATGGCAATAAAGGAAGTCTTATCCTGGCTAAAAGAAAACGTGATATCCGCATCTTCTCGGATAGTCAGGCTGCAATTAAGTGCCTGGAATCAGCCTCTATTAACTCTACTACAGCCCTAGACTGTCGCACGTCTCTCAGAAAGATGGCGGAGCAGTTCAACATTCATCTCTGCTGGGTGCCGGGGCACAGAGACATTCCAGGTAACTGTAAGGCTGACGAACTTGCCAAGCTCGGAACAACACTACCTATCGTACCAAGCAAATGTACCTTAGGTATTCCAATCGCTACGTGTAAACTTATGATAAAGCTGGATGCCATCCAAAGAACAAACCTTAGGTGGACATGTGGCACGACATGTCTAGCGACAAAAGAGATCTGGCCAAAGTTGGATCTCAAACGTTCTAAGAATTTGATCTCTCTTGACAGGAGGCATATCGGCGCCACAATAGGTGTCACTACGGGACACTGCCTTATAGGTAGGCATGCAACAAGGCTTGGCGTACTCTCAAACGATTTTTGTAGAAGCTGTTTGGACGAAGAGGAGGAGGAAACCATTCAGCACTTCCTCTGCACCTGTCCGGCACTCTCCCGAAAACGGAAACTCCATTTGGGAGCCTCCTACTACAATGATCTAAACGATCTAACAAACATAGACATTCGTAGTCTCCTTTGCTTCAACAGAAGCTTAAACTGGTTCAACGAGTAGGACGAAATTTTTAATAGATTCATGTGGTATCACAAGGGACCTAATTGGTCTAAGTGTGTCGGCCTTTTGCCGGCAGCCACTTCAACCTAACCTAACCTAACACATTTCCGAAACTATATTCACTATATTTTAGAATTTATTTAAACATTTAGAGGAACAACACAAATCGTTCCATATAAAACACATGTAAATGCCAAATGTCAAAATGCTCATACCGCTGCTATGAAGTAGATGCGAACAAATCAAAACTGAAAACATCAATGCGCTATCTTGTCTTGTTGTATCATGTACGCAATATATACACATAAATACTGTATGAAGTGAAAAGTGCACGTAACTCAAGTCTTCAAGTTTTACGATAGATGGCGATGCGCATCGAAATTTCAAAATCACTTTATACATATTTTAAAATTTATATCAGCTTTAGACTTGAAATTTTGTAATTACATATGTACATAAAAGTTTACAAACTATTAAAAACCATTTCTTGAAAAATTAAGTAAACAAACAACTTACCTTTTCGTTGGGTCAATATTACTGAGGTCAAGTTGGTCCGAATTTATAGAAAAGGCCACGCGATAAGCTCTTCCATCTTCCAACAAAATCCCAATGTGAGACGGTCCAATCACGAGTTCCTTGACTTGGGTTTTTAAAGAATCAAAAACTTCAGGGTTAGTATATCCAAGTTTGCTTATTTTGTCCGATGATTCACGCAATCTGCAAGCACAGAATATGTAGCGTAGTAGTATTTATTTAGTAAAGATTACTATTACAATAATTCATATATGTAGTACATACTTAAAATATTTACACATTTGTTTGTTTACATTTACATTTTAAAAGATAAGATTTTGAATGTTTTTTTTTTTGTATGGGCAGTGCCACGCCGATTTCGACTATTCCTCACAGGAACACTCCAGGGCCAATACCTAAGATTATCTGTAATGTTGAGCTCAATTGATTGGGTGGTTTTCGAGATATACGATTTTGAATGTTTTTTTTTTGTATGGGCGGTGCCAAGCCCTTGCCCAATTTTGACCAATCTTCACAGGAGCACTTCAGGGCTAATAACTAAGTTGTTTGTCTGTAAGTTTGAGCTTAATCGATTTGGTGGTCTTCGAGATATAAGATTTTGAATTTTTTTCCCTTTGGCGGCGTGGCACCGCCCATACAAAAAAAAACATTAGATATTAGATATTAGATATTAACACAATCTTAGGTATTGCCCCAAAGGCTATCATTGAAATGCATTATTGAAAATTTTGATTTTCTTTTTTAAGACGATTAATCAAACAATATTGGCTTTAATTGGTATTAAAATAAAGCTAATCAGTTATGACATTTTTTACAGAAAAAATTACTTAATTCTGATTGAAACTTTTTATTTTTATTATTTCACTGATTGAAAACGATTTCAATGAACAGCTGATTTCCGTTTCTCTAATTTGGAACCCAATCGTTTTACTGATGTGTTCGATTCTCTTTATATTCACAGCTTTCAATGATCAACTCCAACCTCAAAACCTATACTTGTTTGTTGAAGTCACTGACAGGTACTTCCACTGACAGGAATTTTTCAATGAATGCTATAACCGACTTGTCAAAAAAATTAAACCACCATTCCACTGATTTGTTCCAATGTTGCATTTCAATGATAGCTATAACAGGGTCCTACTCCTAAGTCGGGAAATTGGAAAAATCGAAAATCGGGAACGGCTTGGCCGATTTGGCTTAAATTTTGTTTCAGTTGTTCGTAATTGCCAGAAGGTTTTTACGAAAGAAAATTATGGGAAAACCATCCGGAAAAGTCGGGAAATTGGAAAAATCGAAAATAGATTTTTTGTATGGAATTTTGTGTGCAATTGTTCCGGAATGACTTTTCGAATGGAAAAATAGAAAATTCGTAGTGGGAAAACTCCGGAAAAACGGGAAAAACGAATTTATTTTTTCGATAAAATTTTGCATTTTATCACATGATTTGATGATTTTGGATGATGTAAAGGTGGAAAATTCGTTGATAAGCTTGGAAAATTTCGGATAATTGTGATAAAAGACGTTTGCGTGCGTTTGGGGGGAGAAGTTAACGACAGGGTCTCAAGTTTTGAGTATTATTATACTGTTTCTGGATAGTCGTATATCGCACATACATCCGCAAACGGTACAAGCATTACGATTAATTCAAACTCAATGCAATAATTATCAATTAGATCATTTTTTTTCAGAAAATAAGTTTGCGTGTAAAAAGTGAGTTTATCCAATTGGGGTGCGGTCATTCAAACTCGCTTGATGTACCAGGAACTCCACCGCATAATTTACAGCTGAAGGTGGGATCGATCATAATCATGTTGCGGAATCTGAATCATCCGAAATCGTGCAACGGTACGCAGTTGTCAGTCAAGAAAATGATGCGGCTCTCAGATTGAGGCAACAAGCAATAAGCAACTAAGCAACTGTCAATAAGCAATACGCAACTTTATTTTAGCCTATTCTCACATCGAAGCAACAGTATTGCCTGAAATTTCTAACTAACATGTCATCCGACGACTCCGATGATTCGATTTTCCTAATGTGGTTCCATTTAAGAAAAAAAGACAAAAGAAAAGGAAATATTGGGTGCACCCTGCATTTACTAATTTAAAAAATTATGGTGGAAATATTTGCGCTAAGGAACTCAGAGCATATCCCATATTGTAGCAACCAGCAACATTTTTCGTTCGAGCGATATTGAGTTGCTTTGATGTGAGACCGCTAATTTAATTCTATGTAAAATAACTGTGAGCGATAATATTGCGTGTTTCTTATTGCTAGTTGCTTATTGAAAGTTGCCTCAATGTGAGAGCCGACTAAGGCGAATGATTAGTTTCTGTGTGACTCCAAATTAAGTTTAGTTGTCTAGGGTTAATGTCATTATAAGCCAGTTAAGAGACATTTCTTACGATAATTGGACCGACGGTATAGAAACACTCATTTTTTTATTTTGACGAATGGTATACAGGGTGTACCAGTTAAGAAGTTTAATCCTTTAATCATTTCTAAAGTTCTGCCGAACAAAAAATTGTATGGCCGGGGGGGATATTTTCATTGTATTTCCCGTTATAGCCCATCAAAGTAGGTGACCTCTAATTTCGAGGTGTTACCACTTAAAACGCTATAACTTCTAAACTATTATAGGCACACAAATTGATTTGTACATTTTGAAAAGACAATTTGGTAGCGCATACTAAGCACTTCGGGTACATCTGTGCAGCTACAAAAAAGTTATAACTCCTTAAACTCAAAATTTTGAAATAACACTTCTCAGTACGCATTAGCGCTGACTACGTCAAACAAACATGTGACATTGGGAAGATCCAGAGGCGACGTAAGTTCGGATCTGTATTATAAAGCTTTGTTCGGTATATGATTTATTTTAATGCGAAATGTAGAAATGTTTTGTATTTTAGCACGTTGCGCAATTAAGCATTTGTTGACAAACATTAGTATACGCACAACTAACGGCTATGTTAAATGCTTACGATCCTAAAATGTACTTATAATTTTTTGTTACGAAACTATACTTTGGAAAAAGAATAAACATATTACTGAATCATGTTTTACTCTGCCCAAAGTTAGCTTTTTAAACTATGGTCAGTGTACATAATGGGCGAAATTTTTTGCTTATTCCATATTACCACGGAAGTTTGAAGTCCATGATCTGAAAAATTAGCCAGCGGGACAATTTTGTATTTGAAGTGAAGTTTTTATTTTAGTTAACATTTTATTTGTCGTAATAAGTAATATTTGGTTTAAGTAAAAGTCCTTTAATTCATACTTGTACATTTCACACTTATTGGCACTTGAATAGAACACCATGTACACTCTTTTTACTATTGCTCATATTATGTATATATATACATATCTCCAAAACGGAATGGTAAAATAATGGTTTTTTTTTAAGTTATTTTTGTGTAACTCTTTTTTCTCTGTGACAAACTGGAAGTTCTGGAAAAGAGCTGTTTTATGTTTTTTCCACTTTACTTTACATTTATTTCGCTTAAAGAACGCTCGCCTATTTATTGCCAAATTGGCTAAGAAAATCGAGACGAGCTGACACGTTACATCCATATTTTTAAGTAATGAGTCTATCTATGGATAAAAACATAAAAGACCGCATACACAGTGTATTTATTAATGCGTAAAGGCGACTTATATAAGGAAAAGCGTCAAATTCTCACGACTCTTTGGCAAAAATCAGTGAAAAATATAGTATTTATCAAAGCAAGTGAGAACTATGCGTTGTGTTATTTTGAATGCTAAGCATATAAAAAGACTAAAAATTAAGAAGAAGTCCCCCTTAACACAGTTCGAAAAGCACAACGCCTCCGTTTTTATCGCGCACATGTGACCTGGGGCCTGTAACACAACGTGACAAGTAGTTGTCGGACAAGTGAATTTCGACAACTTGTAAAAAAGTCTGTAACACAAAACGACAAGTTCGTGAACACTTCGACAATTGTCGCGATTAAAGATGACAAGTGGGAAATTATATAATTTCCCTCTTTCTGTAACAGAACACGACAAGTGTCAAGAAACACTTGTAGAACTATGGCTCAATGAGGACAGGTGATTTGAATATTGTCAAAAGCTGACAAGTGCATTTTTAAAGCAATATCCTAATGCTTAACATTTATTTTGTGTAATTAACGTATTAATTCTAATGTTATTTATTTAATAAGTACTTACAATTGCGCGTTTCTTATAATTTTGCCAAAATACGTCCCTTATTATACGTCCAATTCTTATTTTGCGGAACTACGTTTAGGCTTTTTGGCAGGCTGTGTATTTCCTTCTATTTGAACATTTATTTTCCTTTGTTTGGGCATAATACAGAAAGCAACAAAAAGGCTATATTTTCCTCTCTTATTTTAGTTAAAATAGATTTTTTAGTTTTGCCATATTCTCCTGTTAAACACTTGTCGAAAAACGCCGACAAGTCGGGGAAATTTAATTCTTTTGACAAGTGCAACAGTTTACGTTCTGTTCAGTGGCATTGTGTGGCCTTCTCAGATAAAAAAATGTAATTTGAAAATCCCCGTTTGCTATATAGCTACTATTTACATAACCTTCGCAAAGAAACTCATCATTTGGATCGGCTACGTAACAGAGTTGAAGGTGTGATTACGTGGGGACAGTTTCATATTATTGCATTTCCAAATTACAATTTTTGTCAACCGCAATGAATGTGTTGTCTTACAATGGTATATTGAAAGAGGCCTTTCCATACTTTCATAACCTTTTTAGACCTATGCCTTGGATTTATCAACATGATAATGCGCCAATACATACAGCCCGGGTTGTTAAAAAGTATATAGAGACCCAAAATGTAGAGCTATTAAGCTGACCGGCCTATATTCACTGGATTTGAATATCATCGAAAATATGTATATGAAAATGGTTGATTCGTGATCGAGATAACAATAATCGACTACATCTAAACTAACCCAAGCCATCAAATTAGCTTAGAGCTCGATTTTGCAAAATTATTATTATTATAATTTTATTATTATGTAATTAATTACAATATTAATTGACAGAATCAATAGCCCTAGCTGCTAGGGCTTTCGGCTAATAGTAAGGAACAATATTAAAGTTTAAATACAGTTTTCAAACTTAATTTCTAAAATTTCGCAAAATTATTTCGCCAATTTGTATGCATCCCTCCAAGTTAGAAATGTGTCATACTTCGGCTACCCATCAACATTTACTCAAAAAGGGCAACCCACCTGTTTGCCAATCATGCAATGTTAACCTAAATATACACCACTTATGCCCAGTTGCACAGTCAGGGTTTAAACTGAAGTTTAACAAAACCTGACCGAGAGTTTAAACTTTTGGTTTAACTGGTTCAGTTTCACAGTACAAAATAATCTGCCAGTTAACTACGCAGTTGTGGAAGCGCAGAACAATTTCCCTTAAGGGGATATTTTTCTACCATTACGTTTGGTATTAACGAAGTGAATTGGTTTATTTTCGACAGATGTTTGAACTGTCATCTACTTTCACCAATTAATTATTGCAGTAATTATTATTTCTTTTTTTTTCAATAATAATATCTAGTTGTTGAAATGTAGTGGGCATTCAGACGGATGCGATCCAGGGAACTGCTCATTGCAACTCGCTGGGGTTTTACCACGTCCAATCACCCGTCGCCAGTAAAATATTGAAAGGATTTTATGAGCCTCTAATTAGAGTCATTGTCTGGCAATAGGTAGGCGCAAAGTTTTTTGCTGGTGTTTCTACGAAAATCTGCGCTATCTTGTTCTGGTTTTACTTTTTTTTAAACAAAAATGTAGGTAATCTAGATCTGTATACAAAAATGGAATGAACTCCGAAACATTTGAGCTGAACAGGCATTGTCCCGAGAAGTGTGTTCAAAATCGGAGAAACAAATTGCATTGTAAAAAGAAAAGAGTGGGTAGTGTCTTGTTTCAGCCAAAACAAAATGTGAAAGGTTTGAGTATGTATTTTGTTCGCGAAGAATCTAAAGAAATCACTAGTAGCATTACAAAAAAAATAATCGTCATTTCCACACACGAAAATAAATAATTTGTATTGAAAAAAACCTCAATACAATTTACGCTTGTCTATACATTATGTTTGGGCTAAGATCTACCTGTTGTTCATTTGAAAAAAGGCGTTTTCATTGAAAAGTACATTATATTGGTTGAAAATCTATTGAAATTTTCTGATGATATTTTTTAACAGTGGGTTTACTACCGCAGTAATGCTGAAACTAATCATAGCTCTACTTTTCAAAAAGTGCAACACCCAAACAATTTATCATTTCTATTCTCTCTCTCTCTATCTCTCTGTATGAAATAGCAGCTGTCAAAATAAACCTCAAAATGCGAAACGAAAGTTTAAACGGCAGAATGCAGGCGTTTAACTTAAACCGAGAGTTGAACTCCACTTTGGGTTTAAACGAACACAGTGAAACCGAAAATTTGTTGAACGAAGGTTTAAACCAACACGAGAGTTTAAACTCTGACTGTGCAACTGGGCATTATTAGAACAATGCATAATAGTTCAAATAAGTTTAAAAACACTTCCATATATGAATTGCTAAAAGTAACAAATCATGAAAATATCAACCTAATTAACGAATTTTTAGAATCTGAAGACAATACAATAGATTAGCTCTATGTCCTCGCAACTATGCTCGTTAATATTAGTACATATTAGCATGTAATTTTATCATTACTTGTTAATAAAACATAATAATAATAATAATAATAATAATAGAAATGAGTGCATTTTAGAGCAGCCTCAGAACAAAATTTTAAAAAAAATTTTAAATCCAATTAACTCCAAGTTTAAACGGCAGAATGCAGGCGTTTAACTTAAACCGAGAGTTGAGCTCCACTTTGGGTTTAAACGAACACAGTGAAACCGAAAATTTGTTGAACGAAGGTTTAAACCAACACGAGAGTTTAAACTCTGACTGTGCAACTGGGCATTATTAGAACAATGCACAATAGTTCAAATAAGTTTAAAAACACTTCCATATATGAATTGCTAAAAGTAACAAATCATGAAAATATCAACCTAATTAACGAATTTTTAGAATCTGAAGACAATACAATAGATTAGCTCTATGTCCTCGCAACTATGCTCGTTAATATTAGTACATATTAGCATGTAATTTTATTATTACTTGTTAATAAAACATAATAATAATAATAATAATAGAAATGAGTGCATTTTAGAGCAGCCTCAGAACAAAATTTAAAAAAAAATTTTAAATCCAAAATACTCCAATTACCTTCAATTTAAGTAATCAGGCCTATTCGGCAAAATCTTTTATCCATTTTTCCTGTTATTCTGTTATGAGTTTCCATACAAAAGTTCGAACTGTCAAAAAATCTTTTATGATCTCCAGGTTTGTGGTGTTCTGCGTGTAAAAATCTTCTATGAAATCTGTTATAAATCATAACAGAATAAAAGACAGAATTTTGTGTCTTTTATCACAAAAGATTTTTATTAATTAGAAAGTTTTAGATTGAAATGGATATCTATATAATTTTTCTTTGACGAAATGATTACAACAGAAGACAAATGTAATAAATCTGTATAAACAAGTGGGTATGTAGGTAATTGAAAATAGTTTAGAAATTTATATTTTTGGTTTAGACGAAGACACCGATCACTTTTGCTGGAACTAATGCTGGGTTTCCACTTGTCGATTTGAAATTGACAATTGACGTATTTTTATGCCAATTAAAAAATTGGCAAGTGGAAATAGCGAAAAATTGCTTGTCAATGAATTGACTAGCAGCGTTTGTCAATAACTGACAAAGAAACCACTGGACAAGTGGAAATAGCTGAATTGTCAAACAAAATGTCACTTTGTCTATAATTGACAGAGAAAATGTATTTGGCATCGAGTTCATAAGTTGGTCAATCAACTGACAAACGATTTTTTATCATTTTTTTCGGCATTAAGACTGAGACCAGTAAGGTCTTAATTACGGTATACTGGAAAACGAATTTGAATGATAGCTTTGAGGGCTGACGCTTGTAGTATTCTGTTACCTCAGTAAGCAGGAGTGAAATCCTGTTGAAATGGCTTCCAGGCTAATGCTGCAAGCGCCCCCGTCCCGTTAAAACCCTGGCAGGCCTCAGAAAACGCTCAATATTTCGTCGCCATTAAGTTGGTGGTGTAGGTACAGATGTAACATTCCTGTTTAACACCGATCTGGCCTTGGCAAAAGAGGCCATAAGGGCTTGCGTCAACCCTCGCATGGCCTCACTGCTTGCATAGATAACCATGGGATCAAAAGGTGACTACACACTCGAATATTGATAACGGCTCTGAGTAGGGACCCAACAAACATGATTACATCAACAAATATTAATTCCAATGGAGTGGTACAACCGACACACGTGACTTCGGAACCACAACCATCCACCCAGCTGTCTGTCTTCCAAAAACTGGGAGAACAGATTAAAATTTTGGTGGAAATGGTAGATGACGGTAAGAGGCGTTCCATTCACCAGCCAATGAGAGATGTCATTGAACGTATCAAGGCGTTCTACGAGCTCTCTGCAATTGAGATACACGACGATAAAGCCAAAGAGGTCATACGAAAAAACAACGCCTCGCAAACATCACCATGGCTAAAAACAGTAGTCCCGGACTCAAAAAGAAGACCGGAACCCAACGGCGAAACCCCGAGTTCAAGGCGCCGACAGAAAACACCATCGGCTACTAGGAACAAGGCAGCACGGAGCAAAGTGGATAGCCAAAATAAGGGCAAAGCTGAAAAAAGTGCTAAATCTATACCCCCGAAGGCTGACAAAACCGCGAAGGTCGGCCAAGCAGTGAGCGATGGCAACAACGCTTGGTCAAAAGTCCTTAATAAAAAAAGAAGCTTAAGAAACCAAGGACTATAAAGGAGAATACACGACCTGATGCAATTGTGATAGCAGCCAAGGGAGAGCTCTCATATGCCCACATACTATCGCAAGTTAAAGCCGACCCTTAACTTACTACCTTCGGGGAATCCGTAACAAGGACTAGGCAAACGCAAAAAGGCGACCTGCTGTTCCAGCTGAAGGAGTCAGGTGAAAAAAACCGAGCAACTCAAGGGAATGCTCGGAGAAACTCTCGGCACTAATGCGGAAGTCCGGACGCTGACACACCGAACTACGACAGAAATCAAAAACATCGACGAGGTCACCACCAAGAGCGATATCTGCGAGGCCATTAAATCACAGTTCCAGCTGAAAGAGGTATGCGAAGCGAACATATCGAGCTTAAGGAAGGCCTACGGAGGCACGCAAATCGCGACGGTCGGGTTGCCGGTGGAAAGCGCAAACAAAATGCTAAAATCGCGCAGAATTAAGATTGGTTGGGTGAACTGTCGCATTCGCGTGCAGATAGCGCAAACAACGTGCTTTAGGTGCTTAGAATTCGGGCACACGTCGCGCCACTGCAAGAGCGATCATGATCGATCCAGTGTAGAAGATGCGGGGAACATTGCCAAAACCTGCACCAAGAAACCGCTATGCTTCTGGTGTAAAGAGGACAAACCTGAGAACGCAGGACACGTGGCTGGTAGTGGGCAATGCTCGGTATTCAAGAAGGCCCTAACCAATAAAGTATGCGGCCGCACAGGATTTGCTGGCACAAACGACAAGGGCACAGAGAGTAGATATTGCCCTAATTAGCGAGCACTACAAATCTCTGGATGGTTGTAGCTGGACAGAAGACAGATCAAAGACTGCAGCGATATGGACCTGTGGAAATCACGCTATACAAAAAATGGGTGGGGCGGTGGACTACTTCGCAGCCGCTAGGATAAATGGCATCTACTTCTACAGTTGCTACGCACCCCCAATCTTACACAAGGGGAATATGTGAAGCTCCTGGACGACATTGTAGCGGACGCGCGAGGAAAACACCCAATAATTATTGCTGGTTATTTCAACGCATGGGCTACAGAATGGGGCAGCAGGACCACAAATGCAAGGGGACGAGCTCTCCTTAAAGCATTCGCAATACTGAACGTACGTTTGGCGAACAACGGTGCAAAAAACACATTCCGAAAAGCGGGCAAGTGGTCTATCATAGATATCACCTTTATGAGTAACTCACTCCTGCGCAAAACGAAATGGCGAGTTAGCGAAGAATATACGCACAGCGACCACCAGGCGATCATATTTGTCATGAACAAGGATAAGCCCAGGCAGCGCCCCAAGCTAACAGGGCCAAAGTGAAAAGACACGTACTTCGACAAAGATGCGTTTGAAGAGATGATTAACACTGATTATACATTCAGCAGCGAAGAAGCGAAGAAGCGGAGACCTTGGCCCAACAACTGATGCAGCAAATTACCACAGCGTGCGATGCAGCAATGCCTAGAAGATCAACTATTAAAAGGGGTGGAACTTGTTACTGGTGGAACGACGAAATCAGAACGCTTAGAGCAATGTGTCTTAAGGCCCGACGCAGTTCCCAGCGATCCAGGGGAAGGCCAGAATTCCAGGAACGATTAGCTACCTTTAGGCTAGCAAGATGGGATCTTGAAAAGGCCATTAAGGACAGCAAGGTGAGATGTTTTAAGAAACTATGTGACGGAGCAGACCTAAACCCCTGGGGGATGGCTTACAGGATTGTGACACAAAAGCTGAAGGGTAGTAAGTCTCAACAAATATCCTGCCCGGCAATGCTGAGGAAAATAGTAGAGCACGTATTCCCACATAGGCCGTCTACTTCGATGACCATCATAAGGGAGATTAGCCGAGAACGCATCCCTGCAATCACCACGAAGGAACTAAGTGACGCATGCAGGAACGTAGGCGACAACAAAGCGCCCGGACCTGATGGCATCCCTAATATGGTACTCAAAGCAGCTGTTCGAAAAAGACCAGACCTTTTAATTGCAACGATGCAAAAGTGCTTGGTTTTTTCCTAGACCATGCAAACTTTAACACCTGGTTTTGTTACCAAAAGCAATACTGGGAAAAAGATGGATAGGGGGGACAAAGAAATACTGCGCGGTTGTGACGCTGGACGTTAAAAATGCCTTTAACTCGGCGAACTGTTCATGCATTAGGAGGTCGCTGGCCAAAATGGAAGCGCCGGTGTACCTGCCCCACAAATGCAAGCAGCTCTTTCCCGAATGCTGCCAAACATCGGTGGACCTGGAGATATCAGAAGGATTCTACTATCCAGAGTGGTCAGCTCAGCGACTTCAACAGGGGGCTCTAAAAACAAACGAGACAAGGAGAAAGGTCTCGTCAGCATACAGGCTCTGCAAACCGCCAACCGGCAAGAGGTCCCTAATAGAAAGGTCAAAGTAGAAGAGAGGGAAACATCGATGGCACTATGGCAAGCCAGGTGGGATAAAACGGCAAAAGGCAGATGGACCCACAAACTGATCCCCACCATCGAGGTCTGGGCAAAAAGAACAAACGGAGACTGCAACTACCACCTTACGCAGTTCTTATCAGGGCACGGCGGCTATCGGAAATACCTTCACAGATTTGGTCACGATAGCTCGCCTTTCTGTCCCGAATGCCCAGACGAAGAAGAAGATACGGAGCACGCAATGTTCCATTGTAGGCGCTTTGCAGGGGGAAGAGCGAACTTACCAAACCCCCAAAGTCTAATAAGCCATATGTTAAGGTATATATATATAGATATTTATTTCAAGTTTCTAGCGACACTACATTTTTACGGATACGGTTTATATCAGGCATCAATAGGAAACAAACAAAGAACCCGCTAAACAGATTTCGCAAAATCAGGGCAATAACCACGGGGCATTGGCCAATTGAAGACCATGCGGCCAAACTATGTATCCCATACAACCCTCACTGCCGCAGTTTCAGCCTGCATTTTAATATGTTTTTTGCACAAATTTGATCAGGTTCCTAACGACTATGTATTTATAAAAAAAACACTCTTTCGAAGTTCCATAACAGAATTTCATAAAAGTTCGAAACCCCGAATACGATTTATAAAAGATCTTTTATGGTCGAAATCTTTTTTGATTCATAACAGAAAATTTATAACAGAATAAAAGATTTTGCCGAATAGGCCTAAATGTTTGCGTTAAAAGGAAGCAGAACACTCTAAAATGTTTTTTTTTTTTTTTTTCGTTTAAGTGTTCTATTCAAGTGGTGCAAAATTAGCCGGTTTTTAGTTAATAATTTTTTGTTAATACTTCAAGCTTTAGTTTTAAATCTTTCTTTTGGTCAAATCACAACAATTAAATGAACATTAATTAAAAAAAAAAAAATACTCGAATGCTTGGTTTGGGACCAGTAGAAAACCGACATACAGGGTGTAATATTCAAGTGGCGCGGAATGTATGTAAATTTTTCAAAGCAAATGCTTACAATGTATTTTTTTTTTCCCGTAAGGTACATGTTTAAAGAAGTAACAAGTAAAAGTGTTATCATCGGCCTGGCCGATGCTTTGATACCCTCCACTGTATGTACTGTGCAGGTACACGCATGTGTCTAATAGTGGTTTTGTATGGGAGGTACCAGAACTACTTGACCGACATAGAGAATTTTTAGTATCAACCCGACAACGGTAAAAACTAGAGATGTAACGGATATCCGGTTAGTATCCGATATCCGGCCTATCCGGCTCCTTTTCTGATATCCGGCAAATTGCCGGATAGACTCTTGGTATCCGGCTAGTTGCCGGATAGTCCTTTTAGTAGAAAAATACAACAAAAGGCGTTCGCAAAACTGTTCGGATCACGCTCACTGAATTTCCGAGACTACGTTTTACCAGTAAATTTGTTCACTGCACATTTCAGTTCATTCATCTGCCGCACATCCAGTTAACACCGCGTTCTCACGAGCAACTTTTCATAGTCTGTCATCTGTCATTTTTCATAGCATGCTAATGGCCATTCTAATATGGAAATCTGATCGTGGAGATGCCGGGTAACGGCATGTCCGAGTTGTTTTTTGCAGAAGGTAACAGAAGGTAACAGAACTACTTAACCGACATGGACCATTTTTAACACCAACCTGGCGACCGTAAAAATAAGACCTCTCGCAAAAGTCTAAGTCGATTCGTTTGGACTCTACCGTGATTTCAGCAGACAGAGAGACAGACGGACAGACGAACATGACTAAATCGATTCAGAATATTATATACTTCAGGGGTTCCCAATCTTTTCCATACTGCGACTCCCTATACAAGTTATATTTTTGCGACGCCCTTCTAAAAACACTCAACGGAACAAAGCACAGATATGTGAATAGAAGCTGAGCTTACTGAAGATTCACTAAAGCTGTTTTCAATATTATAAGTATGGGTCGACGTTGAAATGGAATAAACCAAGCTGTGTGCGAGGTATTAACGAAATACTTTTTTTAAAGGTCCATGCATGCCATTACATATTGGTATGGAATATAATATCATGTGCAAATGTTCGCCGCAGCCTCTCACGTTTTCACGGATCCGAGTGGTCCAATCCGACGCATAGATCCGGTTAAATTTGAGCGATGGCATTAATTATGTTGGGTTTAAGGACATCCGTCGGTTGCGGTTTATTCGCATTGAGCTGAGATTTCAGGCAACCCCACAAAAAAAATCTAACGGGGTTAAACAGCACAATCTTGGTGGCCAATTCACGTCACCTCTGCTAGAGATAACCATAGGTTAGGTACCCTCAAATCGTTCATGCGTTCATCGTGGCGTCTGCTGTGTTACACGTATCCACGTCTTTCTGGAATCACATGTCATATACCCCAATATCGTTCAATTTGAGGCTTAGTATCGTTCTGTAGCGCTCACCGTTGATGGTAATAGCCTTAGCAACGTCATAGTCAAGAAAAAGTACGGAGCAATGAATGCTTTTTATTGATGCATTGCCATCTCAGTTGGGTTGGCGTCATCCCATATACGGCAATTTGGCTTCTTAACATAGCAATTCATCCAAAAATTCGCCTTGTCGCTAAAGATGATTTTATTATGGTCATTATCATTAACTTTGAGCTCCTGGGTCAGTTGGATCTTGAACAGATATAGGCCCAAGTCCCGACGCAAAATTCGCCAAGTTGAAGTCTTAAAATGCCGCTGAGATGTTGTTTAGTTAAACACCGCGTAAGAATTTACGCAACCTCTACGCTACTTTGCTGAAATTGTTATTTATAAAAATTTCCACTGTTGATTTACTAAACAGGGTTGATGTCCAGATAAGGAGAAAACTATTAAAGTACAGTCAAAATCGGTTATAACGACCTTTAAGGGACTGACGGATTTGGTCGTTATAAGCGATAGGTCGCTGTAACCGATATCAAGGTGCATACATAAATTAATCTGTTTTAAATTTTTTATTTATTTTTATAGTTTTTATTTGTACCAGACAGATATATGTACATACATACGAGATAACTTTATGCAAACCGAATAAAATCAAAACTCTTCGACCACTCGTCACACAGAAAAATTTGCACTAATTAATTTCCCCACCTACTATTGAACAAACTCAAAACCAATACTAAGCGCAAAAATAAAGAATAATAATATCTCAACAAACGGTGAGCTGTAACATGTCTAGACAGATACATCGCATGTACAGACCCATAAATAGTTTACCGTTTCAGAAAAAATGCAGTCGCACAAACAGCTGCGTCGATCTTAGTCGTTATAACCAATATTTTATTTCAAAACAAGGAAAAAATCGGTCGTTGTAAGCGATATGTCGCAATAAGCGATGTCGTTATAAACGATTTGTTATTCAATGGGTTTATAATGGAGCTCAGCCGGGACCTAAGAATTTGGTCGTTATAACCGATACGTCGTTATAACCGATGTCGTTGTAAGCAATTTTGACTGTAAATAAAGAAAACTAGAACGAAAACCGACATCAGCTCTTTTCTGATAGATTTTTTGTGAAAATTAAATATATTTTAAAGCAAATTTCGCTTAGAGAATCCGTGCCTGTAACTGCAAGTAACTCAGCGCTATGTTGTTAATTCTAGCCTTATGAAAGTGAAAAAGAAGAAAACAAATACATAGGTATCATTATACGTATACCGGATGACCATTTATTCGGTATTTTGTGTAGAAGAATATAGCAAACTACTTGTTGATGTTATACTTAGCTTAGAAATATTCTAAGTTAGCTTTTGTATTGATTTAATATTTTCATTCGTTTCATTTATTCATTCTGGAAATACATTTCATAAACTTTACATCAAACTTCCTTTCCTTTATTACTGCAAGAGGTTATTGGCCCAGTACAATATGGAGTTTCTGAAATCGTCGTTTGTTAAACTTAATTCAGAAAATTACCATTTGTGGAAATATATGTTGGAACTTATATTAAAAAAGGAAGGAGCTTGGAGATGTATTATAGATCCAGTCCCGGAAGTTCCAGATGCAGCCTGGAAGATATTTGACAATGATGCAACCGTCATTGTCGGATTATCTGTGGAGGACAGTCAACTTTTACTCATTAAGAAGTCGAAGTCGGCGCGTGAGGCTTGGGAAATATTACGACATCATCATGAGAAAAATACTCTAGGTAGCAGCATACGTCTTATGAGAAAAATATGCGGAATGAAGTTCTCCATGGATTCCAATATGTCTGAGCATATTATGGAGATGAAAATTCATTTCGAAAAGTTGGAGGCTTTAGGTGAGCAATTTTCTGAGCGTTGGTTAGTCGCTATGTTGCTCAGTAGTCTTCCCCCTTCATTTGATACATTGGTAACTGCACTAGAAGCTCGCAAACTGGAGGAATTGACGCTTAGGGTTGTCGAAACCAGTTTGATCGATGAACATCAGCGCCAGACGGGTTCATGCTCATCAAATGCTATATTAAAATCATTTGATCGAAGAGAACAACGCAACGATAAGAAATGTCACTACTGCAAAATCAAAGGACACATTAAAAGAGACTGTTGGCAGTTGAAGAAATTGAAGAGCCAAAATCAAGCAAACGAAACACAGGGGTTTAATGAAGACCGTAATACGTTTTGTTTTTCAATGGCTAATGACAATAACATTTGGGTTGTTGATTCTGGTGCAACTTGCCACATAAGCACAAGAAAATCAGATTTTATTGAAATGGATACATCAATTCGGGAAAAGGTAACAGTTGCAAACGAGAGACTGTTGTTTCTAGTGGAAAGGGAACTTGTTGTATTAAAGTAATTAATAGCAATGTTGAGAAGGCTACTATTAATGTCCAGGATGTACTGTTCATACCTTCATTTCATGGAAACTTATTGTCTGTTAGACGAATTTTAAAAATGGGTTTCAAATTGTTGTTTGCGAACTCAATGTGCAGCATCCAAACGGAGACAGGAAAAGAAATTGGAGTCGCTGATATATCTTTTGGCTTGTTTCGTTTACGGCAACAGTTGGAACAAAAAGCTTTGGCTGTCGAATGCAGGTTACAGAATTGTCAGCACTATTGGCACAAACTGTTTGGACATCGAGACATTGATGCTGTTAAGACCATGCAAAAAGGAAAAACGGTAAGCGATTTTTGTATTACTGATTGTGGGGTTAAGAAAAATTGTGAGATATGCATTCAATGTAAAATGACGAGAACAACTTTTAACAAAAAGTCTTTTACAAAATCAAAACGTGTACTGGATTTGATACATACTGACGTCTGTGGTCCAATGCAGACAATTACACCAGGAAGAAAGCGATATTTTCTAACTTTTACTGACGATTATAGCCGATATACCGTAGTATATCTTCTACATGACAAAGAAGAAGTATTTGAAAAATTAAGAAACTATTTGGAGTTAGTCAAAAATAAATTCTTAAAATATCCAAGTATCATTCGGTCAGATAACGGTGGGGAATACACTTCTCAAAATATTAAAAATTATCTTGATAGTAGAGGAATTCAGCAGCAGTTTACAGTACCATATTCTCCGCAGCAGAACGGTGTAGCTGAGAGGAAGAATAGGTCCCTAGTCGAAATGGCCCGTTGCTTGCTAGCTGAATCAAAATTGCCAAATGAGTTTTGGGGAGAAGCGCTAATGACATCTAATTATTTATAGAATTGATTAGTTTCTAGTTCTATTCCATCCACTCCTTTTGAACTATGGGAATGTAGGAAGCCTAATATCCGGCATTTACGAATTTTTGGCTCGAAGGTTTATTCGTTGATTCCCAAAGAAAAGCGCCGTAAGCTAGATTCTAAATCTGAAGTTTTAACTTTTGTGGGCTATGATGAAAATTCAAAAGGATATCGTTTGGTTAATTTGAATACTAAAAGAATTACAATTAGTAGAGATGTTAAATTTGTAAATGATGATGAAATTGAGAATAACGTTTCAACAGATGTTCAAAATGATTTGAAAGTACCCATTAAAATTGTTTTCGATAAGAAACGTTCAGATGTTCAGAATCCAAATTGTGATGACACCATAGACGAACCAGCTCAGGAAATAACTTTTGAAGATAATGACAATTCGTTTCAAAGTTTAAATGATTCTAGTGAGCATAATAGTTCAGTCGATTTAAATGAAACTCAAATTCCAACAGAAGAACCAATTGATACTTCAGTTCGTAGGTCAACAAGATGCACAAAGGGCATACCACCACGTCGATTAAGCTATAAGACTACAACTGTTGCATCAGTCTTGATAGAACCTAAAACATACAATGAAGCAATCAAGTCGGATCAGTGTAATGAATGGGTTAAAGCCATGAAAGAAGAGATTACCGCATTGAGAGAAAATAATACATGGAATTTAGTTCATCCACCAGCAAATGTGAATATAGTCGACAGCAAATGGACTTATAAAATAAAGCGTGATGTTGACGGAAAGGTTCAGCGATACAAAGCCCGTTTAGTAGCACGAGGCTTTAGTCAAAAATACAGATATGACTATGATAAGGTATTCGCTCCAGTTGTTCGTCAAACTACGTTTCGAACAATACTTTCAATAGCAGGTGCTAAGGGTATGAATGTCGTTCATATGGACATTAAATCTGCATTTCTAAATGCTGATCTAGATGAAATAATTTACATGAAACAACCACCTTGTTTTGAGGAAGGAAATTCCAAGTTAGTTTGCAGATTAAATAAAAGCTTATACGGTCTAAAACAAGCTGCCCATGTTTGGAATAAAGTTTTGCATAAAGTTTTCGTGGGTGGAGGATTTGTTCAAAGCGTAGCTGACCCTTGTCTCTACACAAAATACACCATCGAGGAAGGGATTGTATATGTTTTAGTCTACGTTGATGACATTTTGGTAGCCAGCGTCAACAAATCTAATATCAATGAAGTTGAAAATTTGCTTAGACAAAAATTTGATGTGAACAATCTTGGTGACATTCATCAATATCTTGGACTTGAAGTTTTTAAGGATACAAATTCAGATTTTTATATTCGGCAAAAGCAATACATAGAAAATTTAATAAACGAGTTTGGATTAGAAAATTCGAAAGTTTTGAAATATCCTCTCGATCTAGGTTATGGAAAGTCTTTCTCCGAAAATTTATTAAAGAATACAAATTATCAGCGTTTAATAGGATCACTATTATATTTAAGTGTTAATTCAAGACCCGATATTGCAGCAAGTGTTTCTATTTTAGCAAGAAAAGTCAGCAGCCCTAATCAAGAAGACTGGACAGAAATTAAACGTGTGCTCAAATATTTGAAAGGAACTACCGATTATTATTTACGATTGAGTGATAAGCTCAAACGAAAACAGCTTGTTTGATTGGCTATGCGGATGCAAACTGGGCTGAAGACAGAATGGACAGAAAATCGAATTCAGGTTATATTTTCCAAATTAATGGTGGCACTATTAGCTGGACTTGCAAGAAGCAATCATGCGTTTCCTTATCATCAACAGAGGCAGAATTTATTGCATTGTCAGAAGCATGTAAAGAAGCGATATGGATTCGTCAGTTGTTGAGTGATATGAAAATAAATCAAATTAGTCCAACTATTATTTACGAAGATAACCAAAGCTGCTTACGTTTAATTAAAGAACAGAAGCTAAGTAACAGAACAAAGCACATCGATACCCGAGTACATTTCGTAAAGGAACATGTAGATCAAGAACACATTACATGTACATATATATTGCCCGAGTGAAGAAAAGCTAGCAGATATGCTTACTAAACCACTTTGTCCCTCGAAGCTCGAAAAGCTAAGAACAAAAGCAGGAATACAATCCGTTTGAGGAAGGGTGTTGAAGAATATAGCAAACTACTTGTTGATGTTATACTTAGCTTAGAAATATTCTAAGTTAGCTTTTGTATTGATTTAATATTTTCATTCGTTTCATTTATTCATTCTGGAAATACATTTCATAAACTTTAAATCAAACTTCCTTTCCTTTATTACTGCAAGATTTTGTAAACAATTATTCCATGGCAAACACACAAAACTAGATTATTTCATCGAATTTTGAATTACGTTCGAGGAACACCAATAAATTAGAGCTGAAATGAAAGCTTCTAAAGGATATGCGTATCAAAACAAAATGAATATCATAATCAGCACGAATGAAACAAATTGCTGCAATCAGCCCTATTGTGGAATTCGCCGGGGGAAATTATTCGATTCCATCCCGAAAATGACATTTTCAAAAAAAAAAAAAAAAAAAAACAATTTACGCAAGCTCTACGCAGCCTCTAAACGCAAATTTGTGTGTTTAAAGTTACGCGGCCCTTGAAACTACGTTGCTTAAATTCGAAAAATTTTTATAAATAACGTTTTCCTGCGTAAGGACATTTTAGAGGGTGCGTAAAGTTAAGCAGGCTCTACGACAGGTTTATAAATACGGCTGAAAGTGAATATACCTTCCTGGGGAGGGTATAAAAATCCAAGACGGAACACCAACTATAAATAATAATAGGGTACCTATATAAAGATAGATATTATTTTACCAGTCTTTGTATTGACTAAGCCATTTTTATATAAAAATACGAACAAAAATGAATTCTCCCTCAATTTACAAAAATGAAGTAATCACCCCTATCATGGAATCCGCCGGGGGGAACCATTCACGGAAAAGAATATTTTGGTATCGTCGCATCCGCAAAGTGAACAGTTCCCCGAGTGGGTACTGTGAATAAGTTTCACTGCATTGTTAAAAACGTTCAAATCGAATTTTTCCCGATCGGGGAACTGTTCTCTTTGCGGATGCGACGATACCAAAATATTCTTTTCCGTGAATGATTCCCCCCGGCGGATTCCATGATAGGGGTGAATAATAGGGCGACAAATTGAAAGGCGGTATATTTTACGGAACGAATTTTCAGTGCATGACAATTTTCATTGTGGGGCAAAAGCCTCATAGCGAGACAGTCCATGATGACCATGGTACATACATCATTACTAAACATGGTGCAGATTACGAAAACGATAACCAGCAAAATAATAGCATTCCCGAATGTAACAGATTCATAACAAGCTTAATTTCATAAATAAACTATTAAAGCAATAATATATGTACATAATACTACATTACGACTTTATGAATAAACCTAATCCGCCAATAATGGACCTATTATAAGACATCGATATAAAATTCTAAGTGACACATCCATAAATAAATACCTTTCCACAAATTGTTCATCAGTCCCAGGTAACGGGTGTAATACAAATTGAATACCCGTCATAGCTCCCACAATTAAATTATTTACGTACTTCAATTTACAACTTGAGGTTTTCTGGATAATTCAATACTCCATTCCACCACAACAAAATCGTAAAATCTGTTGATATAAATGCTAGGAAGTGTATGCAAGGAAAATTAAATAAAAAATTCGATGGGCATGTCCAGCAGACAGCAGCGTTACACATCGCTTAGGCTACGGCAGGAATGAACGCGAGAAGCGAAGCAAAAGGTAAAGACTACTACGCTGCTTTTTCGAAACGGAAAATCCCATACAAAAGTGACAGCACGAAATCATGAACGAAAAATTTCGCTCTTCTTTTCGTTTTGCACTGCAGTGCGCTGCTGCTGCGAAATTATGGCGAAAAGTGGGTAATTGTAATAGATCGCTTGGTACAATTTATTCTCCGGGAGATTAATTGCTTGCGAAAATTTGTCATTTGAAATAAAATGACGCCGAAAGAAATGAAATTTCAAATTTTCACAAGCAATTAATCAGGGGTCAGATCAAGTGAAATAAAAATTATTGAACTATATCGTTTTCACGCATGCTGTCTCTATTATATCTATGGCAATAAACAGAGACTGCTATTGTCGAAACGATGTTGTTCGATCGCTTTCCCTTTACGTGATCTGGCCCCAGGCCTATTCGGCAAAATCTTTTATCCTTTTTTCTGTTAGTCTGTTATAAATTTCCATACAAAAGTTCCAACTGTCAAAAAATCTTTTACGATCTCCAAAATTGGTATTCTGCGTTCAAAAATCGTTTATGAAATCTGTTATAAATCATAACAGAATAAAAGACAGCATTTTCTCTTTTATCATAAAAGATTTTTATTAATCAGTAAGTTTTGGATTGAAATGGATATCTATAAAATTTTTCGTTGCCGAAATGCTTACAAAAGAAAGCAAATGTAATAAAATGTGTATAAACAAGTGTGTATGTGTTGGAATTAAGTAAAACAAAGCGTGTTATAGTTATACTTATTACTTAGATGGCGCTACAGTCCGGGGTGGACCTGGCCCTCAACCAACACGCCTCTGCAGTTAGCACGATCTTTGGCTAACTGCCTTCAGTTGCGCACTCCAAGTTGGTTGAGGTCCCCTTCCACTTGTGCGCGCCACCTAAGGCGAGGTCTTCCTCTACTGCGTTGTCCCTCCGGGATGGAATCGAAGACTCTTCGGGCCCGAGCGTTGGTGTTCATTCGCTCTACATGTCCTAGCCATCTTAATCGACTGATACGTACTTTTCTGAACAGGTCGATGTCGCTGTACAGCTCGTAGAGTTGGCTGTTAAATCTCCTCCTCCAAAGCCCGTCAACGCAAACGAGACCGAAAATCACTCGAAGAATTTTGCGTTCGAAGCAACCAAGGAGATCTTCATCCGCCTTTGACAACGTCCATGATTCTGCGCCATAAAGCAGGACTGGGATGATGAGGGTCTTATATAGAGTCTCCTTGGTGTTTCTCGACAAGGCCTTACTAAACAATTGCCTTCTTAGGCCAAAGCAACAGCGGTTTGCAAGTGTAATTCTTCGCTTGATTTCTGATGTGATGTCATTTTCAGAATTAATAGCGGAGCCGAGGTAGACAAAGTCCCGAACTACCTCAAAGTTATAGCTGTCTAACGTGACGTTCTGTCCGATTCGTCGATGTTGTGTGTCCCTTCTTGTTGACAGCATATATTTTGTTTTGCCCTCATTCACCACCAAACCCATTTTTGCCGCCTCTGTACTGATACTTGCAAATGCACCGGTGACAGCTCGCTGTGTTCTGCCAATGATGTCGATGTCGTCAGCGTATGCAAGTAGTTGCACAGACTTTTGGAAAATTGTGCCCCTGGTGTTGGCTTGCGAGTTTCGCACAATTTTCTCAAGAATGATGTTGAAAAAGTCACATGACAGCGCATCACCTTGTCTAAATCCTTTTTTGACATCAAAGGTCTCGGTGAGACTGTTTCCGACCTTTACGGAGCAGCGAGCGTTCTCCATCGTCATTCTGCACAATCTGACAAGTTTGGCAGGGATGCCAAAACTAGACATGGCTCTGTATAGCTCGTCTCTATCAATGCTGTCATATGCGGCTTTAAAATCGATAAATAGGTGATGAGTATCGATTTGGACTTCTTGGGTTTTCTCCAGGGTCTCCTTTCTTATGGATTGGGCAAACAATGCTGAGGCTCCATTCTTCAGGCATACTTTCCTCTGACCAGATTTTAGAAACGAGTTGGTGTATGCTGCATGTGCTTGCCGGCACTCTTCTTCAAACCAGGGGTTTCGCGGTGGTGGTCGGGTGAAACCTAGCACATCAGTTGCGGCTTTTCTGATTGCTTCTTGGCATCGATGCCACTGGTCTTCAGCACTTGATGCTGGCTGCACAGGACTTCTCGAGAGGTTGAGGGAGACGCGATCGGCAAAAGTTCTGGCGGTTTGTTGCTTTGTAACCGTCCAACGTTGAATCTCCTCACAGTATTTCCTCGTTGTTGTGGTGTCTGGGATATCCGCATACGTACCTTGGCTTCAACAAGGTAGTAATCCGAATCTTTGTTGGCCGCTCGGAAAGTTCGGATATATAGAATACTGGGAGTGCCTTGCCTTGGGTTCATCCGCCACCATCTCTATTTCAGCACCCTGACTAGTGCTGAAAATCCTTACAGACCTTTGCTCCAAATATGTCGGAGAAGCTCACGCAAGGTATCTGCCATCTCGACTGTTGACAACATCGTTGATTCAATCTTGTGTATTCATCCGCTGTATGTCCTCTTTCTGAGGGGCTCATGTAAGACCTCTGAGACTCGTTCAGTCAGTCATTCTGACAAAGCATTATAGTGTTGCTATTTTCTTCATGTTCAACACTCGCGCTTATAAGTTTAGCGAGCCCGGTTGAGCGAGAACAGTACCCGGTGGTTACCACGCGGAGGTCAAATAAGCACAATTGATGTGTATGAAAAAGTTGCAACAACTGGGCTCCGCCAAGTTGATGCCAATCTGCGCCTACCCGATTCATACACACCCAACCACCGTGTTATAGTTATATTAATGAATAATTAAATGGCAGACAACTTTACTTGAGAAGCAAAAAAGGTAGATGCCGGAGGAGAAAGAGACAATAAAAAAAGGATAAAAAGAGATGCGAAGTGATTGTACTTTAATGTGATAGGTTTACATCAGAGAGTCAGATTTATATATTTCAACACCTCCACTTAAAGCTGACTTGAAGTTAGTAAGTTCCACCATCTTCGCACACTTTTAATGCTTTTGTTTTGGAACTGTTTTGGTAAGAATATCAGCAGCCATATCCTCGCTTCTTATGTATTCCAAATAAACGTGTCCCAATGTCACCTTCTCCTGTACAAAGTGATGACGAACATCTATATGTTTGATCTCGCATGATAGGCATCCGTATTTGCCACACTCAGGACATTTTTGTTGTCGCAATAAACAACAACCCACGGTGTTCTTTCCAGAAGTCGTCCTTTAATATTGACGTAACCACTCTGCTTTTTGTACAGCCGTCGACAAACTCAGATACTCGGCTTCGGCTGGTATTCGAAAAGATAAAACACTATTCTGTTTACGTTTTCTTTAACAAATCACTTTTACTAGCCGTTTTTTATTATCAGCGTGATCTGATCCGGATCAGATCATGATAATAAAACAAACTGGATCATTGCAAGATTTTATATTTAAGTTGTTGCAACAGTGTTGTTTTTCCCATATAAAATCCAGTACCAATTATGACAAATTTTGTATTGCCACCGCCATATTGCAGCCACACGGTACAATGTGACGTCACAACGCGATGATTTCTCGATTGCACTTGCTCATATTTGAGTTTGACATTTCGCTGTTGTGTTGGGGGTGTTACCATATGAATACAAATCTGCATACATTTTGCACTCTATATTTTTTTGTGGAAAACTATGCTCAAATGTTAGGTTCAAATACGCATCATAATTAACCGTATTGTACTGATAATATTTCCATTTATATTTCTGTGCTATATAGAGAAACAAAACATGTCGAAAGTCGGAGTAGTGACTTATTCGAATTTGAAAAAATGCTAATTGGTTTTATGTGTTGTTAATTTTGTTCCATATTTTGGTCTGGCAACATTACTGTATGGCTATAATTTACAGGGACACCAACATTTAGTGAATGAAATAAACAACGCCACGAAACAACTACGAGGAATAGTTGAATTAATTATCAGATCATGATTCGTGATCTTGATGAAAAGTAGGATCACATGTTGTTGTTGTAAGTGCATGTAAATCGGTGATCTATATGGATCACAGCTGATAATAAAAAACTATATATCATTTAAAATCAACTTTTGCACTTATTATGCTGGGTTTCCACTACTTGTCGATTTGATATTAGGCGTATTTTTCTGAGAATCTATAGCTAGCTCACTTTTACTTTTACATGCAAAACTTTTATACTCACTTTTGGTTTTGTTATACTCACTTTTGGATTTGCATGTAGAATTGTTATACTCACTTTTGGTTTTGTTATACTCACTTCCCATAAAATAACGCCAATTAACAATTCACGTATGGTAGTTTGGATTGAAAAGTACTACTTTGTGGTGTACCCTGAACCCGCTGAAATACATTTTACCTTGTTGATAGCTTTCTCCCGGCCATCTTGTCTGCCGCATCCTTTACGTTTTTAAAGTTAAAATTAATATAGATTTAAGATTGGATTTTTGTAAGAATAAAAATAGTTGAATACTAAAGAAAGTATTGCGTTTAAATATACGTGGGTAACGACAACTGAACCCCATAACTTATTGACCCCAGCGCCATCTGTTGAAAAGTAGATGTAGAAACTTCTATACTCAACGAATAGTGAATAGAACGAATCAGTTCCGGTTGGAATACTAGAATATTCGGTTGGAATGTCCGAGAAGCTTTAGTTCGGAGTATAAATAGGGTTGCGAAATGGGATGACAGTGCAGTTTATTTTTAAACCGGGTGCATCCGGCGTGCGAATTTCCGTACCCTTTAAAAGAAATCGGGAATTCGCACCTCCAAGAAAAGCCAAGGGCCACTTGCACCAAATCATTGGATATCTAAATAAACTTCTGAATAGCTAACCATAGATAAACTAATAAATAGTTACTTCCCGTCTTTGTGTTGCACCATTGCAAAATTGTGCCTGGATAAGTAACCTTCGATTATTTTAAATTTGACAGTACTATCAGTACTAAAAATGCAAAAAAATGCATTGAACTGTCGAATAAATGGCAAATAAAAGCCCCAGACGCAGGCGTAGGTAAATAAGACCATGCAGTAGATGAAATTAATGTTAGCTATTCCTAAAAGCGCTCTAGGGCTCCAAATTTTAGAAATCTAGGTGCCAGCCACGCTGTAGAAATTTTGTTGCCACTTTCTGTTTTGCTGTTGTTTCTGAAAATGTAATGTTCTTTGGTTTGAGTTCAGCTATTGCATGCGAGTAATTATACGGCATGCTGTCCATTAGATTCATGCACTCCTATCATATTGCCGCATGTTATTCGCTCACTACCAGTCGCATAGAATAGTAGAGCACACAACAATCACAAACATCTCTCACGAAATGGTTTTCTCTATAGAATATTCCTCGGCGGTTATAAAAGTAGCTAAATATTTATAAAATCCACAATTGGAATCAATCGGAAATTAAATTACCATTCTTTATTTCTTGATTTTATTTTTTACACTACCAAGTAGGCAAGTACCTACTCGACATTTTGTTTCACTATTTGACGTTTGTGCACGACTATCCAGCCCATTGACATACTATACATGGACTGCTAGCAGCCAATTTTTCGTTGAAGCAAAAATAAGCACTAGCTCTTTTGGTTCACGGCGGAGAGAAACGAAAACACTCAAATGTCATCGAGCAATTCGTGCGATTTGGTTTGTGGCGAGGTTTGTGTGCTGAGTGTGCCATACTGCCATCTGTTATAGTTCGTTTGAAATAATTTGAATAAGTCGTTATTTTTACGCAGTTGCAATGTTTCCACAATGGATGGCACTGGTGTTCTATGTAAAAAATAGCAAAGGCGCGCAGAGGTTGAAATCTCTTTCCTACTTTCGCCGCACTGAACCAAAAGGGCTAGTGCTTATGTTTGCTTCATTTTTCCTCGCAGGTTTGTATGAAACTGACATTTCACTAGCAGTCCATGTATAGTATGTCAATGATCCAGCCTTTCGAGACTGGATAAATATTTTATGAATTTATCCACGGATAGATAAATAAGTGTACATGTGCAACACAATTTTTACCTAATCAGCGGAATAGAGCTAAGCAGTGAATAAAATAATAAATACTGACATGAGTTTGGTGCAAGTGGCCCTAAGAATCGAATCGCGCGCGCGATGATAGATGATAGACTTTATGAAGGTGTCTATTTTCGATCTAGACTCTTCACTTTCAGCTTTCGGTTGTTCACCAACGAAAAGTGTTCCATGTTGGAGTGCTAAGAGAATGCAACACTAATGGAGAACCTCTGAATCAAGAACTTCAACTAAATATTCCAGATCACAATAGAAACAATGGAAGTTTTATTTTAAGAAGTTCAACTCGGACCATCAAACCTGGCGAGCCTTTGAGACCCTGTGCCCTACTATATTCAACCATCTCTGATCTGCCCTATTTTGGTGGTCTTATGCCCTTTCATTAGGTGGAAGCTCAGCTCCGGTTTTCGCCAGAACATCAGCCCGTTCGTTACCCTTAATATCGCAGTGAAAACCACTCGTACCTCTCTCCATGCCGTGGGAGAGAAAAAAAAAATATAAAAATATCCCTGATTCTACCGGTAACCATAGCCGGGGCATTTTGCAGCATAGCTGGCAGAATGCCATCAGGGCACGGTGCTTTATATTGAGAGAAGGACATTATAGCCCAACGCACTTTTTTCCAAGTGAAAAGGTATTCTGTTTCGGCTTCGGTTTACACGTCAGCGTACTCATAATGCCCATTCGGGTTCGAAGCCGTTGAAGGGCTACTTCCTGGAAAGTGAGCTTCAACTAAACCTTCTAGAACTTCCTCACTGCTTTCAGCCCATGCACCATTAGATTTCCTAATAAAGTTGGGTACTACCGCATCTTTAGCAATAATCTTGCGAAGTCTGGAGGCTTCGCTGGTATCTGCAATCGATTCACAGAAAAGCTTCCAGGATTTCCTTTTAGAGCGCCTGATCAAGTACTTAAACTCTCTCTTGCTCTCTACATATTCATCCCATGTAATATCATCCCATACTACTTTCGCTCTGTTGTAAAAGTGTCTGACCTGTTTTCTTTTGGAGCTTAGCTCCTTGTTCCACCACTGAGGTTGAGACCTCTTAGCCGTTTTCCTGAGTGGACAAACTTTTTCATATGCTTTATTCAAAGTTGTGCATAGATTGTTCACCGCATAGTCTATATCCGGGGATTGGTCATACGAGTTGGCCCCTTCCCCAGGTGTTGCCATACTATTACCTTGTACATATCCCAATCAGCTCTTTTTGGGTTTCTATAGGTATTCAGCCTTATTGTGAGTTTCGCCCGAACAATATTTCACCCGAAAAAATTGACATTTCACTTTTCATGAGTTCCGGGCGAAAAATTGTAGATATTCGAAAAATACCCCTTATTGGCATCACTTTTTCGGGCGGAATAAAGTGCCATTTTCCACATAAATTTTCCATTATTTTTTCAGATGCGAACAAGAGAACAACAACCAGCGACATGCTGTTTATTAACTTTAGGGTAAAAATCATTTAAGGAAGTGATAAAATGATTTTGCCTTAGGTACCAGCAGAACATTTAAACTGCATTTTCGTTATATATTGGAAAATAAATGTTTATTTTCTGACGACGAAATTTAACATGCGTTCCATCAATTCACTTTACAACGCTTGGTAGCCTGTACTTTGCATAAAAGTGTTGAGTTATCTTGCGTTGTTCGTGTTGGCCAAGCTATCTATTAAGAGCAAAGTGCAAGGCGTTAATAAGCACATTATTGTTGGTTTATTACTTCTATAATATAAAATTATAGATGAAATCTAAAAAAATGAGCACAATATTTATTTACAAATATGCGAGAAACGATTGATTCTTCGAAGCAGCGTTGTTATATGATCTTAATTATCTTATTTTTTAAGATATTGAGGTGGTCTCCAGATGAGAAGATATTCACTCAATTTGAATGCATTTTTTAAGATCTGTAGAATTTTAATAAGATTTGTTAAGATATTAGCTTTAAAATGAAAATTTAATCAAATAAAAACTCATTTCGAATATATTCTATTCTTCATATTTTTGAAAATGAAGATAACAATTTTTTCAGATTGCTAATTACGCGTTCAATTTAATTTAGCATCTTTGCGCTCAAAATTGGTTGCCAAACATTAATGACATTGATTGTAATTTTAGTTTTCAAATTACACCGATAATCTGTTGAAATCGGCGATTCTGAACGTTTTAAATAACTGTATGTTCTTATTTTTTTTTTAATTCTGCAGAGTCCCTGTTATGGTGTAGTGTGAAGTTGAATATTTGTGGAGTACATTTCACAATTCGGTTTCAGTATGATTTAAGCAATTGCAATAAAGCTGCAAACGACTAAGGCTTGAACATTTTAACCAGTACAGTAGAACTTGCAAAGTAAATAGTTAGAGAGCTTTGCACAGCCTCGAGTTATAGAGCAGAAATAATTGAAAACAATTTCGAAGTCTCAGATTGGCTTCTAAAAGTGGTTTCTCTTAAATCTCGCTACAAACAAAATATACATACATGTGCGAAAGTACTTCCCTTAAGATTTTTTAAATTCACCCTTTATTGGGATTATAGCTCTCCTGAACTCAAAATATATTAATACCTACTTCGACTTATCGGTCTTATGTATATGATTTAATGGCGGTTTTACATAATAACTTTTCCCATCAGATTTTTTTCAAATATCGAAATCGCGGAAAGATGTTAAAAATCGGTCTGTATTCAAAATAGGATTGCCTATCCATATCTCAAAAATGGGTTTAAGATTTTTATGAAATTTTGCATATAAATGTAGGTACGGTTTCAACTGTGTTTTCAAAACTGGTAGATTCAAAAACAGAGCATAAATCTAAAAACGCTACACAGGCACACCTAGTTTTTGACTAGAAAATAGGGTACATATTCAAAATTTCTTTAGGTATATGTATAACTATCATTGTTGCCGCATCGGAGCTCACCCCAGGATTGAGAATTTAATCTCCTGCACGAACTCGAAATAAATTTAACTCTTCACGTGGTACAAGGTAGATTTATTCTCTGTATAGTGTATAGGTAGAAAATTCACAAAGTTAAATCTGTAATGTAATATGTAAATTATTATCTTACTTCTTTAGTTTCCTGGGCGACGAACTGAACTCCCCTGCGGCAGACAAGAATGTGAGAATTTGACAGCAAATAATTTGTTAGACGTTTAAAAACGTGTTCTTCAGAATGACAATCGCGATGAGCGCATTCAAAGATTTGGGTCTGTTCGCACGAGAAGTTCAGTTCGCTCCCGTACAATAATATTTTATAACACCCCACCCCCCGTGAGGCGCTCTGGTTCCACCACAGCCTCACCAACATCTAATACGGCTAGTTTGACAGACGGTCTTCGAATTACTCCGGTCGCAGTTTTAATTTCGGCTGAACGTACTTGGTCATCAATTCCAGGGTACACCTTGATGACTCTTCCCTTTTTCCACTGACTTCTAGGCATGTCGGCATCGCACACAAGGACAAGGTTTCCGACCGAGATTGGTGGCACATTTTCAAACCACTTGCAGCGTCTTGTCAAAACCGGTAAGTACTCCTGCATCCATTTCTTCCAGAATCGGTCTTTGATTTGTTGACTGATCCGCCACTGTTTACGGACGCATAAGGCTCGGTCGTCGACAGGACCTGGAGTTTGCGTCGAGTTTGGTCCACCCAACAAAAAATGGTTAGGAGTCAGAGGCTCCTCATCTTGGACCGAAACTGGCAAATACGTAAGCGGGCGGCTGTTGATTATGTTCTCTGCTTCGACCAAAGCGCTTCGCAGAGTCTCGATTTTTGGTGCCACTTCGTTAAGAGTATGCGACAACACCCTCTTCACAGACCGTACCAGTCGCTCCCAGCATCCTCCAGCATGCGGATTTGACGGACAGTTGAAGATCCACTCGATGCCCTTTGCAGAAAACTCGATTTTGAGAGCCTCGCTGTCGAAGATACGATTAGTTTGCAATTCGTTTTTGGTTCCAATAAAATTTGTGCCGTTGTCGGTCCTTATGCGCACCGGCACCCCTCGCCGGTTGACGAAATTTCGTATGCATAAAATGCACGCGTCCGTGGAGAGATCGGCTGCGATTTCGGCTCTAACAGTCATACATGTGAAGAGAGCGATCCAGCGTTTCTCTCTGTTACGCCCATTGGTGATAAGTACCGGACCAAAGTAGTCGAGACCGGTATAGGTAAACGGCCTCACGTAAGGAGTTAGACGATCCTCTGGCAGCTGACCCATTAGCGGCGCTATCGGTTGGACGGCTCGGATACGGCAGAACTGGCAATCATTCTGCACTCTTTTGATGACTGAACGTAAGCTAGGCACCCAAAATTTTTGACGTACTTCGTTGGCTATAGTGTCATTATTCTGGTGACATAGACGGCGATGGAAGTGGTCCACAATCATTCTCGTTAACTTGTGGTCCTTGGGTAAGATCATCGGACGCTTGGCGGTGAACGGGACAGTCGAAGCAGCATCTATACGTCCATAGACGCGCAGGATACCATCATTGTCCAAGTATGGCGTCAATTTGTACAGGCTGCTTGTATTTTCAACATGCTGCTGACGGCTGAGTTGAGCTATCTCGTTGGCGAAAGCATCACGTTGCGCTTCACAACAAAGAACCTTTTCGGCGTCGTCAAGCTCGGCAGGTGAGAGCTCTCCATCTTCTTTAAGCATACGCCTACACGCCTTCAGGAACCGAATCACCCACGCCATTGTTCTTTGCAACTTAGAGTACTTCGAAAACCTGGAGATATCAAAAAGATTAGTACTCACGGTATTGACGTGTAACAGGAATTTCGGTCTCGTTTCCTCGTAGCACACATGGATTTCAATGTCGTCAGGTGGTACTGGCCAAAAATCTGTGGACTGTCGTAAGAATGAAGGTCCGTTGATCCACTTATTGTTGACTTGGAACCTTGGAGGGAAATAAGCTCGAGTGGCTTCATCAGCTGGGTTGAGCTTGGAGGGGATCCAACGCCATTGACCGGGTCTGCTGCTGTCGAGTATCTCGGCGATTCGGAAACCAACAAACTGCTTAAACCGGCGGGGTTCCAACCGGAGCCAACTTAGAACCGTTTTCGAATCACTCCAGAAAACTCGATTCTTCAACGGGATGTAGTGGTAATCGGCTATGGTATTAGAAAGCCTAATACCCAAAACGGCAGCAGACAACTCGAGGCGGGGAATTGTCATCAGCTTCCTTGGGGCACACCTCGTCTTCCCACACAGGAAAGATACTTGTGCTCTCTCTTTAAATTCAGCCCTCATGAAAGCCACTGCACTGAACGCCTCTTCACTGGCATCGACGAAAATGTGAAGATCAATACTGCTGGCTGACAACAGGAGGGAATCATGACATCTTGGCACTTTCAATTGAGACAGGGTTGGCAGTTCCGCTCTCCACAGCTTCCATTTTTCAAAAATTTCGTCGGGTATCGGCTCGTCCCAAGCAACACCGTAACTCCAGGCTGACTGTAATAGCAATTTGAGATGAATGACGAAGTTAGCTATCATCCCGAATGGATCGAAGACCGACATGGCTATGCTCAAGAATTCTCTTTTGGTCGGGCACCGGTGGCTCATCATAATGTCCTTACTGACACGTGGGAATCGTAACTTGAACTTAAAAACGTCTTCATTCGGCTCCCAGCACATTCCAAGAACTTTCTCCACGGCAGCGTCGATGTTCATATCAACCTCAATTCCCTGTTGAACATCCATCTCCGGCAAAGTGACAGCTCGTAACACCCTTTTGGAATTTGAGGCAAAGTTCCTCAGCTCGAAACCCGCTCTGTTGTGTATAGATATGACAGCTTTGGTTACTTCGATCGCTTCAGCTTCATTGATGAAACTATCCACATAGTCATCCACGTAGTGGTGACTGACTATCGCACTGACCGCTCTCGGAAAATCTTTTGCAAATCTCATTGACTGCATGACGTAGACTCCGATGGCCTGGTCTGGTTCACTTCTCCAAAGAAACCGTTGCGAGTTCTGATCCTTCGGTTGTATCAAAATCTGGTGAAAGATTTCTTTAATGTCCCCAGTCACCGCTACTGGCCTCATGCGGAAGTTGAAAAGTATCGCAAGCAATGGTCTGAGCTCATCCGGTCCCTTGAGTAGAAAGGTATTTAGTGAAACATCACTTACCTTTGCGGCCGCATCAAACACCAGGCGAACCTTTCCAGGCTTGTTCGGATTTTGCACCCCAAAGTGTGGAAGGTACCATGTTTTAGGGGTTTCCAAATCTGCTTCGGCATCCGTCAGCTTTCTAGCGTACCCCTTCCGCAAATACTCCGCAATGATGTTCTTGTAAATGGCACCGAAATTGGGATCCTTCTTCATCTTGTTTTCAAGGCTCCACAACCTCCTTTTTGCCATTTCAAAACTCGCTGGAATTTCAAACACATCGTGCTTCCACAAAAGCCCTGTCTGGAAGCGAGAGCCTACTTGTCTGGTTGTGCCGGAAAGAATCTGCAACGCCCTCTCATCGACAGCGGAGATCAACTTTTCGGTTGGTTTTTTGACGCCAAAACTTTCCATGCTGAGAAACTCCTCGATGATTAAATCCAGATGTGAATCTTGTTCGTTGTTGGCTTGACTGTAATAAAGGATCCGGATATCGTTTGCATCATTTCCACTGTCAGCTGCTGATCTGCCATATACGGCCCAACCCAATCTGGTTTCCGTTATGATCGGCTGGACGTCTTCGGACTCAATTATGCTTATTGGCGCTCCCAAATGGCAATGATCCAAACCGATGAGCAGTTGAGGCTTCGCATTATCATACTCAGCAAACGAAAACTTGGTTATGTCTCGGAGCAATGGTTGCAGGTCGGCGGCGGTCAGCGTCTGAGTTGGTAAACATAACTCACTTACTGTCTTGACTCCTGTCATCGAAAATCTCTCGGCATCATCACTGTCGGCGCTGATATGAAGATTTACTTCTAAAGACTCCTCTGTTGACGTCTCTTTCCCGAACCACTGTAGGTCTAAACTCCTTTTAGGACCTTCCAATTGAAGTTGTTTTGCTAGATCGTTGCTCATGATGGTGACCGACGATCCTTCGTCCAGAAGAGCAAATGTTTTCACAATGACATCGTTATTGTACAGCCTCACTGGTAAAACGCGGAAAAGGATCTTTGCGTTGACATCTGTGTTACAACTCAGTAAGGTCTTCGGTGCCCTTTGATCTTCAGTCCCAGCAATAGACAATGACGGCGATGACGTGCTCGGCTGCTCCTCTCTATCATGAAGTGACGAGTGATGGGTCCGAGCGCAATTATCAATCTCACATTTCTTTTGTCGCTTACATGAGATTATGTTGTGGCCATATCTTAAACAAGAGAAACACAACCTATTCTTTTTAACGAAGCTCCACTTCCCTTCGTTGTCCAGTTTGGTATAGACGCTGCATTCGGGTACTGAATGCCACTTTAACTTGCAATGGCGGCATGTATCGCTGCTAGCTGCAGCAGACGTGGACCGTTCCTTGGTGTGGGTTTTAGGTGCAGATTGTTCTGTGGCAAATAGAATACTTTTAGTCTTCGCATTGTTTTCGACCTTACCTTGCAACGGCAGAGAATTTGTTGTAACCAGGCACACTAATCTGGCAAGTCTGCTCAACCACTCGTCAAAATGTTTAATGGTGGGATATGGCTGGATAAAGATGCTTTGCTGGGCCCACTCTAAACGTTTGCTCATCGGTAGCTTACCAACAAGTTCATCAATGAGCGTCGGATTACCAAGGTGCTGGTGTAGGCCGCTCGCTTCGAGAAAGGTAGAAAAATTCTGCACACTCGTGGCGAATGGGACGAGCATTTCCAACTTGCCCTCCGGGATAGGCGGAATTTCTCTCACTTTAGTCAATTGGCTTTGCAGCCAAAGCGGAACTCCAGCGCAGCCATCACACGCTCAACATTCGGGCGAAAATCACAATAAGGCTGATTGTTTTCCTTATTTAGGAAGCTTATTTGAAAGCGAATCCACTTGTGATCCTCATCTAAGACCCTCCATTTACAAATTGCGAGAGAATCAGTACAGGATGCTAGAGTGATGTCTAACACTTCCTGTCTGTTTCGCACCACAAAAGTTGGTGTGTTGCCCTTATTACATAATAGTAAGCCTTGTTGATAAAATAAAATCAAAAAGTAACTCAGTGCTTCCCCACTGAGAATGATGCGCATTAACATCGCAGAGCACGACAAAAAGCAAAGAAATAATGATAGTATGCAATAACATGTAGGTTGGACATTTCAAAGCTTACTCTATTTCCATAGCGATCACACGAAAACGCATGTGTCAGACAAAAAAGTACACCCCATAGAATACATAGAACTAGACCGCCGACTTCCGTGCTCCTACCCAATTCTCCCCGGAATACGTGTGAAATGTCAAAATCAATGGCGGTAATAATTTTCGATCCTATACCATGGGACTCCCTGAAATTACGCCAAAAAAATAAAATGGAAAAACCTCCATACAAATTTGTGGCAATTTTTCCTAAAAAAAATCGCCCAAATATTTTGACACAAATGCCGCTTATTTTGCCATTTTTTCCATTTAGAAAATTGAGAAAACGCAAAAAAAAGCGTTTTGGAAAAAACGCCACAAAACTTTTTCGCATTTTTTCCAAATTTAAAAGGAAAAAACGCCGAAAAAGTTGCTGTTTTGATTTTAATAGAAAAGAAAAAAGCCCCAGAAATTTGTAAACAAGAAAGTAAAGAAGCAAGTAAAATGATGGAAGACAAACAAATAACACCCATTATGTTCTTAAATAGATCTGCGATCGAATCTATGTACGGATATGGAATCATAGGCTGATCTTTCCGAAGGTAAATTTAATTTTCCATTTCACAGTGTCCGATAATAACAAACATAACTTTCTTATTTTTGTGAAGATTGCGCCAATGGCGTTGAAGACGATGAAGATTTTCCGGATGATAATGACAATAATGATGAAGGAAACCAGGCAAAAACCGCAGAGTTGGAAACCGTTATTTTATGGGTAGTTTGTCAAGTGCTACACCCAAAACATTGTAATTTTGCCATGCAAACATAATATGAAGGTATGTTCCGAGTGCAACATCAAATTACAAGCATAGTCAGTGGCTGATGGAGAAGAGCATTATAAATGTCCGTGGTGTCGGGAAATTGTCGCAGATACGCAGATAGGTGTACCACTGTATATACACACTATAGAACTATCATTCCGTCGCATTGAATTACGCGTCTTCGACGATCCAGGTGGCGTTTCAGTTGGTTTAGTTTGGACACTGCCAGCCAACTCCGAGCATTGGGGAAATGTGTATAGAGAAAACAAAAAAAATCAAAACAAAGTCAAACTGGTTTGCCTCTTTTCTTTCTTCATTCATTATCGCCATTCCCATCAGTATGAAATTATTTCCGATGTGAAATGTGATGTAACAGGGTAGAGAACTGCAACTGGTTTGATTTTTCTTAGTGAGAGGATTTGTGTGTTTTAGAGGGGTGCACGATGGGGGTGATCATTTGGGAAGAATAAATTGAATAAAAACTGCGACCTGCGTATAGCTGCTCCTTAAATAATTATTGTATCTAAATACAAAAGGTTATTTTGGGTTTAAAATTAAAAAAAAAAAAAAAAACAAATGAACTCAAACTGTCAAATAGCATACCTACTTATGCACAGTTTGAAACAAACTACATATTAGAGGTACAAACGAATCCGTCCTGTCGTTAAGAATACAGCTACCTACCACCACGCAGACAAACAGACAGACAGAATGGCGAGACTCAGTTTTTGAGCTGTACTATCATCTTAATATCATAATTAATTGATCTAAAAATTTGGACTTAAAACAATATCTTTCTCACACTACCTATAATATGAGAAAATTGAAAATTTGGATTGATCTAGGTACGTGATTTTATTTGCTAAGATCCAACCAAACTTCCCCATTAGTGCACCTCACATGCTCACCCACCCCATAATTTTCAAATCATCATAATCTACCTTTTGACACCAAGTCCAAAAGCCACGATCATGACACCACTGCTGCTCATAAATCCAAGAAATACAAAATATGTATTGTTAAAAATCCGATCTATGATTTCATATTTCTCCTTTCCACATTGTTATTCTCTTAAATATCAATTATGTACAATCGTCATCAGCATCACAATCATCACGCTAAAAGTACTCTCCCCACACACCGCCACTATATGCGAAAAGTATAAATCGATCCGATCTTTCATTTCATATTCCTTCTTTTCATATTGTTATTCTCATAAATGCTAATGCGAGAAACAGATTACCACAGCACCAGCAACAGCAACTTTGACAGCAGCAGCAACTTCAACAGCAGAAGTCGCATGAAACACATTGGTACCTATCGTGAATAAATTCCGATGGAAGTGTTTCCATTGTCAGTTATGTAAATCAAATTGCGGAATGAGAAACATTCCCGGGAAATATTATTCGCGATAGGGGTGATTGGAAACATCGACAGCAACTTTGTCAAGGGAGGGAAAAAAAAGTTGTTGTGAGTTGATTGCAACGCACCATTACCAGATTACCTTTTATATCTTCCAAAATAAATGGTAAAGCGAAAAAATGATATTAGGTACTCATGACGACCTGTAAAATGTTAGAGCAAATCACGTACTTAGTACCAGCAGGTATGTACCAGACAGTATAGGTACTTGGTGGTAGCTAAAGTATAAAATTCGAAAAACATATCTGATGTCATTTTCGACAGTGTTTTTGAGATGTTTGCTGCCCAATCAAACATCAAATCATCATTTAATAGCTTGTCAAACATTAATCTTAACACAACTCGCGACGATTGAATTAGATAACTCGTTTTCACACTGCAATAGTAAAACTAGAATTCAAAATCACGTCCCACCGACAGTAAATAATTTGACGCCTGCAGATCACAAAAAAGAATTGATTTCTTTTGCCAATCGAAAATGAAAGGCAATCTAAATCAAAACCAGTAAGACAATTATCTTCGACTATGCCGAAGCTCAAATACCCGGTACTATATTATTGTAAAAATAAAAAAAAATATTTAAGTATTAAAAAAATTATATATTTGTATGGGAGGTATGGGTAGTTTTAATTCGACCAAGCTCATTTTTTGTCAAAAAATTTTATATATTATTAAAACAATATGTGCAAAGTTTAAACTTGCTATCTTTATTGTAGCTATTTAAATTTAATTCTTAACATCAAAAAGCTATATAAATCCGATATTTTTGTATGGGAGGTAGTAGTAGTTTTCATCCGATCTTGCTCATCTTCGAACTTAGCCTCAGTTTGGTGGATAAAAGCTTGCGTACCAAATTTCCAGTCGATAGCTCTTAAATTACGGCCGTAATCGTGCGGACGGACAGACGGACAGACAGACGGACATCGCTAGATCGACTAAGAAAGTGATGCTGATCAATAATATATATAGTTTGTCATACCTACAACGCCTCCTTATGTGCGTTACAAATGGAATGCCAAAGTGAATATACCCTCACCACAGTGTGGTACCGGGTATAAAAATAATTAAAATGGTATTTTCTAAATAATTTACATAAGAATAATTTGTAGACTGCTGAAACTTTTTTTGTATATATCTGGTAATGATGCTGCACCTTCAGTATGTCAGCCAATGTCAGCATTCGAAAGTTGAGAGAACTGAAAAAGTCACTGTCGTGTTGGTAGCATTTGCACAGCAACATTGAATTTAGGACTTAGCTCTAACGTCGATGTTGCTGTGGTAATGTAACTTCAGCCATTAAAAAGCAGGGGCTCTAAAAAGTGCGCTGTGGTTGTCAAAGTTGCTGTTGCTGTGCCAATCTGTTTCTCGCATAAAAGTGCACTTCGCCTAACCCAGAGTATATCCATTAATACCTACGAGTATAGGTATATCGTATATGCGAAAAGTACCCGATCATCTATTATAATATTAAAAGCCGACCCGATTTCGCTTCAGAGTCATTTACCCTACTTAAAGTATACCAAATCTATTTTTCTTTTTACCAAATTGAAGCTTGCCACTCATAGATGTGTTAAGAAGAATAATTATTTGGAAAAAGTATTTGCAAAATAGTTAAATTAGTGTTTTTAAATTACATTGGTTACAACAACAACATTCTTCGCTGCGCATACAAAGAAAATTAATATTTCCCCTTCGCTCAGTCGAAGTTCTGTCTCAGTGTGAAGCAGAAATTAAAAAAGAGAATCATACACAGAGAACGTTTCTATTATGTGTAACTCCGTCTCTTCTTACACCGCGTCTCCACGAGCAATATTTCATAGCTTGCCATATAGTATTCTATGAAAATTGCTCGTGGAGTTTTGGAAAACTGCGGCTTGCGTGCGTTGACATAAAGTACGGTAAAGTTTCTAAAGCGCCTGTCAACGCACGCAAGCGGCAAAGCGCCGTTGTGATTTGGGCATTACTGGTTTGTGAGGAGTGTACTGATAATTTTTTTTAACAGAGTATAATCCACAAACCAGTAAGAATAGTATAATCGGCACAAACCAGTAAGAATAGACCGCCGACTTCCCGTACACCTACCCGATTCCCCCCGGAAAGAATTTTCCTGTCTGTGAATACGTGTAAATGTCAAAATTAATGGCGGCAATGTTTTTCTATGCAATACCATGCGACCAGGATTTTTCAAGTATGCGTGCGTTAATGGCGCCCCTTTGATTTTGTACAGCACCAATACATGAAAAATCCTGGTCTCGCCGGCAGCTTGTAGGCAAAGTCTGTTATGTGGGAGGAGTCGACGGTCTATTCTTACTGGTTTATGGTGGTAGTGGCACACGAATAAGATGTATTGTGTATTTCCCATTCATAACAAGATACATACCACAAACCAGTAAGAATAGACCCGACTTCCCGTACACCTACCCGATTCCCCCCGGAAAGAATTTTCCTGTCTGTGAATACGTGTAAATGTCAAAATTAATGGCGGCAATGTTTTTCTATGCAATACCATGCGACCAGGATTTTTCAAGTATGCGTGCGTTAATGGCGCCCCTTTGATTTTGTACAGCACCAATACATGAAAAATCCTGGTCTTGCCGGCAGCTTGTATTCAAAGTCCGTTATGTGGGAGGAGTCGACGGTCTATTCTTACTGGTTTGTGATACATACTGCTTACGACTTACGACAAAGCCAATGCCCGCTATAAAGTCAAAGCCACAAACCAGTAAGAATAGACCGCCGACTTCCCGTACACCTACCCGATTCCCCCCGGAAAGAATTTCCCTGTCTGTGAATACGTGTAAATGTCAAAATTAATGGCGGCAATGTTTTTCTATGCAATACCATGCGACCAGGATTTTTCAAGTATGCGTGCGTTAATGGCGCCCCTTTGATTTTGTACAGCACCAATACATGAAAAATCCTGGTCTCGCCGGCAGCTTGTAGGCAAAGTCCGTTATGTGGGAGGAGTCGACGGTCTATTCTTACTGGTTTGTGGTCAAAGCCATGACTTGTGCTTCAAAATAATGCTGTCACATTATATTGAATAATTTTGAATCTGATATCTTTGTATGTATGTTTATGTTCGACCATAGTAGCATGTAAAATTTTTGTATATTTAAGATGGGCTCCTGAGCCATCAATACAGGCTTGGGATAGCCATTCATAATAATCTCTATAGATTAATTAGGGAGGCGGTCATGCATGTAACATAAGTAATACTTGATCAATACATATCTGAAACAATGTAAATATTATTTTATTAGTATCACTATTTAATGAATTCAAAAATTGAATGGTGAATTATTTCCATTTTATGCGACTTAGTCACATTAAGTAGCGTATTCAGCTTCCTCTTGGTATCTTCCTTATTCAAAAGAGGTACATAACTCCCACCACAGTAACACATTTCAGATAGGTTGTCCTTTTTAATGCCGTTGCATTGGTAACATTTTATGTCTTGTAAAATGTATGATATGATATTACTGGTGACATCGTCCGAAATGAGGGTTTCAATTTCTTTGTTGTCATAGGCAACAAAGCATCGTTGACATAGCCATACCTCGCTAAATTAAGAAAAAAATTACATATATTTTTGTACCATGATTAATTTATTATTAATAATACTCACGTCTCATCTCTCATAGTTCTATGTCTATCTTTTACAAGATCAATATCTCTAAACTCATTACATGCTTTGCAAGTTACGCCATTAAGCACATATTCTAAATTTGTGACGAACTCATTGCGTGAACTAAATTGATTAATATCGATAGCTTTTATTAAATTTCTTTGAAAATTGAGTATGCTTTCGTCCAGATCATTATTAATACTGACAATTTTATTAACAGCTTGAACATATTTAGAAACACCAGCGGGATCTCTTTCGCCATATTTTTTGTGCAGATCAATCACAATGCCATAAACTATATCAGCAATATTCTGAATAGCTACAGTGATGGATTTTTTCTCTAGTAATGATTGTATAAGTAATGCAGCGAATTCATCAAATTTAATTTTGAATTCAGAAATAACTGAAATTTCTGAACCCAAAGAAAAGCTTATATCCAAACGGTTTGATATATCTCGATCATCGATGTCATTTTCATCATTTGAATTTCTCTCCATTGGGAGTAAAACACATTTAACGCCTGCGAAATTTGCAACGTCTAGCCAGACCAAATTATCCCAACTCTGATCAAAAGATAATTGAACACTGTGATACAGTTCCTTTTTTCGAATACTTTGAACAATAAATTCGATATAACTAAGCGCTTCGATGACTGTTTTTTTCTTGGAGTTTATTATTATACGGTTTAAATCGGCATAAATAATAACTACCCCAAGTCGTTCCAATTCTGTTATAATTCCAAGAAATACTTTTTTCATTAAATTAGTAAGAGATTTACAGATTGCTGGGTCAAACATAAATGCATTAGTGGATCGCACCCACCTATAGAAATGCGCGATATGGTAGTCGGAAAAAACGTTTTTATTAAGTGATACTTCACGTAGCCACCCGTTCACCATAGTACGTAAGATGCGAAAGGCTGGGACACATGAACCAAACTTATTCATTTTTGTTCCGACGGTCCCCGTATTCAACATATCCTCCAAATTATATTGCGTGCTTCTGTCAAAGCTGGTAGCAGAATGTCCACCGTCCATTTCCTGAATTTTGCTGGACTGCAACAAAGCACTTATGGCTAAATTTTGCACTGTTAAAGCAACGCAAATACCAGTGTACAAGCCGGGTTTATTCTGAGTGGTAAAAATGCTATTATTTACTTCCGATAATAATTTATAATCTTCAGATTCTTTGCCTCCGAGGTCAGGACGATTATTTGTTGACCACCAAAGCAAAAAATTATTTTTTTGTAACAAGCGCGCAAAAAAGATGTCCGTTCCTATCAAAACAGGATCTGATGGTATATTGCCAATTGGGATGCTTAAATACCGGCTTTGTTCTAGCATTAAATCAACAACATTATGGAAATTGAGAAAATGCCGGATCATTGAACGAGTGCTTTGTTTTTGCCAATTAAAACTATTAAGATTTAAGGCTTCTTCAGAAATATGAATTTTTATATTTGGAAAATCCGATATTAAGGGTATGACTGATTTTAAGTTCTTAGTATCAATTGATGTCTGCGTACATAATAATGTTGGTCCTTTTTTATCTTCTTTGTATCTGCACAAAAATTGCTGTATATGACGATAAATCTGTACCAAGTCCACCTCCATAAAAACTTCGAAAAACATATCTTCAGGTAAAATATCTCTTCTAATATCAATATTTAAGAACTTCTTTAAATATGCGGCACGCTCTGAAGCATATAAAATGTTCATATTCGGCATTTGATTGACTCTAACTTTATCTAAGATAGCAACCACAGCACGTCTACTGGAAGGTAGGAAAAGACCCCATATTTGCCGTTTATCCAAAAAAGTATGTTGATAGAGAAAAACTTGTTTCAATTTACTCCACGACTTAGCTAAATAAGCATTTATGTCTGAATGTTTCTCCAACTGTTCAAACGAATATATTTCAGTTTCTTTTCCAGATTCATTTTTGCGCAAGCGGCATAAGCACCCAATTTCTATTAAAAACCGAGAGACTAGAGATATTTTGGTTTCATACACGCCCTCAATGTCAGCAATTGAAGCACTTGCTATCATACTTAGGCCATTACATTTAAAGTTCTTCTCCTGGAATTTATATTTATAAATGTAATTTGCTTGGATAGAACGTGGTAATGCACAATGTACTCTTTTTCTGTTATGACTTACTACGGTGTCTGATTCTGACCTCTGATTGACATAAAATATTCGTGGTATGAAAAGTTTAATTTTGTGCAATTCATCTCCAACTATTGCCCAAACTATGAAATTGCCACAATCATCTAGAGCCGTTATATGAATTACTTCCCAAAATCGGTCAAAAAGAGATTTTTTAGATCGTTTCAAAAATTCACTAATAGTGAAAGATTTTCCTCTGGAACTGATTTCACTATTGTCGTGACGCAACTTTTTTAAATTATGTCTGTTTTCTTGCTTTCTATTTAACTGATAGTTCCATTTTTTTTTCTGAAATACTACCCATTCAACAATTTCCTTTCTTGTTTTACCAATAATAGGTGGTGGTCCGAATAATTGTCTCCAAATATTACTTCGTCCTACATCCAGCTTTGAAAATTTCCGTTTCGTGCATGTTTTTTTTTCCACTGTAGTGTTTGCAAGAAGGTTGGTACAAATATCGTCCGAACGATTATCTATAGGAATTCCATTTGTTTCGCGGTTTGAATTTTTAGTAAATGGATCACACTGAAATATTTCTGTAATTTGTCTTTGTTTAAGTTTATCATTATTTCCCATCATTCGTTTATGCAGCCAATCTGGATGTAAAACTCTCGGAACGGGATTGCTTAGACCTTGCATAGCTGCCGGGATTGTAATAATTTTTTGTACAGCCCCACTTAACCTTTCAATATAATAACTCCAATCGATAACTTCCCGTATGTCAGCGTCACCCATAGCAGCGTCATGCAGCCAACGACGTAAATAATGTCTTCTTATACTTGGCTCACACTGAAAAATTGCAAGTGGTATTGCTCTTTCAGTCACAGGTGACCCATCCGGTTTCTTAGATATAACATATTTGCAGGCTAGGCCAGCGTCCTTCACCATTTGATCTCCTAAGAACTCTGCCAGCCTCTTAGCTGTTGATATAGAAGTACTTTTTTGTGCTCCATAATCTTCAAGTTTTTTTGACATTGACCTGTTTTCTGATATTAGCTCGAATAGTTCGCTGTCTGGTAGGTTTTGTCCTCGACTGTATAAAACGTCTAACCAGTAATTGGCTATTTTAGCTACATTAGCATAACATTCTTCTAGGGTATTACCAGATAGAAAAGATTCAAACACAGAGCTCTGAAAATTTTTAATAAGTTGTAACTCTCCGCGACGTTTTACCTCGAATCCTTTAAGTTCAGCCAACGATCCATCAAAATTAAAGACAGCGTAACGCTTTTTTAACTTTTTTCCTTCTTCTTTGGCGGCAGGTAATACCATAGCCAAATACGGGCCATCAACCTCAAAGAAAATTGAATTTTCCGATCTTATTTGATATTCGGGCAAGTTTTTCTCTCCATCAACTTTTACAAGATTATGATACTGGTCATTTGTAAAATGCTCTCTTACCATGTTATTTAGTACAGCATTTGGATATGATATGTTAAATGTAGTCTTTTTGCTATAAGTAGCATGTAAGGTAAATACTTGTGGAAACGATGCCGGCAAAACACACCAAATACCATCAGTATCTAGTTCAAGTGGTCGACCAATGCGCTCAATAATATTACGAGCTTTTGTTATGATGTTTGATCCCGTTAAGCATACTATACCGGCCATTGGCATTGAATGCCAACGAGCACCTTTTCGCATAACATAACCATAGAATGAATTAAGAATACACTTATGAGCCAATTGTAAGGAATCGTACAACACTTCTTTACTTTTGGCTGATTTTATTTCAGCTGCATCACCTTTAATTACTGCCTCGGATACGGCTTTTTTAGCGATTTTGGTTAATCCTTTATAATCATATCGGCGATCACGAAATGCTCGAACTGTATCTACATAAAAACTATTCTCTTTCTGACATATTGTAGAAATACGTTCTTCTAGCCTTACCACTTTTGTTTTTTTGTACACTTTTCGGCAGTAGTCCGACAAGCGTTTCTTTTCGTATGCTGCTTGATCTTCTTGTGAAAGTTCATGAAAAGCTCTCTGGCTTCCACCAACTTGTATGGGCGGAAACCTTTCCATTTCCAATTGCTGTTTTATTCGCTGCAGTTCATTTTTGGAAGCTGGAAGCATATCACCTCTCCATTGCCATTTCATTGTTCGTTTACACTTTGCATCGGGATAATTAAAGTCACATGCCGCGCAGTCAACATCGTTTACAACTGCAGAAGGCTGTAACCGATTAGTTAAAATGATATTGGGATACATCGCTCCAACGTCAAGGTGATAAATCACGGGTTGTTCTAACCGGTTAGGGATGTCATATAATCCCTGTAGAGCTTGCTTGATTTCCGTTGATATTTCTTGAAAATTGGTTACCGTATTCATTGGAACACCCTCTTCGGTAACAATAGCGTATTCTAAAACTTGTTCAGTACTTTGTATTAACTGAGTTATCATACTTCGATCTAAACGGAATCGACATGGTATATCTGCCCGGTACACCCCGCATTCCAAAGCCTCAACGTGTCCTCCGACATATGTTTCTGAATCTATAAGATGACCATCACTGGATAGTTTACTAGTTGTATTCTGTTGTTTGTTTGGATACACAATGTTTGCATGATATGCCTCTACCATTAGAAGGGTTTCGCATAGCGTGCCTGATCCTTTTCGTAGTATTTCATCCGGTTCCATGGGAATTATAGTATTTAAAGCAAATATAAATGGATGCACGTATTTCATATAAAGAAAATAAGTTGCTATAGCGTCTGATACAGAGTAGTTTGACAAAATTTGGGGTTGTGTAACTGCCATTTTGCACATATCTTCGGGATCCAATTCAATTGGATCATAGCGCAATTTAGCTTTCGCTACGGCTTTTAATCCCTGTGAGCCTACAGGAAGGTAGGAGTCTCTTTTCACCCAGCAAAGACAATCCATGTGAATGGCTGGTCTACTTAAATATACACCATCACGTGATTTTGAGAAACCTATTTCATCACTCATATTTAAACCATGCAATGAAGCTCTTATTTCGATAAATGGCCAGTCAAAGAAATCACCATTATAGGTTACGAAGATATGTGGACGGATTTGCATTATATGATTGAAAAACCTTTGTATAACCTTCATTTCATTAGATTCGTTAAATACCATAAAGCATCCTTCAAATTCAGGCTTTGGAGTGTATTCAAAATCGGTAACATCTACAGAAATGATTTCACGATTTGTTATTAGGTATCCTTGGCCGTCGATCATGTACGATATCATCATAATTTGATCTGTTTGCGGGTCTGGAAATTTTAATGGCAATTTTGTTGTTTCGATGTCGAAAGCTAGCACAACTGGTTCTGGGCGCTCCAAAATATCAGGTCTTTGTTTAATAGTAGGGGATGTTTTAGTTTTTCCAGTAATTTCAACATCATACCACATTCCACAAAAGATTTTAAGATCTATTGAGACCCGAACATGATAAGGAACGTCATGTTCACGTATGTCGATAATAGTATCTAATGCACCGGTTCGTTTGAGGGCTTCATCTTTATTTTTCTTTATTCTTTCAGTGTTATTTTTTATAGCTGACATTAAGACTTTTCGAATTTTAGTCAAGGAGCTTTGATTATAAAATAGAAGTTTAAGATATTTTTGTTTTAGACCCGAAAGATGATTTGGCAAGTCAAGGTCTTCTTTGTACACGGATTCAAACTTTGCAATTTCGCCACCATATTTTGTTTTTAAATACTGAATTACTTCAACCGATTGGTTTCCTTCAATGCAAATCAAGAAGTAGGGTAAATATGAAACTGTGTATTTAAATCTTGTTCCATCCATCTGAATAAAAAACAAGTCTAAAGCCGAAATCAGTCTGCGATCTTCATCCAAAAATTCAGCCTGAAATTTAAAGAAAATAATAATTATATTTGGCACTGGAAATTATGTAGTTGGTTGGCAATATATTTATATAAAGTATTCAAAAAAGAGTATCTTGTAGCAAAATAAAATAAACTATACTCTGTCCCATTTATATTTTCGGTACAGGGAACACAAACCAGTAAGAATAGACCGTCGACTCCTCCCACATAACGGACTTTGCCTACAAGCTGCCGGCGAGACCAGGATTTTTCATGTATTGGTGCTGTACAAAATCAAAGGGGCGCCATTAACGCACGCATACTTGAAAAATCCTGGTCGCATGGTATTGCATAGAAAAACATTGCCGCCATTAATTTTGACATTTACACGTATTCACAGACAGGGAAATTCTTTCCGGGGGGAATCGGGTAGGTGTACGGGAAGTCGGCGGTCTATTCTTACTGGTTTGTGACAGGGAAGATAGGGTATTTGCCTTTCACCCTTACTTTTATGGATTTCAATAAGCTGTCTCCATTATAAAGCTCTCACATGGTTGCCATAGTGAGCACTATAAATTGGCATAATTCTCTCACAAATATCGGTAGGGTTACCAGCCGTTTATTAAGATTTCATGAACAGAACCATGTAGATCTAAACTAAATCTAAAAAAATTAAACTAAATCTAAATAAATTACTATTGGGTACTCGACCCATTACTCGAAATTACCAGGTATCCATTTTCGGGTACCCGTTTCTTATTGAGTATCCACTATTATAAAAAGTATAAAAAACTGTGTTTCAATATTCAATTCCAAGTACATACTTCTGAATTTAGGATACCCATTACCCGAAATTACCGGGTACCTGTGAACTTGGGTAATAAATTCAACTCGACAATAAGCCTCATTGTTTCGACAGCTGGTGGACTGTATATTAATATCATCCTTCTCCTCCTTATCAGTTTTCGATTTTTTTTACACATTTTTTGAAGCAGCAATAATAATATTATTAAACATACAAAAAATTCCCTGATTGAGCCGATGATACAAAATAATAAAGTAAACAAACAGATCCATCAGAATTACCAAATAATTAAAGGAGTACCTAAAAACTGTATGGCAACATCCCACATAATCAAATTCATTTATTTGCTCTCAAAAGCTTTAAAAAGCAACAAAACACGAAAGTTCTTTGACACAATCCATAGAAAAACCCGTAATGATATTTTTGCAAATGAATATGGTAACACTCTTCTGAGGTGCTTAAAACCAGAGTATATCCATTAATGAGTAGGGACACTCTCTCTACATATGCATTTCGTACTACTACAAAGCAAAATGCAGAAAAAATCTTACAATAAGTGGAAGCAGATCGAAAGAATATTTGTTACCTGCATACAACGAATGCATGAGAAGAAACGGGTACACAACACATTTTACCTGTACCACTACATGTGGCTTGCTGTGTACGACGAACGATTGTGGGTTTTTTCATAAAGCATTTTTAAAGGCGGTAAACTCGGACTTCGATGTGTGTACCTACTCACTTTATGCAGTGTGACCTGCTTTGCTTTTTGGAAAATGGTTTCATGCTTCGTTTTTATGATTATTTTTTCCACGAATTACAACTAATTCTGAACTCCTACCATTAATATTTCAATCTAAAATATGAAAATAAATGTTTCTTCTTTGTTCTGACTTCGCTTAAAATAATGCAATCCGATATTGGGCCTAGTAGCAATAGAAATGATTTCATTCCATAATTGCTAGTTTTTATAATAACTGGTCACACTGGTTCTGCAGTGACAATGGGGTAGGTTTTTTCATAATGCGTTTTTAAAGGCGGTAAACTCGAGTGCTTATCAGTTGTGCGAAAGAAGTGAAATAAACACAATACAGGGTGACCCGTGATAGTTTTCGGTGCGAACAAACTACAGTGCAATTGTTTTTGGATTAAATAAAAAATGGGAAAACATATTTTCAAGTGTTTAGCCTGCGCGGTCGGGAACAAAAAGAAAATGCAGATGTAAAATATTTTTATGTGCCGATAATGGAGAGCATTAAGTTTAACTTTATTGGTTTTTTAGTGATAACTCCTGAAACTATCCCTTTTCTGACTCCTTTTTTGTAGGTGTAATTTTTCATTACAATTTTCTTACGCGCTGTTTATTTTGCTTTTGTTTTGCTTGAACACATTTAAAATACATATCTACGCCTTTTGGTTTTAAATTGAATAGTATTGCTTGTGGTCGAAATGTGTCCTAAGTTATATTAATCTTTAATTCATTTAAATTTAAAGACCCCAACAAATTCAGAAGACCTTTTTTGGAAAATTAAGATCAAATCAATTTTTTATGAAATGCATTTTTTAAGTATTGCTTTTTTCGATAAGTCTGCCAATAGGCGTATTTTTTTGGGAAGTGAGTATAACAAAACCAAAAGTAAGTATACATACAAGTATTGCATGTAAAAGTAAAAGTGAGCTAGCTGTAGATTCTCAAAAAAATACGCCTAATATAACTAAAAGGATGGCAGCAGATTATAAATAGTCTTATTGGTATTTCAATTGACTTAATTGCCATTTTAAAGCAACCGAGGAAGAAATAATAAGTTGCTGACTCCATTTCAATTCATTTGTGAATTTAAAAGATCTTTTTCAGCAAAGTAGCTACATGGAAATAATAGCCAACTGAAAATTTAGAGTTTTCCGGCGTTGAAATAAACGCTTTCAAAACCGAATCTGACTATAAAACTGCTGATTTCAGTAGTGAAAATGCGTTTTATTATAGGCGTATTTTTTTGAGAATCTATAGCTAGCTCACTTTTACTTTTACATACAAAAGTTTTATACTCACTTTTGGATTTGTTATAGGTAGGTACTCACTTTTGGTCTTACATACAAAATTATTATACTCACTTTTGTTTTTGTTATACTCACTTCCCAAAAAAATACGCCATATTTTGCATGCTATATTAAAAAAAAAAACGTCAAAAAAGCAAGTGTGAGTTGCAACTAAGTGCGCAACATAGTGTTTCCTCCATATTTACAGATTTTTAAGGAAGATGAAAGTGCGCATTTAACACGTTCGCCTAAAGAATTTGTAGATGCATTAGAAAGTTTATAGCAAAATAAAAAAAAAATTCTTGAAATGAAAATGTATTACCTACATATTAAAGAATAAATGTGATTGATTACTGGCCGTAAAAATCAAAACAGAGAATTTCTTATAAAATTATATATAGGCTCGTGTTTAAAAGGATGACTTTATCAAAAAATTAATAGAATAATCAAAAAAACCAACAACAAGAATAAATATCTTAGCGTAACATACATGTAATTATAATTTTGTATTTAATAAAAATGTATGACAAGTTAAAAATGTTCCCTTTTTTTAACGGAGCACCCTGTGCCATTTTCCGAAAGAATACTCCTCCTCTTTTTTCCCTCTCTCACTACCCACTTTATATATCCGTCTATTTCTCATGTCTGTGTGACACAGTAATACTTGCTGATAAGGAAATTGTCGAGAGTGTCCCTACTCATTATAATGGATATACTCTGCTTAAAACACACACCAACACCACACATGTTTATTTTCTGTGATAAAATAGAAACCGCACACGAGAAGATCACCCTCATCGTCATCCTCATTCTGCCAGCACATGCGACACAAACCAGTAAGAATAGACCGCCGCCGACTTCCCGTACACCTACCCGATTCCCCCCGGAAAGAATTTCCCTGTCTGTGAATACGTGTAAATGTCAAAATTAATGGCGGCAATGTTTTTCTATGCAATACCATGCGACCAGGATTTTTCAAGTATGCGTGCGTTAATGGCGCCCCTTTGATTTGGTACAGCACCAATACATGAAAAATCCTGGTCTCGCCGGCAGCTTGTAGGCAAAGTCCGTTATGTGGGAGGAGTCGACGGTCTACTCTTACTGGTTTGTGACATGCGAGGCAGACTGGTCATGGTGGGTTTTACGTAAATGACAACAACAATTCCTTGGTAAGTCAGTGGCTTGGTTTTTATTTCAGTGGCAATTCTTGTGATTGAGTGCCGTAAAATTATCTACTGGCACCTTTGGTAGAAAAAAGAGCTTCCCATAAGGCCTGTACTGAAAATATAAATGGGACAGAGTATAGGCTCGCCCGGTGGTAGAAATTCGCCCACCATACATAAACACAAAGAAACGCAACATGCAAAAAATTAGTATGTGCCTCAATTACATACATAAGCACTCTATACTGAAGTGCATCTCCTTTCCTTTGTTTCCCTCTTCCTATGAAATCCAAAAAAACTACCCCAAAACGGCCCAACCCAACCCTCCCTGGTAGCTGTATGTCTCTTCTCTTATAAAGATTATTAATATACCCCAACCCCATGCTATGGGCGATCATAAATCATAATATGTAATGTACATACAGCTGCTGACCATTGTCCATAGCACTCACTGAGAAAACAAATCAACCCTTTTCGAATGAGGTACTCATATGATCGTGTAGTTTTGTTTTTTTTTTTGTCCTGTCGCACGATGGCAAAAAGTATATCTATATATAATTATGTGTGCTGTGGTATACTGGTATCCAATCCAGCTGAAGGCAAAGTCATGAGTTATGATGACTCATAAGAAGAGACGGAGTCATACAGGGTTTTTCAATAAGAGCGCTACAAAAGTTTTTTTAAATTAAACAAAAACGGTTTTGGATATCAATGAAATTCTTTATTCCTGTGAAAGTACGTTCGATGTCATTATGTATGGAACTCGATTTCTTTTGCATGGCCACCACGGGCACGTTTGCAGAAGTCCAGACGCTGAACCCAATTTTCGACGGTTTTCAAGCATAAATCGGCCGATACTGCTGCAATTTCACTTTCGATATTCGTACGAAGTTCATCATTTGGGCTTTCTTCAATCAGTCTCAGCGGCAGCAATATGCTCGACACTACGGGCACTTCTTTGTCTCATTGGCACGGGAACATTTTGTACTGTGCCTGTGGATTCAAATTTTACCACTAGACGCTCAATTGTTGATCTGCTAGGACGATTATGACGACCATAAATTGGACGTAGCGCTCTTAACGTTGAGGCCACTGACTCCGAATTTCGGTAGTAAATTTTAATAATTTCGACTCGTTGTTGGCTCGTATATCTTTCCATCATGAAATGGCAAACCTTACTGAAGAGAAATGTCAAAAGAGCGGCAAGAAATTCGGCGTCGTCGTTTGCTGTCCCTGTCGCTCTACTTTTGTAGCGTCCCTATTGAAAATCCCGTTACATAATAGAAACGATCTCTGTGTATGATTCTCTTTTTTAATTTCTGCTTCACACAGAGACAGAACTTCGACTGAGCGAAGGGGAAATATTAATTTTCTTTGTATGCGCAGCGAAGAATGTAGTTGTTGTAACCAATGTAATTTAAAAACACTAATTTACCTACTTTGCAAATACTTTTTCCAAACAATTATTCTTCTTAACACATCTATGAGTGGTAAGCTTCAATTTGATTTAGATTTAGATTTAGATGAAATAGATTTGGTATACTTTAAGTAGGGTAAATGACTTCGAAGCGAAATCGGGTCGGCTTTTAATATTATAATAGATTTATCAAAAGTTGCCTGATAATATTCTCGCCCGATATCGCAGTGCGATTTTAAAATATTTGAATAAACTAGGAACATTTGAATCATTGAGGAGTGTCATGACTTGATTCTCTGATTGGATATCGCTTTCCAAGATATTCCTTCTCGTTTCTTTCAATATTGGACACCTGCCAATGAAATGATTTGTATCCTCCTGTTGCAAAACAAATTTGAACAATCGATGATAATGAAGCAATAAAGATCAAAGTACTTGTTGTTAAACATATTAGGTAGCTAAATTAAAAACAAATATGTGCGTGAGTAGTGCAGAAATACAGGGCTGGCACAAAAAAAAGTTTCTGGCTAAAAGAGAAATCCAAAAGAGAGTTTGAAACGGCGGCAACTGAAAGGTCAACAGTTAAAATTGCAAAGAACTGAGAACAGCAGTACCGTGGACTGCCGGCTTTGCCGTTGAAAATTTCCTTGGCCGGCATTGGTAATTTAAAATTTGAAGCAGCCGGAATTATTGCCGAGCGATCAATTAAATTAAAATAAAGTGCAAAGATTATTAGTATATCAAGTACTAGCTGACCCGTCTTCGCCTTGCGTCGTTCGCCTTTAGCATACAAACATACTTATATTTGGTCCATTTAAGATTGCACTTTGAGTGACAACACGAACGTTAAAAAAGTTAGCAAGAAAAAATGAAATGCGACATTATGCTTACCTGATGTGCTGGGTGCATCTTTTCGTTCTATAGATTTTGCATGCGTTTATTGTTTTACCCAAGGTAAAGACAGCTTTTCTTGCTTAACATTTTTAAGAGTTTACATTAAAGCTTCGGGATAAACAACCTTAAGTCTTGTTATTATCCGGAAGAAGAAGGTATTGATTAGATCACGCGCGATACTGCCACATACAGTGAGCGTCAAAAGTGAGTAAACACCGATGCTTCTTTGAGTTTTTTTTAGTGTCTGAAAACAGGTCTAAAAAACCAACATTCTGTAAAAAGTTTTATTACGAAATAGCAATAATTAAACATATTTCATGTCGACAGCAAAAAATACTAAAAATATTAAAACAAAATTGTATCCAAACTCCAAAGCCAAATAAAAACCACATTGGTGTTCACTCCCTTTTGACGCTCATTGTATAGTTGCCCGTGGTCTCCCACACTTTCCCGAAGGTCTGCTCCAATCTATACCACAATAAATAAAATAAAATGCGGCACATTTCAATACTTGCTTATAATATAACAACAGAGGATAAAACATTTAGTAAATATGAGGAAAGTGTATACTTTTGTTGGTTCTATAAAAAACAACAACAACAACGATTTGTTAAGACTTTGTGCACTTTCCTGTAGAAAAAAGAAGAAATAAGTTCACTAAATAAACAGACAGACCAACAGACAGAATTTCGATGATTGCCATAATGTAACGACTTACCGGAAAAATAAATTTCTGTTTTTCACTGCAGTTTATGTGCTAAATGAACGTGAAATATATTGCCCTGAAAGCTTCAACACAATAATTAACTGTTAAAAAATATGGCATGAATAACGAACGCAATGTACTTCTCATTCTTTCTACCAAGCGTTATGATCATCAAATCATGACCATGCTTGTGATTTACGCCCACCACCCCAAAGCAGAGCAACGACAGAAAATTATTGATATTTAACTTATTGTTTCTCAGCTTTTGGATGGAGTAGAAAGATGAATGATAGCTTAAAATACTCGGGGAAGAATTGCCTATCAGCAGTTAAACGCTTTTTTGTATTGATTGAGAGTTATGAATATTATGGCAAGTTGAATGAAGCAAAGTCAAAATAAATGGAATGGAATGGAATATGTATAGCGTACAAAATGAAATTTGTTTTTTCTGCATAATTAAAGGAATAAAACGCAATTAAATATAGCCTACTGCACGCAGAGATGTTTAAAGAATAATTGGTACGCTGTACGAGGCAAAACTAAAGATCCTTGCGTTGAATGTTAATTCAATGATCAGGATCGAGAGAAGGATCAATGTTTCCAATCTGTTGAAAGCCGAAAAGCCAGATGTACTTTTGGTTAGCGAAACTAAGCTAACTCCGAAGAACAAAGTGGGCTTTAGAAATTACAAGGTAGTTAGAAGAGATCGGCCCAACTCCAGTCAAGGAGGCGGTGTCGGTATCTTAATACGCAGAGGCTTGCGCCATAGGGTCATATATAGCAGGGACGTGCGTAGGTTCCGGGTGTTGGAAGCGTGCATCGTGTGCATTCCCCTCCATAGTGGGGAATGTGGTGTCACTTTACGCACCTGACGCACCCCAACCCATTATATTTTTAAATGAGCTCGAGACACTTTTTCGTTGCTTACAGCTTCAATCGGAGGACAATTATTACTTTTTGGACGGAGACCTTAATGCTAAACATGCGGCATGGGGAAATGATACTCCGAACCCTAGGGGCAACCAGTTTCACGACTGGTGGCGTCATAATATGATTGAGTACAAACTTGTGTTGTACGCGACGGATTTCCCGTCTTTCCCTAGAGAAGGTTCTTTCTTGGACTTAGCGCTAGTTGACGAAAGACTAGAACTGACAGACACAGATCGACGAACGCGGAACTGTTTACGAACGGTTGAGTACGATAGTGACCACTACGGACTCGCCGTCGTAATACGGATCCCGAACGAACAAACGCAGCTGGAGGAGTACGATCAAGTGCGCTCTTTCGATTATCGAAGAGCACAATGGTCGCGCTTCTCCAGGGTTTTACAGCGTGATATACGTTCGAGTGAGATCAACCCACCGACAAACAGGAACTTGACAAACGATGAAATCGACAGCCATTTATTGCAAATGAACGTCGTCATCAAACGGACAATGGAGCGGACTATCCCCAAGGTAGGACGTTCCACTGACGAAGAACAGACTGAAAAGTATCGAAACGCGACAAACGATGCTCTATACAGACATAAAAGTAGACTGCTCTCGAGGCTTAAACAGCTGCACAGACAGTTTACTGACAGGAACGATCCCGAGATGAGGACACTGAAGTCGATGATCAAAAACCTGAAACAGTTGATAGTCGAGAATTACAGAAAATCTGTAAGTTTGTATTGGGGCAATAAAATTCGGGCTATAAAATCCAGTAGTCCGAACATGTTCCCACAAATAAATAAACCGTTCAGGCGGAAAGATCATAACGACATTTCATGTGTCCGAATCCCTCGGACGAACGAGAACAGACAGACACTACTGACTGCTGGTATAAGTCCGGAAAGTGCCGACTCGAACAACGGCTTTTACGTGGTCGAAGACCCGCAGGAGAGAGTGGATTTGATGGGCGCTTTCTTCGAGACCGTGTATACTGTGAACAATCCAGTTCGCCGTAATTACGACCTCGAAGAGAGGGCCTTTCTGAACCACTTTTATCTGCGCACAGAACTTCATAATTGGCGATCCGAGAACAACGGTTTCACCGTGTTCAATGACGAAAACCTTGCAAACGGCATAATCGCCGATGAAGGGACAAATTTCCAGTTGTTCGTGAGCAAAGATGAACTCTTGTGTATCTTTGAGTCACTTAAAAATAAAAAGTCGGCGGGAATTGACGGTGTCCCAAACGTCGTATTAAGACACCTGCCTCTAGAAGCGATTGAGATCTTCACCACGCTATTTAACAATGCGCTGAATAATGCATATTATCCAGTGCAGTGGAAAATGGCGGTGGTACATCCTATCCCCAAAAGGGATAAAGATAGGACCAACCCGGATAATCTGCGGTCAATTAGTTTGCTCCCGAATGTTAGCAAGGTATTCGAGAAGGTCGTTAATAGAGCTCTTTTGAAGTGGGCTGAAGAAAATAAGATTATTCCGGACAATCAGTTTGGCTTTAGAGCGGGGCATGAAACGACATTCAGTGGCACAAATGCAAGAACCAATGCACTGGTGCCTGCCTGGTCGACTTTGAGAAGGCCTTCGACACCGTATGGTTGGAGGGGCTCTTCTATAAGCTGACTAGGTTGGGTATGCAAAAACCATTGCTGTATATGATTTATGACATGCTTATGGGAAAGAAGTTCGTTGTCAAATCTGGCAACGTGACTTCGAGCAAAGTCTTTGAAATTAAAAACGGCTTACAACAGGGAGCGGTGAATTCTCCGATCCTGTTTAATATTTACACGAGTGATCTGGTGGGTTCCCTCAGACATGCTATAGCGTACGCAGACGATTTAGTGGCGTACAGATCAGGTCCAAAAGTCGAGGTCATCAACATCCTTTTGCATGCAGCGTGACTTCGACCAAATTAAAAGGTATTGCGATGATTGGAAATTGAAAATCAATTTCCAAAAATCGGAAACAATCCTGTTCAGAACTCCATTGGCTGGGGCCTCTAGGGATACCAGAAAAAACTGGCGAAAATTAGCCATTATTGGACAAAATGGACAACCATTGGCGGTGCGAAGCGTGGTCAGGTATCTTGGCATCTGGCTCGACCAGTATCTGTATTTTGACAAACATATAGATGCTTGTCTTGCTGGGGCCAAGAGGGCTTATGCTCTGAGAAGGAGACTGTTTCGCAGCAGTCAACTTGATTCTAGAGTAAAGGTTATATGCTACGTGGCTCTTATAAGGCCGATCATCGCTTATGGCTGTCCCATTTGGTTCAATATAGCGCCTTCCTATATGGAAAAGATTCGGGTGTTTGAGAGACAGTGTCTCTGGACCTGCCAATGTTGTTTAGAACTCCCGAGTCTGAGTACATAAAATATTATCCCAACAAGACCCTATACGATGGGGCTCGATTGAATAGGATTAATTAATTAATTAATTTCCTAATTAAGGTGATTCGAAGGCACGTTGCAAGGGCGATGGCCAACGCTAACAATCTGATCTGATCTGAGTTCCGATCTGCATCCCGTCGTGTGCATACGCTCCTAACATCGCTCCCTTCCCTACAGTAAATTGTGCAGTGGCCAAACGAATACAATTAAAAAACAATAACAATAATAAATTACAAACAAAAATAGATCACGTCACCACCCACAGTTAATTCAATTCAGCATTAAATATACAAATAATCTAAAATATCGAATAAAAAATCAAATTTCTCCGCCGCGACCAATAATTATTCAGTGAATATTATGCAGTGTACATGTCCAGTGCAGTGAAAGAGAGGCCAAAAGAAAGGCAAAAAAAAAAAAAAGCAATCGTGTAGTGCAGTTACAGCATACCACAGCGTTGGCTTATCCCTCTTTCCTTTCCATATTCGTTTGCTGGTGCACTGTCGCGATCATTGCAATTCGTGGCCGTATGAACGATTCTGTTTGTACATGCGAGCGACTGCAATGAGTGGGTGAGAGCATCATCTGGCGGATAGCGGGTTGTGCGTAAAGATTTTGTTGGTGGACCAAAACAAATTGTCATACGGGCATAACACCTATGACGGCTTGATTTGGAAAGCTAACAGTGGATCTTTATTTCACAACTTTGCTTAGTAGCAACGTCGGAGTTGTGTTTTTTTGTGTCTGTTTTTTGTTCTGATGAGGAATTTTAGGGTTGACATGTGCAACATTCGTGGGCTTCGATCGAATCTCTTTTCGGCGTACGCCCATATTTCCAAATACAAACCAGCTGTTTTGGCACTGTGCGAGACCCAGGTGGGTAGAAAATCTGGTAAATCAGAATTTGATCTGCCTGGGTATCGCTTAGTGCCATTATTCTTTCTACATCGCGGTCTCGCCATTTATGTACGTAATGACGTAGCCTACCAAGTTCCAAAAGATTATGGCCATTGTTCCAATCCGGAATTTAATTTCAAATGGCTTAAGTTCCATGTCCGTAGGCAAATAATCCATTACTGTTTTATTTATAGAAGCCCCAACTTAGACAGCAACTCGACTTGTAACGAGTTCGATGAGCTGTCTGACTCCATAACAAGAATTGTGTCCCTGTACCCTCACACAGAAATCGTCATTGCGGGCGATTTCAATATCCACAATTCTGACTGGCTTCAACATTCTGGACAGACAACACCCGAAGGAATTTATGCGCAGATCTTTGCTGAGGTAAATCAACTAACCCAGCTTGTAAATGAGCCAACACGCGTTCCAGACATTGACGGTCAAAACGCCAATACACTGGACTTGTTTCTTACCTCCCACCCTAATAAATACTCTATTGAAGTATTATCACCTCTAGGCTCGTCTGACCACTGCACCATATCAGCTAATTTCTCGTACTCCGACCACACAGTTAAAGAAAAAACTCCAAAAAGAACCGTATGGCAATACGAGAAAGCCAACTGGGGCGGACTTAATAGCTTCTTTAGGAGTTTTAACTGGTCGTTATGCTTCCTCGATAACGACGTGGATGCCGCCGCTGATATGGTGTCAAATGTAATCACCTTAGGAATGAAATCCTTTATCCCCAACAGGATAAAGAGTATCAAACCAAAAGAAAACGCGTGGTGACTTGAGCTGTAAAGAGGCTATTAGAGTAAAGGAGTTAAGTTTTCGGACTTATAAAGCCAACCCTTCTGAGGAAAACCGAAGTAAGTTTAAACGAGCCAGAAATGACTGCAATGTCCTTATTAAGCGTGTTAAATTCTTACATGACCAAAAGCTGAGGCAAAAAATACTCCAATGTCCCAAAGGTAGTAAAAACTTTTGGTCATTTGTAAAAAATGTTAAGAATTCGGCCTCACCATCGATCCCCACTCTCATTTACAATGACACTCCAGCTATCAGCTCTTTAGACAAAGCTAATCTGTTTGCTGCACACTTTGCAGCCAGCTCGTTGCTCCCAGATTGCGCTTTGTCCCCACCTGTGCTCGAGAGCGTCGAATTTACCATGGGACCAATCCATTTTCGCACTCGCACAGTCGCAAGAGTACTATATGATCTCAACATAAATAAATCCGCTGGCCCAGATTGTATCTCCCCCATCGTTCTGAAGAGGTGTTCTTCCACCCTGGCAAAACCACTGCGTAAGCTTTTTCATCTCTCCTATTCTTCTGGACTCTTCCCGAGAAGGTGGAAAACAGCATTTGTCCAGCCCGTCCCTAAAAAAGGCGAATCTTCTTCTCCCACCAATTACCGACCCATAGCACTTACGTCCATTCTTTCTAAGGTCATGGAAACGCTGATAAATCGTCAGCTTATAAAATATCTTGAATCGCGGAAACTCCTCAATGACCGGCAGTATGGTTTTCGTGGCAACAGATCCACTGGTGATTTGATGACTTATCTCACCGAGAAGTGGAACCAATCTCTCCATCACTTCGGTGAATCGAAGATTGTTGCGCTTGATATTTCAAAGGCATTTGACAGAGTTTGGCATCAAGCTCTTTTGTCGAAAATGCGTGCTTATGGGATCGATGCGTCTCTTATTCAATGGATTAGAAACTACCTTTCTGACCGTTCAATTCAAGTTGTTTTGGATGGTTTCAAGTCTGAAACTCACCATATAAATGCTGGTGTTCCCCAGGGCTCTGTTCTGTCTCCGACTCTCTTTCTCATATTTATAAATGATCTCTTGTCTGCAACTTCTAATGCAATCCATTCCTTCGCTGATGACAGCACTCTTAGCTTCTCATATTCTTTCCAGGACTCACGTCCCTGCTCTTCGGCCGTAGAACTGGAACGGCAACGTATGTTAAGCTCATTAAATTCCGACCTTGACAGCATTTTAAAATGGGGTTTAGCCAATAGAGTGGAATTTAATGCTTCAAAAACACAATGCTGTCAGCTGTCTCTTAAGCGAAACCCGAACCTACAGCCATTATCCATGAATGGCACTTGCATCACCGAAACCGAAAGACTTTCCATTCTCGGTATGTGTGTTCATGACAACCTTCGTTGGAATGACCATATACACGAAGTCGCCAAGAATGCAGCGAAATGTCTAGGTTTTCTCAAACGGTGCAAGAAATATTTTACCCCTTCTGATCTGGCTACAATATATAAGGCGTTCATTCGCCCCAAACTTGAGTACAATTCCCATATCTGGTCTGGTGCGCCGAAAACCATATTGCACTTAGTGGATAGGATCCAAAATCGTGCGTTAAAACTTATCGGAGACTCGAATATCGCGAATTCTATTCATTCGCTTGAACATCGCAGAAACGTAACGTGTCTCTCGCTGTTTTATCGCTTTTTTAACAAACAGTGCTCAAACGAAATTGCCAGCTGCATTCCGCCCCTTCAGAAATTCAACCGCAATACTCGCCTTGCTAGGAATGCCCATCAGTTTACCATCCAGCCTATCTTCGGCCGTACTTTGAAATATAGAGATTCTTTCATAAGCCGTACAACACGAATGTGGAATGCCTTGCCCGGCTCTGTCTTTCCTCCTCAGTATAATTTACAGACATTTAAAACCAATGTGCATCGGAATCTCCTATCTTCTCTATCCCATTTTCCTTAACGCCCGCGCTGTGTAAATCACACTACACCATAAGAGTAGTCATAAACTCTTTAGCGCGTGTGAATTATAAAAAAAAAAAAAAAAAAAAAAAGTTATTACCCGAATTTAATGTACCACGAGAGTACGCTCCGGTCTGGCTTTGTCCCGCCTGAGGCATTCCTTCATGCAGACATGAAAGGGTTAATCCAAGATAAAGATGGTGTGCCGGTATTGTACCACAGCCACCGCGGCGCGAGGGATAAGCGGCTCATCCATGACGGGTACGCCGCCAATGCTCAGGAGCTCCTCCGTTTTAATACCGCAATTGCGGATAGGGACACGGTTGATACCTTAAAGCAGTTCGCCGAATTTTGGTGGCTTGAGGAAGAGGTGAGGGCAGACACGCTCTCCCGGGTCGGTGCGTTACCTAGGTAACATCCTCCTTAGTTTTAAGCTAGTTTGTAAGTTAGTTAGGTATATTTTAGGGAGTCTTTGGGAGGGGCCGGACTCGTCAACATGAATGAGTGCTACCGAGACTAGACCGATGCTTATGGCCTCGCTCGAGTCCCGGCGGCGCGTGTGCACCGTGTTGGGGACTGCCAGGCGCCCATCGACGCAATCTGGATGGTGACCAATCGAGAGATTGCTCATCACCCTGATTATAGGTAATTTAGGTTAAGTAGCTTAGGTAGTTTTAAGTAGTTTTAGGTAATTTTAAGAAAACAAAAATAATAAAGAGTCCAAGTTTTTAGCAAAGTTTCTTGGAAATGAAAAAACAGCGCTAAATTCAAAAATTGATAGATTTAAGGCCGAAAGGCAATAGTAATAAGAATATAGTTAAGTTTAGAGTGCTCGTTAAGAGCCAGTAAGCTAGATTAAGATAAATGTTAGTTTTAATTTAGATTTAATCATTTTTGTCTAGTATGTAAGTTAAAGAAAGAATTAATAAAAATGAATTTAAAAGTCAAGAACCCCGGTTCAAATCCCAGTCCGCACCAAAACTAATTTTTTTTATTTTGTTTAAATTTTTAAGTTTGAATTTGAATTTTTATTAGTTAAATTTAAATTGTTAAGGAAAAATTAGTTTTTTTGAATAAGAATTTTTGCCTAAAGAAAGAGAAAGTAAATTTAATTCGTGATTTTAAAGTAAACCGCGGGGTACCTAATAGAAAAAGTGAAAATTCGTATAAGTATATATGTATAATCATAATTTCTCAAGTGATATAGGTACATTCATCAAAGACAAAAGTAAAGTACCAGCGCAACCTGGATGCTGTGACCACTTCGTCGCCAGTTGTGAAGAAATATATTGGTGAGTCTTTTTAGACCTTATTAAATTATATAGATTTTTTTTTTTAGATTAAATGATTTTTTATTAATTCCTTGGAAATTGTTTTCATTTATAGTTAAATACAAAATCAATAAAAGCATGGCATTGCCGTCTGCCGATTGACATTATTTTATAAGATACGTATTTTCAATTCTCTATTTTATGTCTATTATTTTCTTCATATCTATTATTATTATATTTGAGTTTAAAAGCTCTCGGTGATTATCCTATTTCTGTAATTTAGTGCCGTTTTACAGTATCCGTATAGTTTGGGAACATTCAACTCATTGATATATTCGATTACTTGTTCTTCTGATAAAAAGTCCACTCCGAAGAATTGTCTCCTTGTTTCCCGCAGAATTGGGCATGTACCCATAAAATGAAATACATCCTCCCTTTCAGCTGTATTGCATATACCACAAAGAACTGGCAGGTCACTCCTATGTGGTATATAATTTAATTGCATCAATTCTCCTCGAAGCTTCACCATCATTGAAATCACCTCTATACTGTGTTCGTCCCGAAAGTAATTATATCTAAGATCATAACATAATCGACTATACACTCGTCTATGAGTTGATTCCGACGCCTCACTATAGCACATATCTCTAAATTGCAGGTCCAGCTTTTGCACAAGGTCCTCAAGAATTGGTTTCCAGCTGTGGGGTGTTTCCGGGTTGAGATTCAACTCCATTCCACAACATTGTGCCAACTCTAGCCAGTCTCCGTACCAACTAGACCTGTTACTAATTGCCCTAAGCGCCACTTTTTTGGGAAGACGGTGGTTTTCCATCTTAAGAACCTTGAGTACGTAACCGATTTGTAATTTGAAGGTTTTTATAAATAGAGGAGACAGCCCCGTTTCAATCGTTAGCAAGTAGTTCGGAGTACTGGGGGGAAGGTGGAAAATAATATATATATAATATAATAATATAGAATCTTTGCAGTTTCTCAACCGTATCGTATCTTTTACTTCCCCATACTTGAGCTGCATAAAATAGAATGGACTCGGCGACTGCTTCAAATACTTTGTATTTACTACTATGAGCAATATCTTTATTTGCAAAGCATTTTTTCCATGTCGTATTTATAGCTGTTTTTGCTTTGGTAAGTTTTTCCTTCAGGTGTTTCTCCATACCTAAATTCTTTGTCAAATACATCCCCAGATACTTATACTCGTTCACAATTTCGATTTGTTTCCCATTGAATGTCCAGCGTTCGTTAAGACAGTATCTTCCTCCGCCATTTTTAAAAATCATCACCTTGGATTTCTCTAAGTTGACTACGAGACTCCATAAACTGCAATATTCGGCTAATCGGTTGATCATCAGCTGCAGAGTTGCAGGGGAATATGCTAGGAGCACAATATCGTCAGCAAACAGAAGAGCCTTAATTAGGGTGCCTGCGTATTCAATACCTCCTGGTAAACAGTCAACAATGTCCTCGATGAATAGCGCAAAAAGGACCGGGCTTAAAGTACAACCCTGCCTGACTCGTGATTTTGTCTGGAACCACTCTGATAGAGTGTCCCCACTCCACACCGCTGCCCAAGTTTCCTCATATAAGCTTTGGAGAACTCTTCCCAATTTGATTGAGAGTCCCATATTGAAAAGTTTTAGCAAAAGAGCGTTTCGGTCAACCGTATCAAATGCCGCCTTGAAATCGACAAAAAACGCGTAGAGCTTTTTACCTTTAACGAGAAAGGACTCAGCAATGCTTCTTAGGACAAAAATATGGTCAACCGTTGAATATCCGGGTCTGAATCCTGCTTGATATTCCTTAAATAGCTTATTTAACTCAATCCATTTAGTCATCCTTTTTTGAAGTACCGCAGTAAAGACTTTGTAGGAGGCGTTTAAGAAGGAAATTCCTCGATAATTAAATTATATATACTACTTAAATAAAACGAAATTGTGGGTAGGGGACCATTGTGTGTTAAAAGGTACAGGGATTAATTGGGAGGGGGAAGTGTAGTGATAAATTAAATTAGGCGTATAAATTAGAAATACTTTCTTTTTAAATAAGTGCATTAAAAAAGTAAAGTAAATTAAAGTAAATTTATTGATAAAGTAAAGTTAATTAAAGTATTTTTATTGAAATTTTAAAGTTAAAACTAAGTAAATTCAATAGAAAATAATAAAATTGATAATTTGTGAATGCATAAACGCTAAACATGAGTTTTAACTAAGAAGGGTTGAGAGGATGAGGAGGTTGTGATAGGAGAGGATGCTGTTGGGCTAAAGAAGGAGATGATGCCAATAAAGGTGTCACTGAGACGAGTAGGTGACCATGGTAGGGTGGGTGGTCATATCACCACGACGTGGAAAGACTGGCATGCTTTGACTCTTTTTGTGACATGCCTGGGTCAAGCTCCCAGGCCCTCCGGCGGGCTTAGAGAGCGGGTGCAAGCATGCCAGCAACGACCCAAAGCAAGGCAAGCAGCACGTTACACTCCCTTTCTGCTAAGTTTTACAAGCTGCATAGTTGTCGTAGATCTTCTCTGTGTTGCATATAATTAAGTTGTAGAAGTTCGCCCCGCAGACTCAAGATCATCGCTATTCCGTCAATGCTGCATTCATCTCTAAAATAATTTTTCTGCAACAAATTGTGGTTTAAGCGGCTGTAGATAGTTCTGTGTAACGATCCCACAGCTTCCTCTAAGTACCGTGATCTAGTTTGTTCATCGGTGAATTCAATAATTTTGTAAGGCTCATTCATCAAACACATTACATCATCGTGAACGTGATTAATATTTGCATTACAGTTACGATCTAATGCCAGCCACTCTTTGTACCATACAGATCTACTTTGTATAGCCTGTAAGGCTGCTATTTTTGGGAGTCAGTAATCCGACATACTAAGCATCTTTACTATATAATCCGCTTGGAGTTTCAGCGTCTTCGTAAAAAGAGGTGGTAAACCTGTTTCCAACATTAGCATGTAATTTGGCGTGTTGGGCGGGAGATGAAATATTCTTTTGAGGTAAAATCGTAGCAGTTTCTCGACAGTTTCGTATTTTTTCTAAACTTTATATTTAGCATTATGTGCAATCTACTTATTATTAAAGCATCTCCTCCATGCTACATTGATGGTTGTTTTTGATTTTACCAGTTTTTCCTCTAGATCAGCATTCATACTAAAAATGTTGGTAACAAGTACCCCCAAGTATTTATATTTCTTCACAACTTCAATTGCTTAGCCTCTATAATGCCATTTCTAATTTGCACTCCTTCGACCTCCCCCTTTTTAAGGTTCCGTTTCCGTATGAAGGAACCTTATTGCTTTCGCTACGATGTCTGTCCGGATAAACTAAGCCAATTTTGTACCTAGGTCTATCTCAAGAACTGATTGACGTAGAAAGCTGAAATTTGCACGCAACATCAGGTATAAAAAAATAAATAAATAAATAGGTGGCGCAACAGGCGGGTGACACCCAAGGCCTAGCTTCTCGCAACCATTCGTTTTGTGTGAGTTTCTATTTTTGGGACGAATGGAAGGGATCGAACCTGGGATCCCTCGCACAGTAGTCCAGCACACTAACCACTTCGCTACTGCGCCCACAACACCAGGTATAACCTCTAGTTAAACGACAAATACCAATCTTGATAGCGACATATTGATTAGTTTTGGAGTAATAAGTAATTTACAGTTCTAGCTCATCAAAGCGGGTGACCTCTAATTTGGAGGTGTTACCACTTACAACGCTGTAACTTGTAAACTGTTATAGGTATACAAATTGTTTTGTACATTTTGAAAAGAGAATTTAGTAGCGCATAAAAGTCTTAAGCACTTCGGGTACATCTGTCTTGCTTATGGTTATGGCTCCTTAAACTCAAAATTTTGAAAATTTGTTGATAATTTTTTTTACTTAAAATGGTTTTTTCTCAAAATTTATACTTAATAAACTTTAATTTTTTTTATGAAATTTTTATCCTTGAGAAATTTCCTAAAAATTATGTATTCAAGTATGTATAAAAGTGCCGTCACAACAAGCAATTAAAACTTGCGCGGTATGACGAGACGACCTAAAAAGTCATTGCATGCAAGCGATTGCCGCAAGTGATATGATTGCATGCAATCGCTTGCAGGAGAACATGTTGCACTGTGTTATGTCAATCGGTGCAAAACTTTTCGAGTTTTTAAAGCATACACTACACAAACTAACAACATTTATTACATAGAGATTTGTGTTTATCATTTGTTTCAAATAGCGTAGTACGGATTTTCAGCACATTCGCAGAACGGTCGCGCCCATTTGCTCTTCGATGAGCTGCATTTCGTTGCCTCACATGCTGCAATATACGTTTTGCTATCTCCACTATAATTAGTTGCCTCGCTTCCAAATATTCAGCTTTTTCTTCAAATACAATATGATCCATTTTGCGTTAATTTTCGATGAAATGTGAAATGAAACTAATAGAGTAAGAGCTAGCAACGTTTTTTCTCAAGTCATTTTAGCAAGGAAATTTCAAAATTCGAATTCTCGCAATGATTGCTGCGAGCACTTTCATTGCTTGTTGTGACGGCACCTTAAGAGTTAAAGCAGAAGAAGAGAAATAGAATAATAAACTTCAAAACGAAGGATTGCGGCCAAATCGACCAGTCCACAGTTCGTCAAAAGTATGGTTGAGGTATGGAGTTACCCCGCGGCTACTGTAACAAGGTGCCCTATCTTCTTAAATGAACATATCGCTCTTTTCTGAACAAGAAGAACAACTTCAAGGAGCTCCGGCAATCCTTCTCTGAGAAATTCCAGGTGATTTCGGGAATTAACTGTTTGTGGAAGAACGTGCGGCCCTACTAAAATGGTTTCAAACATTTACACAAAACCTCCTTTATAATAAGCACACATTTTGAAGAAGTTGTGTACTGGTAGCCTGCTGAAGAGCATTTTTTTTCTCTAAAAATAATAATACGAAACATTTCTTTTAAAAAAAAAAAATACATTTTTTTTGGTGCACCCTGTGCTACCACCGCTGACATTTTAAATCGCGAGCAATGGAAAATTTCCATCGTCATAAAATTTCTCCTCGAAATCATACCACGCCGTAGTAACTCATTTCGATATTGCATGGGCACCGGTACTTTGTATACCATGGTGTACATACCTTGTATATCGCGCCACTGCGTAAAACCCTTTTTCCCAGCAAAATTGAGTTTTCTTGGGCACCGGTACTTTTTTTCGTCGATTGTCATCCAACATGAATACCCACAGCATACGATTCGCCTCACGAGCCGATCGTCTGCTTGTTCAGGGGTATGACATATACACATATACCTGTGTTAAGGCGCTGTGCTTTGTTGGCGTCGGTTGTTGTTTTGCTGTGAGTTGAGTGGAGAGGGCGACCAACAGGCGAAAGAGTCGAGTGCGGTGGTAGTGTGGCTTGGCGAGGTGTGTTGGTCGAGAAATTTGTCGAGGATGGGGAGTTGGTTTTTATCGCTGGTCGAAGACGGTTGTCTGATTATTTTCTGTCGTTGGACATGCATTTTTTTTATTGCGTTTTAATACGGTTGGTGGATGGGCACCTAAAAACATTACTTCATAAAAGATGAATTAATTTAATTCGGAAAGTTTTAATACGGTTGGTGGAAGGGCACCTAAAATCATTAATTGATACCAGAAAAATTAATTTAATTCGGAAAGTTTTAATACGGTTGGTGGATGGGCACCTAAAAACATTACTTCATAAAAGATGAATTAATTTAATTCGGAAAGTTTTAATACGGTTGGTGGTTGGGCACCTAAAAACATTATCTCATAAAAGGTGATTCCGCTTATACACACCAAAATCCCGTGTGATATTACTTGGACTTGTAAGGGATATGCTTCAAATCGGCCACACGAATTGTGTTACTATAGCCTCGATTGGCCCCAAAATCTAACCAAGTGCAGGTGTAGTAGCCTAAAACGGGTGAAGCATCCACTTGGCATCTATAACCAAGAAACCTGCAGATTCAGCATGAGACTCCTCTCCAACTCCGCGTATTGGTAATCCGGAAAAGGACGAAGAAGAAGATCTACTCTCATCGAAAATTGCAGTCTGCAGTATCTAGATTGTTTTTATTTTATTTTATTTTTTTTCCTCGGGTGGTAATCGTAATCTCAAATCTGAAATCAAATTGTTCATTGTCTTTGCTTTGTAAATCCGGCTTGCGTTACGTAAAGTAGCTTGTCTTTTCTTGAATATTAACGATTAGTCTTATTAATTTCGTACGAGAATTCGTCGATCGAGAGAAATCGGTATTTAAAAATAATTTTAAAATTAATTATATTTAGAAGTTAAAACGATTCGAGGATCACTCGACCCGTTTCAGATGGTTTTTTTTTTTGCTCTATTAGGGGTTAATCGAATTTAAATTATAAATAATCTAGCATTATAGATAAATGGACGCAGGTTTTGTTGATCATAGTACGAGTACAACCAATGCATTGGAGGAGTAACTCGGGTAAGTTGTCGGGCTTGTTCCCTTTGATAAATATTTATCTTAAGTAGTTTATTCGTAGTTTGAATTCATTCACCCATTCACTTATATAAACATTTATTTATACGTAATAGGGCACATTGCCCATTAACTTTTCTCTCGCGCGACCCCGTATCTCAATTTTCTTGATTTTTTTTTCAATTTAATGATTGTATGTCTAATCAGTAAGTAAAGTATGAATTATTTCGCGCAGCGGATTAAGGTAATAGATCGTAAAATTTCGTTATTCAATTAATTTTAACAAAAACCACTCCGAGTATAGTTAACGTAATCATAAAGAAAGTAAATAAAGATTTGAGTTGAAAAAGATGAAATCGGGTGTTGTCTAATTTTTTGTTGGAGATGGATTGAGGAGAAGGGGAGAGCCGGGTTCATTATTTGGGATTCCTCAGGAGGTTTTATAGGACATTTGAGAGAATCATGGTTGGGAGGGCACGGTAGACACTTCATCCACCTACAGTCTACCCCCCCATAAGGTGAGTCATCAAGAACCGAGCTAGAGAAAACAACAACATCAATTGTGCACGTAAAATTATATATTTTTGTGTCGATCCCTGCAGTATAAGAGTAGAGTAGCGCCAGTTGGAACCCCCCCCAGCCGCAGCTAAGCCAGGGTCTGCTTGACGTGCACCCCATACTGCGCGCTACTGCACCACGCTACAAGTTCGCTCGCATAGGGTCGTTACTGTTGTTCACAATAATTAAATTTTTACCTCTGAAAGTTGTGCGTAAAAATTCAAAGAAGAATTGCGGTCTGACCAATGGTGCAAATTGTGGAGATTTGTAACTTTGTGAATAGCGCTTCGTCAATCCACAGAATGTTCTTGAGGAACAGTCCTGTCTTCTGACTGTTTGCCCAATAGCCACTGGAAAAATTCCACCCTTCTTTGCGCAGCTCCTGCTAGTAAATCCTGTACCGGTGCTAAATGGAAAGGGTGTAATCTATTACTCCTGGTTCCTGGAAGTTCCAACTGCACAGCTAGTCTGCGGACTGACTAAAAGCTTAAGTTCCACTGCACGCAAAATCCAACCCTCAATTTCTGCCGCCGCTGTGTCTGAATGTCGTTCCTTTTTATTTCGAGGAGCTCACCCGGTATCAATAAGTCTCTGATACGCATCCACGAATACCCGTCTGTACTATTATGGTGTACTATACGTTTGTTATGTAGATAGTTAGTTAAAATTTATTTAGGGCCAGTTTCAAGACTAGCTGATAAAGTCTCGGATAGCCTCTCCGGAATTTATATGTCAGATAAACGTAATATTTCGGTTTCAAAGGTTTCGGATAGTAATAGCTGACAGATAAAGTCTCGGATAGTTTATCAGCCAGTTCAACCGGCTGTTAAAGCCTCTATCCGGAAGATTTAAACAAAATATTTATTTGATGTGGCTGGAAAAAATATAGTTTCAGAGCATTCTTTCGTTGACGGGTGTAGACAGCAGTCAGAAGTGTTATATCATGCATTTATTTGAATTCTTAAATGTCGAATTAGATGAATATTACAACCATATTACAGGGCCCCGTAGGAACAGAGTATTTCAAATTATTTTTAGAAACCCTCGACGATGAAGATTTCTGAATTTTCACTATTTTGTTTAACTATATCCATGCCCAGTCAATACCTTTCACCGTGGGCGTTGGACTTTGCCAGGGGTGCATTTTGTTTCCTCTCCTTTTCATTATTTATATGGACTGGATGTTACAGCGCAGTCTTGGCGAAGAACGTTTCGATGATCCGATGATAAGTCGTTTGCTCTTCGCTGATGACTTGGTCATCCTTTGGTCCTCTTAGACCCTGGATTCCGAACCTGGGGGTAATTACCCCCGCGGGGGTAAAACAGCTATTATGCGGGGGTAATAAGGCAGGTAGTAGATAATAAATTTTATACCCACTATAATTAAATCAAAAATGTGCACTCATCGAAATCGAACAAAAAACTAATTTAGATTGCTTCAAAACCTGTTTTTTTTTTACGAATCTCAGTGTTCAAAATATGTGCTATACTCAAAAGTTATTAGTTTTTTTTTTTTGCATAGACGCTGGACTCTGGACTCTGAATTTTTCTAACATATTTCCAGCGGCTTCGAAAACATAAGTAACCCGTTCGTTTCACGTCAGCATGTTCGGCAACGATACTCAGGAATCCGACAGAAAGTTGGGCAAGGTGAGCGGCTGGTAGGACAGTTGTCTCTATTTTTCTTTCACTTCAAGAAATTTTGCTATCTAGCAAACAATTTTGAAACAGCTCGGTTATTCTGTTATTATAAGGGGACTGAACTCTTGCAGTAATAAAGGAAAGGAAGTTTGATGTAAAGTTTATGAAATGTATTTCCAGAATGAATAAATGAAACGAATGAAAATATTAAATCAATACAAAAGCTAACTTAGAATATTTCTAAGCTAAGTATAACATCAACAAGTAGTTTGCTATATTCTTCAACACCCTTCCTCAAACGGATTGTATTCCTGCTTTTGTTCTTAGCTTTTCGAGCTTCGAGGGACAAAGTGGTTTAGTAAGCATATCTGCTAGCATTTCTTCACTCGGGCAATATATACATGTAATGTGTTCTTGATCTACATGTTCCTTTACGAAATGTACTCGGGTATCGATGTGCTTTGTTCTGTTACTTAGCTTCTGTTCTTTAATTAAACGTAAGCAGCTTTGGTTATCTTCGTAAATAATAGTTGGACTAATTTGATTTATTTTCATATCACTCAACAACTGACGAATCCATATCGCTTCTTTACATGCTTCTGACAATGCAATAAATTCTGCCTCTGTTGATGATAAGGAAACGCATGATTGCTTCTTGCAAGTCCAGCTAATAGTGCCACCATTAATTTGGAAAATATAACCTGAATTCGATTTTCTGTCCATTCTGTCTTCAGCCCAGTTTGCATCCGCATAGCCAATCAAACAAGCTGTTTTCGTCCGCTTATCACTCAATCGTAAATAATAATCGGTATTTCCTTTCAAATATTTGAGCACACGTTTAATTTCTGTCCAGTCTTCTTGATTAGGGCTGCTGACTTTTCTTGCTAAAATAGAAACACTTGCTGCAATATCGGGTCTTGAATTAACACTTAAATATAGTAGTGATCCTATTAAACGCTGATAATTTGTATTCTTTAATAAATTTTCGGAGAAAGACTTTCCATAACCTAGATCGAGAGGATATTTCGAAACTTTCGAATTTTCTGATCCAAACTCGTTTATTAAATTTTCTATGTATTGCTTTTGCCGAATATAAAAATCTGAATTTGTATCCTTAAAAACTTCAAGTCCAAGATATTGATGAATGTCACCAAGATTGTTCACATCAAATTTTTGTCTAAGCAAATTTTCAACTTCATTGATATTAGATTTGTTGACGCTGGCTACCAAAATGTCATCAACGTAGATTAAAACATATACAATCCCTTCCTCGATGGTGTATTTTGTGTAGAGACAAGGGTCAGCTACGCTTTGAACAAATCCTCCACCCACGAAAACTTTATGCAAAGCTTTATTCCAAACATGGGCAGCTTGTTTTAGACCGTATAAGCTTTTATTTAATCTGCAAACTAACTTGGAATTTCCTTCCTCAAAACCAGGTGGTTGTTTCATGTAAATTATTTCATCTAGATCACCATTTAGAAATGCAGATTTAATGTCCATATGAACGACATTCATACCCTTAGCACCTGCTATTGAAAGTATTGTTCGAAACGTAGTTTGACGAACAACTGGAGCGAATACCTCATCATAGTCATATCCATATTTTTGACTAAAGCCTCGTGCTACTAAACGGGCTTTGTATCGCTGAACCTTTCCGTCAACATCACGCTTTATTTTATAAGTCCATTTGCTGCCGACTATATTCACATTTGCTGGTGGATGAACTAAATTCCATGTATTATTTTCTCTCAATGCGGTAATCTCTTCTTTCATGGCTTTAACCCATTCATTACACTGATCCGACTTGATTGCTTCATTGTATGTTTTAGGTTCTATCAAGACTGATTCAACAGTTGTAGTCTTATAGCTTAATCGACGTGGTGGTATGCCCTTTGTGCATCTTGTTGACCTACGAACTGAAGTATCAATTGGTTCTTCTGTTGGAATTTGAGTTTTATTTAAATCGACTGAACTATTATGCTCACTAGAATCATTTAAACTTTGAAACGAATTGTCATTATCTTCAAAAGTTATTTCCTGAGCTGGTTCGTCTATGGTGTCATCACAATTTGGATTCTGAACATCTGAACGTTTCTTATCGAAAACAATTCCAATGGGTACTTTCAAATCATTTTGAACATCTGTTGAAACGTTATTCTCAATTTCATCATAATTTACAAATTTAACATCTCTACTAATTGTAATTCTTTTAGTATTCAAATTAACCAAACGCTATCCTTTTGAATTTTCATCATAGCCCACAAAAGTTAAAACTTCAGATTTAGAATCTAGCTTACGGCGCTTTTCTTTGGGAATCAACGAATAAACCTTCGAGCCAAAAATTCGTAAATGCCGGATATTAGGCTTCCTACATTCCCATAGTTCAAAAGGAGTGGATGGAATAGAACTAGAAACTAATCGATTCTGTAAATAATTAGATGTCATTAGCGCTTCTCCCCAAAACTCATTTGGCAATTTTGATTCAGCTAGCAAGCAACGGGCCATTTCGACTAGGGACCTATTCTTTCTCTCAGCTACACCGTTCTGCTGCGGAGAATATGGTACTGTAAACTGCTGCTGAATTCCTCTACTATCAAGATAATTTTTAATATTATGAGAAGTGTATTCCCCACCGTTATCTGACCGAATGATACTTGGATATTTTAAGAATTTATTTTTGACTAACTCCAAATAGTTTCTTAATTTTTCAAATACTTCTCCTTTGTCATGTAGAAGATATACTACGGTATATCGGCTATAATCGTCAATAAAAGTTAGAAAATATCGCTTTCTTCCTGGTGTAATTGTCTGCATTGGACCACAGACGTCAGTATGTATCAAATCCAGTACACGTTTCGATTTTGTAAAAGACTTTTTGTTAAAAGTTGTTCTCGTCATTTTACATTGAATGCATATCTCACAATTTTTCTTAACCCCACAATCAGTAATATAAAAATCGCTTACCGTTTTTCCTTTTTGCATGGTCTTAACAGCATCAATGTCTCGATGTCCAAACAGTTTGTGCCAATAGTGCTGACAATTCTGTAACCTGCATTCGACAGCCAAAGCTTTTTGTTCCAACTGTTGCCGTAAACGAAACAAGCCAAAAGATATATCAGCAACTCCAATTTCTTTTCCTGTCTCCGTTTGGATGCTACACATTGAGTTCGCAAACAACAATTTGAAACCCATTTTTAAAATTCGTCTAACAGACAATAAGTTTCCATGAAATGAAGGTATGAACAGTACATCCTGGACATTAATAGTAGCCTTCTCACCATTGCTATTAATTACTTTAATACAACAAGTTCCCTTTCCACTAGAAACAACAGTCTCTCCGTTTGCAACTGTTACCTTTTCCCGAATTGATGTATCCATTTCAATAAAATCTGATTTCCTTGTGCTTATGTGACAAGTTGCACCAGAATCAACAACCCAAATGTTATTGTCATTAGCCATTGAAAAACAAAACGTATTACGGTCTTCATTAAACCCCTGTGTTTCGTTTGCTTGATTTCGGCTCTTCAATTTCTTCAACTGCCAACAGTCTCTTTTAATGTGTCCTTTGATTTTGCAGTAGTGACATTTCTTATCGTTGCGTTGTTCTCTTTGATCAAATGATTTTAATATAGCATTTGATGAGCATGAACCCGTCTGGCGCTGATGTTCATCGATCAAACTGGTTTCGACAACCCTAAGCGTCAATTCCTCCAGTTTGCGAGCTTCTAGTGCAGTTACCAATGTATCAAATGAAGGGGGAAGACTACTGAGCAACATAGCGACTAACCAACGCTCAGAAAATTGCTCACCTAAAGCCTCCAACTTTTCGAAATGAATTTTCATCTCCATAATATGCTCAGACATATTGGAATCCATGGAGAACTTCATTCCGCATATTTTTCTCATAAGACGTACGCTGCTTCCTAGAGTATTTTTCTCATGATGATGTCGTAATATTTCCCAAGCCTCACGCGCCGACTTCGACTTCTTGATGAGTAAAAGTTGACTGTCGTCCACAGATAATCCGATAATGACGGTTGCATCATTGTCAAATTTCTTCCATGCTGCATCTGGAACTTCCGGGACTGGATCCATAATACATCTCCAAGCTCCTTCCTTTTTTAATATAAGTTCCAACTTATATTTCCACAAATGGTAATTTTCTGAATTAAGTTTAACAAACGACGATTTCAGAAACTCCATATTGTACTGGGCCAATAACCTCTTGCAGTAATAAAGGAAAGGATTAGTTATGTTAAAAGTATGTCCCCAACCAGCATCTTACGACGTGCTATGGAATCCGTACAATCGGGGAGGCGTCCTCTAGGAAGACCCAGGATGAGATGGTTAGATCAAGTCAATAATATCACCTCTACACGTATGGGGATTGCCCTTTATGATTTACAGTCGATGGCGTAGAATCGAGACTATGGACGGTGCACTTGGACTTGCGCAACCTACACCCGCGACCCACTTAATGGATATGCGGGCCATCGAAAATTAATGAAGGAATGAATTTGTCCATGCTAAATTACCAAAAATAGAACAACACAATTCACTTAAAAATGTGATAAATAATAAAAAACATCATTTCCATTCCTGTCAAACAATTAATGCCTGATAAATTTTTCTACCGGATAGTTTATCAGAGACTTTGACGATGAAACAGAAAAAAAATATCAGCTACTTTTATCTGGTGGATAGCGTGATGTGTCGGCTAACTATCCGAAACTTTATCCGGAACATTTGAAACTGGCCCTTAGCATTATAATTATTGCTATCTTTACAATTTTCGTTTTTACATTACATTACTTAAGTTTAACCGGTACTTTATTACAGAATGTTTATTAATAATTTCTTTTAACATAATTTGGTACTTCTCTTTTAAATTGTATGAAGTTAGATTCATTTTTAATTGCAATAGTGAGTTTATTATACACTCCCGCTCATCTGAATAGGTTCAACATTATTTAAAAAGTAAAATAACGATATCTCTGTAACCAACTTGCCGATTTTAATGAAATCAATTTTCTTATATAGAATAATCAATTGTTAATGAAACAGAGCACACGTATTTATATTTTTACGGTTATTTTTCCAAAAACATATCGAAAAATTACCATTTATTTTGGCTCAACTGAATAGGTTCAAATATTGAAAATTAAAAAAAAAATGTATTAAGTACTAATTCACAGCTTTGGTTGTTTTTAATATTTAGCTATATATTTAAGTATAATTTAGTATGTAGTACTATCTTCTTTGTTCAATATAACTTCATAGATACGATTTGGAAAATACTTATAATATTTTTCAATAATTCAAGTGAAATTGTTGACCCGGCTTTTTTAATGGCGACAATTAGGCTTGCATGGTTATCAAATTGTACCCTGTCCTCATATACTTTTTTGGACAATAGACCCCAAACGTTTTCAATAATATATATGTCCGGGGAGTATGACAACCACTCGAGCAATTTCACATTTTGATCTTTTATCCACTGTTTAACAACACTCCAGTGGGTATGAAAATAGTTAGTTAGTTGCGCGGGAGTTTGTGGTAAGGTCTTCCACAACACAGTAAAATGTAGCGGGTTGGACACATACAGCAGCAATGTACTCGATACTAACTCATACGTAAGGTATATGTGTGATGACTGCGTTACATATATACACAACGTAGACCTGGTACTAAGAGATATTCAAGAGCAAGTGAAAACGAACGGAATACATTTAAAGGAATACAAAGGCGAATTTGAAGAATCACTAAAAAAAAACGAAACAGAAATAAAGGTTTTGCTGGAGGCGATTGAAGGAAGGTACAACGAGCGACTGAAAGCTATATTGAAAGCGCAAGAAACATGCGAAAAAAGTGTCAAAGAAGTACAAAAAATGAGAGAATTTACCGAGTCGTTCAAAGAGCAGAGCGAGCAAATTAATAACAGCGTAAAGAAGATGGCAAGCGATAACGAAATGGTTATAAAAAGCGTATACGAGATGAAAAATGACATGAGTGTATCAAAGAAGAACGTAAATAAGCTTAATTATGCTGATCAGCTGAAACAGGCAATTTACATCAAGCCCAAGAGTAAACAAGAAACTGCAAAAACAAAAAGAGAAATAAAAGAAAAAATAAACCCTGCCTCCCTTTCCCTTAAGGTTGATAGCGTGTCGGATAGGAGAGAAGGCGCAATAACAATCAACTGTAGAGGTGAAGAAACAGTACAGAAAATAGAAACGGAGGTAAAGCAAAAGCTAGGCGAAAAGTATGAAGTAAACATTTTTAGTAAGAAACTCCCAAAAGTTATGATAACGGACATAAGTGAAAAATGGAATAGGGAAGATCTCCAAGAAGCACTCAAAAAGCAAAACAACATTGTAGGAACAGTAAAATGCGTAAAAGACTTTAAAAACAAAAACAGAGAGGCATATTATGCAATTATTGAACTTGATGAGATTGATCACAAATATGTATTAGAAAATCGGAGGATTAATTTAGGATGGGAAAAGTGCCGAGTATTTGAGCATTTCGATGTGTTTAGGTGTTACAACTGCTGTAGATATTATCATAGCGCAAAAGTGTGCAAAAATGAAACCAAATGCGCAAAGTGTGGTGGCGCGCATGATACTAGGGGATGTAATGCAGCTGAATTGAAATGCATTAATTGTGTACGATATAATGAAAAGTACTCTCTCCGAGTCCTGGAAGGAATCTATTATCACACCTATCGAAAAGGTCAAAGGAACCGACAAATGCGAAAACTTTCGGCCAATAAACGCGCTACCTGTGTATGAGAAGGTCCTGGAAAAGATTGTCCAAATTCAACTCGAGAACTATTTCGAAAGTAATAAACTGTTTCTCGAAAACCAGTCGGGATGTCGTAAAAAACACTCCTGCGAGACAGCGCTTAACAGCATATTAATATCGTGGAAAGAGGAGCTCGCAACGAAAAACTATGTGGTTGCTGTCTTTTTGGATTTCAAAAGAGCGTTCGAAACGATTGACAGGAGTATTCTTGTTTCGAAATTGCATAGTTACGGCGTTAGAGGCAAAGAACTGGAGTGGTTCAAATCTTTTTTAAAAAGAAGGTATCAGAGGACGATAGTTAATGGAGTATCATCACGAAGTGTTGAAACAGCCCTAGGAGTGCCCCAAGGATCATAATTTACATCAATAATATAAACCAACAGCTTAAATACGCTCAAGTAGCCCTATTTGCAGATGATGCCCTTCTATTTATATCTGGGAAAAACTTGGATGAATGTGAACGACGAATGCAAGAGGACTTAAATAGATTAAGTATATGGCTAAGGAGAAACAAGCTTAAATTAAATGCCAGCAAAACAAAATGCATGGTTCTTAAACACAAAGTTAATGTAAATATTGCTATTGAGAATGAAATAATTGAACAGGTCGAAAATATTAAATATCTAGGAGTAGTTATTGATTATAAATTAATATTTAACCCTCATGTAGAGTATATTGTTAAAAAAATTGCAAAAAAAATAGGTTTCTTAGGTAGAATCAGGAGTAAAATCTCAATAATGAGTGCAATACATATATATAATGTTATGATAAAACCACATTTCGAATATTGTTCATCAATTTTGTATCTTTCATGTGACTCCATGATTATTAAGCTGCAGCGTATGCAAAATAGGGCCATGAGAATAATTTTAAAATGTAATATTTATACATCAATTATAATGATGTTAGATGCGCTAATGTGGCTAAATGTAAAGCAAAGAATATTGTTTAATGTTTTAATCTTTATTTTCAAAATTAAATATGATCTTTTACCACATTACTTAAAGAAATATCTGCGATATGTAAGGGATTCACAACCCTATAACTTAAGAAGTGGAGACGACTTCAGAATGCCTGCTTATCGGGAAAATGTTACGCAAAACAGCATTGTGTATAACACCGCGTCTCCACGAGCAATATTTCATAGCTTGCCATATAGTATGCTATGAAAATTGCTCGTGGAGACCACAAATAGTATTCTATGAAAAATGGTATGCCATCTATTGCTCTGCTCATAGCTTGCTATCGATAGTATGCTATGGGGTGTACTTTTTTGTTGTGACGCATGTGTTTTCGTGTGATGGCTATGGAAATAGTATGATATGAAATGCCCACCCTACATTTTATTGCATACTATCGTTATTTCTTTCTATTAGAAATGACAGATGGCAAGCTATGAAATATTGCTCGTGGAGACGCGGTGTAAAGGCTGTCAATTTTATAACTCACTGCCAGCAAACTTAAAAAGCGAATGTAACTTAAAAGATTTAAAAGGTTAACAGCTGAATATATAAAATACAATTTTCCACATAATGTAATTTATTAGGTTAAGTTTAAATATATAATTTTGTATTATCGATTTTCAATGGCAATTTATGCTAAATAAATGAAATCAATCAATCAATCAATGGGGCAGTTGTCCATGGAATCCGTTCAAAAATATTCGAAAAATTTGGGAAAGCATTTTCTAGTAGTTTTGTATACATTCGCGTTAATTTTCGATGCAACAAATTGCAGCTCACAAAGTCACAAGTCCCATAATATGATTTATGCGGAACATCGTAATGTACCTGATGCACAGGCGTGGTGAATACCTAAAACACATTCATCCTTTCGCAGTTCGTGAATGTAATAGTTTTATCCAACCGGTCCATCATGTTTGAACTTCTTTTCATCGAAAAACACGACAATCTGCCACTCCTTGTTCCACGTCATATGCTCCCGAGCAAACGGAAGTCGTGCAGCTTTGCGCACATCATTAAGATGTGTTCTTTTTTTACGTTCAGTCTCTTCAAATGCTTGGCACTCCTAATAATGCGTTTTTCAGATGACAGACTTGCATTAACACCGCATTCTTCCTTGATTCTAGCAGCAAAACGAATTTGAAGCAGTTAAGATGATAAGATAATATCATATTGATATTATAGCTTAATTCATTTTGAATAAAATTACCAACTACATTTTGACTTCGGCAAATCTTCTATGCGATTTGGCCCGGCTTTAAACCACATTTGAAGTATCCCTTTATTTGGCCTTTTTCAAAGTTTCAATAGTTTTTTGTAATTCATTTATATAACTGTTAGGTACATTCGCCAGTTGTCATTTATTAGACAATAGATTGTACTAAGCTATTTCTTTCAAAAAACTTTAAAGCCTAATAATTAACTTGGATTATTTATTGTACTATTATTTTCTTTAAGTCTCTTGAAATTAAATAAAGAATTATTATTATTACATATATGTATTATTAAAATTGCTTTCGGCGCAATTTTAGAAAAAAAAACGGTTGTAATTACTTTCTGTTTAAAAAAGCTAAATAATTGACGTTTCCCTTGAACCTATTCTGATGAGCCAAAATAAATGGGATTTTTTTTACATGTTTTTCCAAAAATAAACATAAAAATATATATACGTATGTTAGAGACCGCAAACTTTCGTGTTTTATTAACAATTCATTATTTTATACAAAAAAATTAAAATCGGCAATTTGGTTAACGAGATATTGTCTTTTTACTTTTTTAGCCCTTTATAAAAAAGCATGTTCTGTGTTTTCTTATTTTTAAATAATTTTAGATTGAAGTTACAGTATTCAGGAATTTAATTATTTTGTATTCTGTATATGAATATAAATGAGTTCATTATAATCCGTTGTTTAACATTAAGCCAATTTAGCATTTGCAGCATGTATATAATGGGTGTGTATTTATTCACCCCTATCATGGGTGATTACAAGAAAGTATAGACCGCATAGCTGCAGTTTGCAATTTTTGTAGCTTATCATGAATACCTAAAGATCCCAATAACAGTATTGTTGGACAACACTCGATAAGGGGTCTTATAATAGTATTATATATTTTTATAGCTATTGAAATGCTAATTTTTTTTTTTATGCTACGTTTCCATCGGAGATTAACTCCGAGATTAGGAACTTCATAAAAAAAAATTAAAATTTATTAAGTAAATATTTTGAGAAAAAAAGAATTTTAAGTAAAAAAAATTAACAACAAATTTTCCAAAATTTTGAGTTTGAGGAGCCATAACATTTTTGTAGCTGCATAGATGTACCCGAAGTGCTGAAGACTTTTATGCGCTACTAAATTCTTCTGTATATAATATATATTTACAAAACAATTTTTATACCCATAACAGTTTAGAAGTTATAGCGTTTTAAGTGGTAACACCTCCAAATTAGAGGTCACCCACTTTGATGGGCTAGAACTGTAAATTGGGTGATAGACCCTCCCTGCCATACAATTTTTTATTCGGCGGAACTTCAGGAATCACCCCTTAAAGGATTATACTTCTTAACTGGAACACGCATGTTTTCAGAGAATTTCACCCTAGATTCTGCACAACTAGAGCCACCAAATATCCCGATGGTACAAACATCAATTGTAGAAGTGAAATGTCGGCCTCGAATAATTCAATGCATCCCTAAAGAACTAGATTACAATAAAGCAACGGGACCCGACGTTATCCCGGCTATAGTACTCAAGAGCTGTGCACCAGGACCGGCACCTGTACTATGTTAGCTGTTTAGCATGTCGTACAGAAGATGTTTCCTTCTTGCTGGAAAACGTACGGCATAATGTCCGAAAATGATTTGAGCAATATATCGTGCAGCTGACTTCTGGGTCTGGCTGAAGTAATAGCAAAACAGAATTATAAAATCTCGCATTAAAATCCGAAAATTCCGGTAAAAGATGTCAAATGGAAGCACTTATTTGTCCAATCAAAAACCGCAGAAAGGATAAATTCCCATTCGCAATTCAAATTCAAATAATATTGTACCCACCGAGTGCATATTTATGAGGTATCCTGTTCTTTTGTTGTTGTCCGAAATTCGTTTGAACCCGTATCTCAAATCAATTTCGTCACACTTTATCGATTCACTGTAGCCATAATTAGTAAACACTTCCTTGAACATCTTAAAATATTATTAAAAAAAGCAGTACGAATTTGTTTATATTATTTTACTAAATTAAGGAGCAAACAGCAAAACAATTAAATGAATACTTTCTTCGCGCCAAATCTTATGACATGAGCCAAATAACAGAAATGAATAACTTTCCAGTGGAAATGGTGCTACCTATTAGCTGCTTTCCCGAAAATTCATAAACTTCTGGCGTTTTCGATTGGGGGGATTCTAATGTGATTTTCCATTGAGCACATTAGATTTTTATTTCAGATATCAGATTTTTCGTGGCAAATGACACATGCAAGCAGATTGGCCGAGTTCAATGCGCTTTTGCCTAGCTAGTCAATAGCACAAACTAGTAAGAATAGACCGCCGACTTCCCGTACACCTACCCGATTCCCACGGAAAAAATTACCCTGTCTGTGAATACGGGTAAATGTCAAAATTAATGGCGGCAATAATTTTCCATGCTATACCATGGGCCTAGGACTTTTCAAGTATGCGTGCGTCATTGACATACTACACATGGACTGCTAGCAGCCAATTTTTCGTTGAAGGAAAAATTAAGCACTAGCTCTTTTGGTTCACGGCGGAGAGAAACGAAAACATTCAAATGTCATCGAGCAATTCGTGCGATTTGGTTTGTGTCCATGATACAACAAGACAAGATATCGCATTGCGCATGTCGTTCATTCTTGCTGTTCATCGGTATTCATCTGTCAACAGATTATGACGTAGTAGCTGCGGAGATAATGGATGTACTATTGGCGCGAAAGTACAAATTTGCGATTTTGTTAAATTATTATTGTTATTAATTGAACAAATATTAGTAAATTTGTAAAAGGGTTATTCGCTCTTTATTTGAGTGCAAATATAATTAATGAAAAACAAAAAGAATCATTAGAAACAGCTCCATAACTTTTCTAAGAAAAAAAAATCTTTTAAGGCAAAGAATCTTTATCTTTAAACGATAAGACCCAATTAATGGGCAAATAAGGACTTTATAGACTGTATTTTGTGAAAAATGACTTATAAATATTATTCAACATGGAAAGTGTAGGCAAACTGGCATTATAAATGCTGTTGCATTTATGCTTAGACACGAACTTTCTTTGGTAGGATTTAGAGTCTGCAGCATGGTTTGTCTTCCGAAGCTATGATGAAAGACAATAGTGAAACTATATTAACCACTGAATTGATTTAACTGCAATATCCGCATCAAAAACACTCTTCTTCCGCTCGCGAATGCACTTTTGCATTCGCTTCCTTAATCGACAAACAGTGGACGAAAAAAACACAAGAAAACCAAAATAGAATAAATAATTGACGAAACTACTTGTTTTTTTTTAAACATTTTATTCACATTCGATTCAAAACACAAGTTTTTTCATCAATTTTGTTAATATGACGCGTCGAGCTGAGCAGAAAATAAGTAATTCTGCGACTTTATTGAAAGGAACAACAAAAAAAAGACACATGTTATGGACGATAAATGTTTTTCCAAGCACATTCACAGAATTCCGAAACTATACATTCTATATTTTCCTTTTTATTTAAACATTTAAAGAACCAACACAACTCGTTCCATATAAAACACACGTAAATACCAAGAGTCAAAATGTACACTCCGCAACTATGACGTACATGCGCAGAACAAATCAAAAATGAAAACTTCAATGCGCTATCTTGTCTTGTTGTATCATGGTTTGTGTCGAGGTTTGTGTGCCGAGTGTGCCATACTGCCATCTGTTATAGAACGTTTGAAATCATTTGAATAAGTCGTTATTTTTGCGCAGTTGCAATGTTTCTACAATGGATGGCACTGTGTTCTATGTAAAAAAAAAAATAGCAAAAGCGGTCTAGTGCTTAGGTTTAAATCTCTTTCCTACTTTCGCCGCACTGAACCAAAAGGGCTAGTGCTTATGTTTGCTTCATTTTTCCTCGCAGGTATATATGAAACTGACATTTCACTAGCAGTCCATGTATAGTATGTCAATGGCGTGCGTTAATGGAGCTCCTTTAATTTTATACAGCACCAATCCATGAAAAATCCTGGGCCCGCCGGCAGCTTGTAGGCAAAGTCCGTTATGTGGGAGGAGTCGACGGTCCATTCTCACTGGTTTGTGGTCAACAGCCTCTGATTGGTCGATTTGACTGCAAATCTATGCAAATTTCATGAGGTCGGTGAGCTGTGATGACTAGAAAGATAGGCAAGAATTTGTGCCTGAGTTCTAAGTGGATTTGAGAAATGTTATAAACAGCTGATTGAAATCGAAAAAATGTGAACTCCATTGTTGAACTTTGCTGAGATTTGTATGGTTTTATTATTATAGTTGGAAAAAATAAAATTAAAATTAAATTACAAGTTACAATTGGCGGTGTTTTATATGACAATGCCGAACGCGCTAGGAAATCCCTAGTGGCTCTATACTCCTGCAAAAGGGCTGTAGGCTCTCGATGGGGCCTTCAACCCAATATAATGCATTGGCTTTATACCGCGGTCATAAGACCGATAATTCTATATGGCATCGTTGTGTGGTGGCCGGCCTTGAACAAAAGTTCCAATCTAGAGGTCTTAGAGAAGATTCAGCGCTTGGCATGTATGTGCATCACGGGAGCACTGAGGACATCTCCAACCGCCGCTCTGCAAACCGTGCTTAACCTACTTCCACTAGACATCGTCAGTAAAGAATATGCCACCAACATGGCGATCAGATTAAGGGAAGGGAAACACTGGAGAGGACAACCAATTGGACACGCCAGCATCCTTCTACAGACGATCCCCCTGCCCACAATTACCGACTATCTGCCTACGAAAATCAATTTCGAAAGAGGCTTCACCTATGAAATACCGGACAGAAACCAGTGGGTTTCCCAAAATGTCCTACACAAAACCCTGTCAGTATTCACAGACGGTTCTAAGACACCAGAGGGAGTGGGCGCCGGAGTCTTTTCAGAGGAATTGAACCTGTGCCTCTCCTTCAGTCTTCCGATACACTGCAGTGTTTTTCAGGCCGAAATTGCAGCTATTCGTCAAGATACAGCGTGGCTGTCTATTAATTCGGTATCGCAAAGGGATATCGTTATATACATTGATAGCCAGGCTGCAATCAAATCCCTAATATCCAGTGAAATTAGATCCAAGGCGGTGGAAGATTGCCGCGTATCTCTAAACGAGATAGCTGGACAGTACAACCTCACCCTCTGCTGGGTTCCAGGTCACTGTGACATCCCAGGGAACTATGCAGCAGACGAACTAGCAAGGCGAGGCTCCTCTGGCGTGGAGAGCATAAGCCTGCGCAACGTGTATGCACCACTTTCCCACGCTAAACAAATAATTCATGCGGACGCAGTAATGAGTGCAGGCTTCAGATGGAAACATTTGGGATACTGCGATACTGCCAAGCTCACCTGGCCAGCTCTGGACGCAAAGCGATCCAAGGAGCTTCTTCGACTTAATAGATCTAGCATCTCGAAAGTTGTTAATGTGATCTCCGGGCACTGCGTATTAGGCAGACACGCCCAAAGGCTTGGTCTGCCATATAATGACTTCTGCAGAAGCTGTAGGGACGAGGAGGAGGACGAATCCGTCACTCACTTTCTTTGCAGCTGCCCTGCCCTGGCCAGTCTAAGAAGGGCCTATTTAGGAAACTATTTTCTCAATGATTTTAGTGATCTAGGTAATATCAGCGCCGCTAAAATTCTTGGCTTTATAACCGGCAGCAAATGGTTTACATGAGTAGCTAGTAAAGAAACAGCTCCCCAAATCCCAGTTGTATGCACAATGGGCCGAATAACGGCCTACATGTTTCTCTCATCGAGAGCCACTTTAAACTAACTAACTAACTTTATATGACATCGATGATACCCAGGGGCCAGATCGTGTAAAATAAAAACGATCGAACGACATCGTTTTCATTAAAGCTGTCTCTATCATATCCGTGACAATAGACAGAGACTGCTAGTATCGAAAAGACGTCGTTCGATCGTTTTTATTTTACGTGATGGGCCCAGGAAACTTACGACAAATTGACTAAGGGTAAGAAAATCAATACGTACACAAGTGTGATAATAATTCAATAAAATGTGTCTTTTAGGGGTTGATGTCAAAATTGATCTGCTTTATTTGTAAATGGCTTAGAGCGTTATTTGACAGTACATCGGCTGTGCAAATTGTTTCGGTTTGTCCTTGGAAATATATGAACTTCACAATGGATGGATGGATAATCATATCGACGAAGAATCGAAATACACAGATGACGAAGACGAAGAAGAATAGGGGCATTCATGCAACATTGTAAACTCGTCGTAAACGTAGTAAACTTAGTAAGTTTACTATGTGAACTGTACAATTTTGTATGAAAAATCATTTACCACAAGATGGTAAACTTAATACGCGAATTTGTGTGGAAATTCAAGATGGTAAACTTACGACGTTGTCATTGTGACATTTCGCTGGTTTAAGGGTAGTGATGCGATTATATGAGAACACAAGCGTTCCCACTCTAGCCTCTCACTATCAACTCCTACTCTCACCTCCACGTTGGTGACTGGTGGGTGCCTAGTACCTCGACTGAAGATGGGGTAACCAACCCCTGTGGAAGGTCGTTGGTGGCAGCGAACGAGAGAGGGGGGAGGAGTGTCTACGCACTAAGACACCTCCTCTTGTTTCAGGCGGCAGCGGATGAATTCCCTAGATGGAATCAACTGTGGCGTCTACAGTTCCGGTCAGGTCGAACTAAAGTGTAATCCCTGTATGAGCTGCTTCGACATATTTGGATACCAGGTCTATGGGGATCTCCAATACTGAGCCAGGGTGTTGGAAAAGAGTTGGTGGCGGACGAACCCTAAACGGGTCAACGGCAGCGCTCATATCCCAAAATTGGGTTACTGACATCGGAATATCCGACCCGCTGTCCTAGGGTCAAAACAGGGCCTGGCCCTCCAGGTTGGGGATTGTGCCGTCGGGGTAACTTCTCGACCATGGAAAAAATAAATAGTTATGAGAGAGACGCAACCAGCCTCGGATAACGGAACTCCTTAAATGGCAACCAGACCCGGAACGTCAATGGACTATGATTTAAGAGTATGTACCTGGAATGTAAGAACACTCTACACCCCAGGTGCCACTCAAAAACTTGAGTCTGTCCTCATGCGGTACAAGGCAGACATTACCGCGATCCAGGAGAAACGATGGATAGGAACAGGCATGATGAAAAGAAAAGATTGCGACATTTATTACAGCTGTAACAAAAGGCTGCATATATTAGGATGCGGATTCGTCGTGGGAAATCGGCTTAGGACAAAAGTTATTGACTTCAAGGCGATAAGTGATCGCCTTTCTGTGATCCGCATCAAAGCTACCTTCCAAAACATAAGCCTAATATGTGCACACGCCCCTACCGACGAGGCTGAAGATCCCATCAAGGAGGAGTTTTATGACCTCCTGGATGGAGCCTACGGAGCATGTCCGGAGTATGATGTAAAAGTTGTACTCGGGGATTTCAATGCTAAAGTCGGAAAGGAAAACATCTTTGGCGGGTTAGTTGGTAAGCACAGAATCCACGAAACGACAACAGACAACGGCTACCGATTAATCGATTTTGCAGCAGCTCGTAATACGGTGATAAGTAGCACTAGGTTTCCAAGGCTAAGGATCCACACAGCAACCTGGCGCTCTCCAGACGGTCGAACCGCCAACCAAATCGACCATGTGCTAATCGATGCGAGGCACGCATCCAACATCCTCGACGTGCACACATTTCGAGGGGCAAACGTCGACTCTGACCATTTTCTTGTCGCGGCTAAATTCAGAGCTCGACTGTCCAACGAAAAGAAGCTGCGAACTGCCCAGAAGAAGAAATTCGACGTTGGACGCCTTAGCACACCTGGAGTAGCCAGAGCCTACAGCGAGCGCCTGAGTATGAAACTCTCCTCTGTGCACTCACCTACCACAAGCGCCAACAATCAGTGGTGCCAGTATCGCGACATCATCAAGGAGGTAGCCGAAACCACCGTAGGGTACCAGCCATCCCAGAGAAAGAGCCCGTGGTATGATGATGAATGCGTGTACAGGAAAAAGGTGACAGAAGATGCACACAAGAAAGCGCTGCAGCGCAAAACAAGGGCAGCGAGAGAAGAGTATCGAGCCAGGAGAAGGGGAGAAAAGAAGATCCTGCGTAGAAAGAAGAGGACTTACGCAGCTTCCCAGCTCAAGGAGATCGAAGAGTCGCGCGATCGTAATAACATCCGGAGGTTTAATAAAAAAGCTAAGCAACTGGCTGCTGGCTACAAAACCGGAACGCAGGCTCTTCGAGATAGCGAAGGGAACCTAGTCACCGAAGCGCAGGGAATAGTAGATGTGTTTAAGCAGCACTTCCAGCAGCTGCTTAATGGGCATCATGTAGAGAGAGTGATAGAGCAAGAAGAGAACCCACGTCCAGTCAATGAAGACCTAGTTCCACCACCTAAAATAGAAGAAGTTGGCTTAGCTATAAAAAAGCTTAAGAACAACAAGGCCGCAGGCTCTGATGGTCTACCAGCGGAGCTCTTTAAATACGGTGGTGATGTTTTGGTAGGGAGCATGCACCGAATCATCAACCAAGTATGGGTGGAAGAAAACATGCCCGATGACTGGACTATCAGCTCTATATGCCCCATCTACAAAAAAGGCGATCCTATGTCTTGCAAGAACTATCGAGGCATATCCTTGCTAAATGTCGCATACAAGATCCTATCCAACGTACTGCGTGAACGTCTAAAACCGTTCTGCAACACACTAATCGTCACGTACCAGTGTGGCTTCCGGCCCGGCAGATCGACTATAGACCAAATTTTCACACTGAGGCAAATCTTGGAAAAGACCAACGAATTTCAAGTCGAAACTCACCACCTATTCATCGACTTCAAAGCCGCGTATGATAGCATACATCGTCAGGAGCTCTATATGGCGATGGCCGAATTTGGAATCCCGGCAAAACTGATTCAGCTGTGTCGCGTGACGCTGGAAAACACGCGCTGCAACGTGCAGTTTGGAAGCCGCTCTTCCGAACTTTTTCAAACATGCACCGGATTTCGGCAAGGAGACGCTCTATCATGCGACTTCTTCAATCTCGTACTGGAGCAGATAGTGCGCAGGGCAGGTGTGTCAACACGGAAGGCACTATCTTCAACAGGTCCGTCCAGCTGCTTGGCTATGCGGACGATATTGACATCATCGGTCGCTCCCAGCGTGCCGTGATAGAAACGTTCACGGCGATTGAAGAACAGGCGAAATCCGTTGGACTTGTAGTAAATGAGGACAAGACTAAGTACATGCTATCAACAAACAAACAAGCATCTGTCCACCGCCTAGGACAAAACGTCACTATTGATAGCAACAATTTCGAGGTAGTTAAGGAGTTCACCTACCTCGGAGTAAACGTAAACTCCACGAATGACACCCTAGTGGAGATCCGGCGAAGAATTACCCTAGGAAACCGTTGCTACTTCGGTTTGGCAAAACAATTGGGTTCAAAACTCCTAACTCGAAGGACGAAATGTGTTCTCTACAAAACTCTTATACTGCCAGTTCTGCTTTATGGCGCCGAGTGCTGGACGATAAGCAAGAAGGGAGAGCTGATACTGGGCTCCTTCGAAAGAAAAATACTTCGGCTGATTTTTGGTCCTGTGTGCGAGGAGGGCGAATGGAGGAGAAGATACAACCGCGAACTTTATGAGCTGTACCAAGATGTGGATGTAGTCCAAAAAGCCAAAACACGTCGACTACATTGGCTCGGCCACATCGAGCGGGTCGAAGAGGGTCTTCGAATCCCAGCCCCCAGGTTCGAGAAGACAAGGAAGACCGAACCTCCGTTTCAAAGACCAAGCCATCGCGGATGCCAGAGCGCTTGGTCTGGACAATTGGAAGCAGCGTGCCCGGGATCGTAGAGGATGGAAGGCTGCAGTGTCTCAAGCAGAGACTCTTCACGGGTCGGGAGCCCGATAAGTAAGTAAAGTAAGCATTGTGACATTTCACCCTTGAAATAATTCGCGTCTTTATTTCAAGTAAGAAAAAAATTACTTTGCATGCATTTATAATGCTTTTGATGCATTTATAAATAGAAATTGCACATTTTACTATTCCAAGTGTAGGATAAATAGTGAGTCCATCAAAGTTTTCAAAAAGGTAAAATAACGAAATTTTCTATTCCAAACAAAGGGAGTTTCCGTTCGCGGCAAAAAGTTTGGAATATGAAATTTAACCCTCTTCAAAATTTTTTCATAATATAATTTGATAGACTAATCTAATTATCCTACACTTGGAATAGCAATATTCAAAGTGCGGTTTTACAATTACATTATGGCTTTCACAAGTCAGCCTTGTGCCAATAATAACACCGATATATTTTATCTCATCGACACGTTCAATAATACTATTTTCGATAATTAAATTTAAAACATTTGTACTACGGGTATTATTTTAAGTATCTCGGGGTCTTATTCACGAGTGATGGAAGGAGCAATGCCGAGTTTTCCTGTAGGATTGGTCAGGCTGGGTCAATTTTGAGACAGATTGGCCATTCTGTTATTAGGAGGACTGAACTTGGTGTCAAATCTAAGCTGTCAGTCTTTAATTCGGTGTTTGTTCCAACTCTTACCTACGGTCATGAGGTTTGGGTAATGACTGAAAGAATAAGATCGCGGATACAAGCTGCCGAAATGAGATTTCTCCGTGGTATTGCTGGTGTGACCCGTAGAGATCGCATCCGAAATACCAGAATACGTGAGGAACTCAATGTCGAGCAGCTACTTCTCCGGACGGAGCGGTCCATGTTGCGGTGGTTTGGTCATGTTAAACGTATGTCCCCGACCAGGATCCCACGACGCGCTATGGAATCCGTACCATCGGGCAGGCGTCCTCTAGGTAGACCCAGGATGAGATGATTAGATAAAATTCATAATCTCTCCTCCGTAAGGGGATTGCCCTTGATGATTTGGAGTCGATGGCAGAGGATCGAGAGCTATGGAGGGTCCACTTAAGTAGCCTACACCCGCGAACCACTTTATGGATAAGCGGGCCTGTAGTATCCTAGCAACTTAGTGTAAAACTTCAATAAAATAAATAATAAAAATTAATTAAAAAAATTGTGACTTGATCGACAGAGACAGCAGAGAGCAGGCGGCATAGGATAGGATGTTACAGGGCCATTGAAAATGTATGTATGTATGTGTAAGTTTCAACTCGTTTTGGCATAGCCACTTATAGATATTATTTAAATTACTTTGTACTTTACAATAACACTCCTGAACGTCTTCACCTTCAATGCAAAGCAGCGCATCATCCGCAAACAAAATAAGTTGGCAATTATTTAAAACACGAACCATGTCATTAATATAAACAATGAATAGCAGCGCACCCAGTAAGGATCCTTGCAGAATACCAGGTTAGACCACAAGCCTAACAGTTGAATTTAGGCCGCCATACATTTTTTATGGAAATTTTTGGTCTCACTCTTACAGATCATTAGCCTTGACTATAGCAAACGGATCTCTCTTTCTGAAGTCATGCAAAATTGCGTGGCGTGGTAATGTAAATCCAGCATTACATAGGTACATTTTCAAATAATTATAAAAGAAATTTCATAATAAACTAGCTGAACCCCCGCCAGCTTCGCCGGGCCTTTTTTGCGTTTTTAATTATTTATTTTTGTATTGGAGGTGCCACGGCCCTTTGCCCAACTGTGACCAATCTTAACAGGAGCACTCTAGGGCCAATACTTAAGATTATCTGTAAGTTTGAGCTCAATCGATTCGGTGGTTGTCGAGATAAAAGATTTTGAATGCTTTTTTTTTATGGGCGGTGCCACGCCCCTTTGTCCAATTTTGATCAAACTTCACAGAAGAACTTCAGGGGCTATACCTAAGATTATCTGTAAGTTTGAGCTCAATTGATTCGGTGGTTTTCGAGATAAAAGGTTTTGAATATTTTTTTGTATGGGCGGTGCCACGCCCCTTTATCCGATTTTTCCAATCTTCACAGGAGCACTCCACGGATGATACGTAATATTATCTGGAAGTTTGAGCTCAACCGATTTTGCGGTTTTCGAGATATACGATTTCGAATTTTTTTTATAACACTACTGATATTATTTCGACCTTTACTGCACGGTTTAAAAATCAAAGTTTCGCCCAACTACCCTTCAAGAAAGAGAGTCCGTTTTCGGTTCAAAAACGGAGTCAATGACATATGGAAGACTCCGCATACAGCTCCGCATACGGATCCGCGAAACTGCGTTTACCGGCTCAAATTAGTATAGAAATTAGAATCACCGCGGACCCACTTTTGTATGTGTTGGTGAGAGAATGAGAGAGCGAGCTCGCCGCACTCAGTGAAAAATGAATCCAAATCGGATCCAAAAAAAAATTAAAAAACGAGGCAAGCGCTGGCAGATGACAATCGAGTATCGAAGAACTTTTTTCAGACAAAATACAAACAAGTTTGTTTACATTTGCATGCATTTTTTCCAAGAATTTATTAATTAAAATAACTATTTTCACAAAAATAGTGATCTTCATCGCTATATTTCCTTGCACGTTTGCAAATAAAAGAAACCTCACGGTTAATTTTATAATAATCACTCGAATTCATGTTACCATATTAAATTAATTCGTAGAGATTTAACCACGTGCCTGCCACCACGAACGTCAACGAAAGATTAATCACCGGCAGCGGCAGATGTTCACTCTTTCATTGCATAAAGCAAGCAAAACAAAAATTCTCGCGACTCTCGTTCTACTTGTTGTGTAGATACAGCGAATTTACAAATGTGTGCGTGGAACGCCTCATATTATGCGGATCCAAAAATGACGGGAAAAATTGGGTCAGCGATTTTGCTTGAAGGGTAAAGATTCTCGAATATTTTCGACTCCAACCGGAACAATCGAGAATGTACTAGTTTCGTTTTAGACCATTCACCATTTAGTTTTTTTCAGTAAGTCTGAAGTTTCGTTGAATATGTTCATCCACTTTACATAAGATGGCGCTGCGGTCAATAAGTAGTACTTTTGAATCCACACTACAGTATTTTAGTAGTTTTGGCAGCTATAACAAAAAGAACTCAAATTCCATTTACGTCGTAAGCTTACCATTTGCTAAAATGGTAACGTTACATGAACGCCCCAAATAGCTGCTTGCGTAAATGATGGTAAACCAATCAGCTGTTTCACATAATACGGAACGAAGGAATTGATAAAATGCGAACAAACCACATTTGATGCAATATTAGGCGTATTTTTTTGAGAATCTATAGCTAGCTCACTTTTACTTTTAAATGCAAAACTTGTATACTCACTTTTGGTTTCGTTATATGTACTCACTTTTGGTTTTACATGCAAAATTGTTATACTCACTTTTGGTTATGTTATACTCACTCCCCAAAAAAATACGCAGGCGTATCTATAGCTGGCTCACTTTTACTTTTACATGCAAAACTTGTATACTCAGTAATTATAAAGAGAAAATTGTGCATTTAACAATTTCAAGTGTAGGATAATAAGGTAGAGTGGTAGACCATCAAATCGTATAAAGAAAACAAGTTTTAAGACAGTTTAAATAACGAAATTTCCAATTCCAATATTGTTGCCGCGAATGAAAACTTCGTTTGTTTGGAATTGGAAATTTCGTTTTTCTCACTCTTACGATCGTGGAAAAACGGATCTCTCTCTCTAAGGTCATGCAAAATTGTGTGGCGTGTTAACTGGTAATGTAAATCCAGCACATCTGATTTTGCCGACTAGGTATGAATGGCTACTTTTACAAGCCATTCTGTGGTAGTTTTGAATGACGTTGTTTAATTGTACAATGTGGCAGAAAATTATATGAGTATATTTGTTTAGTATAATTGATACACTGACTGAACCTGAAGGCTAAAGGCCCTAATTATTGCTATCATTGAAATGCATCATTGGAACAAATCAGTGGAATGGTGGTTTAATTTTTCTGTCAGTGAAACAACCTGTCAGTGACTTTTCAACAAAAGAGTCTAGGTTTTGAGGTTAGAGTTGATCATTGAAAGCAAAACTGACAGCTGAGAATAGAAAGAGAATCGAACACATCAGTGAAACGATTGGGTTCCAAATTGGAGAAACGAGAATCAGCTGTTCATTGAAATCGGTTTCGATCAGTGAAATAATAAAATTGAATTTAAAGAAGAGTTCTCGTCTGAATTAAGTAATTTCTTTCGTAAAAAAATTCCACAATTGATTACCTTTATTTTAATACCAATATTGTTTGATTAATCGTCTTAAAATCGGAAAACAAAATTTTCAATGATGCATTTCAATGATAGCTATAACTAGGGCCTAAGTATAATAATGTTTTGTTGCACTCTGTATAAAAATTATTAAGAAGTATCATGAAACAAAACAAGTTCAAAGAGATCACAAAAACAACTAAAGGTGGGTTTCCACATGTCGGTTGATTGACAAGGTTTGACAGCCCTCGCATTTATGTCATTCAATGAGACCAACGTCAGTTCATTACCACTTATGCCAATTATTGGCAACAAATCGTTTGTTAGTTGATTGACCAACTTATGAACTTGATGCCAATTAAATTGTCTCTGTCAATTATAGACAAAGTGACATTTTATTTGACAATTCAGCTATTTCCACTTGTACATTGTTTTCTTTGTCAGTTAATGCAAACGCTGTTAGTCAATTCATTGACAAGCAATTTTTCGCTATTTCCACTTGCCAATTGTTTAATTGGCATAAAAATACGTCAATTGTCAATTTCAAATAAACAATTGAAAAGCCAGCATAAAGGACCATTCACATGGGAGCGAACGAACGAATTGATAAAATGCGAACAAACCACTTTTTATGCATTTATAAACAGAAAATTGCACATTTTACTACTCCAAGATTAGAATAATCAATTATTCCATCAAAATTTATTAAGAAAACAAGTTTATTAACAGTTTAAATAACGAAATTTCGAAATCCAAAATTTTTGCCGCGAACGAATACACCCTGGCGCGAATTGTCAGTCTATTCACAATCCACATCATTAAAATCGCGTTCCACAAAGTAGCGAATAAAAAATTCGTTCGAACTTAACCTTATTTCGAGAGGAGGATATCTTGGAATAATAAAATGTGGAATTTTCTGTTTATAAATGCATAAAAAGTGGTTTATTTGCATTTCATCAATTCGTTCGTTCGCTCCCATGTGAATGGTCCTTAACCCTTCTCTCTAAACAACAGCCCGTTCCATTTTAGTCTTTTAGTTAACTAGCATAAATTTAATGCCCTAGGAAAAGGAACCCTACCATTGTGTTGTTTTGTATGGCATTGAACTAGTTCAATTTATTCAATACTTTTGTTTAATTTTTCTTCAAAAGTTAAAATAATATGGTGGTTAATATAAACATAGTTGGTTTAATAGTTTAATTTGCCTTTAAGATAGCAGGAAATTTTAATTATATATATTAAAAGAAAAATTAAGAAAGTGTGAATTTTTAGTGCATATTATTAAATTTCCGTTCTAATAATAAGTCAATAAATTGTTAAAAACATTTTCCATGATGACGAAGGAACTTACTAGAGGTATAGTTTTTATATTGCAGTACATAATATAAAATCAATATTAATTTTGTGCTTTTGAACAGGGGAACTGTCGAAGGCTGTAATCAAAGCCGCGGAACGCCAACCCCACACTAAACTAGCTAAATTAATAAAATGTGTGGAGTCCGAAGCAAGTCAAAAAAACATTATTTTGTTGCTCATGGAACTTGCAGAGCATCCTGATTTGTCATCTGATATTTCAATATCTCTAAAATACGTATGTAGTAAATTACGAAGTCAATGAGTTAATTCAGAATGTACTCTCTTTTTTTTTAGTATTTAGATATGTTCGAAGAATTGCCAGAAGATTCATCATTATCTGAGGCCGGTCTGTTGTTACTCAACTCTGCAATAATATACGGCAAAAGGATTGACTTCGTTCACCTAACTGTGGAAAGATTATTAACGTCCCTCTTTAATACTGAAAGTGTGGATAATGAAAGGTTTGTAAAATCTATGACTGATAACTTCTGGTACCTGCTTAGCAAATATATTGGAACTAATTTTCACTTATTCGCCAACTATTTCCCTACCTATAAACTAGCCATTTCAGCCGCTTTAAGCAGATTTCTATTTTCAAAAGTAATGTAAAAAAAAAATTTTGTAACTGGTAGTGCATTTTTACATGACGTAAAAGAAGGACTTCTTATTTAAGGTGGCGCTACAGTCCGAGGTGGACCTGGCCCTCAATCAACAAACGTCTCCAGCCAGCACGATCTTTGGTCAGCTGTTTCTAGTTTCGCATCCTAAGTTGGTTAAGGTCCCCTTCCATTTGCGTGCGCCACCTGAATCGGGGTCTTCCTCTACTGCGCCGTCTCTCGGGTGTGTATTCGAATTACAGAAGTTTACAGGAGTTATTCTTGTTGCATTTTCCAATTAGAACGCCCATTTTTTCTAATTGGAACTTCCAATGACTCATACAGAATTCTGGCTCTGCGAAAGAGTGAATCGAAAAATTCGCTTTCACACATTGCTTTCATTTCTTCGATTCATTTGGTACTATAATGCGAATGCGATTCTCGTTCAATAAGTAAAACTGCTGTGGTTAATTCAATATCGTACACAGTGGTGATTCAATTTTCGTATCTTGCTCTCATTTATGTGAATGTCAAAGCAAGCATATTCTTTGAGCTCAAGGGCCCAACTTAGAATATGTGGCGTCAGTTGAGGCAACGTATTCGACTGACAGGTTGATAGAACACACAGAAGCTTATGGAATTTATTTATTTTGGTATTAAAGAAGGTGAATTGGTCTATTTCTGACACATGTTTGAACTATTATCTAGTTTCTTCAATTAATTATTCCAGTAATTCATTTCTTTTTTTTTTTCATTATTTATAATATGTAGCATACATGTTGCATGTATATAAATTTTCATTTTGTAAAATCGAAGTGAAATGTTAGTGAGCATGCGGACGGATGCGATCACAGGTACTGTTTCTTGTCAGTTGTCACTAGTAATTATAACGAAATTTCTAAGGATTTTATAAGCCTCTAATTAGTGTCATTGTTTGGTAATAGGTCCGCGCAAAGTTTTTTGCTGGTGTTTCCGCGAAAATCTGCGCTATCTTGTTTGGGTATACGTTGACCATCGATCGGGAAAAATATTCTTGAAAGCAGGGAAATGTTTCCCGTTTCTTTTCACACTTCATACCATTTGATTGTATAATTATTTTATAAAGTGTGCTTCCAGCTGGGGTAGGCTCAGCGGGAATGTCCGGGACCTAGAATCTAAGTGCGGGGGAAACGGAAGAATATATGTGCAACCGGAAAGAACCACAGAAAAGAAACGCACAATTTAATTTTTAACTTATAACTCGCTTTTATTAATTTTTGACTTGCAATTCTACTTAACTTAATAATACGTCCTTACTTGGCGGAGCTCTGACGACTGACTCCCTTGATCTAAGGTGGATCTGACTTTTATACGGGTTCCTGCTACCGTTGTTGTTGCTTCTGCTGCTGTGGTTGTTGTTTCTGCTGCTGTAGTGGTTGTTCCTGCTGCTGTTGTTGTTGCCGTGTTGATTGTTAACTAGCAATTGAGGGACGGTTACCTGGGCAGTGTGGTGAGTTGCGTCGCTGTCATCATCGTTCATCTCTCTGTATGAAATGGCAGCTGCCAAAATAAACTTCAAAATGCTTAACAAAAGTACGGCAGAATGCAGGCGTTTAACTTAAACCGAGAATTAAACTATACTGTGAAACCGAAAATTTGTTGAATGAAGGTTTAAACCGATAGAGTTTAAAATTGCTCTATAAAACTCGCCATTACAGTTTAATTTCCTTTTTCCCAGCGGTAAATCAACTTCGTCCCATGTTTTGTTTCTCGGCCTCGATAGCTTTTTTCCAATGGACAGTGTCTCTTTTGGTTGACGTTTGGTTGTCCTTTACACATTCGTCGGTGTCATTTGATCATCTTACTCAATTACATAGAGCCTTTGTTAATGACAGCGCATCACCTTGTCTAAATCCTTCTTCATATAGAACAGCGGATAGGATCTTATAGGCGATATTGGGAAGGCGGATGCCTCTATAGTTGGTGCAGTTCAGAGGGTCTCCTTTTTTGTGTATCGGCTAAACGATGCTGATGTTCCATTCATCAGGCATACTTTTCTCTGACCAAATCTTGGAGACGAGTTGGTGTATGCTCTCTAACAAGTCATTTCCCGCTGCCTTAAAACATGTTTTTTCCATGTCCTTAGCACCGACTGGGACTACCAAAGAATTCCCTTTTCGCCTCTACAGCCCTCGGTTCGAGTCTTGTTCCGGTGACAAGATGTTCTTATGGTAGTCATAATGCGTTCACTAACGTGCCGAAAACTGAACAGTGAATCCGTCCTTATTCGAGGCTCATGAATCAATGAATGCTTCGTAACAATTTTTGTTTTCCGTGGTTGGGCAGTTAACCCCACGCACAACCCCAACCTGGAGAGAAAGGCCCTTTCTGTGACAAAAGGGCCGGTTATTTCGGAGGCAGTAACCCGCTTCGGGGACTTGAGTGCTGACGTTGAGTACTGAAAATCCCTAAATGATCTCCGCTCCAAGTACGTCGAAGTAACTCACGATGGTATCTGCCATGCCGACTTCAATCGAGTGAATTCATCCGCCGCACTTGGTCATCAGTTGGCATATGTTCCTCATGATCTGTGTAAAACATGTCAGTATTCAGTATCGAATTCTAAAGTGGGCACGTTTTCGGATATACTGGCGATCTCATGTTGAGATATATTTTACTCTTCCGTATTTTCAAAATCACATGCTGCAATCGAATCTTCGCTATTTCACCATTGGGGTCATCTGCAGTTTCATTAATTAGTACAGCTTGAGGAAAAATATTAAGTACATCATTATATATTTAGTCGTTTTTACATTTAAATATAAATTTGATTTTTAATAAATACTACATCACGGCCTAGCTTTTTAGGTCGAGGATTATACAACCTATTCGTCTTCGAGTTATCGCAATATCCCACCACGATACATTTTTATGATTTCGGATCCTACTTCGATCTCTTTTGTTTTGTTATATGAGCGATTGCAACACATCCAAAAATACAAAGGCTTTTCAGATCAGGTTTCTTTTTAGACCACATTTCTTCAGAAGATTTATTCTGCAAACCTTTAGATGCAGTTCGGTTGATAAGATATGGAGAAGTGGCAACAGCTTCACCTCAAAACGATTTGTCTAATCCAGCATCAGATAACAAACATGGAGATCGTTCACGTTATAGTCCAGTTCATCCTTTCAGCTCCCGTTTTGCTCAGGAGTGTATACAGGCCTCCTGCATTCCTTACATACATTCGAAATCCCTAGTTGCAGTACTCTGTGCCATTATGTGTGCGTAAAAATTGTATTTTTTTGCTTTCGTTTCCAACAAAACTTTTGAATTCAAGAAATTTGTCTTTTACTTGTGTTTTGGAATGCAACATGTAAACGAAAACCTTTATAGAAAAACCATCTAGCAGCGGAAGAAAATACCTTGCAAAAAAAGGCTGGGGAAGGAATCGCCAAACGATTCGGAAGGCACACAAAAAATAAGCTCAAATGTGTTTTGCTTATATGTATAAGGAAATTTAGATTTTCCCAGTTGTTAAGGTTTGCCTGTGCTATTGTAAATTATTAAATTCACTTGCAGTTGTGTTTTGTGGTACAGGGCAGTTGACAGTTCAGCCCCTCTCAACACACGAACATCACAAATCATCCTTTTAATACACGACCGACGGTGCCACAACGAAATCTATCAGCGATTTCTGTTAAAAACTTTATTTATGGATATCTTTGCTTGGAAAAAGTGTTTATAATAGACATTCCATTTGGAAAGCGTCAGGATATAAGAATCCAACCTTTTCAAAGGCTTGATCAATTTCATCTAAGAAGCTGCGTACATCGGCTCCAAATTCGGTGCGTACACCTGCACTAGAGCTAGAGTTGATCTTTCAAGGTTAAACTTTAGTTCGCAACTCTTTCTCCTAATGGTACCCACTTCAATACTGTGCCTGCCAGCCTGGGACTTGTGAGTATCCCCACTCTCGCCTGAGCTGATATTCAATTGAAGGTGCTACTCCTGACAAGATGAGTTTACACCCATTCGCAAAGTCCACAGTTACAGAACCCCTTTGCTTTGTTGAGGAAAAAGCAATTATGTATAGTCGGTATTTGACAGCCTCTTCAACAAGCGCCAGTTCTTTTCCCGTGAGCAAAGAGATGTTCCATGTGCCTATCCTAAGTCGTTGCCGTTGTCGAGTAACCAAAAGCCCACATATGTCCCTATAGTGGGCATAGTGAATCCACCATCTGACCACCATTATAGGCGTGTTTGTTTTTACAATCCTATATAGGCTTATGTCGTTTTCCATTGGGCAAGAAAAAGCACTTTTTTCAGATTCAGACCAGTTTTTCTGTCTCGAAATCAGCTGTCTGTGAAATTCGTTTTCCATTGGGCGGAAAAAAAAACACTTTTTTTAAGATTCAGATCACTTTTGCGAATCCCGATTCGAGGGCGAGATTCACACATACTTTCACCAACACCAAAACAAGAAACATTTGTATGTATGTATGTATGTAATAGAGACATTAGCACAGGCCTCGGCCCTCATTGAAGCTAAGCTCTGGGCCTCCGGGTATCGTAGAATAGCGCCAATACAAATGGACAAACTAAACCCGTAAATAAGCTGATTGAATAATTACAGAGACGTAAATATTCAAGGTTCTTACAACCATATTTATCAGGAACATAGGATGTGGAGGTCCCATTTGTTGCATATCTTGAAATTACTTCGATCGAGTTCTAAATTTCTTCCGTATAGTTTCTTCATCAGCTCGTTATGACTTTAGCGAGTTAAGGGAGCATATTTTTGAATGATTCCATAATTTGGGAACTTCTTGAATCTTGACGCTGAGTTTCATGTCATTCTTGATTTCTTGAAGAATTGTGCTTCCTCATTATTCTTGTATATTATTTCAACTACCGGAGCGAAGTCTCCAATTGTCAATAGGTAATAACAAACAGAAAAAAAAAACAGAAAAATTAAACTTTCTAAAAAAATTTGTAAGAAGAAAAAAAATAAACTAGAAAATAAAATTTGTACGTCTTATTTATTTGACATCAAAATCTCACCAAAACAAGAAACATTTGTAAACGCAAATTGTAATACAAAACATAGCTGGGGGCTAACTATGCACTTCGCCCCGAATCGCATGATTTGCGATTCATTCGGTTCGATTCGCGGCGGACATGGCAACTATGCAAAACGATTGTTTGGAATGTTGACCTTCCAAGACATTTCCACATTTCCCTTGGTATTTCAAAAAACTTTCCCATTGCTTTGGAATGTTGTTATTATTTTGTTCAAATAATTGCGCGAACTTTAAGTAAACAACTAAATTGGATATTAAAACAAAAATGTTTTCGATCGGTGTGTATTTAAATGCTGAAAGGGATGAAGTCGATGTGTCTTCGAATTTAAATGTACAACGGAAATTAATAAGAAGTGGTTCATCCCCGCTGGATCTTCCGCACAACGAGTAAGATTATTTTGTTTTGAAAACGGGTAAAAGTGCATATATATGAGTTTTTTTATCTTAGATTTGTTAAGTTATTTCGTCTTTCAAAAGACGGAATTTTCAAAATGCTGGAAAATATAAAAGACGAATTTCCAAGGCGAACGTTTTTTTGACTTGCCTAATTTGGTGTGGGTTATTGATAGCCAATTGCACTTAAGATGGCTTCAGACTGGGACGAAAATATGACTATTGTGGCAGCAAATTAATTTGAGCTAAGTGAAAAATGTTAAACAATATTGAGTGCATCCTGTAAACCAAAGAAGGACAAATATAAATGTAATCATTAAATTTATAAATGAACTTCGCCAGGAAGACAAAATTTAAAAACTACTTAAGAATGAGTTTCGATGAATTTGATAAATATGTTGCGATTGGCGGTCGATTTTTAATCAATAATATGTACTAATTTTCGACGTCACACATATTAAAATGCTGCACTTCACGGAAAATGATTGAATGAAACATAAATACCGATAGTGGTCGCTCGGATGCTTCATGTGTTTTATTTGGTTTTGTCTGTTTGACTAGTTTGGTATGGGCGCTCTCATTTGATTACATGTGTTTTTCGCCTAAACATGCCTTAAGTGTTTGATAGTGTTTTTGCCTAACTCGATTGCTTTCCTTAAAATGATTTATTGCTTATTTTGGTGTACGTTACTCCATAAGCACACGTGTATTGTTTGACGTTAGGCAATAGAACAAAACGTTTTTAATTTCTTGCTTTGTTTTGCCTTATTCAGTGTGGGCACTCGTATTTAAACGTGTGTATTTAAATTAAAAAAACACACAGAAAATCAGTTTTGTTTGTTTAAGGCGTTTTGTTCCATTCGGTGTGGAAGCTGCCTAAGGCTGCAGTTATAGCTATCAGAAAAGTCCATCCGTAAAAACACGCAACAGAACAAAACTGAAACATTTAACCGTAGCATATCATAGGAATTCAGTGGAATACTTCGTGAAACTGGTTGAGAAGTTGAACAGAAAAAGTTTTTCGTACGGAAGAATAAAGAAATTTTTATTTTTTTTAGAAAATTTAAAGATCAATTGCTTAATTTTTTTTTGACGAATTAGTTTTATAATTCAAAAGCAACTATTTAAGACCAAGATTAAGTTCAACGATTAAGTTTAAGTGCTCCAAAAAAGTGAAACAATTTTTTTACGGATGCATTTTACTGATAGCTATAACTGCAGCCTAATAGAGCGAAGTGCGATAGTCTTTGCCGGCGAACTGAATAGTACCAAAATGCGAAATCGAATAAAAATGCGCTTCGCGGCGAAGTGCTTTGTTAGCCCCCTGACTGTCAAATAACACACCAACACAAATGCAAACAAAAAGTAATCTCATTTCATCTTCCATTGGGGCAGGAAAAATCTGAGATCTGCGAGCAAAACGGTAAAAGCCCAATGGAAATCGACATTAGACAAAACATAAAAAAAACTTCTTACTGTGATTCGGCAGTAATATGTATGAACAGGGGGGGGGGGGGAGAAGGCGCTGAAAAGGAAAAGCCGACTTCGGAAGAAAAGACACCGATCTATGATCTATCCACGCTGGCTGCTTTATTATAACTGACTCTCCATTCTCTAAACATACATTTTTACTTAAGGTGTGGTAAATATAATGTCAGAGTTTTGCAACCTTGTAATATACATATCATCTCTTCCCCCATCAAAGGAGGGAAGAAAAAAAAATAGAAAAAAAAAAATAAAATATCCATTTGACTATTTCCCTGAAATGATTTCGGTACAGCCCATGTTCACCCACCATAAACAATTTTTTGACATTTTGTACCGAATATTCCTTATGGTTCTTAGATGGCCCTATCTTTTCGCAGATTTCGCTGGTTTTCGTTCCTCTCGCATTAATTCTATCCAGTTCCGTTCGTGGTATAAATGTAAAAATTAAAGAGGCAGGGGTAACTCCTGTAGTTGTTGTTGGGGTATTCCGATAGTTTAGAAGGAACTTGTCTACACATTTCTGCATTAAAGACGGCGCTGGATTTAATATCATCTCTCTTTTCAGTGCCGTTTTAGCTGTCCGCACTGCATTCTCTGCCGCTCCATTGGATTCTGGGTGATAAGGGGGTGAGTGAACCAGAAGTATAGCGTTTGCTTGGCAAAATTTTTGGAATAGGTTGGCACTGAATGGAGGGCCGTTGTCCGTCACTATTTTCCCCGGAAGTCCGAATGCTATAAATTTCGATCTCAGAAATTCAATAACCGTCGGGGCGTCTGTGGTCTTAAAAATCCCCACCTCCATCCATTTTGAATAGGTATCTACCAGAATTAAGAAGTTCATTCCCTTGATATGGAAAAAATCCAATTGGACGCGTTCGAATGGTCTCTGGGCCTTTGTCCATGAAACAAAATCCGTTGACTTGCAGACTCTTTGGGTTACTGCACAAGCTTCGCAGGCCCTAACTCGATCCTCAATATCCCTGTCTATTTTTGGCCACCAGACGTACGATCGCGCTTTGGCCTTCATCCTCACTATTCCGCAGTGTCCCTCATGCAAAATCTCTAACATCTTATTTCTCAGAATACAAACATCCGTTCTCCGCTTCCAAAACAAACCGTTTTTCCCAGTATGCCTCCAGCCCCACTCCCTTGCCGGATTTCCAATTTTCCTTTATTTGTTCAAATACCCTTGCTGTCTATCGGAAGCTCTTCCACTATTGCTATTGAATTGATATAACCTGTATCAACATTTGAACTCTCTAGCAGCGGGAGACGCGATAATGCATCTGCCTGTGCCATTTTCGATCCCTTTCGGTATTCTATTTTGTAACTGACTTCTCCAGAGTCCTTCTCTGAGTTCGATTCCTAGTGTTAACGCTAGCATCTGTTTATATGAGATCTGTTTCATCCAATGGGTCTCGACCCAATGTTTTCGCAAGATCCTCATTCTTCTGCCAGCCAAAGCCGGACATTGACACAATATATGTGCCGCTGTCTCAGATTCCTCCAGGCATAGCTTACAAGTATCATCTTCTCTAAGGCCCATCTTCCTTAAATGATACCCGAAATTACCATGACCTGTAGTTAACGCCACCACCCATTTCAATGTTCCTCGACTCATGCTTAGAACCTTTCTCTGAGTGGAGCAGGTCGGCCATTGTATTGCCATTTTAGCTTGTCTACATTGTTCCACGGTTGACCACCTTCTCAGGTGTTCTGCCGTGATCCATTTGTGAATCAGCTGTTCTACCATTCCTCTACCAATTGAAGAGAATGGTTCTGGTCCCAGCAACTTTTCAGTTGACCCCTGTTTTGCAAGGGAGTCCGCCTTTTCGTTGCCGTCGATCCCTATATGTCCTCGTACCCAAGTCAGTGTTACCTGATTTTTAGATGAACACTTATTGAGCTGAAATACACATTCCAGTGCCAGTGATGTTGTGATGGTTGTCCGCTCCATGTATAAAGAAAATTAAATATATATATTATTTATTTTGTTAAAAACGTTAACCATTTATTTATTAGTATAAGTAATATTAAATTTAGGTAATAAAATATGTTTTTAGATTTGGTCCATGGTCGTGGGAATTGTTCTCTTCGGATTCTGAATCTATTTTCTGCAAATGATAAAAAGAAAATAAAACAACTCATGAGTATCCTAAGCTCAATGAAATAAAAATATTTTTAAATAATTTAACGAAGTCGGATAAGCCATATCTTTATATAAAATTAGCCCTAATACCCAAAGCAGGAGAATACACATCTTTGAGTAGATTATATGAAGCAGGAGAACGCACATCTTCATACGAAATCGATTCTAACACCGAAGCAGGAGATCGCACATCTTCGTGTTAAATCGCAACATATAAAGCAGGAGAGCACACATCTTTATATTAAAGGAATCTTATTAGTCGAAGCAGGAGAACGCACATCTTCGACCTAAATAAAATCCGTAGATACGAAGCAGGAACACGCACATCTTCGTATTAAATGAATCCTAACACCCAAAGCAGGAGAGCACACATCTTTGAGTGGACATAATAAAATAAATTAATGATTTCTAGCCTCTTATTTGAGAATTCATAAATGAAAAGATTAACTAATCAATATTACCAATAATCTACCTAGATACAAAGTACAACAGCAAAGAGATACTCAGTGAATTAATAAAACTCACTTATCTGTTCTTTTAATGGTTCTTCTTTTTATTTTGTTCTTTTTTTTCGATTTTATTCACGCACTGGTATACCTTTACGTATAATATTGTTGCACTACAGAAAAAGATTGAAGTTCTAGGCTATCGTAGTTTGACTTTTATTTTTTTCATTAGGCCTACACAAACAATTTCTATCGTAACTATACGCAACCAATACCTTATTACTATTCCACAATAATTGTGGAATTAAAAGAAGTAGATAAAACAAAAGAAGTAAACAAAAAAATATACTTGCATTTCTGATTGTCTTACACATGCATCTAATCACCGCCTGGTTGTCCAGTGCTATTAGGATATTTCTTCCTTCCATCTGACTCTCATGCAAGTAATCCAACGCATGCAGCAAAGCAATCATCTCAGCCTGGTATACTGAAGTGTGTTTCCCGAGGCTAATGTGACGGGCTAGTTCCAGATCTTCCGAAAAGATTCCGGCCCCCGCTCCGCCATCCATCATGGATCCGTCTGTGAAAATCACGATTTCACCATTCCTATTTTCTGGAAGTAATCCATTCTCAATACGAGTTCTGTGATTCCTTTCCATAACACGCACCTTTGTTATACCATATTCAGCTCCCTAATCTCGTTTTTGACAAGCTCCAGGATCCTTCTGTGTCCATAGATGGTACCCCTATTGTGCCATTTCGCATCTCGATGCAGACGAAGTGCTGTTAGGGCCGCTGTTTTCTTAATAAATAAGTCTAGCGGTAAGATCCCTAAGATTACTTCCAATGCGCATGTTGGTGTTGTGCGTATTGCACCTGTAATTCCTATACAGGCTAAAAGCTGGACCCTATCCAGGTGCTTCTTAGCAGTCTTCTGGGAGGCTTTCGCCCACCACACAACCGAAGCGTAGGTGATAATGGGTCTAGTAATCATCGTACACATCCAGTATGCTGACCTAGGAGAGAGTCCCCACCTCTGTCCACATACACGTTTGCACTGATGAAGTACCCTTTTTGCCTTCCGGACCTTCTCCTCAACATGATAATTCCAAGTAAGCCCAGTATCTAGGTATACTCCCAGATACTTAACCTTCTTGGTCGTTGTTAGTTCCGATCCGAAAAGTGTTAAGAGCTGAAATTCCAGATTTTTCCTCTTCCTAGTGAAGATTATTAGATCTGTTTTCCCCGCATTAATGGAGAGTCCTTGTTCCAGACACCACCGCTCAACTACTTTGAGTGCACTCCTCATGATATCCGCTGTGACGTCTATGAATTTGCCTCTTGCCATTACTGCTATGTCGTCGGCATATCCCACTGTGTGAATGCCAGTTGCCTCAAGTCTGTCGAGAAGAGAGTCCACAGTGATGTTCCACAGTGTAGGTGAAAGAACACCTCCTTGTGGGCAACCTTTGCTGACCCTTCGTCGGAGTTTTGAGGTTCCCGTCTGTATATTTATCGCCCTTGTATTTAACATATTGTCCACCCATCTTACCACCAGTGGGCTAACTCTACGTTTTTCCAAGGCTTGTTTCAGACTTTCAAAGCATATCTTATCGAAGGCACCTTCAATGTCCATTATAGTGGTCATCGCAATACCCCCGGTATTTAGCTCTTCCTCCGCAGCGCGTACCACTTGGTGTAGCGCTGTTTCTGTAGACATACCTACCCTATAAGCATGTTGTCTACTATTCAAAGGATACATCTTAAGCGCCGTACTCTCCATATGGTCCACCACCACCCTTTCCATTGTTTTTAACAGAAAGGATGTTAGGCTATTTGGTCTGAAGGACTTTGCCTCGGTGTAATCCTTTTTTCCCGGTTTTGGAAGGAAGACCACATTTGCCTCCCTCCATGTAATCGGGATGTAGCCTATTGCTAGGCATGCAACGTATATGTTCCTGAGCCTTGGTGCAATTACGTCTACTCCCCATTGCATTAGACCCGGAAATATACCATCTGGTCCCGCGGTTTTGAAGGGTGAAAATGTTGCTATCGCCCCCCTAACCGCCTCTGGTGTCACGATCCGTTCTGCTTCGTCCTATCCATCCTGTTCGCTCCTTGTTTCCTTGGAGCCCAGGGCCGATCTGACTTATAGCTTCCTGGAAAGTGTACTTCCATCAGGACCTCGTTTGTTTGATACAAAGTTTCCACTATCTCCCCCGCTCTATTACGAATGAGTCCGACCTTGGAAACTGGGTCTCTGGAGACAATCTTTTGTAGTCTACTGACTTCAGATGTATTCCTCATACTCGAGCAGAAGTTCCTCCACGACTCCCTTTTACGTCGTCGTAGAGTAACATTCATCTCTTTCTTTTTCGCCTTGTATTCATCCCATGCTTCGGGCTCTCCCCTTCTCATGGCATGATTGAAGGCCTTCCTCACAGCCTTCTTTAGCTTTTTAAGTTCCCGACACCACCAAGGCGTAGGATCCTGTTTTTTCACTAGAGTAGGTGTGCAAGACACTCGGTACGCATCTTCAACAGCTGATTGCAAATGCTTTAGCTGTGATTCTACATGCCAAGTATTTTTCGGTATTCCGAATTCCATTACATTCAGTTTTTCCTCCAACACTTCTTGGTACTTTATCCTATCCGTGTTCTTCGGAATTCTGATGTATTTCCGATCTTTCTTTCTTTTAGATCCATAAGAACATCAAACGAAATGGCTCTGTGATCCGACAATGTAGCCTGATCCATTACCCTCCAATTTGATACCCTTTCAATTATCTTGCTACTGCACAGGGTCACATCAATCACTTCACTTCGCCTCACATCCACGAAGGTTGGCTCTGTTCCTCTGTTTAGGATAGCTAGATCCTTGCTTGATAGAAATTCGAATAACGATTCTCTGTAATTATCGTTGGTGCTGCCCCACACTGTATTATGTGCATTGGCATCACAACCAATTATTAGATCCTCGTTCCTGTTCCTGCATGTATTCACCAAAGACTCCAACTCTCTTGTCGGAGGAGGTTCCGGCGAATCATACGGCCAGGTATGCAGATGCGATGACAAAACTTCCCGCACCTGATCCTACTCGTACTGCTGCTAAGCCTGAACTCCGTGCCTTACCAGGATACAGGACCTAACTCTTTCGCTGTTTTGCTCATAATGCAATTCAGCTATGCTATTTGGGAGTCCTCTAATCTTTCCTCTAAAAATCGAAGGCTCCTGTATCAGGGCTATGTCAAACGAACCCTCGTCAAAACATTTAGTCATCATCGCTGACGCTGCTTTGCTGTGATGAAGGTTCAGTTGAATCACCCTTAGCTTTTCCCTATGTAACTGGGAATAGTTTTTTTCCGCGGGTGACAATGAACAACTCGCAAAAATTACAGGGCGCTCGATACCATCAATAACATGCGCCAACACCGCCCCTATTCCATACGGACTTGCATCGCATAATAAAACAATGGGCTTCTTCGGATCGTAATGAGCCAGTAGTCCGTTATTTAGAAGCAACCGTTTACTTGTTTCAAATGACTTTTGGCATCTGCTGGTCCAATTGAATTTGTTATCTTTCTTAAGTAGTTGGTACAAATCATACAACTCGGCAGAAAGGTTTGGGATAAATTTCCCGTAAAAATTTATAAGACCTAAATACGCTTTCAGCTCTGCTATATTTGATGGGACGGAGCCTTTACAACAGCCCTAATCTTTTCTGGGTTAGGTAAAATGCCATATTGCTTGATAACATGACCCAAGTACGTTACGGTTGTTTCAAAAAACTTGCATTTAGAATTATTGACCTTTACGTTGTGGTCCTCCAACCGCTTTAAAACCAAAAGGAGGTTCTTATGGCACTCCTCATACGTTCGGCCCCCTACAAGAACGTCGTCTAAGTAACAGCTGGTACGTTCTAATCCACTAAGCATTTTATCCATTGTTTCCTGAAAGATGGACGGAGCCGAAGATATCCCAAAAGGGAGCCTTTGAAACTGAAATAACCCTCTATGAGTATTTATGACCAACAACTCCTTCGACGCTTCCGTCACTAACAATTGCTGGTACGCTCCTTCTAGATCCAAGATACAATATACTGAAGAGTCCCGTAATGATGCAAATATGTCATCCATTCTGGGCAATGGATAATGATGGGTAACTACGAATTTATTGACACTGACCTTAAAGTCGACACAAATCCTGATTTGCCCATTTTCCTTGGGGGCTATAACGATAGGGGATGCCCAACTGCTATGAGAAATGGGTTTTAAAATATTTGCTTCCACCATTTTGTCTAGATCATGTTCCACTTTTTCCCTAAGTCCATAGGGCACGGTGTAGGGTTTGCAGAAGATGGGCTTAATGTCCTCCTTAATATGAATTTCTGCTTCATACCCGCGAATATTTGCTTTCCTATCCCCATCAAAACAAGCTTTGAACTCCCTTAGGGTTTTTGACACTTCGAAATTTTTATCGAACATTATCTTATTTATATTTCCTCCCGCCAACCTTTCCCGCCATCCGGGAACCAAGTCATTTAGCCATGTCCTCCCAAATAGTGGTACAAATTTCCGGTCCGATTCGATGACGACTACTTGCATTATTTTTCGCATATTGTTAAATTGAACCGTAACCGCACATGTTCCCCTCACCTTAACATATCCCCCTGTTATAACACTTAAAGGTGATTTGTGATACGATAATATCTATCCCTCTAATATTTAACTTTTCTATATCTCTTAAGTCAACGATCGTGAGACATGCTCCTGAGTCCATTTCCATTTTCACTGACTTGTCGTTCACTAGAACATTTACATATAAAGGATTATCTTCCCTATCTACAAAGTTTATCGTACTAATTCTTAGATCCTCGAGGTCTGACACATCCTCCTCTTCCGTCTCACATTCTTCCACATAATTAACCTTCCGATTTTTTCTTCCGGTTTCCCTTTTATTTTCTACCCGCGTACTAGCCTTAAACTTACATTTATCAGAATAGTGCCCTACTTTTCCGCACTTAAAACAAGTTATTACTCTACACTCTCTTGCAAAATGCCCCGATTTATTGCACCTGAAACAGTTGCTTTCCAAATTTGTATTACCACTGCATTTATATGTATGTCCTTTAGCATAACCCGTTTTAATAGCACTAGGTCTAATTGAATTTATCTCGGGTTGTCCAGGTTTTATTTGCCTAAGCTCTCTCTCAGTTAATTCAAAGTTCATAGCCTTATCAATCGCAGATTCCAAAGTCAGATCCTTTTCGTTTAACAGTGTGCTTCTTAATTTATAACTTTGAATGCCACACACAATTCGGTCCCTCAGTGCATCATTTAGAAATGTATCAAATTTGCACTCCTGTGCGAGAGATTTGATGGCCACCACGAAATCACTTACTGACTCATCACCCCTTTGGTAGCGCTGATAAAATTTATATCGCTCGGCAATAATATTTTTCTTTGGTTTGAGATGTTCCACCAGTTTTTCCTGTAGAGTTGTATAAGTTACACTCATTGGAGATTCGGGGGCCACTAACGACTTCAACATTTTATACAATTCAGCCCCATCTAGTGTTATAAAATAATCCCTTTTATTGCTGTCCTCTGTAATCTTGTTTAGTTTTAAATACAACTCCATACCTACGTTCCAGCCAGAGCTCGAAGTCTTCTCCCGGTGTAAAACATTCGATTCAATCAATTGTCCCGCCATAATAGTACCGTTATTATTTCCCGTTTCCTGCTTCACTTCTAGAATCTCCGCATCCAATTCTTTTGTCTCTATCTCAATCATATATGTATATATGTATTACATATATTTAATATTAATCCAATTTCTGATGGATAACAATTTTCCCAATATACGAAACAAATATTAAGGGAATGAAGGTGTATGTACTCACTTTTATGTAAAATGTTTGCTGCTTTACTTACGAATCGATGATTTATTTTTATCAACCATGTGTCTGGAAAGCCGTTCTCAGGTGAATTATATTATAAAACAATATCTATCTATTTAATAGTCACTGTCACCATAAAGTTATGCGGGGAAATCACAAATTTCAGTCAAAATTACTCCAATAGTAAAAGTTTTTATAACTGTTCCATTTAATCGTGTTTTATCTCGTCGCCACTTAATATGTATGAACAGGGGGGGAGGGGGGGGGGGGAGAAGGGGCTGAAAAGGAAAAGCCGACTTCGGAAGAAAAGACACCGATCTATGATCTATCCACGCTGGCTGCTTTATTATAACTGACTCTCCATTCTCTAAACATACATTTTTACTTAAGGTGTGGTAAATATAATGTCAGAGTTTTGCAACCTTGTAATATACATATCAGGCAGCACTATGCTAGTTGACATTTGTGCCTAAAACACATGTGCAGAAATGTTGAACGCTTCACTGCAAGCAGTACTGCAGATGAAACAGATGTGCAGAATTTAATTTTCATAGGTTGCTGTCAATGTGGGAAAAAATACGAGAGTGCAATACAGACAACAAATAATTGCCGTCTCTCTTTACCTCGTATGCATCAGTAGCTGAATTTAAAAATTCGGTGCTGCCAGGTGTACTTAATTTAATTCTCTGCGTTGCTTTGAAGTGGATTTAGAAATAGAGACATGTTGCAGTGCTGCGATGGGTGCAGAATTTACATTTGTATCACCACATAAGTGATACCACATAAGTGATACAAATGTATCACTTATGTGGTTCGAGAAGACAAGGAACTGTTCAAAACTCCTAACTCGAAGGACGAAATGTGTGCTCTGCAAAACCTTTGTCCTGCTAGTTTTGCTTTACGGCGCCGAGTGCTGGACGATAAGCAAGAAGGGAGAGCTGATATTAGGCTCCTTCGAAAGAAAAATACTTCGGCGGATTTTTGGTGCTGTGTTCGAGGAGGGCGAATGGAGAAGAAGACACAACCGCGAACTCTATGAGCTGTACCAAGATGTGGATGTAGTCCAAAAAGCCAAAACACGTCGACTACATTGGCTCAGCCACATCGAGCGAATGGACTATAATGATTCAGCCAAGAGGATCTTCGAATCCCAGCCCCCAGGTTCGAAAAGACAAGGAAGACCGAACCTCCGTTTCAAAGACCAAGCCATCGCGAATGCCAGAGCGCTTGGTGTCGACAACTGGAAGCAGCGTGCCCGGGATCGTAGAGGATGGAAGGCTGCTGTGTCTCAGGCAGAGACTCTTCACGGGTCGGGAGCCTGATAAGTATGTCAGCTATTACTATCCGAAACCTTTGAAAACGAAATATTACGTTTATCTGACATATAAATTCCGGATAGGCTATCCGAGACTTTATCAGCTAGTCTTGAAACTGGCCCTTACTGTAATTGTTCCAAAAAAAAAAAAAGAATACAAATGATTTGGTAAGAAAAAGAAAGTAAGCACAAAAATCAAGATTTAAATTTTTTCAGTTCACTCGTTTTACTCAAATAGGTTTTCGAACAACACAGCGCGCACATATCGGTTGGCTGTTGGTTATTCATTTATGATAATGCTATCCGCAGTTTTATTGCCCTGTGTGCAGTCTTGCACTAGAACTGTAGGTACTAATTGTTTTATTGCTTTGGGTGTATTTAAGTTATCCCGTCGCGTTCGCTACTTTTATGACCCACGACAAACTAAATACCATGCTGCTCGTACAAAACACACTGACACAAACTGAAATGCTGAAATTACATTAAAAAATACATACGACCCGTGCAGGTAACCACTCGACATTATGTAGCGTATTGGCACAAATCATATGTGCTAGGGTAGTACACGGAATGCCGAAAAGCAACACACGAGTGCCTCATATCGTGCCTCATACGTATGAGTACCTTATGTGAATGGCACAAAGAGGGCTAGTACACGGTATGTAGCCATTGGCTCCATACGCTGACGTCAAAATTACGTCAGAGCCACATATATATGTGGCGTGCTACATATCGTGTTCTAGCACCTTAAGTGTAACAGGAACAGGTTTCTCTTGCCTTGCCAACCTACAGCTACAACCATTAACCAACGCAATCATGATCATATCTCATAAACCTCACGAGTGCGATGAACGATTCAGCTCACATCACAAACCTACAAAGGATCCAAAAACAAGTAGATACGATACGAGCTACCACGAAAAGAATGTGTGTGTGTCTGTGTTTTTTTTTGTCGTTGACTGTCCTTTCGTACACTCGATACAATTCTCTTTTTCTGTGAGAAAAGGTTATTATTTTGCGAGCATACGCCCCCTATAGGCTAACGGCCCAAAGAAAAAAATTCGTCTGATGAGAATACTATTAGATTTATCTATATATATAAAAATCATGGTCAATTGTGTTTGTCGATAATGTTCTCTGTAATGCGTGAACCGATTTTGATTCTGGAAATTTGCCATGAAAGGTGACGTTGATACCATGGTTTATAAGTTCATACGGTCTTTGTAGGTGTATTGGTTCATGAGTTATAGGGGCGTGGCAGCTCCCATACAAAAAAACATTCAAAATCTTATATCTCGAAAACCACTGAATCGATTGAGTTCAAATTTACATACAATCTTAGGTATCGGCCCAGGAGTATTCCTGTGAAGATTGGTTAAAATTGGACCTAGGGGCGTGGCATCTCCCATACAAAAAAACATTCAAAATCTTATATCTCGAAAACCACTGAATCGATTGAGTTCAAATTTACATACAATCTTAGGTATCGGCCCAGGAGTATTCCTGTGAAGATTGGTCAAAATTGGACCCAGGGGCGTGGCACCGCCCATACAAAAAAAATTAAAAATCTTATATTTCGAAAACCACCAAATTGAGTGAGTTCAAATTTACGTAAAATCTTACATATTGGACCAGGAGTATTCCTGTGAAGATTGTTTAAAATTGGACCCAGGGGCGTGGCACTGCCTATAAAAAAACAACATTCAAAATGTAATATTTCGAAAACCACCGAATCGATTGTGTTCCTGTGGAGATTGGTCAAAAATAGATAAAGGGGTGAGGGGTGAGGTGGCGTTATTCTTCGACAGTCATGGGAGCTACAGTTTCGCAAATTTTTAACATTGATGCGCATTATCCTGATAGACAAGAATATTATGTAGGCAATACGAATCCTAAAAAACCAAGTGTTGTGAATACAGCAGGGCATTACAATAGAAACTGTTTACCATGGATTTAAATGAATTTGAAATTGATTTTTATATTTTCATATTTTGCACTACGAAGTGTGCAGGGGGTTCGCTAGTACATTATATAGGTACATTATCTTTTCGTACAAATCGAAAATGGCGTTTTCGAGATATGAGCAGTTTTAAAGTACTATTTTTAGCGATTGGTTCATTGTTCAAAAAACACTGTTTTGCAACTGTTTAGCTCAAAAAATGGCAAAAGGTATATTACTTTTGATACTCTCTTCTCTATCTCTATATATATAAAACAAAGTGAAAAAAACTGTTTCCCTCTGTCGCCCGTAATTTTCAACCGATTTTATTGATTTTTTTTTAAATGTCGGTAATTACGGTGATTGGCTGATAGGCTAAACAAATTTAAAATCGGACAAAGGGGCGTGGCACCGCCCATACAAAAAAACATTCAAAATTGTATATTTCGAAAACCACAGAAGCGATTGAGATCAAACTTACAGATAATCTTAGGAATTGGCCCTAGAGTGCTCCTGTGAAATTTGGTCAAAGTTGGACCAAAGAGCGTGCCACCTCTAATACAAAAAAAATTAAACCATTGTCGCCCGTAAACAAATAAAAAAAAATAAAAAAATTAAAAAAGCAAAAAGAAGGCCTAGCGAAGCTGGCGGGGGTTCAGCTAGTTACAAATAAATGTTATACAGGTTCAATTACTATATAGGCCTCACTTGTATTCGTTGGTTTGATTATAATTTTTATTATAAATGAAATTAGCTATCTATTCTTAATATATCAATATTCATGTTTACTAAAAATTGTATTCTTTATTTAATATACTCATTTATATAGGCAGGGTCCTAGTTTGCAACCCAAAAGTATACAAAGAGGACGAAAGCGTTCACTCGAGCAAATTAATGGCCCATATGAATCGGATGTTAGCATAAAGCGATTTAAAACACTATCCAGTAGTAAACGTTTTGACGATATTAACTCCAATTTATTCAAGAAGGGCCCGAGTTCGCTAATTGACAACGAGGTGAAACATTCGATAGCAAATTTAAGTAAAAGTTGTACCCATCCAACAACATGGAAATATTCAACTATAGAAGATTACGATTACAGTGATGAGAGTGATTTTAAAAAAAATTATAAACTTTTTACCTATCACTTGGAGCATCGATATAATACGTTAATACCCGACATCAACTTTAAAATGTATTTTAAAATGAAAGACTTCATTGATGCTGAGTGTGAGGATTGCTTAAATTCTGAATTGTGGCCGCCGCTATCTGATGCTTACATAGAGCACTACCTTAATTTGGAAAATAAAATCTTATGTAAAGAAGGCCATGATACTGTAAGCGAATATATTAGTGAAGAGAGGTCTAAAGAAACAAAAATTAATGATCAAAATCAGTTACCGCACATATCCGGCATACTTAGCGACTTACAAACCAATGAATATTGTAAAAGTTATCATAAACCAGTTATGGAAGGTGAAAGAGATCTGTCGCAAATATGTGTTTCCGAAAACAGTAGCTTTGATAGAAGCAGAACGGAGCATACAGATACAACATTGGAAGAAACATCAATTAGTACTCATTCAAGCGTAGAACATCATCTAGAGGATCAGCAAACCGATGATCAGTTTTTGAAGAATGTTTCTACTGAATGTGATACATTTATGGAATCCCAAATAATAGAAAATGATCCGCAAATCCTGTCAATAAATGAAGATAACGTATCTATTAAAAGCGCAACCAACCCTGATTCCACACTTCTCGGCTCTAAATGTAAGTATTATTGTAATCTCGGACGTAAAATAAGATGCTCAGCCACACCCATTTTCAATTTCTTTTCTCGGCAGTTACGAAAAAGTTAAGGCTGGGGTGGGGTACTGTAATCAAAGAAACGAAAGACATGAAAAAGTGGAAGTTCCTTTCGTTTTCTTCTTATGGGCGCGTCAGCTTAAGGCTCCGTCAAACAGAGCGCGTTTTACCGTCGCGTTTAGGGTTACCAGACGTCAGGATTTAGCCTGACGCGTCAGGCTTTTAAGGTCTCTGTCAGGCTCAGGTCAGGCCTCACGCTTTGTCAGGCTTTTTAAATTTTTTGTTGATTTACTATTTACATCAATTCAATTTTAACGAAAAAAAATTTTAAATTGTTGCTGAATGCATCAAAATATGGATGCAACTAGATCACTTGGAATGGTTTCATTTATATTCGTTCAGTAAAAGAGACAATACTATTAACGAAATGACAGCAGTCACATTTGCGGCAATTCAATCCCCAATTTATTATATACACAACCTACTACTACTATTTGATCTGAGGCGTTGTTGGTAACCTTACGTCCTTACGTAAGTCACAAAACAATGGTCAGTATTTCTCAAATGCTTTATGCGAGAAACAGATTACCACAGCACCAGCAACAGCAACTTTGACAGCAGCAGCAACTTCAACAGCAGAAGTCGCATGAAACACATTGGAAACATCGACAGCAACTTTGTCAAGGGAGGAAAACAAAATTTGTTGTGAGTTGATTGCAACGCAGCATTACCAGATTACCTTTTATATCTTCCAAAATAAATGGTAAAAGCGAAAAAATGATATTATGTACAATGACGACCTGTAAAATGTTAGAGCAAATCACGTACATACTTAGTACCAGCAGGTATGTACCAGTATAGATACTTGGTGGTAGCTAAAGTATAAAATTCGAAAAACATATCTGATGTCATTTTAGACAGTGTTTTTCAGATGTTTGCTGCCCAATCAAACATCAAATCAAAATTTGTATGTACTTTTCTTTTAATAGCTTGTGAAACATTAATTTTAACACAACTCACGACGATTGAATTAGTAGATAACTCGTTCCCACATTGCAATATAGTAAAACTAGAATTCAAAATCACGTCCCACCGACAGTAAATAATTTGACGCCTGCAGATCACAAAAAAGAATTGATTTCTTTTGCCAATCGAAAATGAAAGGCAATCTAAATAAAAAAAAATTAAAATAGTATTTTATAAATAATTTATCTATCTATCTATATAAATAAAAATGAAATGATGTTCGTTGGTAAGGGCATCACGAGAGAACGGCTGGACCGATTTGGCTGATTTTTTTTTTTAAATGTTCGTAATTCTCCTAGCCAGGTTTTTACGGAAAAAAAATTTGTCCACGCCCCCTTCTACGCCCACTTTTTTCAATATATCTAAAATTTATTTTTACCCTTAAAAATCATGAAATAATGTTTGTTGATACGTGCATCACTTGAGAACGGCCGAACCGATTTGGCTAATTTTTTTTTCAGAATGTTCGGAATACCTCTAATAAGGTTTTTGCGGAAAGCAAATTTTTCCACGCCAACTTATTTCCACGCGCGTTATTCTATTTGTTTTGTGCCTAATATTCCTGAAGAAGTTCTAAATTCGGACAAACTTTTTTGATCGCATTGATTTTGGCAACGATTCGCTCGCGGAATGAAATTGCACTTGCCCTTGCTTCGTCAGGAATTGCAGCTACATTGTTGGAAGGCGGTCGAACTGCTCATTCAGCACTCAAGTTGCCGTTGAATATGCAAATCCATGAAATTCCAACGTGCAACCTTTCGAAGAACTGTGCGATGGCCAAAGTTCTGCAGCAAAGCAAATTGATAGTTTGGGACGAATGTACGATGGCGCATAAAAAGTCTTTGGAGGCATTAGACAAAACGATGCAAGACCTACGAAGCAATCAAAACCGGTTTGGTGGTGCGATGATTCTATTAGCAGGCGATTTTCGCCAAACATTGCCAGTGATTCCACGGTCAACGCCAGCGGACGAACTTAATGCATGTTTGAAGTCGTCAGTTTTGTGGAAACACGTCAAGAAACTCAAACTGAGTACGAACATGCGTGTCGAGTTACAGAACGACCAATCTGGACAATTATTTTCAAAGCAATTGCTGGACATTGGCAATGGCAAAATCCCCGTTGATATTACAACTGGCTACATTCAATTCCCCGTCGATTTTTGCAAGTTTACCGAATCAAAGACCGAACTTATACAAAAGGTATTCCCAAACATTGCACAAAATTACAAAAATCATGTTTGGTTGAGCGAACGTGCTATATTGGCTGCGAAAAACATTGATGTCGACGAATTGAATTTTAAGATTCAAAGTGAAATTGCTGGCGAATTGATGACGTTCAAATCGGTGGACTCAGTTTGTGCCCAAAATGATGTCGTCAACTATCCAACCGAGTTTTTAAACTCGCTCGAATTACCCGGATTACCGCCTCACAATCTCCAACTAAAAGTCGGTTCGGTAATCATAATGTTACGAAATATCAACCAGCCACGTCTTTGTAATGGGACCAGGCTTGCAGTGAAAAAACTGATGAACAACGTTATCGAAGCAACGATACTAAAAGGAAAGTACGAAGGAGAAGACGTTTTGATACCACGAATTCCAATGATTCCGGCCGACATGCCATTCGACTTTAAACGCTTGCAGTTTCCGGTGCGGCTTGCATTTGCAATGACAATAAATAAATCGCAAGGACAGTCGTTGAGTGTATGCGGCATAAATCTTGAAAGTCCATGCTTTTCGCACGGTCAATTGTATGTCGCCTGTTCCCGTGTCGGAAAACCATCCGATTTGTTTGTTTACGCGCCAGACAACAAAACAAAAAATGTCGTGTATCATAAAGCATTGCAATAACAGAAATTGTGAGGTCACAGCAAACCAATCGAAAAAAAGTCTTTCTTTTGCTTTGGTTAGTTACTTGAATATCGACGATACAATCGAAATGTAAATAAGTTACCTGGAGATTCAATTTCAACTCTAAATAAAACATGACCAAAATCTATATAAAAATAAAAATTAAAATTCATAAAACTATCTCTGAAAAATATGTCTTTTCTTTTTTTTACTTTGTTTACACATTTTCAATAGCTTTTCACAAATTCACTAAACGATCACAAACAATTTTTTTGAAATTTGGACAGGACAACGTCTGTCGGGTCTGCTAGTATAAGAATAATTTGTAGACTGCTGAAACATTTTTTGTCTATATCTGGTAATGATGCTGCACCTTCAGTATGTCAGCATTCGAAAGTTGAGAGAACTGAAAAAGTCACCGTGGTGTTGGTAGCCGTTGCACAGCAACTTTAAATTTAGGACTTAGCTCTAACGTCGATGTCGATGTCGATGTTGCTGTGGTAATGTAACTTCAGCCATTAAAAAGCAGGGGCTCTAAAAAGTGGGCTGTAGCTGTCAAAGTTGCTGTTGCTGTTGCTGTGCCATTCTGTTTCTCGCATTAACCTTTTTTTGTGGATGAAAATTTTAAAGGATATGGATTCTTTTGATTCTGTATTTGAAAGATTATCATTTGTAAAAGAATACAATATAACAATAAATGATTCCTATTTGTTTCACCAATGTACCAAATTTGAAAAAAAATGCCAGTCAATAAGATAGTACTTTTTTTTTAATCATTGGATGTGCAATATTTAAGCTTAATATTTTGAAAATTGCAAAACCAATCCTACGGAAATAAAAAAAATTGTAAGGCCGCGCTAAATAAATTATCTTCGGCTAATTTTCTGACACTTATAAAGAGTTCACAAATTCAAATCTTAAAACAGAGATTTATCGAATGTCGCGGTATTAATAATTTATTGAAACTCAGTGTTTTATTTCCTCTTGAATATTTAAAAAAAATCAAGCAAAAGAAAATGTCAAAAATTTGCATATAGTATATTTTTTTGTCTTACTCCCGGAGCAGGATAAACTGTTGACAACCAAAAATTCGTTGTCCACCGCTATAGAAAATTATTCGAAAATCATATTATTTATCCCAGTTAACACACGGCCTTAAGATCAAATAACTTATAATTTATTTATTTATTTATGAGTAGGTATAAGTAAGAGCATGTGATTAAAATTTAATGGTACTACGATGTCATATTTCAGTTATGTCAGGCAGCGCAAATGCTTCCGGATTTTTTCTCGTATACACCTCTCGTATGTACCTTATACATATTTTGAAGAAACTTGACGTTTTAAATCAAATATATGCAGCTGTAAAATATAAAAAATGCCTTAGCTAAAAAAATTCAGTGTCAGGCTTTTTGCTCCATAATCAGGCTTTTCTCTCCTACTTGTCCGGCTTTTTGATTTTTTGGGATGGTAACCCTAGTCGCGTTGTAATATACTGCAATACCCTGTCACACAAAGCGCGTTGTCAGAGCTGCGTTGAGCTCACCGCGGCGGTGATGATCAACGCTCTCTTGTGATTTCTCTGACGCGGATCGGTGAGAGTAATTTTTGTAGTGTCTCAAATGAAAATATTAATAGAATTTGAAAGAAATTAGCCATGTCTTTACAATATGGTTGATGAAATGTATAAAAACATTGCTTTAAAGGCTGATATAGGCGACAATTGCAAAGGAATTAAATGAGAATGGTATTCTCGGATTTTTTCTCTCTTTTTATTTATGTCGTTGTTCGCGCACCCACATTCTTTTTTCTTTTTCGAAAATTTCGTAGCACGGCAAATAAAATCTATAATTCGTCATCAGAGCTGCTTGACGTGTTGAGAGAATTTGATGATAGCTATCCGTTTGACGTCGTCTAACGCGGCGTTGAAACCGTTGCGTCAAAATAATCTTAACGCCGCGCATATAAAGCTGATTTTCGCGAATTTGGTCTTGTTGCGGATTGCATCAAGATCAAGACTATTTGCCTTAAGGTCCTAGTACACGGCATGTAAAAGCCACATGCGTATGCAGCTCTGACATAATTTTTACGTCAGCCTTAAAGGCCCACCTTTTCCAAATAGATCCATACCAATTGGGTTAGTAGTTCTTACGTGATAGTGGAACAAACATTTTAAAATTTACAATTTTGTTATATGTAGAGATAAAACCATTAAAACGAAGGACCCAAGAACGTTGAGGGGCACAGGGTTTCAAAGACCTTATGGCCTGTGTGAGATCGGAAAAACTCAGCAAATCAAAGCTAAGAACAGCGAACAAAGTAGAGGAGGTTGGTTTCTCAAATAGCGATAGCCCACTATGATGAATCGCGTGAATCTGTCGAAATCTCACAGCTTGCGAGAACCCGAGAGAACGACAATAAACAAAAAAAAACATATCGTAGCAACAACAACGCACAGAGGTTGGTCTTCTCCTCCGTTCTAATCACCAGTTGGCAGGCTTGTACTCATCGCTCAGTTGGCGCAAGTGGTAGTCACTTGGTCAATTGACAAAACCGAAGTGCAGGTTCACTTTTTGACAGGGGAAAGCAGAAATGTCTTCCCAAGTGGATTATAAACGGAGAATTGACTGTCAGAATTCAAAGTATTCAAAAACAATCACTTAAAAGGAGTCTGATGATGAATTTAGTGGTGTAGTTCGAAATAGCTACCATTTCTACCAAAATGACTGTGTCTACGAATTGTTGTTATTGCAATTCTCTCAAACAATAATTAATAGGAAGTACCTATATTATAATAGATTAGGTTTTTATTTTTTCCGCTTATGTTTTGATAGAAATATCAAGGATAGGTTGATCAAGCAAAGCATCTAGAGCAAAACACTACGACGATCTGCCTGGCTATGTTGTAAGAGTAAACTCTTTAAATCTTCAGAAACGAGCACCATGCCCGTATCATCGCCTGAAGAGAAGAATATCGCTGTTCATATGTTTGCCTGCGTGGAAATACAAAATACATTTGTTTTGGCTACATTTTACGTTTAAGACAATCAATAGAATTAAGAAAGTCATAGGATTTTTTTTGACTCGTGGGAAAAGAAATTGAAATATGCGGCGGCCAGATTTAATTTTGTAGAGAACTACCTCGTATCTATGTCTAAACTATTTCATTAAATTTTAATCAAATTAAATTCCAGGTGATGAAGAAGATCTTACAACCATTAAAGTTATACTTCCACATTTGGATGATGAAGGAGTATTTTTCTCTGACTTAGATGAACGTGACCAACAAATGCTTTCTCCCGCTGTAGTTGCAACCGATGTTTTTCGTTGTGTACAAGATAAAAGCAGTATCATTGTTATTGTCGACGATGTAATAAAGCAATTGTATAACATTCAAGAGCCACAACAACAAGTGTTGTCAATGCCAGTCTATTCTTGTTTGGACTATCCATCGGTATCTTTAAATATACTTAAAATCCACCACAAATATTTAAAAAAGAGGCGTGCATTTAAACTAGGATCCGAATTTGAACTGCTTAAAAAGGAGGTAAGTGTAAGGTTTTATGCAGAGTTCCTTTTATTTAAAGAGGATGCAATTGTATAAGTATATTGTTTTATAATCAACTGCAGTTTATATTTACTTTTTGTAAACCACAATATGTTTTTTTTTGTTTACATTAAAAATTAACAGAGATTTTTTGGTTTACGTTATGCAAAAAATCGGAAGGGGAGGAGTTTTCAACAATCACTTCACCCTTTTTCAAATAAAAATATCTTGCAGAGAAGTAGGTACCATTAGTTATTCAATTGTAAACCAAATGCAAATGGGATCGTTTGATTGACAATTGATAATTTTGTATCACATTTTTTCGTCACATACATTTTTGTGAAAATCTCATTCTTTGTTATTTTATAATATTCAGAGGACGAACAAGAAAAAATTCAAATTTAGTGTACATGTACAGTACATTGTACAAGGCAAAATTATTTTACTGCTAGCTTTTGCCCGCGGCTTTGCGCGCGTAGCTCTCAGGATTTGGTACACAGAGATTTCTTTAAAGTCAGTTTCCTCTTTTATATTTACATATATGGCGAAGCACTTGAATAGCCTCACGCATTGTCTTTTTTTTAAATTTGGTGTTTCCGTTACTTCTTTCATGCTTACATAAGGAATTATATATTGAGGGACAAGGTAGGAGACTGCTCTCTGAGACTTTGTCAAAATTTGAGAAATTTCTTAAAGCTAACGGAACTTTCCAAACCAATTTTGTTTGCAGTCACTAAAATGTGAATTTTTTTTTGTAACATTAGAATAGCCTCAATCACAGTTTAAGCGAAAATTTGGAAGCGTGAGTGTCGAAGAAGCTATCGGGAAGTGACAAAACCGCTTTTTTGTATCTTTCTTTGTTTTAACCGTTAAGATGGGTAAAATAAACATTAACAGTTGCAGAAATTGCCAAAATAGAGGCCTATTATTAGCAAGACCGTTCTAACCGCATTGTAGCTCATAAAATTAATCGAAGCCCGAAAGTAATTATTAATTATTTAAAAAATTCGTTATTATACCGCTATAGTACCCTTATTATATGGAAAAAAACTAGAAAGGCCGCACTTCTTTAGTTCTTTCTAATCAAGACAAGCAGAAACTCATTAGATTAGCTTCTAATTTTACCCACTCTTTGAATAAAATAAGACATGAAGCTGGATTTGGAGTTAGCCAAATGACCATAAGTCGGGTTAACAAAAGTGTTGGACAGCAGCAATTCAAACGACTGTCCGAAAGATAAATTTGATGGAGTAAATTTCATATTTTCCACTGCACGTCTGATGGTGTTGACCGTAAATCGTTTGTTGGTGCTTATGCATTAGGGTGGAGTGAATTTTACGTTTGTGCAAAATCCACTTGCCGGGGTGTGATATATAGGGATAAGAAAGTAACCTAAAAAATAAATTCCTCGAAAAACAAATACATACTGCCTCAACTCTTTCAAAATTTTACTCATTTAGTCTTATTCAAAGCTGAAAGGATTCAAGAAGTCAAGTAAAATGGCAATAAAAACAGGTGGAATACGTCAAATTTTATTCAAACTAACTCATCATCATCATCATCATCATCACCATCATCATCATCATCATCATCATCATCATCATCATCATCATCATCATCATCATCATCAATGGTCCGCTTGTCCATTAAGTGGGCCGCGGGTGTAGGTTGCTCAAGTGGACCCTCCATAGCTCTCGATTCTTCGCCATCGACTCTAAATCATCAAGGGCAATCCCCATACGTACGGATTCCATAGCACGTCATGGAATCCTGGTCGGGGACATGCGTTTAACATGACCAAACCTCCGAAGCATGGATCGCTGCGTCCGGAGAAGTAGCTGCTCGACATTGAGTTCCTCACGTATTCTGGTATTTCTAATGCGATCTCTACGGGTCACACCAGCAATATTACGGAGAAATCTCATTTCGGCAGCTTGTATCCGCGATCTTATTCTTTCGGTCATTACCCAAACCTCATGACCATAGGTAAGAGTTGGAACAAACACCGTATTAAAGACTGACAACTTAGCTTTGACACCAAGTTCAACATAAAAGCCAATTCACAACGACGCTTTGCGGCGTGCTTGCGTTGACAGATAGAGTAGAACCAATGCTTGCAAATGGTGCAAGCCAAAATGCGGCTTCAGGCTTCGGGTCGCGTTTAGATCGTAAATATCGTAAAGTCCAACGCGGCGCCCAAGTAGAGCAACTCCGTGTACTTAATTAATACCCAGACAATGTCCCTAATTAAAGGGTCAAAAAATTCTTTCAATATAAATTGTCATTACTGGCGATGGGTGACCGGATGCGGTAAAATCCCAGCGAGCGAAGAGAAGCAGTACCTGCGATCGCTTTCTTCCGAATGTCCAGCATACCACCAGTATAAATATAACTGAGATAAAATATAAATATGAATTGAAAAATCGAGTAGATCGTCGGTATCCATATTTGAGAATTTATTAATAGGTTTTTTTTTTTTAAATAGCCAAGGCAAGTTTTTAACAAAATTGCACCTCTGTATTTTAGTGACTGAACTTCTTTCCACAGCGTAGATAAAATATGCTGGCCATTTGGTAATCTTGCACACTTAAATCGTTTTTCAAGTATTCCACAAAGTAATCAATTCACAATTTAAAGGGAAGGGATTTTCGATGTAATTTTCCCATATTTTCTGAACTAAACTAAAAATCTACCTGTCTCGCTGAAATGACTATTATAGGAAGGCATGTACCTGTGCATCTATGTATTTATTGTTATTTATTTATGCATTTTTTACTATTTTAAACACATTTCTTTTTAATTCGTGCATTAAAATAACAATTATAAGCAAAAAGGAGTAAACTTGCATTCTGCTCTGAATTCGATTGTATTCACATAAACCAAACAGAACTTTCAATCTCTCAACGCGCCAACGCTCTGAAGCGGCATTTAGTTTTGCAAAACGGTCACTTGCGCGCGTTGACATAAAGTACGGTAAAGTTTCTAAAACGCCTGTCAACGCATGCAAGCGGCAAAGCGCGGTTGTGATTTGGCCATAAGTCAAGTAAGATAAATAAAAGGAAATTGGAACATAGAATACATATATGAAAGTTCAGGAAGATATAAATGAAAATGGTAGACATTTAATGGAAATGCATTACTGCAGAGCAGTGCTGCCAGTGTTTTGTCATAAGAATTCCCACGCAAGTGCCAAAAAACTCCCTTTTTTCCTTCGACTGGCTCGAAAAAGTACTTCCGATTTTTTTTACGAAAGGAAAAAAAAAATTTGCGAAAAAAAAAACAGTCTCAAAAAAAAACAGTCTCAATAACTAAGGAAAAACCTTAGTGTATTACAGGTAAAGCTCCACGCTATACTCAAAAACGACCCCAGCCACACCAAACAAATTAGCATCAAAGCCGTGGCCTTAACATCAATATATTCCCAGACAGTCAAGCAGCTATAAAGGCCCTTAGCTCACCTATCACTGGATTCAAATCAGTATTACACTATGAATATTTCAATACCCTTCAAAGGCTTAGGGCCAGCTTCAAATGTTCCGGAAAAAGTTTCGGATAATTTTATCCGACACATAAACATAACAAAATATACGACAGATAAAAGGTGTGTGGCAATAAAATCCCTGTGTAATTCTTGTCCGGCAATTATTTATATAGGTAGATACAACTTGTTTCTCATAGTATTTATTTATTATGAATATTTATTAGTGTTCATGATTAAATTGTTCCAACTACTTTTTACATAGACACCACACTGATGCAGAAATTTGTTTTCTAAAAATTCAAATAAGTCCATGTTCTGAAACTATAATTTTTCCAGCCACTTCAAATAAATATTTGCTTAAGAGCTTTAACAGCCGCACTTGAACCGTCTGATAGGCTATCCTATAGACTATATCTGTTAGATATCACTATCCGAGACCTTTGAAACCTAAAGGTGATGTTCATTTGGCAGATAAGTTCCTGATAGGCTATTTGAGACTATCAGCTAGTCTTGAAACTTCCTTTAGCCTCGGCAACAGAACCAAATTTGGTGGGTTCCTGCCCATGAAGGCTTCGAAGGAAACGAAAAGCTGACGATTGGACCGAATAGGTTCCGAGACCACTTTCACGGGACCGGAACCTTTCTGATATGGGGGTAAAAACTTAGCCATAAAAAGCTGGGAACGTACAAAATGTTTCTCATATTGGGAGAATATCCCAGGTTTAACAATGCCCGTAGCAGACTTGATATCAGAAACCTTGGATAGGATGCCTTATAGGGCAGCATGTGTTACAATACTACCGAAGCTAAATAAATCCAGCCAGCTCAGCAGAGAACAGGCTATGTATGGAAGAAGACGAAACAACATTAAATGCGAATTTGGAAGGAAGATCTTCTGCGGGACCAACTGGACCCGAAAGATTTGAAAGAAATTCTCTGCAGCAGTATCATAAACTTTACAAAAAAGTGGAGAACCTCCTAGCCTCTTAAGAGGCCTCTACCCAGAAATCGAGGAAAAGTGCGAAAAATGGCATTTTGTTTCCCTCCTAGAGAAGTCAATACTGAAGCGATCGAAATGATATTGGATGCATTGGAAAGAACAGAGTATGTCCTTTGAAAGCTTCGAAGCTTTTTTTTAAAGCGACATCTCGTTTTTCTTTTATTGAAAGAATTCCCAGCTGTGTTTGGGAAAATTGGCATAAAACCGACTTTTTGTTTCCCAACGCATGATATGATAGAGTTCGAAACAGTGTAAGATAACTTGTCCATCTAAAAGGTAATATGCAAAACACAAATCAGTTTAAAATAAATCTTAAAATTTCATCCTGGTTTTAAAAAAAACAGGTGTTTTAAAACAAACAATTTTTTTAAATAATGAACAACGTTTTTCCTGTATATATTGATTTATATTTGATGCAATTTTTACTCAAAACAAGATATGTACTTTGTTGTTGGTGAGGGTTTCTTTTTCGGTTGAGTCGTTTCAACTGCGACAGTGTGTATTATGTAGGATGCCTAATCTGACTGCATGGTCCCCTATAGGGCAGTGGCCTGTGGTAATCGCTGTTATCCTGGCTATATCTTTACGTGTTTTACTGAGGAGGTGGATTGTTTTTTCCCTGCTATAATTTGGCCAGATCCTTCTGGATATGATGCAATTTGTTAGCCTCCTCCGTCTAAGTTTGGCTTTCGATAGGGATTCTGGGAATTTTTTTTGCTTTGACTGCTCCTATTGGAATGTGGACCGATTCCGCAAGTGCGCAGTGGAGGCTTGAACCTTGCCAGGCCAGCTCGTCAGCCTGTTCGTTTTCATCAACGTTGCTATGGCCTGGAACCCAGATCCTCTCGGCATTCTAATACAAATTTTGAGGTTATACTGCCTCAGGCGATAGCCTTGATTGGCTACGAACTGTGTTATTGTAATTCTTTTAAAAAGCTGACTTTGGTATCTGAATGGATACCAACTGAGGAGTGTTGATAATGGGGATGGGATTTGGTGGTACCTCTATAACTCGCGCGTTCCTGAAACGTAGATAGAAGTCACGGAAGTGTATTGAAAAATTTAATAATTATAATAAAAATAGGAAAAAGAAAATTATTAAGTGCAAAAAGTGAAATTAAAAATTAAAAATTAGCGGCGTTGACGTTAATGAGTGAATGGATAGAAACCAATAATATACGTACATAATATAAAAATACGCAAATACAGTGGTGGTTAGGTTAGGTTAGGTTAGGTTAGGTGGCAATTATCCGTTAATACGTAGTAATTCACTTAGACCAAGTAAGGTCCATTGTGATACCACATGCAGAGTCAGTTATTTCCGTTACTCTTGGAACCATTTCGAATTTTGGAGAAATTTCCGTATTTTGTTGATATCCGTTTCGGCAATATCAGCAAGCTCCCCGAAGAAGTACTCTCCTAGAGTCTGCTTTCTAACCGAGGATAGCGCCGGGCAGTCACATAGTAGGTGGAACGGAGTTTCCTCCTCCTCCTCATCCATGCAACTGCGACAGAAGTCATTAGCGATAACTCCAAGCCTTACGGCATGTCTTCCTAGTATACAGTGGCCTGTTAGTACTCCGACAAGAGTTCCGATATGTGTTCTACTGACGTTTAACAGGACCTTTGTCCTGCGCCGATTTATTCGTGGCCAGGTCTGTTTTGCGTGGTTGCAGGTGTCGAGTTCCCGCCATCTCTCACTAGCCTGTTGCAGTGCTAGTGTGGAGATGTTGTATCTTACCGTTTCAATTGGCACATGGGGTTCTCCTTTACCAGTAGAGAGTTCCATTTTCGTGCCGTTCCTTGCTAGTTCGTCTGCTTTACAGTTACCTGGTATATCTCTATGACCAGGGACCCAGCACAGCGTTAACGTGCACTTATCCGCGATCTCATTTAAAGATTTGCGGCAGTGCCTGACCAATTTGGATCTTAATATTGGTGATTCGAGTGCTTTAATAGCTGCTTGACTGTCGGTATAGATGACGATATCCGAGTTCGATATCGATCTCACCTTCAGCAGTTCAGAGGCTTCGCGAATAGCCATAACTTCTGCTTGGAAGACACTACAGTTATTTGGTAGTCTGAAAGACTGGTTTAGGGAGAATGAAACCGAGAAAATCCCGGCTCCTACCCCGTCCTCTGTCTTCGACCCATCTGTGTATACTTCTAGCGTATTTTTGTCTTTAACCGTATTCTCTTCCTATTGCTGTCGGTCGGGTATACTGGTCTTGTATTTAATATTGAAGTCTAGGACCGTGGTTACGTAGTCTGTGACTTCCCTTTTAACATTATTAGTTTTTAGAATATTGGCGTGCCCTGTGTCACTGCTTCTCCACTGCAGTGATTCTCTCAGACGCAATGCCGATTTTGCCGCCATCTCCTTACCGTGTATGTCCAAGGGCAGAATGTGAAGCATGGTTTCCAGTGCCGCGGTTGGAGTTATCCGCAGGGCACTGGTCACACAGACACATGCCACTCTTTGGATTCTATTTAGTATTATGTTAAACAACTTTATTTATTTTAATTCTTAGTTTTATTAGTTCAATTAATATAATTATTATAATATAAGGAAATACTTCTTACTAATAGAACAGCCAGAGAGAGAATGAATCTGTTCAGTCAAATATATTGAATTAAGCTACGCATAGAGTTGCCAGCTGTACATAATATCTTCCCGGGCTTATTGATATTCTCATAATTCAATTTTAAGTTCAAGACTTAAGTTACAATTATTCAAATACAAATCTATAAACAATCCTTTAGAATTTAAAGACTTAATTTACAATTTTATAAATACAAATTTATAAACAATCCATTATAAGTAACTCAAACCATATTCATACATCATAATTCAAAATTAATTTCAACTTTGTAGATATTTAAGATACAAATCGAACTAATATATCTATTGGTATATTAGCAATACTTTACGGTCTTCTTTTTTCGTGCACTTTTACGAACAGGTATACTTCGTTGCTTTATAGTTTCCTTCTTATATACTTTACATTTTTCATTTGATTTAGGAATACATGAATAATAATAATTGTACTTAGGCTTCGTTATAATTTTCTTTAATTGATTTACATGCACTATTTTATTCTGTGTACCAATCTTAATTATATATCGTATAGTGCTAATTACCTTAATAACTTTACATGATAGCCATCTCCTATGTTCTTTAATGTGATTTTTGTACATGCACTCCTCTCCTACTTTAAAAAGGACTTTACAATTATTGGCATTAAAAAGAGCTTTACAGTACTTATTTTTTATATTTCGATCTTGCCCATAATATTTGTTTTGGCTTTCTTTGTTGAATTGTAACTGTTTCCTATCATTAATAAAATCTAAAAGAATTCTGGGCTTGTATGAAAATATCAGTTCCGATGGAGTTCTTTCAGACATGGAATTCACAGAATTGCGGTGGTTAATTAAGAATAAGTCTATCTTTTCTTGAAGTGGCAGGTTGAATTCGGAGCTAATCAACAATTTTTTCAAAACATCCTTTACCGTACGTACATGTCGCTCTGCAACTCCATTCGATTGTGGGTGATATGCTGGACTATGAGATAATGTAATTTTATTATGAAGACAAAAACGTTTAAACTCAAATGAAGAGAATGGAGGTCCATTATCCGTTACTATCTCTGACGGATATCCAAATATTGAAAACATATCGCGATTAAGCTTATTAATCAGACTCTTAGCAGAAGTGCTATTCATAATTATTATGTGTAAAAATCTACTATACACATCAACTGAGAGAAGTAGAGTTTTTCCCGAGAAGTGAAAAAAATCAAGATGTATTCTTTCAAACGGATATGAGCATGTTTTCCACTTCGACACCACCTTTTCTTTTGGTACAACTGACGTAGCCAAGCAAAGGTTACAACACTTAACAAACTCTTGTATATCGTTATCTATTTGAGGCCACCAGACATACGACCGACACATTTTTTTCATAATCACAATTCCGTTGTGATTGCTGTGAACCGCCTCTAAAACCTTTTGCCTCAGACTTGGAGGGATCACTATTCTATTACGGTAGAAAATGCATTCTTTATCTATACTTAACTCGTTTTTAACCTTAAAAAACTGTGAGAATTCTTTTGGAACATGTTTTGGCCACCCACATCTAATAAATGCGTACAACTTGGATAAGAAAGTATCCTTGGTAGTTTCATTTCCAACTATTACACTGTCAACGGGCAGTTCTTTGTAAAAATTAACAGAATTGATACAAATATTCTCAATATTTGTTTCGCTATTTAGAGGTAATCTGGACAAGGCGTCAACATAGGTTAGATCTTTGGCGGGTTTATGCTTAATGGTATAGTTAAACATAGAAAGAGTTATTGCCCACCTCTGAAGTCTGGCAACAGCAACCGTCGGTGTCCCCTTTTTGGGATTAAAAATTTCTCTTAACGCTTGGTTATCCGTGTAAATTACAAATTGTTTACCATAAATATACTTAAAAAATTTTTTAACAGCGAACATTATTGCCAACGCTTCTCTATGCAGTTGCGAGTATTTCCTTTCAGCAGGTGATAAGGTACTACTTGCAAATAAAACCGGCTTTTCCTCACCATTAACAACATGCAACAATACAGCAGCAACACCATAAGGACTAGCATCAGTACTTATAATTATAGGCTTATCCTTGTCATATAATTCCAAAACATTGTTTTGCAAAATAAGATCTTTCGATCTTTCGAACTCCGTCTGGCAATTTTCGTCCCAAACAAATTTACTCTTTTTGTTTAAAAGGCTATACATATTCGTTAAGTTGCCAGAGAGATTCGGTATAAACCTCCTATAATAGTTTATAAGTCCTAAATATGACTGAAGCTCCTTAATATTTGAAGGACAAGGTGCCTTCGAAACTGCCTCGACCTTTTTTGGATTTGGTCTCACTTCGTTATGGGAAATTATGTGTCCCAAATATTCCACTGAGGATTTTAGAAACGAACACTTTGGAAAATTTATCTTAACCTTGTGGCTATTTAACCTGGTTAAAACCTCATGAAGTTTACTCTTGCAATTATCAATCGAATTTCCGCCCACAATTATATCATCGAGGTATCCGAATACCCCCTCCATTCCCATTAAAATCTGGTCGATAATCGATTGAAATATAGACGGAGCACTGGAAACTCCAAATGGCAATCGACGATATTGAAAAAGACCTTTGCTAGTGTTAATGGTTAAAAGTTCTCTCGATTCGGGTGTCAGCTCAAGCTGCTGATAGGCACCTGCTAAGTCCAATACACAAAAAAAATTGCAATTAGATAAACTCGCGAATATATCCTCAATATTTGGAATGGGATAATGCTCAGTCTCAATAAATTTATTAATTGTTACCTTGCAGTCAATACAAAGCCTAATACCACCATTTTGCTTAGGTACACAAACGATTGGGGATGCCCAGCGACTATGCTTTACCGATACTAAAATACCATCTTTAACTAATCGCTCAATTTCATTCGCAACAGCTTCCCGTAACCTAAATGGCACAGCGTATGCTTTACAGAAAATTGGATTTGAGCTATCTTTTAAATTTATTTCGGCCTGATAGCCCCTAATCACTTGATTTGTGTCATCCGAAACTACATACGGGAAACCATTTTGAATATATGAGAAGTTTATTAATTCACTATCACGCGGTATATTATCATTTACCTTTTTTACTGACAAGAGCTTTGAGTCTAGTATATCTTTCTTCCAGCTCGGAACGAATTCACCCAGCCAACTTCTTCCCAATAATGGTACAAACACGGGACTATCTACAACAACTAATTCCAATTTCTTTTCTTTGCCTTTGAACTCCACCTGGACTGCTACTTTTCCTTTAACTTTAACATTATATTCTGAAATGGTACACAGTTTTAAATCACAACTCATAATTTTAATATTAGGAAACTTATCTCTGAACTCTAAATACGAAATAATAGATACCCCAGCACCTGTATCCACCTCCATCAGCAGCGAAACTCCGTTTACTTTGACTTCGACCTCCAATCCACTCGCAGCATGCAAACTGTTCACCACGTGTATTGATCTCACGTTTTGCCGCTCCCTATTGTCATCTGCTTTCGGCTTTGACCAACATGTACTTGCAATATGACCCTTTTTATTGCATTTGAAGCAAATCCAGTTTTTTGCTTGACATTCGCGCTCACTATGTTGCTTTCCGCAATGTTTACATTTATTGTTGTTCACTGTGCGCTTTGTGAATTCCTTTGCTTTCGTTTTCCCGTGATAACTTGCACTCTTTGATCTGATTACATTGATATTGGATATCGGATGCATTGACCTCTGCTCTTTCTCGGACATTTCCATATTTAGAGCTATTTCGCAGCACTTATCAAACGTTCTTTCGTCGTCCGTCAGAATGGTTTGTTGGATTCGCTCATTTCGGAGACCGACTATAAACTTGTCGGTGAGAGCATCTTCCAGTGCGAGGTTACGAAGGTTCAGTGCATTTATTGTCTTGTCATCAATGAAATCACCAAATTTACATGTTTCTGCAAGATTTCTCAATTTTATTATGAAGTCACTGATTGATTCTCCCTCTTCTTGTCTGGCCTTTTGGAACTTAAAGCGTTCTGCTCTTTTATTGTGTTTTGGTGCATAATGCTGTTCCAGCAGGGTGATAAGTTCCTTAAAGGTTTTACTGCTAGGTAAGGTTGGTGCGGACAGTGATTTAAGTACCTTATAAACCTCCGACCCTATGAGAGTGATGAAAACAGGAGTCTGCAGTTCGGCTGCGACGTTGTTTGCAATGAAATATTGCTGCACTCTGTCCTTATAGCCAGCAAAGTCTTCTCCTGGTACAAATTCATTAATGTTTCCGAGAAATGACATTCTTTTGTTAGATTTTTCTGCTACGTTAATTATACACTTCTTTTGCTCCTCGAAAATACCTTTAACTTCAGATAGTATGTCTTGGGAATCAGACTCTTCACTCATAACCTTAATGGATTAACACACGTGGCAGATTGAATCCTTAATTTTAACTTTGATCACTGGTAATTTATTTGAAATACGCGTTCCCTCTTAATCCTCGTCGCCATTTATTATGTTAAACAACTTTATTTATTTTAATTCTTAGTTTTATTAGTTCAATTAATATAATTATTATAATATAAGGAAATACTTCTTACTAATAGAACAGCCAGAGAGAGAATGAATCTGTTCAGTCAAATATATTGAATTAAGCTACGCATAGAGTTGCCAGCTGTACATAATATTTAGTAGAGAGAGGTAGCTTATTTTATCTAGTGCTGGCCACCAGACGATGATTCCGTACATGAGTATCGGTCTGACTACTGCTGTATACAGCCAGTGCATTATTTTTGGGCTGATGCCCCATCTGAGGCCCAGGATCCTTTTGCAGGAGTAAAGTGCAGTAGCGGCCATCTTAATGCGTTCCTGCAGGTTTAGTTTCCAGCTCAGTTTCCTATCCAGAACCACACTAGGCTATAACCTTACCACCGTTCTTCTCCAGGGTTATAAGTATTTCGTTTACTGTTAGCAGCCATAGCTGCGGTGAAAGTACTCCACCCTGCGGAGTGCCGCTTTGCACAGACCTTCTCAGTTTGCAGCAGCCAAGTTCCGAATTGATAACCCTGCTTAGCAGCATTTGGTTGATCCACTGACTTGCTAATATCAGGCGATATGTGTATACACAAACATTTGTGTAAAAATTTGGAAATTATTGTCAAAAAAATACACAAACCGTCTGAGCCACAAATTTTATAACCACAAATGGCATACACAAACGATATGTGTATCATTTGTGTATTGAAAACACAAATCGAATTTGTGTACATGCACAAATCGTTTGATCGGGTATAGAAATTAATTTATGACAATTTGTGTAGATTTATGTACAGTTTGTGTATGTCCTATAGTTTGTGTATAATGAAAAATAGAGCATACACAAATTCGTTCGCATACACAAATGGTTTTGATATTTCAATTTAATGAGGATGGACACGGATCATGGGCATCGCATGATTTATGACATGAAAATAAGGTTTTTATCATATGGTTATAAAACTACAATTCAAGCTTTCATATTTAAGAACCTAGGTAGATATATACACTTTATATGGTGTATATGTATGGCCATACATAAATGAAATTTGTACATTTAGGACAAAATACACAAATCGTTTGAACCACAAATGTTTGTGGAATACACAAATCGCTTCTAAGTATGAATTTTATTAGAATTTGTGTATGTCAAAAACAAATGAAATTTGTGTATAAACATAAATCGTCTGATCTAAGCTTTAGACTTAGAGAGTCCCTGCTTTGATGCTGTGGCGAATATGTAGATCTATCAGTCTCTCTAGTGTTTTCAGTAGAAAGGATGACAGACTAATAGGACTGAAGTCCTTTGGAGTGGTGTGAGAGGCTTTTCCCGTCTTGGGTATAAAAACCACTTTCACCTCTCTCCATAATTTTGGTATGTAACCATGGTCTAAACTTAAGGAGAACAGTAGAATCATCCAAGGTTTAAGAATGCCATAGGCATGTTGCATTTCTGCCGGGATGATTCCATCTGGTCCTGCCGATTTAAAAGGGAGGAAGCTATTAATCGCCCATGAAAGTTTGCGTTCGCTTATCACTTCCTTTGAAATGAGATGAGTTCTGGGATGGGACCGTTCCTGAGTCTGGGTATCATCCCCTTGGACACTTCCTGGGAAGTGAGTGTCTAGGAGCAACTGAAGTGGTTCTTGACTAGACTGCGTTTCCGTTCCATCGGGTTTCTTTATATAGCTAGGTATAGAGGGAGACTTTGACAGGATCTTCCTAACTCTACTAGCCTCATTCTTTTCTTCAATTTTGGAACAAAAACTCTGCCAGGAGTTTCTTTGTGCGATTTTTATTCCTTTTTTGTAGTCTTTAAGGCTTTTCTTATAACAGTCCCAATCTGTGGATGATCTTGTTCTTTTTGCCTTGTTAAAGAGTTTTCTACTTTCTCTTCTTAGTGAGCTTAGCTCTGTAGTCCACCACGGGGGTTTCTTACATTTAGTGTGTCTGTGTCTTACAGGGCACGACTTTGCGAAGGATTTATTCATGGCAGAAGTAATCTTCGTCGTCAAGGAGTCAATGTCTTCGAACGATGAGATTGTATCAGTGGGTATGTTACCGAGAGCCTTTGTTAGGTTGGCTCGATAGCTGTCCCAATTAGTTTTCCTGGGGTTTCTAAACAACGCTACAGGAGGAGGGGTAATGTTAAGATTGTAGAAGATGTAACAGTGATCAGAAAATGAATTATTCTTGGATACTGCCCAGTTGTCTACGGAGATAATAGGAGAGTTAGTAACTAGCGTAATATCTAACACTTCTTGTCTGTTTCTGGTAATAAATGTAGGTTCATTACCGATATTGCAAATTACGAGGTTAGTCTCTACAAGAAAAGTAAAAAGTGACTCACCTCTTTCGTTGATGTCGCTGCTGCCCCAGATGGAGTGGTGTGTGGTTTGAAGGGGTCAGTCTTGCACTGAGACAGGAGATAAAGGTTTATCTTCGTCTCCACCTTCTCCCAGTTTTCACGACTGATCTTACACTCCTCATGGCCGCGGTCAATGATCGCCATGATCAGATGATCTCTCACAACCTCAGTTAGGAGCTTGGGTTCCGAATCGGTGCCCTTACTTTTCTTTGGGGTAGTGGGAGCGTCATCGTGAGACCGCTGTCTCTTGGATGCAAGATCCCTCTTTGTTTCGCTGCCTGTGGAGGGTCCCTTAATAGGTCGACTCTTACTTTCCTCCACCACTTTCGTTGCCCATTCATAGGAAGCTTTGTCTTTGTCATCCCATTTGTCTTTGCCCTTTTCTTCAAGTCGACTAAGACATAGGAATGCATTCCTTCTTTTTCTATAAGCTATTGTGCTTGCCCTAACGTGTTTCCTGGGAGGAAGCATCGCTGGAGCATTTGACGCGCTACCGACGGTATCATCCGTAAGGGAGAGAGAAGAGTCAGAGCGCCGTTCGTTGACGATTCGCATCCTCCTCATCTTCCTCTCGACTTTGTCCGTTTTTGTTATCTGTCCAGTCCTGTCAGTTTGTTTGGTTGGTCCTGTCTGGGAAGTACTTCCCGAAGACGTGTTTCTTCTTGTTGTTTTGTTGGTTTCATTTTGTTTTGTATTGTGGTCCCACGACTAGCTAGGGAAAAAACCGTCCACCATGCCAGAGCCCCGCATACCATGGTAAGGCCACTACTTCCACCCTGAGGCGGCCTGGTATCAGGGAGGCGCCGTTAGAATACAGCCGATATACCCCCTGGAAACCTTCCAATGGGCACGGTGACGCATAACACCCTGGAATTAGGGGGGTTGGGCAGTTCTTAGTTCGTTACTCTTCAAAGCAGCCTGTCTGTCATGGGTGACCCTTCAGACGACTACCGCCTCCGACAGTATAGCCTGTTGAATCATTGCACCTTAAGCCTGCGCACCAACGTCAATTTGACGCAACGACAAGGTGACCGCCCCTCGCGCTAGGTACAGTGGTGGTAGTGCAGTAAAAAAAAAAAAGAGTGATTGTGCACAATGCAATGAATTGATTGGCAGGCGAGAGAGCAGCTTTTCATGTTCTGCTTTCTGTCAAAAACTTTATTGTAATAAATGCATCAATCTCGGAACATATGAAAATAATATTCTTAAGCATATGAATGTTATGTTTATCTGTGATGAATGCAGAAAATACAGGAAGGTTATAATATCCAAAATGGATGATGTACTGAAAGTGGTAAATGAAAATAAACTTACCTTGAATAAAATAGAATATGTGCTGCAAGTGGTAAATGCAAATAAAGACGCGCTAGATAAACAAGAAAATGAAATTAAGGAGGTGCTAGGTTGCATTAAGCAAATAAGTGGAAAAGAGATAACCAGCGAAGTAAAAAAAGTAAACAAACCGAAAACATACGCGGAAATTAGCGCAATAAAAAACATACCACCGGTTGTAGTTAAACCAAATGTCAAACAAAATAATCCAGCTGATCTTGCTATTAAAATTAGTGGATTTTCCAAAAGCAAAGATGGGGCAGTGTTCATAAGATGTGATAGTGAAGAATCTATAAAAAAAAATGGAAAATGAAGTGAAAGAGAAATTAGGAGACAACTATAAAGTGAATGTAACGTCCTTACATGACCCAAAGTTAGGTGTTGCAGCAAATTCAGCTGCAACTGAGACTTTTCTGTCAACAGGCAATTCACAAAATGGTGTTCTTGATGCCAAGTTACAAAACCTTTATTTAAAATTCATTTAATCCATTAGTTTTGATAATTAATTACATGTTTTTATAATTTACTTACTTAGTCTCTTTAGTTAAAACAATTTTATTAAGTTTCAATATTAATATAAATACTTTTAAACGTTAAATTTAATTCGGCTGCACAATTACCGCCGCGTGGAAATCAAAAATCCATGAAAGCTTCTATTAGTTTGTCCTTCCGACATGACCTCTTCACAGCTTTTAGAGCCGAGCGCATCTGGGGTATATAGAATTCCATTTTCGTCACGATATGGGCACAGATTAAAAATGTGTCTGTTTTTCTCGACGTTACGATTCGCTCCTAAGTCTGCAACTTCTTCTAGGTACGCGCTATTTTGAGCCTCTTTTATTAAGGCGTCTTCCGCCGCCAGGAGTTCTTCGCGCGAAAGGGGTCCATTAAGCCGAAGTCCTTTAGTCTTCTTAGTGGAGAGGATTTCAGAAATTCCGGTCCATTGAACCAACTTCTAGGGGCATTAAAGTCGGGTGGTTTTTGCCATTTTGTAGCCTCATCGGCCACATTTTGCTTACTGGGTATCCATCGCTAGTCCGTGATTTCGGTGAGCTCCAGTACTTCGCTAACTCGGATAGCCACATATTGGCGGTATCTGCGGTGGTCGGACCGGAACCAACTAAAGACCGTTTTGGAGTCTGTCCAAAAGTATCGTTGACTGAACGTGATCCCGTGCGACTCAGCGATACATTTTGGCAAATCGTGCGCCAAGAAGAGCTGCCTGCAACTCTAACCATGGGATTTGATAGTGATTTAAGAGGTGCCACTCGTGTTTTGGCTCCTACTAGTCTAACGTCGACCAAGCCGCTATGCGAATTTCTTATGTATGCTACCGCAGCAAAACCGTTTTTGCTTGCATCCACAAAAACGTGTAGCTGTATCTCGGATCCCCAGGCTGAAGTCACATAACATCTTGGGATTTTCACCGTCTCTACTTTAGCTAGGTGTTGCACCCATTTTAACCAATTCTTGTGTTCCTCATCTCTTATTTCTTCATCCCATGCAATTCTGGAGCGCCAAATTTCCTGCAGAAGAATCTTAATATACATTAGGAAGCACGCTATCAGCCCCAACGGATCAAATATTGTCATCAGCTCCCTAAGAACTTCGCGCTTAGTAGGACGACGAGATCCGAAAATGATTTCTCTCGGCTTTGGATCAGTGGTGAGTTTAAACGTAAGACAGTCAAAGGAGGTACACCACCACATCCCAATTACCTTTTCTGTCCCTAGTTCGACGTCGACATTCATATTTATTTATTATAAGACTTCGTACTGCCTCCAGAGCATCGCCTTTAAGAGCTTTATGTAGCCGTATAAGATTTTCTTCGTTGATAAATCCGCATAGTTTTGTACTTCTATTAAAAGTGGCAATAAAGAGTGGCCACTCCGTAGGATTTCCGTCGAAGGTCGGCAGGTCTCGTGACAACAAGTGTCGTGCAGCTAGATGGTTCTTATTTAGAAAATTATTCGGAGCCCCTTGGCGAGTAGTATACGGTGCAGGCATGGGCTGTGAAATCGGTACGTTAGGCTGTTGATGAACTTGCGGCGGATACTGTGACAGCGGAAGTTGAGTGACATGCTTCGATGGCACGAACGGTGGTCGTTGTGGATCAAGCTATGGTACCCCGACGCTACGTACGTTAGCGTATTGGGATTGGGTACCTAGCGGCACGAAACCCGAGCAAGACGGCTGTTGGTCGGTGCACAACGGTGGTTTTGGTGTTGAGAAGTGTGCGGCCCGAATCCTGGTGGGTTTCCCCCAACGTCTGTCGTAGAGTGCAGACAATTCCACTCTAGTATCCCGGCAATCCAATTGCCGACGGCGGCCTTTGAAACTGCAGCGGTGTCTACCTCTTGGACGTCCTCATCATCATCCTCTGAAGAATATACGATTCTACTAATGATTTTGTATTTTTTGTCTAAGTATTCGGCTTCCCTTTCTGCCCTTAATCGAAGCTCCTCTTTTTCTCGAATTTCCCACATCGCCTTTTCCTCCTCGAAAGTGGGTGTCAGGCAATTCACAAAATGGTGTTCTTGATGCCAAGTTACAAAACCTTTATTTAAAATTCATTTAATCCATTAGTTTTGATAATTAATTACATGTTTTTATAGTTTACTTACTTAGTCTCCTTAGTTAAAACAATTTTATTAGGTTTCAATATTAATATAAATACATAATTTTAAACGTTAAATTTAATTCGGCTGCACAATTAGCGCCGCGTGGAAATCAAAAAAGAAAAAGCGAACATAACCTTCTAGTGTTACGATGACATTTGAGCATTTCGACGCACATCTACACCTATCAGTCGAAAGAGGAAGCTACTTTATAGGGTACTTCAGCAGTTGTCTTCACAATAGGAGTAGATAAAAAAATAGAGGAAGAAAATCTGATAGAAATTATAAAAAAAACAAAATAAATTTAATGGAAATTTGAAACTTATTAAATTGTATACTAACAATAAAGATGCAAGTAAATACAACGCTATAGTTGAAACAGACAATAAATTATTTAAACAAATATTGGAAGTGGAGAGACCTTGCTTAAATATTGGGTGGAACAGATATGCAGTGTATGATAAGGTCAATATCAGAAGATGTTTCAAGTGTTGGGGATTTAATCATATGGGGAAGAGTGTACAAAAAAAACAAATTGCCCTAAATGTAGTGCTAATCACAAACTAGAAGAAGGTACAAGTAATAAAGAAGAATGTATAAATTGTATTTTAACGATTAAGAAACTAAATATCGATATTGATCCGGGTCATGATGCTAGGGATATAAATTGTCCAGTGTATTTGAGGAGAATACAAAAAGAAAGTCAAATTGACTTAATGTTGTGGATCTTAATAATAAAAGTTGAAATTGAAAATAAAGAAATTGTGTTCTTATTACAGGTCACCTAGTACACCAATCAGAGAATGTTGTAATAGCATTTGTGATTGGGTAGAAGAACTACCAGATAAAAATATTGTAATGCTTGGGGATTTTAACATAGACTGGTTAGAAAATAGCATTTATAAAAGAGAACTCGAGTGTTCATTTAGAGAAAAACTTTGCAAACAATTAGTGAAGGTACCAACAAGGATAACTCCTACCACTAATACACTGTTAGATTATGTAGTAACAGATATAAAGGAGAGTGAAAAATAACCTTTAAATCAGTGATCATGAGACGATTATTTTTAAAATAAAAGTTAAAAATCACAAAAAGTGATACGAAACGAAACAGATCAAATATTTAAAGTACAACTCTTTTCAATTTACGCAAGCAGTTCGAAGAAGTGGAATAAATAGAATAAGTATTTCAATTCAAGGTGACGATCTAATGAGTGATATATTTGAAAATGAAATGTTAAATGTGATACAAAACTTTGTAGCAGTGAAAACCTTGAAAGGTGATAAACAAAATTGGTTTAATGATGAACTTAGGAGACTAAAATCTATGAAAGTTCAAAGTCATCTTAAGTTTTTAATGACAGGACAAATTGGGGATTGGGAGTTATATAAAAAAATAAGAAATAAGTACAAAAAAAGTCTAAATAAAACCCAGTCTGTGTAAATTAAAAATAAGATAGATAGAACAAAAGATCAAAAATCAATGTGGAAGTGTATAAAAAAAACTAGTGCTAAGAGATGAAAAAACTGAAACAAAAATTGTTAAATTCAATGGAATTCAAATTAGTGGTAACAACTTAATTGCAAATAAATTTAATGAATACTTCAAAAAAAGTATAAAAGAAATAAACGGGGATATACCAAAGGTGCAATGGGTAAACAATGTGAACAGTGAAAGTCTTTAAGTAAGAAAAAAGTGATTTTAAACTTATGAATAAGAACATTTTGAAAGACAGTTTTAATTTCGTTGGGCCCGCACTATTAACTATAATAAACTATTCGCTAACGAAGGGTATGTTCCCAAAAAACTGGAAGACTTCAGTAATAGTTCCTGTGCCAAAAGTTGAGAGTTCAAAGAGTTAAATCTGCTTTTTGAATCTGCTCTAAACTTTGTCACCGCAGACTGGAAAGAGAAACTACACGCCAAGAAGAAGACAGCAGCTACTTTCCTGGACCTGAAGAGAGCATTCGAGACTGTAGACAGAGAAATATTATTAAATAAGCTTTATGGATAAGGAATATGAGGGGTTGAGTATGAATGGTTTAAGTCATATCTTCTAGAACGCAAGCAAGTTGTGAAATTTAACGGTGAGTTATCAGATCCCGTAGAGTCAGAATTGGGAGTACCCCAGGGATCTATACTGGGTCCACTTTTGTTTTCATTGTACATAAATGATTTCAAAAAAAATTGTAAAATATTGTAAGGTCAAATTTTTTGCTGATGATGGCCTTTTATATGTTGAGGAAGATGAACTCTGTGACTGTATTGGAAAACTAATAGAAGACATAAATAATATAGAGACTTACTTGAATATGAATAAACTAATGTTGAATATAGATAAAACGAAAATAATGTTATTACCTGAAAATAATGAAATAAGCCAAATAGATATGTGAATGCGTAAAAGAAATAAAGTATTTAGGAGTAATATTGGATAGCAAACTTGATTTTAAAAAGCGCCTTGAAAATGTAGGTATGTAAAAAAAATTCCAAAAAAATAAATTATGTATTTCGATGGCAATAAAAATATACAATACTATAGTAAGACCCCATTTTGAGTATTGTCCAACAATACTATTATTGGGATCTTCAAGTATGTTCAATAATACTGTAGTAGACATACACCTATTAGAGGTATGACGGAAGCTTTAAAACAGTTAAGCATAAGACAGCAAGTAGTTATGAATATACTTATATTTAAAATAAAACACAATATGATGCCCAACTATTGTTACCGTCGTTTCTCCTTCGTCCTGCGACGTTAGGCGGGAGAGTACCAGACCAGCTTTGGAAATGGTCGTGAGGTTGATGTTTTGAACATGGGCGCCACGTGATTACCCTTCCGCCTAACTACTCGCACTGAGAACCGCGACTTAGTGCAAGATTCGCTTCCCTCCCAGATATCTCCAAACGACAATTAAAAGTTAACCCTAACGTTATAAAAAAATGTAATTCAATTTTCTTACAAACTAACTTAAATCTAATACAAAGGGTGCTTATATCTAACTTATAGCTAAATAATTAAAATAAATAATTCACCTGGATAACTCCGGTATCCTATCCCCTCTGTTTTACGATCTGACGTTTCTAGACCGTTTAACGTTCGACGCGGCCACAAACTTATTAAACTTCTATCTTCGCGGAATTCATAAAAAAACGTATAAAATAAAAAAAAAGTAGCCACGACGGGGCTTGAACTCGACTCGGTACGTTATGTTACGATTGGCTTTGCAGCACTGTACAGGGCATCTGTATGTGCTATACTGCTATGTCCCAGTGTATGACTCTGATAGTCTGATCAGTTCTCGTGCTCCAACGAGGGAAAGGAAAACCTCCAACTACTGCAAACTCGTAATCGATCCTATAAGATTGGAGATAACTGATCTGATATCACAAATCCTAACAAGACAACTGGGATCAAATTATTACCTGGTTTGATTAACATTAAATGCCTCCGCACTACGCACACTTCCTATTATATACAGTAGAAATCGGTTATAACAATACCTGATATAGCGATGAACCGGGTATAACAATATATTTTCAAAGTCCCGGCAAAACTGCGTTTAATTCACAGTAATTTGCAATCGGTTACAACGATGCCGGATATAACGATGAAATCGGTTATAGCGATGAAAATGAACCATATTATATGGTTCTAATAATCTTCGGATCATTTTCTGAACCATCGTGGTGAAAAACGAATTTCATGGTGTCAAAAAATGATCCTGCTCCGGGAGCAAGATAATAAATTATTCTATGGTCTAATTTTGCTTAAGTTTGCTTGAGTTTTGCTAGAATGTTGAAGAGAAAATAAAATGCCGAGCGCAATTAATGGTAGGTATGTAAATTTCCGGTGGCGATTGCAGTCACCGGTCCTTGGATGTTCTTACAGGTCTGCAGGGTTAGGGTAAATTTAATTTTCGATTTCCATATGTGGTATCTAAAGAATTTAGTTAATGTTGATTTTTGCAACAAGTATAGTGCGTTCAGAAGATGGTGTACGTACACTATATGGATTGCTTAAAATTCAAATCCAAATAATGGACAACTCTCTTACAAAAATATTTTGCGCAACCAAATGTCCAAAAAAAATTAGAGAATTTGTGTTTTCTTTTCTTTAAAATTCTCTTAAATTTAAAGCACTTTTCAATAAAGTATGAACTTTTTACTTTTTTTGGTTTTACATTTTTTTTATTGTATACTGGATATAACGATGAACCGGTTATAACGATGAAATTGCAAGATTTAAGCGAGCAGTAATATTTTTTGTAAGAAATAATTATTAAATTTTCAAAATTTTATAAAATAAGAGTAAAATGTAACACCTATTTTAAAATAGCATACAAGCTAAATAAACGAAATCTAATCTAATCTGTGCTTTTAGAAGGGCGTCGTAAAAAAAATGTCAACCTCTCTAGAGAGTCACAGTACGGAAAAGATTGGGAGCCCCTGCTGTAGATAATAGCTTTTGACGCTAAGTCTATTTGTAATAAACTAGCTGAATAATTGCAATCTATATATACAAAAATCATGGTCAATTGTTCAAATGTTCTCTGTAAAGCCTGAACTACATCCAAACAAAAGTGGAAAAAAGTACAAAAAAGTGAAAACATCGAAACTCATAGAAAACACACGCATATTTACGTGACATCTATGAGTAAAATCTGAACTACTAAAGCTCTGAGCTTTTTATTGTTTATTGCATCGAAAACACATGACTATTGACAAAACATCTATGAGTAAAATCTGAACTAATAAATCTAAGAGCTTTTATTTGTAAAACTCGTAGGAATAATGTGACTTGAGCGTGATCTGGCGGGAAGTCCGTAACGATTTTTTTGACTGTATTGGTTATAAGAACTTTGTGAAAATTGAAAGCTGGAACATGTTCAAGCTTTCGGCACACACAAAATTTTAAATTGAGAGAAAATATACAGAGATTACTATTTGATGAAGTAGGACGAATGATTTTATTTACTTTTTTGTACTTTTTTCCACTTTTGTTTCGATGTAGCTCAGGCTTAATGCGTGAACCGATTTTGATTCTGGAAATTTCCCATGAAAGGTGACGTTGATACCATGGTTTATAAAAAAATGCATTCAAAATCTTATTCCTCGAAAACCACAGAATCGATTAAATTCAAATTTACATACAATCTTAGGTATCGGCCCAGGAGTATTCCTGTGAAGATTGGTCAACATTGGACAAAGGGGCGTGGCACCTCCCATACAAAAAAAACATTCAAAATCTTATATCTCGAAAACCACTGAATCGATCAAATTTACATACAATCTTAGGTATCGGCCCAGGAGTATTCCCGTGAAGATTGGTTAAAATTGGACCTAGGGGCGTGGCACCGCCCATACAAAAAAAACATTAAAAATCTTATATTTCGAAAACCACCAAATTGATTGAGTTCAAATTTACGTAAAATCTTAAATATTGGACCAGGAGTATTCCTGTGAAGATTGGTTAAAAATGGACCTAGGGGCATGACACTGCCTATAAAAAAACAACATTCAAAATGTAATATTTCGAAAACCACCAAATTGATTGAGTTCAAATTTACGTAAAATCTTAAATATTGGACCAGGAGTATTCCTGTGAAGATTGGTTAAAATTGGACCTAGGGGCGTGGCACTGCCTATAAAAAAACAACATTCAAAATGTAATATTTCGAAAACCACCGAATCGATTGTGTTCCTGTGAAGATTGGTAAAAAATAGATAAAAGGGTGAGGAGGCGTTATTCTTCGCCAGTCATGGGAGCTACAGTTTCGCAAATTTTTAACATTGATGCGCATTATCCTGATAAACAAGAATATTATGTAGGCAATACGAATCCTAAAAAGTGTAAAAAGTAAAAACCAAGTGTTGTGAATACAGCAGGGCATTACAATAGAAACTGTTTACCATTGATTTAAATGAATTTGAAATTGATTTTTATATTTTCATATTTTGCACTACGAAGTGTGCAGAGGGTTCGATAGTTCATTAATAAAATCATTCGCTTCCACAGGTTTGTCATAAACATTTAGTCGAAATGATACTTTTTCAAGAAACTTCAACTAACCAGCTAAGAAATTCTATGGTAAAGTCGCTATGGACGCCCGTTTTTGACGGGCGAAAACTATTTCTGAACGTGAATTTTCGTTGCATTTTCTGTCATCTACCTCATCTTTCTACTCACTCAATACCTACCTGCCTGGCTGGACACGGCGTTCATGAGAAGGCACAAAGTTCACTATTCCTGTACCTGGCAAATTTAATTTCATTCCCATGATCGTGTATCCATGCACAAACGCGATCATGTGTATCAACTTGGCGTTATAAAAGTTCGGCTGGCTCGCTGGCAATTGTCCAAATGAACTGCTGGCTGGCGAGGTTTAAAAAAAAACACGCCTATAGACTGAAAATTCGAAATTCATATAAATTCAAATTCGGTGGGAATTCAGCACAGGGATAATTGTCTCGAATTTATTTATATATACATATTTGTCTTTTTATTTGCAGCGTCAAAAGAAAAATTCGGTTGAAACTAAACATCAAATTCAACCTCGGTCGTGGGTACGCCTTAGTGAAGATGTTAGCGGAGTACCTCTATCACCACCGCCATTGACAAACAATGAACCAGGTTAAATACTAGATTAACACCAGCAGAGAGGAGTGTAACGATTTTTTTTATTATCACAGAATTTTTTGGATTTGCTGAAGAAACGCCAGACAAAAACCGTACTTTAAGCAGAGATTCGGGGATAAGTTTGCATCAAATGGAGAATATCCCAGATAGAGAAATTAATGACGAATCCCAAGAAAATAAATCATTTTTGCAGACCAATTTGCAATCCAAGGACTTTAAGGAACATTTAGAATCAGAGGTGACAGGTAATCGGAAAGTCGAAAATGACTTAGCGGAATCGAAATCTAAAGAAAAAATGTCTATCCAATTGTTCGACTTTGAAAAATCGAATACAACAATCACATCAAAGGTAAATGTGTTTGAATTACAAAATTACAATATACCTATTTAAATCTGTTTTTACGTTTTTTTTTATTTAGGTAGAAGAATGGCACACGCATCTGCAACCAATATTGGCCCAATCGAAAGGGCGTCATCATTTTGACGTCTTAGAGATTGGGAAAGAAATCGTTAATCAATTCAAGGATATGGAAACGGTTACACTCAGTAATATAATGCAAAATAAAGAAAAAGCACTAATATCTAGATACTTTTTGTCAACACTTCTATTGGTGAGCATTTAACGAAATTTAAATTTATAATTTTATGTATGCGCAGGCCTTCGGTAATTTTTCCATTTACATTTGAACTACATTTACATTTGCAGTCCAATTATGTTCCCAGTAAATTGGGTCGTAAAATTGTAGGATAAAAGATTGTTATCTTTAGAAATTTTAGGTCTTGCCTTGAGCAATTTGTCCTTAAAATTGTGTATTTGACTTTCACTGACCGATCATCATATACTATGGGGTACCTCACCGCTCATCATTTCTGGATCTCGACTCCATATCTCGCATTTTGCATAGCATATGCCATATTCTAGCAAATCATATAAAAATGTTGCAGGCCAATAAAATATGTAGCAAAAAATTTTGCGGAGACAAGCAACCAGATCGGTATATACCTACCATGGTTGCGCAACTAGTTATGCTCACCTAAGGTGTTATGTTATTATTATAATTTTTTATAATAATGCAGATGCAGGTTGTCAATGACAGCACAAAACACACAAATTTAAGAAATAAATAAATATTATGGCTCAGTTGTTAGTGTGTTGGACTACTGTGCGGGGTCCCAGGTTCGATGCCCGGAAAAACACAAATTACATCTTAAGGTCTTCTCACAGCGCCACATCTCGCGAACGTCTGACCAACATCCGAGAGTATAATAGGCGTTTTTCTTTTTTAGTTCAGAGCTCGAGCATTATGAGCGCGCTCTGAACCGAGCGTGCTCGGAGCATTCTGATTTGTTTATGAAACACACTTGAGCACATAGCTGTCATATGGTTGTTTATTAATTCTTATTTATTAAATTTGGTCTACCTTCTATCACAAACCAGTAAGAATAGACCGCCGACTTCCCGTACACATACCCGATTCCCCCGGAAAAAATTACCCTGTCTGTGAATACGTGTAAATGTCAAAATTAATGGCGTCAAAGATTTTCCATGCTGTACCATGGGCCTAGGATTTTTCAAGTATGCGTGCGTTAATGGCGCTCCTTTGATTTTGTACAGCACCAACACATGAAAAATCCTGGGCCCGCCAGCAGCTTGTAGGCAAAGTCCGTTATGTGGGAGGAGTCGACGGTCTATTCTTACTGGTTTGTGCCTTCTGTGCCAGAACAACAACTCTCGTCCACCATTTCAACTATTTTGTTTATCCGTTTTTTTATTTTTTTTTTTTGTCAAATGTGCGTAATCACCTTTTTACTCAGTGTGCTCAGTCAATTTATTCTGAGCTCGTAGAGCGCGCTCTGAACATGCTCTGAACATTCTCTGAGCGAAAAAAGAAACACAAAATCTGAGCTCTGATGTCTCTGAGCTAAAAAAGAAACACGAACTTTTTTTTTGACAGTTCACGCTCGCTTTGAACTAAAAAAGAAAAACGCCTAATGCTGGGTTACATATGTCGATTTGAAATTGACAATTGACGTATTTTTATGCCAATTAAAAAATTGGCAAGTGGAAATAGCGAAAAATTGCTGGTCAATGAATTGACAAACAGCGTTTGCCAATAACTGACAAAGAATTTTATTGACAAGTGGAAATAGGTCAAACAAAATGTCACTTTGCTATAATTGGCAGTGAAAATTAATTGGCATCAAGTTCATAAGTTTGTCAATCAACTGACTGACAAACGATTTTTTGCCAATAATTGACATAAGTGGAAATGAACTGACGGTGGTGACGTTCAATGACATAAACGCGAGACCTGTCAAACTTTGTCAATCCGACAATGCGACCAGATGACAATATCCTACACAAGGGATGGAAACCCACCATAACTGTCCTGAAAAAGCTTCCCAACTCAGCCGTTCGGACTCGGCATAAAATGTACATTCGTCCAAAAAATAACAACTCACACAAACTAAAGGTTGTGAGAAGCTAGTCCTAGGGTGTCTACACGCCTGTTGCGCAAACTATTTATTTTTTTATATTTTATTAACAAATAAGTAGTATCATAAACGACATCACTATTATTAAATATCACAGTTCAAAAAGATGTTATGCCGTTCTTCGCCTCTTTGTATTCTCAGATATTGATTCCAGTTTGTATCGCTTTAACCCGATTTATACGCTACGATCTTTGTCGTACGACACTTTTCAATTCTCTTTTGGACACTTGGCTACCCGCACATTGGATACGAATTTGCATCGAACGTAAACGTATGAATATTGTCGTACGAATAGAGTGCGCACACTGAATACGATTTTCTCTGTTGAATAGACAGTGTCCCGCGTCTCATACCTCTTTTGTGACCGTATTCCAAGTTAATACATCCACTTTTAATGTTTTAACGCACGAACGTGTCCCAACAGATTTGGATTGTATTCGGACGTGTGAACTACATGTACGCGTGCTCCCATACTACTTGGAAGGTCGGGATTGCTCGTGTGTGTTCGTACATGTTCGCACGAGTGAAATTCGTACGAAATCGTATCCAATGCGCGGCTAGCCTTATGATGCATTTATACGTTTACGGCCGTATTAATGATAGCTGTGGAACTTCGTGTTAAGACATTGGTTAAACTCAAATTCCTATTAATAAACATTTTTAGAAAATAACTAGGTAGATGGTGGTAGGTGTGTTAGCGATTTGTTAGCTTTGCAAAACTTGGCTCCTGCGCAATATATCAAATGATATTAAAAATGTGGTAAAAGGGTGATAATGATAAATAATATATTTACCCTTACTGATTCTGTAACGCTTCTTACTTTTCTTATTTTTCTTATTTTAAATAAAAGTAGGCGGTGGGTATTTGAATAAATTTTCAATGTTTGTGTTTTCTCATTATTATTCAAATACGCACCGCCTATTTTTCATATATTTTAATTTTCTTCAAGGTTCAAACTCTACTATAGTAATGCTCGGCAAGTGTTTTCAAAAGGAAATTGCCAAATAAAACCAACCCTTCTTAGGGGGTCAAAGTTTGTACGGGAACATTTTTATTTTTCATCCGATCGACTTCAAACTCGGTTTGTGTACTCTATATAAGAAATATGTAGGTATTTTGCTTTGGGCTCGAGTTATTGGCAATGATTTTAATGAGAACGTTTTCATAACTCACGAAGGAGTTTGTCGTATCAATATGAAACTTTGTACATTGATAATAAAGAAGTAAAAAGAAGTAAAATATTATTTATACTCATAAATCTAAATTCTAAATCAATAGATACGAAAAAAATAGAAACCGTTTTTAGGCAATATGTACTTTGCTATGAATTTTAAGATCACTGATTTACTAACTGCTCCTCCTTTAATAGGAAATTTTATTTCGCGATATCCATACTACTTATAAAATGCAACGTCCGTCTGTTCGTTTCTTCATAACTCGAGAACCATTCGTCCGATTTTCATGATTTTTTTTCTGATTTATAGATGTGCGGCCAACTTAGTCCGTAGGGTGGGTGAGAATTGCTCTGAAGTAAAGGAGTCGCGGGGAATAGGGGGGGGCCTCACCAACCGTTAGTCGTATGAACTTGAAAGTTTGTATGTTGATAGATAAGTCAAAATTATTACAAGCCTCATTCATCGTTTTTCAAAATTCGTCTCATAAAGGTTGAAAAACTTTTCAAACACACTTTTCTATTTCGACCTTACTACCTCAACTTCCCATTATACTCATAAATGGATTTATGTCAAATCAAGATATGCTTTTAATTGTTAGGCAATACTTTACCGAGTATTTTGAGCTAACATTCATCTTTCTGCTCCATCCAGAGGTTGAGATATAATAAATTGAAATTAGATCTTATTTGGCCAAGTGCGAAAAAATCGCTTTATCGATTGGAGTTGTGCTTAGGAAGGGTAGTTTTGATTTGCGTTCTAAAAATAGAATGATTACTCGCACGACGGGCAATCAGAATGCATAATTGTGAATACTCATGAAATGCGTAGTTGAATTTGATGTAGGGAATGGATATGCATAAAACAAACTACGTAGCTATAAGGAGTTTGCGATGCGTAAGTATGTAGATATACCTATGCACAATTGTACAACATATGTATCTACATAATATATTTGAGATCTGCAGCTATGGAAAGTATAACGATATGATCGCGTAGTTTAATTAATCAAATCATACCTGTGACGAGTTTTCATTTATGTGAAATATTATGTCCATTGACTTAGGACTTTGAAATTTTGCATGGGGGTTAATTTCTAATCACAATACAATAAAATAATAGCACAACGCTAAAACTACAATTAACCTGTTTTCAATGTTTATCCTGTGAGGGTGTTAGTGTATGTAAGCTATATTTTATTAGCTTTTTAAACTACTGGTACGATGTATTTCATTTCTCTCATTTATAGATTAGATGCCCGTTTAGGTTTCAGTGTAGTGGTAGAGGAGTGCCTAAAAACTGAATATGTTGGGACGGGGGAGGGATAGGTAAAGCGGTGGTAGGGACTAACACTGGAACTATTTGGCTATTTTAAAACTTCTTACAACGTTGTACTGGCTACATTTTTCGGATCCAGTATAAGTTACTTAGGGAGAAGATTGAGGAAGGGGAAACGGAGGTACAGGGGTTATGTTTGGAAGTTTACCTCCGACAGCCATATTAGCTACATGGTCGCGTGTGAGCTGCAGTGGTAATTTGTTTATAAATGTACTTGCTCCCACTAAAAAAATAACGTGTTGATATAGTTTACACAAAAACATTGCGTTAACATATTTTGTTAGCTAAATAAGAGGAAAAAATATAAACAAACAATGATAAGTCGAATAAATTTAGTTTTATTTAAAAGAAATGAAATCGGCGGGCGGAGCCGCGGGCATTGCTAGTTTAAATATAAAAGAGAAAACTAACTGATCGTGAAGGAATCTCTGTGGTCAAAATCCTGAGGCCTATTAAAATATGAGTCTTCTCATTATTGCAAAATTGCCGCGGATTTCCCTGTTGAATTCCTCAATCAGCAAACTCCATCCAGCAAGCCACCTCATGTGCTGTACTTAAGCAAGGTGTCATCATCATGTTGCTGAAAAACTTGAACCCTAAAAAAGGACTGCAATGGAACTCGATTGATTGTGGAAGAGCCTGGACGAAATTTGATAAGAGCATGAATTACCACAATGATTCCATTTCCGATAAATTCTAGCATACGCTATAATAATAAACAAGGCTCAAGACCAGTCATTTGATCACGTTGGCATGCATTTGAAGACCGGAGTATTTTCACACGGCCAACTGTATGTGGTTTTATCACAATCAATAGTTGCAAGACAAAAGAAGGTGTATATTGAATCTAATCCACAGCAAGGAAGATTATTAATTAACCAGAGACAATTTACACGCAATGTAGTTTTCAAAGAAGTTCTTTAAATAAAATCAATTTGTTTATCAAATATTACTTTGCATACCCAGCGAAGCGGGTACAACCAACTAGTGATAAATAATTGAATAAATTTTCAAAATTGTGGAGCAAAATGGATCACCGTTTTTCAGTGTTTTTGTATAATTTGAATATGCTAGAAGCTAGAGGATGTATGATTCGGTTATCATCACTGCACCATCACGAAAAAAAAGTGTACTAAAAACGAAAAGATTCCATGATAATACTTACAAATAAATTCAAAAATAGATACCTATAGATTTTCAAAAAAAAAAAATATTTGCATAAGTAAGAGAAGACTATATATTTCTTTATTAATAAGAAAGTTTAACTAATTAGATAAATTTGTAACTACCAGTTACGTAACACATGTGTTAGAGAATGGTTTGAGATCTTTTATTACTACGGCTGTTAGTGTTTTCACTTAAGTTCACATTGGTAGCTGCATTTTTGCTGCGCAAACGTCACACAATTCGAAAATGAAGCAAATGCAGACGTCTAGCGCGAACATAATGCGACCGAGTACGGTTTAAAAATGAAAAATGCAGAAAATTACGAAGAGAGAATACAAGAATCAGAGAGGAATTTTTCAATTCTTACTACCAAGCGCCTGTACCACAAAACTACAAGTCTTATTTACTAATTAAGAATGGGGCACGGGTACGATAAACGCTTCGTTTAGGCGGGAGGATTTCTGGATTGTTGGCATAACATCGGTCTTACACGGTTCCCCACAGAAAAATGTCGAAAGGCGTCAAATTACAGCTCCGAGGCGGCCAATTGGTATCGCCAAGACGGCTGATAACACGATTTGGAAACTTGGTGCGCAAAAGATCGATTGTGGCATGGGCTGTGTGGCATGGCGCGCCATTCTGCATGAAGCAGAGGTCGTCCAAATCTATGTCTACAATTTCAGTAAAAAAAAGTCGGTTGACATGGCTCTGTAACGCTCACCTAATTTTCGAAGAAAAATGGTCCAATGATGCATTGGCTTCTTGACAATAACGTGCGGGTTTTCCGAGCATTTTGCCCAAACTTGCGTACAGCAGGCGCGGTGGGGGCTTCATTTCGGCCAAAAATCCTTTCAAAAAACGCACTGTTTTGGTTACATAGCATTCATTTTGGAAATAAGTTTTCAATATTTCCCAACGTTGTTCAAGCGCAAAGCTCGTTCGAGTGGAAAATAGCTGTCAGTGTCAAAATAACCTATGATTTAAAAAGAAACCACTAGATGCCCCTGTTTTTCTTGTTCCATTGGATCTCAGAATGAGTGAATCCCCGAGTAAAACCAAACCAACGGAAAACGACATTTACAGTAGGCCCAGGATGAGAAAATTATAAAAATTAAATCTCGTCCTAAACAAACTAAGCCGTCCAAAGGTAGTGATGCGATGATATGAGAACACAAGCGTCCTCACGTTAGCCTCTCACTATCAACTCCTACTCTCGCCTCCACGCTAGTGATAGCCGGGTGCCTAGTACATCGACTGGAGATTGGGTACCCAATCCCTTTGGAAGGTCGTTGGTGGCTGCGGACGAGGGAGCGGGGGGAGGAGTCACTCTTTACTAAAGCACTTCCGCTTGTTTCCAGGCGGCGGCGGACGAACTCCCTAGATGTACTCAACGGTGGCGCCTACAGTTCCAGTCAGGATGAGCTATCTAGTTCTAGTGACATCTCTACAAGAGTTGCTTCGACATATTCCGATCCCAGATCTATAGGGATCTCTAATACTACACCAGGGTATTGGAAAAGAGTTGGTGGGGGATGAACCATTAATGGGCCAACACAACGACAGTGCTCAAATCCCGAAGTGGGTTACTAGTGCCCCTCGTCTTAGGGGTATGATATGGAACTGATCCTCCAGGTTGGGGGTTGTGCGTCGGGATAACTTCCCTACCACAGAAAAAAGTGCATGTTATGAAACATCAACACGCCTCAGAAAGGGACGAATTTACAGTTGACGACACTGGAAAACGAAATAAGGACAATGACCTACGGATCTGCACGTGGAATGTTCGTACACTGAACAGACCACTTGCAGCCGAACAACTAGCAGAGGCCCTAGACTGCCACAGGGCATAACCGCCATCCAGGAAGTGCGATGGGTTGGGCCAGGCAAAAACGGGTGAAAAACTGATATATACCACGGCGAGTGCTATAGAGAGTCTTGATCTATCGGCACGTTAGTGAACGACTTATGACAATCCGCATCAAGGCAGCGACATGTGCTATAATATGATACACCTGGAGGACCATAGTTAGTGATGATTGAATGCTGATGAGGCATGAAGCAAAGTGAAGTAATAATGATTCCCAGGATGTAATTTAGAATGGAAGGCTTATTACAGACGTTAAAATTGCACTAGGCGACTTAAACGCTAGATTAGGCAGTTAGAACATCTTTGGTAGAAGAGTTGGCAAACACTGCCTACATGACAACACGCCTGGCAACGGACTTAGGCTAATTGACTTTGCTACGGGGCGAAATATAGTTATAGCAAGCACCAGGTTTCCACATTTTAATATCCATAAGGGGACGTGGCTGTCTCCGGATCACCGAACTGTCAGCCAAATCGATCACATTGCGATTAACGCAAAGTACGTCTCCAGCATTCTGGATGTCCGAACCTTCCGAGGGGCCAATATTGACTCGGATCACTACCTTATTGCAGCTAAGGTACGAATGCGGATAACCAACACCAACAAAGAAATACTGTATGACGTCAAAAAACAGAAGACTAGTGGCAACACTGCCAGAAAGCCATCATCAAGGCCACGACTGATGTGCTGGATTTCACCCGACCACCACCACGAAACCCCTGGTTTGATGGTGAACAATGATGATGATGAACAATATCGACTAGCAAACGCAGCAAAACAAGAAGCGTATAAAGCGGCGTTGCGAAAGATGACTAGAGCTGCTCGCGACCTCTACGAGCAATAGAAACGGGTTGAACATCGGATCCTCAGAAAAAAAGAGCACGGGAAGCGTTAATAGATGCTACTCTAGGAACAAAAGTTCCTGTAAGTTTTACCAAAGTCTAAAAAGAACGTGAACATAAAACGCTTATGTTTTATTTAAATCACTTTCAAACAAACTTTTCATACGCCTCCGACGAATGCAGCTACACAGATTTGTATTGACAAATGGAACAAAGCTGTTTGACAGTGAAACGTTTCCGGCGGATTCCACGATAGCAGTAGAAGATGAAAGGGAATCGAATAGGTGAAATGTAACGACGGATCCACGATAGGGGTGAATTTGTATTTTTTTCCAAGTATTAACCCGCGTTTCCAATCTCACAAAAATATTTCATAAAGGAAGTGCAGTTTCTACGGACGTGGCGTAGTTCCTGGGTCTGGGAAAGCAGGCCAATCCGAGAGTGCCCTGAGTAGATAGGGGTAGGCCATTTTGGGCAAAGCGGTTCCAAAGAGTGGGGCAAAAGCGAAGCAGCATAATGATATCTAAGTGCTGCCAATTTCCCAATTTGAAATAAAATGTAGCTGCAAACATTTTCAGTGAATAGACCAGAATCAAGTATTTATTAATTTCTTGTACTTGTATACGTAAACTAGTGGTGGGTTCGCGCTTAGGCTTCGTTATACTAAATTTAATTTAAGCAACAACCGTTTAATTTATAATTTATACGACCGACTGTCGTCTTTGGAGTTGAGGGTAGAACTGCCTGGGGTGGAATTCTGTAAAATACTTACTTACTTACTTAGATGGCGCTACAGTCCGGGGTGGACCTGGGCCTCAACCAACACGCCTCTCCAGTTAGCACGATCTTTGGCTAACTGCCTCCAGTTGCGCACTCCAAGTTGGTTGAGGTCCCCTTCCACTTGTGCGCGCCACCTAAGGCGAGGTCTTCCTCTACTGCGTTGTCCCTCCGGGTTGGAATCGAAGACTCTTCGGGCCGGAGCGTTGGTGTCCATTCGCTCTACATGTCCTAGCCATCTTAGTCAACTGATACGCACTTTTCTGACCAGGTCGATGTCGCTGTACAGCTCGTAGAGTTCGCTGTTAAATCTCCTCCTCCAAAGCCCGTCAACGCAAACGGGACCGAAAATCACTCGAAGAATTTTGCGTTCGAAGCGCCCAAGGAGATCTTCATCCGCTTTTGTCAACGTCCATGATTCTGCGCCATAAAGCAGGACTGGGATGATGAGGGTCTTATAAAGAGTCTCCTTGGTGTTTCTCGACAAGGCCTTACTAATCAATTGCCTTCTTAGGCCAAAGTAACAGCGGTTGGCAAGTGTAATTCTTCGCTTGATTTCTGATGTGATGTCATTTTCAGAGTTAATAGCGGAGCCGAGGTAGACAAAGTCCCGAACTACCTCAAAGTTATAGCTGTCTATCGTGACGTTCTGTCCAATTCGTCGATGTTGTGTGTCCCTTCTCGTTGACAGCATATATTTTGTTTTGCCCTCATTCACCACTAAACTCATTTTTGCCGCCTCTGTACTGATACTTGCAAACACACCAGTGACAGCTCGCTGTGTTCTGCCAATGATGTCGATGTCGTCAGCGTATGCAAGTAGTTGCACAGACTTTTGGAAAATTGTGCCCCTGGTGTTGGCTTGCGAGTTTCGCACAATTTTCTCAAGAATGATGTTGAAAAAGTCACATGACAACGCATCACCTTGTCTAAATCCTTTTTTGACATCAAAGGTCTCGGTGAGACTGTTTCCGACCTTTACGGAGCAGCGAGCGTTCTTCATCGTCATTCTGCACAATCTGACAAGTTTGGCAGGGATGCCAAAACTAGACATGGCTCTGTATAGCTCGTCTCTATAAATGCTGTCATATGCGGCTTTAAAATCGATAAATAGGTGATGAGTATCGATTTGGACTTCTGGGGTTTTCTCCAGGATCTGACGTAGTGTGAATATTTGGTCGGTTGTGGACTTACCGGGCCTAAAACCGCACTGATAGGGTCCAATCAGTTCGTTGACAAATGGTTTCAGGCGTTCACACAGTACGGAAGACAGGATTTTGTAAGCGATGTTAAGGAGACTGATGCCTCTATAGTTGGCGCAGTTTAGAGGGTCTCCTTTCTTATGGATCGGGCAAACAATGCTGAGGCTCCATTCTTCAGGCATACTTTCCTCTGACCAAATTTTAGAAACGAGTTGGTGTATGCTCTCCACCAAGTCATCCCCCGCTGCCTTAAAAAGCTCGGCCGATAAACCGTCCGGTCCTGCAGCTTTGTTGGACTTCAGCTTGGATATTGCTATCCTTACCTCATTTTGGTCAGGTGGACGGAAGTCTTGGCTTTCATCGCCCAGGTCGAATGGTTCATTCTGCCTGACAGCGGAATTTGTGTCGTCTTCGCCGTTTAACAGTCTGCAGAAATGGTTTTTCCATGTCCTCAGCACCGACTGTGACTCTACTACAAGGTTTCCTTGTTCGTCTCTACAGGTCTCTGTTCGGGCCTTGTTCCCGTGACACGTTCTTTTTACCTTTTGGTAAAACTTCCGAACATTGTTCCTGGAGTAACACCTCTCTATTTCCTCGATCGCGCGCTTCTCATGCTCTTTCTTTTTCCTCCGGAGAAGCCGGTGTTCTTCCCTCCTTTTTTGCTCGTAGAGCTCACCAGCTGCTCTCGTCCTTCTCTGCAGCGCCGCTTTGTAGGCCATTTAGGTTAGGTTAGGTTAGGTTAAAAAGGGGTATGAGATGTCTCATACAACACTAGGCACCATAAGGGCCCATCGCGATCCCTAGGGGGAGCCAATTGCAGTGACCTACAATGGAAAAACACCTAAACACTTGCCCTTGAGAAAGCCCCAATTTCCCTGCAAAAACCAAGTAGTCCCTTGAAGTTGGTATTGTCTATCTCCCCTAAATGTTGGAAGAAGTACCTGCCCAAAAATTTTCTTCTACTGCGACATATTGCCTCACATTCGCACAGTATATGTGTTATGTCCTCTTCGGCTTGCAGGTCATTGCAGAATCTGCAAGTATCCAAGTCTGCTAGCCCTAGTCTTTTAGCATGTTTTCTTAGAAGACAGTGCCCTAATAATATGCCGATCAGTGTCCTAAGCTGTTCCCTGCCTAGTGTGAGGATTTCCCTAGATCTTTTACGGTCGTATTGCGGCCAAAGTGCCTTAGATACTGCGTGACCAGTGAGTACCTCCCACCTCCGGTCGGCTTCCTTATTTATTTTATTCCTAATATCGCTTTTTATGATACAAGGAGGTGGTTTAATATCCACATCTCCTCCGTCTTGCAATTCCCCGCCTATCCTCGCAAGCTCATCCGCTTGCTCATTTCCAGCTATACCGCAGTGTCCTGGTACCCAGCACAGTCTCACTCGGTTCTGACTGCATAATGCCTTAAGCATTGTGCGACAGGTCCTGACTAATTCAGAATTGATGTTAGTAGATTCCAGTGCCTTGAGTGCAGCCTGGCTATCGATGTAGATGGCTATATCCTTTCCAGATATAGATCTCATCCGCATTAGCTCTGCCGCTTTCAGAACAGCCAGAACTTCTGATTGGAAGACACTGCTTGTATCCGGTAGTCGTATAGACACTTTTAGATCTGGATCTAGGCAATAGATTCCAGCACCCGTACCTTCCGCTGTTTTTGAGCCGTCCGTGTAGACCGCTATTTCGCAGTGCTTAATTACTTTATCCCTTTGCCATTCATATCTTTCCGGGTATGACACTTCGTACGGAGTGTCGAAGTCGACCAAAGGGTGTATTTCATCAGTTTGCACCTGTACACCCGGGAGTAACTCCGCTAGTATTGTACAGTGTCCAAAACTGCCCTCTCTAAAGTAGCCCAAGGTTGTGAGCCGTAGCGCACTATTCCCCGCAAGTTGCTTTATGTGCAAGTCAAGTGGCGTAAGGTGTAGAAAGGTGTCCAGCGCTGCCGTAGGGGTGCTGCGAAGTGCACCCGTTATTGCTACGTTGGACGCTCTCTGCACCGACGCTAGTTTGCCGATTGTTGTTTTCTTCTTTGTCGCCGTCCACCATACTAGTGCGCCATATGTAAGTATGGGTCTAACCACTACTGTATATAGCCAGTGCACCATAGCTGGTTTTAGGCCCCAAGTCCTGCCTACTATTTTCTTACAAATGAAAAGAGCGTTATACGCCCTTCTAATTCTTTCCTCTACATTTGCATTCCAGTTCAGTTTCCTGTCCAGAATAACCCCAAGATACTTTGCCTTGTCAGACAGAGGCAATTCCACTCCTTCCAGTTTAGGGAGGTTAAAGTGTGGTATCTTGTGCTTTCTGGTGAAGAGTACCAGTTCCGTTTTGGAGGGGTTGACGTTAAGTCCACAGCCCTTTGCCCATAAATTGACTTTTCTTAAGGCACTGTCCATAATCTCACTTAGAGTGTTTAAAAACTTTCCCTGAATGATAATAACTAGGTCATCAGCATATGCTGTGGCACTTATTCCCCCGGAGCTCAGTTTCTTCAAAATGTCATCCATAACAAGCACCCAAAGGAGAGGTGAAAGGACTCCCCCCTGTGGTGTTCCCCTGGTCACCGACATTCTAATGGAACTTTGTCCCAGGGAGCAGTTTATTTTCCTACTCGCAAGCATGTTGCAGACCCAAAAAACTATGCTGTGCTCAATGTTCATATTTCACATGGCACGCTTTATAGCCTTGCCCTCTACGTTATTAAAAGCACCCTCAATGTCCAGAAAAGCTGCAAGAGCAAACTCACCCAAGTGCAAGCTTCTTTCTATCTTCCCTACTACAATTCGTTTAAGAATCCTTTATTACATTTGCTCCTGATATGAACTTCTAATAGCCGCTCTAGGGTTTTTAGCATAAAAGATGACAGACTGATTGGTCTGAAATCCTTGGCTGCTGTATGTCCCTGCCTGCCAGCTTTGGGAATGAAAACCACCTTCACTTCCCGCCATGCTGCTGGTATGTACCCTAATTTAAGACTTTGTCTTAGAATCTCCGTAATTTTTCGTATCGCCCTCTCAGGTGCTTTTTGCAGCATGATCGGCAAAATTTCATCTGGGCCAGAGGATTTATACGGTTTGAAGGACTGTAAAGCCCACCGCACTTTTTTCTTGTTTATGAAATCAACTATCTCCCCCCTCGAGTTGATATCCGTACGACCTTGCAGCTCAGAATCCTCTGGGATAGTAGCCCCGGGAAAATGAGATTCCACCAGGGTTACCAGAACCTCCTGACTGCTTTCGGCCCAGTTACCGTCTTTCTTTTTGAGGTAGCTAGGCACACTTGCCTCTTTTGAGAGTACTTTGCGTAGTCTCGAAGCCTTATCTGTATCCGAGATTGATTCGCAGAAAAGTTTCCACGAAACTCGTTTGGATTTCCTGATTAAGTATTTGAATTGCCTTTTGCTTTCGGCATACTCATTCCATGTGGTATCATCCCTGACCAACTTTGCCCTATTGTAGAGTTTCCTTACTTCTTTTTGTTTCAGCCCTATCTCCCTATTCCACCATTTCGGCTGTACCCTTTTTGGTGTCTTGTTTTCCGGGCACACCTTTTCAAAAGCCGTTGTCAGTGTTTTGTTTATCAGCTCAACCGCCCTATCCAAGTCCTTGGCAGTATTGCCAGGACCGAGCTGGGTGTCAAGATGCTGATTTACCACTACCGCATATTTAGCCCAATCTGCTTTTTTAGGATTCCTGTGAAAACTACATGCCCTACTATGGAAGCTGACTTTGAAGCGTATCCATCGATGATCTGACATGGACGCTTCTTCCACAACCCTCCAATTCCCAACTGCCAACTTATCTGTGTTGGAGACAAGGGTAATATCTAGTACCTCCTCCCTATTTCTAACTACAAAAGTAGGTGAATTCCCTCTATTACATAGTATGAGGTTGGACGATATAATGAAATCATAAAGACACTCACCTCTTGCATTTATGTCACTGCTGCCCCATTGAGAGTGATGGGCATTCGCATCACAGCCCATTACGTGCATCCAGTTTGTCTGACCAGCCAGCTTCTTCAAATTCTCCGGGATCACTACCTCAGAGTCATATGGGAGGTAGGCTGATGTAAGACATATCGGTTTACCGTCTTCCCTTTCGCAGATTACTGCAGTCAAGTCTCCTGAACTGTAATTATTCAAAAGAAAAGCCCTTATATGGTTTTTAATTAAGATACAAGTCCTGATTTTACCTTTTCCCTTATAGAACAACGTATAATTCCTGTTCTTGAGACCTTGGATCACGTTGTTCTTGTTGATCCAAGGCTCTTGTATCAGTATTGCTGCGACGTCCTGCTTGATGATGTACTCCAACAAACAGGCCGTCGCTGCCCTACTATGATGCAGGTTTATCTGCAGCGCTTCCATCATCTTTGACAGGCGGCTCCTCCTCGTCCTTTCCCTTAGTCGTTTTGACCATAATCCTTCCCATACTGTATCTTACCATACCGTTGGATTTCTCCAGGTATGGAAGACTTTCCTTATTTAAGGACAGTAGGAAGTGCTGGCCGTATTGCCGCCGTGGTCCCGTCTTTAGGACTCTCCATGTGTCGGCTTTGAGTTCCCGATTTTGCACATTGAGAAGCCCTAGGAGCTTCTCTGGGTAAGTGTAAGGGCACGGAACCCAAACCCATGCCGTCGGCGGAGTGTACTGCGCCAACTCCGCCACCGTCATGCACTTGAGTTTTATGCCTTCCCATGAGTCGCTGCTCTCCAGGATGAACCCTCTTAAGAACTCAACCGAAGAGGTGTTTCCACAAGCAACAACCTTGCGCCCTCCTTCCCAACCAGCACCGTCAAATAGAAGTTCCGCGTTTCCTGTGTCGGACAACTCCTTCCACAGGGCGTCTTGGAACTTTTCTTCGACGTATTTCCACTGGTCGATTGTCAGACGACCGCAAGGTTCCCGCTCGTTTACTACAGCAACGAAAAGCTCATCTTTCGGGTCGCTTTGCCCTCGACGAATTGCCGATGAAGTCCCAGCCTTCATCTTCTTCGCGTCATTGGGCTCCGCGACGTCGTCCGACCTGCCTCTCTTGCTGCTGAAACCCGTCTCAGCAGAGTTCTTCTCCTTTACAATAGCTGCGTAAGACGTAGAGGGCGCCGGTCCGGCTTCCTCCCTCGTCTGCACAGTAGCCCTCTTTTTTATCTTCTTTTGACTGAGCGTTGGAGCTGCCAGAGTAGCCTTTGCTCTTTCAAAAGAGGATTTTTCCCATTTGCTGAGAGTGCTGGGATCGCAACCCTCATATTTGGCCACCTTGCGCCTTGCGCCGCGTATTGCAGCCTTTGCCTTCTGGTGCTGATTGTGTTTTGCACCCTTGCTGTTCAATTTGGAGGGAGCACCGGTCACAGCGGACGAGCCAGCTGTTCCCGCTTTTCCCCCCTCTTGAGCGTTACCCTGACTAACCTTGACGTCGGATCTAGCTTCATTGGTGGCGGAAGTTCCAGCTAAGTCAGCCTTTTCCTCAGCCAATTTCTTTTCCTGTCTTGCGATTTTGGATAAAGCCTCACTGACAGCGGATGTTCCAGCTGTCTCAACTTTTTCCTCTACCGCGTTACCCTTTGATTCACCTGTGAGAGTCCCAGCCTGCTCACAAGTGAGAAGGCTAACGTTAGTGAGAGTGTCGTCAGACTCCCCACTATCGCTAGCCAACAACCTCCCTTCCTCCAGTTCTAACGCCAGGAGGGAGACGGTTGAAGAAGAAGATAACTCTCCTTCACTCAGCTCCGACTCCCCCTTAGCGTGAATTGCTTTTTGTTTTTTTAAATTTGTTTTTTTTTTGTTTTGTTCATTTTTTTTTTGTTACTTTAAATTAGTCCCCACGAGTAGAGCCGGAAATATCAAGGTCAGCCCAGGCAGCGCCGCTATACCTGGGTAAGGCTAAATACAACAGACCCGCGCCAAGGCGTCTGAGGGAGCTCGTTAATAGCCGGTTTTACCTCCGGCCGATTGCAACCAGAAGCACGGTTTGCTATACGCTCTCTCCACCTCTGGTATCAGGTACGATTTTAGGGTTTTCTCCCACCTCAAACTAATGGATCACGACATACGATTAAAGCGTAAGCATAAATCCTTGGCTGACACCAACCAGACAAGCTGATTGGCCATTTTCAGACGGGCGCCCGCGGGAAGGAACAACAAGTTGAGGATTTTGCCCAGTCCTTGTAGGCCATTTGCTTTGCTGCATGTGCTTGCCGGCACTCTTCATCACACCAAGGGTTTCGTGGTGGTGGTCGGGTGAAACCTAACACATCAGTCGCGGCTTTTCTGATGGCTTCTTGGCATCGATGCCACTGGTTTTCAGCACTTGATGCTGGCTGCACAGGACTTCTCGAGAGGTTGAGGGAGACGCGATCGGCAAAAGTTCTGGCGGTTTGTTGCGTTTGTAGCCGTTCAACGTAGAATCTTCTCACAGTATTTACTCGTTGTTGTGGTGTCTGGGATACCCGCATACGTACCTTGGCTACAACAAGGTAGTGATCCGAGTCTATGTTGGCCGCTCGGAAAGTTCGGACATCTAGAATACTGGAGCAGTGCCTTGCGTCGATCGCAACATGGTCAATTTGATTGACCGTTTGATGGTCTGGTGACCGCCATGTTCCTTTGTGAATGTTGAGGTGTGGAAACCGTGTGCTTGCTATAGTAGCATTACGTCCGGCAGCAAAGTCAATTAGCCTAAGTCCGTTTCCAGACGTGGTGTCGTGTAGGCTGTGCTTTCCGATTGTGCTACAAAAGATGTCCTCCTTTCCTATTTTGGCGTTAAAATCACCTAAGACGATTTTAACGTCGTACTTAGGACATTGCTCATACGTTTTGTCGAGGAGCTCATAGAAACATTCTTTGGTAGCATCGTTCTTATCTTCTGTGGGGGCGTGAGCGCATATCAGGCTGATGTTGGCGAATTTAGACTTCTTGCCTAAGTCTGCCGCTTACAACGAATCCGCATCCGAATAGACGCTGCTTCTGTTCTCTGTAGCAATCACCGTAGTAGATGTCACAGTTTTTTATCCTTCTTTTGCCGGGCCCATCCCACCGCACTTCATGGATGGCGGTGATATCTGCCTTGTAGCGGTCTAGGGCCTCCGCTAATTGTTCGGCTGCACGCGGTCTGTTCAGGGTTCGAACATTCCACGTGCAGTTCCGAAAATCATTGTCCTTTTTTCGTTTTGCAGGGTCGTCAACAGTAAATCCATAAATATCCGAGGCTTTTGGTTGCTTCGTAACCGGTGGTGTTTTCCGTGGTTGGGTAGTTAACCCCACGCACAACCCCCAACCTGGAGGGCCAGGCCCTTTCTGTGACCCCTTGGGCGAAAGGGGCCGGATATTCCGGAGTCAGTAACCCGCTTCGGGGATTTGAGTGCTGCCGTTGACCCATTAAGGGCTCTTCCGCCACCATCTCTATTTCAACACCCTGACTAGTATTGAAAAATCCTTAATGACCTCAGCTCCAAATATGTCGAAGTAGCTCATTAAAGTATCTGCCATGCCGACTGTTGACGTCACCGTTGATTCAATCGCGTGAATTCTTCCGCCGCACGTCCTCTTTCTGAGGGGCTCATGTTAGACTTCTGAGACTCGAGCAGACAGTCAGTTCCGACAGAGCATTATAGTGTTGCTATTTTCTTCGTGTTCAACACTCGCGCTTATAAGTTTAGCAAGCCAAGCCTGGATGGGCGAGACCAGTACCCGGTGGTTACCACGCGGAGGTAAAATAAGCACAATTGATGTGTATGAAAAAGTTGCAACAGCTGGGCACCGCCAAGTTGATGCCAATCAGCGCCTACCCGATTCATACACACCCAATTGTAAAATACGAAATGAAAAACGCTTTCGTTTGTATCTATCTGTATCTATCACATCTCTGGCAATAGACAGAGACAGCTATTGTCGAAACGATATCGTTCGATCGTTTTAATTTTACATATGCGAGAAACAGATTGGAACAGCAACAGCAACAGCAACTTTGACAGCCACAGCCCACTTTTTAGAGCCCCTGTTTTTTAATGGCTGAAGTGACATTACCACAGCAACATCGACATCGCCATCGACGTTAGAGCTAAGTCCTAAATTCAATGTTGCTGTGCAACGGCTACCAACACCACGGTGACTTTTTCAGTTCTCTCAACTTTCGAATGCTGACATACTGAAGGTGCAGCATCATTACCAGATATAGACAACAAAAGTTTCAGCAGTCTACAAATTATTCTTTATAAATTATTTATAAAATACTATTTTAATTTTTTTTTGATTTAGATTGCCTTTTATTTTCGATTGGCAAAAGAAATCAATTCTTTTTGTGATCTGAAGGCGTCAAATTATTTACTGTCGGTGGGACGTGATTTTGAATTCTAGTTTTACTATATTGCAATGTGGAAACGAGTTAGGTATCTACTAATTCAATCGTCGTGAGTTGTGTTAAAACTAATGTTTGACAAGCTATTAAAAGAAAAGTACATACAAATTTTGATTTGATGTTTGATTGGGCAGCAAGCATCTGAAAAACACTGTCGAAAATGACATCAAATATGTTTTTCGAATTTTATACTTTAGCTACCACCAAGTATCTATACTGGTACATACCTGCTGGTACTAAGTACGTGATTTGCTCTAACATTTTACAGGTCGTCATGTACCTAATATAATTTTTTCGCTTTTACCATTTATTTTGGAAGATATAAAAGGTAATCTGGTAATGCTGCGTTGCAATCAACTCACAACAAATTTTGTTTTCCTCCCTTGACAAAGTTGCTTCTGCATGCGACTTCTGCTGTTGAAGTTGCTGCTGCTGTCAAAGTTGCTGTTGCTGGTGCTGTGGTAATCTGTTTCTCGCAATAATCTGGCCCCTGGTTGTTTCATTGGTGCTCATTTATATTCGGTGGTATATGTATTTATAGTCCAGATGTTGTCGTAAATCACTTGTACTTGATTTCTTTCAATCTGGTTACTCGATATGATTCTGAGTGTCCTTATGATCGTGGCAATGGGAATCGTTGATTGTGGGTCGGATCGGATTTCTTCGGATGATCCCAAATGTTTTGTTACATTGTGCAACATTGATCGTGGGAGTCGAATGTGTTAACTTACTATATATTAAGGTAAGATGAAGGGACACTTTTCGATGCGTGCTAAAAACGTCCACTCATGTGGAAAAGACCTTATATTTTTTTTGTCTGTGCGCAGCGATATAAATAATAATATAATAAAAACCACTTCCCCCTTAAATTTAAGCATTTATTTAATTGCACCTATTCTTGGGAAACAGGTCGAACCGTTACTTGTTTTGTTGTTTGTTAGCTTTTGTCCACGGCTTCGCTTGCGTAGAGATTTATCGCGCAGGAAACCTACATTTACCTAATTTTCTTTGTTTTTTTAGAGTACCACAAATCTAGTTTGAAGTCGATCGGATGAAAAATACAAATTTTCCCATACAAGCTAGAGTTACAAGCTTGGTCTTTAATGAGTCAGTGAGTGAGTCGTAATTTCCATTTTTATACATATAGGTATGAGAACAAGAAAAAGATAGTGGGTTTTGGCCGCACCGTTACATGTTTTAAGCCAGTTTTTGTTTTGTTATTCCTGTTGTATTTCTTTTAAAAGACATCCTATTATCTTAGGTATATCATGTTAATTCTTTAAGCGTAAGATTACAATTATTATATTAGAAAAATAAACAAAGACTGGGTCTGACAGGCATGTGTAATTGTGTACATGTAGTTGTGTAATACTAATATGCATATTGTTAGGTAGGTGTGATTGCAAGTGTAATAGTGATTTCAATTATACATCAATTTCATATTAAATGTAACTTATATTTCTGTAAACACGTTTCAATTGTTTAAATATTATATTTAATTTTTTAGGCTAATCAAGGCAACATAAGCTTAAATATCAATAACAAGAGTTCGGAGATACCAAGTGAATTAAAAGACATTCAACTAACACTTTTGAGCAACCAACGAAACAATGTATTCCTAGAGGACAATATCAGTTTTAGAACAATGCAAACATCAGTTGAGCAACGGATATACGATTCTGTGACACCCAGTGTCCGGACTTTGAAGACTGTTCCATCGAATCCAAAAATTGAAGATCGTGATTCAGGAATTTCAATGTCTGATGGATTAAGTGTTTTGGAGTCATAATTCTGAGTGAGTAACAATTCTTTTCAATAAAGTTCTGTTTCCCCAAAAATTCGTTTTATGAAATGCTGTTGATAGTCCTAAATTCTCTAATATACAATTCCATTATTGTTTCATTGTTTTATTATTTTCTCTTTAAAGCCCAGTATCCTGCTCGCGCTAAATTTTATCTCCCATACAAAAATGTCTACAGAGATAAAACTTAAGCCTGAACTACATCAAAACAAAAGTGAAAAAAAGTACAAAAAAGTGAAAATAGCGAAACTCATCGAAAACACACGCATATTTACGTGACATCTATGAGCAAAAACTAAACAAAAAAAGCTCAGAGCTTTTAATTGTTTTTTCCATCGAAAACACATGACTGTTTGCAAAACATCTATGAGTAAAATCTGAACTAATAAATCTAAGAGCTTTTACTTTTGATACTCATAGGAATTATGTGATTTGAACGGGATCTAGCGGGAAGTTCGTAACGATTTTTTTGACTGTATTGGTTATAAGAACTTTGTGAAAATTGAAAGCTGGAACATGTTCAAGCTTTCGGCACACACAAAATTTTAAATTGAGAGAAAATATACAGAGATTACTATATGATGAAATAGGACGAATGATTTATTTACTTTTTTGTACTTTTTTCCACTTTTGTTTCGATGTAGCTCAGGCTTAGCGAGGCAGTTTAGCAAAGCAGTATCCTGTTCCGCACGCTAAATTCTTATTTTCATATAGATGGGACACACTAATTGTCAGTCGAGTATAACAATATTATGTGTTTTACGTACTACGTACAATTTTGTTATACTCGGCCAAGAAAATGTCTCCACTGATTTAGCTGGCAAAAGAATTGCCTGGTACATTAAATCGGCGATAAATTTTGACATTTTCGAAACAAAACAACGTGGAATACTTGATAATCGATGTAAGTGAGTAGGAAAAAAGTGAAAAAATAACAAAAATCAAAATACATGTGGCAATGAAATATGGGTGTGTGTCCCATCTATATCCTGTACAACGAAATGCGCTCGCTAAATTTTAGCGCTAGCAGGATACTGGGCGTATTAAATAACTTTGATTTAACGTTTACTTAAAACGTTTCAATGTTTACTTAAAAACGAGCAACATAAAACCAAAACTTAATAATAGTAGTAAACTAAATAATGCTGCCCGTCCACTTATAGGGCCCATACACGACACAGACATTGCGCTGCAGACCAATATATTTTGTTGTTGTGCACATGTCCGCGCAGGCCGTCTGTGTCGTGTGTATCCATGTCGACTGTTTGCAATGACCGTCTGCGTGAATTCAAATTTTTTTGAATTTTTCTTGGTCTGCAACGACATGTCTGTGTCGTGTATGGTGAATTTTGCACAGACGAGCGAGAAAATTCACGGCGTAAATATAATTGAAAGCCTCTCGCTTGGAGAAATCGGTTCCCTCATTCAAAATTTTTGTTTAGTTATTAATGGATTAATTTTTTGTACCAGTTTCATTAAATTTCCTTCAGCCATTCGGCATTAAAGAAGTCGGATCGGCTAGCAGTATCCGCCATTTTTCTGACCCGACGACCACGACGAAATGATACAAACTAATGTCTGTGCAGATTATCTGCACCGTGTGTGGCGAAGGCATGTTTGCACAGACTTAAGGTCTTCTTTTTTTTTTTTTTTTGGATGCCCCAATGGATGTGGTAATCTTCTAAAGATGCGGTAGCCCGTGCTACCAACATGCACGATTCGCAAACCCGAATAATCGATGCCGGGAGTGCGCCTAAACGTACTAATCCACACCCCACACACTTCAACCACTCTCCCCGCGGGACTGCCGTTAGGTATTACTTCGCGGGGTTGGTTAGCATTCAAGCTAATCGTGTTGTGTCACCTGCTTCAGGTGTTTCATCGGCCTCTGAGGCTTCTGCTGTGGCTTTTCTTAGCCTTTCTATTCTCCGTAGCTCATTTTGTAGGATGGTTATAAAATTGCATAATTCCGCCCAGTTCTCTTCAGACTGCAACATGTGGTCGATGATAAGTGACGGGCTGGGCAAAGTATTTCTCCATGCCATGAAGCGTGGGCAATAAAATACTGCGTGTTCCGTGTCTTCATCTTCATTTACGCATTCAGGGCAAAATGGTGAGCTGTCGTGCCCAAAACGGTGCAGATACTTACGATAGCCACCGTGGCCTGACAGGAACTGTGTAAGGTTGTAGTTACAGTCTCCATGGTTACGTTCTATCCATTCCTGGATTGTCGGTATAAGTTTGTATGTCCATCTGCCTTTCGTTGTGCTATTCCAACGAGCTTGCCACATAGCTATTGACGCTGCCTTTTCTTCAGTTTTAATTCTCTTGATTTCACTGGCATCGTATTGGTTTAAAACTCTTTTGTTATATATCCTCAACATTTCATCTGCAAGAATGTCGACGGGAACCATTCCAGCTATTACAAAGGCGGCCTCATCCGATATGGTTCGGAAGCCGCTGATTGTCCGTAGCGCGCAGAGCCTGTATGTTGACAATAGTCTCCTTTTGGTCTCCTTCGTCCTCAGTGCTTGCGCCCAGTCTGGGGCAGCATACAACAGGACTGATGTAACTACTCTGGAAAGTAGGATCCTTCTTGCGTATCAAGGGCCACCAATGTTAGGCATTATGCGCGAGAGAGCTCCCTGCATTTGCGATGCTTTCTTGGCTAAATAGTCCACGTGTGTTTTGAACCGCAATCTATTGTCTAGCATTACTCCAAGGTATTTAACAGCTTCTTTGGACCTGATTATTTGGCTACCAACCTGAAAGTTGGCAAACTCTACAGTTTTTCGGCTGGTTATGAGGACAGCTTCTGTTTTATGATCAGCTAGTTCCAGGCTGGCGGTTGCTAGCCACTCCTTTACCCTGGCAATTGCTTCGTTTGTAACGGATTCAACTGTGCGAATCTGTTTACCTACTGTCACAACGGCAATGTCATCGGCGAATCCAATTATCGTCACTCCCTCAAGCAGCACCAATCGTAAGACTCCGTCGTACATGATATTCCACAATAACGGCCCTAAAACCGATCCCTGTGGAACTCCGGCAGTGACGTTGTAGTATTTTTCACCTTCATCTGTATTATATCTCAGCTTTCTGTTGTTGAATATACGTAGCAAGTAGTACGGTGTATCCATCCTAGCGAGGGATCTTCTAATGAAAGACCAGTTCGCCGAGTTAAAAGCATTTTTAACGTCCAAAGTTACTACTGCGCAGTACTCCTTTGTTCCATAGCGCCATCTTTCCCCGTCGATGGCGCCTTTTGCAATATCCACTACTGCTCTTATGGCATCAACAGTGGATCTCATTTTCCGAAAACCATATTGGTAGTCTGAAAGGGCACCTTTTTCGTCTGCCACTGCAAGTAATCTATTGTAGATTATCTTCTCGAGGATCTTTCCCATGGTATCCAATAGGCATATTGGGCGATAGGACGATGGTTCTCCTGGAGGCTTCTTTCCTTTTGGTAGCAGGACCAAATGTTGGATTTTCCACTTTTCGGGAAACGTCCCTTCTTCGAGGCACTTCTGCATAGTTATCATAAACAGGTCTGGTCTCTTTTTTATAGCCGCTTTTACTGCCTTGCTTGGGATTCCGTCGGGTCCAGGGGCCTTGTTGTCGCCTATCTTGCTGCATGCCTGGAGCAGCTCCTCCTGGGTAATTATTGGAATGTCGTCTGCACTGACTTCTCTCATGATATTGCACATAGTAGTCGTTACTTGGGGGAAAAGATGCTCTACTATGGATTTCAGAATTATTGGACACGTTATTGGAGGGGTTCTGCAGCCCCTCAGTTTGGTCATTACTATTCTGTATGCCGATCCCCATGGGTTAATGTCGGCCTCCTCACAAAGACGTTTAAAACACGTGGTTTTGCTCTCCTTAATGGTTCTATTTAGTGTGCGCCTTGCCAGTCTAAAATTGTCCATGCATTGTAGGAAGTCTGGTCTTCTTCTTGAACGCTGAACCTTGCGTCGAGCTTGCAAACATTTTCTCCGAAGTGTCTTTATTTCCTCGTTCCACCAGTAACATGGCGGTGCCTTCCTGCTGTTTGTTCTTCTAGGCATGGATGCGTCGCACGCGGTAGTGATGGTGTTTGTGAGGTGATGTGCGAGGGTCTCCGCTGTTCCATTTCGCGTTAGGTTGCCGTTCAACATCTCTTCGAATGTTTCCTTATCGAAGTTTCTGTCGTTCCATTTTGGGCCCGTATGTTTAGGGGGAACGACTGGTTTCCTTCCTTTTATTTCCATTACTATCATTTGGTGGTCACTGTGTGAGTATTCCTCGCTGACTCTCCACTTTATGGTTCTCATGATAGAAGTACTCACAAGGGTGATGTCGATGATAGAGCCTATCCCAGCCTTCCTGTACGTATTTGCTCGACCCTTGTTGGCGATACTTATCGATAGGGGAGCGAATGTGTCCAGTAGGGCCTGTCCTCTGGTGTTAGTGAGTCTGCGGCCCCATTCCGTAGCCCACGCATTAAAATCGCCACCTATAACCACTGGGGTTCTCCAAAGAGCGTCCGAGGTTAGATTGTCCAGCATTTGTTGGTATTCATTGGACGGGTCGGGCATAGCAGCTGTAGAAATGAATCCCGTTTATTTTCGCCCGCACGAAGCCTTCCGTTTGTTCGCTTGTGTCTTCGAAAGCATAGCGTCCACATATCCAGATTGCCGTTTGTTTTTCCTTGTCGCAGATCCAGTTATTGTTCTCGTCGGGACACTTATAGGGTTCGCTAATCATGATGACGTCCGCCCTTTCGTCCTTGGCCGTTTGTGCTAGGATGTCCTGGGCTACTCTACAGTGGTTGAGGTTTATCTGTAGAATCTTCATGGTCTCTTGTTAGTGATAGCTCTCCGAAAAACGGGGCATTTGTTACTGCCAGCTACATGCTTCGCGTCATCTGGATTGTCTCTCTTGCAGAGCATACAGAATGGTTCCTTGTCACAGTTCTTTGCTATGTGGCCTTCTGTCCCACATCTCCTACATAGTTTGGAGCGGTCTTCTTCGTTTTTGCATTGCCGAGCTAGGTGGCCAAACTCTAAACATTTGAAGCATTTTTTTAGCAGGGTGCGTTCGCGTATGCGACAGTTAACCCAGCCGATTTTAACCTTTCCGTCTTTTAATATTTTTCCTGCATCTTCGACGGGGAGGCTGATTGTTGCTGTTTGAGTTCCTCCGTAACCCTTTCGCAGGGACAAGACGTCCGCTGGTAGAACTGTCACTTCGAGCTGGGCTTTGATGGCATCGGTTATGTCGTCTACAGCAGTTATCTCATCGATGTCTTTAATCTCAAGGACAGAGTGGTGTGTAAGTGAACTCACATTCGCTTGGTCAGCTAACGTTTCACTAAGGAATCCTTTGAACTCAGAGGTCTTAATACCCGTCTCCTTGAGTTGTATAAGAATTCTTGACACCGCATTTCCCACTATTTCTAATTTTGGGTCTGCCTTTACCTTGCGCAGGATCTCCGCGTATGAGAGGGTCCCCGTCGCTTTGATGACGATAGCGTCAGGTCTAGGTTTTTTGGCCTCCATCTGCTTCTTTTTGGTGACCTTCTTATTGACGGCATTTTGCCATTCATCATCTCCTTTCGCCTGCTTCTTATCAGTGCCTACATTTTTCTTTTGCTTGGGTCTGGTCACTGGAGTCTCAACTCCGGTATTCCCATCTTTCTCCTTGGTTATTTTCACCGGTGGGTGTTTTTGTTTCCGTTTTTGCTCCGGGTATCTTTTGTCTGCAACGTTTTTTTCAGCATTAACTTGCCTCCTTTTTGGTTCTGGTAGTACGTTGTCTGCAGAACCATTTGGTAAGTTTTGCTGCTTCCGTTTGGGCTCCGGGGGTTCATCGTCTGCAACCTGTCTCTTCTTGGGCTCTGTTGTTGCCTTTAACCATGGCGAAGTTTGCGAGGAATTGTTCTGACGAATCACTTCCTTTGCTTTTTCGTCATGTAATTGAATCGCCGAGAGTTCGTAAAGAGCTCTGATGCTTTCAATAGCGTCTCTCATCGGTTGGTGGATCGAGCGTCTTTTGCCATCTTCCAGCATTTCTACCAGCCATCTTATTTGCTCACCTAGCTTGTGGAAGTCTGATTGTTGGACTGTTGATTCGGTCGCCCTTGTTCGTACCGTGGGTGACTCGCGTCGTTCGGTACTCCTCTGTGGCACTGGTGACCTTAGCATCCTTGATCCTCCCTGAAAGGGATTTTCGATGGTCTCCTCTATTAATCCTCCGGTGTTTTGGTCTATGTTGGTTGTGGTCATTTCTATTTGGTCCCCCCTCAAAGCCGCTATCAATGTTCGAATGTGTAGTCACCTAAGGATCCCATGGTTGTCTTTGCAAGCAGTGAGGCCATGCGAGGGTTGACACAAGCCCTTATGGGGTTTTGTGCCAGAGCCGGATCGGTGCTAACCAGGAATATTACATCTGGACCTACACCACCAACTTAATGGTGACGAAACATTGAACGTACTTTGAGGCCTGCCAACGGGACGGAGGCGTTTGTAGCATTAGCCTGGAAGCCATTTCCGCAAGATTCCACTCTTGCTTACTCAGGTAACAGAATACTACAAACGTCAGCCCTCAAAGCGATCGTTCCAATTCGGTTTTCCAGTATGCCATAATTAAGACCTTACTGGACTCGGTCTTAATATTTTACGATAATTTTAACATTTGTATTATTAGAATACTAATGTTATTGCATTATACTAAAATGCAATATAAATATATGTGCAGTCGCCTTCAGGTTGAGAAGCTGCTCATTTCACGGTGTGGCGGGTGCAGCCGGATCTCGCCATTTGCTTCTTGCTGTATCCCTCGATGCCAGAGGGATACAACAGACTTAAGGTCTGCAGCGACGTGTCTGTGTCGTGTATGGGCCCTATTAGTGCCCAGCCCATCAATTTCGAATTCAACGCATTCAGCTCTAATGTACGATGCCCTCAATTTTATCCAACCAACGTGCTTGATCTGGTTGGACATCGTTGCTCACCGCGTTGCTAAAGAAGCGTGCGGGTAGTATACGTGCTCTTGTTGCTTGTTGAATATGCTTGTGCAAATGTGCAACGCGTTAAGAAACGATTTTACAATAATGTGCTGCACATTATCTGTCCAACCCGTTCCTCAACCCGCATAATCGATGCGGGGAGTGCGCCTAAACGTACTAATCCACACCCCACACACTTCAACCACTCTCCCCGCGGGACTGCCGTTAGGTATTACTTCGCGGGGTTGGTTAGCATTCAAGCTAATCGTGTTGTGTCACCTGCTTCTGGTGTTTCAGCGGTCTCTGAGGCTTCTGCTGTGGCTTTTCTTAGCCTTTCTATTCTCTGTAGCTCTTTTTGTAGGATGGTTATAAAATTGCATAATTCCGCCCAATTCTCTTTAGACTGCAGCATATGGTCTATGATAAGTGACGGGCTGGGCAAAGTATTTCTCCATGCCATGAAGCTTGGGCAATAAAATACTGCGTGCTCCGTGTCTTCATCTTCATTTACGGGCTGTGGTGCCCAAAACGGTGCAGATACTTGCGATAGCCACCGTGCTTGTAGTTACAGTCTCCATGGTTACGTTCTATCCATTCCTGGATTGTCGGTATAAGTTTGTATGTCCATCTGCCTTTCGTTGTGCTATTCCAACTAGCTTGTCACATAGCTATTGACGCTGCCTTTTCTTCAGTTTTAATTCTCTTGATTTCTTGGTTTAAAACTCGTTTCTTATATATCATCAACATTTCGTCTGCAAGAATGTCGACGGGAACCATTCCAGCTATAACAAAGGCGGCCTCATCCGATATGGTTCGGAAGCCGCTGATTGTCCGTAGCGCGAAGAGCCTGTATGTTGACAATAGTCTTCTTTTGGTCTCCTTCGTCCTCAGTGCCTGCGCCCAGACTGGGGCTGCATACAACGGGACTGATGTAACTACTCTGGAAAGTAGGATCTTTCTTGGGTATCCAGGACCACCAATGTTAGTCATTATGCGCGAGAGAGCTCCCTGCATTTTTGATGCTTTCTTGGCTAAATAGTCCACCGCAATCTATTGTCCAGCATTACTCCAAGGTATTTAACAGCTTCTTTGGACCTGATTATTTGGTTACCAACCTGGAAGTTGGCAAACTCTACAGTTTTTCGACTGGTTATGAGGACAGCTTCTGTTATGATCAGCTAGTTCCAGGCTGGCAGTTGTTAGTCACTCCTTTACTCTGGCAATTGCTTCGTTTGTAACGGATTCAACTGTACGAATCTGTTTACCTACTGTCACAACGACAATGTCATCGGCGAATCCAATTATCGTCACTCCCTCAGGCAGCGCCAATCGTAAAACTCCGTCGTACATGATGTTCCACAATAACGGCCCTAAAACCGATCCCTGTGGAACTCCGGCAGTGACGTTGTTGTATTTTTCACCTTCATCTGTATTATATCTCAGCTTTCTGTTATTGTAGTTCGTTACTATACGTAGCAAGTAGTACGGTGTATCCATCCTAGCGAGGGTTCTTCTAATAAAAGACCAGTTCGCCGAGTTAAAAGCATTTTTAACGTCCAAAGTTACTACTGCGCAGTATTCCTTTGTCCCATAGATGGCGCCTTTTGCAATATCCACTACTGCTCTTATAGCATCAACAGTGGATCTCATTTTCCGGAAACCATATTGGTAGTCTTAAAGGGCACCTTTTTCGTCAGCCACTGCCAGCAATCTATTTTAGATTATCTTCTCGAGGATCTTTCCCATGGTATCCAATAGGCATATTGGGCGATAGGACGATGGTTCTCCTGGTGGTTTCTTTCCTTTTGGTAGCAGGACCAAATGTTGGATTTGCCACTTTTCGGGAAACGTTCCTTCTTCGAGGAACTTCTGCATCGTCATCATAAACAGGTCTGGTCTCTTTTTTATAGCCGCTTTTACTGCCTTGTTTGGTATTCCGTCGGGTCCGGCGACTTGTTGTCGCCTATCTTACTGCATGCCTGGAGCAGCTCCTCCTGGGTAATTAGTGGTATGTCATCTGCACTGACTTCTCTCACGATATTGCACATAGTAGTTGGTACTTGGGGGAAAAATCCTCTACTATGGATTTCAGTATTATTGGACACGTTATTGGAGAGGTGCACGCGGTAGTGATGGTGTTTGTGAGGCGATGTGCGAGGGTTTCCGCTGTTCCATTTCGCGTTAGGTTGCCGTTCAACATCTCTTCGAATGTTTCCTTATCGAAGTTTCTGTCGTTCCATTTTGGGCCCGTAAGTTTAGGGGGTACGACTGGTTTCCTTCCTTTTATTTCCATTACTATCATTTGGTGGTCACTGTGTGAGTATTTCTCACTGACTCTCCATTTTATGGTTCTCGTGATAGAAGTACTCACAAGGGTGATGTCGATGATAGAGCCTATCCCAGCCTTCCTGTACGTATTTGCTCGACCCTTGCTGGCGATACTTATCGATGGGGAGCGAATGTTTCCAGTAGGGCCTGTCCTCTGGTATTAGTGAGTCTAATGCCCCATTCCTTAGCCCACGCATTAAAATCGCCACCTACAACCACTGGGGTTCTCCGAAGAGCGCCCGAGGTTAGTTTCTCCAGCATTTGTTGGTATTCATTGGACGTTAAGCTGGGTCGGGCATAGCAGCTGTAGAAATGAATCATGTTTATTTTCGCCTGCACGAAGCCTTCTGTTTGGTCGCTTGTGTCTTCGAAATCATAGCGTCCACATATTCAGATTGCCGTTTGTTTTGCGGTGTGAGAACCTGTCAGCTACCAAACCAAGTGCGTTCAACGCGTTGCCTAACAAGTGACGCTTGGTTAAATGTGCGAGGGTATCAACGCGTTCTTCAACTCGAGGAACTTTTTTTTTTTTTGCTAAAATCGGACATGTTGATCAACCAGATGTACGACAATTGAATGAGTTGGTCAACTAGGTGTATGGGGTCATTTAACAGTTGAGTGAGTTGATAAACTAGTTGTACGGGGCCCGCAACGCGTTCAATAAAGAAATGTTCAACTTTAATTGGAATTACGTTGCTCAACATGAACAAGGTGAGTTTGTGCACTAGTGGACGAGCCTAAACAAATTGTTTCTTCAATTGAAAAGTTGAATAAACTGTTGAATTAAATTGGTTGGTGTGTTGGGCACTAAGTAGACGAGCAGCATAACGAAATTTCCAATTCCAAACAAAGGGTGGTTTCGTTTGCGGCAAAAGGTTTGGAATAGGAAATTTCGCTATTTAAACCCTTTTAAAACTTATTTTCTTAATACAATTTGATAGACTAACTAAAAAATCTACACTTAGAATAGTGAAATGTGCAATTTTCTCTTTATAATTGCATCAAAAGTGTTTTTTTTCGCATTTTATCAATTTATTCGTCCCCTCTCATGTGATACAGCTGACTGGTTTACCATCATTTAGGAAAGCAGCTATTTGGGGTGTTCATGAAACGCGTGTCGTAAACTTACCATATTACGCGAATGGTAAACTTACGACGTTGCATGAGTACCATTAATACACACCACGACCCGACCCCACTAACTCAATTGAACTTTATTTTCAAACACACACGGAAACATACACCCTTCATAATCATAAGCATTAGAATTGGAACTGCCCACACTCTCTGAGCATAACCCAAAGCTAAAATAACCCTAAATATGCCCGGTTATAAAATCTCTCGCTGTATAGAACAAATTTGTCTCCTTTCTCTTTTGTACATTTGCGATTTTCTGAGTTTGGTCCTCTCTGTTCAACGGCCGTTTTCTTATGCAAAAAAAAATAACCCGCTTATCTTCGACTTATTTGGTGGGTTTTGTGTGTAGCTTTTATCACTGCGCTGCGATGAGGTGTAATTGAGTATTTTTGTAAAATAACACGCTTTTCTCCGATATATTTGTGAATTTGAATTGTGTGTGTATCTACTATCGCTGCGATGTAGTAGGTCCGTCAATTCCCTTTTTTACCTACTTAATGTTTTTCTGTGGGGAGTACCCTTTGTTCAAAGGCCGCTTTTTTATGCAATAAAATAACACGCTTTTACCCGACTTATTGGGGAGATTTTGTGAGTATCTTTTAAAAAGTGAATAAACTGATGTTGAAGTCGCTAAGTGAGAAATCAAGTGTTTTGAGTCTTGGCTATGATCTGCGTACCTAAATAATTTTAATTTCAAAGAGTAAGTATATGATTGATTGATTTAGATTTAAACACTCATTTCGAGGACCTTTATGTAGAAATAGAGGACAATATTATAAGACAACAAATCTTTTTCACGCAATAATTTTTTTGGAACTACTGCACAAATCGAAATATGAAAGTTTTCCATTAACTATTGAATCAAAATGAAAAAATATCTCCATTAATTTAATTTCTTCCTGGAGATTTCCATTTTATGGCTTTAAATATTAACTGAAGGTTTTGTAGATATACCTACTACATCTTCCCTTCGACATTTCGATATTTTTCGACTTCGACTTAGTGATGAGACTGCTATTGCGATCGCTGCTATTAATCACTCTGCTATTTCAATGAGCAGATAGCAGTTGCTATTGCTCTTCAATATACCTGCTCACTAGTCACTGCTCAGCGCTCAGCTCAGTGATCAACCTACAAAAAATCTATAGATGAATCCAATCAGACAACAGATACATACTCAACACAGAACACACAAGAAAGATAAAAGTCCAGCTCATATAAATATCTCACAAATATGCATTCCGTTTCCCACACATATGTACATATGTTAAGTCCAATCCAAAGAGGACACACAAAAAGAAAAAGTGAGCAACAAAAAATGTGCTCGAGATCGAGTATCGAGAGTCGCAGTCACAGCCACTGTAACAGGTTGAGTGGAGTGGACATACACACACAGTGATTGAGAATTGAGTTGAGAATGAGACAGTGATGAAAATCGACTTTTCTCAATTGTACTGAAAACTGAAACAAAATTGTACTGAATAGTACTCAAATTTCTTAAATTTATAAAACCAAAGGAAAACATAAAAAATGAATATTTTATTAAAAAAAAAAAAAAAAAAACGAGTTATCATCGGCCAGTTTTTATAACCTCCCCAGCATTCAAGTCTTGCAAAATGTTAAGGAATTTTTATAATGATTTTGTGCGTGCAGGGAAGTCCTTTCACAAAATTTCATTCGCCTAGGTCGATTCGTTTGGTTGAACCCTGTTGTGTTTTTAAAAGACAGACTGCTGTGAATATAAGTGTCACTGAAAACAGCAACATTATCTGTAAAAATTTAGCTAAAAAAAATGTGCCGAACCATTAATGGGCGCGGTAAATTGTGACATATACATGCAGTACAGTCTGAAATGAAAATTTAATTTTTTAGCTGAAGCAGCACACCGCTCGGCTAAATGGATTCGCTTGAATTTAGCTCAGCTAAATTTTGGAGACAATTTTGTATGTGAGCTAGAATTTAGCACGAGCAGCGTACCAAGCTCAAGATAATATAGGTCTTATAGACGCCGGATAGGAACTTTAGTCCATGTACAATGTACATACATATAAACAGATTAAGACTAATCTTTGTATAGTCGTGTTCAAAATCACTTGTCCAACGATTGAGTAAACTGTAGACTTTGTACAGAAAATCTACCATTGTCCAAGTGATTTGAACCCGACTGTACTACATGCAGATAACAATCTAGGTCTATACAAGTTCTTAATTTTCAAGTTTATTTTGTAAAGATCTGTTTTATTCAAAGAACTGTGGCAGCCTTAATTTTTAATAAGATGTTTAGGTTCTAATAGTGCAGACATTACGCCTGCATTCGATTGTTTAGCTTTATTTTTTTGATAATAGCTATTTTGATAAGAAAACATTCTTTAAACGTTTGCGGGAGAATAAGAAGAAATACAAAAAGCACCCTGGACAATGCGGTGTAGGATCTGAAAATATGAACTCGTTGCATTCATTTTGCTTAAGGCCTATTTCAGCCCAAAACTCACAAATAGAAGTATGTACCTATTTCTATCGTAGTCAGATATTCATGATTGAAAAAAACCTTAAGACAAATTGAACGATTGAATTTACTTGATCGTCCAAATGGAACTTTGTGAAAAATTTTGCAATGAGTTCAAATGTCTCCGAAATCAAATCGTTTTTCCACATCTTCGAGAAATGCAGCAAATTTCAAAAAAATATTTTTAACGAAGTACGGTGAGTAATGAATGCATTCCGAATTTTAAAACAAAGGAGTGCGTTCAGCTTATTTTTGTTTAATCGTTATATAATGTCTGATTTGAAAGATATATAAATAAACTTTCAAAAATTAAAAATAGTACAAATAGTACCGAAAATTGAGAAGTGGTACTTGCGTACTCGGAAAAGTCAAATTGTACTGATTTCAGTACAATAGTAGGCCTTTTTGCAACTATGGAATGAGACATTAACATGCTCTCTTATCCGCTCACTGCTTTTTCAACCCCTCTATGTTCAAAGAAGCTAATAGCATTCAACTGAGCAGGTGAGCAGTGAGAACCTATGAACACTATAAATGTTCACTGATCAGTAATCACTGCTCAGCGATCACTGCTCCGTAATCACTGCTCAGAAATCACTGCTCAGCGATCGCTGCTCCGCAATCACTGCTTTTTCAATCGCTGTGACTGTAGTGTGTATTGTATGGTTATGATATGCTCCGTTGGCTGTTCTTTGCAATGTAGGGTAGGGATGTAGAAAATGAGGAAAAAAGTATATTACGATTTATGATTTATGAATAGGTTGAGTACCTACAATACAAATTCGATTTACTCGATTTCAATAAATATAAATATTTTTGATATTTTAACGAACTAATATGTTTTTTTTGTTTTTCGATGGTCGGTGGAAATCTTAAAAGACACCTTTTTTTATTTATGACCCAGTTAAATTGCATCGCGGAAATACCAACACTAAAAATATCTGCGCACAATTATGAATTACTGGCGAAGGAAGTGCTGATGCGGAAAAAACCCAGCAAGGGATAGGGTTAAGAGTATATGCGAGATGCGAACGACACCCGTACAATGTGCAAGTAATTTAAAATGTTTAAATATATCTTTAAACCAATAAATGGGGTTTAAAAAAGTGTTCACAATCTTATGTATATTTTCTGACGTTAACTGCTATCTAAAGAGTGATTAAATAGCTGCTATTGAGAGCAGCTATTTTTGTATACTGCTATCTGCGATCGCTGCTCATTAAAAATAGCTCTTTAGCACAACACTACTTCGACTTACCATTTACAATTTATCTCGCCACGCTACTGCTAAATGTGTAATATAAAGGGTCCGCCAAATAACTTTTTTTTTTTGAAAATGCTATAAAAAAAACTACTGAATATTTTCTCAAATTTCTTTTTTTGCCACGAGCGCCGCCCTGTTGAAATCAAATGTTGCCAATATCCTTCTCTTCAATTTTTGTGAACAAAAATTCGTTCAACATGGCCCGATAACGATCGCCATTGACTGTACCGGCCACTCCTTGCTCATTTTCGAAGAAAAATGGCCCAATTATGCCTCTGGACCAAAATCCGCACCAAAGCAATTTTCTCGGGTGTACGCACTGTTTTTGGCTTTTCACGCTTTGGTTTATCGATGAGGATGCCAGTTTCTTTCACTTTTTTCACAAGATAACGAACATACGGAGCTGACGGTGCTTCTCTTCTTCCAAAATCCGTACCCAATTTTCGCACACATTCTGCAACATTACCATGATTTTCAAAGTAATGTCGCTATATTTCCCAGCGTTGTTCAAGCGTATACACAACCATATTCGTTCAGCGGAAGGATAAAACTAATTATCTGTCAAATAAGACATGAGCTAAGTGTTACCATTCGCGAAATAAGCACTAGTTGAAAAAAAAAAACGTTAAATGGCGGACCCTTTACATTTAGCGTATTTAGTGCGTGAACTGATTACTAATGAATACCAATATTACTTGTGTTTGCTTTTATGTGTCGTAAAAAAAACAGTTTTTCCCATAAAACAGCATTTCAAAGACAGAATTTCAGATTTTCAAATTACAGCTACCTACTTAAAGCAAAGAACTTTCTGTCAATAATTTTTCTGCACCTCAATTTTAACATTTTTCACACCGAACTTTTCATTTCAGAATTTCAACCGGATCTCGGATTTAGTATGTAGGAATTTGTAGTTTATAATATTGACTTAGTCAAGTGTTCAAATAATGTACCTGTTTGCAAATAAAATTACTTAGAATTTACATGATACATGAATATGTAATGTCAGAAAATGTAAGAACATACATAGTTCGTAAACTTAGAAATGTACAAATCGATTTTTACTTTGTATACAAACATTTTAAAAAATAAAAATATATTTTGAATAATTTCACAAGATGTAATTGAAGTTTTACGCTAATGTCGCACACTTGACACCGTCTAAGCCAGTGGAGCAAGTGAATAATTCAATTATTGTTTCTAAAGTTTTCAGCAGCACTGTTTGGATTTCTCTACTTCCTTTCTCGATCTATTCCATTTTTTGTAACGGAATTCCTAAGAACGAAGGAAGAGTGTCTGAGGTTCCAAAACGAAGACATGGTAGCTCCCGCCTGTCCTAGCTCGTCGGATTGGGGTTGGTTCTTGTTATGGTACCTGCGAACGATGTCACTTCTTCCATGCCTTAGAGTTGATGGAGGTCTGTAAAATAAATGTTAAAAGAGAGGAGCGATTTTCCCAAAGTTTTCATACCTACCTCACGTCAGAGTTTTTAAAGTAAGTAGGAGGAGAGTCAAAGATGTTATAAACTCTCTGAGTTTGCCCACTCCGAGCCTAACTGGGTCTAAAATCCCATGAAGGCAACTTAAGTCTAATGATTGCCCCTGATATGAAATCCTTTCTCGCTTGTCATTTGAACCGCTTAATGTATCAGTCCCGGTGGTTGGGTGTGTATGAATCGGGTAGGCGCTGATTGGCATCAACTTGGCGGTGCCCAGCTGTTGCAACTTTTTCATACACATCAATTGTGCTTATTTTACCTCCGCGTGGTAACCACCGGGTACTGGTCTCGCCCATCCAGGCTTGGCTTGCTAAACTTATAAGCGCGAGTGTTGAACACGAAGAAAATAGCAACACTATAATGCTCTGTCGGAACTGACTGTCTGCTCGAGTCTCAGAAGTCTAACATGAGCCCCTCAGAAAGAGGACGTGCGGCGGAAGAATTCACGCGATTCAATCAATGCTGACGTCAACAGTCGGCATGGCAGATAAATGAACTACTTCGACATATTTGGAGCTAGTCAGGGTGTTGAAATAGAGATGGTGGCGGAAGAGCCCTTATGGGTCAACGGCAGCACTCAAATCCCCGAAGCGGGTTACTGACTCCGGAATATCCGGCCCCTTTTGCCCAAGGGGTCACAGAAAGGGCCTGGCCCTCCAGGTTGGGGGTTGTGCGTGGGGTTAACTACCCAACCACGGAAAACACCACCGGTTACGAAGCAACCAAAAGCCTCGGATATGGATGGATTTACTGTTGACGACCCTGCAAAACCAAAAAGGACAATGACTTTCGGATCTGCACGTGGAATGTTCGAACCCTGAACAGACCGCGTGCAGCCGAACAATTAGCGGAGGCCCTAGACTGCTACAAAGCAGATATCACCGCCATCCATGAAGTACGGTGGGATGGGCCCGGCAAAAGAAGGATAAAAAACTGTGACATCTACTACGGTGATTGCTACAGAGAACAGAAGCAGCGTCTATTCGGATGCGGATTCGTTGTAAGCGGCAGACTTAGGCAAGAAGTCTTGAGCTTTCGACACGTTAGTGAGCGCCTTACAACTATCCGCATCAAGGCTAAATTCGCCAACATCGTCCTGATATGCGCTCACGCCCCCACAGAAGATAAAGACGATGCTAAAGACGATAAAGACGATGAGCTCCTCGACAAAACATATGAGCAATGTCCTAAATACGACGTAAAAATCGTCTTAGGTGATTTTAACGCCAAAATAGGAAAGGAGGACATCTTTGGTAGCACAATCGGAAAGCACAGCCTACACGACACCACGTCTGGAAACGGACTTAGGCTAATTGACTTTGCTGCGGGACGTAATGCTACTATAGCAAGCACACGGTTTCCACACCTCAATATTCACAAAGGAACATGGCGGTCACCAGACCATCAAACGGTCAATCAAATTGACCATGTTGCGATCGACGCAAGACACTCCTCCAGTATTCTAGATGTCCGAACTTTCCGAGCGGCCAACATATATTCGGATCACTACCTTGTTGTAGCCAAGGTACGTATGCGGATATCCCAGACACCACAACAACGAGGAAATACTGTGAGAAGATTCAACTTTGAACGGCTACAAACGCAACAAACCGCCAGAACTTTTGCCGATCGCGTCTCCCTCAACCTCTCGAGAAGTCCTGCGCAGCCAGCATCAAGTCCTGAAGACCAGTGCCATCGATGCCAAGAAGGCATCAGAAAATCCGCGACTGATGTGCTAGGTTTCACCCGACCACCACCACGAAACCCTTGGTTTGATGAAGAGTTCCGGGAAGCACATGCAGCAAAGCAACTGGCCTACAAAGCGGCGCTGCAGAGAAGGACGAGAGCAGCTCGTGAGCTCTACGAGCAAAAAAGGAGGGAAGAACACCTGCTTCTCCGGAGGAAAAAGAAAGAGCATGAGAAGCGCGCGATCGAGGAAATGGAGGTAAAAGGTAAAAAGTACGTGTTACGGGTACAAGGCCCGAACAGAGACCTGTAGAGACGAGCAAGGAAACCTTGTAGTAGAGTCACAGTCGGTGCTGAGGATATGGAAAAACCATTTCTGCAGACTGTTAAACGGCGAAGACGACACAAATTCCGCTGTCAGGCAGAATGAACCATTCAACTTGGGCGATGAAAGCCAAGACTTCCGTCCACCTGACCAAAATGAGGTAAGGATAGCAATATCCAAGCTGAAGTCCAAAAAAGCTGCAGGACCGGACGGTTTATCGGCCGAGCTTTTTAAGGCAGCAGGGGATGACTTGGTGGAGAGCATACACCAACTCGTTTCTAAAATTTGGTCAGAGGAGAGTATGCCTGATGAATGGAGCCTCAGCATTGTTTGCCCGATCCAAAAGAAAGGAGACCCTCTAAACTGCGCCAACTATAGAGGCATCAGTCTCCTTAACATCGCCTACAAAATTCTGTTGGACCCTATCAGTGCGGTTTTAGGCCCGGTAAGTCCACAACCGACCAAATATTAACACTACGGCAGATCCTGGAGAAAACCCAAGAAGTCCAAATCGATACTCATCACCTATTTATCGATTTTAAAGCCGCATATGACAGCATTTATAGAGACGAGCTATACAGAGCCATGTCTAGTTTTGGCATCCCTGCCAAACTTGTCAGGTTGTGTAGAATGACGATGGACAACGCTCGCTGCTCCGTAAAGGTCGGAAACAATCTCACAGAGACCTTTGATGTCTAAAAAGGATTTAGACAAGGTGATGCGCTGTCATGTGACTTTTTCAACATCATTCTTGAGAAAATTGTGCGAAACTCGCAAGCCAACACCAGGGGAACAATTTTCCAAAAGTCTGTGCAACTGCTTGCATACGCTGACGACATCGACATCATTGGCAGAACACAGCGAGCTGTCACTGGTGCGTTTGCAAGTATCAGTACAGAGGCGGCAAAAATGGGTTTAGTGGTGAATGAGGGCAAAACAAAATATATGCTGTCAACAAGGAGGGACACACAACATCGACGAATCGGACAGGTAGTTCGGGACTTTGTCTACCTCGGCTCCGCTATTAATTCTGAAAATGACATCACATCAGAAATCAAGCGAAGAATTACACTTGCCAACCGCTGTTACTTTGGCCTAAGAAGGCAATTGATTAGTAAGGCCTTGTCGAGAAACTCCAAGGAGACTCTATATAAGACCCTCATCATCCCAGTCCTGCTTTATGGCGCAGAATCATGGACGTTTTCAAAAGCGGATGAAGATCTCCTTGGGCGCTTCGAACGCAAAATTCTTCGAGTGATTTTCGGTCCCGTTTGCGTTGACTGGCTTTGGAGGAGGAGATTTAACAGCGAGCTCTACGAGCTGTACAGCCACATCGACCTGGTCAGAAAAGTGCGTATCAGTCGACTAAGATGGCTAGGACATGTAGAGCGAATGAACACCAACGCTCCGGCCCGAAGAGTCTTCGATTCCAACCCGGAGGGACAACGCAGTAGAGGAAGACCTCGCCTTAGGTGGCGCGCACAAGTGGAAGGGGACCTCAACCAACTTGGAGTGCGCAACTGGAGGCAGTTAGCCAAAGATCGTGCTAACTGGATAGGCGTGTTGGTTGAGGCCCAGGTCCACCCCGGACTGTAGCGCCATCTGAGTAAGTAAGTATATAGGTAGATTGTAACAAGGTAGTGTAGTGCTAGTTAAAACAGATTGATTATTTTAAAGAGTAAGCAAATACTTTTTTTTTATTGTAAAGATTCCAGGTAAATAGAACACATTAGAGGTGGTTTAAGAAGAAAACTCTTTCTTTTTAGAAAATTGGCTTGGAGAGCTAAGTGCGTTATTATTTCCTGCAATGCAACTGCAGCAACATTTGCAGATATAAAATTATTTAAAGTTCCATATAGAGGTACTAAAAGGTATAGAGAATCGTGTGTGAATATAGAAAATTATAAACGTCCTTTCATCCTTCCATAAACATTTTGAAGTTATTTATTTTGGTAAAAAGAAATTAAAACGAAATGCCTTCTTTATTTTTAAAAAAATCTGATATGTATATGACAGATGAAATCGACGAGGATGCAAATGATTTTGTCTTTGACACTAAGGCGGCTCTCAAATTGAGGCAACAAGCAATAAGCAACTAGCAACTAGCAACTGCCAATAAGCAATCAGCAACATTTTTCGTTCGAGCGATATTTAGTTGCTTTGATGTGAGACCTCTAATTTAATTCAAAGCAAAATAATTGTGAGCGATAATATTACGTGTTTCCTATTGCCAGTTGCTTATTGATTGTTGCCTCAGTGTGAAAGCCGACTAATAAAGCAATAAGATCTTACTCGCAATAAGAAACAATATACTAAATCAAATACGCAGATTAAAACTAAATAACAAAAGGTTGCAACTTGCAAGAGATTGAAAACCAATCAATTGAAGAAACAATCGACATGTTGGCAAGTTTAAATAATAATACAAAAACGTTTGCCGAACTTATTCTTTCCCAAAGTAATCGGCAATTTACCGAAGAGGAAAAGTGGATATCGCAGGGCATATTTTTTCGTTTATCATCTGTATACAATTTTCTTCGAGATCAACTGAAATTGCACTTGCCGCACCCTTCTTTACTTCACAGATGGATAAAACTTAAAAGTTTATCTCCTGGAATGAATAATGCTGTTTTAGAGGAAATAAGAAAAAGTATCTTAAAATTTTCTCAAAAAGACAAAGAAGTTGTGTTAATATTTAATGAAATGAGTATAAAGCCAAATTTAACTTATAACAAAAACATAAAGATTAAATAATTGATGGATTTTTTGATTACGGCAGAGATGAAAGGTACAATGTTTGTGCTAAATCTGTTTGCGATTTTATGTTTCGCAGTATATGTGGTAGGTATAAACAAGTTCTTTACCATGTTGTTTGTCCAAGCAATATACCAACAGAACAGCTTAAAATTGAATTGCGAAGTTGTATAAACATATGCCATGACCTAGGATTAAATGTAAAAGCCTATAGAAGTAAAGAAAAACGACTTGTTCCGATTGTGGTTAAACTTCTAATAATTATTTATTTTACATGAAAATTCATTGTCGTCTGCTCTACAATACAGACGTCTTATATAATAGAAGTACTGCGCGTGCGCTGCTAAATCATCATCAGGAGTTTACGTGAAAATTAAACTTAATAGTTCAGCTACAATAATCCCCCCTTAGTAATTACCCCGTACATTGTACATACTAATGATACCTCTGAGGAATATATACTCTTGAGCCTGAGTTGTAGTCGCAGCTTCGTTTGTGATGCTTGTTGAAGGTTCATCATTCGTGCGAGGTGAAATGGAATATGCTGATTTAAGTCTATCGATTGAAACTTTCGTTGCTCGGTTGTTGACTTTGACCGTGAAATATTTCTTCTGTTTCTTTATTACCTCCTATGGTCCATCGTACGGTGGTTGTAGCGGTGGACGAACTTTGTAATTCCTGATGAATATGTGGGTGCACTCTTGTAACGATTTCTGCACGAAAACTGGTAAATCGCCGTGATGAGCAGTTGCTGTTGGTTTTATCTTGGACATGGTGGATTTGAGTTGTTTCAGCTGTTATATCTTCCATGGGGATCGCTTCCGGCCATCTGGTAAAGCGGTCGATGATAGTGATAAGATATCGATGTCCGTTCGAAGTGGGCAGTGGTCCGACTATATCCACATTAATGTGGGTAAATCGTGATGGAGTAGGTTGATACCGGCGTCCTGTTGTGGCGACTTACTTTCGCTCGCTGACAATCTGTGCATGCTTTAACGAACATAGCACAGTCAGCTCGCATTCCAGGCCACACAAAACGATCTTGGATGAGCTTAAGAGTTGATTGCACCCCCGGATGGGCGAGTCCATGCATTTTCGCCAGAATGTCCTGTCTACACGTGATGGGAATAAATGGTCGCACGTGCTCCGTAGATACGTCACAATGTAGTGGAATTTTGGTACCTGGAATTGACAGACATTTTAATTTAAGCGATGTTGTACTTTTACCTTTTAAAATGTTAATCAGCTCTTCATCTCGTCGCTGTTCGTTCGCAATTTTATCAAAATTTATCGCTGAGGGAGCAACAACTTCATCAATGCGGGAGAAAAAATCTGCAACCTCATTTCTCGATCCTGGAATATGTAGGATTCTTGTAGAGAATTGACCAATGTAATCCAACTGCCTCAGCTGTCTCGGTGAAGCTTTTTCAGGTTTTTGTAGGAAGGCGTAGATCAGTGGTTTATGATCGGTATAGATAGAAAAGTCCCTGCCCTCCAGTAAATACCGAAAATGTTTGATACCTTGATAAACTGCCAATAACTCGCGGTCGTATGCATTATATTTCATCTGCGGCTTTGTGAGTTTTCTTGAGTAGAAGCCTAGTGGGTGAGAAACGTCGTTGTATAGCTGGTTCACAACCGCACCTACTGCATCGTTGGAGGCATCGACGTACAGCTCTATTGGGGCGCCTTTTATTGGGTGAGCCAAAAGCGTTGCTTGGGCGAGATCTTCTTTGGTTTTGTCGAATGCTAAAGATGCTTCCTTAGTCCATATAATTTTGGTGTTATCGTTTTTAATGTTCCCATTGATAAGTTGTTGCAATGGAGCCTGGTTTCTAACAGCATTCGGAATAAATCTCCTGTTAAAATTTGTCATAGCTAAGAATTTTTTTCAAATTTTTTGCTACAGTTGGTTTTTCGAAGTTCTGGAGAATTTCAACCTTTTCGGGTAATGGTTTGATTCCATCTTTGGTGACCAAGTGCCCAAGAAATTTTATTTCACTCTTACCAAAGTGACACTTCGAAATGTTGATCTTTAAATTAAACTCACGCAACCTACAAAAAACATTTCTCAAGTGTTCGAGATGTTCTTTAACGGTGGCTGATGATATAAATACATCGTCAATATATGCAAAACATCGTGCATATATCGCTGCATGGTTTGTGCCGCGTTGCGTAGGCCAAATGTCATGTATTTAAACTCAAACATACCGAATGGTGTGGTAATGGCGGTTTTCGGTATATCTGATGGTTCCACCGGTATTTGATGGAATGCGCGTCGGAGATCGATAGTTGAAAATATAGACTTTCCTTGCAGAGAGTTGGTGAAGTCTTGAATATACGTGACTGGGTATCGGTCTGGCTGGGTTATGGAATACGGAGTTGATGACTCTGTAATCTCCGCACGGTCTCCATTCTCCATTTGGTTTTTGGACCAGATGTAGCGGACTAGCCCAACTGCTATTAGAAGGCTGGCAGATACCCTGTTGCATAAGATCTTCAAACTCAGCTTAAGCTACCGCCAATTTGTCGGGTGGTAGTCTTCTTGGTCTCGCAAAAACCGGTCGACTTTGTCGTGTGGTTGATAGTGGTAAGATCTTTAAACAATTCCAGTATATTTGCAAAAGGTTCACAGATATTAAAAAGTTTTATTTCGGACATACCTGGTGCAATTCTCCCCGGCCTGGTTAGCATAGTTGTATTATCGATGATTCTGTTCCGTTTGACGTCTACAAGCAAATCGTAGTGTTTCAAGAAGTCCACTCCTATGATGGGTTTATCTACCGCCGCTATAACAAAAGTCCAGGTAAATTTTCTCCGCAGGCCGAGATCGATATTCAAGCGTGAAAAGCCATATGTTTTTATTTGTGTGCCATTTGCTGCGAATAATTGGATAGTTTCATTAGTAAGTGTAGTATGTTTTTTATTCGATGGAGGGATAACTGAAATATCAGCCCCTGTGTCGATAAGAAATTGTTTTTTGGTTGTTGTATCCGAAATGCATATACGGTATATGCATTCTACATTGGTCACATGATGCTGTGACGTTTCCTTTAACAGTTTTTTAGTCCCTGCGGGTGTGAGAAACTACATGGTCCTCTACATCGAGTAGCTTATTCGCCAAATTTATTATGGTACCAACAGAGTCCTCCGTATGTTCGGTCGTTCGTTGATCTGGATGATGATTGTGCCGGGACTGGTGTTCTTCCTCTGCGATGGTGGCTGTTGCTTCTGCGCTGGGTTCGCATGAACCCTTCGAACTGACGCGTTAGAGATTCTATTCTTCGTTCAATAGATGATAATTCTGAAGGAGGCCTAGACAATTGAGAATCATCTAATCTCGAAACGCGATTAATTTGTGAAATTGAATTGGAAGCGGTTTCCATGATCGTATCGGCGACTTGCGATAATTTTTTAAGCTCCTCGGTTTTAAAGGCGGCGAGAATCGCCTGAACCTCAGATGGAAGTCGTTGCATCCAAATACTTTTGAGGAATTCCTCACCAACGGAAGTTCCAGCCAAACTTTTTAGCTCGCTATAAAGCTGGGAAGGCTTTTTGTCACCCAAATCGACTTCGAATAAAAGTTTCCTCATCTTTTTTTGTTCAGAATCGGAATAGCACTCGATAATTAATTGTTTCAGGTTCCTATATTTGTCGGTAGCTGGTGGATTAAGAACAGCATCTTGGACTTGTGCAAGTACTTTTGCTTCAATTGCTCCGACAACCGTATTAAACTTGGAAGTATCCGTTGTAATATTGCACGTGGAAAATTGTGCCTCAATTTGAGCAAACCATATTTCGGGATGACTCGACCAAAATGGTGGGACTTTAATAGAGACTCGCATAAGCTCCTGTCTGTCTCTGTAGTCTCCTTCATCGACATTGCCAGGATTATTATTAACGTTATTGTCGTTAGGTGCAAGCATTTTCGTGGACTTGTCGAATGAAAAATGTAAGTAATTTGCTCACAAGTCTAAAGGAAAATGTAGATATACAGCTAGGTTCCAGAAATCGAGTGAAATCGAAATTGCAAATCGAGTGAATTCGTTTTCAGTGTTATGCATTTCGAGCGATTTGGAAACTCCGACATTTTTTCGAAATAACAATTTCACTTTGTCTCAATTCCGAAAGTTTTGAAATCGTAATCAAATACAGTGAAATGTAGAGCACAAAAATTCATTTCCGATTTCATTTCGAGTGAAAGTGAAATGTGGAACCTAGCAGACTATGTAGAATAGCACGAAATCTGGAACAAGCGATAGCACGTTTGAAAGAAAGCAAGTGTTGCAGGAAGCGGTTCTCTTATGTATAAGGTAAACGGACTATATCTCACGCGACCTGCCTAACTGTGTGTAAGGAAACGGTGTGTATGCATGGAAATCGAGATGGAAATGCCCTGACTCTTAACTGGGTCAAAGAAATGGTGAGTAAAAATCGTTTTAAATTAACTACGTGTAATATATTTTTCGCGAAAATAAAATCGATTTGATTTCTAATACTGGATTTATACTTTCACGATGCTAGGGGTCACCAATTATAGAAGTTAAGAAAAACGACTTGTTCCGACTGTGGTTAAACTTCTAATTATTTATTTTACATGAAAATTCATTGTCCATTGCTCTACAATACAGACGTCTTATATAATAGATAAAATTACATGATTTTTATGTATCAGTATAAGAGTTAAACAAAGTATAAGTACTGCGCGTGCGCTGCTAAATCATCATCAGGAGTTTACGTGAAAATTAAACTTAATAGTTCAGCCACAAGCCATTTGTTGCGACCTAAATGAGGAAACATTTTCCTTTGTATATAAAGATAAAACTATTTATGGAATGTACGATGTACCCCATTTAATAGAAAGTATAAGAAACAACCTTTTAAAATTTAATATACAAACTTTGGACGGAGTTATAAGTTCGAAGATAATTGCGTATTATATAGAAAAAATATATAGAAAAATATTGATCCAACTAATTTTCAAAGAATGAATGTTAAATTGGCCACACAAGTGTGGAATTGAAGCGCTGATCAAACTTAACAAATTTCCCGAAAATATAAAAGAGTTTGCGAAACCGACTGCAGAATTTAAAAAAAAAATTAATAAAAGGTGTATGTATTGATATGTATTTTAAATGGAAAACCAGCTCTAATTACAAATGATACAAATAAAAACTTTTTAGAAAATATGCAACTGTTACGACATGTATTTTTAGTGGCGAAATAAAGAAACCAAATGTGCAAAGAAAAGACACGACGTTCACAACGTTATAATGGTTTTATTGGAATCTCGATTAGAAGTTATTGTACACTCAATTAGTACACTAATGACATTTATGTAGTGTTTTTATGTTATAATGTAAGGAATTTGTATATAATGTGTATTGTTTATAATGTAATTATTTGACTTAATATGTGTTGTCATTGGTTGTATTTATATCGTCTTCTGTCATCGATGGTAAGCAGCTGCTGTGTGGATGGGGTGGGCATTGTTGATCTTGGAGATGTGCAATAATTGACTTCGCAACATTCTCCCCGCCCGTGAACGTAGTTCGCAAACTCCTTCATCTAGTCTTTTAGGTCATAACATCCTTCGCTTGACTTGGTTATTGAGCGAAAAATTAAATTCATCGACCTCAATAACATCCCAGTATATTTGACTACCTTGCCGACCTTCATCACTTCCATTATTGACATGTAAAGAGAGAGACAATTAATATTTTGACAAACAAAAAAATACATTTATCCAAGAACGACAGATAAAGACAAACATAAGTACGAAGTACAACAAAAATATAAACATTTGATATGAATGTGCATGTGCAGTATGCATCTCCTTTGCACTTATTGTCTCGTACTCCACTCCAAGTCCAGTAAGTTCCGTGTGTAATATTTTCAATGAATGGCGATCGTGTGTAATTTTTTTTTTATCGTGTTCGGTGTTTTCTTTTAATTGAGTGCTTAATAATGATAATTTCGTTTGTGTTTTGTAATGTTATGTGATTGTGAAGATTCGTTTAATCGGTTTGTGTTTAGTGTTAAAATATGATAAAAATTTTAAATGGTAGCTGTTATGTACTTTTATTGATAATCGCTGATGAATACGATGATGTTGATGTTGCTGGCGATGACGGTTATGATGATTGCGACGATGGCGGCTGCAGTATCACAGGTAATTTAGCAAATGAATTCCATAATTAATTGCATGTGTTGTTTTATTGAATTCGTAGTATGTATTAGCATAAGATTAGAATAAATATATTAGAGTGTGTGTGTGTATTCGCGGAAAAATTTAATTTTTATGGTTTTGTTGACGTTTTGCATGCATTTTGTTTTGCATACTTTTTTTGTTGTGTTTATTTCTCTGGTAGTGATGTGGGTAATTTCGATAACCATCGATAACAATCGATTACAACAATAATTGTGTTCGATAAATATATGTATTTCTTATAATTATTATATTAATAATTGATAAAAATGTAAAAACGTATTTAGTTAAATAGAGTTATTTGTTAAATGTTTTTGTATTGCGTGTTTTAGATACGACGCAGTATTTGAGTGTAGAAAATTATGAAATTTCATGTAAATTGCTACGATGCGAATTCATATTTTTAATTTGTTGTTTTTAAGGCGTGTTTTTGATACGACGCATTATGTGTATGTATGATTTGATTTTGCATGTTTATTGATGCGATGCGTTTGAATGTGTTGTGAACGTTTGAATTGTTTGAATGTGGTGTGGACTGTATATTTATATGTTTAGGTTACTGGTTTGGTTTTATTATTTAGTTATGTTATGTATTATATTTGATAGTTTCTTTTATTTATTTGCTGATGCTGATAATATTTTTTATTTTGTTTGTTGTAGATAGAGTTTAGGATTTAGATGTTTTAATTTATAGAAACATACTATTCTCGCTAATAAAAGTTGCTGGCAGGTAGCACATTTTTGTGATCAGTCGTTTTAGTAGGCTTGATTTTGTTCTTACGTTTTGAACGCGAGTAAATCCTTCTGATCCGTGGTTCGTTTCGTGAATCCTCGCTGAACTCCTATGAGACGGTGAAAGACGTTCGTCTTTAAGAAGAACGAAGTCTCCGGTTTTCGGTTTCGCTACCGTTTTTATCCATTTCGGATGGTGTTGGAGTCGCGTGTTCCATTTATGGCAAAACGTGTTGACAAATAGTTGTAATCGTTTCCAACGATCGCTACAGCCAATCTTCCGCAGGAGTGGCTCACCGACCAAAAGGTGTGCTGGCGTGATGATTTCCTTGACGTTGTCAGAGAGAGGACATAAGGGCCTTGAACTCAGACACGCTTCTGTTTGTTTTTGAAACGTGGCGAATTCCTCGTAGGCAAGTCTCTCATTGCCGACAATTCTTTTTAAATGGTACTGGACCGACTTCACCCCGGCTTCCCATAGTTTTCCAAAATGAGGGGAAGTGGGGGGAATGCAATGCCATTCGGTACCTAAATTAGCCAATGTGCCAGCGACCTCATTCCAATCGTGGTGAGCATCCCTCTTCTCAAAATTGGCAAATCGACGAAGCGCGCTTTCCTTATTCGACTCCGTTGCTGGATAAACTTCCTTCTGAAACGGCAGCATCATTTGATAGCGCTCGCTGGACAATCTTTTGGTGTTTCTGTCGAAATGTTTGTCACAAACTATGTCTTCAACAGGAACTTTGGTTTGAAAAGGCTCGTCTTCCATTTTTCGAAATGTTTGCAGGGTGGAGCTCAGATCCGTAAATTGCATAAAGCTGCGTATGTGTTGTGGATTCTCAGTTGGAACCTTACCAAATATTATCCATCCTAACCTCGTTTTTTGCGCTATCGGTGCTATAGTGTCTTCGCAGCGCATGATGTCTGGAAGGAGTATTTCGGCGAAAACGTCACTTCCAAACAATAAATCTACTTGCGCAGGAACATAGAAATCAGGATCCGCTAAACGCAAACCGGAAAGATGTTGCCATTTGTCAGGTACCATTTGTTGGGTCGGCAGAAGCCCAGTCAGCGACTTAAAAACGAACGCCCTAACGGCGCTCTCAAATGTCGAATGCCGTGATGCAAACGCTATGTCGACATAATTTTGTGTTGTGCCGCTGCTGACCATCCCCAACCCAGATACCTCGACAAATGCACGATGTCTCTTCAACTTCAACAACTGTGCCGCAGATTCGGTGATAAATGTCGCTTCTGATCCGGGATCGATTAAAGCACGCAGATCATGAAAACGTCCATCAGCTGACCTCACCCTTACCATTGCTGTTGCCAAAAGCACCTTTGAATGTTGCGAGACAGAGTAGAAGGTGTTGATCTGCCTGCTCGTCGATGGCTGCGGTTCCTCCGAAGGTTGAGGCGGACAAGAAGGTCGAAAGGCGGGTGCGTTTGGATTCACGGCGACCTGTGGTTGTCCATTATCGGATCTGGGCTGTTGTATACATTGTGTTATTGTTGGCTGCATGTTGTTACCATGATTGTTATCGCTGTAGTAGTTGTTATTGTTGTGATGGTAGTTGCTGTTGCTATTTTTGTCGTGGTAGTTGCTGTTTTGGGAACTGTTATTAGTCTGCATATCATTAACATGCAGAAGGGAATGATGACGTTGTTGGCAAAAGTAGCAACACTTAGTACTGCGACACTCTCGCACCATGTGCCCATAGCCAAGACAATTGTCACAAACCTTTGCATTCCTGACTGCCTGTTTTCGCTGGATCACATTTAAATTCAGGAAGCGTTGACATTTCCTCAGCGCATGTTGCCCTTGGTGGCATAGCTTACATGAAAAGACATCTCTAGAAGACGTATTTGCTAAAAATACCCGCTGACGTTCTATGAACGACCGGTTCCTCGTGCTGACAGCAAAATCCTCTCTTACCCAAGGCCTGGAACTCCCCTTCAGGTCCTGCTGGTCGACCACCTCAAGAGTACGGAAGCGAGTTTCTAAAAATTCGGTGAACTGTTTGTACGTTGGCAGCTCCTTGAGGTTCCCCAACTTCTCTTCCCAGAGCTGCTGAGTAGAATTCGGCAATTTGTGAAGAAGCATGTATATCAAAATCGCGTCCCAATGTTCTACCCGCAACCCCAAGTTCGCTAACGCATGAACACACTCCTGAGATGTGTCCAGCAATTCCTTCAGTCCATTCGCTGATTCCTTGGATAATAATGACTGTCCAAAAAGCAACTTCAGCTGTGCATTGACCAGTACGCGTTTGTGGTCGTATCGCGAAGTTAGCAGCTCACATGCCTTTGCGTAGTTACCTGCATCGCAAGGTAGATGTTGTAGCAGTCTATCATCTTCACCCGTTAAGCACGATTTTAAGTAGTGCATTTTGTCAATGTCACTTAATGACGCGTTGCTATGGACCATGGACTCAAACAGACCCTGGAACGACCTCCATGTTGTGTACGAGCCGCTGAACTTCGGAATGTCAATTTCGCGAAGCCTAATTTTGCTGTTGGATGCCGCCGTTTCACCTGAAGCAACACTTGCAGCTGCCTGGGAGAATTTCTCCAACGTTTCCAACAAATCGCTGCGATACTCCAGGTAAATTTCTTGAATTTGCTCGTACACAACCACTAACTCTTCTAATTTCAGATCAGCTTCAAGTCTTCCGGCCCCGACGATTGCCTCGTGATACTGCCTGGCAACACGCATATTCTCCTCCAACATATCAAGACGACTTGAGACATATGCTTGTTGCTTACGTTTCTTGGTGCAGTTCTTAAAACTGGTGAAACTATTGACTACCGTGGTTAAAACGCCCTTTTGCAACATACCGCAGAGTAAATTACCTTGGGCCATTGTGTTTATTCACGTAGTTATTAGTGTTAATTGATAATAGAATTGTTTTAAATCAAAAGTAGATAGTAAAAAGCAAAACTTACTTGCTTTTGCTGCGTTTGGATGTTGGTAATTGTTGTTGTAGTCGTCACAGAGCAAATTTCTTCAATCCCCTGGATTCTGGATGAAGCTGGATATTTTATCTGGCGATTTATTCGTTGCACGACGCGTCAATAACGATTAACACACACCAAATGTCAATAGATTTAAGTTTTATTATAATTTAAGTTAAATTTAATATAATTTTAGTTTTTATATGTCAAAAAATGAATTGCACTTTGTATTGCACTTTCTAACCCCACTTTTTTTTTGTCAAATTTACTTGTAATTGAATTTCTTGTCAAAGTTCAAATACAATTAACAATTAACATTTAAATTAGACGCGAAAAAGACTAAATGTACCGAGAAGGACCAAATGTAACGACATGTATTTTTAGTGGCGAAATAAAGAAACCAAATGTGCAAAGAAAAGACACGACGTTCACAACGTTATAATGGTTTTATTGGAATCTCGATTAGAAGTTATTGTACACTCAATTAGTACACTAATGACATTTATGTAGTGTTTTTATGTTATAATGTAAGGAATTTGTATATAATGTGTATTGTTTATAATGTAATTATTTGACTTAATATGTGTTGTCATTGGTTGTATTTATATCGTCTTCTGTCATCGATGGTAAGCAGCTGCTGTGTGGATGGGGTGGGCATTGTTGATCTTGGAGATGTGCAATAATTGACTTCGCAACAGCAACACTACACCGAATCATTGGAACCAATTAATGCAAAAAAAAAACCTTTCTGTTTCAAAGCTTTGATAATGACTATTAAAAGCATACTTGTTATAAGGAAGGTATTATTTGTTGACCACGAATCATTGAAATATATAATGCCAACAAATTAAATCAAGACCCTCTTGAAAATCCTTTTGGAAAAATAAGGACTCGAAATATAAATAGAGCAACCCGAGTAGGTACTTCTGAATTTGGTAAATTGCTAGCTAAAATATTGGCTTTAAGATTTTTTATTTAAGTCAAAATTTTCAAACTGTGAGGAAGATGATTCCGAATATCTTGAACTAGATTGGAAAGCAGTTTTGGAAAATGAAAACGAAAACTGTATAGTCATTACCCAAGAAGAAGCACAACGTGAGTATACATTCGACGTAGCTGAGGATTTTCAAAACCACGCGGAATGTACAACGCGTGGACGGTGATCTAATTTGCGTTAAAATACCAGAAATAAATGATATAGCAGTGAGGTATTTTGCAGGCTACTGTTTTTTTAAAACTATAAAAAAAGTTAATACTATTTGTGATAATTGTACTGAAGAAATGACTAAGGACAACCAGAATTTCAACATGTCAGAAATTCTTATAAAACTAAAAGAATATGAAAGTCATAATGACACAACAATACTTATCTGTCCATCGGGAAAATATTTCGCAATATGAAGGCTACATATAAATATAATTTCAAGTTTCTTTGAGAAGTTTCCGTTTGCTTAGAGAAAATTAGGCCTATTCGGCAAAATCTTTTATTCAGTTATGAATCATAAAAGATTTCGACCATAAAAGATCTTTTATAAATCGTATTCGGGGTTTCGAACTTTTATGAAATTCTGTTATGGAACTTCGAAAATTGAAAATCTGTTACGAAGCTGTCAAAACAAACCACGGGGCTTTTTTGTGTTTTTTTTTATTCAGGCACCTGGCCAAATTTGTGCAAAAAACATATTAAAATGCGGGCTGAAATGAATAAGTTATGAATTACTACAAACTATATAATTGTGTAATAAACACTGGAATATCTTTTTTAGGAAAAAGACAACAAAAAACCACGACCGAGCTAAAGCAAATACATATATTGCTCTTACATGGAGCTAAATTCAATTAGAAAACACTGTTGAAATCAGTAACCAACTGAATAAATCTGGATGTCCTGGGCGATAAATGCGATAAACCAAAAATGACCTTCTTTGTGATGATTGTTAAGGATGTGATCCGGTTGGTACCTATAGCCAGCCTGTAGAATTAAGAAAGCGGATAAATAAGATGCAGTATCCCTTTACCCCAAACGTCGCTAAAGTCGTCAAAGAATAGTTGGTTTAGGGCCGTTTTATTCACTATTGTTCAACTTGCCGAAAACTCCAAAGTTTGCCAACTTGGAAGTTGATCTTAAATCGAGAGTTGAACGGTAAGTTGAAAATTGCTTTTATTCACTACATTAATTTGCAACTCCGAGGTTGAAATCCTAAAGTTGGCCTACCTGCAATTTATAAAATATCCTTGGGATATTTGCGGCAGATGACACATAATACGTCAGTTCAACCTTAGATTTGCATTTCGCCCGTAATTTCATCTGTGCATTACAATTGTGAAATTAATGAAAGCAAATTGATCTGCTTTTGTAAATAGCTATATTAGTAATCAGTGCGTTATTAGATAGTACATCAACTGTGCAAATTATTTTCGTTTGTCAATGAAAACATACGAACTTTATAAGGATATCTAATCATATAGAAAAATCTAAATTAATAGATGAAGAAGAAGAAGATGACGAAGATGATAGTAATTGCTTCAAAATTAAGTCCACATCCATTATTTACATTTTAGTTCTGATTCTGAGTAATTGCTTTCACGAGGCTTTTTTTAGAATAAGATTGAGCTGCGCTGGACAAAAAACGTTCGGTCATTGAATTGCAACGGCAATTACATCCAACATTTCAACACCAGCAGCAAAAAAATTATATTTGTTCGACTAAGTTTATGTGGAAATTTAAAAAAAAACATCTAACATAAATTTGTCCGTTTATTATTTTCCTCATTCACTCTTCTATTACATTCAATGAACTGTTTTCAGCAGCATCTAAAATTGACTGAAATAAAGTGCGAACCAATCGAAAGCAGACGTGGTCACTGGTGACTGGTCAGTGGATGTTGATGTTGCTTCCAAAGTCGTAGCCGACAGCATATCAGTGAATCTTAGTTCTGCCGCTGGTGGTTGCGAATGCTCACTCCAATAAAATCGGCAACCGCCAATTGAATTGATACGAGTGGATAGTACCTACCAGCGTTGCCGCCGAAAATAAAAAAAGTGTGCCACTTTTTTCAGAGGAGCGTGCCCTTAGCGTGTCCAAAGAAAACGTTTTTTTTCACATTCACACCGTCAAGCCAACGCCAAACCGAAACAAAAAACGAAGAAGCATTTAAGGACCATATACATGAGAGCGACCACTTCCTACGAACGAACGAATATTCGAAGTGCTGATACTGACAGCCCGTTCACATGAAAACGTTTCTAGGTCGTGGCAGTTCGCGAATTTCAGACATTAGTTTCTACCCGCAATGTCTAATTTGAGGTTAATTTCGTTCGCTAGTTTGTGGAACGAACTAAATGATATGGTTTGCGAATAAACTTCGACAATTAGCGACAAAGGTGTTTTCGTTCGCGTCAAAAAGTTTGTTGCGGGTACCTGCAAGACACAAAGAAAAGGAAATTAGAAACACGAAAACACAAATATCCGCACAGGGGTAGTTAGAGCAACTGACCTAGAGGCCAGGCCAGAACTACCCCTGTAACATATAAACACACTCACTTTCACACGCTGAAATTCGCATCGAATGGCTTCAAACCGGCTCGCCACCATATCCGTTGGTGGTTGGTTATTATCACCATTCGAATTATGCTTCCACCACTGAACCCCAAACGAAAACACGAAAAATCCATGGATCGGAACAGCAAGACGATCTGGAGATATAAAATAGGTAGCTAAAATGAATTAAGAATTAATAGAAAAAAAAAAAACAATAAATATTAACTTACCTGCAGTACAATGTCCAAGCGCGTGTTTTGTGTGTTGTGTCGCAAATTTTCTTTCTGTTTTGACGTTTTCTTGTGTGCTTTGCTCGAGCAATGCAAAACATATAGTTATCCCGTTTCACCCTCCCGAGCAATATCGCCCGTCTCTGTCACTATTTCTGTTGCTACTGCGGTAGAATTTATCGTAATTCACTTAGGGGAAAATGTGTACTATTCACAGTGGAATATAATGCAAGGTATGTGACAAGTCCAATTAGACCAATCGGATATTCGGTGATGTTTGTTGTAGGTAGGTGTTATATTTTATGTTATTTATTAGTTATGACAAGATTTATGATATTTATTAATTAATTTATTTATTGTAGGTATGTTAGGTCATGTTTCGTTATGAGTCAGGATTTATTTAGGTATGTGGACAAGTTAGTTTTATGTAAACAAGTGATGTGCGTGAGTTGGTCGAATTTGTCCGTTCAATAAAATCCATCGTGACTAGAACGCAACAAGAGAAGGACAAACTGTGGGGAAAATGTTAGAAGGAGTAGACGATTGCTTCCCCTCATACAAGCATATTTCACCCGTTGCAAATTTTGCGGTGTTGATTGAACACATACATGCACAATATGAACAAGGTAGACGAGAGAAAGAAATTAAGAAACAGAAAAGGGCATTGACATCATTTCAAATGTAGGTCATTTGCGATTGTCGATTCGAAGTGATCAGCTGTGTCGATAGGGTTGCCGAGTGAAACTCCAGATATTGGAAATCTCAAAAGTGGCAAGATTCAAAGATTGAATCGTCGAACGCGTTTTGATCGGTTTTTTTATTTCAATAATATAAAAAGGAAATTATACTTATATACTTGAATATAGAAAGAAATCAATATAGAAAAAGTGAAAGTGAATAGTGAGAGTGTGAGGTGAGTGATCCCCCCCCCAATCGGAAATTCACATAATTAATTCCGTAACTTCCTGTAGGAGAGTTCAAGGAAATTGGGATCTTGACTGTGGGATTCCCCAAGGAAAAACGAAACTCGTAAACCGTAGTGCAGAGGTATGTAAGGGTAATAGTGATGGATTTGGGCGACTAATTCGTGATACCCTTTTGGCAGGTACTGGGTTGAGGCCCCTGGTCGAAGACACGGCTCAGGCCTCTGCGTTTTTTTTTGTTGCAACGACGCCTGGCTCGAAACTAACCGTCCAACGGTCGCTCATAAAACGGTCCCAAATTAGTCCGCTAAAAAGCGGAGTCCATTAACCGTAAGGAGAGTCACCGTTCAAACAAAATCAACGGACAAAGCCGAAACAGTTTTCGAGTGGGCAACGGTCTCAAGAACCGTAGGTCGATAGCATTAAAATCCTCAACTTTCAATTTGTAATTAACGACTACAATACCCTGTGTCAAAGGATCTGCTGAAGATTTGCACATTCTCGCGTCGTTACTCAACGTCTGGTGCTCCACTGGCAGGACGATTATAGGTCACTCGGTAAAAATTCAGTGCCTTGACCCTAAATAAATCGAGCCAAGTGGCCCTGAAGAAGGAGATAGAACGACCCACACAGAGGTCGTCCTAACAAAGGAGAATTTTTTTTGTTGCGAGTGCTCGTTATTATTAATAATTTTTTTATGCTTTTGCCGCACAATTTTGAATTTTTTTGTGGAAATATCAGTGAAGAGTGTTCACATAAAGTAATTGAATTTTTTTTGAATTAGTTTTCCGGGTCTGTTTTTATCTATCGGTCGCGATCAATTTTATTAGGATTTTTCCCAAACTAGGTGCTGTCGACGATTCTTCGAAGTGCTGCGCGCAGGACGACGAGGGATCCTTACCACCAAGGTAGCAAGCCGTAAGTCGTTTTTTTTTTTATATATATTTTGGGGGAATTTGAATTTTAGTTGGGGAGGTTATTACATATATATATAAGAACAGATTGCCATAGTTTTTTTTTGGTGGCAAAGCAGCTAATATTATTGGTTAAGGTACTTTTTTTTGGTTTTGAATTTTTACTTTAGATTTAGTTTCTTGAGTTTTTTTTTGCCTCGCATGGACAATAAATTGAAATTGTATATATGAGTAAAGTTGCAGTGTCTTAATATGGAATAAGTTCAAAGTGAAGTGGTGTGTGGATGACTGGGAAGGCCGTCCTTCCGCTAATTCGGTCAGACAATGACGTGACGGGGACTAACGTAACAACCAATGACTTAGACAGGTACTAGACAGACAATTGGCTGGATAATAGCGTACAAGGGGTTATCTTCGATTTCTTGGCCAAGAAGATAGCCAAGGATATGCTGCTCTAGGCATGGGGTGGGTAGGCCACGCTGGTGCCGACAACAACAGGCACGTCTCTGGAATGAAACGAACCTATACGGAGGAATTACAATGGAAAGCTGGAAAGATGCATAGGGATAGATTAGGCTAGATGTAAGTAAGATAGGTTAGTTTAGCATTTACATTTTGGTTTCGGGTAGATTAGGGTTAGCTTAGGATATTTTAGGATTAGCTTCTGATGCATCTGACTTTCCATCCTTGTTCCTCGGTATAGGCATAGGATCTATTGAGCATTTTCCGCTTCCTCTTTCCTTTTTCTCTTTCTTTTCTCTTTTCTCTTTGATTTTTTTGTCCGTCCGCCGTCAAATAGAACTAGATCTCCTCCTATCTCTTCTTTTCTTTTTTTTTGGCACGATTTTTTTTTGTGAAGAGCAGGTGGCTGGTGTGAGGGGAGACAAGAACTACCCCGTCCGACGAGTCTAGCTGTGCAACCGCGAGCGTGCCACCGTCCTCCTCCTCCATGCCAAAGATGCCTCTGTGGCCTACCTGAGCTCATTACAATGGCGCCCAACGATTAGAGTACAGAAAGTCCAGTTGCGTTTTCAAGGGGACGATCTTTACTTACAAAGGTCGTCGCCTTGGACCTGCAACAGACTTGTTGATTTTTTTTGATTTTTTTAACTTTCGCGAATTTAGTTTAACTTTCTTTGATCTTTTACAATTTTACTTTTCTATCTATCTCTCTCGCTCAATAACCGGTTAAGCTCAGAGTATAGATCATAGACCGAGGACGGCTGTCCTGTCCATAGGCCATGAGCCAAACGATTATGTGAGGTAGTCCGGAGTCTATGCTAGTACAAAGAGCGGAACGGGGCAAAAAAAGGCTCATGCTCTAATGGCTGTCCGGAGGACAAGAACTATTAGTTCAGTTCTTCGTGAGGCTAGAGCACTGGTCTGGATGCCTCGTTCGTGTTGTGGACATGTGTCAGAAGCCTTACTAGCCTGGGATTTGGTCTAACCAGATAACCAGCTGTGGTGGCGAATAATGGGACATGTTTGCAACACTCGTCGAGTTTCGGAGACCCAGTCAACGACTAACGTGTTACCGAACGAACTGACCAATAGAACGAACGTACAGACACGACGACATAACTGACAGTCTAACATCCGCGGAACGGTGCCGGAAAACCGAAACAAGAATCCACACACCATCACGCCAGATTAAACATATCAAGCAACACTCAAAGATACAATAGTTAGGGTAAAGCCTAGTTAATAAACTCTGAATAAGCGATTCCAAGAAAAATATTTTTGAATTTTGAATTTTTTTGCAATTTGCGAATCCTTACTTATTATTATCGAATTTTGGCAAACCACTACAAATAATTAATATCATTTTTTTGAAATATCCCTTTAATAATAATTACGCCAACAAAGTGCATAGAATTGTTTTACAATAGAATACAAGTATCGAATCACGAATAGAACAAGTAAAGTGCAAAGGTAAACAAGATGTCCGAAAAGGACGGTAGGAAGGGAGCTATTCCCAAAGCTTCACAGTCCCAGCCAGTGGAGAATTCTCAAAGGCCCGCCACTAGACAGTGGCAACAGAAACAGAAGGAACTTGAGAACCAGGGGAAAGTGGGACAAGGTAGAGACACCTGGAATGAAAAGGTGTATGATATGAATTTATCGGGTTGCGAGATTCCATTTTGGGATCCCGGAGCGCCGATCACACAGACATTGACATACTTGGAGGACGAACATTACATAGCTGGCCCAAATCAGCCGGCCAAAATACCAGAAGTGACTAGTAGTAGGGTGATACAGACGCTCCCGAGTGTGGTAGAGCATGTCGAACAGCCTACACGGCCCAAACAAGTAGAGCAGACCGGCCCTCCGATACAGGCTAACCAGCTAGTGCAAGAGGCCACTAAAACAGCTGAAAACCTCCAGCCCTCTGAGGCAGGACCAGTCACTCAGGCCGAAACCCAAATTCAGGCCATACCGACTGAACAGGCTACAGCAATCGATCAGGACGAAGTAGACGACTGCATCGACCTGACCGTAGTCCAAGCTGAAACGGAGCTCCAGCTACAGCAGCTGAAAGAGCAACAATTGCTCCAAGCAAAGCTCCATAAAGAACAACAACAACAGCGACAACAACTACTACAATTACAAGAACAACAAAGACAACAACAAATACTACTACTGAAACGACAACAAAAACAAAGACTGCTAATACAGCACAAACAACAACTACAACAACAACAAGTACAACCACAACAAGCTCCGAAAGAACCAATCAACGGAGTTTATGAAGACGTTACGCGTAAAAAGACAAGCGAAGAAGATAGACAAATAACGAGGTATCTAAGTGGGTTGGTTTCCGCAGAGATAGGGCGAAGCGAGGAGCGTGTCATGGGGGTGTTGGCACAGAATATGAGTGAGCTTATGGCTCAATTCAGTGAGGGGATGCGGGCTATGCAAGAAAAGCTCAGCGACCTAGATATTAATTCGAGAGAACCTCCGAGGTCGGCTGAACGCCGGGAAGGGACAGAGGGAATCGGAAGAGCTGCAAACCATAGGCAATCTACTCCAACCCTGACCAGGGAAAGCATTAATCGAAGACCTGAGGTTTGGCGGGAACAGCTTTCACCGCGTTATTTCGCAAAAAACCCCGACGTGCACAAATGGGGAATCAAGTTTGATGGGTCGTCCAAGTCCATGACGGTAGACAATTTCTTGTTTAGGATAGAGTCTCTGCAAAAGAAAAATGGTTTGTCCGATGATCAGCTGTTTGCGAATTTCCACCACTTGGTGACAGGCTCGGCCGAAAAATGGTACTGGGAGTATATGGAAGAAAGGGGGGGAGACGAAATGATCACATATATTGATTTAAAAATGGAGCTAATCGATCAATTCAAGGACAAGCAACGAGATCACGAGATCCTAAGAACGATTATGGATCGACGCCAGCTACCCCATGAGTCCTTTGACGACTATTATAGCGACATACGAACCCTGACTCTTCAGATGCGTACCAGACCAGATGAGCAAGACCTCGTAGCAATAATCAGACAAAACATTAAAGACAGGGTGGCTAACCTGATATTCGGGTGTCACATAAGGACGATGCAGGAGCTAAGGGAGGAATGCAGACGTGCGGAACGACATATGTCGGCACGAGACAATAGAAGCAGGCGAAACATAAGTGAGGTAGTAGATAGTAGAGATGAGTGTAGGGATATGCAAGACGAGAGTAAAGACGAGGAGCTAGAGTTAGCTGCACTGCTCCACAAAAGATTTAATAGATCAGCCAATTACTCCTCAACAGACAGACAACCAAGTGCAAGCTCAGATAACAGGCAACACACCAGGCCCAGAGACATTGCACAAACGCCATCGGCCTGTCAATCTTCCTTCCATACGCTGACTTGCTTCAGTTGCGGGCAAGGTAGTCTGGCCTTCAACTGCCTCAAGTGTCAGGGAAACCTGAAAGTCGACGGGGCGACCGGGACCCAACCGTCGATGACGAACTCAATCCCGGGATTACCGAAAGACAGCGATCAGTCACAATTTTAAAGAGGGACCCGAACTTAGAGGGCCCAACCTCAATAAGAAAGATCGCGCCGAAAAAAAGTTTACACCGACGACTGCAAGAGTACGATGAAGCTAGACGACGAATTTTCGGAGAAGAATTGACGCAAACTAAAAGAAGTAGGAATTTTTACAAGATAGCTAGGTTAAGGGAAAAGTGTGCAATATTTAGACGACGTAGGAATAGAATTGAAGCGACTGTGATAAATACTTCAGATGATAATAGGCCATACGCTAAGGTCACAATAAACGGTGAAGAAATCCTCGGCTTATTAGACAGCGGGGCTTCCATTAGCTGCCTAGGCAAAGGAGCACACGAATTTTTGAACAGACACAATATAACAATGACAAAAATGGCTACTGATATTAGAACAGCTGACGGGAATAGTCAACGTATTCAGGGACGAATAAAGACTCATCTTTCATGGGGTAGCAAAGTCAAAGAGCTAGAGCTGTACGTGGTTCCTACCCTACAACAGCAACTTTATCTGGGAGTCGATTTTTGGAGCGCGTTTAGGGTCGCTCCCAACATTATAAACGAACTTGACCTCCCATCACCGACAGTAGAGGGTCCCCCAGTACAAGTACTGACACCAGCGGAAGCGCAACGATTGGAGCAAATTAAACAGCTGTTTCCGTCTTTCGCGGTGCGAGGTCTGGGTAAAACGAATCTCGAGACTCATATAATTGAGGTGGATGACGAAAAAATGCCCATAAAACAGAGACATTACCCGATCTCGCCCGCCATTCAGAAGCTGCTCTTTGAGGAGCTTGACCGAATGCTTTCGCTGGGTGTCATAGAAGAGAGCAACAGTGCTTGGAGCTCTCCAGTTGTGTTAGTTAGGAAGCCAGGAAAGAACAGACTGTGCTTAGATTCGAGAAAAGTTAACGAGGTGACGAAGAAGGATGCGTACCCGCTTCCCCACATCGAAGGCCTGTTGAGCAGGCCATAAAATACGCGTTTTATCTCGGGAATAGATTTGAAAGACGCATTTTGGCAGATTCCTCTGGAGAGGGAATCAAGAGAGAAGACGGCCTTTACAGTCCCTGGGCGACCGCTGTATCAGTTCACGGTTATGCCGTTCGGGCTGTGCAACGCCGCCCAGAGAATGTGTAGGCTCATGGACAAAGCCATACCCTCGCGGTTGAAGGATAATGTCTTTGTCTATCTCGATGACCTCTTGGTTTGCTCCCCAGACTTCGAGTCCCACGCCAAATTGCTTGAAGAAGTAGCGACATGTTTACGGGAAGCGGGGTTAACTATTAACGTGGAGAAGAGTAAATTCTGTTACAAGGAGATTCGATACCTAGGTTATATAGTCGGTGATGGATGCCTACGAACAGACAAGGACAAAGTGTCGGCGGTCGAAAACTTTCCGGTACCAAAGACCCCCAAGCAACTCCGACGGTTCCTAGGGATGACGGGTTGGTATAGGCGCTTTATTCCCAATTTCGCGTCTTTATCAAGCCCCATGACCGACTGTTTGAAGAAAGGACATACGTTTAATATGACAGAGGCATTGAGAGCCTTCAATCAGCTCAAAATGTCATTGGTCACAGCGCCAATATTGACTAATCCCGACTTTACCAGACATTTTTACATACAATGCGACGCTTCAACGACCGGTGTAGGAAGCGTTCTCTTCCAAATGGATGCGGAGAATAACGAACGACCGATAGCATTCATGTCCCAGAAGCTTAATTCCGCACAGCGGAATTATAGCGTGACGGAACTTGAATGCTATGCGGCCGTCCTGTCAGTGAAGAAGTTCCGAGCCTACGTCGAGGGGTTGCCTTTCACTATCATAACCGATCACGCAAGTCTCAAGTGGTTAATGACCCAAAAAGACTTGTCTGGCCGCTTGGCTAGGTGGAGTCTCAAACTCCAAGGGTTTGACTTCGTGATTGAGCATAGGAAAGGTACCCAAAACGTAGTCCCGGATACTCTCTCACGCGTCCATATGGAAGAACTCAAGCCTGACACTGTTCTCCTTGAAGTTGACCTCAATTCGCCATACTTTTCCTCGGAAGAGCATGAAGAATTGAGGAACACAATCAAGGAGAACCAAGACAGACTACCAGACGTATGCATATCAGACGGATATGTATACAAACGAACGGAAGTACGGACAGGAGACGAACTACAAGAGGACAGGGCATGGAAACTTTGGGTACCGAAGGAGTTGCGAGAGGGTCTTTTGAAATCGGCTCACAATTCACCGGCAGCAGGACATGGTGGGATAGGCAAAACCCTGTCTAAGCTGCGACAAAAATATTTCTGGCCAGGAATGGCATCTGAGGTGCAGAACTTCGTTAAGGCCTGTGAAATCTGCAAGTGCAGTAAGCCACCTAACGTAATAACTCGGCCGCCGATGGGACAACAGACGACGACTGAGCGGCCCTTCCAGCGTCTCTATATCGACTTCCTGGGTCCATACCCACGATCAAAATTAGGAAACACGCACATCTTCATAGTGTTAGATCACCTAAGCAAATATGTATTATTACGGCCTATCCGTAAAGCAACGGCAGCGGAGGTAGTAAGTTACTTAGAGTCTAATGTGTTTCATGTATTCGGTGTCCCTGAATTTGTCCACTCTGACAACGGCAAACAATTCGTCTCCGAATTGTTTACCAGCTTTTTGAATAAATACGGTGTAAAACACGTTAAGACGGCGTTCTACTCGCCACAGGCTAACGCCTCTGAAAGGGTCAACCGGTCCCTATTAGCAAAAATCCGATCCTACTTAGACGGGGACCAGAAAAACTGGGACCTGCACGTCAGCAGCGCTGCTTTTGCATTGAGAAGCGTGGCACACGAGGCAACCGGTATGGAACCTTACTATGCCGTATTTGGGATGCCAATGATCCAGCACGCAAGTGCTTACCCAATCCTGCGAAAATTGGACATGTTGAGAGACACAAGACTGAGCATTAATAATAAGACTGATAAATTAGAATTAATTAGGAGTAAGATATTTGACAATTTGAAGCTAGCCCATCAAAAAGCTGAAAAAGTATATAATACAAGAAGTAGAGACATAAAGTACTCGGTAGGTCAAATCGTGTATCGACGCAATTTTAAGCAGAGTAGCTTACCCGACAGTTATAATGCCAAATTAGGGCCGAAATTCTTGAAGTCCATCGTTCTGAAAGTGATAGGAAATTCACTCTACGAAATGGGCAATCAAAGAGGAGAAAAAGTAGGAGTCTTTCACGCGAAAGATCTCCACGTCTAATAAAGATTCAAACTCTTGACGCACTCGCGCTAGCCGTTGCTGGAATATGTTATCTAGATGTTTGTAGTATGATATGTATCGAAGTTAGTGAATTTATGTATCGACGGACCAGTTTATATATCTATGTATTTATCTGTTCGTCTATTTATTCATTAACTTATTTATTTATTAATTTATTTATTTCTTAGTCTATTTAATTATTTACTTATTTATTTATTTATTGACGTATTGACCAAATTATTTATTTATGCATATAGTTATTAGTTTCTGTATCTAGTTACGTCCACAGAGTTTTATTTGACGACGCCAAGGTCATATAGCTAGATTTTGTACGTTCTGTGATATCACTTAATCACTTAGAAATAAACGATCGCCGACGACCCGAGAGAATAAAGTGGTTAAGACTAGACTTGTAGTTATGAAAATATTTTATTGTCTATCTAACCAACCTTAAGCTAGAGTACATACCAAAGATCAGTCCGACGTTATAGGTGCAACGAATGTTGACTACCAACAAAAAAAAAATAAATAAATTAGTCCAAAAACGAGAGCGAGGCCCGACTGTGATGACTAGCTCAGATATCAATAGAACAACTGCAGTCTCCAAAAGATGAATGTTTTGACAGAGCATGATGAAAGTCAGGGAGTGGGCCCTTGCCACACGTGGATGAGTTAAGTCCGGCACGCTCGCAAAGTAAAGATGTAAAATTGTGACTTGCAAGCATCCTTTTTTTACGAGGTCGATGTGGTCACGACCACTCCCCCACCGACGTCGATCCTGTTGCGGGTACCTGCAAGACACAAAGAAAAGGAAATTAGAAACACGAAAACACAAATATCCGCACAGGGGTAGTTAGAGCAACTGACCTAGAGGCCAGGCCAGAACTACCCCTGTAACATATAAACACACTCACTTTCACACGCTGAAATTCGCATCGAATGGCTTCAAACCGGCTCGCCACCATATCCGTTGGTGGTTGGTTATTATCACCATTCGAATTATGCTTCCACCACTGAACCCCAAACGAAAACACGAAAAATCCATGGATCGGAACAGCAAGACGATCTGGAGATATAAAATAGGTAGCTAAAATGAATTAAGAATTAATAGAAAAAAAAAAAAAACAATAAATATTAACTTACCTGCAGTACAATGTCCAAGCGCGTGTTTTGTGTGTTGTGTCGCAAATTTTCTTTCTGTTTTGACGTTTTCTTGTGTGCTTTGCTCGAGCAATGCAAAACATATAGTTATCCCGTTTCACCCTCCCGAGCAATATCGCCCGTCTCTGTCACTATTTCTGTTGCTACTGCGGTAGAATTTATCGTAATTCACTTAGGGGAAAATGTGTACTATTCACAGTGGAATATAATGCAAGGTATGTGACAAGTCCAATTAGACCAATCGGATATTCGGTGATGTTTGTTGTAGGTAGGTGTTATATTTTATGTTATTTATTAGTTATGACAAGATTTATGATATTTATTAATTAATTTATTTATTGTAGGTATGTTAGGTCATGTTTCGTTATGAGTCAGGATTTATTTAGGTATGTGGACAAGTTAGTTTTATGTAAACAAGTGATGTGCGTGAGTTGGTCGAATTTGTCCGTTCAATAAAATCCATCGTGACTAGAACGCAACAAGAGAAGGACAAACTGTGGGGAAAATGTTAGAAGGAGTAGACGATTGCTTCCCCTCATACAAGCATATTTCACCCGTTGCAAATTTTGCGGTGTTGATTGAACACATACATGCACAATATGAACAAGGTAGACGAGAGAAAGAAATTAAGAAACAGAAAAGGGCATTGACATCATTTCAAATGTAGGTCATTTGCGATTGTCGATTCGAAGTGATCAGCTGTGTCGATAGGGTTGCCGAGTGAAACTCCAGATATTGGAAATCTCAAAAGTGGCAAGATTCAAAGATTGAATCGTCGAACGCGTTTTGATCGGTTTTTTTATTTCAATAATATAAAAAGGAAATTATACTTATATACTTGAATATAGAAAGAAATCAATATAGAAAAAGTGAAAGTGAATAGTGAGAGTGTGAGGTGAGTGATCCCCCCCCCAATCGGAAATTCACATAATTAATTCCGTAACTTCCTGTAGGAGAGTTCAAGGAAATTGGGATCTTGACTGTGGGATTCCCCAAGGAAAAACGAAACTCGTAAACCGTAGTGCAGAGGTATGTAAGGGTAATAGTGATGGATTTGGGCGACTAATTCGTGATACCCTTTTGGCAGGTACTGGGTTGAGGCCCCTGGTCGAAGACACGGCTCAGGCCTCTGCGTTTTTTTTTGTTGCAACGACGGACGCCTGGCTCGAAACTAACCGTCCAACGGTCGCTCATAAAACGGTCCCAAATTAGTCCGCTAAAAAGCGGAGTCCATTAACCGTAAGGAGAGTCACCGTTCAAACAAAATCAACGGACAAAGCCGAAACAGTTTTCGAGTGGGCAACGGTCTCAAGAACCGTAGGTCGATAGCATTAAAATCCTCAACTTTCAATTTGTAATTAACGACTACAATACCCTGTGTCAAAGGATCTGCTGAAGATTTGCACATTCTCGCGTCGTTACTCAACGTCTGGTGCTCCACTGGCAGGACGATTATAGGTCACTCGGTAAAAATTCAGTGCCTTGACCCTAAATAAATCGAGCCAAGTGGCCCTGAAGAAGGAGATAGAACGACCCACACAGAGGTCGTCCTAACAAAGGAGATTTTTTTTTGTTGCGACTGCTCGTTATTATTAATAATTTTTTTATGCTTTTGCCGCACAATTTTGAATTTTTTTGTGGAAATATCAGTGAAGAGTGTTCACATAAAGTAATTGAATTTTTTTTGAATTAGTTTTCCGGGTCTGTTTTTATCTATCGGTCGCGATCAATTTTATTAGGATTTTTCCCAAACTAGGTGCTGTCGACGATTCTTCGAAGTGCTGCGCGCAGGACGACGAGGGATCCTTACCACCAAGGTAGCAAGCCGTAAGTCGTTTTTTTTTTTATATATTTTGGGGGAATTTGAATTTTAGTTGGGGAGGTTATTACATATATATATAAGAACAGATTGCCATAGTTTTTTTTTGGTGGCAAAGCAGCTAATATTATTGGTTAAGGTACTTTTTTTTGGTTTTGAATTTTTACTTTAGATTTAGTTTCTTGAGTTTTTTTTGCCTCGCATGGACAATAAATTGAAATTGTATATATGAGTAAAGTTGCAGTGTCTTAATATGGAATAAGTTCAAAGTGAAGTGGTGTGTGGATGACTGGGAAGGCCGTCCTTCCGCTAATTCGGTCAGACAATGACGTGACGGGGACTAACGTAACAACCAATGACTTAGACAGGTACTAGACAGACAATTGGCTGGATAATAGCGTACAAGGGGTTATCTTCGATTTCTTGGCCAAGAAGATAGCCAAGGATATGCTGCTCTAGGCATGGGGTGGGTAGGCCACGCTGGTGCCGACAACAACAGGCACGTCTCTGGAATGAAACGAACCTATACGGAGGAATTACAATGGAAAGCTGGAAAGATGCATAGGGATAGATTAGGCTAGATGTAAGTAAGATAGGTTAGTTTAGCATTTACATTTTGGTTTCGGGTAGATTAGGGTTAGCTTAGGATATTTTAGGATTAGCTTCTGATGCATCTGACTTTCCATCCTTGTTCCTCGGTATAGGCATAGGATCTATTGAGCATTTTCCGCTTCCTCTTTCCTTTTTCTCTTTCTTTTCTCTTTTCTCTTTGATTTTTTTGTCCGTCCGCCGTCAAATAGAACTAGATCTCCTCCTATCTCTTCTTTTCTTTTTTTTTGGCACGATTTTTTTTTGTGAAGAGCAGGTGGCTGGTGTGAGGGGAGACAAGAACTACCCCGTCCGACGAGTCTAGCTGTGCAACCGCGAGCGTGCCACCGTCCTCCTCCTCCATGCCAAAGATGCCTCTGTGGCCTACCTGAGCTCATTACAATGGCGCCCAACGATTAGAGTACAGAAAGTCCAGTTGCGTTTTCAAGGGGACGATCTTTACTTACAAAGGTCGTCGCCTTGGACCTGCAACAGACTTGTTGATTTTTTTTGATTTTTTTAACTTTCGCGAATTTAGTTTAACTTTCTTTGATCTTTTACAATTTTACTTTTCTATCTATCTCTCTCGCTCAATAACCGGTTAAGCTCAGAGTATAGATCATAGACCGAGGACGGCTGTCCTGTCCATAGGCCATGAGCCAAACGATTATGTGAGGTAGTCCGGAGTCTATGCTAGTACAAAGAGCGGAACGGGGCAAAAAAAGGCTCATGCTCTAATGGCTGTCCGGAGGACAAGAACTATTAGTTCAGTTCTTCGTGAGGCTAGAGCACTGGTCTGGATGCCTCGTTCGTGTTGTGGACATGTGTCAGAAGCCTTACTAGCCTGGGATTTGGTCTAACCAGATAACCAGCTGTGGTGGCGAATAATGGGACATGTTTGCAACACTCGTCGAGTTTCGGAGACCCAGTCAACGACTAACGTGTTACCGAACGAACTGACCAATAGAACGAACGTACAGACACGACGACATAACTGACAGTCTAACATCCGCGGAACGGTGCCGGAAAACCGAAACAAGAATCCACACACCATCACGCCAGATTAAACATATCAAGCAACACTCAAAGATACAATAGTTAGGGTAAAGCCTAGTTAATAAACTCTGAATAAGCGATTCCAAGAAAAATATTTTTGAATTTTGAATTTTTTTGCAATTTGCGAATCCTTACTTATTATTATCGAATTTTGGCAAACCACTACAAATAATTAATATCATTTTTTTGAAATATCCCTTTAATAATAATTACGCCAACAAAGTGCATAGAATTGTTTTACAATAGAATACAAGTATCGAATCACGAATAGAACAAGTAAAGTGCAAAGGTAAACAAGATGTCCGAAAAGGACGGTAGGAAGGGAGCTATTCCCAAAGCTTCACAGTCCCAGCCAGTGGAGAATTCTCAAAGGCCCGCCACTAGACAGTGGCAACAGAAACAGAAGGAACTTGAGAACCAGGGGAAAGTGGGACAAGGTAGAGACACCTGGAATGAAAAGGTGTATGATATGAATTTATCGGGTTGCGAGATTCCATTTTGGGATCCCGGAGCGCCGATCACACAGACATTGACATACTTGGAGGACGAACATTACATAGCTGGCCCAAATCAGCCGGCCAAAATACCAGAAGTGACTAGTAGTAGGGTGATACAGACGCTCCCGAGTGTGGTAGAGCATGTCGAACAGCCTACACGGCCCAAACAAGTAGAGCAGACCGGCCCTCCGATACAGGCTAACCAGCTAGTGCAAGAGGCCACTAAAACAGCTGAAAACCTCCAGCCCTCTGAGGCAGGACCAGTCACTCAGGCCGAAACCCAAATTCAGGCCATACCGACTGAACAGGCTACAGCAATCGATCAGGACGAAGTAGACGACTGCATCGACCTGACCGTAGTCCAAGCTGAAACGGAGCTCCAGCTACAGCAGCTGAAAGAGCAACAATTGCTCCAAGCAAAGCTCCATAAAGAACAACAACAACAGCGACAACAACTACTACAATTACAAGAACAACAAAGACAACAACAAATACTACTACTGAAACGACAACAAAAACAAAGACTGCTAATACAGCACAAACAACAACTACAACAACAACAAGTACAACCACAACAAGCTCCGAAAGAACCAATCAACGGAGTTTATGAAGACGTTACGCGTAAAAAGACAAGCGAAGAAGATAGACAAATAACGAGGTATCTAAGTGGGTTGGTTTCCGCAGAGATAGGGCGAAGCGAGGAGCGTGTCATGGGGGTGTTGGCACAGAATATGAGTGAGCTTATGGCTCAATTCAGTGAGGGGATGCGGGCTATGCAAGAAAAGCTCAGCGACCTAGATATTAATTCGAGAGAACCTCCGAGGTCGGCTGAACGCCGGGAAGGGACAGAGGGAATCGGAAGAGCTGCAAACCATAGGCAATCTACTCCAACCCTGACCAGGGAAAGCATTAATCGAAGACCTGAGGTTTGGCGGGAACAGCTTTCACCGCGTTATTTCGCAAAAAACCCCGACGTGCACAAATGGGGAATCAAGTTTGATGGGTCGTCCAAGTCCATGACGGTAGACAATTTCTTGTTTAGGATAGAGTCTCTGCAAAAGAAAAATGGTTTGTCCGATGATCAGCTGTTTGCGAATTTCCACCACTTGGTGACAGGCTCGGCCGAAAAATGGTACTGGGAGTATATGGAAGAAAGGGGGGGAGACGAAATGATCACATATATTGATTTAAAAATGGAGCTAATCGATCAATTCAAGGACAAGCAACGAGATCACGAGATCCTAAGAACGATTATGGATCGACGCCAGCTACCCCATGAGTCCTTTGACGACTATTATAGCGACATACGAACCCTGACTCTTCAGATGCGTACCAGACCAGATGAGCAAGACCTCGTAGCAATAATCAGACAAAACATTAAAGACAGGGTGGCTAACCTGATATTCGGGTGTCACATAAGGACGATGCAGGAGCTAAGGGAGGAATGCAGACGTGCGGAACGACATATGTCGGCACGAGACAATAGAAGCAGGCGAAACATAAGTGAGGTAGTAGATAGTAGAGATGAGTGTAGGGATATGCAAGACGAGAGTAAAGACGAGGAGCTAGAGTTAGCTGCACTGCTCCACAAAAGATTTAATAGATCAGCCAATTACTCCTCAACAGACAGACAACCAAGTGCAAGCTCAGATAACAGGCAACACACCAGGCCCAGAGACATTGCACAAACGCCATCGGCCTGTCAATCTTCCTTCCATACGCTGACTTGCTTCAGTTGCGGGCAAGGTAGTCTGGCCTTCAACTGCCTCAAGTGTCAGGGAAACCTGAAAGTCGACGGGGCGACCGGGACCCAACCGTCGATGACGAACTCAATCCCGGGATTACCGAAAGACAGCGATCAGTCACAATTTTAAAGAGGGACCCGAACTTAGAGGGCCCAACCTCAATAAGAAAGATCGCGCCGAAAAAAAGTTTACACCGACGACTGCAAGAGTACGATGAAGCTAGACGACGAATTTTCGGAGAAGAATTGACGCAAACTAAAAGAAGTAGGAATTTTTACAAGATAGCTAGGTTAAGGGAAAAGTGTGCAATATTTAGACGACGTAGGAATAGAATTGAAGCGACTGTGATAAATACTTCAGATGATAATAGGCCATACGCTAAGGTCACAATAAACGGTGAAGAAATCCTCGGCTTATTAGACAGCGGGGCTTCCATTAGCTGCCTAGGCAAAGGAGCACACGAATTTTTGAACAGACATAATATAACAATGACAAAAATGGCTACTGATATTAGAACAGCTGACGGGAATAGTCAACGTATTCAGGGACGAATAAAGACTCATCTTTCATGGGGTAGCAAAGTCAAAGAGCTAGAGCTGTACGTGGTTCCTACCCTACAACAGCAACTTTATCTGGGAGTCGATTTTTGGAGCGCGTTTAGGGTCGCTCCCAACATTATAAACGAACTTGACCTCCCATCACCGACAGTAGAGGGTCCCCCAGTACAAGTACTGACACCAGCGGAAGCGCAACGATTGGAGCAAATTAAACAGCTGTTTCCGTCTTTCGCGGTGCGAGGTCTGGGTAAAACGAATCTCGAGACTCATATAATTGAGGTGGATGACGAAAAAATGCCCATAAAACAGAGACATTACCCGATCTCGCCCGCCATTCAGAAGCTGCTCTTTGAGGAGCTTGACCGAATGCTTTCGCTGGGTGTCATAGAAGAGAGCAACAGTGCTTGGAGCTCTCCAGTTGTGTTAGTTAGGAAGCCAGGAAAGAACAGACTGTGCTTAGATTCGAGAAAAGTTAACGAGGTGACGAAGAAGGATGCGTACCCGCTTCCCCACATCGAAGGCCTGTTGAGCAGGCTACAAGATACGCGTTTTATCTCGGGAATAGATTTGAAAGACGCATTTTGGCAGATTCCTCTGGAGAGGGAATCAAGAGAGAAGACGGCCTTTACAGTCCCTGGGCGACCGCTGTATCAGTTCACGGTTATGCCGTTCGGGCTGTGCAACGCCGCCCAGAGAATGTGTAGGCTCATGGACAAAGCCATACCCTCGCGGTTGAAGGATAATGTCTTTGTCTATCTCGATGACCTCTTGGTTTGCTCCCCAGACTTCGAGTCCCACGCCAAATGGCTTGAAGAAGTAGCGACATGTTTACGGGAAGCGGGGTTAACTATTAACGTGGAGAAGAGTAAATTCTGTTACAAGGAGATTCGATACCTAGGTTATATAGTCGGTGATGGATGCCTACGAACAGACAAGGACAAAGTGTCGGCGGTCGAAAACTTTCCGGTACCAAAGACCCCCAAGCAACTCCGACGGTTCCTAGGGATGACGGGTTGGTATAGGCGCTTTATTCCCAATTTCGCGTCTTTATCAAGCCCCATGACCGACTGTTTGAAGAAAGGACATACGTTTAATATGACAGAGGAGGCATTGAGAGCCTTCAATCAGCTCAAAATGTCATTGGTCACAGCGCCAATATTGACTAATCCCGACTTTACCAGACATTTTTACATACAATGCGACGCTTCAACGACCGGTGTAGGAAGCGTTCTCTTCCAAATGGATGCGGAGAATAACGAACGACCGATAGCATTCATGTCCCAGAAGCTTAATTCCGCACAGCGGAATTATAGCGTGACGGAACTTGAATGCTATGCGGCCGTCCTGTCAGTGAAGAAGTTCCGAGCCTACGTCGAGGGGTTGCCTTTCACTATCATAACCGATCACGCAAGTCTCAAGTGGTTAATGACCCAAAAAGACTTGTCTGGCCGCTTGGCTAGGTGGAGTCTCAAACTCCAAGGGTTTGACTTCGTGATTGAGCATAGGAAAGGTACCCAAAACGTAGTCCCGGATACTCTCTCACGCGTCCATATGGAAGAACTCAAGCCTGACACTGTTCTCCTTGAAGTTGACCTCAATTCGCCATACTTTTCCTCGGAAGAGCATGAAGAATTGAGGAACACAATCAAGGAGAACCAAGACAGACTACCAGACGTATGCATATCAGACGGATATGTATACAAACGAACGGAAGTACGGACAGGAGACGAACTACAAGAGGACAGGGCATGGAAACTTTGGGTACCGAAGGAGTTGCGAGAGGGTCTTTTGAAATCGGCTCACAATTCACCGGCAGCAGGACATGGTGGGATAGGCAAAACCCTGTCTAAGCTGCGACAAAAATATTTCTGGCCAGGAATGGCATCTGAGGTGCAGAACTTCGTTAAGGCCTGTGAAATCTGCAAGTGCAGTAAGCCACCTAACGTAATAACTCGGCCGCCGATGGGACAACAGACGACGACTGAGCGGCCCTTCCAGCGTCTCTATATCGACTTCCTGGGTCCATACCCACGATCAAAATTAGGAAACACGCACATCTTCATAGTGTTAGATCACCTAAGCAAATATGTATTATTACGGCCTATCCGTAAAGCAACGGCAGCGGAGGTAGTAAGTTACTTAGAGTCTAATGTGTTTCATGTATTCGGTGTCCCTGAATTTGTCCACTCTGACAACGGCAAACAATTCGTCTCCGAATTGTTTACCAGCTTTTTGAATAAATACGGTGTAAAACACGTTAAGACGGCGTTCTACTCGCCACAGGCTAACGCCTCTGAAAGGGTCAACCGGTCCCTATTAGCAAAAATCCGATCCTACTTAGACGGGGACCAGAAAAACTGGGACCTGCACGTCAGCAGCGCTGCTTTTGCATTGAGAAGCGTGGCACACGAGGCAACCGGTATGGAACCTTACTATGCCGTATTTGGGATGCCAATGATCCAGCACGCAAGTGCTTACCCAATCCTGCGAAAATTGGACATGTTGAGAGACACAAGACTGAGCATTAATAATAAGACTGATAAATTAGAATTAATTAGGAGTAAGATATTTGACAATTTGAAGCTAGCCCATCAAAAAGCTGAAAAAGTATATAATACAAGAAGTAGAGACATAAAGTACTCGGTAGGTCAAATCGTGTATCGACGCAATTTTAAGCAGAGTAGCTTATCCGACAGTTATAATGCCAAATTAGGGCCGAAATTCTTGAAGTCCATCGTTCTGAAAGTGATAGGAAATTCACTCTACGAAATGGGCAATCAAAGAGGAGAAAAAGTAGGAGTCTTTCACGCGAAAGATCTCCACGTCTAATAAAGATTCAAACTCTTGACGCACTCGCGCTAGCCGTTGCTGGAATATGTTATCTAGATGTTTGTAGTAGGATATGTATCGAAGTTAGTGAATTTATGTATCGACGGACCAGTTTATATATCTATGTATTTATCTGTTCGTCTATTTATTCATTAACTTATTTATTTATTAATTTATTTATTTCTTAGTCTATTTAATTATTTACTTATTTATTTATTTATTGACGTATTGACCAAATTATTTATTTATGCATATAGTTATTAGTTTCTGTATCTAGTTACGTCCACAGAGTTTTATTTGACGACGCCAAGGTCATATAGCTAGATTTTGTACGTTCTGTGATATCACTTAATCACTTAGAAATAAACGATCGCCGACGACCCGAGAGAATAAAGTGGTTAAGACTAGACTTGTAGTTATGAAAATATTTTATTGTCTATCTAACCAACCTTAAGCTAGAGTACATACCAAAGATCAGTCCGACGTTATAGGTGCAACGAATGTTGACTACCAACAAAAAAAAAAATAAATAAATTAGTCCAAAAACGAGAGCGAGGCCCGACTGTGATGACTAGCTCAGATATCAATAGAACAACTGCAGTCTCCAAAAGATGAATGTTTTGACAGAGCATGATGAAAGTCAGGGAGTGGGCCCTTGCCACACGTGGATGAGTTAAGTCCGGCACGCTCGCAAAGTAAAGATGTAAAATTGTGACTTGCAAGCATCCTTTTTTTACGAGGTCGGTGTGGTCACGACCACTCCCCCACCGACGTCGATCCTGTTGCGGGTACCTGCAAGACACAAAGAAAAGGAAATTAGAAACACGAAAACACAAATATCCGCACAGGGGTAGTTAGAGCAACTGACCTAGAGGCCAGGCCAGAACTACCCCTGTAACATATAAACACACTCACTTTCACACGCTGAAATTCGCATCGAATGGCTTCAAACCGGCTCGCCACCATATCCGTTGGTGGTTGGTTATTATCACCATTCGAATTATGCTTCCACCACTGAACCCCAAACGAAAACACGAAAAATCCATGGATCGGAACAGCAAGACGATCTGGAGATATAAAATAGGTAGCTAAAATGAATTAAGAATTAATAGAAAAAAAAAAAAAACAATAAATATTAACTTACCTACCTGCAGTACAATGTCCAAGCGCGTGTTTTGTGTGTTGTGTCGCAAATTTTCTTTCTGTTTTGACGTTTTCTTGTGTGCTTTGCTCGAGCAATGCAAAACATATAGTTATCCCGTTTCACCCTCCCGAGCAATATCGCCCGTCTCTGTCACTATTTCTGTTGCTACTGCGGTAGAATTTATCGTAATTCACTTAGGGGAAAATGTGTACTATTCACAGTGGAATATAATGCAAGGTATGTGACAAGTCCAATTAGACCAATCGGATATTCGGTGATGTTTGTTGTAGGTAGGTGTTATATTTTATGTTATTTATTAGTTATGACAAGATTTATGATATTTATTAATTAATTTATTTATTGTAGGTATGTTAGGTCATGTTTCGTTATGAGTCAGGATTTATTTAGGTATGTGGACAAGTTAGTTTTATGTAAACAAGTGATGTGCGTGAGTTGGTCGAATTTGTCCGTTCAATAAAATCCATCGTGACTAGAACGCAACAAGAGAAGGACAAACTGTGGGGAAAATGTTAGAAGGAGTAGACGATTGCTTCCCCTCATACAAGCATATTTCACCCGTTGCAAATTTTGCGGTGTTGATTGAACACATACATGCACAATATGAACAAGGTAGACGAGAGAAAGAAATTAAGAAACAGAAAAGGGCATTGACATCATTTCAAATGTAGGTCATTTGCGATTGTCGATTCGAAGTGATCAGCTGTGTCGATAGGGTTGCCGAGTGAAACTCCAGATATTGGAAATCTCAAAAGTGGCAAGATTCAAAGATTGAATCGTCGAACGCGTTTTGATCGGTTTTTTTATTTCAATAATATAAAAAGGAAATTATACTTATATACTTGAATATAAGCACACACCCAATGATGACAAAACGAAGAAAGCGAGCCTCGGATATTGCCAAGCCTGTCAACATAGGGCGCCCTTTGGAGCCAGGCCTGAAGGGTGGCAGTTTGCGAGCGTCTGGTGGTCGGCTTGTCACGCTCGGCAGTCGGCCGGGTTTAACCCGAAACGGCTACGAGCTTCCTAGCAATGGTCTCGCAAACCATTATGGGGGTCAGAGGGTGGATGCGCTATGCACCAATAGGGGCATAAGTGGACTTTCGGTTACTCGACAACGGCATCGACTTAGGATAGGCACGTGGAACATCTCTTCGCTCACGGGAAAAGACCTGGAGCTTGTTGGGGAGGCTGTCAAATATCGACTAGATATAGTTGGTGTTTCCTCAACAAAGCAAAGGGGTTCTGGAACTGTGGACCTTGCAGATGGGTGGAAACTCTTCATGTCGGGAGTAGCACCTTCAATGTCTGCTCAGGCGGGAGTGGGGATACTCACAAGTCCCAGGCTGTCAGGCAGAGTATTGGAGTGGATACCATTAGGAGGGAGAGTTGCGATCTTAAAGCTTAAGCTTGAAAGATCAACTCTGGCTCTAGTGCAGGTGTATGCACCGAATCTGGAGTCGGGGTACGCAGCTTTCTTAGATGAAGTTGATGTAGCCCTTGAAAAGGTTGCAGATATGGATTCTTATATCCTGATGGGTGATTTCAATGCTCACGTGGGTGCGGATTTCTCGACATGGGGCAGCGCGATTGGGAAACACGGTGACCCCGATCAGAACGCGAACGGAGAGAAGTTGTTGGACTTTTGTTGTTCAAATGGAATGTCCATTATGAACACTTTCTTTCCACACAAAGATATCCATAAATACACATGGTACCGTCGAAGTCTGCAGCAGAAATCGCTGATAGATTTCTTTGTGGTACCGTCGTGTATTAAAAGGATGGTTTGTGATGTTCGTGTTTTGAGAGGGGCTGAACTGTCAACTGATCACCACCTGGTGCTGTGCAAATTGTATCTCAATGATCAAATACCTATCCTGCCAAAGCGTAAACCAAGGATGGTTACGCGCATACGGTGGGAGGGGCTGCAGAACGATGAGATACGGGAGGAATTTGCACGGCAGGTATCTGCAAGGTTTGAACAAATTCCAAATGTTCCATTGAATGTAGAGGAAGAATGGCAGCTGTTTTCAACAGCAGTTATTGCCTCTGCAGGACATGTTTGCGGAGTGAAGCGGCTCGGTGTGGCGGCTGGTGGTGAGAAAAGAACTGCGTGGTTTAAAACGCCCGGAGTTCAAGAAGCTATCAGAGAGAAGAAGAAGGCTTTCAAGGTGTGGATTCACTTGGGGGACTCTCCTTCTCGAAACCGGTACATTGAGGCGCGAAGAACTTGCAAATTGGCTGTTAAAGCAGCCAAAGAACAGTCTTGGAAGGAGTTCGGCGAAAAATTGGACCGCGATCACAGATCTGCAAGCAAGGTGTTCTGGCAGACCATCCGCCGTCTTAGAGGAAGGAAGTGGAACATTATCGAAGGAGTCAAATCCAAAGATGGTACACTTCTTTCTAATGAGGAGGAGATCTTGCGCAGATGGAGCGAGCACTTTTCCGAATTGTTCAATCCAATCCAGGGCATTGAGGATGACACATCCATCGCCTTAAGCAGGGCGGAAAATAGTCCCACGGTAGAGGAAGTCACTTTTGCGATCAAATCGCTAAAAGCTGGCAAATCTGCCGGAGTGGATGAAATCCGGCCAGAAATGCTAAAGGCCTTAGGTGAAGAGGGAGTCAAATGGCTCTCTCGTGTCATTAAAGTGGCCTGGGAATGCGGCGAAACTCCCAGCGATTGGCAGATGGGGGTGATTGTGCCTCTTTTCAAGAAAGGGGATAAAAGGGATTGCTCCAATTACAGGGGTATATCACTTTTAAGTCTCCCCGGAAAAGTCTTTGCCAAGGTGCTGGAAACGCGTTGCAGAGCTGTGGTCGAGGCACGATTAGGAGATGAGCAGTGCGGCTTTCGTCCCGGCAGAAGCACAACCGACCAGCTATTCACTCTCAGAATGGTACTTGAGAAGGCATGGGAGTATGCTACACCTGTTTACGCTTGTTTCGTAGATTTGGAGAAAGCATACGACCGAGTCCCTCGAGGGAAACTCTGGAGTGTATTACAGGAGTATGGAATTGATGGTTCTCTCTTGAGAGCCATTCAATCTCTTTACACAAACTGTAAAAGCTGTGTTCGGGTAAACGGCGTTAAATCAATACCTTTCACCGTGGGCGTTGGACTTCGCCAGGGGTGCGTCTTGTCGCCTCTCCTTTTCATTACTTATATGGACTGGATGTTACAGCGCAGTCTTGGCGAAGAACGTTTCGAATTGGGAGATCTGAGGATAAGTCATTTGCTCTTCGCTGATGACTTGGTCATCCTTGGGTCCTCTCAGACTGAACTTCAGCGCGCATTCGATCGGTTTGTAGCCGTTTGTGTTGAAGCTGAGATGAAAGTAAATGTGAACAAATCTGAAGTGATGGTCGTCTCCAGAACGCCTGTTCAATGCACTCTGCATGTTAGTGGAGTCCCATTGAAACAGGTGGAGAAGTTTAAGTATCTCGGGGTCTTATTCACGAGTGATGGAAGGAGCAATGCCGAGTTTTCCTGTAGGATTGGTCAGGCTGGGTCAATTTTGAGACAGCTTGGTCATTCTGTTATTAGGAGGACTGAACTTGGTGTCAAAGCTAAGTTGTCAGTCTTTAATTCGGTGTTTGTTCCAACTCTCACCTATGGTCATGAGGTTTGGGTAATGACCGAAAGAATAAGATCGCGGATACAAGCTGCCGAAATGAGATTTCTCCGTAGTATTGCTGGTGTGACCCGTAGAGATCGCATCAGAAATACCAGAATACGGGAGGAACTCAATGTCGAGCAGCTACTTCTCCGGACGGAGCGATCCATGCTTCGGTGGTTTGGTCATGTTAAACGCATGTCCCCGACCAGGATTCCACGACGTGCTATGGAATCCGTACCATCGGGTAGGCGTCCTCTAGGTAGACCAAGGATGAGATGGTTAGATCAAGTCCATAATCTCTCCTATACCCGTATGGGGATTGCCCTTGATGATTTAGAGTCGATGGCGGAGGATCGAGAGCTATGGAGGGTCCACTTGAGCAACCTACACCCGTGACCCACTTAATGGACAAGCGGACCATTGAAAATGAATGAATGAATGATGAATGAATGAATACTTGAATATAGAAAGAAATCAATATAGAAAAAGTGAAAGTGAATAGTGAGAGTGTGAGGTGAGTGATCCCCCCCCCCAATCGGAAATTCACATAATTAATTCCGTAACTTCCTGTAGGAGAGTTCAAGGAAATTGGGATCTTGACTGTGGGATTCCCCAAGGAAAAACGAAACTCGTAAACCGTAGTGCAGAGGTATGTAAGGGTAATAGTGATGGATTTGGGCGACTAATTCGTGATACCCTTTTGGCAGGTACTGGGTTGAGGCCCCTGGTCGAAGACACGGCTCAGGCCTCTGCGTTTTTTTTTGTTGCAACGACGCCTGGCTCGAAACTAACCGTCCAACGGTCGCTCATAAAACGGTCCCAAATTAGTCCGCTAAAAAGCGGAGTCCATTAACCGTAAGGAGAGTCACCGTTCAAACAAAATCAACGGACAAAGCCGAAACAGTTTTCGAGTGGGCAACGGTCTCAAGAACCGTAGGTCGATAGCATTAAAATCCTCAACTTTCAATTTGTAATTAACGACTACAATACCCTGTGTCAAAGGATCTGCTGAAGATTTGCACATTCTCGCGTCGTTACTCAACGTCTGGTGCTCCACTGGCAGGACGATTATAGGTCACTCGGTAAAAATTCAGTGCCTTGACCCTAAATAAATCGAGCCAAGTGGCCCTGAAGAAGGAGATAGAACGACCCACACAGAGGTCGTCCTAACAAAGGAGAATTTTTTTTGTTGCGAGTGCTCGTTATTATTAATAATTTTTTTATGCTTTTGCCGCACAATTTTGAATTTTTTTGTGGAAATATCAGTGAAGAGTGTTCACATAAAGTAATTGAATTTTTTTTGAATTAGTTTTCCGGGTCTGTTTTTATCTATCGGTCGCGATCAATTTTATTAGGATTTTTCCCAAACTAGGTGCTGTCGACGATTCTTCGAAGTGCTGCGCGCAGGACGACGAGGGATCCTTACCACCAAGGTAGCAAGCCGTAAGTCGTTTTTTTTTTTATATATTTTGGGGGAATTTGAATTTTAGTTGGGGAGGTTATTACATATATATATAAGAACAGATTGCCATAGTTTTTTTTTGGTGGCAAAGCAGCTAATATTATTGGTTAAGGTACTTTTTTTTGGTTTTGAATTTTTACTTTAGATTTAGTTTCTTGAGTTTTTTTTTGCCTCGCATGGACAATAAATTGAAATTGTATATATGAGTAAAGTTGCAGTGTCTTAATATGGAATAAGTTCAAAGTGAAGTGGTGTGTGGATGACTGGGAAGGCCGTCCTTCCGCTAATTCGGTCAGACAATGACGTGACGGGGACTAACGTAACAACCAATGACTTAGACAGGTACTAGACAGACAATTGGCTGGATAATAGCGTACAAGGGGTTATCTTCGATTTCTTGGCCAAGAAGATAGCCAAGGATATGCTGCTCTAGGCATGGGGTGGGTAGGCCACGCTGGTGCCGACAACAACAGGCACGTCTCTGGAATGAAACGAACCTATACGGAGGAATTACAATGGAAAGCTGGAAAGATGCATAGGGATAGATTAGGCTAGATGTAAGTAAGATAGGTTAGTTTAGCATTTACATTTTGGTTTCGGGTAGATTAGGGTTAGCTTAGGATATTTTAGGATTAGCTTCTGATGCATCTGACTTTCCATCCTTGTTCCTCGGTATAGGCATAGGATCTATTGAGCATTTTCCGCTTCCTCTTTCCTTTTTCTCTTTCTTTTCTCTTTTCTCTTTGATTTTTTTGTCCGTCCGCCGTCAAATAGAACTAGATCTCCTCCTATCTCTTCTTTTCTTTTTTTTTGGCACGATTTTTTTTTGTGAAGAGCAGGTGGCTGGTGTGAGGGGAGACAAGAACTACCCCGTCCGACGAGTCTAGCTGTGCAACCGCGAGCGTGCCACCGTCCTCCTCCTCCATGCCAAAGATGCCTCTGTGGCCTACCTGAGCTCATTACAAGCAGTTTTGGAAAATGAAAACGAAAACTGTATAGTCATTACCCAAGAAGAAGCACAACGTGAGTATACATTCGACGTAGCTGAGGATTTTCAAAACCACGCGGAATGTACAACGCGTGGACGGTGATCTAATTTGCGTTAAAATACCAGAAATAAATGATATAGCAGTGAGGTATTTTGCAGGCTACTGTTTTTTTAAAACTATAAAAAAAGTTAATACTATTTGTGATAATTGTACTGAAGAAATGACTAAGGACAACCAGAATTTCAACATGTCAGAAATTCTTATAAAACTAAAAGAATATGAAAGTCATAATGACACAACAATACTTATCTGTCCATCGGGAAAATATTTCGCAATATGAAGGCTACATATAAATATAATTTCAAGTTTCTTTGAGAAGTTTCCGTTTGCTTAGAGAAAATTAGGCCTATTCGGCAAAATCTTTTATTCAGTTATGAATCATAAAAGATTTCGACCATAAAAGATCTTTTATAAATCGTATTCGGGGTTTCGAACTTTTATGAAATTCTGTTATGGAACTTCGAAAATTGAAAATCTGTTACGAAGCTGTCAAAACAAACCACGGGGCTTTTTTGTGTTTTTTTTTATTCAGGCACCTGGCCAAATTTGTGCAAAAAACATATTAAAATGCGGGCTGAAATGAATAAGTTATGAATTACTACAAACTATATAATTGTGTAATAAACACTGGAATATCTTTTTTAGGAAAAAGACAACAAAAAACCACGACCGAGCTAAAGCAAATACATATATTGCTCTTACATGGAGCTAAATTCAATTAGAAAACACTGTTGAAATCAGTAACCAACTGAATAAATCTGGATGTCCTGGGCGATAAATGCGATAAACCAAAAATGACCTTCTTTGTGATGATTGTTAAGGATGTGATCCGGTTGGTACCTATAGCCAGCCTGTAGAATTAAGAAAGCGGATAAATAAGATGCAGTATCCCTTTACCCCAAACGTCGCTAAAGTCGTCAAAGAATAGTTGGTTTAGGGCCGTTTTATTCACTATTGTTCAACTTGCCGAAAACTCCAAAGTTTGCCAACTTGGAAGTTGATCTTAAATCGAGAGTTGAACGGTAAGTTGAAAATTGCTTTTATTCACTACATTAATTTGCAACTCCGAGGTTGAAATCCTAAAGTTGGCCTACCTGCAATTTATAAAATATCCTTGGGATATTTGCGGCAGATGACACATAATACGTCAGTTCAACCTTAGATTTGCATTTCGCCCGTAATTTCATCTGTGCATTACAATTGTGAAATTAATGAAAGCAAATTGATCTGCTTTTGTAAATAGCTATATTAGTAATCAGTGCGTTATTAGATAGTACATCAACTGTGCAAATTATTTTCGTTTGTCAATGAAAACATACGAACTTTATAAGGATATCTAATCATATAGAAAAATCTAAATTAATAGATGAAGAAGAAGAAGATGACGAAGATGATAGTAATTGCTTCAAAATTAAGTCCACATCCATTATTTACATTTTAGTTCTGATTCTGAGTAATTGCTTTCACGAGGCTTTTTTTAGAATAAGATTGAGCTGCGCTGGACAAAAAACGTTCGGTCATTGAATTGCAACGGCAATTACATCCAACATTTCAACACCAGCAGCAAAAAAATTATATTTGTTCGACTAAGTTTATGTGGAAATTTAAAAAAAAACATCTAACATAAATTTGTCCGTTTATTATTTTCCTCATTCACTCTTCTATTACATTCAATGAACTGTTTTCAGCAGCATCTAAAATTGACTGAAATAAAGTGCGAACCAATCGAAAGCAGACGTGGTCACTGGTGACTGGTCAGTGGATGTTGATGTTGCTTCCAAAGTCGTAGCCGACAGCATATCAGTGAATCTTAGTTCTGCCGCTGGTGGTTGCGAATGCTCACTCCAATAAAATCGGCAACCGCCAATTGAATTGATACGAGTGGATAGTACCTACCAGCGTTGCCGCCGAAAATAAAAAAAGTGTGCCACTTTTTTCAGAGGAGCGTGCCCTTAGCGTGTCCAAAGAAAACGTTTTTTTTCACATTCACACCGTCAAGCCAACGCCAAACCGAAACAAAAAACGAAGAAGCATTTAAGGACCATATACATGAGAGCGACCACTTCCTACGAACGAACGAATATTCGAAGTGCTGATACTGACAGCCCGTTCACATGAAAACGTTTCTAGGTCGTGGCAGTTCGCGAATTTCAGACATTAGTTTCTACCCGCAATGTCTAATTTGAGGTTAATTTCGTTCGCTAGTTTGTGGAACGAACTAAATGATATGGTTTGCGAATAAACTTCGACAATTAGCGACAAAGGTGTTTTCGTTCGCGTCAAAAAGTTTGGAATTCGAAAATTCGTTATTTAAACTGTTAATAAACTTCTTTTCTTAATACATTTTAATGGGATAATTAATCATTAAACTTGCGAATATTCGTTCGATCATATGTAGGTAGTTGGTCGCTCTCATTTGAATGAATGGTCCTTCATTTCAGGTGTCTGTCAATTCGCGGTTTTCAACTGCCATTTCGTCTTGCATTCATCTAGCTGTAAGATTGACTCGCATTTTTTTATAGCATTTATATGTTTTGTTCTTCTTTCGACTATATTTTAGTGTTTTTGCTTTTGCTTATTTCGTAAAACGTTATTTCGCGCCATTATATTTAGCCGCTTGTTTATATCGGCATGCATTTTTTTTGTCACTATCAAGAAGAAATTGTTTTTTATTATGTAAAAAATGACCCATAATTTGCATAATACTCAAACTCTTACCTACTCCAAATACTACAGTGAATACAAGCAGGAGGGTTGCAGGGGCTGCTTATTTAAATGTTCATGGGGTTCTTCTAAGGAAAAATTATAAAAAGTTTAAAATTAAGAATCTTGTTTTAGGCTGAGATACTACCCAAAGCAAAATTATTTAAGTCGATGCAAAGATGAAGCAATCGACAAAGAAAAAGACTTTCACTTTTAAAACGTTATAATAATTCAAATTTTATTTGTACTATGTGACTATAGTTGACAAAGAGCTGGTTTTAGCAGGTGGCTTTACTTTTAGATGATTAGCGAAAATTGACCAAGAATCGTCTTTCATCCTTCCAAGAAATCTCGGTTTTTATTTACCTTTGGCCAGCTGATTGGGCCTTCCAGGGTCAACAACCCTTCTTGTAAGTGTTGGTTTTACATGACAAATATTCTTATTCATACATAAACAATTACTTCCAATAACTCTAACACATACTACAATGAACAATTACATTTTTTCCCTTGCGGATGCTAGTTGGAGTGTGATGCACTCATAATCTATTTCGTTTACTAATCGGCCATCATTCATTACCGATTTTCGGAACAACGAGATGGGTTGCTGCATCTGCGATCGGCTAGAGGGAGATAGCATGCTTTGACTTCTCGTTGGTATTGCACATGGCAAATCTGACGTTTGGTTTATTGTTCGCGTGGTTTTTTGTTGTTCGGTAGTGCGGTGTCGTCTTCCTGGATTTCGTGAAAGTTATTTGATTTAATTACTTCCTTTACGCATTTCTTGTTGTGCCTTTTCTGAAGTGTGCCTTGGGCTAAACATTGATTTTGTGCAAGCTGTGATTGCAGCTAAATTAAGATGCATATCAATGTCTAACCCAGTGCACAACTTCTGTAATCCTGGGCGAGTGTTAGATTGTGGTTTGCCCAGATAATTTGTGACATGGTTGTTGATCGTGGTCTTATTGTTGGGAACCAACATGCTCCCCACCTCAGGGCATCGAATTCACGCTCCGAAATCGGGATGCTTCTTGCCGTCCTTTCATTTGTCCCCAGTGTTGTTGTTGTTCTTGTTGCGGGCTGATTTCTTTGTGGTTCCAATGTGGATCTGTGCTTTCGTCTGGATTTCTCGTCCATGATCCGCAGTTTGTGAGTGCCGGAAATAATACAAAACAGTGCATTAGTGATATGTTTATGCAAAATTAAAATGAGAAGATAAAAAAAATGTATGTCATATTTAGCTGAAAGTTTGAGGATTTTTCCTGTCACAACATGGATGTATTTTGGGTGAGTTGATCTGATGGTTGGGGTTTATTGTTTTAGGGGTAGTTTTTTTTATTATGTGATGTGATGTATGTTGATGTGTAGTGGCTTACATGTGTTTGTTTTGTCTTTAGACATAATGGAATACATGGGCTTTATATTTGTGAGTTCATGGGATTTAATTCGAGTTCATGGGTTTTAATTTTCGGGGAATAGTCTTTTGTCGGGGTACAAACCGGCAAGGGGGATAGTTTGGCGATCGGTCGCTTTAATGTCGATTTCTCCGTTTTTATGGTCACCACGCGCGTCAGACCATCTGAGCCGCGGTGCAATTCCATCACTCGAGCGAGTAACCAAGCTGATGGTGGTAAATTGTCTTCTTTTACAATGACAATGTCTCCTACCTTGATGTTTGGCTCTTCTTGAAGCCATTTCGGTCGTTGTTGAAGCTGATGGAGATAAGTTGTGCTCCACAGCTTCCAGAAATCGTAAGTTAAACGCTGCAGATATTTCCACCTGTCCAAACAGTTGATGTTTCTTTCACTCAGATTTCGGTCGGGCAGTGTTCGAAGTGGTGCTCCGATGAGGAAGTGGCCAGGTGTCAATACTGTCAGGTCGTCTGGGTCGGATGTGATCGGGCATAATGGCCTTGAATTGAGGCATGCTTCGATTTGTGTGAGAAGCGTTGAGTATTCTTCAAAGGTCAATTTGGATGACCCGATTGTTCTTTTCAGATGATGCTTTATCGATTTTACCCCTGCCTCCCAAAGACCTCCAAAATGTGGTGATGATGGAGGATTGAAGTGCCACGTTGTTCCTTGAGAGGCGAGGGTGTCTGTGACTTCCGCTGACCATTCGGTTGATATGAATCTGCTGTCTTTGTTCATTTCATTGTGTGCGCCCTTAAAGTTGGTGCCACAATCACTAAACATATTCGTGCAGTTTCCTCGTCTTGCCACAAATCTCCTGAATGCTGCAATAAAGGCTGCTGCACTCAGATCACTTACTAGCTCTATGTGTATTGCTTTCGTGGCTAGGCAGAGAAATACAGCAATGTATCCTTTCATTGTTTTGTTGCATCTTCCTTTCCATGGTTTTATCTCGACAGGCCCAGCGTAGTCTACGCCAGTGTTGGTGAATGGCCTGGAGACCATGACGCGTTCTGTTGGTAAGCTTCCCATGAGCTGCTGCTGCATTCTTGCGTTGTAGCGATGGCATCTGACGCATCTGTGGATTGCTGATTTTACCAATCTCTTCAGGTTGGTTATCCAGTAGGTGCTTCTGATTTCAGCCATCATCATTTGCTGGCCGCCATGAAGAGTGCGTTGATGCACATCGCTAACAATCAATTTAGAAAAATGATGTGTTTCTTTTAATATTATAGGGTGACGTTGACTAAACGGAAGTGGTGCCTTTGTTAAGCGACCTCCTACACGTAATATTTCGTCGCCGTCTAGGAAAGGATTCAGGTTGCGAATCAGACTTCCCTTTGGAATGGATTTGTTTTCCTTAAGAGCCTTAATGTCATCGGAAAACAGTTCTTTTTGGACAATCTTGATGAGTTGATCATGAGACGATGTCAACTCCTCAGCCCTAAGCGGGTAATCATTTAAACCTCTCCTTTTCTCCACGCACCTGACGTTGTTGATGTATCGCCGCCATATGGCTACGCAGCGAATGAGGCGTTTCAAGGAGGAGTATTTTTCAAAAACGTCAATAATGACGCAGTGCGATACCACTTGAGCGAGAGTTGTCAATGCGTTGAATAGATTTTTGTCGTAGAACGACGACTTCTTTGCAACCGTCTTGTTCGTCTTCGTTTCGCACTCCGTTTCGCTGTGAATTGCTGGAAAGTTCGTTGCAGAGAAGTTTTGAAGGAAAGCCGGTCCTTGCCACCAAAGTTTGTTCCCGATAAGCTCTTCCGGTGATAGTCCTCGAGATCCAATGTCCGCTGGGTTTTCCTTACTACCAACGTGTCGCCAAATGGTTGCCTTGGTGAGAGCTTGGATTTCGGTGATCCTGTTGGCTACGAAGGTAGTTCTTGTGTGTGGGTTTCCTCTGATCCATGCCATGTTGATCATGGAGTCAGTCCACGCGAATATCTCCAGTTTCTTGAAGGGCATAGCAGTCGACATCCTATGCAGGAGCTTCGCCAATAAAAGTGCTGCGCAGAGCTCCAAACGTGGGAGGGATACGCACTTGATTGGAGCGACTCTTGTCTTTGAAGCAACCAACGAAATGTGCTCCTGGTCATTTTTGACTACTCGTGCATAAATGACCGCTGCATATGCTTTCTCCGACGCGTCACTGAACCCATGTAGTTGGACTTGAGATGCATCCTCATATTGAACCCAACGAGGAACTTCGATGGACTCTAGTTTCACCAGACTGTTGCGTAGTTCTCCCCAAGTCCTTTCGGTTTCCGGAGTCACTGATGAATCCCAGGAGAGTTCCTTCAGCCAAAGTTGTTGCATTATTAGCTTCGCTTTCATGATACACGGCGAGATCCATCCAAGAGGATCAAAAAGGCGAGCGATGTCTGCCAGAATGGATCGCTTGGTGTATCTTTCCACCTTGGGTAAGTGTATTTTAAATGTAAATACATCTTTCGCTGGATGCCATTGAATCCCCAATGTTTTAATGGCATCCGGTGAATCAAAATTGAGTGGGAGATTCACTTCCCTTTCAGTTTCAGGTATCTGCTCCAAAATTGTTAATGAGTTGCTAGCCCATTTTCTAAGAGGAAATCCAGCATACTTCAAAGCAGCTAGAACATCTCTTTGTAAAATGATGGCGTCCTTTTCGTTGTCGGAGCCATATAAAAAATCATCGACGTAGAACCCTTCGGTCAACGCCTTGGTAACATGCGGGTGGGTATCCGCCACATCTATAGCCGCCTGATGTAAGGCTCGTACGGCCAAATACGGTGCTGATGCCGTGCCAAACGTGACCGTGTTGAGTGCGTACGTTTTAATGGTCTCTTCCGTCGATGATCGCCACAAAATTAATTGATATGACGTGTCCTGAGGTGCCATCCAGATTTGCCGATACATCATACTGATGTCAGCTGCCATGACTACCTTGAACACTCTCCATTGAGCGATGAGATCAATGATGTCCCTTTGCAGGCGGGGGCCCACCATCAAATGATCATTTAAAGAAGCTCCAGAGGAACTTTTGCATGAGGCGTCGAAGACCACGCGGAGTTTTGTTGTGCTGCTTGACTCCTTGAAGACAGCATGATGTGGCAGGAAGTAGTGTTGACCGCCTTGGTTATCCCCGTCCACCGTAACTTCTTGCATGTGTCCCAATGCTGCATATTCGTTGATGCAGGCAATATATGCATCCCTTAGTTTTCTGCTTGATGTCAGGCGCCTTTCGATCTGGAAAAATCTTGCCATTGCTGCTCTTTTAGAATTCCCAAGCGTTGGTCGGATGTTTTCCTTAAAGGGCAGTTGGACTTCAAATCTGCCGTCGTTTCTTCGTTGACATGTCTTCTGGAAGTGTTCTTGACACCTTTGCTCCTCCTCTGTTAGCTTTCTGTCATCCAGGTTTTCTTCAAGCTCCCAGAATTCCTTGAGCTGTAAGTCTAACGAATTGTGATGGTTCTCAACTGTTATAGTGGTGGATTGTGAATCCGATTTAGTGATTCCCGTCAGAATCCAGCCCAATTCAGTCAGCTGAGCCACGGGAGATCTCTTTTGACTCTTAACTAGACCCTCCAGAATAATGGACGCATATACGTCGGCGCCTATCAGAAGGTCAATCTTTCCAGGGACATTGTAAGAAGGATCTGCCAATGAAAGATCAGCCAAGTGTTGCCATGCTGAAGAGGATAACTTATGTGTTGGTAACAAGGAGGTTAGTTGAGGAAAGACAAATGCCCTGACATCAAGACAAAATAAGGGATTGGTAAAAGAGAAAATCGTGAGTTCGACCTGGTAGTTTGCTGTACCTGTTGACGTTTGTCCCAACCCAGTAACATTTGCCAATGTACGTTGCTTCCTTAGATTGAGAAGCTGAACCGCATTCTCTGTGACAAATGTTGCCTCTGAACCGGGATCAATTAGAGCTCTAAGAACATGATGCGTTCCATTAGATGCAAACACTTTGACTAGCGCTGTGGCTAACAAAGCTTTGGATCGCATTTGATTGAAATGTGCATTAAAGTGCTGAGATGTTGTAGCACATTGTTGCTCACTGCTCCAAATATTCGACGGAATTTGTTGATTCGGATTTTGAATCACGTGAGCGTTGTACTGAGAGTTGTTGGGTTGATATGGCGCAGTGTTTTGCGTATTGTTGTTGGAATTGTGTACAGTTTGTTGTTCGAAGTGCAACATAGTGTGGTGCTTCAGACCACATTTGCAGCATCGGTTGCTGCTATTGCAAGCGGATGCATGATGTTCATATCCTAAGCAGTTTGAACAAATACCGTTTTTCTTTACAAATTCCGCCCGCGTTTTGATTTCCATATTCGAAAACAGTTTGCAATGCCGAATGCCATGAGAAGCCTTGCACAGGCGGCAGAGAAATTGCTTGTTCGTGGGTGGCGATTTGATATGATAGGAATTCGTGGCCTTTCGAAACGATGTTGTCGGTGCTTGCTGCTTCGAAGGTCCATTTACTTCCAACATATTCTCTAAAGAACTGAATCGACCTTCAATGAAAGATGAAAATGTCTTCCACTCTGGAAGCGTCTTCGACGTCCCTAACTTGTCTTCCCAGTCTCTTTGAGTCTGAGAAAGAAGCTTTTGATAAATTATGTATATAAGTATGCAGTCCCAGGCTTCGACTGCTACTCCCAGGTTGGAGAGTGCATGAATACATTCAGTTGTCGTATCATGCAGAGATTTCAGACGACTTGCTGATTCATGCGTGAGCTTTTGTTGCTCCATTAAAATTCGCAGCTGTGTAGTCACTAACTTGCGTTTGTTTTGAAACCTTTCGGTTAAGATTGACCAAGCAGATGCATAACTTTTGCCATCAATCGGAAGATGCTGAATTAACCGCGCAGCATCACCAGAAACGGACGTTTTTAAATATTGGAGCTTTTGAATATCAGATAAATCGACGTTTTGATCTATCATGCTTTCAAATAAATTGTGAAATTCACACCATTCGTCGAATTTACCAGAGAATGGTTTTATTTGAATAGTCGGAAGACGAATATCACATACTGATGACTTCGTTGTATCTAATAGACGTGAAGTTTCCAAATTTGCATTACGCTTTTCTTCAAATTTTTCTACCTCGTCGTTCAACATGCCGAGAAATATAAAATAAACCCGTTTTATTTTAGAAAACGTTTCATTTTTGAAATAATTTTCTTTAAGTGGATCTTCTCCACTGTTAATTATGGACTCGTGATCCCGTTTCGCCTTTTTGAAGGCCTCTTCAATGTCATTAATACACGCATTCACGTACCCCCTTGACTTTCGCGCCGCGATTTCTTTTTTAAACTCTTCGAAGTCTATTTCAAGTTCCTTTAAAATTAGTTCTTGTTTTTCGATGAATTTCGATAATTTCGACATATTAAAGGCAAAGGTATCACTAGCACTTTCAGAGTAGGGTATGGATTTATGGCTTATTCAAAATGTATGTTTAATGTAATTTAATGTTCAATGTAATTTAATATGTGTTGATATTTAAATTAATTTAATTTAAAATTTAAGAAGGAAAATGAGTTGAAATTCCTACCTTAAGATCCTTTGTTTGCTGTGACAAAGTCTTCTTCGAAGCACAGTTGCTTGTTCTCCGTTGTGACCGCTTGCTTGTGACCGCTAGTTGTTCCACACTTTGTGTCCGTTGTGACCGCTACTTGCTATTGGTGACCGCTGCATCCGTTGTGACCTCTGATTCTCCTTTGGTTTCGTTTAATGTCCGCTGATGCAAATTTGTGTGTGGCACTTATAATGTCTAGTTGAGACAATGCCAGCTATTTAATTTTGCACTACACGAAAAATTAATTTTTTGCACTGTCCTTTTCAAGGACTCGAAGGACCAATGAAATGTGCTCCTGGTCATTTTTGACTACTCGTGCATAAATGACCGCTGCATATGCTTTCTCCGACGCGTCACTGAACCCATGTAGTTGGACTTGAGATGCATCCTCATATTGAACCCAACGAGGAACTTCGATGGACTCTAGTTTCACCAGACTGTTGCGTAGTTCTCCCCAAGTCCTTTCGGTTTCCGGAGTCACTGATGAATCCCAGGAGAGTTCCTTCAGCCAAAGTTGTTGCATTATTAGCTTCGCTTTCATGATACACGGCGAGATCCATCCAAGAGGATCAAAAAGGCGAGCGATGTCTGCCAGAATGGATCGCTTGGTGTATCTTTCCACCTTGGGTAAGTGTATTTTAAATGTAAATACATCTTTCGCTGGATGCCATTGAATCCCCAATGTTTTAATGGCATCCGGTGAATCAAAATTGAGTGGGAGATTCACTTCCCTTTCAGTTTCAGGTATCTGCTCCAAAATTGTTAATGAGTTGCTAGCCCATTTTCTAAGAGGAAATCCAGCATACTTCAAAGCAGCTAGAACATCTCTTTGTAAAATGATGGCGTCCTTTTCGTTGTCGGAGCCATATAAAAAATCATCGACGTAGAACCCTTCGGTCAACGCCTTGGTAACATGCGGGTGGGTATCCGCCACATCTATAGCCGCCTGATGTAAGGCTCGTACGGCCAAATACGGTGCTGATGCCGTGCCAAACGTGACCGTGTTGAGTGCGTACGTTTTAATGGTCTCTTCCGTCGATGATCGCCACAAAATTAATTGATATGACGTGTCCTGAGGTGCCATCCAGATTTGCCGATACATCATACTGATGTCAGCTGCCATGACTACCTTGAACACTCTCCATTGAGCGATGAGATCAATGATGTCCCTTTGCAGGCGGGGGCCCACCATCAAATGATCATTTAAAGAAGCTCCAGAGGAACTTTTGCATGAGGCGTCGAAGACCACGCGGAGTTTTGTTGTGCTGCTTGACTCCTTGAAGACAGCATGATGTGGCAGGAAGTAGTGTTGACCGCCTTGGTTATCCCCGTCCACCGTAACTTCTTGCATGTGTCCCAATGCTGCATATTCGTTGATGCAGGCAATATATGCATCCCTTAGTTTTCTGCTTGATGTCAGGCGCCAGGACCGGCTCGAAGGACCAATGTTTTAGGCTGAGATACTACCCAAAGCAAAATTATTTAAGTCGATGCAAAGATGAAGCAATCGACAAAGAAAAAGACTTTCACTTTTAAAAAGTTATAATAATTCAAATTTTATTTGTACTATGTGACTATAGTTGACAAAGAGCTGGTTTTAGCAGGTGGCTTTACTTTTAGATGATTAGCGAAAATTGACCAAGAATCGTCTTTCATCCTTCCAAGAAATCTCGGTTTTTATTTACCTTTGGCCAGCTGATTGGGCCTTCCAGGGTCAACAACCCTTCTTGTAAGTGTTGGTTTTACATGACAAATATTCTTATTCATACATAAACAATTACTTCCAATAACTCTAACACATACTACAATGAACAATTACATTTTTTCCCTTGCGGATGCTAGTTGGAGTGTGATGCACTCATAATCTATTTCGTTTACTAATCGGCCATCATTCATTACCGATTTTCGGAACAACGAGATGGGTTGCTGCATCTGCGATCGGCTAGAGGGAGATAGCATGCTTTGACTTCTCGTTGGTATTGCACATGGCAAATCTGACGTTTGGTTTATTGTTCGCGTGGTTTTTTGTTGTTCGGTAGTGCGGTGTCGTCTTCCTGGATTTCGTGAAAGTTATTTGATTTAATTACTTCCTTTACGCATTTCTTGTTGTGCCTTTTCTGAAGTGTGCCTTGGGCTAAACATTGATTTTGTGCAAGCTGTGATTGCAGCTAAATTAAGATGCATATCAATGTCTAACCCAGTGCACAACTTCTGTAATCCTGGGCGAGTGTTAGATTGTGGTTTTCCCAGATAATTTGTGACATGGTTGTTGATCGTGGTCTTATTGTTGGGAACCAACAAATCTTAAAAGGTTTTGCGATATGATCTATTATTGAAATGTAATGGTGTGCTTACACGTACACTGAGCTTTAAATATTTGAGTAAGGTAAGAGAAATGAAGAAAACGTGCCTTTTTGAATTTTTGCGTGCCACCGCGCCACAAATAAATTTGCGTGTCCAAAAAGCACGATTGTGCCACTTCGGCAACGCTGGTACCTACCGCAATACGATTAGCAACTGGGTTATTGGTCGCAATTCACGCGATCTATCAAAAAAAAAAAAGCACATCACTCAATCCTATATTTATAATTCAATCGATTCGGACTAATTCGCGATGTACAATACCTTCTCTTATTACACGGCAACGAATTTATTATTTGCTGGAGCACCATCATTGTCGTCCGCTTTGAGAGTTGAAATTACGGCCATCCCATTTTTCCAGTCCAGCATCTTGTATTGTCGCCTCTCACGTACAAAATTATCTATCTCCTCATCATCTTCGCTGCTCGAAGACGATGGCCATATCTCCCAGAAATAGTTTGCACGATACATTATTGATTATTTTATTCAATGTTAAAAATGAATTATTAATTATTTTCGTCACTTAAGAACTGAACTGCCAAACACAGAAATACAAAATAAAAAAATTCTGACGTTTGACGTAAAACCCCAAGTTTGCTTCATAACTTCTACTTTTTCGGGGAGTTGAGCGAATCCAAAGTTAATCAACTCTTGGTTTTCTCATATTCAAAGTTGAGTGAGTCAACTTCGAGTGAATAAAAGCAATTTCTCAAGTTGAGAATAAAAATCCCCAAGTTGTGTTCAACTTGAAGTGAATAAAATGGCCCATAGGCTACCTCAGTTTCATCTTCATTCGCAATATCCAAATAATGAAGGCTAGTCATACAATGATCTGTGATTCCTAAGTCGGCTATATAATCTGACATTCCGAGATAAACTACCCCTGCAAAAAATATGGTCAATACATGTCATTGAATTATTACCAATTCTGGTGGGCTCCCTTATACAGCATTCCAAACCATTAGCAGCTAAAAGCATTAAATATTTGTCCACGAAGTGGGTTTTCGAAAGAAGGTCAATATTTATGTCACAAAGAAAAATAAGATTTCGTAACACGTCCATATTAAATGTAAAATCGTAACACGTCAAATATCAAATGTTAAATTGTAGCACGTTAATATAAAATGTAAAATTTGTAACATGTCAAATGAAAATTGTAATACTAATTTAATGTAATAATAATGTAAAATTCTTCTATTTTTATTTTTTTAATTCTTTAAACAATGTACTTTTTCACACAAATAAAATTAATTATAAGCACAAGCAAAAGTTTTCCTTAGATCAGCTGGAAGAAAACGAGAGACTTGAGCCACTTTTTTTTAAATCGTTCATAATTTTTTTTTTATTAATCGCAGCCACCTATTAAATGCATTTTTTTCTACCTAAATTAATCTATTTTAAGAAAAGTCCCATCAACTTAAAATAAACGCCAGAGATTTTTGACAAATGCTAAATGTTTGAAGACAGATTTTCGATTCAAGTCTCCCCTACCACCGGGAGACTTGAACACCCCTTTGGGGAGACTTGAACATACTCAAATTCTACAAGCAAACAATAAAACAAATAATATGGCCACTTTAATTAAATTAATTTTTAATAGAATTAATTTTTATTAATTTCTTGGTATTATCAACAAACAAAAAGGTATGTTTAATGTTTTAAAATAAAAATATAAAAGAATTATAATAAAATTTTAGAAACGTTTATAGTATATAAAAAAAACTAAGTAATTCAGTTTTTAAACATAAAATAGAGGTAAACAAACTAAATGGACTTCCGAAACAAAACAAAAATTAATAAATAATTTTCATTCATTCATTTTCAATGGTCCGCTTGTCCATTAAGTGGGTCGCGATAAATAATTTTATTTTTTATAAATTACCATATCACTTAGGCAATAAGCCACTGATCAACTCTCCCTTCAGAAAGTGTCTCAAGTCTCCCGTTCGCATTTTTTAACAAAATAACATTTATAACTTTTGTAAAATACGTGCCAGCATGGTTCTATGCTATTATTTACTAAGTCAAATATCAATATTATTAGGTAACATCAATATTAATCACTAACCACGTTCCACATAAATTTTAAGGAGAAAATACCAATATATATTTTTTTTTAAGTTTTCGTACTGAAAAACACATTTTCTTTTCCACCAAACAAAGTGAACGGACGATTTAGGATTCCTTTTGTATGCAAGTAGAGCGCCACTTTCTGCATCACATACATTTAAATTCATTGAATTTGAATGGAATTTAAGGGAGTTATTGAGAGTGTCTCAAGCCTCCCATATAGGGTTGCCGTTTTGAAATTCGCCTTCCAGTCAGATTTGACTGGAAAAAAAACAGTCAAAAATCTAAAATCCAGTCAAAAAACAGCCAAAGAAATTCAAACAAAAATTCAGCTAAAAATCCAGTCATAAAAGTATAAAAAAAATAAAAATACAAGTAAACGTGTTATCAATGGTCTGGCCTTTGCTTTTGATACCCTCCACTGCATACATTATACAAGTCATGCAAAAAGTTAGCCATGTGAGGCATGGGCATTGGTCTAATGTTGGTTTGGTGTGAGGGTACCAGAACCAGAACTACTTGACCGATATAGCCCATATTTTCAATACCAACCTGAACTGTAGAAAGAAGTCCTCACTCCTCTGACAGAATTTCATTCGCCTAGGTCGATTCATTTCCTCTTGACGCTATATCGTGTTTTCAACAGAAAGGCAGACAGGCAGACGGACATGGCTGAATCGATTCAGAACTTGATCCTGGTCAAATCCGGTGACTCTTTCTTGAAGTTACAAACGTAATGATAAAGGAAATATTCCTTCATGTGGAGGGTATACAAAATGTATTAACTTATAAATAAACTTTATATAGCAATCTCTCTGAGCGCTTCAATTGTCCCCTCATCATTTGCATCTGAATTCATAATGTCGAATATTTTATTGCTGCTTCTGTAAGTACATAATAGTTACCAACCAATAATTTTGTTACTTCGGCCGGTATAGGAAAGTTGAACCTAACACAACTGATAAATTTTCAGTTTTAAATATTTGTTTGTAAGTTGGCAAAGGCAAGTACTTGTGCAAATGCAAACGCATAAATTGATTCATTGTATGAGTGGTATATGCTTCCAAGCTCAGAGCAACAAAAAAAGTGAAATTTAAGCAATATTTGTTCGTTTTTTTTATTTTTTTCTATTTACACGTTGAATTTAAAAATTTATGTTGATAGAAAAGTGATATTACACGAAACATTTCAAAACAGTCGAACAAAATTCGTATCCAGCTAAAAAACCAGCCGGCTGGATTTTAAAAAATCTTCCAGCTAAATTCATATCAATCCAGTCAGACTTGACTGGAAAGCAGTCAAAATGGCAACGCTGCCCATATGTTCAAGTCTCCCGCTTTCCCCCTAATCGATGAAAAGCTTTTACTATTGAAAAAGCTCAACTATGATCTATTGAAAAGCTCAAAGCAGCAGAGTATATAAGCCGAGCTTATTTCAAATGCAACTCACTCGAGTTTGGTATTTCGCAAGCGATAGTCGGGTTCCTCCACTATACAAGAAAAATACCACACTTTGATTAGCCTCTTGTTTGCGCGCTTCTTACGACAGTCGGGTTTTTTTTCCACTGTCTCTAAGCGTTCACACTTGATCGACACGATTTTTTTTTGCTTGATATATATTTTACATTTTGATTTTCTTTTTTCCTTAATTTTCATACTTTTATTTTGTTTCACGTTTGTTAACTTAATGGCTAAGATTAATTTTTTTTTATAATAAAGATAAGAGCTTTAATTAAAATTCAAAAGCGTCAATTTTTTATTTCTTTTCGAGGAGACGATTTTTTTTTCTTATTCATTTGTTTAACTGTCTGTTCAGCGTCTGCTGCAGTTTTCGAACAGCACAGAAAGCGGCAGAGAGTGCTGCGTTGTTTTTTTTCTTTCTGAATCATCGGATTGGGTGTTGCTGAGGGAACTTGCAACCAAACGATCCTGAGGTGACGAAAGGGTCACGTTACATTGGCGCCCAACGTGGGGCGAGTCTGCGAATACGACACCACAGAACTACGTAGGAGAGTTTTAGCCACTGCACAGCACGTTTTAGAGGGGAAAGAGACTCTGCTATCGTAGAAAGCTTTATCGCTACCATCACCGTCTATAAGGATGTTGAACGCATAAGCAACTTAGATGCCATAAAGGGATTCCCCTTGCTTCTAGAGGATGGCGCAAGCAGTTGGTGGCAAGGAGTAAAAGCGGAGGCAGTAACCTGGTCTGACGTTACTCTCCAGCTAAACCGCGTTCCGCATATACATGGAGATCTTCGATAAAAAGCAAAAGCAGACCGAAACAACAGACGACTTCATTTGCGAAAAACGAGCACTACTGGCAATGCTCTCAAATCCAAAACCAGAGGAGAAAATGATGCTTGATATGGTATATGGACTTTTACATATCCGCATAAGGGATGGTGTTCCACGAGACAGTTTCAAAACGTTTCAAGAGCTACTAACCAAAGCTCGGGCCGTGGAATTGTTTATTTCCGAAAAGGATGGCCACAAAAACCCGAAAGTTGAACCTGCTATCACAAAGAACAGATGTAACTTATGCAGGCATGCTGGCTATACAATAAATGAGTGTAGAAAGAAGGAAAGGTACGATGCTGGATGGTGGATAGTTCGATCCACCTGTCCTAACTGCAAGGATCTCCCTAAAGGACCTTCAACAGTATCATCCAACTGTATTAAGACGACGCTTGGGGCAGATTTGCCAACAATACCAATAGCTTCACACGGCGAGCCAGGTATTGCTTATTTGGACACTGCTGCACGTACGAGTGTTGCTGGAAGAGAACTCTTTGTTCACTTGTTGAGAAATGGCATTAAGTTCTGCAAGGTCGAAGCCAACGTTACTCTTGCGGATGGTGACACCAACGAGCGTGAAATTTACATTGGAGAAACCAATATTATCATTGGCAACCGATTAAGGCCAATCAAGTTCATCGCTCTACCAAAAGCAGCTGACAACCGCACACTTATCGGAATCGATTTCCTAGAACAAAATGGCATGGTCCTTGACAACGGTTGTGGTATTTTGCGGATCAGCCCAATAAGAAGTTCGATTTCTACAATACGACACATACCAGGGTGGAGAAAAATAAGGTTCCATTCAACCTTTCACTGCTGACCAAGAAACATCAAAGTCCATATGCGGAGCACAAAATCAACACGGGTAACCAAGAGCCAATATCTACAACTCCGTATAGGCTTCCACCCGTCAGAAAGGACCAGCTTAAGGAAGAATTGAAGAAAATGCTAGAGATGTGCATAATCTACGAAAGCGAATCTCCATGGGCTGCTCCGGTTACCTAAAAAAGATATGGGATACGTGTCTGCATAGACTACAGAAAACTCAATAGCATTCCCGAAAGGGAATTCCGGGAACATTTACCCTCATTTATCTCGACGATATAATCATATGTTCTGATAGCTTCGAAGAACAATACCAGGACCTAAAGAAAGTTTTTCAGCATCTCAAGGTATTCAAACTAAAGGTTAACCGAGAAAAATCAAATTTTTGCTGTCCAGAGGTAAAGTACCTAGGGCATATAATAACAGATAAAGGCATCCAAGTCGATACGCAAAAGGTTTCTGCCATAGCAAGCCGACCAGAACCACAAAATGCAAAACAACTACTATCATTTCTCTCTAACTAAGAAAACTGCCGTATGGAAATGGGGTACAGAAGAGAAAACCGCTTTCAACAAGCTCAAAGCATTGCTCACGTCTGCACCAATCCTACAGCAAGCGCAACAGGACCATCCCTTTACCTTACACACAGATGCCAGCAACTATGCTCTCGGGGCTGTTCTTATCCAGGGGGAGAAGGAGAATGAGCACCCTATTGAATATGCCTTAAGACTTCTCACAGCAGCGGAGCGTAACTATTTAACGACCGAACGCGAAGCACTTGCCATTGTATGGGCAGTAAATAAATTCCGAGGTTGCATTAAGGGTGGGGAAATAATCCTCAAAACTGATCATCAACCTCTTAAATGGCTAATGAGCTTAAAATCATCCACCGGACGACTAGCCCGTTGGGCACTACAGCTACAGCCATACAATTTCAGTATTGAGTATACTCCAGGCAGACTTCAGGAGCGTCTGTAGCTTCCAAATCGACTTGCCCTCCAGAAACGCAAGTGAAATTCGCGAAGCTCAGTTAAAAGAGCAGTTCAAATTTATTATAGAGTCTTTCGAAAGTAATGACGAAAACATCCCAAGATGGACTCCCGAGGATACTTACTCAACGATGGTATACTATATAGGTATTCCCCGGAATACTATGCTGAATCTGCGCAGCTAGTAATTCCTGTGCAGGAACGAGAAGCCATATTAAAGTACTATGTACCACGTTGACACCACTAAAGGACATTACGGCGTCGAACGTACGTTAGCTCGAATTGCTGCTCGATATTACTGGCCCGGAATGAGGGACAGTGTAACAAAGCACATTGGAAGCTGTCTTGCTTGCCAACGATATAAACCAAGCAACATGAAACCATGAGGGCTACTTCAAACTGTTTATATCCGTTTTAATGCAACAATTAGCTGATTACTTCGGAATCCAACAAACTCTGACTCCTGTCTATCACCCAGAAGCCAATCCTGTGGAAAGGAAGAACAGGGATCTCAAAACACAACTCGGAATCATGGTAGGGGCCTACTACTTGGGCCGATAATTTACCCGCAATACGGTTCACAATGAACACTGCCAAATGCCAAAGCACCGGCTATACCCCTTCATTTTTAATGTTTGGACGGGAACCAAGGACCTTTGACGATGTCAACCACGACCTTAGACCAATCGAAGCAGACAAGAACTTCACCCAGCAAATTATTCCGAAGTTGCAAAAGCTCTCGCAAGTAATCAAAGAGGCTCAAGCAACAACCGAAAAAACTCAAAATAGGAACAAGCACTACACCGACCAGAAGCGAAAACAACAGCCAGTACTCAAAATAGGTGATGAAGTTTTAGTCACCTCGCACACCCTTAGTAAGGCCTCAAAAGGGATCACTTCAAAATTTGTCCCCAAACGAGACGGACCTTACGTCATCATTTAATTAAACAAATCGGCGCCTCAACCTATCAAAAAGCATCAAAAGAAGACCTCACCATTCCATTGGGGACATACCACGTCTCCTCTATATCAAAATATCGTTCCTCCCTAACTCAAACAAACGAACCAGTCCAGCCACTACGAAGACGAGGGCGCCCGAGAAAGACAACACCAACTTCCAATCCTGTCGCATCATCGAGGCGATCTCAGCGCCAGCGGGAGATTGTAACACGTCAATATTAAATGTAAAATCGTAACACGTCAAATATCAAATGTTAAATTGTAGCACGTTAATCGGCCCTAGCGAGGTATCCGTCGGAACGGAGAATTCTCCGCAACGCATATTCCGTCGGAGACTCAAATTACATTCGAGGTATCCGCCTTCGGAAAGAATAATTAAAATGCGACGACGCATTGATTTGACATGATTTTGTTTCAAGGTACATCGGGGTTTTCCTATTTAGTGCTTGTTTTTTTCGTTTTTTTGCTCTGGAAACACACATTTTAGCAACAAATACAACCAATTACTTTATTAAAAGTTTTTTTTTCTTTATTGCTTTCATTTATCAACACTTTACTGCAATTCGTAAACAAATTCCGCAACAAATTCCTGTCGGAGCACATCGGAAGTACATTCGTATGAAGCTGTCAAAAATATCAGTAAAAACGCACTTGATCGCACTGAAACGCAAAACGCCAGTGTGCGTTGCATATTTGTCGGGAAAAAGTTCCGAAAAGGTCTTTCGAAGTATACCTCGAAGCAAAAACCCTCCGATTCGTATGAAATCGGAGAATTTTCCGTTCCGACGGATACCTCGCTAGGGCCGAATATAAAATGTAAAATTTGTAACATGTCAAATGAAAATTGTAATACTAATTTAATGTAATAATAATGTAAAATTCTTCTATATTTATTTGTTTAATTCTTTAAACAATGTACTTTTTCCCACAAAAAAAGTAATTGTAACTTGGAAACCCTAAAAGAAAACAAAACAAAGGAACAAGCAAAAGTTTTCTTTAGATCAGCTATAATCGATGAAAAGCTTTTACTATTGAAAAAGCTCAACTATGACCTTTGAAAAAGTTTTCTGTTGAAAAGCTCAAAGTAGCAGAGTATATAAGCCGGTACCACACTGTGGCGAGGGTATATTCACTTTGACATTCCATTTGTAACGCACATAAGGAGGCGTTGTAGGTATGACAAACTATTATATATTATTGATCAGCATCACTTTCTTAGTCGATCTAGCGATGTCCGTCTGTCCGTCCGCACGATTACGGCCGTAATTTAAGAGCTATCGACTTGAAATTTGGTACGTAAGCTTTTATCCACCAAACTGAGGCTAAGTTCGAAGATGAGCAAGATCGGATGAAAACTACTACTACCTCCCATACAAAAATATCGGATTTATATAGCTTTTTGATGTTAAGAATTAAATTTAAATAGCTACAATAAAGATAGCAAGTTTAAACTTTGCACATATTGTTTTAATAATATTTAACATTTTTTGACAAAAAATGAGCTTGGTCGAATAAAAACTACCCATGCCTCCCATACAAATATATATTTTTTTAGTACTAAAATATTTTTTTTTATTTTTACAATAATACAGTACCGGGTATTTGAGCTTCGGCATAGTCGAAGATAATTGTCTTACTGGTTATTACTTCACTTGCTTATTATTATTATTTTTTTTTTTAATTACATTTTGATTTTCTTTTTTCCTTAATTTTCATACTTTTATTTTGTTTCACGTTTGTTAACTTAAAGGCTAAGATTAATTTTTTTTTATTATAATAAAGCTAAGAGCTTTAATTAAAATTCAAAAGCGTCAATTGTTATACCCGGTACCACACTGTGGCGAGGGTATATTCACTTTGACATTCCATTTGTAACGCACATTAGGAGGCGTTGTAGGTATGACAAACTATATATATTATTGATCCGCATCACTTTCTTAGTCGATCTAGCGATGTACGTCTGTCTGTCTGTCCTTCCGCACGATTACGGCCGCAATTTAAAAGCTATCGACTTGAAATTTGGTACGTAAGCTTTTATCCACCAAACTGAGGCTAAGTTCGAAGATGAGCAAGATCGGATGAAAACTACTACTACCTCCCATACAAAATATATAGCTATTTTATGTTAAAAATTAAATTTAAATAGCTACAGTAAAGATAGCAAGTTTAAACTTTGCACATATTGTTTTAATAATATTTAAAATTTTTTCACAAAAAATGAGCTGGGTCGAATAAAAACTACCCATACCTCCCATATAAAAATATATATATTTTTTTATTTTTATAATAATACAGTACCGGGTATTTGAGCTTCGGCCTAGTCGAAGATAATTGTCTTACTGGTTTTATTTCTTTTCGAGGAGACAATTTTTTTTTCTTATTCATTTGTTTTACTGCCTGTTCAGCGTCTGCTCCATTTTTCGAAAAGCACAGAAAGCGGCAGAGAGTGGAACAAAGCTGCGTTATTTTTTTTTTTTTTTTCTGAATCATCGGATTGGGTGTTGCTGAGGAGACTTGCGACCCAACGATCCTGAGGTGACGAAATGGTCACGTTACAGTTTTTAGATTTTTCATTCAACAATAAAGTATTAAGTTCTTCAGGAAAAACATCTCTACTACCATCATGAAGCCTATAGATGCACAAAAAACAGCGCCTCTCATTATTTAGGTTTAATGTAACTTTTATAATATCCGCAGATTCCAAATTTGTATTAACAATATCACAGCCAATATATTTATTTTTAAGAAAAACCCCAACACCACGAGCAGGGTAAGAACTGTTACATGTGGAGAAAAAAGTATAGCCCGGTATTTTATAATTACCTTTCTCTTCATCAAATATCCAAATTTCAGTAACAAAAATAAAATCTGGCTTATTTGAACACGATTCTATATGGACCAACAGTAAGTCGAAATTAGCACGAAGACTGTTCATTTATTAATACTTCCCTGAAAATCCTAAACAAATTACACAATCAATTCCTGTCTGAGCACATCGGAAGAAAATTCGAATGAAGCTGAAACGCAAAACTCCAGTATGCGTTACATATTTGTCGAAATAAAGTTCGAATCGCATGTGTACACCGAGCCTAAGTCTATCCTAGACTGAGGTGGATGGCATTGACCAGTCTTCCAGCTGTTCGCCTAGTCGTCCCTACCGTACGTCTTCTGTCGTCGTTCCGTGCGTTGGGCTTTCTCCCAATCGGACTGGGTCTAGGCTTAGTGCTCTTCTCTTGGTCGGTTGGGGTGGTTTAGGTCTGCACGTAGCTGAGGTGGATGGCAAACGGCTTTCCCTCCTCGCTGCGTCCAGATTCTCACCAGTGTCTTTAGCCTGTCGGCAGCGTGCATCTGGGGTTTTGGAACAGCTTGCAACCGGCTCGGAATCGGGTGAGTTCGAGTCAGGTGCTGGCCGAAATCTTTCAGCGACTCAGGTGGGGAGCAAGCGACTTCCTACCTCGTCGTAAGAGGTTACACATTATAGGCACACAGAGCAATAAAACTGCGGATAGCGTCATCATAAACGAATAACCAACAGCCAACCGAGATGTGCGCGCTGTGCTATACTGCCGTATGCCGTATACTATACTCTGTCCCATTTATATTTTCAGTACAGGCCTTATGGGAACCTCTTTTTTCTACCAAAGGTGCCAGTAGATACTTTTACGGCACTCAATCACAAGAATTGCCACTGAAATAAAAACCAAGCCACTGACTTACCAAGGAATTGTTGTTGTCATTTACGTAAAACCCACCATGACCAGTCTGTTTATGAAGAAATTTTCCTCAAAGGCGCATACATCCCACCATGACCAGTCTGCCTCGCATGTGCTGGCAGGGCAGAATGAGGATGCGATGAGGGTGATCTTCTCGTGTGCGGTTGCGGTTGCTATTTTATCACAGAAAATAAACATGTGTGGTGTTGGTGTGTGTTTTAAGCACCTCAGAAGAGTGTTACCATATTCATTTGCAAAAATATCATTACAGGTTTTTCTATGGATTGTGTCAAAGAACTTTCGTGTTTTGTTGCTTTTTAAAGCTTTTGAGAGCAAATAAATGAATTTGATTATGTGGGATGTTGCCATACAGTTTTTAGGTACTCCTTTAATTATTTTGTAATTCTGATGGATCTGTTAATATGCAGTTAAACCATTTTTTCGATTTGTCTTTTAGCAGAAATGGAACACTGTTTAATTTGTTTACTTTATTATTTTGTATCATCGGCTCAATCAGGGAATTTTTTGTATTATTATTATTGCTGCTTCAAAAAATGTGTAAAAAAAATCGAAAACTGATAAGGAGGAGAAGGATGATATTAATATACTTATACAGTCCACCAGCTGTCGAAACAATGAGGTTTATTGTCGAGTTGAATTTATTACCCAAGTTCACAGGTACCCGGTAATTTCGGGTAATGGGTATCCTAAATTCAGAAGTATGTACTTGGAATTGAATATTGAAACACAGTTTTTTATACTTTTTATAATGCGGGTACCCAAAAAATAGTGGGTACTCAATAAGAAACGGGTACCCGAAAAATGGATACCTGGTAATTTCGAGTAATGGGTACTCGGTAATTTATTTAGATTTAGTTTAATTTTTTTAGATTTAGTTTAGATCTACATGGTTCTGTTCATGAAATCTTAATAAACGGCTGGTAACCCTACCGATATTTGTGAGAGAATTATGCCAATTTATAGTGCTCACTATGGCAACCATGTGAGAGCTTTATAATGGAGACAGCTATTGAAATCCATAAAAGTAAGGGTGAAAGGCAAATACCCTATCTTCCCTGTACTGAAAATAAAAATGGGACAGAGTATAGCACAATTTGCCCGTATATAGCTACTGCTACATACGAAATGTGCACCAGATGTGTACACTATCTAGTGTCGTCGGAGCTACATACATACATATGTGGCATGCATGCTACATGCCATGTACTAGCACCTTTACTGAGATAGATGTGCAATAAAGCACCCCTAATAATTTTTTTTTCCAAAGAAATAATCGGCCCTAGCGAGGTATCCGTCGGAACGGAAAATTCTCCGATTTCATACGAATCGGAGGATTTTTGCTTCTAGGTATACTTCGGAAGACCTTTTCGGAACTTTTTTCCGACAAATATGCAACGCACACTGGCGTTTTGCGTTTCAGTGCGATGAAGGGCGTTTTTACTGATATTTTTGACAGCTTCATACGAATGTACTTCCGATATGCTCCGACAGGAATTTGATGCGGAATTTGTTTACGATTTGCAGTAAAGTGTTGATAAATGAAAATAATAAAGAAAAAACATTTTAGCAAAGTAATTGGCTATATTTGTTGCTTGCATTTGTGTTCCCAGGGCAAAAACAAACGAAAAAAAACAAGAATTAAATAGGAAAACCCCGATGTACCACGAAACAACATTATTATGTCAAATAATGCGTCGTCGCATTTTAATTATTCTTTCCGAATGCGGATACCTCGAATGTAATTTGAGTCTCCGACGGAGTATGCGTTGCGGAGAATTCTCCGTCGAAACGGAAAATTCTCCGATTTCATACGAATCGGAGGATTTTTGCTTCGAGGTATACTTCGGAAGACCTTTTCGGAACTTTTTTCCGACAAATATGCAACGCACACTGGCGTTTTGCGTTTTAGTGCGATCAAGTGCGTTTTAACTGATATTTTTGACAACTTCATACGAATTTTCTTCCGATATGCTCCGACAGGAATTGGTTGCGGAATTTGTTTACGATTTGCAGTGAAGTGTTGATAAATGAAAGCAATAAAGAAAAAAAAAACTTTTAACAAAGTAATTGGTTGTATTTATTGCTAAAATTTGTGTTTCCAGAGCAAAAACAAACGAAAAAACAAGCACTAAATAGGAAAACTCCAATGTATCACGAACAACATCAAGTCAAATCAATGCGTCGCCGCATTTCAATTATTCTTTCCGAAGGCGGATACCTCGAATGTAATTTAAGTCTCCGACGGAATATGCGTTGCGGAGAATACTCCGTCCGACGGATACCTCGCTAGGGCCGATTGAGTTTGGTCTGTGTTACCGTGGTAGGATTTAAGTTTGCCGGCGAAGTTCAAATAAAAGTCCAATACGGATGGTTTCAAAAAGTTAGCTGATTTTTATTGATGATAATAAACAAAGTACGCTCGCGAAATTGTGATTGAAATGCTGAATATATTGAATGGAAAACAAATAATTTATTCCACATTGTCATCTTCGGCAACGCCAGAGTTTTCCACCTCTTCCATATCTTCGTCTTCACCATCCTTTTTGTCGATTGGTTTTTCATACACATATTCTAGTGGTGAGACGACAACTCCATCCCATACTGACATTTCCCTGGCGATACTAGTGTTACCTTCCAAACCTAAGATATGTTTGTAGCCGCCATGCGCAAGCACACGAAGCAATGTTTGTGCAGTTAGACAGCATGTATCCTGTTGTTCTAAGGTCATAGCTGTGTGTACTCGAATATGACCCGGTTCACAAGGATCCGTAATTCCAGCCGAACCTGGGAGGAATAAGCCCGCAGATAAAAGCTGAAAAACGCGGCGAAATGCCAGGTTTATTGGCAAAGCTTGCCGGCTTGGGTTATTCATAATGGAGAGATGTGCAATTAAGTCCAACATCCAAGGAGAAAGTGGAGAGAATGCTTCAAAACGTTTGGTAAGATCTTTTAAAATCCGAATTAATACTTTTATCGAAGAATGGTGTGCATTTTCTTCAAACCACCGAGTATGTCTAATTGCAGCTAAATGAGCCTGCATTGCCTTTGAATCTAAATGAATTTCTGGTTCTAGCTTGCGAATATTTTGCGGCAATGTCGCAATCAGCACCCGAACTTTTGCTTGCCAATTGGCGACATCGAAACCGCGATCGTGCATTGTAGTTGTAAGTTGATCGGCTTTTGTTAGAACTTCTGTTTTCATCACGTTTTTTAAATCTGTTTCCACCTTTTTTGCCAGTGCCTCGCAAGCTTCCTTGGTGGGTAACGTTTTTAGAATCACTACTATGTCAGCTACGTTATTTCCAATAATGAGTGTGCCCTTCTTAAAGGACCCCACCTGTCGAACTTCATCTAGCTGCTGAAAGAAAATACATAGTTGTAAGCAAAGTATTAAAGATTAGATAATATGTATTAAAATTGTAGATGCTGGGATAAAAAAAAAGATTATTAATACAAAATTATAACATTTAAAAAGTGTTGGTTTGTTATTTTATAAAAATCAAAGAAACCTTTTCATGTCGTCATTGGTCACAGTCTAGCTCTCGTGCTGAACGCATCGTCTACTTTCGCTTGCTTACTCTGTGACTTAGGGTAGGGTGGGGTACTTTCGACTTTCGCAATTACAGAAAAGCGGTTAATTTTTAGATAAAATGTTTGATGGCAAATCTTACCACACTGTTCTCTTATATCGTACACGAACTATGGAGGGTTTTCTTCAGCAGTTGTGGTTGTCAGACCCGTTTTTAATTTTTTGAGTGATTTTTCGTAATTTTTCTATTATACGGGGTAACTGATATTTAATTATTTCTTATGGGAATTCTTTGGTTGTGAGTGTCAAACGATTGTGTTTATAATACATTTAAGTTAATTATAATATTTGATTGAATTTTCTTTATAAGCTTTGTGAAAAACAAAAACGTCTACAATAAGAAAGAATGGGGCACTTTCGACAAAAGCACATGGGGCAGCATCGACATAGCCGAAAATAATGAAAATCAGATAAACAGCTCCAGAGACCCACTACCCCTGCCTCCTTTACCCCTCCCCAGTTCCCACGAACTCTTCGTACTAATTGGGCAACAAATTTATGATTAAGAAGAAAAATCATGCAAATCGATGGGTTTTTGAGTTATGGATGGACCAACAGACAGACATTGTCTTTTATATAGTAGTATGGACTTGAACAAAAACCATGATTTCAGCAGTACGTTCTACTCTAATATATAAAATGTTTTACTAATTGATTTTTATTACCATTCTTGTGTCTTCTAAATTAACGTCGAAAGTGCCCCACCCGGATGACGATTGGGGCAGAATCGTCTTTTTAGGGTAGTTTTAAATTTTTAAAATTATTCGGGTGAAGTTAACTTTTAAGAAATTATGGATTTTTGTAGTAAAATAATCATAGCTTTCAATAAAAAAAAAATATTCAAATATATAATATTTTGAAAAAAAAAAATCTGCCCCACCCTACCCTAACCGTTTTCTTAAAACTCTTCACCTTCACCAAAACACACACATTTTCACATTTCGCCTTTTACCCACTAATGCCGCGATTCGCTCATTCTCGCGTATGTAGTGCACCCTAAACCCTAACCGCATGGCCAAAAATGAAACCAGTGAACTTTTCGAAGTCTCGCTTTCCGGACCCTGGTCAAAAAGGAATAAATTTACAATGCGACGATACCAAAATATTTTTTTCCGTAAATAATTCCCCCCGGCGGATTCCACGATAGGGGTAAATGGCCATAGGAAAATCACCTTTAGCGACAAGGCGAATTTTTGGATGAATGGCTATGTTAATCATCCAAATTGCCGTATATGGGATGACGCCAGCCCACACGAGCTGTTTGATGCGAATTTTAGACCGGCGTCGGCGTCATTGTTACTTTTTCTTGAAAATGACGTTCGTAAGGCTATTACCATCAACGGCGAGCGCTACAGAACGATGTTAACCGATTTATTTTGGCACAAATTGAACGATATGGAGGTTGATGACATATGGTTCCAGCAAGATGTGGGTACGTGTCACACAGCAGACGCCACGATGGTCATTCTGCATGAACGATTTGAGGGCATGGTTATCTCTAGCAGAGGTGACGTGAATTGGCTACCAAAATCGTGCTATTTAACCCCGCTAGACTTTTTCCTGTGGGGTTGCGTGAAGCCATAGCTCAATGCGAATAAACTACAACTGACCGATGTCCTTAAACCGAACATAACCAATGCCATCGCTCAAATTCAGCCGGATCTATGCGGCAGATTACACGACTTGCATCCTTGAGAACATGAGAAGCTGCGGCGGACATGGTGTTATATTTCATACAATCAAATAAAAATAGGATTTCTTTAATACTCGCACACAGCTTGTTTTAATCCATTTCAACGTCGGTCGACCCACCCTTATTGAAAACTCCTTTAGTGAATCTTTAGTAAGCTCAGCTTCTGTTCACATATCTGTGCTTTGTTCTGTTGTGTGCTTTCAGAAAGGAAGGTATAGGGAGTCGCAGTATGGAATAGATTGGGAACCCCTGGTATAAAGAAACTACTCCGAAGATATCCTAAAGGTCTTCTTTCACACGTAGATTACATAGATTGCATTCTGAATTGCTGGGGATCTATGTGGCATATAGTTTGAACGAAGAAATTCACCTCTGGCCTCAAGAATTGTTGAAATAATTTCAATACTATTTTGATCATGGAAATAGTTTTGCTCCATAAGATCATGATTGAGTGACCGATACGTAAACTTTCACTCTGCTGTGCTTTGGCTATACACTCCGTACGGTGAGCTTCATCGGTTTTCCTTAACAGCTCCTGTATACTTCCTTTCCACAATTCTGCACTATATTCCGTTATCGGGACATTATGTTCGGCGCTCAATCTGGTCCATTCTTCAAAAAATTAAGCTGTCCACGTATTGCATGTTTTGCATACTGCACTGCATATGCAACCTGATTGTAAATGTGTATAGAGGAGGCAGTCCTGTTTCTAGATGCAACATATTATTTGGTGTGTTTTCTGGGAGCCTGAAAATTTTCTTTAAAAAGTATCTTAAAAGTTTTTCTACTTCGTCATACCAGCATAACACAATATAGATCGAACGGCAGCCTCAAAGACTTTAAATTCAGAACTCGTATCACCTTCCAATTGCAGTTGATTGCCCTTTTCGCCTCTTTTGTTTTTCTTGAAGGTGGTAGGTACTTGAATGACATTGTAGGTGCTAAGGTTACTCCAAGATTCTTATAAGTCTTAACAATCTCAACTTCCTCATTTTGAAGTTTAGAAGGCTCAGAAGACAGCCTTGCTTAACCCCCATCTCTGGGGGTCTAGCACGTAACTTGATACAATCGAATTCAGTCGATACAATCGAGCTCTGGCAGCACCTAATTTGTCTCAATCGATTATTTTCGATTGATTATCCTCGATTTAGAGAAATTAGGTGCTGCCAGAGCTCGATTGTATCGACTGAACTCGATTGTATCAAGTTACATGCTAAACCCCCTGAATCAAACCAGTTGGATATTTGTTTCCCATTCCACACCGCACCCCTGTTATATTTGTACAGCCTTTGTATAATCCTAAGAACTTTCGCCGATACTGCTAGATTGCTTAAATTGTAAAACAAAGCCTTTCTGTCGATAGTATCGAAAGCTGCCTCAAAGTCGACAAAGAATAAATACAGCTTTTTACCCTTATCCAAGTAAGTTCGTACGATGCTTGTCAGGGAGAATACGTAATCCACTGTGGAGTACTCTTCTCTGAAAACCGCCTGGAATTCGCTCAGTAAATCATTTTCCCGTACCCAATTTGTCAGGCGTTCTAGAATGATTCCGGTAAATATTTTCATAGCGGCGTTCATGAAGAAAATACCTCTATAATTGTTAGGATCATTCGGGTCTCCTTTTTTTTGAACAATGGAAATATGTATTATGCTTCTTCTAAAGCTATATCTGGTACCTCACCCGTGTCGGAAATGTAATTGTACGCTATTGTTAGTTTTTCAAGGAACCCTTTTGTCGCAAACTTAATAAACTCGTAAGGAATGCGGTCTGCTCCTGGTGCATTATTTAGGTTACAACGATGCTATACATTGCAAATTTCTTGCAGCGAAATCCTGTCTAGTGAGTCCACTCTTGTATATGGGAAAGCAAAACTTAGCAAGTTAGAACTACATGGCGGGTTCAATAATGACTGGAAAGTACAGGCGTTACAACATTGATACCTCTTGCAAAACCTATACCATTAAGGGTTCTGACAAGTTTCCAAAACGAGTAACTATCCTTTGTTCCCGCAAGTATTCTTGTCTGCTGTTTCAAGTACCGCGAATGTTTTTGTACGCCTTGTTTTCTTCTTGGTACATCATTTTTGCCATGCTGGTGCCCAATTATCTGACCAAACGTAAGCAGGAAAAGGACCGCAGAATCCGATATACAAGAAACGAGAGAGTCCACACCACGATCGGAGCGAATTTCACTGTCATTCATTTCGTTCAGTCTCAAATCAAGGTTACGTTTACAAATTGCGAAGTAAGTTATTATATATGTATTTTTAATCATAAACAAAATTTGTAGTCAATTGTTCACTTTACAATTCATGTAAAAAGCTAAAAATGTTCTGCAAAATATACAAATCAATGCGCTACAAGAAGCAAATGTTGCATGGTCGAAACGATGTCGTCGAGACGATAGCGATTTTAAATGTTAAATGGTGCAAGGCAATCGTCAAAATGATATCGTCATGCGATTATTGAATTACGGAATGAGTGTCTAGTACTAATTCTCGCGGTAAAATAATAGAAAACTTCCTATGCAGCCCCAATTTAATTGTCCTTAATGACTGCAGGCCCACACATTTTTCAACCCACAAACCTGTACACAAAAACAACATGGACAGTTCTCACAGATTTACATGGTAGCGATCATTTCCCAATTGTAACAGTTCATTTTGCAAATTTGTTAATTGGCATTATTCTATTATCTACATAGTTTGTTATTTGGTCAGTTATTTTTTTGCGAACTATTGTTTCGCCGTTTTACCAACATCCAGAATGATCGTTCCGCCGTTATTTTTTATCGCTTATGAATAAACAATGAACATGCCATTTTATCCTGTATTATCCTGTGTTTTTAAAACCCTGTAATTAGCCTGTGCTTCGAAAAAGAAATAGAAGAAGACCCTGATTAAATTTAAAATATTAAAATCCGTACCTAAACCCAGGATGAGATGGTTATATCAAGTCCATAACCTCTCCACTGCCCGTTTGGTGATTTAGAGTGGACTTAATTGATATTCATAATAGCGTATATCCCATTCTTAGATTTCAAAGGAAAAATATCCTGTAATCATACTTACTTACTTATCGGGCTCCCGACCCGTGAAGAGTCTCTGCCTGAGACACTGCAGCCTTCCATCCTCTACGATCCCGGGCACGCTGCTTCCAATTGTCCAGACCAAGCGCTCTGGCATCCGCGATGGCTTGGTCTTTGAAACGGAGGTTCGGTCTTCCTTGTCTTCTCGAACCTGGGGGCTGGGATTCGAAGAACATCTTACCTGGAGCATTATTGTCCATTCGCTCGATGTGGCCGAGCCAATGTAGTCGACGTGTTTTGGCTTTTTGGACTACATCCACGTCTTGGTACAGCTCATAGAGTTCGCGGTTGTATCTTCTCCTCCATTCGCCCTCCTCGCACACAGGACCAAAAATCAGCCGAAGTATTTTTCTTTCGAAGAAGCCCAGTATCAGCTCTCCCTTCTTGCTTATCGTCCAGCACTCGGCGCCATAAAGCAGAACTGGCAGTATAAGAGTTTTGTAGAGAACACATTTCGTCCTTCGAGTTAGGAGTTTTGAACCCAGTTGTTTTGCCAAACCGAAGTAGCAACGGTTTCCTAGGGTAATTCTTCGCCGGATCTCCACTAGGGTGTCATTCGTGGAGTTTACGTTTACTCCGAGGTAGGTGAACTCCTTAACTACCTCGAAATTGTTGCTATCAATAGTGACGTTTTGTCCTAGGCGGTGGACAGATGCTTGTTTGTTTGTTGATAGCATGTACTTAGTCTTGTCCTCATTTACTTCAAGCCCAACGGATTTCGCTTGTTCTTCAATCGCCGTGAACGCTTCTATCACGGCACGCTGGGAGCGACCGATGATGTCAATATCGTCCGCATAGCCAAGCAGCTGGACGGACCTGTTGAAGATAGTGCCTTCCGTGTTGACACCTGCCCTACGCACTATCTGCTCCAGTACGAGATTGAAGAATTCGCATGATAGAGCGTCTCCTTGCCGAAATCCGGTGCATGTTTGAAAAAGTTCGGAAGAGCTGCTTCCAAACTGCACGTTGCAGCGCGTGTTTTCCAGCGTCACGCGACACAGCTGAATCAGTTTTGCCGGGATTCCAAATTCGGCCATCGCCATATAGAGCTCCTGACGATGTATGCTATCATACGCGGCTTTGAAGTCGATGAATAGGTGGTGAGTTTCGACTTGAAATTCGTTGGTCTTTTCCAAGATTTGCCTCAGTGTGAAAATTTGGTCTATAGTCGATCTGCCGGGCCGGATGCCACACTGGTACGTGCCGATTAGTGTGTTGCAGAACGGTTTTAGACGTTCACACAGTACGTTGGATAGGATCTTGTATGCGGCATTTAGCAAGGATATGCCTCGATAGTTCTTGCAAGACATAGGATCGCCTTTTTTGTAGATGGGGCATATGGAGCTGATAGTCCAGTCATCGGGCATGTTTTCTTCCACCCATACTTGGTTGATGATTCGGTGCATGCTCCCTACCAAAACATCACCACCGTATTTAAAGAGCTCCGCTGGTAGACCATCAGAGCCTGCGGCCTTGTTGTTCTTAAGCTTTTTTATAGCTAAGCCAACTTCTTCTATACTAGGTGTTGGAACTAGTTCTTCATTGACTGGACGTGGGTTCTTTTCTTGCCCTATCACTCTCTCTACATGATGTCCATTAAGCAGCTGCTGGAAATGCTGCTTAAACACATCTACTATTCCCTGCGCTTCGGTGACTAGGTTCCCTTCGCTATCTCGAAGAGCCTGCGTTCCGGTTTTGTAGCCAGCAGCCAGTTGCTTAGCTTTTTTATAAAACCTCCGGATGTTATTACGATCGCGCGACTCTTCGATCTCCTTGAGCTGGGAAGCTGCGTAAGCCCTCTTCTTTCTACGCAGGATCTTCTTTTCCTCCCTTCTCCTGGCTCGATACTCTTCTCTCGCTGCCCTTGTTTTGCGCTGCAGCGCTTTCTTGTGTGCATCTTCTGTCACCTTTTTCCTGTACACGCATTCATCATCATACCACGGGCTCATGAACACATTCGGCCTTACTAATAATCAAACCCTAATTCCGACTATTAGTTGGCTGCCAGGTTTAAATAAAATGTATAGCTTTATTGAAATGGTTCCAATAAACAATTTGATCTCCACATCTACTTGTGCGACAACTTTATTGGGATCTATTACATTTTCTGTCATTGCAGGACTCAAATTCCATAATTTGGTTTCGCGGAAACAAGACCACTGATCATGTTTATGCCGAATAAATTATTCTAAACGAATTTATACCCAAATTACAATTAAATTCGCCCATCAGATTTCTCCCAAAGGCTTTAAAACGCTTATTAAAAGCAAAAACCGAAACACGAATTAGGAAATCTACAAATTGTCACCTGTTTTATCAAATTCATACGAAAATTAGTAATGCCGTATCATACAAATAGGGTATATTTTCAGTACTATTTACAATACGTTTTCCTATGCATTTCGGTACTTTTGTATTAATTTCGAAAATTGAGAGCTGTTCTAATAAAATACATTTCAAATTATTAAATAATAATAGGAACACTATTTTTTAATTTTTCGTTGGCTATAGATGCAAAACGAAATTTGTTTTGTAATATACAAATCACAATTACAATGTTACAAATAGAAAACTTTTGAAACATCGCATGAATATGTGAATATGTAGGTACTTTTTGCCGATTTCATGGAACGTTGTTTATTTTGTACCTACATTTACAAAAAATATATCATTTATATGAATCCAGACTGTTGACTCCGTTTTTGAACTTTCAGAATAAAAGCGACACCAAATAAAATATAACAGCATTCTCGAAATTGTCATTTTAATTAAGAATTAGAAAAAAATTCATTCATAAAACGCCATTATGATTTAAGCAAATTGTATTACGCGGTTGTCATTTTTTTTTTGACAGAAATTTGTTATTTAAATTTGAATAACACTGTTTTTTGTATGAGCATTTTGGAAAGTGTTGAGTCGTTGTGTTAGCTGCCAGACTAAAGTTGATTATTGGTAAGGCGGATTGGAGTCAGAATATTCGCTGCTTGATGTTGCCGTGCCAGTAGGGATGCCATAGGTTTCCCTTTAGGGAAGACAGTCCCCTCTTTTCATACAAGATTCTCTGTGAACACATCCATTTGGAGTGCAAGAAAACTATATTGCTTTTGTTTCTCATTCGTTTTTAGTGAATTATTATTGGCCGCGTTCAATGTGCTTAGGCACTTAAATATTTAGGTGTAGTTAGATAGATAGATAGATAGATAGATATATTTTATTTGTTTATAAGCTTTGCTTTTACAAATTGATTGGCATGGTTTTTTACAATTTCACAAAATTAGTATTTTTTAATATAAATTAATTAGTAAAGTATCTATAAGTATAAAATTTCTCATAGAATTTAAATTTCGGTTTTTAATTCATTTTTAGATAACAATCGAAGAATTATGCTGAGTAATTAATATGAAACCTGGATTTATTTATTCATTTAAAATAAAAGCTCTGAGTTTGAGTGAGTTAACGACATATTTATAAATATTATTTGCATTGTTTACGTCCTCTACGTTCATTATGCTTTTTAAGTCGGTCAATCTATTAGCAAAAAGGTAATGGTTTCTCACTGCATTAAAAATAGGACATCTTAGGAGGAAATGTTCAATACTGTCTTTTTCATAGGTGTTACAAATCGTACAAATGTTCGCTGGGTCGAAATTGTGTCTATCTCCGTGCAAGATGATCCTATGGGCATACTTGTTTGCACACCTAATTTGGGCTATGACCTTATGGATGAACGGTTTCAAGGCCACATTCAAGTATGGAGCCGGTTTATATTCCGGCTCTTGTATGATTTCTAACGAAGATGCATAATAAGAGCAGGAAGTGGAGCCAGTTGCTTTTCTGAAGTCTTCTTCTATTAATATTTGTTTTAAGTCCCTTAGAATGCTTTCATAAGATCCTCGTATGCTTGCTAAGCTTTGCTGTTCCCATACATCTGCGAAATTTCTCATTAAGAGGTCCTTAAATTGTGTTATCCAGTTTGGTCGCTGAGTGGAAAGATGGGTTCTGAAAGTCTCATTATAGCATTTTTTTATAATGCGGTCATCCGTAGCACTTAAAAGTTTTATCCAGAAATTCAAAATTCTTTTTGCAATTTCGTATATTAATGGTATAGTTCCAGTTTCTACACGCACTACGTTGCTTTGGGTATTGTTGGCTAATCCAAGTAATTTCTTCAAAACTGTCGTTTGGATTACTTCAATTTTGTCTCCAGCTGCCAGACCCCATACTTCAACACAATGCAGTGCAGTCGATTTGATGGTTGATTCAAATACTTTGATTCGTCCATCCCAGTTTTCCATATTCGAATTTTTCATAGCCTTATCAGATGCCGCTGTTGCTATTCTTGCTTTTGTTTTGAATTTCTCTATGGCTTCATTCCAGGAACCAGTGCGATTTAAGTTTACTCCCAGGTATTCAAAATTATTAACAACTTCAATCCAATCCTCTTTGTATGGAAATCTCTCTGGGCACGAAGCTCTTTTTCTCTTTGCAAAAATCATGATTTTTGATTTTTGCGCATTTAATGTCATATCTTTAGCTGCCAGATATTTATCTAGCGCTTGTAATGACTTTTTCAGCTCTAGTTCAGTTTTTGCAAACACAGCAATATCATCAGCATATGCAATCAGAATTACATTCGTTGTTTGTGAAATGTCCATTCCCGTGAGGCCTTCGCTCCTAAGGAATTCCTCTAGGTCATTTGTGTATAAGTTAAATAGCAGAGCACTTGAAGGGTCACCCTGCAGTACACCTCTTGATATCCTTGATTTTTCAGTTAGGCCATGCATTGTTTTAATAGCAATTCTGGTTTTTGAGTAGATGGTTTGAAAAGCACGGATTATTTTTCCACTTGCTCCATTGGATCTTAGGTGCATCCACAACTTTTGGTGATTAACACTGTCGAATGCTCCTTTCAGGTCAACAAATAGTACAAAAAAGCTTCCTTTCGTTTTTGCCAGAGTAATATCGATAATTGTACGTAGGATAAAGAGATTATCAACACATCCTCGTCCTTTCCTGAAACCATTTTGAAATTCTGGGATTAATTTTTCCCCTTCTGCCCACTCTTGAAGCCTGTTCGATAAGATTTGGGTGTAGACTTTCATTAAGGCATTTTCGATCGCAATAGGGCGGTAGTTTGCTGGTAGATTCTTATCTCCTTTTTTAAATATCATAGTTATATCAGCTCTAAGGAGCTCCGAGAAATTCCTTTCCTCATTATCAAAAATACTTTGAAAGAAGGAGCGCAGATATTCAAACCATAGGTTTGGTAGGTGCTTCAGGAACTCATTCGCAATCTTATCTGGACCCGCGGCTTTACTATTCCGTAGTCCTAGTATTACGGCTATTAATTCATTTAGACTTATATCTCTATCAAGGAATGCGTGATACGTATCATCGTAAGGACTAAACTCGGCTAAATTACCACTACACATTTCTTGCAGATAATTGTCCCAAATGTCTTTTGCGATAGGGTTTTGCGCAAAGGAGTTCGGTTGAATACTTTTGATTGCTCTCCAAAAGTCTTTACTATTTTTTGTGTTTCGAAGTTGTTGACTTATACTCTGATTGTACTGTTTTTTAGCTGCGTTTATTGCTGCCGCGTATAGTTTCCGGCTGGCGATATATTCGTATCTTTTTTCTATGTTATTGAGGTCTTTACGATATATTTTCATTTTTTGCCTCACACCTCGTTTATGTAATCTGCATTCATTACTAAACCATTTATTCCTTTGTGGCATTTTCGCGGTGTTTTGCCTATAATATTTAATCATACCGCATTCTACTGCCGCATCTTTAATGTTTTCGTGTATTTGCTGGTATCCTAAAGTATCATTTCTAATTTGCAGATTTTCTGCTTTGTTTTGCATATTTGCAGTGTAGTTTTGAGCTGTGGTAGAATTCCAGATTAATTTCCAATCTGGAGACATTTGTGGCGTATTGACGAAGCTAGTTGTGGAAAAGCACAGTAAACTCAAGATACAACACATGTGGTCGGATTGTAGTAAGAGCTGAGATACCTCAAAGTCATCAATGGTTGCTGATCCTTCTAAATTTACCCACACAGTGTCCACGGTACTTCGACCCTGGTGAGAGTCAAAAGTAAAGTCGCCATATGCATCGCTTCTAGTTCTCCCATTTATAAGCAACAGACCAGCGTTTTCAAATATCTCACCAAGTAATTTACCTCTCCTACTTATAGTTGTGTCTCTGCTTTTTCTTGTGTGAGATAGTTGTGAGCCTTCCAGAATGTCACTGTCTAATTGGTTCGACAGTCCGAAGCGAGCATTTAAGTCTCCTCCTATTATAATTGTATATGTTGAGTAATTGTTCTGTAGATATTCCAATTCTTCTTGTATTAGTTCACAGCATGATTTATCATCCATTTCTTTAGACGGGCACAGATAGGGAAAGTATATTATGTATTTAGACTGATGAAAAACAACTTCTAGTATTACCCATAGGTTTGTTTTGCTAATCTCTCTCAAGACATCGTATTTTGCGGGGTTTTTTACAAAAATTTGCAGTCCACCTTTTCCTCTTCCTTTTGACTTGTCTTTGATAGCATTTGAGTAAAACATTTTATAGTCTTCAAACATTTTAAATGGAGTTTGTTTTGTGTTATCTAGAACCCAGGTTTCACTTAAGCATAATATATCAAAACTGAGAATTAAATTTAGTTCAGTATTATCTAAGTTATATAAATTTTTTATTCCGTTAATATTCCAAAAACTAATTCTTAAGTTTTTATTATAAGTATCCCCTACATACTTAATGCTATTCTTTTTTTGAAGCTATGCTGACCCATTTGGCTCTGAGAGCATTCTGTCATCTAAGTTTTCTCTACTACCAAGAGACTTGATTGGTGTGAAAAACTTATCGATCGATAGTGTAGCTGTTGAATTTTTTGCTTTATTTTTTGGCCTCTTAGGTTTTCCTGCACGTTGATTTGAGGTACTCTGTTCAAGGCTTTGGGTTGCACAATGATTTTTTTCATCCGGGGACCTGTTTCTTTTTTTGGTAACAGAATTTTCTCTCCTCTCCTCTTCCTCAAGTTGTTGCAGTGTAAATGGTCTATTGTTGATAATTATTTTGTCGTACTTAATGCTAACATCTGCACCTTCATTTCTGAGAACATTTGCCTTTGTACGGAGTATTCTTCTAGTATCTGCAACTTCTTTGTTGAAGTCATCATCGATAAAAATTTTTGAGAATTGAGGTTCAGCAGCTAGTTTCTTTTTGTTTTTCATGACAATGAGTTTGACTCTGTATGAAGTGAGCGCGACTTTGACAGGGCGGGGATTCTGATTTCGCGATCCAATGCGCATAATATAATCAATATCGGACACTGTGATTTGATTGTTTGCACATGTATTTAGGAGAATCAATATTACATTTTCCAGTTCTTCGGGATTATTTTCTGATTCCGATAGGCCTTTTATGATCATATTTTTCCTTCGAAGCTCCCTGTCCATAGCTGAGACTTTTTTGTCTACTAGGAGTATTTTTTCTTTAGTAGCAGTGACTTCTGTTTGTATTTGGGTAAATTGTTCATTTGTGTTTTTGTTTACTGCCTCCACTATCCGAAGTTGCATATTTTCCAAATGCTTTATTAGTTCTGAATTCATTTTAACTCTATTCAAAATTACTTCGCTTTGTTTCTCTGTTTTTAAACTAATTGCATTAAATTTTTTTTAAGCAAAATAAGAATATTTTCTGTTTTTAGTGTACCAGTTTTTGGTTAACCTATGTTTAACCCAATTAATATAATACACAAACCCTGCTGTCAGATGGTTCTGATATCTGCTAAGATAGCTTACGATCCATACACGATCCACAGCCGCTGTTAGTGTCTCTCCTGTAGTGTTGTACTTGATGCCTACGCAACACGCAAGTTGTAGAGAAGAGTTCGTGTGTTGATGTTAAGGTCTATCATCTATCGGCTCTCTCAGCTTACAGCAACAATATTGATAATTGATGTATCATGAAAAGAGATTCACATGAAGATATTTTTTGAGTAGTATTCACAAAAGCTTGGCAGAACACTACTAAAAAAGAACTCACCCATAGAGGTAAGGCAAAAGCTGATATTTCTTTTGACGTCCAGTCGGCCGGCACTCAGGTCTTGTTGTTGCAATTTGCGATGTGTGAGCTGGCTGTTTACAGCAACTGCACTTTTTTTGCTTTTAAGTTTGTTGCGGCATGCAATAAAAACAATGTATGTGTTGTGTAGTTTCTATTTTGCTTCAATAGCAGAACATATACTAAAAATGTTTCACTCACCACACAGAAGGAAACAAAAAAGGTTAACGGGTGCGTTGAAATGGGATGGTAGGCGCACAAACTTCACTCAATGTTGCTATACTGTTTTTTTCTATTTCTTTAGTTTTCGTTCTTTTAGTTTTAAGAATTATGACGAATTATGAAAGAAACAATTCGAGAACACCTTTCAATTACTAACTTTATTACTTTATATAGTCAAATAACGTATTATTTAAATTCGTATTGATGTTTATCCGATAAAAAATCACAAAATCTCAGGAGCTATTTTAATCACAGGCAGACTATGCAGAGTCAGAGTTGCCAAAATTTAGGTGTAGTTTATCATTGAACGGAAAACCTAAGCTAAACCTAAGCTAAATGTCAAATGCCTTACATGTGTTAAGAATTGAGCATTCACTTGCTGTTTTGACATCAACTGATCAACACATTGGCTACCTACTAAAGAAAAATATAAAATTAATGAAGTGTTAAATGAATGATTCTATTAATTCTTTCCTAAAGGCAGCTTTACAAATTGTCGGGTAAAACCCCATCTAAAAGACACATTTTATTTAATTATTATCACGCTTGTGTACGTGTTGATTTTATTATCCGTAGTCAATTTGTCGTAAGTTTCCTGGGTATCATCGATGTCATACAAAACACCGTATTGTAACTTGAAATTACATTTTTATTTTTATTTTTTTTAACTATAATAATAAAAAAAAACACATACAAATCTCAGCAAAGTTCAACAATGGAGTGAAAAATTCTTCGACTTCAATCAGCTGTTTATGACATTTCTCAAATCCACTAAGAACTCAGGCAGAAATTCTTGCCTAACTTTCCAGTCAGCACAGCCAACCGACCTCAGGAAATTTGCCTAGATTTGTAGTCAAATCGACCAATCAGAGGCTGTTGGCTAGCTAGGCAAAAGCGCATTAAATGCGGCCATTTATTTTTGTTGTTTTTATTTCTCACTAGCTTTACCCGCCCGGCTTTGCCCTTGCACAGGAATTGTATTGTTTAGGTCTTAGCATTGTATATAGACACTATAGTACTATCACTTCGCATTTATGCACTAGCGCCACCAACCACCTCTGAGACCAACTACTCAAATCGAACATGGTAGTTGTATTGGATTATTTGAAACGAAATTAAATGATGCCTTCTTCTTTTCGTATTCGTCTCATTGACAACAAGTAGATGAAAGAGAAAGAACAATTAGTATTTTTGTTGTCTTTTATTCTCCAGTAGTAAGGAGTGGAAGTAAGTGGGTACTTTTCGCATATACGATATACCTATACTCGCAGGTAGTTAGTGGTGGTGGTGTGTAGGTTAGGCGAAGTGTACTTTTAGCATTTATGAGAATAGCAATATGAAAAGAAGGAATATGAAATGAAAGATGGGATCGATTTATACTTTTCGCATATAGTGGTGGTGTGTGGGGAGAGTACTTTTAGCATGATGATGAGTGTGGTGCTGTTGAGTGATGACGATTGGAATTGATATTTAAGAGGATAACAATGTGGAAAGGAGAAATATGAAATCATAGATCCGATTTTTAACAATACATATTTTGTATTTCTTGGATTTATGGGCAGCATTGGTGTCATGATCGTGGCTCAGGTGTCAAGGGCAGGTTATGATAATTTGAAAGTTATGGGGTGGGTGAGCATGTGAGGTGCACTAGTGGGGAAGTTTGGTTGGATCTTAGCAAATAAAATCACGTACCCAGATCGATCTAAATTTTCAATTTTCTCATATTGTATGTAGTGTGAGAATGATATTGTTTTAAGTACAAATTTTTAGATCAATTAATTATGATAGGTATTAAGATGATAGTAGGTACAGCTCATAAACTGAGTCTCGCAATTCTGTCTGTCTGTTTGTCTGCGAGGTGGTAGGTAGGTAGCTGTATTCTTAACGACAGGACGGATTCGTTTGTTTTAAACTGTGCATAAGTAGGTATGCGATTTGTAGGCTGACAGTTTGAGTTCATTTGTTTATTTTAAACCCAAAATTAACCTTTTATATTTATATACAATTATTTAAGGAGCAGCTATACGAAGGTCGCAGTGCTACGCTGAATGCTATTGCAGCAATCATTCAAATTATCCCTATATAAATTAAAATATGGATTATTGTAGTATGTACCTGTTGGCAACGCCATAAATTCTTGTGGAACTCAACTTGACAGCATCTGTCACTTCGAATATGTCAAGACAATTTTCTTCTTTCTTTTTAATCTTAACTTTTGTACCAATAAGACGTGAAATAAAAACCTCCTGAATTCTTGTATAGTATAACCTCAAATCGTATATTAATCATACTCTTCCAACAGCATTCTGGGTAATCGTAAAGGATCACAACAGTGGCGACGAGGATTAAAGAAAAAAAAATTAATTCAACAATTCATTTTCACTTCGTTTCCCTTTCCCCACCATGGAGGAAGTTTTCCAGAGATTGCTGCAGCAGATGCAGGAACAACAGCATAGCGATAATCTTGCAATGCAATCGCTGGTTTCGCAGTTAATAGCACAACAGCCAGGAAAGACAACTGGTCCCACCGAAACTTTGAAAGCGGATTACAAGGAAATCAAGAGCCCAGAATTTATCATGGAAGCCCTCGCATCAAACATCACTGAGTTTTGCTTTGACATGGAACATAACCTCACTTTCGACACATGGTATGCTCGTTACGAAGACCTCTTCGAAATCGATGCTGTTCAATTGGACGATGCAGCAAAAGTTAGACTCTTACTGAGGAAACTCCATCCCATTGTTCACAGCAAGTATATCAACTACATCCTGCCAAAGCACCCTCGTGACTTCGAGTTTAAACCAACCGTGGAAAAGCTCACTCATCTATTCGGATTACAAACATCACTGTTCAACATACGCTACAATTGTTTTCAGCTCACAAAAGATGCACATTCTGATTTCATCACGTACGCAGGTATGGTAAACAAACATTGCGAAAGTTTTAAGCTGAATGATCTTACCCTAGATCAATTCAAGTGCTTAATATTTGTAATGGGAATGAGATCTACATCTGACTTCGAGATCCGAACAAAAATGCTGAACAAGTTGGACAGCGAAAGTGCTACAATCACGTTAGAGGTGCTTTCAAGAGAATGCCAACGATTGATCAATTTAAAAACAGATACATCGCTCATTGAGAAGGCGAAAACTGATGCTCAAGTTAATCGACTGCACACCACAGCTAACAAAAACAAAAACCAAACGAAGAAGCATAACAGAGGGAGAACAAAAACGAAGTATAACAACAACAACACATTTCGGCCAGAATTAAAAAGCATTTTCATCACAAACAAAATTGATCCATCGAAACGAAAATATGTCAACGTCAACATAAATGGTACAAACATCGATCTGCAGCTGGACACAGCATCTGATATAACAATTATATCAGAAACAAACTTCAAAACCCTCAATATTTCACATGTCAAAAATGTGGAACACACTGCCAGGAGTGCAACCGGCAAATTACCTCTGTCAGGTCAATTTGATTGCAACATCACATTCAGAGCGAGAAAAACACAGTCAACATGTTATGTCACTCCAATCAGCAACCTAAATGTCATGGGACTCGATTGGATTAAGGCATTGAATCTCGAAGACATGTCAATCAGTGCCATCTGCAACCAAGTCACCGCTGGAAACCCGGAAAGTTTTAGTTCTATTCAAAATAGTATATCACATTTAAAACATTCTTTTCCAGATGTTTTCAACGAAACATTAGGCTTGTGTAACAAAACAAAAGCACATCTGGTGACGAAGTCCAACATCCAACCAGTTTTTCGACCAAAGCGGCCAGTCGCTTATGCTGTCAAAGATCTCGTTGAGGCAGAGCTCCAGCGGCTACAAGACACAAATGTGATTTCGCCAGTCAATTACTCGGAGTGGGCTGCCCCTATAGTGGTCATCAAGAAACCGAATGGAAACATTCGAATTTGTGCTGATTTTTCTACTGGTCTCAATAATGCACTCGAAAGTCATCAATATCCTCTTCCATTACCAGAGGATATTTTCGCAAGACTCGCCAACGCTCGATTCTTTAGTCACATCGACCTGTCAGACGCATTTCTGCAAATCGAAGTCGACGAGGCATCAAAACATCTCCTCACAATCAACACCCACATGGGTCTCTTTCGATACAACCGAATGGTGTTCGGTGTGAAAACATTTCCGTCAATTTTCCAACAAATCATGGATCAAATGCTTTCAGGGCTGTCTGGTGCAGCCGCATATATTGATGACATTTTTGTATCAGGAACCGACTTGGAGGAACACAACCGAAATTTAAATGAAGTTTTGTGTCGTATTCAAGACTACGGATTCAAGATCAAATTTGCTAAATGCAAGTTCTTCGTTAACGAAGTCAAGTACCTTGGATACATTATCAACCAGGATGGACTTCATCCTGACCCGGAACGTATACAAGCCATCAAAAGTATGCCTGAGCCAACCAACGTGTCAGAGCTTCGATCATTCCTCGGTGCTATAAATTTCTACGGCAAATTTGTAACCAACATGCGACAACACAGAGGACCATTGGATGAGTTGCTAAAAACAAACACACACTGGAAATGGACAGAAAATCATCGGCATAGTTTTCTGAATTTGAAGAAAATTCTTTCATCCAACCTACTTTTAACTCATTATGATCCGAAGAAAAACATCATCGTTGCGGCAGATGCATCCAACTACGGCCTAGGCGCATGCATTCTTCACGAATTTCCTGATCGATCCGTCAAAGCGATCTGTCATGCCTCACGATCGCTCACAGCAGCTGAGAAATCATACAGTCAGATCGAGAAGGAAGGCCTCGCACTTGTGTTTGCAATTACCAAGTTTCACAAAATGGTTTTTGGTCGAAAGTTCAAACTACACACGGACCATAAACCACTTCTTGCCATTTTTGGGAAAAAGACAGGAATAGCCGTTCAACAAGCAAATCGTCTTCAACGTTGGGCAGTCAAGTTATTAGCATACGATTTTGACATCAGCTTCATCTCAACTAGTAGCTTTGGATATGCCGATGTGCTTTCACGGCTCATTGACAAAAACACTCCCATCAAAGAAGATTTTGTGATTGCATCAATCAAAATGGAACTAGAAGTTAAACAAATACTTACTGACAATCTCGAAAATTTACCAGTCACACACCAGATGATTAAGTTTGAAACGGCGAAGGATGATATACTCAGTCGATTACTTAATTTTATAACAGATGGCTGGCCGAATAAAGTCAACGAAAACACCGAGTTGAAACCATATTTCAACCGCAGAGATGACATCAGCATCGTCGATGGATGCATCATGTTTGGTCAGCGAGTCATCATTCCAAAGCTGTTCAGAAGAAGAGTTCTCAAACAACTCCACCGTGGACACCCAGGCATCGAAAGGACAAAATCCATAGCCAGGAGTTTTGTCTATTGGCCAAACATCGACGAGGATATTAACAAACTCGTACAAAATTGCAACAGTTGTGCCTCAGCAGCCAAGATGCCATCAAAAACAACGCTTCAGCCATGGACCACACCAACGGAACAGTGGGAACGTCTTCACCTGGACTACGCCGGACCAATCGAGGGAAACTACTTTCTGGTTTTAGTGGATGCTTATTCCAAGTGGCCGGAAATAGTTGCGACGAAATCCATCACTTCTCAGCGTACCATAGAAATTCTCAGAGAGACATTTTCCCGATTTGGACTTCCGAAGACAATTGTATCAGACAATGGAACTCAATTCAAAAGCTCACAGTTTCAACAGTACATGTTAGAGAACGGCATCAAACATATTTGTAGCAGTCCATACTACCCAATGTCCAATGGGCAAGCTGAGCGATTTGTGGACACTTTTAAACGTTCGCTTCTGAAGTTAAACAAAGAAGGGAGCACCATCCAAAACCTTCAAACGTTTCTACAATCATATCGCTCTACACCAAATCGAAACACACCAAATTCAAAGTCTCCAGCCGAAGTCATGTTTGGCAGAAACATTCGCATAATCCTGAATCTTATTAAGCCAGACTTAAGTGAAAACCAGCAAAACCAAGAGGACATTATCAACAAAAATCAAACAAACATGGCCAATCAATTCAATCGAAAATTTAATACCAAACCGAGAACTTTCAACAATCAAGAGTTAGTCTATGTCAGTGTACATTCTAACAACAACAACTTCCAGTGGAAACCAGGACAAGTTATTGAACGTATTGGTAAGGTCATGTATAATGTTTTATTACAGAATGGTAAATTAGTTCGTGCACATGCGAACCAACTCCGAATTCGTCATAGAGAAGTTATATACACCGAACCTTCTACCGAAAAATCATGGGACAAGGCGCTCGACGTGTATGAAACCGAAGACACTCCTTGTGAACCTGTTCCGCCATCAACAACTCCTCGTGAACTTGGTTCGCTATCCGACATGGTTGATTCCAGCAGTATTAAGACTTCTCCAAGCAACTATATAACAGCTTCACCATCGATACCACGTCGAACGCAGCGAACACGTAGACCGATCGACAGATTTGTGCCAGGGTAATTCTATCATTCGATAGATCACTCAAAGGGGGAGATGTTGGCAACGCCATAAATTCTTGTGGAACTCAACTTGACAGCATCTGTCACTTCGAATATGTCAAGACAATTTTCTTCTTTCTTTTTAATCTTAACTTTTGTACCAATAAGACGTGAAATAAAAACCTCCTGAATTCTTGTATAGTATAACCTCAAATCGTATATTAATCATACTCTTCCAACAGCATTCTGGGTAATCGTAAAGGATCACAACAGTACCTATAATATGGATTATTGTAGTATTTAGGAAATTGATGAATATGTATTTAGAAACTTGCAGTTCAGATTAGAAGATTCTTGCTATGCAATTAAGTAAGCTATTGTTTGTTTTAAATAACTAAGTCATCAACGCACAGCCCAAAACGGATAATCTAAGCACGTTTTCTAACGATCACATGAAAGTGAGGGAAAATGAAAATCAAAAAGGAATAAAAATATGTAGGAGAATTTGTTAACGACTTTAACATATAGACGCACTAAACCAACCAGTTGGTAACGAGCGAATAGCTCACGATTATCTCCAGACCAGAAATGACAGCATCAGGCGGGTAACCCCAAATAACACAAGCAAGACCATCACGGGACTGCTAATAATCTGCTTTTTATATTCCTTTTATAAATCGAGTTTGGCTACACCGAATTTGATGATTCTTTTTTTTCTATTAAGGTACCTATATTCTTCTGTAGCAGGTTTGTATGTAAAAAAAATTGGACAAAGGGGCGTGGCACCGTTCATTTAAAAATCGTGGTATATGAACTCACATTTTGATAAAATGATAAAATCTTTGTACGAATGCTATTCTGTGAAGTATGGTCAAAATTGGACAAAGGGATATGGCGCTATTCTTCCACAATCACGGGAGCCAAAGTTTGTAAAATTTGTAACATTGGTATGTACCTATTGTCCTGATAGACAAAAATACTATCTATGCAATACGATTCCTGGAAAACCCACAAATGTGTACCATGGAGCATTACAATAAAAGCTGTTTATCACTTATTTAAATGAATTTGGAACTGACATTTTTATTTTTCTATTTTGCACTACGAAGTGCATGATAATCAAACTTAGAATTTCTTCTAAATACATAGTTGTGCCTACATTGTTAGAAAAACATACTTTTATTTAAATAGTTCCGCATAAATCCCCTGAATATGTTCCTATGTACATATGCATCTACTCTTTAGATTTAACTCCCTGTATTTGTTTTATCGAAATGATTATGTATTAGTGGTTATGGGAAAGGAATAATAATTGCACTACATTACATATAAAGATAACCGGCTTTGCACGTGCCTAGGAATTGTATCTATACTATTGCACAGATATATTTTTGTCCATCAGCACAATGCATATCAATGTTCCAAATTTAAAAAACTGTTGAAGAATAGCGTTTGAAATTTTTTGTTTGTATTGTCTAATTTTCCACACTTCACAGAAATACCTACCTTTGGGTTTGGTTCGGTGGTTTTTGAGTTTTGCGATCATTAGTGGTGTACTTATACCTTTTCCCATAAAAAATGGAAATTCAGGTTTTTTGCAATTTTTCGGCTTTTCATTTGGGGGTTTCCGAGTTTTTTTTTTGCCAAACCCTGATTCAAGATGAACAAAACAAAAAAAAAAAAGAATCATCCAAATCGGTTTAGCACTCTAGCATCTAGCCTTTCTCGAGTTTTGCGAATTTCGAGACTAATGCACAACAATTATTGATTTTTATATAGAGAGAGATGTAGAATGTAGATACCTACCTATAATAGTTAGCTGCTCGTTTTACCGACATAAAATGCTTCTACATTATAAACCTCATAAAGTAGACAAATGCCTATAATATTTTAGAATCAATTAAAAAAAGAATCACTTAAATCGATGCATATTTGACAAAAATATAGGCAAAATAGTGAGAGTCTAACATACATTATTTTATGCCCAATCGGCCAATCCTCAAATCTTCTGCAACGACAGGAAGCCAAATTCAGTTTTTATTCAATTTGTCTTTCCCAACTGATCACCCCTTGCATCGTGCACCCCTCTCCAAACACACAAATCCTCGACACCACTATCCTATCCTACACCACCATGCTGTTGATTTATACTCGCTCTTGTTCATAATATTGCACCTCCTTTCCTCTATTCTCCTCTCCTATCACTAAGAAAAACCAAACCAGTTGCAGTTCTCTACCCTACCCTGTTGCATCACATCAGAAATAATTTTATACCTACTGATGGATGGAAATGGCGATATGAATGAAGAAAGAGAAGAGGCATACCAGTTTGACATTTGACTTTGTTTTGTTTATTTTGGTTTTCTCTATACACATTTCCCCGACCCCAATGCTCGGAGTTGGCTGGCAGTGTACAAACTAAAACAACTGAAGCGCCACCTGGATCGTCGAAGACGCGTAATTCAATGCGATGGGATGAGAGTACTATAGTGTGTATATACAATGGTCTTAGGTAGTAATGTTCTTTCGTAAAATGCGAGAAATGAGAATAAATCGATGTACTGTAATTTTCTTTCTGCCTAAACCTGAAATACAGCAATACGAACAAAACATAAAAGAATGACTGCATACTTTTACAGTCATTTTTGGATCCGCAAAATATGAGGCGTTCCACGCACGCATTTGTAAAGAGTGAACATCAGCCGGTTTAATCTTGAGTTAGGAGAAAATACCTCAAACGTTTTTGTAGTGAAAATATCGAATTGTGAAAATAGTTATTTTACCTAATTAATAAATTCCTAGAAAAAATCCATGCAAATGCAAACAAACTTGTTTGTATTTCGTCTGAAAAAAGTAATTATCTTCGATACTCGATTGTCATCAGCCAGCGCTTGCCTCGTGAATTCGATTTGGATTAATTTTTCCTTGAGTGCGGCGAGCTCGCTCTCTTATTCTCTCACCAACACATACAAAAGTGGGTCCGCGGTGATTCTAATTTGCATACTAATTTGAGCCGACAAACGCAGTTTCGCGGATCCGTGTGCGGAGTCTTCCATATGTCATTGACTCCGTTTATGAACCGAAAACGGACTCTCTTGCTTGAAGGGTTATCGAGATAAAACGTCATCGAATTTCACCCCATAGAAGATGTTTTTTGTATAGACAGACAAATCCAGGGTCCAATAACTAAGACTATCTGTAGGTTTGAGCTCAATCGATTTGGTGGTTTTCGAGATATACGATTTGGAATGTTTTTTGTTTTTGTACGGGCGGTGCCACGCCCCTTTGTTCAAACTTCACAGACAAATAGAGGATCAATAACTAAGATTATCTGTAGGTTTGAGGTCAATCGATTTGGTGGTTTTCGGGATACACGATTTTGAATGTTTTTTTTGTATGGGCGGTGCCACAACCCTTTTTCACCTTTTAAACCTTCTCTGGACTTCCACAAATAATTCAAGACTAAAATTAGCCAAATCGGTCCAGCCGTTCTCGAGTTTTAGCGAGACTAACAAACATAATTTTTATATATATGGATTCATTTTTTTTAGTTGAATATTTATTTATTTACTTTTTATTTTCTTTTGTTTCTCTTAAGTTGTTGGATACCAAATTTTTTTCGATTTTTGCCGACGTTTCCAATTTCTTTTCTGACAAATACTATTTATTTGTAGACGAAAAAATTGTAGCCCAATTTAATTAACTGTCTTATATATTACATACAATATGCACTATTCAAAGCACAATAAACATTACTTTCTCTCTCTTTGTACATCGCCGCTACATCCAAAATACTGGTTTTTGTTTTTTATTTCTATTTTTTCAAATAAGTAATAACTGTTTGCAACGCTTTGTTCTTAGCTGTTTTAGCTAAATTTAGCTAATTTTGTTGCATGGTTAATAACTATTTATGTACTTTAATTTTTCTTTATACATTTTTTTAATTGTCAAGTTTTGCATAATATTTCGTTTTTTGTTGCCTTTCCTTTTCAGCTTTCGAATCAAGAGCTGATTTCGAAATTAAAAATGTATTTTAGTAAAATTCGTTCATTTTTATAGTTTGATTGTTTTTTACTCCTCTCAATATTTGTGCAGTCGAAAGATTGAGCCATTCCCGCATGTTTGACAGCGATGTCAGCCTTTGTCTCCCAACCGCTCTTCCTCCCTTGTATAACAAGTTGAAGAAGTTTGTATTTGTCGTTTCTTAGGACGTGTTCTAGGTATTCGAGTTTTCTTTTCTTTACTCTCTCTTTTTATTCCCATTCTTCTCAGTACTTCTTCATTTGTTATCCTATCAACCCAGGAAATATGCAATATTCGTCTGTATATCCACATTTCAAAGGCCTCTACTTTTCGTATGGTTGCTCTGTGTAATGTCCATGTTTCAACTCCATATAAGAGTACCGACCAAATGTAGCTTTTGACTAATCTTATTTTGGTATTTAAATAGACTTCTCTGCTGCAGAACACTTTTTTCATTTTGCAAAAAACTCTCCTCGCTTGTTCTATTCTGCACTCTATTTCTTTACTAGGATTTGCCTTATTGTTGATCGTCGTTCCCAAGTATCTAATGTTATCGACTCGTTCTATGTTTTTGTTGTTTATTTTTAATTCGAAATTCTGTATTTGCGGTTTTCTACTTAAGAACTATAAACTTCGTTTTGGTTGTGTTTATTCGTAGTCCGTATTTATTACTCACAAAATTCAGTTTATTCATCATGTTACTCAATTCGTTTATGCTGCTTGCTATTATGACAGCATCATCTGCGTATCTTATGTTGTTTATGTTAACTCCGTTTACTTTTATTCCGCCGTCGTTTTCTGTGATTGCCTCCTTGAATATTTCTTCTCAGATTGCCAATCGAAATTAGCATGAGAAAAAATATAGATTCGCAAAAGTGCTCTCGACTCTGATGTTGAATTCGATTGGCAATCTGAGATTTTTTAAGATTTCTCTAGATTTCGTCTGGCCAATCGAACAAAAAGAAGTATACTGCGCTGTTCTTTGTTGGTGTTGGTGGTGTGCCTGCCAAAAGTTGTTTACCTTTTTTGTTGTGAAGATTTTTTTTTTCATCATAATGAAAGTGTATTGGTAAATCTCGAGCGTCTCTGAGAAAAAATCTAGATTCGCAAAAGTGCTCTCGACTCTGAAAAAGATTGCTTTTTTTTGTACCAAACGAACGAAAAAAGTGATCTCGTGAAAGAAAAAGTGTTTTTTTCTGGCGAATCGAAATTAGCCCCCTCATGTAGCTGACCTCCCGTGGTGGGGGGCGGGCAACATGTCTAGGTTCACCTAGACATGGCTAACGAAGCACACACCCAATGATGACAAAGCGACGAAAGCGAGCCTCGGATATTGCCAAGCCTGTCAAAATAGGGCGCCCTTTGGAGCCAGGCCTGGAGGGTGGCAGTTTGCGAGCGTCTGGTGGTCGGCTTGTCACGCTCGGCAGTCGGCCGGGTTTAACCCGAAACGGCTACGAGCTTCCTATCAATGGTCTCGCAAACCATTATGGGGGTCAGAGGGTGGATGCGCTATGCACCAATAGGGGCATAAGTGGACTTTCGACAACTCGACAACGGCATCGACTTAGGATAGGCACGTGGAACATCTCTTCGCTTACGGGAAAAGACCTGGAGCTTGTTGGGGAGGCTGTTAAATATCGATTAGATATAGTTGGTGTTTTCTCAACAAAGCAAAGGGGTTCTGGAACTGTGGACCTTGCAGATGGGTGGAAACTTTTCATGTCGGGAGTAGCACCTTCAATGTCTGCTCAGGCGGGAGTGGGGATACTCACAAGTCCCAGGCTGGCAGGCAGAGTATTGGAGTGGATACCATTAGGAGGGAGAGTTGCGATCTTAAAGCTTAAGCTTGAAAGATCAACTCTGGCTCTAGTGCAGGTGTATGCACCGAATCTGGAGTCAGGGTACGCAGCTTTCTTAGATGAAGTTGATGCAGCCCTTGAAAAGGTTGCAGATATGGATTCCTATATCCTGATGGGTGATTTCAATTCTCACGGGGGTGCGGATTTCTCGACATGGGGCAGCGCGATTGGGAAACACGGTGACCCCGATCAGAACGCGAACGGAGAGAAGTTGTTGGACTTTTGTTGTTCAAATGGAATGTCCATTATGAACACTTTCTTTCCACACAAAGATATCCATAAATACACACAAGGATGGTTACGCGCATACGGTGGGAGGGGCTGCAGAACGATGAGATACGGGAGGAATTTGCACGGCAGGTATCTGCAAGGTTTGAACAAATTCCAAATGTTCCATTGAATGTAGAGGAAGAATGGGAGTTGTTTTCAACAGCAGTTATTGCCTCTGCAGGACATGTTTGCGGAGTGAAGCGGCCCGGTGTGGCGGCTGGTGGTGAGAAAAGAACTGCGTGGTTTAAAACGCCCGGAGTTCAAGAAGCTATCAGAGAGAAGAAGAAGGCTTTCAAGGTGTGGATTCACTTGGGGGACTCTCCTTCTCGAAACCGGTACATTGAGGCGCGAAGAACTTGCAAATTGGCTGTTAAAGCAGCCAAAGAACAGTCTTGGAAGGAGTTCGGCGAAAAATTGGACCGTGATCACAGATCTGCAAGCAAGGTGTTCTGGCAGACCATCCGCCGTCTTAGAGGAAGGAAGTGGAACATTATCGAAGGAGTCAAATCGAAAGATGGTACACTTCTTTCTAATGAGGAGGACATCTTGCGCAGATGGAGCGAGCACTTTTCCGAATTGCTCAATCCAATCCAGGGCATTGAGGATGACACATCCATCGCCTTAAGCAGGGCGGAAAATAGTCCCACGGTAGAGGAAGTCACTTTTGCGATCAAATCGCTAAAAGCTGGCAAATCTGCCGGAGTGGATGAAATCCGGCCAGAAATGCTAAAGGCCTTAGGTGAAGAGGGAGTCAAATGGCTCTCTCGTGTCATTAAAGTGGCCTGGGAATGCGGCGAAACACCCAGCGATTGGCAGATTGGGGTGATTGTGCCCCTTTTCAAGATTTTCAAGCTCCAATTACAGGGGTATATCACTTTTAAGTCTCCCCGGAAAAGTCTTTGCCAAGGTGCTGGAAACGCGTTGCAGAGCTGTGGTCGAGGCACGATTAGGAGATGAGCAGTGCAGCTTTCGTCCCGGCAGAAGCACAACCGACCAGTTATTCACTCTCAGAATGGTACTTGAGAAGGCTTGGGAGTATGCTACACCTGTTTACGCTTGCTTCGTAGATTTGGAGAAAGCATATGACCGAGTCCCTCGAGGGAAACTCTGGAGTGTATTACAGGAGTATGGAATTGATTCAGCGCGCACTCGATCGGTTTGTAACGGTTTGTGTTGAAGCTGAGATGAAGGTAAACGTGAACAAATCTGAAGTGATGGTCGTCTCCAGAACGCCTGTTCAATGCACTCTGCATGTTAGTGGAGTCCCATTGAAACAGGTGGAGAAGTTTAAGTATCTCGGGGTCTTATTCACGAGTGATGGAAGGAGCAATGCCGAGTTTTCCTGTAGGATTGGTCAGGCTGGGTCAATTTTGAGACAGCTTGGTCATTCTGTTATTAGGAGGACTGAACTTGGTGTCAAAGCTAAGTTGTCAGTCTTTAATTCGGTGTTTGTTCCAACTCTCACCTATGGTCATGAGGTTTGGGTAATGACCGAAAGAATAAGATCGCGGATACAAGCTGCCGAAATGAGATTTCTCCGTAGTATTGCTGGTGTGACCCGTAGAGATCGAATCAGGAATACCAGAATACGTGAGGAACTCAATGTCGAGCAGCTACTTCTCCGGACGGAGCGATCCATGCTTCGGTGGTTTGGTCATGTTAAACGCATGTCCCCGACCAGGATTCCACGACGTGCTATTTAATCCGTACCATTGGGTAGGCGTCCTCTAGGTAGACCAAGGATGAGATGGTTAGATCAAGTCCATAATCTCTCCTATACCCGTATGGGGATTGCCCTTGATGATTTAGAGTCGATGGCGGAGGATCGAAAGCTATGGAGGGTCCACTTGAGCAACCTACACCCGCGACCCACTTAATGGACAAGCGGACCATTGAAAATGAATGAATGAATGAAAGGATGAATGAATCGAAATTAACAATAGTAAGAAATGGAACAAATCTAGCAGCTGAAGTAATAAATACGTCACAACTAATTTTTACATGCGTAAACTAGAAGACTTTGTAAATTGTAGTTATATATAACTAAAACCTAAAAACAAATGTAATGCACACCTTATCATGTGCTTGTGGTTTCAAGTTTTTTGAATGGTTAATTTATTATTAATACTTACACAAGTACTGAAGTCTCCTGGTGCAACAACAAGATTATCCAAAACTCCTTGCACTTTTGATACCAGATTAGCTATGGCCGTCTGTTCCGCCGGTGATGGACTAAGATCTTGGTTCCGTTTTAACAATGCCTATATACTATTTAGTTGTATAAATTTAAAAGTGAAAATGTAAACAATATATTACAGAGGTTAAAGCAGCATCTTCAGCAATAGGAGAGACTTTTGGGAATAGAACTTCTGTTAAAGTGAGGTCGAAAGGATGCCGAGGTATAAAAGTTTTCTTGAATTGTGGCCGTATTCCTCCTCTTATTGAGCCACGACCACCACGAATTAAATTTACACCGCGCACCATTTCAGAAAACTTATTTTAGATTTATCACTAGACAGAAGTTATGTTCACAAAGTATTATCGCACACAATGACAAAACAACGCCTCTACCAAAGATTATTAAGAAACTAGGTCATTATGTAAAAGCAAAAAGTCCAGCTTCGTGAGGATATTTGATTTTTTTTTTTAATTGTCGAATAAATTTTCACGATTGCTCTCAATTTTCCAGTCTGTGGTGAACGTGATGGGGTTGGTGAATAATGCATGCGGACGCGCGGTAGCCGTGTTCATGTTCATTCGCATGACCAAGCAGTCTATTCTCAAAAATTCTCATACGTTTATCTGTCAAAATCTCCAATTTAATACGAAAGACGGAAATTTGCAATTCTCAAAATCCGGACGGTATCTAACATTGGTGAAAACTTTTTTTTTTCATGACATTCTTTGCACAAAAAGGAAGGTACATTTTGACGTAAAATTCTACCTCATACGAGAGGTGAATACAATTTTCGCAGAGGTGAAAAAAACTTTGAGAATACCAAATTTGTTCGTATGCGAAAATTTCAGGCGGGTTTGCTCGTATACGAGTTGTATTATGCGGAATTTTAGAACTGGGGTCCAGACTGAGTGATTGATTGATTTATTTAGCATTTTACAAGGCTAATGATTTCAGAGGTTTTATTTTTGACTGGTTCGCGTCGTATCTCAAAGATAAAAAACAAATGGTAAAAATCGGTGATACATTTAGCGAATGGCTTAATATTCACTCTGGAGTACCCCAAGGCTCAGTTTTTGGTCCAGTGTTATTTCTAATATTTATAAATTCTATCTTTGAGCTACAGTTGAAAGGTAATCTTACGAGTTTTGCAGATGATATAGCTATTGTGTATTCCAACTCATCCATTTTAGACCTGATAGCTGATATCAACCATGAACCTCGAAATCCTTAGGCACTTGATTTCGATCCACAAGCTGGTTATTAGTGATAAGACCAAGTTAATGTTTTTCAACCTTCCGGCTTTTGACGTTTCTTCGCCGGATTTTGTCTTCCACAGTCGCGACTGTAAAAATATATGTGTAAGCTACGAAACCTGCCGATCATCTAATATTGGTCATACATTTAATGTTGATTTACCTTGCTCGGTAAGATGCTTCAAGATTGGAAAGGTTCAAAATTTTAAGTACCTTGGCCTTGTCATTGACAACAAAATGAACTGGAATATGCACACTGTGCTCCTTAAAAAATACCTCTCATCAGCTACTTGTATGTTATAAAGGAACATAAAAAAATGTCTGGACAAAACACCAAAGATCTTTTCGGAAATATAGCAAAAAAAAATGTTCGTGTCTTTTATTAATACCAGGCAATGACCCTAATTAGAGGGTCATAAAATCCTTTCAATATGCATTGTCATTACTGGCGTTGGGAGACCTGATGCGGTAAAATCCCAGCGAGCGACGAGAAGCAGTACCTGCGATCGCATTCGTCCGAATGTCCAGCATACCACTAGATGTATAAATATAACTGAAATAAAATATAAATATGAATTGAAAAATCGAGTAGATCGTCGGTATCCATATTTGAGAATGTATTAATAGGTGTACCTGTGTATCTATGTATTTATTGTTATTTATTTATGCATTTTTTACTATTTTAAACACATTTCCTTTTAATTCGTGCATTAAAATAACAATTATAAGCCAAAAGGATTAAACTTGCATTCTGCTCTGAATTCGGGTGTATTAACATAAAACAAACAGAACTTTCAGTCTAATCTCTCAACGCGCCAACGCTCTGAAGCAGCATTTATTTCGATTTCCATTGGGCAAAAAAAAGCACTTTTTTTGAGATTCAGAGCAGTTTTTCTTCTCTAGAAATCAGCTGTCTGTCAAAATTAATTTTCATTGGGCAAAAAAGCACTTTTTTAAAGATTCAGATCACTTTTGCGAATCTCGATTCGAGATAGAGATTCGCACATACTTTCACCAATGCCAAAACAAGTGACGTTTGCCAAACTTTGAGGTTAGTTATTGTTAGGGGAGACTGGGGCACCTTTGAAGTGAGTCACATTTGAACATTGCTAATAAAACAACATTTAAAAAATATTTCAAAGTACATATAAACCAAACTTTAAACTTGGTAATACCGTGTTCTTTAGTCGTCAATTACTTTCGGATATCTTTGCAGTCGTGTCGCCTGGGAGTAGCCGCATGAGGAGGTCTTGTGCTTAAATTGCATATTTTAATTGTTCTATTTGTAAGAGTGTACACATTTTATAGTGAGCTTTTCTTTTTGTGTAAAATATATTTTTAAGGCACAACTTCATTTGAAAACGTATAAAGGCACGTTTTTTGACAAATATGAAAAATATAAATATTTGCGCACATTTTTCTGTCGCTTTACTTATTGGGGCAGGTTTGAACAAAACAGTCGGGGCACATTTGAATAAGGGGTCTGTAAGCGGCAAGCTAAGCTACCACCACCAATTAACGCTCCGGGAACATCGAGGACAGCTGTGGTGATAATTGTTGTCTTAATTTTTTCAAAATTTCTGTTGGGTTAATAAAATAGCTCATTTTGTTTTTATAATGTTTCTTCAGTCTGTAAAATATTTCAGTAATTTCAATATTTCGGTTTGCTTTTGCTAGGTTAGGTTAGGTTGAAGTGGCTGCCGGCAAAAGGCCGACACACTTAGACCAATTAGGTCCCTTGTGATACCACATGAATCTATTAAAAATTTCGTCCTACTCGTTGAACCAGTTTGAGCTTCTGATGAAGCAAAGGAGACTACGAATGTCTATGTTTGTTAGATCGTTTAGATCGTTGTAGTAGGAGGCTCCCAAATGGAGTTTCCGTTTTCGGGAGAGTGCCGGACAGGTGCAGAGGAAATGCTGAATGGTTTCCTCCTCCTCTTCGTCCAAGCAGCTTCTACAAAAATCGTTTGAGAGTACGCCAAGCCTTGTTGCATGCCTACCTATAAGGCAGTGTCCCGTAATGACACCTATTGTGGCGCCGATATGCCTCCTGTCAAGAGAGATCAAATTCTTAGAACGTTTGAGGTCCAACTTTGGCCAGATCTCTTTTGTCGCTAGACATGTCGTGCCACATGTCCACCTAAGGTTTGTTCTTTGGATGGCATCCAGCTTTATCATAAGTTTACACGTAGCGATTGGAATACCTAAGGTACATTTGCTTGGTACGATAGGTAGTGTTGTTCCGAGCTTGGCAAGTTCGTCAGCCTTACAGTTACCTGGAATGTCTCTGTGCCCCGGCACCCAGCAGAGGTGAATGTTGAACTGCTCCGCCATCTCTCTGAAAGACGTGCGACAGTCTAGGGCTGTAATAGAGTTAATAGAGGCTGATTCCAGGCACTTAATTGCAGCCTGACTATCCGAGAAGATGCGGATATCTTTAGCGGATATCACGTTTTCTTTTAGCCAGGATAAGACTTCCTTTATTGCCATTATTTCCGTCTGAAAAACGGTACAGTGATCTGGGAGACGGAAGGAGAGACTAAGGTTAAGTCTATCAGAAAAAACACCACCTCCTACACCATTGGACGTTTTCGATCCATCTGTGAAGAATTGAACCGCCTCATCTTCAAGGAATGACCCCTCCTCCCAGAAAGACCTATTGGGAATGGAGACTTGGAAGTTTTTATCAAACTGTAGTTGAGGTATGGTGTAGTCGATGTTTTTCGGGAGAGTCTTAAATGTATTTAAGATAGCCGCATGGCCAGTTGTTTTGCTGGTCCACTGTGAAGTTGCTTTCAAACGAACTGCTGAAGATGCTGCCGCTTGTTTGCTGAAAATATCGATGGGAGTCAGGTGAAACAGGATGTCAAGTGAAGAAAGGAGGTCCATCTGTACAGAGATTCGCATATACAGACAAGGCTGGCTAATCCGGAGGTCGCCAGGTATCCGGATACTCCGTTAGCGACTGAGCTATGGCCCCCAGCCAGGCTGACCATCGGCACGGGTCGTATGACACCTTTTTTTTTTTTTTTTTTTTTTCTTTGTCGGAGGTTGTTACTATCCGATGGAGCACTCAGACACAACTACTGGTCCATTGTACTGCCAAACAGACACCTTACATTGCTGTACTTAGTTTTCCCGTCTTTCGAAGAAAGATGAGAAGGAGCTTCAGTGATGAAGAGCTTAGATGTTCGGCACTCACCACGTCAGCCCCAAAGATCCGCCACCTGATGCGAGCAAAGGCAGGACAACTACAGAGGAAGTGCTCCGCTGTATCGTCATCCTCTCCACAAGCAGGACAGATGGTGGTGTTGCTCAAGCCCAACACATTTAAATGTTTGGCAAAAGCTTGGTGGCCCGAAAGAACGCCCACAAGAAGTCTGCAGTCGATTCTCCTGAGAGACAGAAGGAAAGACGAGGACCTCTTGCAGATGTCCGGACGCAGTCGTTTGGTCTGTCTACACCCAGCACAGTCACGCCAACGACGCTCGTGTTCACGAGAAACCCAAGTATCAATGGATGACCTAACCACAGATGCAGGCAAACCCAACGCAGGTTCAGGTCCTAAGAAATCTTCTTCTGAACCCAACCTGGCCAGCTCATCAGCGATCTCGTTTCCCTGGATACCAGTGTGACCTGGGACCCAAACAAGTTTAACCGTGTTTAGCCTACCGACCAAGTTCAGAGAAAGCTTGAGTTCGAGCACTAACTTGGACGAGGTAAGAGGGTTGAGCAGCGCTCTTAAAGCAGCTTGGCTATCACTGCAAACGCATATGCTTCTAGCCCTCCACCTGTTTGTCACAATATAGCGCATAGCCATAAGGATAGCGAAAATCTCCGCCTGGAAGACAGTCGCATGGTTACCCAAGGGGTAGTGTAGTCTAATGTTCTCGCTTTCCACGAAGACTCCAGAACCAGACCCCTGTCCGGTTTTTGAGCCATCCGTGAAAACACGATGGCATTCCTTCCCTGGCTCTGAGTCTGGCAAAAGCCATTCAGTTGCCTGAGGAAAGTTGACGTGGTAGTTTTGTCGCAGTAGGATTTCTGGTGTCATTGCGTCAGACGGCATATCCATAAGACAGGGGTCAAAGGATAATTCTCGCACAAGTTCATCAAAACTCCAATGCGCGTGGTACCAAAAGCCACCTCTCTTTAACCGGGAGATGGTTTTCAGCGTACACCCCATGATAAAAATATCAAGGGGGGGTAGGTTCATCAAAGCATCTAGAGCAGAGCCCGGAGTGCTGGGGAAGGCCCCTGTGCAGCCAAGGCAAACTGTTCTTTGGAGTTTGGCGAAAGAGGCCATAACACGTTTCCGCGAAAGCCTGTTCCACCACACAACCGATGCATATGAGAAAAGTGGTCTTACCATTGCCGTATAGATCCATAGGACCCTTTTAGGAGATAAGCCCCATGTCTTCCCAAAAGCGCCTTTGCACTGCCAGAAAGTCGACAGCGCTTTATCGGTTTTTGATTCAACATGCTTGGACCAAAGAAGTTTTCTATCGAGGATTACTCCCAGATATTTGACTTCATCAGAAATCGGAATAGTGACACCTTTTAGCACAAGTTGAGACAGACCAGTGATATTCCTCCTTCTCGTGAAGAGAACAACCGTAGTTTTAAGAGGGTTCACTGAAAGCCCATTCATTGTGCACCAATCATCGATCAAACCCTGAACCGACAGACAGAACGGCGACATCGTCCGCGTATGCTTGTGTATAGGTTCCAGGAAGATTGAGAGTCGTCAGCAGAGAGTCTACTACCATGCACCATAAGAGGGGAGACAAAACACCACCTTGAGGGCAGCCCCTGTTTACCCCTGTCATGACGCATTTGCCACAATCCGCTTCGGCAATCAACGTTCTGTGCATTAGCATTGCTTTAATCCACAACACCAACGTTTCATCTATACCGTGATGTCTGGCTGCATTACACATGCTATCAAAGGTCGCATTATCAAAAGCACCCTCAATATCGACGAAAATACCCAAAGCGTACTCCTTCCGATCAAGAGCACTTTCGATCCTACCAACGAGGTTCTGAAGCGCAGTTTCACAGGATTTTCCGCGTTGATAAGCATGTTGCGTCTCAGAAAGAGGATGCAATCGAAGAGCAACATTACGCATGTGCAGCTCAACCAGTCTCTCCAAGCTTTTCAGCAAGAAGGAAGACAGACTTATGGGTCTGAAACTTTTGGCGAGAGTATAGTCAGTCTTACCGATTTTTGGTATGAACACGACTTTAACAATACGCCAAAGGGAAGGTATGTATGCCAGGGCCAAGCTAGCGGTGAAAATTCTTTTCAACGTCGGCATCAGCTGACTAAAACCTTGTTTCAGCATAGCCGGGTAAATTCCATCCGGACCAGGTGACTTGAAACTGTCAAACGATGCAATTGCATATTTGATAGCGTCATCCGTCACCACTCTGGATGCAATATACCAGCTACGCCGCGTGGAGTTTGTCAGTTCCGTAGTGGCCACCGTTGCCGGTACCACTGAAGAACGCGTAGTGATCTGATTTCCCGGGAAGTGAGTCTCCAGCAGAAGACTAAAAGTCTCCGCCTTTGTCTCAGTGTAGGTGCCATCAGATTTTTGGAGCGATTCCAGTTTGCTTGGTCCGTCCCTTTTGAGGACTTTAACAAGCCTACTGGTTGCACTTAGTGATTCGACCTCCTCACAAAATTTCCTATAAGAGTCATTTTTCGATTTTCGAATAAGTCTCTTAAATTCTTTTTGCTTCGATCGATAGAGATTCCAGTCTTCCTCCAAGTTGGTTTTTAAAGACCGATTTAGAAGCTTCCTGGTTTCTCTACGAATACACTGTAGTTCGGTATTCCACCAAGGTACCGGTTTTCTACAGGAGTTTTTTGTAACCGGACACGCTTGTTCAAAACAATGGATAAGGACGCTGTTCAGCTCCTGAGCAGACCTCTCTACCCTTTGTATTGATCTTAATTTAAGTGGAACTTTAACAGAGTTGCCAAGTTCCTCCCTAAACCGTGCCCAGTTCGTTTTTCTCGGATTTCTCCTCTCTTGCGAAGGCGAAACTTCACAGTAGATTTGAAATTCGATGTATCGATGATCTGACAAAGTGCTATCTGGCGATACCCTCCAATTTTTGATAGACTTGGAGTGCCTGTTGGACAGAGTAATGTCGATTACTTGCTGTCTCCTGGCTGTAACAAATGTAGGTCGACAACCCACATTGTTGATGGTGATGTCAGACGAGAGGATGAAGTCCAGAAGACGATCTCCACGTATATTACATTTGCTGCTGCCCCAAACAGTGTTTTGGGCATTAGCGTCGCAACATAGGATAAGACCAATCTTTTTAGACTCGCAGTACTCTATGAGCTCAACAACTGCCTTTGGTGGTGGAGGAGTTAGAGAGTCATAGGGAAAGTAAGCCGATGCAACAACAAAGGTTTCCCAGTTGCCGTTTGCATGGTAAGTAATATGTGCAGCAACCAAATCTTGGCCACAAAACCGTTCGATTTTAACTGCCGTGAGGGATTTCGATACAACAAGACATGTCCTAGGTCTCTCGGACAGTTTGTCGTAAAGAACGTGGTGAGAACCGCTCAATTCACTCAGGCCACAGATGCGATTTTTCCACACCCATGGTTCCTGGATGGATGTTATGCGGTTTTTTGTCCTACTGACAGCAAGTCTCCTACTTAGAAGAGCGGTAGCAGCCTTGCAGTGCTGTAGATTAATCTGAGTAAACAAAATGGATGTAAACTCTGGGTTTCGACCACTATTTGCACTACTTAGCATTGAAATGGAAAGGAATCCTGCCAAGATGCAGATAGGGTCGCATGTCGTACCTAGACTTAATGATCTCAACAGAAGCCCTGTCTATGCCCACAACCAGAGAGCTACCATCTTCGTTGTGACGGTTTTTACTCTGTCTGTGAGAACGGACAATCCAGGCTTTTGTGTCAAGATCAGGATTCTGGGCGTGCAAACGCTTTAGCACATCCGCCGATTTCTCTAGTTTCCCAGGGATCCAGCAGACAGCTCGCGTGAGCTTGGGTGGTTTGTAGACCTCAAAAGTTGTGGTCCCGTGAGGAGGGATCTTCGGCACCATACTGCTGACCCATTCCGTGGTTTGCTGCGAGGAGGTCTTCACCATGAAGGTTCCGTCCTTGAACTCACATCCCTCAACCTGGATACAGGCATTTGTTGCCGTGGCAAGCTCCAAAAGATGGGCTTTGCAGTGTTTGCACTCTGCATCACTCATGCTATTGTCATTGCCTGCTTTCCCTATACGAACTGCCAAAGAGGAGACAGCGGCATCCTTATAAGACGGCCTCTTATCTCGCACCTCAGCTGTTCTGCGTTCAAAATATTCTCTCCGACCGTCAGAGCCATCCGCGACGACAAAGTTCTGTCCGCTGGTACTGCAACCTGAGTTGATTTCAGCACCTGCATTCGTTACCAGTGCACGGGCAGCTCCAACGATTGAAGAGCATGGGGTGCTCTCGCCTGTAGGTGCGATCGCGACGTCCGGTTTCCGTCCGCCAGTACTACTTCCATTGCTGGTAGTAGCCCCGGCTTCATTTGGAGACCGTGCACGAGCAGACACACAGACTTGAGGGGGGTTTTTTCTCTTTTCGAGCTTGGGTCGCTTCCTCTTGCTTTTCGGGTCAGCAGAAGAGGAGGCAGTGCCCGATCCAAGGGGTTGGTTGGTTTCAGTTGGTGAGACCTCTACCGACCTGTTCCTTTTCACAGGCACCACCAAAGAGCTTAGAGAAGTGCTAGCGCCTTCAGCCGATAAAGCATCTTTGCGCTGCAAATTCATCAGCTTCTTCCTTTTCTTCTTCCGTTGTCCCTTAGACAGGCGCAGCTCAAGGCCCGCCTCTTCAGGAGCCCGTTCAACCATGGCGGTATCTCGAGCCTGGCCGTCAGTAGCAGTGCCATGAGCCACAGCGTGTCTCATGCTCAATCTGCCGAGTGAATCGGACATAGAGCCGCATGAGTCGCTTATGGGTTCGGGTATGAATGTTGGGGCCTCCAGAATCCGTGCCCCGGCCATAGTCGAGAAGACTACGGATGGATTATGGCTGCTGCCATTACCACCTGGAGTAGACAATTCCGTGAGTTTCTCCATTCATAGCGAATTTTGAGTGTTAACCACTGGCTCCTGTGGAAGGGAATTACTGAGGATAGGCTAGCCGTTACCTCAAACCCTGACCCTCCTCCTTTACCCGGGCTTGGGACCGGCATGCTACTACCGTAACAAGGCGGAGTTAAAAAGGTATGACACCTTGGTCCGGCCGCGATTTAGGGCCATTTGCCGATACGGCACACCAAGACTTAAGCTCCACACAGACTCCAACAGCGCCTCACAAGAAGGCCCATCAGAAACTAAGTAGAGCCCAAATCATTATGAGTCGCATCAGCAAACTACCTTTAAGGTTGACTCCCACCTCATCTAATGGTTCACGCTTGCACATCAGTCGTACTTTGCAACGAATCACAGCGTACGGCTGATATGCAAGTGAGACCCTTGGCTGACACTAATCCAGACAAGCTGAATTAGCCATTTTCAGGCAGGCGCCCACGAGAAGGACATAAGTATGAGGATTTTGCCCAGCCCTTGCTTTGCCTAATTCGTTTTTGTTTTCTTTATTAAAATAATAAAGTTAATTTATTTTATTAAAAAAATACAAACCTTGTAGTAACTTATTAGCTGCTAAAAGCAATTACAAATGCTGCCGTTCAAAAGTGCCCCAGCCTAGTTCAAAACTGCGCTGTGTGGGGAGGGTACCTTTGAACATAAGGACCTACTTCGTTTTTAAATAAAAATAAATTATACGCCCTTAAAATTTATGTAGTTATTTGTCCAAATCAAAATTTATTTGCATTTCTTAAAGTGAGAATACTTTACAGTCTAATTACTTAAACAAATAGGATTTTATGAGACCTCATAGCAAAATTGTTCAAATGTGCCCCAGTCTCCCCTACCTATTGTGGAATAAATTTGAAAATTGAAAATGGAAATTGATGTAGACGAATGGACCGTCGTATGGGGTTGTTTTCACGGGGAAGGACGAAGTTCTAATTCAAAACAAAACAAGTAACTTGTACAAGTACAAGTAAAAAACTAACAATTAACAATTCAATTTTATAAACACAAATTGGAATTTAAAAACAGCTTACTGTCAAATCACACACCAACACAAATGCAAAAAAAATTGATCTCATTTCATGTTCCATTGGGCAGGAAAAATCTGAGATCTGAGAGCAAAACGGTAAAAGCCCAATGAAAATCGACATTAGTTTTGCAAAACGGTCACTTGCGCGCGTTGCAGCGATGCCCAACCTAGCCCAATTGTAAAATTCTAGCACTGCTTCATTCGATCTAGCACTGTAAATTGACCTTTTAGCACTGTGTTTAATTTATATTTTTAAGCAGCACACATTTAATTATTGCTGTAAAACAGTTTTTCTGTGAAAATTCAGTTAATTATTTAAAATTAAAATGTTGTTTCAGTATTTTGTACGTCAAAACAGTGTAGATATATACTAAAGTCGTTTGGTCTGGCCCTGAACTAGCCCTAAAATCACATTTCTGGCTCAAAATCACATTTTTGAGTTGGCATCGCTGGCGCGTTGACATAAAGTACGGTAAAGTTTCTAAAACGCCTGTCAACGCACGCAAGCGGCAAAGCGCCGTTGTGATTTGGCCATTGCTCGTTTGTGATTGAAACTTTAAAATTGGATGTTTATTGGTACAGAAGAGGGGTATGGGGCAACTATTTAACAGAGAAAATCGTAGGTATTCATAGTGCGCCCTCTATTCGTACGACCATATTTATACGTTTACGTACGATGCAAATTCGTATGCAATGTGCGGCTAGCCTAATAGGGGTATTCATTCAACGTCGTAAACTCGCTGTAAACGTGGGGTACTACGAGAATTTGTGTGGAAAACCGAGATGGTAAACTTACGACGACGTGATTGTGACATTTCACTTTGAAATGCATGCATTTATAATACTTTTGATGCATTTATAAATAGAATCAAATTATATTAAGAAAACAACTTTTAAAAGAATGGATATAACGAAATTTCCAATTCCAACAAAGTGAGTTTTCGTTCGCGGCAAAAAGATTGGAATTGGAAATTTGGTTATTTAAACCCTTTTAAGAGGCCTCTACCCAGAAATCGAGGAAAAGTGCGAAAAATGGCATTTTGTTTCCCTCCTAGAGAAGTCAATACTTCAGCGATCGAAATGATATTGGATGCATTGGAAAGAACAAAATATGTCCTTTGAAAGCTTTGAAGCATTTTTTTTAAGCGACATCTCGTTTTTCTTTTATTGAAAGAATTCCCAGCTGTGTTTGGAAAAATTGGCATAAAACCGACTTTTTGTTTGCCAACGCATGATATGATAGAGTTCGAAACAGTCTAAGATAACTTGTCCATCTTAAAGGTCATATGCAAAACACAAATCAGTTTAAAATAAATCTTAAAATTTCATCCTGGTTTTTAAAAAAAAAGGTGTTTTAAAACAAACAATTTTTTGAATTAATGAACAACGTTTTTCCTGTATATATTGATTTATACTTGATGCAATTTTTACTCAAAACAACAAAGTATCATACCAGCTATCGGATGCAAAAAAAAGTATGTATTTACATGTATTTTGTTGCAAAATACTGAGTTTAAATTTGATATATTTTTCAAGAAAAATACACTGCATGCGTCAGCTGTTGCACATTCTCAGAAAAAAGTTCCAAGTTTCTCATTTAGATGGCGGTAGTTCTGTCGTCTGATTTGATTAGCCAAGCAGAATGACACCCAAGCTATAAGGGATAAATGTGTAGTTTGTCAACTGCATTGAGAGGTGTGTTATAAATGAAACAGGTTTGGCGTGAAGTGTGATCGAAATGGAATCAAGGATGCGTGTGTTGATATGTGTGTAAGCAGGTGGGGATTATTTATTCAAAGTGATTCTTGCTTCATGGGGATTCAAAGTAATTTTTGCTTCTTGAATAAAAATTAAAATGAGAGAGGGGTCGACAGAAGCACTTTTCAATATGTTGCTATATTTAATAAATTCTTATTGAAAATGCATTTATTTGTTTAAACAAAATTGCTTAAACTTCATAACAAAAATTATAAATTAATTTAAACGATGAATGTACTCAGATTTTTAGAAATTCTATATATTTTATGTATAGCAAATTTGTATCTTGAAAAGTGCTTGCCGGTCACACCGTGATCAGGGCTGCATTCCAGGTTTGACTATTTTAACTAAATTAACAGCGATTGTTTATTTAGTTACTTTTTGGAATCTGGGACAGCTATTGTTACTATGTAATAAGTTAATTTGAGGAAAAATAGAGGGCGTTGGAAGCGGTAAGTGGGCAGGAAGTCAGGATGTGGATGGGACTTAAGGATTGGAGAGGAAATAAGAAGGGAGAGAGTGTCGAGGGCGAAGAGCGCGGCATGCTTGTAACGCACGGCATAGCTCGCCGGACGGGGTGGTCCTTGTCTTCGCTACTCGACCTAACCTACTACAAAACATTAAACATGCCAAAAACAAAACAATATTACCTTGTGTAGAAGCAGACGGACGTCCACCACACTGAGGGGGCTGCTGGTGTTGTTGCAGCCTGGCCAATTCCCTCCCCTCCTGGAAGTTTGAGGCCGAATATTAAAACTTCCCCAATTTCGGATCGTTGCCTTAACTCAGCCCATGATCACCGAAAGTGCCGTAGCAATCCTTCTGCACCCCTGAAAAATGTATCTAACGCGCCATCAAGTTCACATGGACTTCAAAAGAAAAACCACTTGAATTCCGATAATGTGACGTGATCATGTCATTTATTACTCTATTTCAGTATAAGACTAACTAATTATTTAAATTGAATTAAATTAAAATTAATCCTAAATGCAAACAAAAAAAAATATAAGAGAAATTGAACAAAAACAAAAAAAAAAGGAATAAAAAAAAAACAATAAAAGTTAAACCAAACCAACTATAAATAACTAATAATAAATAACAAAAGAAAAGAAAGAAAAATAAAAAAAGGAAAATATTTAAAACTAAATTTGGTTTCACCCTGTATTAAAAGTCTACTTTGGATAACCTTTTTGTTACCATCCCCCCCCCCCTTTATTAATCTAAATTACTCGCGGTGCCTACCTATCTAGAGCTCTAATAGATGGGGTTTACTGTTGATAATTTTAAGCGGACTCAAGAAAAAAGAAAAGGCGAAACAAAACTTATTACAGGCAACACAGAATAAAAATAAATTAAACTACGCAAAAAAAGTATAAACCAAAAAAAAAAAAAAACAAACAATGATTCACGTCAAAACTTAACACTAAATTATTATAAATGTTGCCTGCTATTGTTTTGCAGAAACAACCATTAAAAGAACCAGGCAAGCAATATTTTTTTTTGTAAGGACGGCGAACAATTTGGTTATTGTATTTTTTTTTTTTTTTTGGTGATAGCAGCGCTTTACGATATTATGTAATAATAATACTTATCGTAATATTATTATTGGTGTTGGCAATATCGTTCTTATGGTTAGAATGTAGGTATTATGTATCTAGCATGTGATATGTGATAGGTACCGCTTTTAGGTATATAAATTTATTAATTTATATTACCGATCTATTATTTGATAAATGCATGTGGGTACATCTATTTAATTTATTGTTCGAGGCACTTTGATGTTGTGTACTTATCATGAGTTGTCAGCGGAGCACCCTTTTGACGGAGCCCCCTGTCGCTGTCACTTTTTTGTGCGAAGATTTCATAAAAAAAAATTACTGTATGTAGTGCTCGCTAGATACTTGTGCATATATGTGTACTGATTTTTGCCGCTACCAAGTAGTTTTTTTGGCGGCCACGACTGTGCCGTCTGACCGCCAATAATTCGCTCGAATTCGAGTTCGATTCGATGATTTGCCACCGCTCACCACCTTATTTCATTTAATGGTGAATATGTAGTAGGCCTGTTCTTCCAGTTCACCGCCACTATGTTTTTTTTTGAATTTCTATGCCTTTTACTTTCGTTTAATTCTTCCCGTTTTATGGGATTGATTTAATGACACGTATCCGTTGACGCTCTTCGAAGCACAATGGCAAAGCAAGGCCAAACTGCTTGTTGCAGAGCTATATGAGTCCACAATACGTTCCATCATCCGATATAACAGCCGTTTCTAAGGTTCCGTATTTTAAATTACTCTTAGTGCAACGCAATTATAGTTTCCTTTTCTTTCAAAACATTGCAGCTTATAGGTTTGTGCCTAAGATAGTATTCACCCTGAAGCTTTTGGGACACGTACATACCTGACATTGGATGCGTTCACACAAGACACAAATGGTCTAAAGCCTGTTCAGGCCACAAACCAGCTGACAGGTTGTCAAAATGAAAATTCGTTCAAAGAACGAGCAGGGTGGATTTCGTTAACATTTATCTTAATTTATTTATTTTCTTATTTCCCTGATTACCTTTAATTTTTTTCTTTCCAGGTAACCGCAACAAAACTCCGGATCTGTGAGCACATGTTTACCATCAGAGGCGGAGAAAACGGGTGCATGGATGTTTTGGATTTTGCAACATTAACAACGTGGTGAAGAATCCCACGATATGAGCCGGGCATTCGCAGATAAGTGTTCGACATAATCGGGGTAATTCTTAGGAATATGTTTTCTACCAGCAGATTTCTCTTTTCTTTAGGAAAATCAGTGTTACTATTTATCAAATACGAATGGAGGACAACAGACGAAAGAGAAAGTAAACGAATAGGGGAATGCATTGTGTACATACATTTACGTGTACCTAATTGTACGGACATTCATTATACACAGATGATTCTGGTACAGAGGGCGAATAAAGGTGCAGCCGATTCTTGCAGTGCAAATGCTGTATAATACTTAGCTTAGCTCTATCTTCTATTTAATAAACATAAACTAACGTAATTCGTTGTTGCAGATAAATAAATACTTCATCACTGTTCTCCTGTATCATCATAAGTTGTTGGATTTGGATACTCTTTGCTCAGCTGGCGCGACAAATGCTTGCCTGAAACTCGAATTGGCAGACACTAGTCAGTGGAAGGCTGAAGCTGTGACAGCTCACCAGAAGCTGATTGCCAGTTTGGAATGTGTAAGAGCAGCAGACTGAAACAGCTTTGGCTTCTATGTAAGTGTAGTGATTAAGATTATGTATTTACGTTTAAGGTTAACACGTAGTGGGTAAAAATAGATAAATAAATAAATAACATGCATGGATAAATAACATTGATAAGCAAAAATAAATAAATAAATAAATAAATAAATAGGTAAATAAAATAAATAGATAAGTAAATAAATATATAAATAAATAGGAAATAAATAACACAAACCTATAGCTAGATAAATAAATATGAAACAAAATAACATGTACTTATGACTAGATAAATAAATAGAACTAGTTAATAAATATAATAAATAAATAAATAACATTTAGGGACTTACTTAGTTTAGATATATACCTAACATACATGCATTACAAATAAATAAATTAACATTAAGCTGTACTATACCTACATATAATTAATAAATAACAATAATAAACATAGCACTTGAATCGAACTACTGCTCTTTTATTGCACTTGAGATTTGTGTTACTGTTTAATGTCTTTGGCATGAAATATGCCTATTGGTTTGCCTTTTAAGTTTTCCAGTTCATACATGTTTTTACCTACAGATTTTAAAACTCGACACTTAACAAATTTAGGACACAGTTTGGACGTCAGGTACTTGGTGCTATCACTAAGGACGAAATTTCTTCGGTACACTTCCTGTCCAGGCATGAAGTGAACTTTTCTTGCGCGGGTGTTGTACACCCTTGAACTTTTTTCTTGCGCTTGGCGGATGTTTGACTTGATTTTATCGCGCATGCATTGCATTCTCAAGTGTCTAGGTATTACGGATAGTTCCCCATCGTTTAGGACATCGAGTCGAGTTGCTAAGTCGTAGCAGCTACCGTGCGTCATCATATTTGTACCGAATAAGGCATAATATGGTGTCACACCAGTTGCTGTATGGTTCGATAATCTCAAAGCACACGCTATCTCATTAAGGTGCGCATCCCAATCTCGCTGATCATCCTTCACATATGATCGTATAGCTGCCAACAGAGTCCTGTTGACTCTTTCTGAGGCATTTGACTGTGGTGAATAGTTAGCAGTCTTAAAATGTTTTATGCCGTTTTTTGCTAATAAGCTTTGAAACTCGTTTGACAGAAATTGTCTACCGTTATCCGAGTGAATTACTTGTGGTACTCCGAACATATAGAATACCTCATTTTGCAAAAATCTAATAACGCTGGATGCTGTGGCTTTTTTAAGTGCTTTGAGCAACACAAATTTTGACAAGTGGTCAAGGACGACAAAAATATAAGCGTTTCCTGCTTTCGACCTAGGGTAAGGACCAAGGAAATCAATATATAATTTTTGGAACGGACGATCTGAACAATAATTGGACGACATTTCCGGACGCAGGACTTGATTAGACGCTTTACACTTTTTACAAATTTCACATTGCAGTACATAATTTTTAATCTGTGTTGTCATATTAGGCCAATAGAAAAATTGACGAACACGACTTAATGTTTTGGCTATTCCGCCATGAGCGGCCTGTGGTGGTTCATGCGCACGCGTGATTATGTCGTTTGTCAGCCCTGGTGGTATCCATAATTTCCACTGGTGTTCTGTCAGGAAATCGTCTGGAGCTGACAAAGAACGTTTGTACACAAAGCCGTCCTCCACTTTGAGGTCGGGTAGCTTTTCGGAATTTCCTTCAACGTTATCTATTAGATTCAGGTACTCGTCAGACTGGAATTCATTGGAGTCAAGGTCAATTAATGGTGCTATATTTTCTAACTCTAGGCTCTCAATATGCATTCGTGACAGTGTGTCTGGAACAACATTTTGCGAACCTTTTCGGTGTTCTATTACGAATGAAAATGCCTGCAGCTTGAGGCTCCACCTAGCCAATCTACCACTGAGGTCTTTGAGACTCATTAGCCATTTAAGGCTTGAGTGGTCAGTGATGACGGTGAAGTCCATACCTTCCACGTAAGGACGAAACTTTTGAATGGCCATCACTGCTGCTAAACATTCCTTTTCAGTCACACTGTAATTTTTTTGACACGAATTGAGTTTTTGGGAAAAGTAGGCAATTGGAAACTCTTCTTCTTTGTCGTTTCTTTGAAACAATACGGCCCCAATTCCTGAATCGGAGGCGTCACATTGAACATAAAACCGCTTTTTAAAATCGGGATGTGTCAGAACCGGTGCACTGACTAAAGCGTCTTTCAGGCTCTTAAACGCTGCTATTGCCTCATCGCTCATAGTAAATCCAGTTTTGCTCTTCTTTAAGGTATCCGTGATTGGTGCAGTCAGGCTAGAGAAATTTTGAATGAATCGCCGGTACCAACCAGCAAGGCCAAGAAAACGTCGCACCTGTTTTGGACTTTTTGGCAGCGGAAAATTCTCTATGGCTTCTACTTTTGCTGGGTCGGTCTTCAAAAGTCCTCCACCAACCACGAATCCTAAATATTTTAACTCTTTGAAGCAAAACTTGGATTTAGAAAGATTGATTGTTAAATTGGCTTTCCGTAGACACAACGCAACTTCTTCTAACAATGATATATGGGTATCGAAATCGGGAGCTATTATAAGGAGGTCGTCTAGATACACGAAGACGCGATCTTTTAGGCGGGAGGGGATGACCTTGTTCATCAAGCGGCACATTCGCTGGGCCGCATTGCACAACCCGAAGGGCATCACAGTAAATTGGTACAAAGGCCTCCCCGGTACCGCAAACGCAGTTTTTTCTCTACTCTGCCTCTCCAACGGTATCTGCCAAAATGCATCCTTCAGGTCTACACTACTTATAAAGTAGGTATCCTGAAGGCGGCTGAGAAGCCCGTCGATGTGGGGGAGAGGGTAAGCGTCTTTCTTGGTCAAACTGTTGACTTTCCGTGAGTCAAGACACAGTCGGTTCTTCCCCGGCTTGCGTATTAAGACCACAGGAGAACACCAAGGACTCTCGCTCTCCTCCACAACGCCAAGGCTAATCATCCGGTCAATTTCCTGATACAGAAGGTTTTGCACCGCTGGAGAGACAGGATAGTGACGTTGTTTTACGGGTGCCGAGTCTCCTGTATCTATGACGTGCACCTCCAAATCTGTTTTGCCAAGTCCGTGTTGGGAGTAGCATATGAACTTGTTCTTCACCGATTCTAGTTTCGACACTTGATCTAGGGACAGCTCGTGCGTGTCACTGCTCTGCTCTATATTAGGGATGGTAATTGAACTTATTATATCTGGGGCGAGGTGGAAAGCCTTCCAAAAATCAATGCCGAGATACAGTTCCTGATCCAGGCTGGGGACTAAATAAAATGTTATTGTTTGTTTTTGGTTTTTGTATTCTACCTCTGTCTTCACTCTACCGACTATGTCCTGATTTTCACCGTCAGCGGTTTTCACTTTGGAGTGAAACGACGAGCTAAACGGGACTTTAGCTAACTCCAAAAAGTTTAAGCAGTTTTTTCCCAATATACTGATACTGGCTCCACTGTCTAACAAACCGAGTATCTCCTTGTTTGCTATTTTAATTTTTGCGTATGGTCTTGGATCTGCGTTGGTAACTACTGTTGTTGAAGCTATACTTTTTCTTACTAATCTTCTATTCCTAAACCTATCTCGAGCTTTCTTAATCCTATTAGACATAAACGGAGTAACACTTTGACTAAATATTCTATTTCTTGCATTGTTATATTCCCTCAACCGAACGTGCAAGGGCCTTAAAACTAACCTATTACTAATATTTACACCAACACCTGTTTTATCTCCAGTATCTTCTTCTCTTACTAATATTGTCACCTTTTTGGACACTTGCTCATTTATTGGTATTGGTGACTTTGGTACGGGTAAGTCTGGGTTTGTGTTGAGCGCGACTCCCCCGGGTGACTCGCGCTCCTGTGCGGGTTTTCCGGGTTGCAGCGCACACATTTCGGGGTAATCACACCCGGCTGACCGCATCGGTAACAGAAAGTGTTACGCACGCTCTCTGGGCAGTCAACAAATGAGTGCCCTTGCTGCCTACAGTTCCAGCAAGTATAAGCCCTTGGGTCTACCCTCGGTCTTGGTGGCTGCGAGCGGTTGCCTGGTGGGTGTACTGCAGCTAGATTTTCAAGGTGGCCGTAATCATCGTCTTCGGATTCTACTGCCACGGCTACTTCGTGTACCACGTGCCTCATTGACGGACCTGGGCGTTGGTTTCGTGGTACTTCTTTGCCAGGAAAAGTACTTTCAGCGTCCTTGCAAGCCTGTCTCAACTGCTCAACCGTAAAGGTCGCCATCGGAAAAACCAATCTACCGATACTATCTTTTAGATTCCGTTTCATTATCCGTATCAACTCAATTTCTGGTATTGGAACTTGCAGTTGAGCTTTCATTCTCGCAATGACACCGAAATAATCATCCGTCGACTCCCACGAACCCTGCCTACGATCCATCAACTCGCGAATTATTTCGAAATCCGATTTCGAATTTCGGAATTGTCTAAACAAGGCATCACGCAATGTTGGCCAATCCGGGCGATAATTACTGCGCTGGTATTGCCAGTACCACTCGTAGGCCCTTCCAGACAACAATAAATGAAAGTCTCTGAGAATTTCCGCCCACGGACAGCCATATTGACCTCGAAGAGTTTCGAGACGAAAAACAAAATCTTCAACGCTGAGCTTATCTGGTTGACCTTCAAAAATAAGCCCCCACTTGTCAACTTTTATAGGTGCTCTATCTACCATTTGATTGGAATTACGATGATGACGATTGTAATTTACTGTTGGTGGTGGATTATGGAAAATTGGTTGCTCTTGGTAAGTATTATTAACTTCCTCACGGTTTGTTTGATAATTAACAGAATTAACTCTTTGCAGGTTCACATTATTGGAGGGCACAAAAGGCATTGAATCTACCCGAAGCTGAGAAGGATGGTTCTGACTTGCAACCGATTTGGGTTCGTTGCTAGAAGCTGCTGTTGATGGTCGCAGTACTTCTTCTGCTGTAGGTGTTGGTTTAGTAAGTAAATTGATATCTTTCAAAAAGTCCATCAAACTGTCTTTCATATCTTTTCTTAGGTCTTCGGAAATATCTTTTTGAATCGTAGTCTTGTAAGAGGAAAATGCGTTTACAACAGCCAGATTTATATAGGCCTTTAATTCGGCTATTGTATCTGAACCTGCAATTGCAGACTGGTTGTCATTGCCTGGACCTTGAACACTTTGAGGCACACTGATGACAGTATGCAAACTATCATCTTGCGCTTCCAGGGAAGCAGCGCCCATTTCGCTTAAACTACTATACGACGGTGCTTGAACGGAAGAAAAGGAACTATTTGGTGCAAAGGAAGACGGCGGACGTGCTGGACCAGAACTAGGAACGCATTGTGGAGACTGTGGAATACCTACATCGGACTGGTATGCATAAGAGAAGGATTTTTTTGGATTAGTCCCCATGTGCGTCAACGGGGTATGTACAACATTTGTTATGCTAGTTGGTGGTACATGACTCGATGTACTCTCAATACCCATCTGAGATAAATTCGGTGGAGAGTGATTGCTGGGGTTCACAATCATAGGAGGTGGGACGTTGGTTTTTGCAACAGGTGGTGAGTGCATTAGATTAGCCATATTGATTGGTACTGTATCTTTTGAGGAATTAGTTACCGAACGTGTAATTATTCTCCTATCGTCTATAATTTTAGCTCTTCTATCTTTTTGAATCGCCTTTTTACTTTCAGACAAACTCATTGGGACTTTATAGACTGAACGAAGATGGAGGATACGAATTTACGTTAAGAAATTGATAACAAAAAGAAAACAGAATTATAATAAAAAAATTATCTGAAAACAAATATGTATGTGTAAAGTAATTGTACCTAAACCAAAAAAAAAACGAAAAAAACAAATAAATAAAGTAAATAAAGTGTACGGCAGTAATAGATGTGTGAATAGAAATTTTAATTATATGGTAGATAGTATGAGTATTTTTTCAGTGTATAAACACAAAAAAAAACCTAATTATATATAATTTCCTATATTAAAATTGTATTAATTAGTATATTTGAGTAAATACACTTAGAGAAAATACTTGTATGTATCAAGAAAATTTGTTTTATTGGTTGGTTGTAGTTTTTTTTGTTCATATAAGCGGTGTGCATCAGGTTTGCTTTCTTCGGCGGCGTTGTTTTCATATGCTTTATGGGCTGATCGGTAGGCAACTTATCGGATTGTAGACTGCGGACGGACTATGTGAAAGATCCCTCAGTGCGGCAGAATGAGCAAAACATAAAGCTAATTACAAAAACAAAATAAACGTTGTGTTCAGGATGTTTCCGCAATTCCATTCCGGCCATTGGGCTTCTGATGGAAGACTTGAAACATTCTAAACAACAACACATAAAAGAAGATTACAAACTACAGATGTACTAGTGCTACTTGACTTGACGAAACCACATCAGACTAGGCCACTAGACACATATCTAAACTAGACAATACCATTGGAAATGAAAGGTAAAAGTTGAGATAGAAAAGCAAAAATTAACAATGAAAAGATGGATAGAGAGAGAGAGAGACTAAGACTGACAAAGTTTTAATTGTTGTCGCTGTCAATATCGAGCGTCCTCGTCGCAATTCGAGATGGCATTCTGATAAGCTATCCACTCGAAGACTTACGAGATCTCGATATTGACAGCAAGAACAATTGAGGACAATTACAACAAAAAGGACAGAAGACTAGGACAAACATAAAACGTTGGGCGCCATTTGTAATAAGTTAATTTGAGGAAAAATAGAGGGCGTTGGAAGCGGTAAGTGGGCAGGAAGTCAGGATGTGGATGGGACTTAAGGATTGGAGAGGAAATAAGAAGGGAGAGAGTGTCGAGGGCGAAGAGCGCGGCATGCTTGTAACGCACGGCATAGCTCGCCGGACGGGGTGGTCCTTGTCTTCGCTACTCGACCTAACCTACTACAAAACATTAAACATGCCAAAAACAAAACAATATTACCTTGTGTAGAAGCAGACGGACGTCCACCACACTGAGGGGGCTGCTGGTGTTGTTGCAGCCTGGCCAATTCCCTCCCCTCCTGGAAGTTTGAGGCCGAATATTAAAACTTCCCCAATTTCGGATCGTTGCCTTAACTCAGCCCATGATCACCGAAAGTGCCGTAGCAATCCTTCTGCACCCCTGAAAAATGTATCTAACGCGCCATCAAGTTCACATGGACTTCAAAAGAAAAACCACTTGAATTCCGATAATGTGACGTGATCATGTCATTTATTACTCTATTTCAGTATAAGACTAACTAATTATTTAAATTGAATTAAATTAAAATTAATCCTAAATGCAAACAAAAAAAAATATAAGAGAAATTGAACAAAAACCAAAAAAAAAAGGAATAAAAAAAAAACAATAAAAGTTAAACCAAACCAACTATAAATAACTAATAATAAATAACAAAAGAAAAGAAAGAAAAATAAAAAAAGGAAAATATTTAAAACTAAATTTGGTTTCACCCTGTATTAAAAGTCTACTTTGGATAACCTTTTTGTTACCATCCCCCCCCCTTTATTAATCTAAATTACTCGCGGTGCCTACCTATCTAGAGCTCTAATAGATGGGGTTTACTGTTGATAATTTTAAGCGGACTCAAGAAAAAAGAAAAGGCGAAACAAAACTTATTACAGGCAACACAGAATAAAAATAAATTAAACTACGCAAAAAAAGTATAAACCAAAAAAAAAAAAAAACAAACAATGATTCACGTCAAAACTTAACACTAAATTATTATAAATGTTGCCTGCTATTGTTTTGCAGAAACAACCATTAAAAGAACCAGGCAAGCAATATTTTTTTTTGTAAGGACGGCGAACAATTTGGTTATTGTATTTTTTTTTTTTTTTTTGGTGATAGCAGCGCTTTACGATATTATGTAATAATAATACTTATCGTAATATTATTATTGGTGTTGGCAATATCGTTCTTATGGTTAGAATGTAGGTATTATGTATCTAGCATGTGATATGTGATAGGTACCGCTTTTAGGTATATAAATTTATTAATTTATATTACCGATCTATTATTTGATAAATGCATGTGGGTACATCTATTTAATTTATTGTTCGAGGCACTTTGATGTTGTGTACTTATCATGAGTTGTCAGCGGAGCACCCTTTTGACGGAGCCCCCTGTCGCTGTCACTTTTTTGTGCGAAGATTTCATAAAAAAAAATTACTGTATGTAGTGCTCGCTAGATACTTGTGCATATATGTGTACTGATTTTTGCCGCTACCAAGTAGTTTTTTTGGCGGCCACGACTGTGCCGTCTGACCGCCAATAATTCGCTCGAATTCGAGTTCGATTCGATGATTTGCCACCGCTCACCACCTTATTTCATTTAATGGTGAATATGTAGTAGGCCTGTTCTTCCAGTTCACCGCCACTATGTTTTTTTTTGAATTTCTATGCCTTTTACTTTCGTTTAATTCTTCCCGTTTTATGGGATTGATTTAATGACACGTATCCGTTGACGCTCTTCGAAGCACAATGGCAAAGCAAGGCCAAACTGCTTGTTGCAGAGCTATATGAGTCCACAATACGTTCCATCATCCGATATAACAGCCGTTTCTAAGGTTCCGTATTTTAAATTACTCTTAGTGCAACGCAATTATAGTTTCCTTTTCTTTCAAAACATTGCAGCTTATAGGTTTGTGCCTAAGATAGTATTCACCCTGAAGCTTTTGGGACACGTACATACCTGACATTGGATGCGTTCACACAAGACACAAATGGTCTAAAGCCTGTTCAGGCCACAAACCAGCTGACAGGTTGTCAAAATGAAAATTCGTTCAAAGAACGAGCAGGGTGGATTTCGTTAACATTTATCTTAATTTATTTATTTTCTTATTTCCCTGATTACCTTTAATTTTTTTCTTTCCAGGTAACCGCAACAACTAATGACATGTTGTAGTATGAACGAAATGAACCACACTTTTGCCTCTGGTTAATTTAGTTAACTCCCCCTCCTTCGAACTGTCACAGCTTGTCAACGCTGTAGTTAAAGTAGTCAAACCTGGAATGCAGCCAGGTGTAAAGCAGATAATGGTTTGGTTTGTGTTGGTAGGAAAAGAGACGAAACGGAGACGGTGAAATGGTGGGTTAGGCTGAAAGAGGTATAATTGAAAGCAAATTGTAGTATGCACCAGCAGCATTGCGCTGTTGCCATTTACAAGGAAAGATTATGCAGTTTTGTTTGCGCTGTTGCCATTATCTTACCTTTTATGAGCTATGGTAGGTTAGGTGTTTGGTTTTTCGTATGAAGAGGGGGACAGAGGAAAGAATTTGCAACATTATGAAGATCACCAAGATAAGTAGCAAAAGCTACACCAGGATTGTGAGAGGGGATGATGCAAGGGGTATTCAAGTGGGGCTTAGTTGGGAAGGAATTGTGGGTTCTGCTAAAGAGAATATTACTGAATGCAAAGTTATACATATATGTACCTGTGAACATTCTCTCCATAATATGCAGGATCCTATAAAAAGATTTTTCTACCCGCCATTACCTAACACAATAGTACATTTACTACCTCACCTGCTCCCCTTATACCATTAAAATCTTAAAACTACCCTTACAAAAAACTCAATGGATCACAGAAATACAAAATCCTATTGCAAAGTATCCGATATGCATTTTCACATTCCTTCTCTTGTCTCTTCACGTTGTTATCCTTCATCATCATCAACCTTGTAGAGCTGTGTCAATCGTTCAAATTCAATGATCGAATCGTTCAAGTATTGGTTGAAAAAATGATTCGGTCATTTCAATCAATCATTCAATCATTCCATGACAGATGAGAATGAGAGAGTATTGTATTGCTCCATTCAATTTCAATACAATCATTCGTTCAATTTTGTTTCGGTAGAGACAGATACATTCTGATAGATTGTAAGAGTGAATCACTTATGAAAGCTTCAAAACATGTTTATCTAAAGACAGAGACAATAAAAAAAGAGATGAAACGATTGTTCCATTTCAAAAAAAAGTCGCCTCAATTGAAGATTTCTTAGACGTTTTTTAATCCATTGACATCGTAGCCATCCTTTGATGGACTTTTTTACTTTATGTCTTGATAGAAAGAAGACGAACCATATTATGGGATATATGCTATATTTATTTCGAAATGTCACCAGAAAGCCCTAAAATCTTAATTTTTCCAAGCGAAAAAGAAATCACTCAAATTTTTAATATTTTAGGGCTTTCTGGTGACATTTCGAAATAAATATAGCATATATCCCAAAATATGATTCGTCTTCTTTCTATCAAGACATAAAGTAACAAATTCCATCAAAGGATGGCTACGATGCCAGTGGATTAACAAACGTCCAAGAAATCTTCAAATCAAGCGATTTATTTTTTGCTCTCCGAAATAGCCAGTCAGATGCGCAATAAAAGTATTGACTTTGTGAATGATTGATTTGGGGCTTGTGTCGTTCCTTCTTTACTCGCTACCGAGCAAAATGAACGAGTCAGATGCGCAACAAAAGTATTGACTCTGTGAACGATTGATTTTTGGATTGTGTTGTTTCGTTCTTTCTTTACTGGCTAACCGAGATAAATGAACCAGTCAGAACAAAAGTATTGATTCCATGAACGATTGACTTGAGGTTATGTGATTGCAATCACCAATACTTTATTGTGATCGGGTCAAAAAGAACGAATCAATCACGATTGACACAGCTCTACAACCTTGCCATGCTGAAAATACCATAACACACCATCTATGTATATATATGCGCAGAATACCTACCCCATCCTTGATTTAATTTTCCCTTGCACATTCAAAGTTATTATAATGTAATCAATGGAGAATGGATTCTTTGTCTTATGCTTATCTACATTTTCCTCTCACTCCAACATTCATTTGGATGCAATTCTCAGCAAGAAAAATAAAACATCACCCACACAAAACCAGTTTTCATTATCCAAGTATTATATGATATCCCACCTAAGTTCCGCCTCCTGAATTGATTTTAAAATCTCTTTATAATTGCATCAAAAGTGGGTTGTTTGTATTTTATCAATGGCCGCGTTCAATGTGCTTAGGTACTTAAATATTTAGGTGACAGTTTATCATTGAACGGAAAATTGCCTAGTACCTAAGCTGAATGTCAAATGCCTTACATGTGTTAAGAATTGAGCATTCACTTGCTGTTTTGACATCAACTGATCAACACATTGACTACCTACTAAAGAAAAATATAAAATTAATGAAGTGTAAAATGAATGATTCTATTAATTCTTTCCTAAAGGCAGCTTTACAAATTGTCGGGTAAAACCCCATCTAAAAGACACATTTTATTTAATTATTATCACGCTTGTATACGTGTTGATTTTATTATCCGTAGTCAATTTGTCGTAAGTTTCCTGGGTATCATCGATGTCATACAAAACACCGTCAATTGTAACTTGAAATTTCATTTTTGTTTTTATTTTTCCAACTATAATAATAAAACCACATACAAATCTCAGCAAAGTTCAACAATGGAGTGAAAAATTCTTCGATTTCAATCAGCTGTTTATGACATTTCTCAAACCCACTAAGAACTCAGGCAGAAATTCTTGCCTAACTTTCCAGTCACCACAGCTGACCGACCTCACGAAATTTGCCTAGATTTGCAGTCAAATCGACCAATCAGAGGCTATTGACTAGCTAGGCAAAAGCGTATTGAACGCGGCCAATTCTTTCGTTCCGTCTCATGTGAAACAGCTGATTGGTTTACCACCATTTACTAGTGTTGTGCTAAAGAGCTATTTTTAATGAGCAGCGATCGCAGAGAGCAGCATACAAAAATAGCTGCTCTCAATAGCAGCTATTTAATCACTCTTTAGATAGCAGTTAACGTCAAAAAATATACATTATATTGTGTACACTTTTTAAACCCCACTTATTGGTTTAAAGATATATGTATTTAAAATTTTAGTAAAACTTAATCAAAGGCATTAAGTTTAATAATAAAATATTTTATTTCATTTGCGTTTAAGTACATTTGACGATAATCTTAATTAATTCTCTTATAGATAATATAAAAATGAACTTTAATAAATAAATATAGGTAATACATTTAAAAAAAAAACGACAAACATGACAAATAAAATTTGTAAATTTAGCTTTAGCCAGTAGGTAAATAGCAAAGAATCATAAATTAATATAAAGAAAAATAAAACGTTTAAACAAAGTAATACAAAAGAAAAGTATAAAAAAAAATTGAACTCATAAATAGTTTATAAAAAAAATAAATAAATGTTGGGATGGCGCTTATTATGGTAATGCATAATATTTTAATTTCGTTTGGGAGTTTCGACCGGAATTCAAGTAGATATTATTAAAGGGCCCGCCTAATGGATATAAAAAATAAAAGTTATAAGAAAATGAAGCCATAAATAAATAACAAAATATATATTATAAATATAATACATACCTATAAATTTTGATTCAAAAAAAGTATTTTATTTACTTTTGTTGGTGATAAATTAGCACGACGTTCTGTAACGATCATACCCGCCTTTGAAAAGAGTCGTTCGCATGGTACGCTTGTTGCAACCATGCAACACCTCAATTGGACAAGCTGGCTCAGGTTCGGGTATGTGTCCTTGTTTTTTTTCCACCATATGAGGGGATCTCCATTCCTGTTCAAATTTTTATCGCTGAGGTACCGTTGTAGTTCTAACATCGCCGATGTTGAAGAATTTGCTACGGGTTGCATTGTATTAACTCTGCTATCAAATTCTGCCCAATACGAAAATTCTTCCGTTTCTGGGTCTTGAGAAACTTCTTGTGGAACTTGGTGTGAAATGGATTTGATATTATGGGCTATCCAGTTAGTGATATCTTTTTGAACAGCAGCAAGGGCATTTTTGTTATTAAACACGTGCTGCTTGAACCGGGGATCCAAGAATGAATTGGAAGCTATTAACGTACTCGACTCAACGTTTCCGAACCTTGTTTTCAAATTTTCCAGTAATTTGTCGGCCATTTTTCTTATATTTTGGGTCTTTCCTTCATTAACCGTTTTTTGGGTTAGGTTGATTAATCCTACGGAAACAGGTATAATTTTACTGGCTGTGAAAAAATTTTCTCCGCTCATTTCCCTGGTGGCTTTTTCAAGAGGCCGAAGTAATACACATATTTCTTCCGCTATGCACCATTCTTGCTGCGTTAACATAACTATTTGAGGAGCATTCAAATTTGCAAACGTTATTCTTAAAGCTTCTTTTAAAGCTACAAAGCGCTCCACCACGTTAATGACGGAGAGTTGCTGTTGTTTGCCCAACATTACTTGGCTTTGTAAAAGTTTTTCATTAGCTTGCGGGCTTCTTTTAATGTGAGATACAATATGCTTGATCTTTTTTAATGTCAAACTTACTTCGTTGACATTTGTATCTTCTCGATGCTCGTTGAAATCTTCGTCAGAAATTAAATTATTTATTGGATGGATATCGGACATTTCATCTATGGCATTTGTATTTAAACAATTTTGGACGCATAAGTTTAAAGTGTGTGCAAAGCAACCATAGTGCTTTTTTGTCAGTTCGGTTTTCACAGCCTTGGACATGTTGCTTGCGTTATCTGTCACTATTATTAACACTTTGTCCATAAGTTTCCATCCAACCAACACTTTCTTCAGTGCATTTGCAATTGCAATTGCACTGTGCGCCCCTTCGTACTTTGCGCATTCCAAAACGATGTGATGGATCTCGAACTCGTCATCAATGAAGTGAGCAGTAACTCCAAGATAGCTATGGTTTTTGATAGAAGTCCAATGATCGGTAGAGTTAGAGATGTACTTTCTGTCGGGTAATTGATAATTTGGGGAGCACGTTTTTACAAAATGTGTGAACCCCTTATCCTTGACTATAGAAAAAGGCTGATAGTCGTAAATAAACATACCCATTAGAGCTTTATCATACCTTTCTTTCTGCGTAAGTGTCATTTTTTTTGGGATAAAAGCCTCAATGCTTTGCTGTCTTGAATTCTGCAGTAGAGTTTCTTTAGTAGTACTCATTGTAGGCCTTGGTGTTGGTGAACCTCTCTCTTCAATCGTGGAGCTATTATGTTCACTAGTTTGGATTTCCATATCCTGCTGGTGCGGGTTTACTATGGAAGAAGTAAGTGAGAGATTTATACTGCTACATGGATCTTCTCCCGATGAGCGCAGAGTATAAGTTGGATGTTTCACGATGAGATGACGTTTAAAATTTGTTATTGATGTTTTATATGACAAATTCGTCTTGCATATATTACAGCTCGCCATCTTGTCAGGTTTTTGCACAAAATGCAACCAAAGATCGCTTGATTTCTTTCGTGACATGCTGTGAATAAAATGCTTTATGTAGTAAAAACAAAAATGATCTAATCACTCAGACTCACTTACATTGCAGTAATTATATAAAACAGAAGTGTTAAATTGTTTGTTGCTCAAAAGAATTTTTTTCTTCACTTCAATTAATTATTAGATCTTTATTAACTATACCCACTATTTTAATTTTTACTTGTTAAACTTTTTGAAATGGGAAACACTTGAGCGAATTGAAAAATTATCGCGGGTCAACCGTCAACGTTCAAAATTCAAATCAAATAGAATGCATCTTGACAATTCAATATCCGTTGTCAACTTCTGCAACAACAACATTATGGACGTAATTAGCAGATCCTTTGTCAGACAAATTACAAATTGTTTTTTTAAGCGAAGGAGTGAAGTACCTTACCTGCACATTGTACGTGTGTCGGTCGTATATACCTACTCTTAACCCTATCCCTTGCTGGGTTTATCCCGCATCCGGACTTCCGTCGCCAGTAATGATGTACATAGTTAATTAGAATTACATATATGATTTTACGACCCTTTCATTTATCATCACCATTCATAATTTTGCGCAGATATTTTTAGTGCTGGTATTTCCGCGATGCATTTTAACTGGGTCATAAATAAAAAAAGGTGTCTTTCAATACTTCCACCGACCGACCAACGTAAAATAAAAACACATATTTGTTGTGTGTACTAAAATATGAAAAATATATACCTGACAATGAAATCGAGTAAATCGATTCATAAATCGTAATATACATTTTTCCTCATTTTCTACATCCCTACCCTACATTGCAAGAAACAGCCAACGGAGCATATCATAATCATATACCTACAATACACATTACACAGTCACAGCGATTGAGAAAGCAGTGATTGCTGAGCAGTGATTGTTGAGCAGTGATTGCTGAGCAGCGATTTCTGAGCAGTGATTACGGAGCAGTGATCTCTGAGCAGTGATTACTGAGCAGTGATCTCTGAGCAGTGATTACTGAGCAGTGATCTCTGAGCAGTGATTACTGAGCAGTGAGCATTTATAGTGTTCATAGGTTCTCACTGCTCATCTGCTCAGTTGAATGCTATTAGCTTCTTTGAACATAGGGGTTGAAAAAGCAGTGAGCGGATAAGAGAGCATGTTAATGTCTCAACTCAACTCAATTCTCAATCACTGTGTGTGTATCTGTTCTGTATGTCCACTCCGCTGTTACAGTGGCTGTGACTGCGACTCTCGATACTCGATCTCGAGCACAGTTTTTGTTGCTTACTTTTTTTTTTTGTGTGTCCTCTTTGGCTTGGACTTAACATATAAATAATGTACATATGTGTGGGAAATGGAATGCATATTTGTGAGATATATTATATCTATCTAAGCCTACAGGTTTTATGAGTTAAATTTTTATCTTTCTTGTGTGTTTTCTGTGTTGTATATGTGTCTGTTGTCTGATTGGATTCATCTATAGATTTTTTGTAGGTTGATCACTGAGCTGAGCACTGAGCAGTGATTAGTGAGCAGGTATATTGAAGAGCAATAGCAACTGCTATCTGCTCATTGAAATAGCAGAGTGATTAGTAGCAGCGATCGCAATAGCAGTCTCACCACTACCATTTACCACAAACAGCAATTGGGGCCTTCATGAAACGTTTGTCGTAAACTTACCATTTTACGCAAATGGTAAACTTACGTCGTTGCATGAATCCCCTTAGTAAACTTGGTTATTTTTGATGCATATATAAATAGAAATTGCACATTTTACTATCCAAGTGTAAGATAATTAATTTATACATCAAATTGTTTTAAGAAAGTAAGTTTTAAAAGAGTTTAAATGACAAAGTTTCCAATTCCAAACAAAGGGAGCTAATGAATTAAGGCTGTATAAGTTCTTCTTGTATCATATGGCGTATTTTTTTGGGAAGTTAATAAACCTACTTTATCCGTTGCATATTCTCTCAACTTGTCAGTCGAACACGTTGCCGCAACGGATGCGACGGATTCTATGGGTCGGGGCCTTCCCATAGAATCCGTCGCATACGTTGGCAGCCGATGATATATGAGAGACAGTTTCTCTCATTATCTAGGCTGCATTCCAAATTCGACTATTTTAACAACTATATTAACAACGATTGTTTATTTAGTTACTTTTTGGAATCTGGGACAGCTATTGTTACTAATGTCATGTAGTATGAACGAAATGAACCACACTTTTGCCTCTGGTTAATTTAGTTAACTTCCCCTCCTTCGAACTGTCACAGCTTGTCAACGCTGTAGTTAAAATAGTCAAACCTGGGCTGCATTCCAGGTTTGACTATTTTAACTAAATTAACAGCGATTGTTTATTTAGTTACTTTTTGGAATCTGGGACAGCTATTGTTACTAATGACATGTTGTAGTATGAACGAAATGAACCACACTTTTGCCTCTGGTTAATTTAGTTAACTTCCCCTCCTTCGAACTGTCACAGCTTGTCAACGCTGTAGTTAAAATAGTCAAACCTGGAATGCAGCCCTAATTGTCGTTTTCCATTGGTTTCACTCATTCGGAAATCCAATGGAACAAGAAACTGCTTCTGGGCGACTACAGTCACGTATTGGTGAAACGTCAAAAATTATTGTATGGCTGGCAGTGTGGTTCATTTCACTCATACTACATGTCATTAGTAACAATAGCTGTCCCAGATTCCAAAAAGTAACTAAATAAACAATCGCTGTTAATTTAGTTAAAATAGTCAAACTTGGAATGCAGCCCAGATGTGTGCACTATCTGGTGACGTCGGAGCTACATACCCTGTACTAGCACCTTTACCAACATGAGGTGCAATGGTTAACTTCAAGTTGGGTGTGTTCCCTTCTGCAACAGCGACCAGATAAAACCACTACCAATAATAAACAATTCTGCAAGATTATTTATGTCTCCAATGAATTTACTTTTTATTTGGGACCTATATATTCAATAAAACCGCAGCAACTCTCAGGATCAAAAACAAAGATATTGTAAAGAGGAGCCTCTTTCTGCGATATGACTTTAATAACTTCTTGAGCCAAAACTCCTCCAATAACCGCCGCACAAGGAGAAATTTGGTTAAACACATTAAGAAAGTAATTCGACGGCACAATTAGTTCATTACTCAATTTATCACGAATCTCCTCCAACCGAACAATATCCTCATCTCGATGCTTATACGATGGATCACGATCTGTAATTTCCCGAAATTTTTGCAAAATCCGTAGTAATACAAAAGCGGGGCCTGTACGTTTAATTCTTTGAAGATAAACCGGCGAATTGTGGTCGAAATCGAATACCTCTTGTAGTGAAGGAAATTTCAGTACTTTTTTTGTTGTTGTAGTAATTAGTTTAGTTTTACCTTTTTTATTAGGTGTTTGAATAGTTTTATGTTTTAGTACGTCCCTAGAAATTAAGATGGTTTAACATTATATTACAATTTTTATTCAAGTCGACTTACTCAACAAAACTATGGTTCTGCAATTCAGAGCAACAATACCCAAAGGTGCCCCAAACATCACCACATAACAACTTAATGTTATTTAAACGACAAATGTTATCAATACGGATCAGTTCAGATTCGCGTCCACCACTAATGATAATTACATCAAATTGGGAAAAAAAATTCTCATTTTTTTCGCCCAATGGCTCGATATCTGTGGATATTTCAACCATCGGATTTAAGTCCCTCGCTCGCTCTACAGATGCTATGGCCCTATTAATGCCGATAACATTTCTAGCTACTAGAAATTGAGAACAGAAATCGTCTTCTCCAACTAATTTATCATCATGTAACGTAACTGAATGTACTCCGGAAAGAATTATATTTTTTGTAACTTCTGCTCCAATACCACCCAGTCCCGACACGAGCACTTTAGCTGTACGCAACCTATATAAAAGGAACATACATGTATTTCTACTAAATAATGGCTAATAGGACTTACCGTTTTTGAGATTCTAAACCCCATAGTCGAATTTGGCGGTCATATAACTCGTTTTCAACTTCAGTCAACTCGGCATCAGCATGGTCTATACAAACTGCACTTTCTACTTCCATTTTTAATTTCCAAATAAAAAGCGTACAAACAAATTTCGAATTACCAACGAAATGCTATACCATACCAAACCAAACCAATCCAAGCCAGACCACAAACGACTTAGAACTAGACCTCCAACCACAAACCAGTAAGAATAGACCGTCGACTCCTCCCACATAACGGACTTTGCCTACAAGCTGCCGGCGAGACCAGGATTTTTCATGTATTGGTGCTGTACAAAATCAAAGGGGCGCCATTAACGCACGCATACTTGAAAAATCCTGGTCGCATGGTATAGCATGGAAAATCATTGCCGCCATTAATTTTGACATTTACACGTATTCACAGACAGGGAAATTTTTTCCGGGGGGAATCGGGTAGGTGTACGGGAAGTCGGCGGTCTATTCTTAGTGGTTTGTGCCTCCAACTTCCGTGCAGCTACCCGTTTCTCAATGGAATTAATTCTCCTGTCAGGGAATACGCGTGAAATGTCAAAATCAATGGCGGCAATGTTAGACCCGCTTTACACGCACCTATTTTTGTCCTACGACTCGAGAGTCGAGAATGTGTTGTGATGGTAAAGTGGATGAAAAATGCAGGGTATAGAGGACCACGGATGGCCGGCGAATTCCCACAGTACTGTGGCGAATTCCCATCCGATTCTTGTATTCTCTTTCCGCTCTCTTCGTAATTTTCGGCGTTTGCTCTATTCTTAAGCCGTACTCGGTTGTGCTAGATGGCTGCATTTTGCTCTATTTTGGAATTGTGTTCGGCCTGCGCTGCGAAAATGCCACCACGAACGACGTATGAGAAAAAAATAAAGAAAGACAATCACGCTTATTTTGAGATTCGAATTCGATCGAATGTTTGTCGAATTAGAAGAATCTGTATATTGACATACGAACGAATAGAAAGTTCATCCTATCAAACGAAAGTTCATTTGTCATTCGAATGTTGATCGTATTTTGCATTGACATACTATACATGGACTGCTAGTGAAATGTCCGTTTCATACAAACCTGCGAGGAAAAATGAAGCAAACATATGCACTAGCCCTTTTGGTTCAGTGTAGGAAAGAGTTTTCAACCGCTGCGCGCCTTTGCACACAAACCTCGACACAAACCAAATCGCACGAATTGCTCGATGACATTTGAGTGTTTTCGTTTCTCTCCGCCGTGAACCAAAAGAGCTAGTGCTTATTTTTGCTTCAACCTAAAATTGGCTGCTAGCAGTCCATGTATAGTATGTCAATGGTATTTTGAGACTCTAATCGTTCGAAACAAATGTCATTTTTTATTCGTGTGCAATTTCCTGTCGCTTAAACAGCGACCGCTTTTGTTTTGCTCCATATTCCTGGCGATTAGGTTAATTTACAAAATTGTGGGTAGTACCTATTTATTTGCTCTGTACAGAATAAAGAAAAATAACCTCTGTTTGTTTATATAGGATGCATTCCAACTGAAAAAATCGCGAGCAAAAGGAAGTGTTGGTCAGAAGTCAGGCTAATGGAGTGGAGGGAAATCACGAAATCTGAGTATCAACTGGCACTTCAAACAATAAAAGAAATAATTAATTAAATAAACACGTTTTTTATTGTTAAAATTATTTTGCTATTCTGTCGCGAGTGTTTTTTTTTTTATTTTATTTGATAGGCTTTAACTTTAATCAACAATACAATTAATGTTTTGCTTTTGACAGCAACTGCCAGCCAACTATTGCAAGTTAGGGTGACCAGACTTGTTTTGATTATATGAAAGGGGGGAAACTTTTATTTCAATTTATTATAACATTTTTTTTATAAATAAATTACTAATTATATGAGTATGGAATTTAATAAAAAAATAATATTGTTTATGAGCTAATAATAAAATTTAAATTTTAACTCGGTAAAATATTACTAATAATGCATTGGAGTATTTTTGCATACACGACTTCTACAAGATATCACTGTACCTCAACAATTTTGAAATTCTTAGAACTTATTTTGCAATAATTTGTTGAAACTTTCAATATTTATTACAATTTACCAAAACAATAAAAAACAGAGTCTCAACAAAAAACCAAAGAATGGTCACTCTATATAAAACAGAAATGTGAAACAGCTGAGAGTTTATTTTATGACATCTTTCGATAATGAATATTATTCGCATGATACAACAAGACAAGATAGCGCATTGAAGTTTTCATTTTTGATTTGTTCTGCGCATGTACGTCATAGTTGCGGAGTGTACATTTTGACACTTGGTATTTACGTGTGTTTTATATGGAACGAGTCGTGATGGTTCTTTAAATGTTTAAATAAAAAGGAAAATATAGAAGATATAGTTTCGGAATTCTGTGAATGTGCTTGGAAAAATATTTATCGTCCATAACATGTGTTTTTTTTTGTTGTTCCTTTCAATTAAGTCGCAGAATTACTTATTTTCTGCTCAGCTCGACGCGTCATATTAATAAAATTGATGAAAAAACTTGTGTTTTGAATCGAATGTGAATAAAATGTTAAAAAAAAACAAGTAGTTTCGTCAATTACTTATTGTATTTTGGTTTTCTTGTGTTTTTCGTCCACTGTTTGTCGATTAAGGAAGCGAATCCAAAAGTGCACTCGCGAGCGGAAGGAGTGTTTTTTTTACGGATATTACAGTTAAATCAGTTCAGTGGTTAATATAGTTTCACTATTGTCTTTCATCATAGCTTCAGATGGCTTCGGAAGACCAACCATGCTGCAGACTAAATCCTACCAAAGAAAGTGCGTGTCTAAGCATAAATGCAACAGCATTTATAATGCCAGTTTGCTTACACTTTTCATGTTGAATAATATTTATTAAGTCATTTTTCACAATGCAGTCTATAAAGTCCTTATTTTTCTATTAAATGGGTCTTATCGCTTAAAGATAAAGATTCTTTGCCTTAAAAAATTGTTTGTTCTTAGAAAAGTTATGGAGATGTTTCTAATGATTCTTTTTGTTTTTCATTAATTATATTTGCACTCAAATAAAGAGCAAATATACCTTTTAAAAAAGTACTACTATTTGTTCAATTAATAACAATAATAATTTAACAAAATCGCAAATTTGTACTTTCGCGCCATTACCTCCGCAGCTACTACGTCATAATCTGTTGACAGATGAATACCGATGAACAGCAAGAATGAACGACATGCGCAATGCGATATCTTGTCTTGTTGTATCATGTATTATTCGTTAGAATGTCGAAATACACTTCGTTTGAATTGAATTTGACAATCAAGGCACTGAAGGGAAAACACTGGAAGTACAAATGCACCGTAAGTGACCAAAAGAGAATTAAGAAGTGTCGAAAAGACAATTGTAGGTGGTGGCCACGGTGTAGTGGTTAGAGTCATTGCTTGTGACCCCGAGCGGCTTTGGTTCGAGACCCTGCGGGGGACAGCAAGGTTCATCCACCGACCAAAAAGGGAAACGAATAATATCAGAGTTTCTCATGTTTATCATGGGCATATGATTATTCAAGTATGCGCATGAAACAACAAGACACTAGAAGTAGACCGCCAACTTCCGTGCAGCTAACCGATTCTCCACGGAATTAATTCCCCTGTCAGGGAATACGTGTGAAAGGTCAAAATCAATGGCGGCAATGTTAGACCCGTTTTACACGCACCTAATTCTAAACCGTACTCGGTCGCGCTGCTCTATTTTCGAATTGTGTGCGGTATGCGCTGCGAAAATGCAGCTACCACCGCCAATGATGAATGAGACATAAAGGAAACAAAGACAATTTGATATTAAGGCACTAAAGTGAAAACACTGGACGTATAAATGCACCATAAATGCCCAAAAGAGAATTAAGAAGTATCGGCCGAGAAAGCACGCAACTCGGGTCGACTAGATATAATTGGTGTTTCCTGGTATGCTCCGAATCTGGAGTCGGGGTACGCAGCTTTCTTAGACGAAGTTAATTCATCCCTTGAAAAGGTTGCAGATATGGATTCTTATATCCTGATGGGTGTAGATCTCACGACATGGGGCAGCGCGATTGGGAAATACGGTGACCTCGATCAAAAAGCGAATGTAGAGAAATTATTGGACTTTTGTTATTCAAATAGAATGTCAATTATGAACACTTTCTTTCCACACAAAGATATCCATAAATTCACATGGTACCGTAGAAGTCTTCAGCAGAAATCGCTGATAGATTTCTTTGTAGTACCGTCGTGTATTAAAAGGATGGTTTGTGATGTTCGTGTGCTGAGAGAGGCTGAACTGTCAACTGATCACCACCTGGTGTTGTGCAAATTGTATTTCAACGATCAAATACCTATCCTTCTAAAGCGTAAGCCAAGGATGGTTAGGCGCATACGGTGGGAGGTGCTACAGAACGATGAGATACGGGAGGAGTTTGCACGGCAGGTATCTGCAAGGTTTGAAATTCCAAATGTTCCATTGATACTTTTTTACTTTTAAATTCATTTTTATTCATTTCTTTTTTAAACCTAAATACTAGACAAAAATGACTAAATCTAATTATTTAAAACTAGCATGTATCTTAATCTAGCTCACTGACTCTTAACGAGCACTCTAAACTTAACTATATCCTTATAACTATTGCCTTTCGGCCTTAAATCTATTTATTTTATGAATATTGCATTGTTTTTTAATTACCAAGAAACTTGCAAAACTTGGACGCTTTATTATTTGGTGTTTTCTTAACACTACCTAAAACTACTTAAAACTGTAGTAGCGGTCACTCTCTGTCGCTCTCTCCTGCCGCAGTCTTTCTCATCTGATCTGTACCAGCCATCTTCCTTACTAACGGACTGTCAGAAGGGATAGGCGGGGGATTAGACTGTTTCCGTCACCCTTTGTCTGTTTTTTTTTTGACGACTAACCGACAACGGGATGGGTTGAACACGCCAGTAAATTGTTTTTTTTTTACCTTTAAACGTAGAACTTTCAGACTCCGTAATGGGGGATAGGCGGGGGATAGACTGTTGCCGTCACTCTTGTTAGGGATAATCGCAAGAAAAACAGTTCGACTTTCGATGTTTCAGTTTATTTCGGCAACTGACTCTTAAATCTATTGTAGGTACATAGTTATATTACATTTGTTTCAGTTCCAATAAATTCATTTAGTCCAATAGATTAACATATACTCAAATATTTGAGTGTTACCAATGTGAGCAATATTAACTAGAATAGTACCTACATATTAAAAGTATAGATTTGGATAATATAAATATTTCAACACAACTCCTCAAATGTATACTTTCATAATATATTGTTTTAAATCTCAAAGAATAATTATAGTAAACCTAACTTTCGAGACAATGCGGTATGTTTGTTTTTATTAAGATTTTTCGTTAGTATATCCGCAATCATCTCTCCAGTTGGTGCATAAGTTAATTTAATTAAATTAAGATTAAATACTTCACGTATATAATGGATTCGTATATCAATATGCTTACTTCTTGCATGGTAAATAGGGTTCTTAACTAATTGTTGCGCACTCAAGTTATCGCCATTTAGTTCAGTGGGTCCTCGTATAAGTTTTGAAAAACCAAGCTCCTCTATGAATTTTCTCAAATAGACAGCTTCCTTCGATGCGGATGAGAGCGCCATATATTCAGCTTCAGTGCTGCTAAGTGCCACGGATGGTTGCTTTCGAGACTCCCACGTAATTGGTCCACCAGCAATGAAAAATACAAAGCCTGTATATGACTTCCGATCATCGCAGCTTCCGGCCCAATCAGCATCAGCAAACCCAGTTAAGCATTCATTGGTTTTTCTGAAAGATATATTAAAACTTAAAGTATTTGCCAAGTACCTAAGAACATGCTTCGCCGCTGCCATGTGTTCTATATGCGGGTTCGTATTGTACTGCGCCAATTTGCTTATAGAGTGCAAAATATCAGGTCGGGTTGAAATTCCCAGGTACATCAACGAGCCAATTAACGATTGGTACAACTTCGGGTCCACTTTAGAGCAACTCGAACAATCTGCACACTTCTTTAGCTTGTATCCGGGGTCCAAAGGTGTGCTGCATTTTCTTGTCTCCGACATGTTATAAGTTTGTAGCAGATCACGAATAAATTGTTGTTGGGATATGCTAATCGTCTTCTCTTTTTCATCTCTGGTTATCTCCATCCCTAGAAAATAGTCGATTGGGCCTTTATCGACTACATCGAATTCTAGACCGATGAAATACTTAATTTGATTTAAGTTTTGGTAGCTGGAACACGCAATTAAAATATCATCCACATAAACAGCTATGATATTAATGTCACTTCCTCGATTCATAATGTAGACACAGGTATCGGAAGTGCACCTGTTAAATCCAATACTGCTTAACACTTTGTCCAACTTCGCATTCCACTCTCGCCCCGCTTGCTTTAGCCCGTACAACGACTTCTTAAGTTTACATACCTTATCCGGATTATTGGGATCAATAAACTTCTCTGGCTGGAGTATGTACACATCCTCTTTTAAATCTCCGTTTAGGTATGCAGCGGCAACATCCATTTGATGTACGATTAAGTCATATTCAACTGCTATTGCCAGTAACAACCGAATTGATGAATAACGTACCACTGGTGAAAACGTCTCGTTGTAGTCAATACCAAATTTTTGACTACATCCTTTTGCTACCAATCTGGATTTGTAGCGTTCAATGGCTCCAGTTTTTCCACGCTTGATATTGAAGACCCACTTTGATTTGATGGCCTTACGATTTTTCGGTAAATTTACGAGATCCCAGGTATTGTTTTCTAACAATGTGTTGTATTCCAATTGCATATATTGCAACCACTTGTCACCATCATGTCGATTCAAGGCTTCCTCAACAGTAACTGGATTCGTAAGGATCTCATCGGAGTTTATGAAGAAATTTGTGGAACCTAATTTTTCCCTGCGCGGGCGTAATTTCATTGACCACTTACTTGTACAAGGTTCTGGTACAGGGACTTCATCACCACCATCAGTATTCTTCAGAGCACCTTCTTCCTGTTGGCAAGGGGTGACATCAGCATCAGTATCAGCAAAATCGCCACCGGGTAAATCATTTTCAACACTTCCATCAGCTTCAGCAAAAACGTCATTATTGCTCGAACTCAGATCACTTCCGTTGGACTCTTCTATTTCGAATGCGTCGTTGAATAAACTTTCTGCACTAGAACTTAGGCTATCGCTTTGTTTGATAACAATGCCTTTCATATCTTCCTTCAGATCACGGGTTGTTTCGTTCGTTTCTAAAATAGAATTAATCCTTTTACATTGTGTATTCTCACCTACATGTTCCAAAAATCTAACGTCCCGGCTTTTGAATATTTTCTGTGATTTTGGCTAGAACACACGATAAGCTTTAGACTCAGACGAGTAGCCTACCATGAAACACTCCATCGCTCTTGCTCCCAGCTTCGGCTTTCCTGGACGTTTATCCAGCATAAAGGCTTTACACCCGAAAATCTTTAGATGAGACACACTTGGTTTTTGGCCACTCCAAGCTTCATATGGCGTTATATTATCTAAGCACTTGGTTGGAGACCGGTTACGTAAATATGTCGCCGTATTAATTGCTTCCGCCCAAACCGAATTTGGAAGATCTGAACTCAGAAGCATGCACCTCGCCATTTCCACTAAGGTTCTATTGGCTCGCTCTGCAATCCCATTTTGCTGAGGTGTATACGGAACTGTCAGCTGCCTTTTTATGCCCGCACTTTCCAAAAAGCGATTAAATGCTCCACTCACATATTCTCCGCCATTATCAGTCCGCAGTGTTTTTATCTTTTTAGATGTTTCAAGTTCGACTGACGCCTTGAATGATTTAAACGCATGTAAAATGTCGCTCTTACTTTGTAAGAAATACACAAATATCTTTCGACTGAAGTCGTCGATAAAGAGTGCGAAATACCGAGCACCTCCAATAGATTTTGTGCGCATAGGACCACAAATGTCACTATGTATTAGTTCCAACACCTCCCTACTGCGACCGAATGATTTGTTTGGAAACGATTTGGCACACATTTTACCCTTCAAACAGGTTTCACATTCAACGGAATCAAATACATTTTTTATATCGAGACCTCTGACCATATTTTGTTTCACTAAAGAACTTAAACTTTTTGCATTTAAATGGCCATAACGCTCATGCCATCTCACAAACTGGCTGTCAGGGGTTTTCGTGGACAACCCGAACAACTGATGATTTCCAACTCTAAACAAAAACAAGTTGCCGACTTTATCGGCATGCAAAACTGTTTCTCCTTTCATATTGCGGATGAATGCGCTTTTTTCGTTGAAAACTACTGTGTGTTTTTTATCCGTGACTTTACTCATAGACAGGAAGTTAGACTTCAAACCTGGAACAAATAAAACGTTGTATAATTGAATATTATAGTTATCTGTTTCAATCAAAACTGTGCCAATCCCTTCTGATTCGATGAAATTATCAGCTGCAAGCTCAACTCGTTCTTTATGTTCGTTCATTTGTGTAAACAGTGAACTGTCACAGCACATGTGACAGGTTGACCCGCTGTCAAGTACCCATGTTTCTCTATTTAATGTTGGTAAGTTCGCAGCATTCAACATTGCATATGATGACGTGGGCTTATTGTTTCCTGATACACTTGTTGCAGCAACATTTGTATCTCGACAGTCTGACGCATAATGGCCTTTCCTATTGCATTTATAACATTTTCCACGGAATGGTTTTTTATGTTGCTTGTTCCGTTGATGCTGTGCTTCATGCCGTTGTTTTGAGAAGAACGCTGCTTCACCGTTTTTGTGCACAATGTCACCTTCACGTCTCGTTCCTTCTTCGATTAACTTCGTTTTTAATGCGGACGAAGATGGCAATGCGTCTCTAGACTCAATTGCAATTATGAAATTTTCATAACTTTTTGGCAGACTTGATAACATTATTATGGCTAGAAATTCGTCCTGCATTTTAATGTCGAGCTCTGTCAATTTTTCAAACAGATCAAAAAATGTATTTAGATGATTCGACATGGATGCATTTTCTGCCATTTTTAAGTTTATCAACTGCTTGAAAAGTGTTACTTTTCTTGCTGGTCCACTTGGGCGGTGAACTTCTTGAAGTTTTTTCCATGCTTCAGAAGAGAATTTGCAATTTTTGACATGGAGAAGCTGCGATGATTTTACACAAAGTAAAATTGTTGCCAATGCCTTTTCGTCTTTTCGCCTCCAAGCCGTTCTTGCTGCTGTTTCTTCGGTGCCCGCAGGCAAAGGCGTCTCGCCAGAAACATAACTCCAAACTTCACTATGAATGAGAACTGATCTCATCTGCACGGCCCATCCGTCGTAGTTGTCATCAGACAGTTTATCAATTTGATATAAACCCGAACTAACCTTTGTTAGGGATAATCGCAAGAAAAACAGTTCGACTTTCGATGTTTCAGTTTATTTCGGCAACTGACTCTTAAATCTATTGTAGGTACATAGTTATATTACATTTGTTTCAGTTCCAATAAATTCATTTAGTCCAATAGATTAACAAATACTCAAATATTTGAGTGTTACCAATGTGAGCAATATTAACTAGAATAGTACCTACATATTAAAAGTATAGATTTGGATAATATAAATATTTCAACAACTCTCTGTCGCTCTCTCCTGCCGCAGTCTTTCTCATCTGATCTGTACCAGCCATCTTCCTTACTAACAGACTGTCAGAGGCTACCAGCGGGGGGTTAGACTCGGTCACCCTCTGTCTGTTTTTCTGAAGACTAACCGTTAACGGGAAGGGCTGAAAACGTCAGTCAATTTCTCCTCCACACGTTGAACTTTCAGACTCCGTCAGAGGGGATAGACGGGGGGTTAGACTGTTTCGGTCACCCCTTGTCGCTCTCTCCTACCGCAGTATTCCTATCTGATATGTACCAGCCACCCTCCTTACTAACGGACTGTCAGAAGGGATAGGCGGGGGTTAGACTGTTTCAGTCTCCCTCTGCCTGTCTTCTGAAGACTAACCGCCAACGGGAAGGGCTGAATATGTGAGTCATTTTCACATTCAAACGTAAAACTTTCAGATTCCGTCAGAAGGGATAGGCGGGCGGTTAGACTGTTACGGTCACTCTCCGTAACAACGAATACCTTGGAAGTGAAGCATTTGTAATTGTAGGGAAAAAGAAAGCGCACCGGAAATAAAAAAATATTTCGTGTCGATGAATTTTTGAAGGTCATTATTTTCAACGAACACCTGTATTCTGTGACAGTTATTGAAAGTGAAAATGAATTAATTTGTGAAATACCGAAACAAAATTAAATAAATTTAAGTTTAGTGTAGTAAAGTAAAAAAAAGTGAATTAGTGAAAATGGTTCGCACATTGCCATTACTACAACTTAGCATTCCTCAGTTAAAAACCGAGCTGGAAAAACGGAATATCTCCACAGCTGGAGGAAAAAGTGACCTCATACTTCGTCTGCAGGAAGCTGTCGAAAGCGAGTGAGAAGATCCGAAATCCATGCTGTTCGAAGTGGCAGAAGAAAAAGAAAAACAAGTAATTACAGGCGTTGACATGGCCGCTATGATGGCAGTACTTCTTGCCAAGTTCGAAGAACAGAAAAATGCTTTGGCAGAACAAAATAATTTCCCTAGAAGAACAGAAGAATTCTATGGAAGAACAGAAGAATTCCATTTTCGCTGGACACAAATAATACCCGCACTTTTACAAAAACTATTTAATATAAATTAACTGCACTTCACGAACTCGCCAGGCGCCCTTTTAGATCAGATACGAACTGCGAATTTAACTCAATACGTCTGTCTCACCTGACGAGCTTAGGGTTACCACCACAAAAAATCGAGAAGCCAGACATTTAGGAGAGAAAAGCCTGATTATGGAGCAAAAAGCCTGACATTGCATTTTTTTAACTAAACTTTTTATTTAAGCCAAATAAATATGTAGGTAGTCATAATCTTCATTTAAAAAAAAATTAAAAAAAGACTATATTATACATAGGTAGGTAGAAGGTATATAAACAGGGCACTATACCAGAAAGTATTTTTTTAAGTATAGCTAAAGAGATCGCTTTTTAAGACGCCGCAGATCGAATTGCGTATATAATAAATTGGGAATTGAATTGCCGCATTATGCGACTTTTGTCATTTCTTCAATAGTGTTGTTTTTTTTAGTGAACGAAGATAGTTGAAACCATTAAAAATGATCTAGTTGCATCCATGTTTTAATGCATTTAGCAAGAATTTAACATTTATAATGATTTTATTTCGTTAAATTTAAATTGATGTAAATAAATCAGCAAAACATTAAAAAGCCTGACAAAGCGTGAGGCCTGGCCTGAGCCTGACAGAGACCTTAAAAGCCTGACGCGTCAGGCCAAATCCTGACATCTGGTAACCCTAGACGAGCTGCATGTGCAGAAAATACACTAATGTATAAAACCTTTGAGTAGGAGGGATTTCCCTACCCAAGTAAGCTAAAGCAATAGTTGGTTCATGTATTGACTAACACAAGAATTATGTTTATATATTGGTTAACAGTTCGGCCATCCTGTTTAGCACTGTCCTCAGTGCTCCGATAAAAATAAATTGGAGAGGCAATACTAGTCTTCTATGCACCAAACCTTCTGCTTCTCGAGTTTGTACTTTAAAAGACACGTACACAGCCCTTTTCGCATTTTGCACTCAGCCTTACTTGCACACAGCGCACATAGCCTTCTAGCACACAGCATCCTGGCACACAGCCCTAGCACACAGCCCTGGCACACAGCTCCGGCACACAGCTCTGGCACACAGCCCTGGCACACAGCTCTGGCACACAGCTCTGGCACACAGCTCTGGCACACAGCCTCCTGACACACAGTAACTTTGCACACAGCCATTGCGCACACAGCCGCCTTTATCACACAGCCACTTTGCACATAGCCTCTTTTGTCACATAGCCACATTGCACACAGCCAGTTTGCACACAGCCTCTTTTTTTTTCTTTTTTCGCATAGCCACTTTGCACACAGCCTTTCTTTCTTTTGGCACGCTGCCCTTCTCTTTGCATATAGCCTCCACACAGCCTCTTTTCTCTTTTATCACACAGCCACTTTTCTCTTTATGACCGAATATAGCAAACACCACTAACCCAACTACCTGCACATGACTGACTACTCAGTCTTCTAAACCTATCTACTATCTCCGATCCGTCGTCAGTTATTCCCTTCTTCGATCAACCATCGCTCTACTTTGCCTCTGACAACGATCAAATATTCCGCATATACAACACAAGTAAAATTAGCAATAGCAAAAACTCCGCTTAAAGTTAAAGCCTTAAACGATTCTATTATAATGGAAACCGTACTGGACAAAATTACAACAACTTTAATTAATGCCTATCAATAAGCAATCCGAACCTGCAACAAAACAGCAGAAATTGTGCCCCACCTCAGAACCTGACAGCATATAACAGCCCCATAAGACTTAAAGCAGACATCACTTCCAATCCCAAAATCCTTCACATTCCTCCCTCTATTCCACATCTCTGTGCAGCTTAACTAACAACCTATTAACTCAGATAAGAGTCCTACTGTGTCTGTGTACTCTCATAATTCTATTCATCAATAATCGCTTGAAAGAAAAGCTTCTCCCTCTGGTACCTTGGTATCTGGAATAAAACGCAAATCCTTCTCTCTTTTCTAAAAGCAAAGCTAATATTCCTTACATAACAGAACGAAGTCGAATACACTATTATTACAACACGTGACGCGACTCAAACACGAAATGCACAGTTTCATGTGCCTACGCCAATAATCGAAGCTGCTAACATTCTCCACTCTTTCTGCTTTATCCGAAATCTCAATTCCAAGAGCATTTAAAATGCCATTCTTCCTATACTTTCATAGACTACATCTCATAGCTATCCTTAATCAAAAACTGTATGCACCCACAGCCTCGCTCGCGACGGAAAACCCAGACTCGGCCCAGACCAATCATGACACATAACAAAACCAACCAAACCGATCACAACATCAGGCAAGCCGCAAGCTTCAGCTACCTCTGCCCTTCATCAGGCACATATTTTTTTCAATTCTTTTCAATGCCTGCAACTCCAATTATGAGCATTACATTTGCACAACAACATCCCATGTAGGTATCCCCCACAGTGCTCTCCAAGAGACAGCAACAAACATAAAGAAAACCATTACAGATTCAATACTATCTGAGTGACAATCCTTCCTCAAACACGACGAACGCAACCACCACTCACTAACCCCAAATCTAGCGTTTCTGTCTTTCCTTCTCTAAACCCTTCATAATATAAAATAAACCGATAACGAGTGATGCAAAATAACCGAATTCACGCCATGCATCTGACTATATTCAACGGCAACCACGACCATCCTCTCAAAACTGAACGACACTCTCGTATACGTAATTAATGCCCCAGCTGCACTACTCGAAAAAGATCCTCTACTCTCACATACACGTGATAGTCCTACTCCGCATCGCATGCCGAACCAAAATCTACCGCTATAATATGCAACCGGCACGGCGCCGTCGCGCCATCCGACTCCGACACTAACCCGCGAGACCACCCTATATCCTCTGCCCCTTCCGGCATTCCGACATCTACTAAACGGAAAATTTAATATGAAAGATCCTGACGAATATTCAACGCACAGTAATATTCAAAAACTACTAAAATTGTATTACAATAATGACAAAATGACTACTTATCCGTTTAATCCTTCCATGTGATCGTGGTTCTAAAGAAAGCCGCAGTAGAGCGATATTCCAGAACCTCTTCCGTGGCGTCAAAAACATTACTTGACAAGGCAACTAGTCCAACAACGAAAACACACACTTCAACATTTCTGTGGCACATGGGCATCAGTCCACTTTTCTAGTTGGACTAGTAGGATTCTCCTCCTTTCCATTTGACGCAGAATGCAATTGGAATTCACACTAATCAGAATTCCTACACTTGATCAGTACAACATCTACACCATTACAACCAAGACAATGAATACGGCACAGCACAACAACATCACGAGATACACATGCACATTGGACATATACGCCGACGCGCATCATTGGTTTTCCAAACACCCCATGATGATGCCCGAACAAAACATCTTGCACTATTATTTTTTCACGTGTAAGGATCTGTACTGTATATCTATTCCTTAACTTTAACATATCACCCAATTCAACCCTGTTCATGATCACTTCACGTGCAAATTTCGATTTTATTTTTCACAAAACAGAATGCAGAAAAAAAATCTTTTATTTTTGCGGTTATCACAGTCACATTATTACACAATGTTTAAAAATTACAAGCACTACGTTTGGCAGAGGGAAATGGTAACAATCCCACTTCTGAAATTAATACCCGCACTTTTACAAAAACTATTTAATATAAATTAACTGCACTTCGCGAACTCGCCAGGCGCCCTTTTAGATCAGATACGAACTGCGAACTTAACTCAATACGTCTGTCTCACCTGACACCGCGTCTCCACGAGCAATATTTCATAGCTTGCCATATAGTATGCTATGAAAATTGCTCGTGGAGACCACAAATAGTATTCTATGAAAAATGGTATTCCATCTATTGCTCAGCTCATAGCTTGCTATCAATAGTATGCTATGGGGTGTACTTTTTTGTTGTGACGCATGTGTTTTCGTGTGATGGCTATGGAAATAGTAAGATATGAAATGCCCACCCTACATTTTATGGCATACTATCGTTATTTCTTTCTATGAGAAATGACAGATGGCAAGCTATGAAATATTGCTCGTGGAGACGCGGTGTGACGAGCTGCATGTACAGAAAATACACTAATGTATAAAACCTTTGAGTAGGAGGGATTTCCCTACCCAAGTAAGCTAAAGCAATAGTTGGTTCATGTATTGACTAACACAAGAATTATGTTTATATATTGGTTAACACAAAGATGCCGTGCAAGAGTTTAAGAATTTTCTAGAAGTAAAGTTCGACGCGATTGATAACAAACTAAACCTGCATGAGACACAATTCGACGAAATCAGTCAGAAATTACAAAAACATGAAACGAACTTCGCGAACTTAACAAGAGAGCATGAGACAAAATTCGAGAACTTGGCTAGAGAACTGGATAAAGTCACGAAACAGAAAGCCCAAGAATATTCTGCTGATGGCCCAAGAAGGATGTTCGATGGTCAAACATCATGACCAATTTACAAGAGGTAGTTCGAAGCAGCAGCAATGACCAACAGCTGGGACGACGAGGAAAAGACCATTGCACTAACGCCAGCACTTCGAGGCACCGCTGCAGAGCTGCTTCAAACTATTATCCGAAGAAAAGCAACGCAACTACGACGCATTGGTTAAGGCTATCGAAATGCGGTTTGGTGATGAGCATATGCAGTAGAATCCAGAAGCGGGCAGAAACGCTCCAGCAGTTGCAAGCGGATATCGAACGGCTGGCGCATTTGTCGTATCCCAATGCCGGCGAGGATGTTATCAACGAAATGGCGTTCACCCAAGCCATAGAGGACCGACAATATGGCTGTGCGAATGGCTGGAAAGAAAACTCTCCCTGAGGCACTGCCATTTGCGCTGACAATGAAAGCTGCTGCAAGTACTAAAGTTCAGGAACGTCGAGGTTCCCATGATCTACGGGGACGAGCCTGTCACAACTCTGACAGTCATCAGTGAAGACGAGATATTACCACCTTCTTCAGAAACACTTATTTGAACAAAGCTGGAATGTGATCCTGGGAGCCACCGATTCTATTTAGTTGAGACAGATCCAGAAAACCATTATCAAAACTACGTCGTTGGAAAAATGCTTGTAGAACCTAAAAGCAAGATGGTTCCTGTACGAGTCCTAAATGTCGAACATAGCAGCCTGAAACTGAAGCGAGGGGAAGTGATCGGAAATTGGGTACCAATCACTGCGGTCGCAAAGTTATCCAATGAGGGTCTTACCATAACTCTAACATCCACGGAAATGGCGGACATAAAAAGGAGTATATTTGGACAGTGTGAGCTGAATCAAGAGCTTGGATCCCGAAGACCACGAGAAAACAGCTATTACAGCAGGAAATGGGCTCTGGCTATTCACAGTAATGCCATTTGGACTGTGCAATGCTCCAGCCACCTTTGAACGGCTTATGAAGCGGGCTTTGCTGGGCCTAACTTGAAAAACCTGTTTGGTATAACTAGATGATGTCATCGTGATGGGAAAAACGTTTCAAGAACATCGAGATAACTTGAAGGAAGTGCTCAAGAGACTGGGAGGCGCGCAGTTGAAGCTGAACCCCAAAAAGTTGAAGCTGAGTCAGGATTGATCCAAAGAAAGTCGATACAGTGAAAAACTGGCCGGTTACCAAAGACAAACATCAACTGAGGTGCTTCCTGGGACTTGGGATATACTAACGACGGTTTGTGAAGGGTTTTGCCGGGATTGCCAAGAGCTTGAGTGCAAAAGAAGCTTTGAAAAACTTAAGCAGCAACTATGTGACGCCCCATACTAGCGTACCCCACTCCTGGAAAAACATTTATTGTGGATGCAGACGCTAGTAATGTAGGAGTTGGAGCCGTCCTTTCGCAGCTGCACGATGGTCAAGAGAAAGTAGTTTCCTACTTTAGCAAAGTTCTCTCCAAGCCAGAAAGGAACTACTGTGTAACCAGACGGGAACTTCTCGCGTTAGTCCTGGCGACAAAGCACTTCCATAATTACCTTTACTACGAAAGGGAACTCTTCACTCTAATGCAGATGCTCTCTTCCGCCGGCCTTGTCATTTCCGTACAGAGGCTGAGAGCTGAGCCTATTGGTGGCTGGACTGCGAGAGAGATCCGGGAGGCTCAAAGGCAAGATCCGGATATCGATCCGATTCTCGCCTAGAAGGAGCATGAGGGAAAACCAGACTGGCAAGAGATATCCAATAGGAGCCCCGAGCTGAAGGCATACTGGGCGCAATGGGACTCTCTTCATGTACAGGATGGCATTTTGAGGAGAAGATGGGAAAGCTCGGATGGGAAGTCATTTGTGATGCAGCTTGTTGTTCCCAGGTCGAAAGTAAGCAAAGTGCTAAGAGAACTGCATGATGGAGTATCCGGGGGCCACTTGGGAATAAATAAGATGCTTGAAAAGGTGCGAGAGCGATTTTACTGGATCCACTCAAGGGATGATGTAGAAAACTGGTGCAGAAAGTGCGGAACGTGTGCGGTCAGCAAAGGCCCGAGAGTGAAAACTTAAGGCAAAATGCACCAATACGATGCTGGAGCCCCTTTCGAAAGAATTGCAGTTTACATTGCCGGACCGTTTCCTGAAACGATTAATGGAAATCGTTTTATCCTCGTGGTTATGGATTACTTTAGTGAGTGGCCAGAAGCATTTGCTATCCCTAATCATGAAGCCAAAACCGAGCAGATTCGGTGTACCATTGGAATTGCACTCGGACCTAGGCCGAAACTTCAAGTCCAGGATTCTTCAAGGAGTATGCCAGTTACGATGCTAAAGGTACGATGCTAAAGCAACAACTTCAGGATTCGAGGAAGGAAATCTGGTATGGCTGTACAATCCCCTCTTCCAACGAGGAAGAGGCAAACTCAAAGTTGTCCATGTGGATCGTCTTCATCGTTACATTGGGGAAAATGTTGACGCATTTGTTCGGGACGAACAAATTTGAGAGGAGGATATTGTAGTGTGTATTGAAAAGTACTACTTATTGATCGCAGCGCCATCTAATGGAGAGTGGATGAACTTATTCAACGGAACTTCGAAAACTTCGAAACTCACCGAATGGCGAATAGAACGAAGCAGAACATTCTAGATTGTTCCGGTTGGAATGTTCGACAAGCTTTATTTGGGAATATAAATAGGGTTACGAAATCGGACGAGACTACAGGGCTGCATTCCAGGTTTGACTATATTAACTAAATTAACAGCGATTGTTTATTTAGTTACTTTTTGGAATCTGGGACAGCTATTGTTACTTGACATGTTGTAGTATGAACGAAATGAACCACACTTTTGCCTCTGGTTAATTTAGTTAACTTCCCCTCCTTCGAACTGTCACAGCTTGTCAACGCTGTAGTTAAAATAGTCAAACCTGGAATGCAGCCCAGCTTATTTTTAAACCGTGTGAAGTAAACTAAAGTAAAGTAAAGTATCTGTAGTGATATAAATAAGTGGAAAGATTCTAATAGGTAAATGGAAAAGTTGATTTTAAGTGATATTTGGCGTATTTTTTTGGGAAGTGAGTATAACATTACCAAAAGTGAGTATAACAATTTTGCATGTAAAACCAAAAGTGAGTATAACAAAACCAAAAGTGAGTATACAAGTTTTGCATGTAAAAGTAAAAGTGAGCTAGCTATAGATTCTCAAAATAAAAATAAATAAGTAAAAGTGAGCTAGCTATAGATTCTCAAAAAAATACGCCTGCATATTGCCAAAATACGCCTGCGTATTTTTTTGGGGAGTGAGTATAACATAACCAAAAGTGAGTATAACAATTTTGCATGTAAAACCAAAAGTGAGTACATATAACGAAACCAAAAGTGAGTATACAAGTTTTGCATGTAAAGGTAAAAGTGAGCTAGCTATAGATTCTCAAAAAAATACGCCTATTGTGTAAATAAAAGTGATTTGTTAAAGAAAACGTAAACAGGATAGTGTTTTATCTTTTCGAAACCCAGCCGAATGTAAAAATACTATCAGTGCAGCAAAATCGAAGAATCAAAAGAAAATCCGATTTAAAATCAGAAGATGAACAGTATTGAAACATAACTAAAAGACAAGTTGTAATGGCAAAGTACATATTGCCAAAGCGCTGGTTAATTTAACGTTCAAGTCTCAACAAGCCTTCTTCAAAACTTACGCTGCTGTTTCGGAACGAAAAATCCCATACAAAAATGACACAACGAAATCATGAACGAAAACTTTCGCTCTCCTTTTGCAGTACGCTGCTGCTGCGAAATAATGGCGAAAAGTGGGTAATTGCTTGATACAGTTCTCCACTCTCTTTTCGCACATAATTTATTGTCCGGGACATTAATTGTTTGCAATTAATACACTTCGTGCTGTTGTCGCATGTGAATGGAACCTGTGTAGCAGCTGATGCTACTCTCCATAAACTATTTTCCGCTGTCTTTTCGCAGACGTTTCGCTGTATAACATGAGACCACCGTCAATCTGATCTCCCTCATAGGTCGCTAGTGTGCTGAGCTTGGTGGTGGTTTGGTAAACAAATTGCTGGTATCCGTTGGAGTGTACACGACGAACATTTTTCATCGTTTAACAGCTGACGCACAAAGTGATATCTTGGTTCAATGTGCTTCGTACGGTGCGGGAATGACAGACAGAATTCTGGGCTATATGTTTTGAAGAGTTCTTCTTTTTCAAACATCTTAAGTGACCCTGGAAACTATTTCTCCTATTTCCATCGACATTTTTTCCCCCCGGAGTTTTTCGAAAATATGTTCGAATGCATTGACAGTTGTCAGCTGTGATTTATTCAGTTGTCATTTAAGCTCATATTTGGAATGAATTTGCTAATTATTTGTTTTAAACTAAGGAATTGTTAATTTTAGTAATTGCAAGGATGCAAATTGGATTTATTATTATCTAAGTAAAGAAAGTGTTCAATTCAGTGAAATGCAGAGCCGATTCATACTGGAGTTTAGTCTTTGCCGCGAGCCCAACTTGACGCAATATAAACTTTGACATTTCGTTACCTACCCGTGTCCCACACAACGTCCGAATAGCAACACTTTCTGTTCTTTGTCACTTGGTGCGTTTGGATTGCAAGCCGAGGAAGAAATTAAACAGGAAAAATATGAAGACTGAACAGAACAACTATAACTTTACATCCAATCCCATGGAGTTACCACAGGCGTTGTTAGTGGAAATTAAATAGCGTTAACATTCGTTATTTATTAGATTTCACCAGTTTCCTTAGCAGCACCTACGCAAACGAAATATTGACATGTCACAGCCGGCAGATCATTTTGTATCGATTTCTGTAGTGGTGTAAAGTAGCGGAGTGCAAAGTTCAGTTACATTTTTTGTGATCAAAAACGTTAATGTTTTTTAAGTTGATTTCTGAATGTGAGTATAGATTATTTGTGTTGGCTTAATAGATGTCAGTTGTGCAATATCTACAACATTTTAGACAAAAATGTTATCTATTTGGGCAAAATGGCACACTAAGTATTTGTTTAAAATGGCACAGTCTGCACAGTATGCCATTTTATACATACCTACATTACAGTTTTTCATTTAAATCCTAGGCAATAATGGTTAACAGTTACATACTGTGCACTGATATGAAGTCCTGGACGTAGGAGTCAATAAAAGCCATTTAAATACTATATTTAAATTTTAAATTTAAATACTAAAAGTCAGAATTCAAGTTCCTTTTTAACAATTTTTTTTACTTTTTGTTGTACCTACCTATATATTATTTTGAACTGTTATGTTATTGGTTATTTTTTATGGTTTTGTTCTAAATAAAGTTTGTTAAAGCAGTTTAAACAGGATTTGTTATACTTTGGTAAAATGACACACCAGTACGCCATTTTATACAAGTGATCTTTGATATGAGGCACGGGTAGACATTTTGAAAATTAATTGTTTTAAACACTTTTTGGAAATATTTCAAATGTTTTAATATAAAAATATGTGGGCAATTGGTTGTTCTATTCTATACATATACAGCTTGAAGTGAGTTTCATTTAAAGACCTAGATATCGAACAATTTGCTTAGGATGTGCCATTTTACGCCACCTTCCCCTACTAAGGGTCAAATAAACCAACGTTTAAATATTTGCTGGATTATCTCGGACAATCTATCAACAACTAAAAAACATTCGCAAATCCTCCAAGCGGTCGTCAAGCTAAGTACATGCTTGCGGTTCTTTGCACTAACTAAGTTGACTTGTGTTCTACAATAGGGGCAGAAATTAAAACAAGTGTTATAATCGGCCTGGCCGATGCTTTGATAATTGATACCCTCCACTGTGTGTACTGTACGGGCATGACTGTACGGGTACACGCATGTGTCTTAAATTGGTTTTGTAAGGGATGTACCAGAACTACTTGATCGACATAGACAATTTTTAATATCAACCTGACAACGGTAAATATAAGTTCTCTCACAAAATTTCATTCACCTAAGGCCCGAAACACACATGCGATTTCAATCGCGCGACTGTTTAGTCGCAAAAAATGAAACACACATTTCAATGTGAATGCGAGCACATAATTTTGGATTTGATGTGTGCGCATTTTGTTCACGATATCCCTGATTATATATATGTATGTATATACAGCTAGGTTTCACATTTCACTTTCACTCGAAATGAAATCAAAATCGATCGGAATTGATTTATTTGTGTTCTACATTTCACTGTATTCGATTTCGTTTTCGAAATTTTCGGAATTGAGACAAAATGAAATTGTTGTGTTCCACAAATTGATTTTGACGATTTCCAAGTGGTTTCAAATCGATCTTGTTATTCGATGTAAAATAGTGGAACAAATTAAGTTCTAAACAAACTTGATAAGCTTATTTCACAAAAAATGTATTTAAAACAGGGGTAAACATAGAAATACTGCCCAAGAGGGAATATTTATTCGTTTTATGGAGCAGCAAAAACGCAAAACTGCGCCTAGCTGCAAAGTGACATGAATTGAATATTGCTGAAAGTGTGGTTCAACAATTTACAAACACCATTAGGAGTACACATTGATTTAGACGGTAGTATGTAATAAACCTCTATTAAATGATTGTAGCGTGGATTAAATAGCACTACTTATTTATCGCAGTGCCATCTAATGGAAGGTGGATGAACTTGTACAGAACGAAACTTATCGAATGGTGAATGGTCTAAAACGAAACTAGTACATTCTCGATTGTTCCGGTTGGAGTATGGAATATTCGAGAAGCTTTAGTTGGGAGTATAAATAGGGTTGCGAAATGGGATGAGACTGCAGTTTGTTTTTAAACCGTGTGAAGTAAAGTTCGAAAGAGTTTCGGTAGTGATAATAAGTGGAAAAGTTGTTTTAAGTGATATTGGTCTTATAAATAAAAGTGATTTGTTCAAGTTAAGTAAACAGAATAGTGTTTTATCTTTTCGAATCCCAGCATCTGCAATTTTTAAGGGATTTGATATATCTCATATATTTATTCCCCTCAGTCTGAAATGCCGCAGCACTTAACACAGGCCACAGCACTCATTATAAGATCTGTTTATAATAAAATTATAACAAAAATAATCTTTTAAGACACACGAACAACAAAATTTTATTAACAAACAATTTTCCAAAATAAAAACACTTACGATGTCCCAAATGACAGATGTTAGGCGTCTGTTATAGCTATCAGTAAAATGCACCCGTAAAAAAAATGTTTCACTTTTTTGGAGCACTTAAACTTAATCGTTGAACTCAATCTTAAAATGTTGCTTTGGAATTATAAAGTCAGTTCATCTAAAAAAAAATAAGCAATTGATCTACAACTTATCTAGAAAACGAATTTATTAATTTTTTCGTACGAAAAGCTTTTTCTGTTCAACTTCTCAACCAGTTTCACGAAGTATTCCACTGAATTCCTACGGATGCATTTTACTGATAGCAATAACTGAGGCCTAGCTGTTTCACGAAGTGATTTCGAAAAAAATTCGAAGTTACCGAATCGCTCGGAATGCAGAACACTGAAAACGAATTCACTCGATTTGCAATTTCGATTTAATTTCACTCCAGAAATCGAGTGAACCTAGCTGATAAAAATAAGTTGTATTGTGTTTGTCATTAATGTTCTCTGTGATGCGCAAACCGATTTTGATTCTGGAAATTTCCCATGAAATGTGACGTTAATACCATGGTTTATAGTATATACGGTCTTTGAATTTGTATTTGAATACAAAGACCGTATATACGTAGTATTCATGCGTTATATACGCGTGTCACCGCCCATAAAAAAAAACATTAAAAATCTTATATTTCGAAAACCCCCGAATCCATTGAGTTCAAATTTACACACAATTGTTAGATATCGACCCCAGGGGGCTAACTATGCACTTCGCCGCGAAGCGCATTTTTATTCGATTTCGCATTTTGGTACTATTCAGTTCGCCGGCGAAGACTATCGCACTTCGCTGTATTACATTCGCGCAACTATGCAAATGCGAACGTCATTTATCGACGTCAAATGCGATAGATGTTTTGATGGTGAATGAAGTTTTCAGCGGTGCATTTGCATGGTGGAAAAAAATGTAAGTAACAAAACGACAGCGACAAATATTGTGATTTCTTATATTTTCTTTGCATTTAGGGCAGAATACCTAAATCCAATATGTACCTCAATTGTATCACTAAAAACTACGCTCACAGTTTGTTGCGCCAGTCCGATGTGCATATCTTGCCCAACGCTCTTTTGATAAGATCCTTCAGCAAGAAATCGAAGCGTTGCTGCTAGTTTTATTATTATGGGCGTTTCAATACTTCTTTGCCTTGAAAATTCGTCTTTTATATTTTCAAGCACATATGTGAGTCTTTTGAAAGACTAAATAACTTAACAAATCTAAGATAAAAGAAAACTCATATATATGCACTTTTACCCGTTTTCAAAACAAATTAATCTTACTCGTTGTGCGGAAGATCCAGAGGGGATGAACCACTTCTTATTAATTCCGTTGCACATTTAAATTCGAAGACACATCGACTTCATCTCTTGCAGCATTTAAATACACACCGATCGAAAACATTTTTGTTTTAATATCCAATTGCTTGTTTACTTAAAGTTCGCGCAATTATTTGAACAAAATAATTAGGGGTATCGCGAATAAATTCCGATGGAATTTTTTCCCTTGTGAGCAATGTAAATCAAATTGCTGAATGGGAAACATTCCGGGGGAAATATTATTCGCGATAGGGGTGAATAACAACATTCCAAAGCATTTTGACAGATGAATTGGAAAGTTTGTGGAAATACTAAGGGAAATGTGGAAATGTCTTGGAAGGTCGACATTCCAAACAATCGGTTTGCATACTTGCCATGTCCGCCGCGAATCGCATAATTTGCGATTCATTCGGTTCGATTCGCGGCGAAGTGCATAGTTAGCCCCCAGGAGTATTCCTGTGAAGATTGGTCAAAATTGGACAAAGGGTCGTGGCACCGCTTATATAATAAAAACATTAAAAATCTTATATTTCGAAAACAGGCTGGTTTAAGGGTAGTGATGCGATCACATGAGAACACAAGCGTTTTCACTCTAGCATCTCACTACCAACTCCTACTCTCACCTCCACGTTGGTGACTGGTGGGTGCCTAGTACCTCGGCTGGATATGAGGTAACTAGCCCCTGTGGAAGGTCGTTGGTGGCAGCGAACGAGAGAGGGGGGAGAAGTGTCCTCTCACTAAGGCACTTACTCTTAGGCGGCAGCGGAGGAATTCTCTAGATGGAATCAACGGTGGCGCCTACAGCTCCAGTTAGGTTGAACTGGTAAGTGTAATACCTATATGAGCTGCTTCGACATATTTGAACACCAGGTCTATGGGGATCTCCAATACTGAGCCAGGGTGTTGGAAAAGAGTTGGTGGCGGACGAACCCTAAACGGGTCAACGGCAGCGCTCATATCCCAAAATTGGGTTACTGATATCGGAATATCCGACCCGCTGTCCTAGGGTCAAAACAGGGCCTGGCCCTCCAGGTTGGGCGTTGTGCCGTCGGGGTAACTTCCCGACCATGGAAAAAATAAATAGTTATGAGAGAGACGCAACCAGCCTCGGATAACGGAACTCCTCAAATGGCAACCAGACCCGGAACGTCAATGCACTATGATTTAAGAGTATGTACCTGGAATGTACGAACGCTCTACACCCCAGGTGCTACTCAAAAACTTGAGTCTGTCCACACGCGGTACAAGGCAGATATAACCGCGATCCAGGAGATACGATGGATAGGATCAGGTATGATGAAAAGAAAAGATTGCGACATTTATTACAGCTGCAACAAAAGATTGCATGTATTAGGATGCGGATTCGTCGTGGGAAATCGGCTTAGGACAAAAGTTATTGACTTCAAGCCGATAAGTGATCGCCTTTCTGTGATCCGCATCAAAGCTACCTTCCAAAACATAAGCCTAATATGTGCACACGCCCCTACCGACGAGACTGAAGATCCTATCAAGGAGGAGTTTTATGACCTCCTTGATGGAGCCTACGGAGCCTGTCCGGAGTATGATGTAAAAGTTTTACTCGGGGATTTCAATGCTAAAGTCGGAAAGGAAAACATCTTTGGCGGATTTATTGGTAAGCACAGAATCCACGAAACAACAGCAGACAACGGCTACCGACTAATCGATTTTGCAGCAGCTCGTAATACGGTGATAAGTAGCACTAGGTTTCCAAGGCTAAGGATCCACTCAGCAACCTGGCGCTCTCCAGACGGTCGAACCGCCAACCAAATCGACCATGTGCTAATCGATGCGAGGCACGCATCCAACATCCTCGACGTGCACACATTCCGAGGGTCAAACGTGGACTCTGACCATTTTCTTGTCGCGGCAAAATTCAGAGCTCGACTGTCCAACGAGAAGAAGCTGCGAACCGCCCAGAAGAAGAAATTCGACGTTGGACGCCTCAGCACACCTGGAGTAGCCAGAGCCTACAGCGAGCGCATGAGTATGAAACTCTCCTCTGTGCACTCACCTACCACAAACGCCAACAATCAGTGGTGCCAGTATCGCGACATCATCAAGGAGGTAGCCGAAACCACCGTAGGGTACCAGCCACCCCAGAGAAAGAGACCGTGGTATGATGATTAATGCGTGTACAGGAAAAAGGTGACCGAAGATGCACACAAGAAAGCGCTGCAACGCAAAACAAGGGCAGCGAGAGAAGAGTATCGAGCCAGGAAAAGGGAGAAAAAGAAGATCCTGCGTAGGAAGAAGAGGGCTTACGCAGCTTCCCAGCTCGAGAAGATCGAAGAGACTCGTAATAACATCCGGAGGTTTTATAAAAAAGCTAAGCAACTGGCTGCTGGCTACAAAACCGGAACGCAGGCTCTTCGAGATAGCGAAGGAAACTTAGTCACCGAAGCGCAAGGAATAGTAGACGTGTTTAAGCAGCATTTCCAACAGCTGCTTAATGGGCATCATGTAGAGAGAGTGATAGGGTAAGAAGAGAACCCACGCCCAGTCAATGAAGAACTAGTTCCACCACCCAGTATAGGAGAAGTTGGCTTATCTATAAAAAAGCTTAAGAACAACAAGGCCGCAGGCTCTGATGGTCTACCAGCGGAGCTCTTTAAATGCGTTGGTTATGTTTTGGTAGGGAGCATGCACCGAATCATCAACCAAGTATGGGTGGAAGAAAACATGCCCGATGACTATCAGCTACATATGCCCCATCTACAAAAAAGGCGATCCTATGTCTTGCAAGAACTATCGAGGCATATCCTTGCTAAATATCGCATACAAGATCCTATCCACACTAATCGGCACGTACCAGTGTGGCTTCCGGCCCGGCAGATCGACTAAGACCAAATTTTCACACTGAAGCAAATCTTGGAAAAGACCAACGAATTTCAAGTCGTAACCCACAACCTATTCATGGACTTCAAAGCCGCGTATGATAGCATACATCGTCAGGAGCTCTACATGGCGATGGCCGAATTCGGAATCTCGGCAAAACTGATTCAGCTGTGTCGCGCGACGCTGGAAAACACGCGCTGCAAGGTGCAGTTTGGAAGCAGCTCTTCCGAACTATTTCAAACATGCACCGGATTTCGGCAAGGAGACGCTCTATCATGCGACATCTTTAATCTCGTACTGGAGCAGATAGTGCGCAGGGCAGGTGTCAACACGGAAGGCACTACCTTCAACAGGTCCATCCAGCTGGTTGGCTATGCGGACGATATTGACATCATCAGTCGCTCCCAGCGTGCCGTGATAGAAGCGTTCATGGCGATTGAAGAACAGGCAAAATCCGTTGGGCTTGAAGTAAATGAGGACAAGTACATGCTATCAACAAACAAACAAGCATCTGTCCACCGCCTAGGACAAAACGTCACTATTGATAGCAACAATTTCGAGGTAGTTAAGGAGTTCACCTACCTCGGAGTAAACGTAAACTCCACGAATGACACCCTAGTGGAGATCCGGTGAAGAATTACCCTAGGAAACCGTTGCTACTTCGCTTTGGCAAAACAATTGGGTTCAAAACTCCCAGCTCGAAGGACGAAATGTGTGCTCTACAAAACCATTATCCTGCCAGTTCTGCTTTATGGCGCCGAGTGCTGGACGATAAGCAAAAAGGGAGAGCTGATACTGGGCTCCTTCGAAAGAAAAATACTTCGGCGGATTTATGGTCATATGTGCGAGGAGGGCGAATGGAGGAGAAGATACAACCGCGAACTCTATGAGCTGTACCAAGATGTGGATGTAGTCCAAAAAGCCAAGACACGTCGACTACATTGGCTCGGCCACATCGAGCGAATGGACAACAATGCTCCAGCCAAGAGGATCTTCGAATCCCAGCCCCCAGGTTCGAGAAGACAAGGATGACCGAACCTCCGTTTCAAAGACCAAGCCATCGCGGATGCCAAGCAGAGTGCCCGGGATCGTAGAGGATGGAAGGCTGCAGTGTCTCAGGCAGAGACTCTTCACGGGTCGGGAGCCCGATAAGTAAGTAAGTAAGTATATTTCGAAAACAGACAATTTTCGGACAATCATAGGCATTGGCCCAGGATTGTTCCTGTGAAGATTAGGAAAAATTAGAAAAAGGCGCGTGGCACCGCCCATCCAAAAAACATTCCAAATCTCACAAATCTGACCTATTGAGCTCAAATTTTTAGACAGTTAGGTATTGGGGCCCGGGAATGTTTCTGTAAATATCGGAAAAATTGGACTAAGGGGCGTGGCACCTCCCATAGAAAAAAAAAACATTTCAAACGCTATTTTTGGACAGTCATGGGAGCCAATGTTCGTAAAATTTGTAACATTGATATGCATTGGTCCTGATATACAAGAATATTATGTAGGCAATACTATTCCTGGAAAAACCAAAAATGTTTTGCATCACAAATCATTACAATAGGTACAAACTGTTTATACTGATTTAAAAAAAATTGGAAATAGATTTTTTATTTTTCTATTTTGCACAACGAAGTGTACAGGGGGTTCGCTAGTTTTATATATATGTATAAAGGTACGAGTAACTCCTTTTCGATTGAAATTTATCGCAGGAAAAGTATTAGGAATTGAAAACCCAGATTTGCTTTTAGTGAAGATTATTAAATGTGTCATCTCAATTGAGGTAAAGATTAAGACATCATTGATCTATCATTAGGCGTGCAGTCCCTTACAACTTTGCAAAGCTTGGAAGTCTGTTGCATCTTTAAGTGCAACATTCACAAACTATTAAATTGACGATTCCATTACAGGGACTAAATACTTTCATGGTTTCTTCCTCTTATCAAACTGACTTGGATTATAGATGGTATCACACAACAACAGACTTTGAGTATGTATCTTTAATTTGGCAATGTATTGTAGTTTCATCATTATAGAAGTTATATAAATACGAATAGCTAATAATAAAAATAAGTATAAACATTAAAAAGTAATGTACGTCGTTTCTCTTGGTACGAGGAAAAAAATATCTTTGTTATTGTACCTAATCATTTATTGTTATTAGTGTTTTCGTCGTTTATTTAGATTTTTTTTACATCCTTTACCATACCAACCTGCTTGTATTCTAATTAAATTCTTATGACAAAAAGGTTGAGACTTAAGTCGCGATTCAATACTCTGATTACTATCGCAACATTCACAAAATATTGAAACTTCGCTCGAAAATTTGTTAACCCTTGTTCCATATAACACCTTCTTATAAAACTGGCAATCTAGTTCTGCGTAATTGTCGAAGCAAAATTCACACGCAGCAGCTTTGCGATTCATTTGGAAAAACGGTATTATTTGGCAGCCCCACAAATTTATCTCAGGTGGTGGGGGTCGAACAATGCTATGAAGTCCCGAATATGCATAGCTAACTTCAAACCAAAACGGTAATTTATTTTTTGGCTTCCAATTTAAGTTATCTAAGTTGAAGTCGGAAGATAAACTTTCGCTATTGAAAAGAATATCAAATTTGCTTCTAAATACATCATTAGATGGACGTTTTACATCGAAAACGACGTTTTTTGTTTCACTCTCTAATATCGAACTGTCTGCGCGTACAGATATATTTGTTCGGATACAAGAACGATGTTTGAGAGGGGTTCTGGTAAACGGACCGTTATTAATATCAATTTTATTTTGAACAACATTCGGTCGATTTTCCTCTAGTTTTGAATTCTCCCCAGTTTCGTTTTTTAAATCTTCATTTTCGCATTTGAGCTGCGGTTGTGATACGGTGTGTAGTTCTTCTTTAAGTAATATAGTTGCATGCGCAAATATAGGATCACGATTCCTACTATAGGATGGCACATTAATATTGAGATATTTCATTAAGAGTTTCATTACGGCATCACATTTACCATTAATTTTTAAGGTAGATATATTATCTTTCGGAGTCCATTGTAGGTTTACTACACAAATCTTTGCTCGGTTTTTAGATGCACGATCCATTTGCCAAAGCCAAGTGTACTTTCTCAATACCTTCAGGCTGGACCCTAGGCATAAAATAACATCAGCCTTTTCGGCATTGTGGCAAGCACCCACCCAATTAAGAGGCCAATTGATAACTCCTTTTTCCCCAAAATGAACTATAGTATCAATTAGAGGACTTTCACAGATATAGCATCTTCTGTTTGTTTTGTGTGCAAATCGAGCAGTGATTTCAGTTGTGTCGAAAAGCCTCCAATAAATAGCGTTAGGTTTACAAACTGTGCACACTTCAATGTACATATTTCCGTGAATTTCTGATATGGATTTGACTGGAAGTCCAGACCGTAAATGAAGCCCATCACAGTTTTGAGATACAATGTGGCGCAAGAGCTTCATCCTATGAAGTTCAAATAAAGCCATATGAGTAAAAGTAGGGTTAGCTAGCGACAAATCATATTGTCCAATGTCTTGGCCTTTCTGTAATAGCGTCCATATCCCATTGGTACCTCTGTAGTCTGGTATTCGTGCAGATGTACTTATTCCAGCTCCAGTGTAGCAGACAAGGTGCTTTGCTTGAGATAATATTTTCGCTAATTCGGCAACTTTGTTCTCGATTACGCTAATGGGATCTTCCTTCTCTGCTATGCGCTCCTTATTTAGTAGAAATCGTTCTCTTCGTGTTTTTATTTGTTTAACAAGGTCGTCATATTTTTCAAGTAAAAAGTGGTCTTCTCCCGTCCTTAATGATTCACATTTTTTCAAAATTAATGAAACCTGAAAAGGAAAAGAAAAAAAAATTATTGAAAAGAACTAAACTTTATTATTTTGTACATATACGTATTATAATAAAAAAAACCGGCCAAGTGCGAGTATCACTCGCGCACCGAAGGTTCCGTATACTTGGCCACCATGCCCTCATACTTTGCATTAGGTACGGAACGGACGGTACGGTTGTAGTAGTAGTAGTATAGGAATTTAAGCGTAAGATGAGTCTAATATGGATATATGAGTATGAGTAGAATTAGAATATGTCTGTGAATTGGAATTGAAATCAATTTGGAAATTCACACTTATTTGAAGTGACATCTATTGTTAAAATTGGCGCAACAATTTAAATTTCAACCGTTGTAGTTGCCAAATTCACTAACGCCTATATCCCAATAGGTGTCTCTAGCAGTCTATGGAGAAATCAAAGATGGTTGTCGCATTTGCTGTGCTCCCCAATGCAATCTACTGTTAACAGTAACGCAACAATTTGAATTTCAACCTTTTTACGTGAAACCAATTTTTTTTTGTTTATTTCATCTACTAGCTAAGCTATACAGACTACGAGATAACTATACCTACAAATTATATAAAACAATTACTTAAGACTAAGAGAATGCAAACAAGACAATGTACCGATACATACCGATCGGACAACAAAATCCTGGATTCAGAACCAAAATGCAAACCTTCTTGCATGCCTTCGTAAAACAGAAAAATTACTGTTCGTAATCAAGTGAGACGGAGTGTATGTGTTGAGAATAACAACAGAAGTTTGGTAAGATTGAAGGAGACCTTAAAGCGAGTATGCAATAGCTTCTTCAATAACGACGCTGTGTATTTTGTGGCAAATAATATTGTTTTTAGTTCAGTTGTTTGGCACAATTTGGCATAATAAGGGATTTCGTTAAGCTGAGCTTGAGGTGTGAATTGTTTTGACAGGGAAAGAGTTCGAAGGCAACCATATAGGTATAGCTCGTCCGTCCCAAAGCAAAAGAAAGATCCCAACATGCGCAGTAGCACTTTTTTCAAGGGAAATTTTTCCTGTTAAGGTATTTTTGATCGCATGAAATGGTTAATGCTTTTCTCTACTTTATGACAAAGTTTAGCGAAAATTCCATTTCAACCCTTTTTAATAGTGGGTTTTACGCTGTTATCATAAAACTCAAAACTCTGGCTTTCATTACTAAACACATACTTGAGAAGTGCTTCCCTCATAGGTTAGGTTAGGTAAGGTGGCTGTCCCGAAGGGGACACACTTAGACCAGAATTTTGGTCCATTGTGATACCACGAGAGGGGGAGGGGGGAGGAAGTGGCATAAACAGTTTCTTTGTGCCTGGCATTACCTTAGGAATTCTGTTGCAATTTGCGAGATGTGGATATCCTACCTGAGAGGTAAACTTTTATAACTTTCTTTCCTGGTTACGGCTTAGTCTTCGGGTCAAGGTGGAGGGCGACCGTAGCAGTCTGTCCCATGCCTATTTCCTTTGACGCAGCCTTCACCAGGGAGGGAGACTGGTGCTTCACAGAGGTGGCCGATTCCACCAGTCTGCCCATCTGCTTGACCAAACGTCAGTGGATGGATTGTTTGTAGGAAAAAGGATGGGGGCAACCGTAGCAGTCTGCCTCCCTTTTATTTACCTTTGACAATCTGTCCACATGACAGATTGGTGCTGAGCAGAAAGGCCTAATTGAAACTCCAACCTGCTGCATGGCACCGAAAGTAGATGTCGCGATTTGTCTTTGGTAAGAAGGGGTGACCGTCTTAGCCTCTGACGGGGTCCTCTAATTTTCGAGTTGGGGTTGATTGGTGTATCGAGCTACTTCTGTTGGCGGTTAGTCTTCGGGGAGAGCAGAGGGGTGACCGAAACAGTCTAACCCCCCGCTGGTAGCCGTTGACAGTCCGTTAGTAAGAAGTGGGGCTTCTACGAATCAGCTAAGGAGACTGCGGTAGAAGAGATCGACGAAGGATGACCGAAACAGTCTAATCCCCGACTTTCTCCTCTAACGGAGTCTGAAAGTTCTACGTGTGAAGGTGAAATTGACCGACTTGGTCAGCTCCTCCCGTTGGCGGTTAGTCTTCAGACAGGCCGACAAAGGGTGACCGAAACAGTCTAACCCCCCGCTGGTATCCTCTGACAGTCCGTTAGTAAGGAGGGTGGCTGGCACAGATCAGTTAAGAAGACTGCGGTAGGAGAGAGCGACGAGGGGTGACCGAAACAGTCTAACCCCCCACCTATCCCCCCTAGCGGAGTCTGAAAATTGTACGCGTGAAGGTGAACTTGACTGACGTGGTCAGCTCCTCCTGTTGGCGGTTAGTCTTCAGAAAACAGACAGAGAGTGACCGAAACAGTCTAACCCCCTACTGGTAGCCTCTGACAGTCCGTTAGAAAGGATGGTAGCTGATGCACATCAGATAGAAAGACTGCGGCGGTGGAGGCAGACGGAGGGTGACCGTAGCAGTCTAACCTCCCGCCTGTCCCCCTGACGGGGTCTTATAGTTCTACGTGTGAGGGTGAAGTCGGTTGACATATTCAGCTCTTTCCGCTGGCGGTTTAGTTTACCGGAGCAGACAGAGATTGATGAGTTGCGTGTTGACTTTCATTGAAGCCAATTGGACTTTGTAACGAACTTGCTGATGCAGAAAATATCGCTGCGAGCCAGATCGCTTAGGTCCTCAAAGAAATAAGCCCCTAAGGTAGCCTTGCGCAAGGTGGCAAGGGTCGGGCAGGAGCAGAGGAGATGAACGGTGGTTTCTTCTTCCTCCTCGTCCCTGCAACTTCTACAAAAGTCGTTATGAGGTACACCCATTCTACGGGCGTGTTTCCCTATGAGGCAGTGTCCCGTTAAGATTCCCACTACGGAGCTGATTTTGTTTCTGTTGATGCAAAGAAGTTTCCTAGTTCTTTTGCCGTCTAATATCGGCCAGATTTGTTTGGATGCTATGCAAGTGTTAATGCTGTTCCATCTGTTGTTGGTGGTTTTGAATGCTTCCTCGAGGAGCAGGGTTTTTACTGATTGCAATGGAACGTGCGGTTCTTCGCTAATACCAGTTATTTGGCGGCCGCTGCCTTGCCTAGCTAGTTCATCCGCCTTGCAGTTGCCAGGAATGTCACTGTGACCTGGAACCCAGCACAGGGTAACTGAACATCTATCCGCAATCTCGTTAAGAGATTCCCGGCATTGTTTTACCAACTTTGATCTGATTGTTGGTGTATTCAAGGCTTTTATGGCTGCCTGACTGTCTATGTAAAAAGTGATAGCTTTTCCATCTATCTCATACAAGGCAAGTCGGCATGCTGCTTCGCGAATGGCCATGATTTCCGCCTGAAATACACTACAGTGGTCAGGGAGGCGTAGGGCGAGGTTGAGTGCAGGTGACCGGGAAAAAACTCCCACACCCGTGCCTTCTGCCATTTTAGATCCATCTGTATAGATTTCGATTGCGGAGTTGTTGCTTATCTTACCGTTGTCCCATTCGGATCGATTTGGGATTCTTTTATTATACTTTATATTAAAGTCTTCAAAAGGAACTATATAGTCCGTTTTGTTTGGAATTGAGTTGGGTAAAATGCCCATATGACCAACCTGAGAGTTGGTCCATTTTTGAGATTCTCTAAGTCTTAGAGCTGATTTAGACGCAACAAGTTTCCCGTAAATGTCGACGGGAAGTAGGTGCAGTATTGTATCTAAGGCAGCCGTTGGGGTGGATCTGAGGGCCCCTGTGATGCATATACTCGCTGATCTTTGTATGCGTTCTATGGATTTGATGTTGCATTTTTTCTCTAGCGCTGGCCACCAGACCATGATAACGAATAGTAGAATTGGTCTGACCACCGCTGTATAGAGCCAGTTTGTTATTTTAGGTTGCAGACCCCATCTAGGGCCTAAAGCTTTTTTGCAAGCATACATGGCTATAGTTGCCTTTTTTGCACGTTCCTGGATGTTTAGTTTCCAGCTTAGTTTGCTGTCTAGAATTATACCTAAGTATTTGGCGTGTTTTGTGAATTTTAGCTCTTGATCTCTAAGTTTAGGTGGAGCTATATTAGGAACTTTGTATTTCCTTGTGAAAAGCATTAGTTCTGTCTTGGAGGGGTTGAGATCGAGTCCAACCGTATCCGTCCATTTTACTAGTATTTTGAGAGCTGATTCCATGAGATCTCTTATTGTGTTTGGAAATTTGCCAGAAATAGCAATGGCTATGTCGTCCGCATATGCTATAACTTTGCACCCCACCTTCTCCAGAGTGGTTAGTACCTCGTCCACTACTAAAATCCAAAGCAGTGGAGAAAGTACGTCTCCCTGGGGTGTGCCCCTGCACACTGACCTCTTGGTTTGATAGCTCCCCAGCTCGGACAGAATCATTCTACTGTTTAGCATATTTTCTATCCACAAGCGTAGGCAGTCATCAACTTCCAGTCTGCGGAGTGCATTAGAAATAGCATCTGTTTTGACATTGTTGAAGGCACCTTCGATATCTAAAAAGGATACCATCGAGAATTGCTTGTTATCGAGCGATTTTTCAATATTGCCTATTAGCGAGTGTAAAGCCGTCTCTACCGAGAAGCCCTTTCGATATGCGTGTTGGGAGTTGGGTATTGAGTTTGCTTTTAGTTTCTTTCGAATATAGTTGTCGATGAGTCTCTCTAGGGTTTTTAAAAGAAACGAAGAGAGACTGATCGGCCTAAAGTCCTTTGGAGAGACATGTGAAGCCTTGCCGCTCTTTGGTATGAAGGTTACTTTGACCCTTTTCCATAAGGCTGGGGTGTAGCCGAAAATCAGGCATGAGCGGAAAATCACTAATAACCAAGGGTTCAGTATTTCAATGGCATTTTGAATCTCTACTGGAGTTATATTATCAGGTCCAGGGGACTTATACGGAAGGAAACTGCGAACGGCCCAGCTTATGTTGCGGTTGTTCACTATCTTCTCCGGTATTTCCTGGACTAGGTGATGGGTTACTGTAGACCGGTTATCGTCTGTGGTATTACCCGGAAAGTGAGTATTCATGAGGAGATCTAAGGTCTCTTCGTTAGATGTGGTCCATTCTCCGTTCAAATTCTGAATGAAGCTGGGCACATCTGGTGATTTGGAAATAATTTTTCTTAGCCTACTGGAGTCACTAATAGATTCTATGTTTCCACAGAATAATCTCCATGAATCTCGTTGGGCTTTTGTGATCTCAGATTTGTAGATCCTAAGACTGTTCTTGTATTTGTCCCAATCTTCTTGACGTCTCGTGGACTTTGCCAAGTTAAAACATAAAATGTTTGCTTCCCTCATACCAGCAAACATTTTATTCAGCAAAAATTTAACATTCATTTATGTGACCCAAATCTGGTTTCAGATTAAAACGAATACTGACATTGGATTTCATTCACATAAATGGTAAAAATGAATGAGCAAGCCATCTCAAAAAAAAATATATTGCACTAGGTTTTCAGAATTCAAATTTATAACGACATTTAAATTTCCTTCACTTAAATGAATAAAAGTGACAGTGCACAAGCAATCGTAAAAAAAAAGATCGAGGGTTGTTTTTGTGCAAGAGAAAACTTGTTTTTGTGTAAATGGATAGTGATAACGGGATCTGGAAATGAAACATAGAAAATATAAAAAGTCGATGCCTCAGTTAGATTAATTGTTTGCAACGAACGGTGGTCCCCGCTCGCGAAAATAAAAGGATTGAAAAGGATAAAAAAAAGATAGAAACACCAGCAATAAAAACAGCTGCGAGCAAAGGCATTTTCTTGGAGGGGTACTCAGAGCAAAAATTCTGCACGGGCTCTTACAACAGTAGTTGCCCTACGAAGTAAGTTAAAAAACAAAAATTATAAGCTCATATTAACTAAATTTAATTTTTTTCCGATGCATTTCACGCCAACAACAACCTTCCGGAGACATTTTCAATACGCCAACGAGCAACTCAAGCAAAAAAAAAAAAAAACATAAAATATTTATAATAACGAAGAAGCTAAAACGGCTAAGAGGTCTCAACCTCAGTGGTGGAACAAGGAGCTAAGCTCCAAAAGAAAACAGGTCAGACACTTTTACTTACTTATCGGGCTCCCGACCCGTGAAGAGTCTCTGCCTGAGACACTGCAGCCTTCCATCCTCTACGATCCCGCGCACGCTGCTTCCAATTGTCCAGACCAAGCGCTCTGGCATCCGCGATGGCTTGGTCTTTGAAACGGAGGTTCGGTCTTCCTTGTCTTCTCGAACCTGGGGGCTGGGATTCGAAGACCCTCTTGGCTGGAGCATTATTGTCCATTCGCTCGATGTGGCCGAGCCAATGTAGTCGACGTGTTTTGGCTTTTTGGACTACATCCACATCTTGGTACAGCTCATAGAGTTCGCGGTTGTATCTTCTCCTCCATTCGCCCTCCTCGCACACAGGACCAAAAATCCGCCGAAGTATTTTTCTTTCGAAGGAGCCCAGTAGCATCTCTCCCTTCTTGCTTATCGTCCAGCACTCGGCGCCATAAAGCAGAACTGGCAGGATGAGGGTTTTGTAGATCACACATTTCGTCCTTCGAGTTAGGAGTTTTGAACCCAGTTGTTTTGCCAAACCGAAGTAGCAGCGGTTTCCTAGGGTAATTCTTCGTCGGATCTCCACTAGGGTGTCATTCGTGGAGTTTACGTTTACTCCGAGGTAGGTGAACTCCTTAACTACCTCGAAATTATTGCTATCAATAGTGACGTTTTGTCCTAGGCGGTGGACAGATGCTTGTTTGTTTGTTGATAGCATGTACTTAGTCTTGTCCTCATTTACTACAAGTCCAACGGATTTCGCCTGTTCTTCAATCGCCGTGAACGCTTCTATCACGGCACGCTGGGAGCGACCGATGATGTCAATATCGTCCGCATAGCCAAGCAGCTGGACGGACCTGTTGAAGATAGTGCCTTCCGTGTTGACACCTGCCCTGCGCACTATCTGCTCCAGTACGAGATTGAAGAAGTCGCATGATAGAGCGTCTCCTTGCCGAAATCCGGTGCATGTTTGAAATAGTTCGGAAGAGCTGCTTCCAAACTGCACGTTGCAGCGTGTGTTTTCCAGCGTCGCGCGACACAACTGAATCAGTTTTGCCGGGATTCCGAATTCGGCCATCGCCATATAGAGCTCCTGACGATGTATGCTATCATACGCGGCTTTGAAGTCGATGAATAGGTGGTGGGTTTCGACTTGAAATTCGTTGGTCTTTTCCAAGATTTGCCTCAGTGTGAAAATTTGGTCTATAGTCGATCTGCCGGGCCGGAAGCCAAACTGGTACGTGCCGATTAGTGTGTTGCAGAACGGTTTTAGACGTTCACACAGTACGTTGGATAGGATCTTGTATGCGACATTTAGCAGGGATATGCCTCGATAGTTCTTGCAAGACATAGGATCGCCTTTTTTGAAGATGGGGCATATGGAGCTGATAGTCCAGTCATCGGGCATGTTTTCTTCCACCCATACTTGGTTGATGATTCGGTGCATGCTCCCTACCAAAACATCACCACCGTATTTAAAGAGCTCCGCTGGTAGACCATCAGACCCTGCGGCCTTGTTGTTCTTAAGCTTTTTTATAGCTAAGCCAACTTCTTCTATACTAGGTGGTGGAACTAGTTCTTCATTGACTGGACGTGGGTTCTCTTCTTGCCCTATCACTCTCTCTACATGATGCCCATTAAGCAGCTGCTGGAAATGCTGCTTAAACACATCTACTATTCCCTGCGCTTCGGTGACTAGGTTCCCTTCGCTATCTCGAAGAGCCTGCGTTCCGGTTTTGTAGCCAGCAGCCAGTTGCTTAGCTTTTTTATAAAACCTCCGGATGTTATTACGATCGCGCGACTTTTCGATCTCCTTGAGCTGGGAAGCTGCGTAAGCCCTCTTCTTTCTACGCAGGATCTTCTTTTCCTCCCTTCTCCTGGCTCGATACTCTTCTCTCGCTGCCCTTGTTTTGCGCTGCAGCGCTTTCTTGTGTGCATCTTCTGTCACCTTTTTCCTGTACACGCATTCATCATCATACCACGGGCTCTTTCTCTGGGGTGGCTGGTACCCTACGGTGGTTTCGGCTACCTCCTTGATGATGTCGCGATACTGGCACCACTGATTGTTGGCGTTTGTGGTAGGTGAGTGCACAGAGGAGAGTTTCATACTCAGGCGCTCGCTGTAGGCTCTGGCTACTCCAGGTGTGCTAAGGCGTCCAACGTCGAATTTCTTCTTCTGGGCAGTTCGCAGCTTCTTTTCGTTGGACAGTCGAGCTCTGAATTTAGCCGCAACAAGAAAATGGTCAGAGTCGACGTTTGCCCCTCGGAATGTGTGCACGTCGAGGATGTTGGATGCGTGCCTCGCATCGATTAGCACATGGTCGATTTGGTTGGCGGTTCGACCGTCTGGAGAGCGCCAGGTTGCTGTGTGGATCCTTAGCCTTGGAAACCTAGTGCTACTTATCACCGTATTACGAGCTGCTGCAAAATCGATTAGTCGGTAGCCGTTGTCTGTTGTCGTTTCGTGGATTCTGTGCTTACCAACTAATCCGCCAAAGATGTTTTCCTTTCCGACTTTAGCATTGAAATCCCCGAGTACAACTTTTACATCATACTCCGGACAGGCTCCGTAGGCTCCATCCAGGAGGTCATAAAACTCCTCCTTGATAGGATCTTCTGCCTCGTCGGTAGGGGCGTGTGCACATATTAGGCTTATGTTTTGGAAGGTAGCTTTGATGCGGATCACAGAAAGGCGATCACTTATCGGCTTGAAGTCAATGACTTTTGTCCTAAGCCGATTTCCCACGACGAATCCGCATCCTAATACATGCAATCTTTTGTTGCAGCTGTAATAAATGTCGCAATCTTTTCTTTTCATCATACCTGATCCTATCCATCGTATCTCCTGGATCGCGGTTATATCTGCCTTGTACCGCGTGAGGACAGACTCAAGTTTTTGAGTAGCACCTGGGGTGTAGAGCGTTCGTACATTCCAGGTACATACTCTCAGATCGTAGTCCATTGACGTTCCGGGTCTGGTTGCCATTTGAGGAGTTCCATTATCCGAGGCTGGTTGTGTCTCTCTCATAACTACTGGTTTTTTCCATGGTCGGGAAGTTACCCCGACGGCACAACCCCCAACCTGGAGGACCAGGCCCTTGTTTTGACCCTAGGACAGCGGGCCGGAAAAACCGATGCCAGTAACCCATTTTGGGATATGAGCGCTGCCGTTGACCCATATTGAGGGCTCCTCCGCCACCAACTCTTTTCCAACACCCTGGCTCAGTATTGGAGATCCCCATAGACCTGGTATCCAAATATGTCGAAGCAGCTCATACAGGGATTACACTTTAGTTCGACCTGACCGGAACTGTAGACGCCACCGTTGATTCCATCTAGGGAATTCATCCGCTGCCGCCTGAACACTTTTACAACAGAGCTAAAGTGGTAGGGGATGATATTACTTGGGATGCATATGTAGAGAGCAAGAGAGAGTTTAAGTACTTGATCAGGCGATCTAAAAGGAAATCCTGGAAGCTTTTCTGTGAATCGATTGCAGATACCAGTGAAGCCTCCCGACTTCGCACAATTATTGCTAAGGATGCGATAGTACCCAGCTTTATTAGGAAATCTAATGGTGCATGGGCTGAAAGCAGTGAGGAAGTTCTAGTAGCTCTGGTTGAAGCTCACTTTCCAGGAAGTGGCACTCCAACGGCTTCGAACCCGAATGGGTATCATGAGTACGCTGACGAAGCGGAAATTGAACACCTTTTCACTTGGAAAAAAGTGCGTTGGGCTATAATGTCCTTCTCTCAATACAAAGCGCCGGGCCCCGACGGCATTCTGCCAGCTATGCTGCAAAATGCCCCGGCCATGGTTACAGGTAGAATCAGGGAAATTTTTATACATTGCCTTAAATTTGGCTACATACCCACGGCATGGAGAGAGGTACGAGTGGTTTTCATACCCAAAGCAGGTAAACCAAGCCATACCTCTGCGAAAGACTATAGACCCATCAGTCTCTCGTCGTTTCTCCTTAAGACACTCGAAAGGCTTCTCGACATCCATATAAGAAGCAAGTGTTGCAATGGAAATCTATGCAATGCTCAGCACGCATACTTAAAAGGTAAATCAGTAGAAACAGCTCTACATGAAGTGGTAGGTAAGATAGAACATAGCTTACAGCATAAGGAATTTGCTCTAGCTGCCTTCTTAGACATCGAAGGTGCTTTCAATAACGTTAGGGCAGAGGCAATAAAACGCGCTCTGGAAAGGATAAAGGTAGACCATAGCATCACCAATTGGCTTTGCACGATGCTTGTCACCAGAAATATCAATTCCACTCTCGGACACAGTTCAATAAGAAAATCGGTTACTAGAGGCACTCCCCAGGGAGGGGTTATATCTCCTCTTCTCTGGGTTCTTGTCATAGACGATATACTTAAAGAACTCAGTAACGCAGGGTTTAGCGTAACCGCTTATGCGGATGATGTGGCGATTTTAGTTCGGGGTAAATTCTTGAACACATTGAGCGAAACCATGGAATCAGCCCTCAACAAGCTCAGAAAGTGGGCTGAAGGGTGTGGACTTCGTGTCAACCCGGAAAAGACAGAACTAGTACTTTTTAGTACAAAATACAAGATACCAGCCTTCAAACTACCCAGGATTGGTGGAGTGGAGCTTTCCCTTTCGGATAGCGCAAGATATCTTGGTATAGTCCTAGATAAAAAATTGAATTGGAAACTTAACGTTCAGGAAAGTGTCCGAAAGGCTCATAATGCTCTCTTCGTCTGTAAGAGAACAGCAGGAAAAAAATGGGGATTAAGTCCAACAATGATGCACTGGTTATACATCATGGTGGTTGGACCCATCCTTACCTATGGGGCTCTTGTTTGGTGGAAAGCCACAAATAAGTTATATATACGGGATATGTTGACCTGGGGTGGAATCGGCTAAGGTGATTTGTGATAAGTGATAGTCACAATCAACAAAATTTGTCTGCGTAAGGTGATTGTCACCGGTGACAATCACATTTTTGTGATAATTTCTTGTGACAGCAGTTTAGTTGTCACTTGCATGTTGATCTAGTAGTGCTTTTTGTATATTTTGATGTGTTAAGCGAAAGTGGACGTGTTCGTACCTCTGCAATTATTTTTTTGGATCTGAAAGTAAATAGGAATAAAATAAAAATAACGATGGGGGTGTTTCTTTGTCCGACTGATGCGATTAAATCGCCGAATTGAGCTAAACATACTGGAGGTGGAAAATCCAAATTAAAAAATTCTTAAAAAATGCTTGACTTCAAAAGGATATAGATATTTTTGTAGTATATATCCAACACCCCTACGGCAATTGCTTTGCCAATTAGCATATCACATTCCATCTACTCTCCAGTTAATTACAAGAAGTGACAAGAAGTTGGTAATGACGTCAGCAGTCAGCACCAATAGGTCAAAATACTGTGTGTGAGGTGACCTCGAGAACATTAAACTCTGTCCCATATTTAGGGATACTTTCTCCCAGAAAACGGCAAAAAGCACCTCTCACAGAAAAATATTTGGTCAAATCCGGGTGCTTTTCCACGTAGTTTGCGATTTATTGGCTGCGCAAATCGAAAGATAGTATTGTTAGACATTAACATTGTTAAAATGGTTATTTGTTATTTGTATATTACTTTGCATTTTCTAAAAGTGCATTATCTTCTCAAATTCTTTTACCCAAATCGAAAACAATACAAACAAAAGAGTAATGACACATGTCAGTGTCAAGTGATGCCAAGTTTTAACTAATTTTTGGTGATCACCTTACGCAGACGGAGAAATTTATTTGATCACAAGTGATTGTCACATTTGTGATAATCACAAATCATCTTAGCCGATTCCACCCCAGGGTACAAAGAACAGCCGGCACTGCCATCACTGCTGCTTTACGCACCACACCCACGGCTGCACTTGAGGCGTTTATGTATCTTTTACCCCTGGACCTACAAATAAAACTGCAAGCAGGTAATAGTGCGCTTCGGCTAACTAACGCATGGTTTTTCAAAACCAGACAGGTAGGACATAGCTCCATACTAATGGAATCTTTCTCCAACATCCCCGACAAAACGGATGAAAGTTTGTGGAAAATTGACTTCGACACTCCGTACGAAGTACAATACCCAGTTAGGGAGGACTGGCAAAAGAATGAGGTATCGAATGACAATGAAATCTCGATTTATACGGATGGCTCCAAAACTAAGGAGGGTACAGGATCAGGTATTTACTCTAGGGATATAGACCTACACGTGTCATTACGACTTCCGGATACATGCAGTGTGTTCCAGGCAGAGGTTCTGGCCGTGCTCAAAGCCGCGGATCTACTTGATATGGGATCAATATCCAAAAAGAATATCGCTATCTACATTGATAGTCAGGCTGCGCTAAAGGCGCTAGAGTCCTTCATCATCAAATCTGAACTAGTCAGGAGCTGCCGCACAATGCTCAGAGCATTATGCGCGCAGAACCAGGTCAGATTGTGTTGGGTACCCGGACACTGCGATATAGAGGGTAACGAACGGGCTGATGTTCTGGCGAAAACCGGAGCTGAGCTTCCACCTAATGAAATAATTGAGGGCATTAGACCACCAATAGCCGTGGCCAAGAGAATTATTCTCGAGGATATCAAAAATAGGGCAGATCAGAGATGGTTCAATATAGAAGGGCACAGGGTCTCAAAGGCTCTGTGGCCTAAGCTAGATAGGAAAAAATCTTTAGAATTACTAAAGCTCAGCAGATCAAGGCTAAGAATGACAATAGGGATACTCTCCGGGCACTGTCTTCTAAGGAAGCACGCTCAGAGATTAGGTCTAACAGATACAGACATGTGCAGGTATTGCGAAGACTTACAAGCCACAGAGGATATTACCCATCTTCTCTGTGAATGTTAAGCTATTGCTCGGTACAAGAGGAAATACCTTGGTAGGTACTTCTTCGACAATTTGGAAGAGGTCGGACTCGCGAACAAAATTGAGGCAATTTTCAGGTTCTGTAGGGAAATTAATTGTTTGGGCGAAGTGGTTTAGGTTATTTGATGTTTTTTAAAGAATTGAGTTTAAGGCATAATTTAATTCTTGTTTCGATCTCAAAAAATGCCTTCATTTAAATCCATTTTAAAGATTGATAAATGAAGGCATTTATTGTTATCATTTATGAATCTTATGATGATTTAAAAATGATTCAGTCAATATTCACTTAAGTGAAGATGAATCGTGACATTTTACACGACACTTTCCATAAGTAAACATGTTTAAATTCATTTTAGTGAATGTTTCTCCAATCATTTATGAATCATTTAAAAGATTCATAAATGAAGGCCCATTTCTCAGGGAAATGGATTCAAATTGAATCATAAATGAATTCATATCTGAAGGTTTTCTTCATTTAAATGAATCATTTGTCATT